>OY728126.1:1043346083-1045846083 GCA_963277665.1 Viscum album | reverse complement strand
TCGGACATTGAACAAAAATGCAGTGGTATTCCGAGGCAGCTGAGGTCGAGCAATGGATCAAGATTGGCATCCCAGATTTCATGTGATGTGATCCAAAGTCCTAGATCCCATTTCGCTCAAATAAACTCATACCACATCAAATTTTTGAGACATTCACGACCCCTTTATAAGCCTATGCCTCCAAACAATGGCTCAGAAAAAAATCAACACACACATAGGGAGCCTTATACATGGGCTCTCTCCCCCACAGGCCCCAGCCTACCCTTTCCTCACCATGACCTTATGCCCACGGTGGCATGCTCTAAAACCCAATGTGCTCTTAAGAGCCCTTCAGGGAACCTATGCCCACGCTCGGGCCGGCCTGGACTGGGGATGAGGGTTACGCTCAACCACCTAGTGTGATCTGCCTCTCTCGGCCTAGCTTATGGGCTGGCCCTAGTGAGCTTAATATTTTACAAAAACCAACATTCATAATTATGTAAAATCATAAATAAATTAATATATCAATTTCAAATATATAGAAAATATTTTTCAAAACATGATTTTTATTTAAACATTGAAAGGATAAAGAATACAAATGTCTTAACTAATAGTATCACTAAACTTATTTATAAACCCTAATGTTTTAAAGCATAATCATAACTTCAATATATCTATATAAAAACATTAAACAATTTAATAGAAATCAGAGCATATCTCCACATGAAATTGAATATAGTTTAATTAAAACATTGTGCAAGCATTAGAAATGAAAATTTTTACAATATATTTGAAATATTTGCAAAATATTTTGAGTTACTCATCACATTCCAAAATATCTTGAGTGTAATTGAAAATATTATACCTTTTCTTCAGAATTAGGGTTTTTTTTATAATTTTCAATACATAACATAATTATTTGAAAAAATCAATTACACTCACATGATATTAATTAATTATCCAAAAAAGAGAATGACTATATTTATAGCCGTTTGAATTCGACGGTCACCTAAGGCAACAATCAAATTAGTGTCTTATAAAACCAAGCCTTAGGGTTTCCAAAAACTCAAGAAAAACGAATGAAGATGATTCAGGTCATACCATTGGTACTAAGTGTTTCCACAGTGTATTTTTCCATTATTATGTTTGTTATGACGGATTCTATGGACCAATATTATCTTCTTGGGGTTCTCGTTGTTTTGGGTGGTCTCATTTTAAATTTGAAATGATTTTTAATAGGTATTTTTGGGTACAATGGTTTTTTGTGATCTTGGTACATTGTAAACACATCGGGGTCCTATTTAAATAAAAAAGCCTTGTGTTTATCTTACAATTTTTTTTCAGTTAAAAGAAATTTTAAACAAAAATAAAAGCATAATATATCATTATATGAGACACAAGTGTTGGGGTGTTACTATGGGGGATGTCAAAGGGTTTGGGGGTGTGTTTGGGGGTGATTTCCAGGAGTGGAGGTGTTTTCAATGAGGGTTGGGGTGTCCAGGGGGTGGGGGTGTCCATGGTGAGGTGGGATATCTAGGGGTGGGGGGTTTTACAATGGGGATGGGGGTGGTTGGGGTGTTCAAGGGGTGAGATAGTGTCCATGTGGGGCTATCTGGGGGGGGGGGTGTCCATGGGGGTGTCCGGGGGGTGGGTGGTGTCTAGGGGGGATGTCCAAGGGGTGGGGTTGTCCAGAAGTGGGGTGTTGTCCAAGGGGGTGGGGGCCATATAGGGGGTGGGGGCTGTCCAGGGGGAGGCTGTCCAAGTGGGTGGGGGTGCCTAGGGGGTGCATGTGTCTAGTGGTGGGGGTGTCTAGGGGTGGGGGTTGTCCAGGGGTGGGATGTTTTCCAAGGGGGTGGGGGATATCCAAGGGGGTTTTCCATTGGTTGGGGGTGCCTAGGGGGTGGGGGAGTCCAGGGGTTTTGGGTGTCCAGTGGGTGAGGTGTCTAGGGAGGTTGAGGGTTATTGAGGGGGTGTCCAGGGGTGTTTGGGGTGTGTCCAGGGGGTGGGGGTTGTCCAATTGGGATGTCTAGGGGGTTGTCCAGGGTGGTGGGGTGGGGGGGGGGGGGGTTGGGTGGGGGGGGGGGTTTCTAGGGGGTGGGTGTGTCCTGGGGTTGGGGGGGGGGGATTTCCGGGGGGTTGTCCAAGGTGGTGGGGTGTCCAGGGGGGGCTGTATAGGGGGGGTGTCAGGGGGGGGGGGTGTCCAAGTGGGTGGGGGAGTCCCGGAGTGTGGGAGATATCAAATTTTTGGGGGTGTCTATGGGGGCTATCCAGGGTGATTCCATGAGGGTGGGGGTGTCCATGGGGGGGTTGGGGGACTCTCCATAGGGGTGTGGTCTATCCATGGGGGTGGGGGTGTCCAGTGGTGGGGTGATTCAGTCACCCATATATTTAGTCACAACGAAACATCATGTCTTGTTTTATTATTTATTGATAATGAAATAAATATAATTTGACCTACCTAATTACTCATATATTCAATAAAAAATAAATCATCAAACATCAAATCATAGTAATATCAGTTAAAAATTTTAACAGATCAATCCGTCCCTCATCACCATCATTATCATCACCGTCATCTTCAGCCTCAACCGCATCCTCATCGTTGTACCCATCATCATCCCTGCCCTCCTCTTCCCCCACATACTCAGCCTCATCCACTTCCTCACCCTCCTCCTCACTCTCATCCTCCCCCTCAGACTCCTCCTCTCCCTCCTCCTCCACCACGACATCCTCCTCGCCGTCCTCTTCTACCTCAACCTCCTCCTCTCCATCATCAATTCTAGTAATGAAATCGTCTCAACCACAACTGTAACTTCTACCAGGTGCACCATATATAGAACACATCGATGAAATATATTCATTATAAGCTATTTTTTAATTTTATGGAAGCGTTGGACATAAAAAATCAATCATTTGAATAAATGACGTGTTTTCCCTAGTATATTATGCTACCGTCTCTATGGCCATTTTTCAGCATTTTCTTACTATGCCTTAACATGCAAGAACATTGAGGCACTAAAACTAGTACAAAAAAATATCTTATAGCTCATCGGTACTATACTCTTCCTAGGTCGACAGTCTACTCTTCCAGGGTGCTCATCTCCCAACAGCTTATGTAAGTGATAATTAGGCACAAAAATGTTAGGTTCAAGGGAATAAAGGGAATCTAAATAGAAATGTTACAAATATAAATATATTATTATATTATGAAATAGATATAATAATTTCAAATCAATAAATTAAATCCTACAATCTTCTACTAAGTCAGTTTGTTAACCACACATCGATATTTTTTTCTTCTACTCGAGCAAAGAAGTTTTGCTCAAGGCACACATCCTTCAATATGAAATGTTTTCCTAAATAATGACATTATATTTAGGAAACCATAATCAAAAATATGTTACCAATAATTAATTTCAAAACTAAAATTATATGAAAGCATTTTCAATTGAATAAATTATGGAGGAAAAAATAGAATGTGCAAGTCGTCATGAAAAATTATAAAAAAACTATCATAAATACTTCCTCTCATGATATGACATCCTAGTACGTCCCAATGTGTAGAGGTATTTTATTATCATCAATGGTTTTTTATTTCTTCTAGATGATTTCTAAATAAAATTCAATAATACAAAAGATATTGTTAATGTAAAAAATGAAAATTTTCATTTAAATACCTAAAATGTTATTAATAGGTCAAACATGATAGTTTCCCAATGAGTAATCATCTGCCGAAATTGTTCTATCAGACAATCATCCAGGATAGGTACTACATCAAACTCTATTTAAACTATATAACACCAAACAATATACCACTCATGCTTATAGGCTCTCCAAATCTCACCTAAATTCAATAGATGTGCTGGTCGTGTACCCTCACCACCGCAGAAATAAAACTGAGGCTAACACCGAAATATGATTTCATATAAATATAAAAGAATGTATTTCATTAAATAAAATTGATTTTTTACCCATATATTTGCCCATGTATTATCCTTGAATTCATTTGGATACTGTATCAAGGATAATGGGATTATAGGAATGATATCGGAGTATTTGGAAAGCATCGCAAAAAACTCTAACATTGCTATCCTGTTTTTTCAATCATTTGATTGTCTTCATTTTAGTCCACCATCAACTATGTACGGCGGTTCCACACCCCACATGTAACACCCCTAGATTTTATGAAAAATATTCTTTTTAATTTTATTGATGTCTTGTGTTGTACGCTACACCAAAAAAGCTTGCATTACACGCATCCCTGACTTGGCTTGATTTACACGCAATCACGACCTTCTACGATAGCATGTGTTTTACGCAATATTGAGTTTCACTAAACAACAATATGTTATTAAAATATTATATAAACTAGCAGTTATGAATAGTAATACCCACTGGGTTACTATTTAAAAACCGAATTTTTATTTAAATAATTATTTATTTTCTTTAAATTTATTTTAGGTCAAAATTGATACATAATACCTATATAAGTTCAATATAATTCATTGGATTCATTTTATAATAATTTTCGATATATAAAAATTTTATTGAACTTTTCACCGTCTTTTACCTACCTCCTAAGAGATTTTTGCAAACTTACATAAAACTTAATTTTACCACTTCTATGAGTGGAATTTCGAAAATCTGAGAGACACGGTTAATATCAAGGACTAAAATGTGGTTCAATGTGATAAAATAATTTTTTTATGAATAATAACATTTAACTTTTATTTACCACGGTTAAAAGTAAATAAGGTAATTAAGGGAAAAAATAAAATTATTATTACCCTAACACATGTCCTAATTCTCTTGGATAAGTGTAATTATACCAAAATCAACCTTAGTAATTAAATATGACCATTTAG
The DNA here is from genome assembly GCA_963277665.1 of Viscum album. NCBI lineage: Eukaryota > Viridiplantae > Streptophyta > Magnoliopsida > Santalales > Viscaceae > Viscum > Viscum album. Next base: position 1,045,841,239 of record OY728126.1, on the reverse strand, counting down.
GTCCACTTGGATTAGATTAGGACATTTATTATTAATTTATTTAAAGAAGGGTTAAAATAGTTAAAATCAAAGTTTAATAACTAAATCATTTTTAATATAGGGTTATACATAAGATAAATTCGACTAAAAATATTCATTAGAAATCTAAAAAGATTTCCTACATAGTGGTATTTTATTTATAATTTTTAGACATTAAATAAGTTAATTTATTTATGACACAATGATGATGCAGTAATTACCTTTTTAATGAATTATTATTATAAATGATGTTATAAATACACAAATAAATGTAATTTGTGACATTTTATGAATTCAACTAAATTTTATAGGTTAGTATGACATTTTAGTACTGATTTAGTTATTTTTTTATAACTAATCATGCTGTTATGAATTTCACAAAAATCAATTACCAAATAGTGTCAAAATTGAAATACAATAGTTTTTAAAACAAATATTATATTATTAATTGTTATTATATTCCTAAAAATCTACGTTTCGGCAAAAATACTTATATCATGATAGGTGTATCATTAATGGACCACTTTGGGGTCTCCTATATGTATATGGTAAGTTTATTAACAATATAATATAAAAATACCAAGTGACATGATAAATGTCAATCTAATTAACTAAGAGTTAAAACTAAAAGATAAGGTTGATATAATGACCCAAACCTGTATAAAATCTATTGGTTGAGAGTATTTAGACCCATCCCCACTTTATCTTCAAATTAAATCAATTTTGAGCAATTAAAAACCGAATATGACTTTATTATAAAATAATATTTTATGTTTTTTCTAAGGTGCCCCTCTCCTCCCTTATAAAAGGGCACCTCCTACCTCTTCTCCTAACACCACTTTGAGCCTTCAAGCTTGAAAAAAACCTGCCCATTTATCTTATTCACTTCTCTAGTAATATTATAGAGGTCCTGGTCTTCTTCAAATACCAATTTTAATGCCCTAAGAGGAGGTTTCAAAGAGGCGTGTCGAAGAAGAGGTAATATCCGTTACCGATTCTTTAAAATTTATTTCTTGTTCTACTTCCTCTTGTTTAGTTGTTTCATTATGAAGTAATAACATCAGTATCACTCATATACTGGTATGTTATTATAAATATGAAACAACCCAATTTCACCTTCTATCCATCCTACGGAAAACGAAATCACCGCACATGCGTACGTACGAAATACCATCTCCACACCGTGGTGTAATCTGTTTTTCCACCACCACCTTACTTGGATGGGTATAATGGTGTAAAGAATAACTATATATGGTTATTATAACATCATAATGATTCTAAGATATTATATCATCCACTCCAATTCAATTTAATAATTATGGGAACGATATCATCACTCGTGCGTACGTACGGATTACCGTCTCCACGACGCGATGAGATTCATTCTCCATGTTAACCATTAATGAATGATTATAAAGTATATATAATGAATAATAATGAAATATATGAAATAATAATGATACTATATTTATGTATATATATATTTATGTCATCTACTTAATTCCATTCAATTCAATAAGGAAACGAAAACAGCGTTCATGCGTACGTACGACCTACCATCTCCATGAATGGTGTATTTTATTCCATTTATCAATCTATCATATATATATATATATGTTTATGATGAATATATATTATATATAAATCATGTTTTAAATTATGGAATTATTTAAATCAGTATATAAGTAATAATATCAAGAACAACAAGTTGAAACACGTACCGTAAATGAAACGATTTTACCCGAAATGCCGCTTTAACATGGAATTTACAAAAGTACGGGTAATATAAAGTCATAAGTGAACCATATATGATATCATAAAAATGAATATGATTCTTTAATAATTAAATGAAATTATTTAAATCATTATATATGAGTTTCAGATACATACGAAGCATATCGTACATAAGGTAATGGATAATTATTCCAATATCATTTTTATCCGAGATTGTTTATTCGTAAGTATTTACTGGGGTTATATTTATCATCCACATCCATGTATTCTAAAAATGTTTTCATAAAATGATTACCATTCTTCCATGTATTTTTAAAGTCTTTTTTAATCTTTGTTGACTTTTACCACATGATATGGAAATAATCTTTCTTTTATTTACCATACTAGGTACTTTTTTACTTTTGCGACAAAAGTACGAGGAGAATGTTATTTTTAACTTATACGGCGTGAACAAATTTTTATGGTTTCATAATGCCTCATTTTCATGAAGCTTCCTCTACAAGATTGCATGATTATTTTCAACAAAACCCTTTTCTTATAAAATTTCAAGGCATTTTGTGAAAAGAAAATGATTTTGAAAAGAAAGGATATTTTCCTGAAGAATTCATTTCAAGTGTTTTATCAAAACCATTTCCCATCCAAGATGACATTATTTCATGTGTATGTTTCAATTATAATGTCTCTATGATTTACATGGTTTCACTTTTCTTATGATGAAATGATATCCATTTGTTTTATATGGATTATGTTATGATGGGATGATGTTTATGAAACCCATTTTACTCTTTGGGTTATGATGAATGATTTATGTTTATGTTGTGGAACATGTAAGAATGATTTAATTATGAGATGGGTGGGACCTATATCTCCCTACAATGAATTGGGTAAATATTTATATCTCATGGGATAGACATGGATGGAAAGGTAAGTTAACCCCGTTCAGTAATACAGGACTGGAATGAGGAGTGAACTCGATTTAGAAAGGGACTTTGTCCACTAAGATAGTCTTGGCAGCAATGCCTTGGCTACTATGGAAATCATATAACGTGATTAATGGTTGCCATAATCACATGTTTTATTACCATTATAATTTATCGTGATTGATATTCCTTTATGATATATTCCTTACATACTTCCAAGATTTATGTCTTTGCTCAAGATTTTGATGTTTAGATTTTATGTTCAAGTTTTTTCATTCAAATGATTATGGAATGTTTAATGTTATCTATGTTTACCCTTACTGAGCATTTTAGATCACCCTTTTTATTTTTTCTTTTCCCCAAGATATAAATAAATGTTTTAGGTAAGAAAACAAAAGGGGAAGATCTTTATGGGAGAGGTTGAAGATCTTTCACCACGATTAGAATATTATGTTCCGAGTTTCCAAAAACACTAAACTATTACGGTCCTTGAGTGTTGATTTTTGTTATGAATTAAGTATTCCTAAAAAGTAATGTAATGTCCATGTACTTCAAGCATTGGGTCTCTATAGTTGGTATCAGAGGAAAGGTTTAATCAACCTTTGGAAACTAGGATGCGAAAACTCTAGTGAGATCCTTAGAGATATTTCTAAGGTATGTGTAGGGATGTCCCTAAGGTTAAGTATAAGTATAGGATATAGTCCTAGGATTATAGTAATGGTCATAGAATTAAACCTAATATGTTATATATTAGAGGTACTCCCCCTTTATTATGTTGTTTTCCCTAGCATGATTTTTGCCTCTCACACTATTCTTTTTGGGTTTTAGACGATGGCTGGAACCCGAAGGAACCATGTTGATCAATGTAATGGACAATGCAATGATTGTCCTTCTGAACAAACCAATGTTAATGGAGATGGAGTAAAAAATATTATTGCTATACTTACATAAGCTATGAATCATTCTCGACTTCCAAATGAGCAGAGAAGGGAACAATATTCTATTGAGTCCTTCATAAGGCAACGTCCACCTTCTTTCAGTTGGTCTTCTGATCCACTTGTTGCTGAACAATGGATCAGTACCATTGAAAAGATATTTTCCATACTTCGTTGTTCAGAACATGAAAAAGTCAATCTGGATGTTTACCGTTTAGAAGGTGAAGCAGACCAGTGGTGGACTCTAATTAAGAACACAAGGCCCCAAGGTGAAATTGAATCCATGGTATGGGATGAGTTCAAGAACTTCTTTTTCAATAAGTACTTCCCTCATATTCTTCGAAAAAAGATGGAAAAGGAGTTCCTTGAGATTAAGCAAAAGGATGTTGAATCTGTTGGTATATACGAGGCGAATTTTACAAGTCTTGCAAGGTATGAATCTAGAATTATCATCCAACCTAAAAGTAAAGTTGACCGATTCTTTAGTGGCTTAAAACCAAGTCTTCAAAGGGAATTAGCTATGAGAGACTTAAGTATCTATGAAGAAATTGTGTGTTGTGCTATCAAGGGAGAAATGGAAGTTGGTTTTGTATATCCATCTCATGGTTTGGACAAGAAACGAAAGATGATGTTCAAGGAGAAATATCAGAACAATGGTGAAAAGAAGATGAATGTTTCTTTATGATCAAAGTGTGGAAAGAAGCATAGTGGAGATTGTCTTAAAGGGACTATAAAATGTTTTAAGTGTGGAAAAGAAGGTTATCGAGCAGCTGAGTGCCGCAGTAATGGAAAAAGGGTTGCTAATGATGTGAATAAAGAAAATACTACAGAGAACGCACCACCAACACTTCAATGCTTCAAGTGTAATTAAATGGGGCATTATGCTAATCAATTCCCTAATCCAAGGGTTAATGATGATCGACATGAGCAACCACTTAAGGCAAAGGACAAAGGGAAGTCACATATGATCACTATTGGCGATGTTGAATATGACAACGATGTGGTGGAATGATTAAGTGTTTATGTAATGGGATTTTAAAATAATGTTGTATATAGTATCATGGAATATCAGAATATTTATGTATTGGTCAATTGTGGTTTTCAATAATTTTATGGTACCGGTAACCATGGAAAGTGATTGATATATTTTTGGAAAGAAGATGATATGCGCATAATGAAGGGATAAGGAGAAAATGAAATGTTTGACAGTATTCATGAGCTCATGATTGATATAAGGACAAAGTTATATCATGGTTTTAGTATATAGAATTTTTGGATTTTGGTATGTGGAAAGAGTTAACTTTTGACAACATTCATGTTTTCACTAAGGTTCAATGGGTATTCATTTTTCAAGAGAATACATGATTAAGGTATTCACATGTTTGGAATGTGACCAACAAGATATATCTTATGATATATGGGGGATAAATGATGGTATTCACATGCTCGGTAGATGACATTTCTAGTAATCATTTTCGTTATACTATAAGATTGGACAAAAGTATTTTGGATAAGACTAAATATTCGAATGGATTATGTTGAACATAAGTTAGTATTGTTTAAGGCTAGAGTTTTTTTCGATATTATTGATTGAATGTTATCATAGTATAGTTTTAGAAAAAGGACAACTCATAGGACGGGCGACAACCTGTCGCGTCAGACAAGGATGCGGGAATCGAACCCACAACCAAAGTGTGACAGGACTTTATCGCCTACCACTAGCCTACAGAAAGTCACTGTTTAGTAGAAACTAGTTTTATTTTATTAAGCGCCATGATAGCTGAAGTATAAGTCCATTTTAGCAACTATATACGATTAATCTCAGCATAGATGGACTTCTGTATATTTAATAAATTGTACTAAACTTTTTGCGATAGAAATAGATGGAATGACCTATCATTCTATCGCATAATCTACTAACACTTCAAAGAAGACAAATTCAACTTCATTTCATTAAGAGATGAAGTGGAAATTGTTTGAGGCACGAGCAACAGTGAGATGATACCGAAATAAAGCAATTATTTCTTCTAATTCAAATTCTTCAACTTTAGGGAAATGATCTTGAAAACAGAAAAATGTTGTCCTAGTTCTATCATATTCGATGAATCAGATGATACCTTAGATCATAAAAAATTAATGGCTTTGTGATTGTTGGATTTTTCATAGCCATGTCCTCTACCACTCTTCATCAAAAGTTGATGGTTATATTTCTCTTCCATATCCATATTTTCACCTATGTTCTCCTATGTGGAAACCCAGTGATTATTTAATTTGGGTAACTGTTACGTTTCATACTTTAGTTTTTAAAGTCAAGTTTTGGTATTACTTTTTACGATATGGGTTTCTATGAAAGAAACTTTCAAGTAGTAAACCATTTATAACCCTGACGAATTTTGAGGGTGAAATTTATTTTAAGGGTGGTAGAATGTAACACCCCTAGATTTTATGAAAAATATTCTTTTTAATTTCATTGATGTCTTGTGTTGTACGCTACACCAAAAGGAGATTTCATTACACGCATCCCTGACATGGCTTACTTTATAGGAAATCACGACCTTCCACAATAGCGTGTGTTGTACGCAATATCGAGTTTCACTAAACAACGTTATGTTATTAAAATATTATATAATCTAGCCGTTATGAATAGTAATACCCACTTTTTAAAATTTTATAAATTTTATATTTCAAAACAGACTTCATTTTTTGATTTGGAATATCGAAATTAGCCTATGATGAATTTTTGGGATTTTTCTGAAAACTTTCAATTTTTGATGAATAGTGAAAACACTCGGTTATTATTTAAAAACCGAATTTTTATTTAAATAATTATTTATTTTATTTAAATTTATTTTAGGTAAAAATTGATACATAATACCTATATAAGTTCAATGTAATTCATTGGAGTAATTTTATAATAATTTTCAATATATAAAATTTTATTGAACTTTTCACCGTCTTTTACCTACCTCCTAGGAGATTTTTGCAAACTTACATAAAACTTAATTTTATCGCTTCTGTGAGTAGAATTTCGAAAATCTGAGAGACATGGATAATATCAAAGACTAAAATGTAGTTCAATGAGATGAAAATAATTTTTGGTGAATAGTAACTTTTTACTTTTATTTACCAAGGTTAAAAGTAAATAGGGTAATTAAGGGTAAAAATGATATTATTATTACCATAAAACATGTCCTAATTCTACTGGATAAGTGTAATTAGACCTGAAACAACCTTAGGAATTAAATATGACCATTTATGTCCCCTTGGATTAGATTAGGACATTTATTATTAATTTATTTAAAGAAGGGTTAAAATAGTTAAAATCAAAGTTTAATAAATAAATCATTTTTAATATAGGGTTATACATAAGACAAATTCGACTATAAATATTCATTAGAAAAATAAAAATATTTCCTACATAATGGTATTTTATTTATAATTTTTAGACATTAAATAAGTTAATTTATCTATGACACAATGATGATGCAGTAATTACCTTATTAAGGAAATATTAACATAATTGATGTTATAAATACACAAATAAATGTAATTTTAGACTCTTTATGAATTAAAATAAATTTTATAGGTTATTATTACATGTTAGTATTGATTTAATTAACTTTTTTTGAACTAATCATGCTGTTATAATTTTCACAAAAATCAATTACCAAATAGTGTCAAAATTGACATATAATATTTTTTAAAACAAATATTATATTATTAATTGTTATTATATTCTTAAAAATCTAAGGTTTGGCCAAGATACTTATATCATGATAGGTGTATCATTAATGTACCACTTGGGGGTATCTTGGATGTATATGATAAGTTTATTAACTATATAATATAAAAATACAAAGTGACATGGTAAATGTCAATCTAATTAACTAAGAGTTAAAACTAAAAAATAAGGTTAATATAATGACCCAAACCTGTATAAAATATATTGGTTGAGATTATTTCGAACCATCCCCACTTTAGATTCTAAAGAAATCAATTTGGATCTATTAAAAACCGAATATGACTTTATTATAAAATAATATTTTAAGTTTTTTCTAAGGTGCCCATCTCCACCCTTATAAAAGGGCACCTCCTCCCTCTTCTCCTCACACCACTTTGATCCTTCAAGCTCGTCCAAAACCTGCCGATCTCTCTTCTCCACTTCCCTAGTAATATTTTAGAGGTCCTGGTCTTCTTAAAAGAGCAATTTTAGTTCCCTAAGAAAAGGTATCAAAGAGGCGTGTCGAAGAAGAGGTAATATCCGTTACCGATTCTTTCAAATTTATTTCTTCTTCTACTTAATCTTATTTAGTTGTTTAATTATGAAGTAATAACATCAGTATCACTAATATACTGGTATGTAATTATAAATATGAAACAACCCTATTTAACCTTCTATCCATCCTACAGAAAACGAAATCACTGCGCGTGCGTATGTACGGAATACCATCGCCACGCCGTGGTGTAATATCTTTTTCCACCACCACCTTACTTGGATGGGTATAATGGTGTAAAGAATAACTATATATGGTTATTATAACATCATACTGATTCTGAGATATTATATAATCCACTCCAATTCAATTAAATAATTATGGTAACGATATCATCACTCGTGCGTACGTACAGATTACCGTCTCCACGACGAGATGAGATTCATTCTCCATATTAACCATTCATTAATGATTATAAAGTATATATAATGAATAATAATGAAATATATGACATAATAATGATACTTTATTTATGTATATATATATATGTATATTATCTACTTAATTCCATTCAATTCAATAAGGAAACAAAAAACAGTGTTCATGCGTACGTACGGCCTACCATCTCCATGAACGGTGTATTTCATTCCATTTATCGATCTATCATATATATATGTTTATGCTGAATATATATTATATATGAATCATGTTTTACATTATGGAATTATATAAATCAGTATATAAGTTATAATATCAAGAACAACAAGTCGAAACACGTACGATAAATGAAACGATTTTACCCAAAATGCTGCTTTAACATGTAATTTACAAAAGAACGAGTAATATAAAGTCATAAGTGAACCATATATGATATCATAACAATGAATATTATTATGTAATAAGTCAATTAAATTATTTAAATCATTATACAAGAGTTTCAGACACATATGAAGCATATCAGACATAAGGTAAGGGATAATTATTCCAATATCATTTTTATCCGAGATTGTTTATTCGTAAGTATTTAATGGGGTTATATTTATCATACACATCCATGTATTCTAGTTTTTTTTTCATAAAATTCTTACCATTATTCCATGTATGTTTAATTTCTTTTTTAATATTTGTTGACTTTTACCACATGATATGGAAAGAATCTTTCTTTTATTTACCATACAAGGCACTTTTTGACTTTTCCGACAAAAGTACGAGGAGAATGTTATTTTTAACTTATACGGCGTGAAAAGATTTTCACGGTTTCATAATGCCTCATTTTAATGAAGCTTCATCTAAAATATTTCATGATTATTTTCAAAAAAACCCTTTTCTTTTAAAATTTCACGGCATTTTGTGAAAAGAAAATTATTTTGAAAAGAAAGCATATTTTCCTCAAGAATTCATTTCAAGTGTTTTATCAAAACCATTTTCCATCCAAGATGACATTATTTCATGTGTATGTTTCAATTATAATGTCCTTATGATTAAAATGGTTTCACTTTTCTTATGATGAAATGATATCCATTTGTTTTATATGGATTATGTTATGATGGGATGATGTTTATGAAACCCATTTTACTCTTTGGGTTATGATGAATGATTTATGTTTCTGTTGTGGCACAAGTAAGAATGATTTCATTATGAGATGGGTGGGACCTATATCTCCCTCCAATTAATTGGGTAAAGGTTTATATCTCATGAGATATACATGGTTGGAACGGTACGTTAATCCGATTCAGTAATATAGGACTAGAACGAGGAGTGAACTCGATTCAGAAAGGGACTTTGTCCACTAAGATGGTCTTGGAAGCAATGCCTTGGCTACTATGGAAATCATATCATGTTCTTAATGGTTTCCACAATCACATGATTTATTCCCATTCTATTTTATGATGATTTATGTTCCTTTATGATATATTCCTTACATAATTCCAAGATTTATGTCTTTGCTCAAGATTTTGATGTTTAGATTTTATGTTCAAGTTTTTGCATTCAAATGATTATGGATTGTTTAATGTTATCTATGTTTACCCTTACTGAGCATTTGAGCTCACCCTTTTTATGTTTTCTTTTCCCTAGGATATAAAGAAAGGTTTTAGGTAATAAAAAAGGGGAAGATCTTTACAGGAGATGTTGAAGATATTTCACCACGATTAGAATATTATGTTATGAGTTTCCAAAGACACTAAACTATTACAGTCCTTGAGTGTTGGTTTTTTTATGTATTAAGTATTATGAAAAAGTAATGTAATTTCCATGTATTTCAAGATTTGGGTCTCTACACCACACATGTTTACACACCCCCTCCCCCACCTCCTATCATTATATGTATCTATTATGAAATAAAAACAAATATTTTATCAAAAAAATTCAAAATGAAAATAAATAATGGTATAAAAATTTGTTAGGGTTATATAAATATACCTGCAATAGTCTAATAAATGGGCACCGTTGGATCCACAAAAACTGATGGAACACCCTGTACAGGTGGAGTAGGTCCCCGTGTGCACTCCGTTGGGATATGATGTGGAAGAGCAGGAGTCGAAGAAGATAGAATATAGATGTTCAGAGAGAAGGATGTATAAGTAAAAGAAGATCGCATGAATGGTTGGCCGAATGCTGGATGGGGAGTGGGAATCATCATCAGATACGGTAAATATGGGTGAGGAGACCTATATATAAAGGGTGGTGAAAACATGGGAGTCCTAAATATCATATGTGTCCCTAACGATAAACCAAGATAAGAATGTGGGATATATGGTATTTCAGTGGGAGGGGAAGGGTCTAATCGAGTACACCGACCAGATCTCCTAGCTCTCAAACCACCCCCTCATACCACCGATATATTTAATGGGACCACTACTAGTATGATAATCAAATAATTACTTCCTAAGAGTTGTATCCTACAAAAAAAGTTTAAAAATATTAATCACATGACATTATATATTAGTTAAATATATATTATGAATAAAATACTCACTACAGGCCCTAGTGGTGGAACTCCCATATCAACCATGCGACGCCTGTTTTCCATCATCTTTTTTTATCACTTATCTTAAATTTTTTCAATTTCATGCATGTGAAAACAAATAATGAAGTAATTATAAAAGGATAAATAATTTTTAACCGAAAAAAATTTATGAGATGGAATAGGGTATTCATGAATAATTTAACAATCCATTATTTTAGGTGGGGATGAATGGATATATAATGAATTCAATAAATCATACAAGATGTTATAAGGAAATTTAATTATTAGTAGGATGTTTATCTACTAAGTGTAACTAGTCTATTAAAATCATGGAACATTGATTCTGAGGCTTTATTTCAGTCAACAACCAAGAGAGAGAGTATACCTAATTATGCCTCTAGAAAATTCTACATTGTATATATTAAGAATTATTAGACCCTTAAGATAGTCTTAAATGATGATATAAACAAATGAAAAAGGATAATATACATAACAGATTCATTAAGAGTAAATCACCTGAAAAAATTACGGAAAAATTTAATTGATTTAGCCCAGGTATATGATGTAGGTTTCTATATATGTTTTGTAGAAGAAGACAAACCATCATGTTCATTATATGGTGAAATGTTAAATATAGTTATTATAGTTATAATAATTTTATACATATCCAATAAAGTATTGAAAAGACCACTACATTATAAATGTTTTTTTAGGTTTGAATAAAGTTCAATTTCAAAATAGAAAATGAAATTTAAATAAAATTGTAACTAATAAACATTGAAAATTCACATAATAGTCAAGTCAGATACAACATAATTGTAATCAATATTAAATTATTTCAAATTGTACCAACATTAAAAACCCAAGTCAAGCTAAACCAAATTAATTGAGAACATGGATGGATGATTCTATATATTTTCCACCACAACTTCAGGTTCACATTCAACTATGAAAATTGATCTATTGGAGTCTTCAAAAGTAATAAATGGAACGTCTCCAATGGAATTAGGGATAGTGTCAATTCCATCATCACCATCATAAAAAATATGTCATTGAATTACAATGATAATGACACCAAATTCAGGTCTCATATGGTCTTTTCCATAAAAAAACATGTTTTTCCATTGATGCCAATATATATGGTTCATCGGTATCAAGAGTTCAAGTAACATCAATTACTCGAAATACACATTCATCAATAAATGTTCCATGTCTTTTCATCAAATAAAACTATTGAGATTTCATCATCATGCCTCATATAAGAGGGTAATAATCCAATATAATTTTATTCAACGACTCTATAATAACCTAAATTTTCAAATCACGGTCTACTATCTGATGCACTAGCATAATAGTCAATTGTGTCACTCACCATAACACCATCATCTTCTGTTCTTATGTTCTTTTCTCTTTCAGGGATAAAAAATTTAAACTCATTGATAACAGTTGATTTATAGTCATGAACTACTATATTTAGACCAAAATCTAAAGATATTGTTTACTCAGAGATGGAGTCAGTATGAAAAATCAATACCTAAAATATAAATGAATATTAATCATAAATAAATATTGATTTAGTATTTTTAAACAATAATATTTTTACCTTTAATTTTAACCTAGCATAAAATTCATTTCTATACAAAGTCTCCCTCATACTCAAAGATAAAGAAGGATTCTTTCTATTTATCATAGTTTTATGTTACCTATAGATAAAAATAGATATATTTAAATAGGTATATATTTATAATATACATATTAAATTTACTTACATGATGTAGTCATAACAAAAGTCAAAGTTGAACAAAACTGTGTGATGTGCCATCTCGCTCTCTTCAAGGCTTAATATTGTCAATGTATATGATCCATGAATTCCTTTTATTTGAGGATGTAGTGGAATACTGGGTTCTATTTTATCATACTATTATTATTCATTTCTTATTGGTTTGTTCATTATTATAGTAAGATCAGAAAAATACATCGAGAATAAATCCATACCTTCTTAATCCATGTAATCGTTCACGATAGAACCTTCAGGGTGATTCCTATTTCAGACATAAGACATTAATGAGTATAAATTTCATTTAGTTGAATACATCAAACGATAATAAATAGGTCCTCTCAGAAGTATTTGAGTTGTAATATGTATATTCAGATGCAACATGCTGGTGAAAAATGATGGAGGAAATATTTTCTCGAACTCACACAAAATTAATGGGGAATATCCCGATTTTTTTTTCAATAAATACTTGGACAACATCATAGAACAAAGATCTCTAAACAAATAGAACAACTAAATAGTATCCACCCTTACATTATTGAACAAAAGATTTCAAATATCTATTGGTATCAACTCATGCAGAAGTACATGATAATCATGAGCCTTCCAAGAGGTTAGATTCAAATATATTCTATTAACTTGTTTAGATATGTTTCTTGAATAGAAATTTGGAACAATAATAGTCTCTAGTACTACTAGAAATTTCATTTTTTCAGTAGGTTTCGTCACACAATAATCACATGGAAGCTTCCATTTATTTTCACTGATACACACAAAAAGAAATTCTAGTCTGATGCCAAAATCCACCATGTCAGGATGAGACTGTAATCATTTTTTTCTTTCCCATAATATTTAGAAGAATATAAAACAACATTTCACATATATTCTTTTCAATGTGCATTACATCTAAGCAAAGACGTGACAAATTGGTTGACCGAAAAGGAAAATTCAATAAGATACTCCTCTTCTTCCAATTTTAAATGGTTTCAATGGAATCATTCATTACCTTTACAAATTTCATATGACCCTTTCCGAATGAAAAACTAAAATCATTCAATTCATTATCCACATTAGTTCGATACATGCACTAAGGTTGATTATCAGTCTCTATGGTATTGTCAAATCTTCGACAATTAGTTCTATATAGATAGCACATTGCCAAGAATTGTCAATGTCCTATAAAAGTAAAACTACAGTGATTCTTTAGTCTTCCGGATCATGTATTATTCATAAAACTAGTACAAGATTGTTTTCCCTTCGTGCTCCATCCAGACATCATTGCATAAGTAGTAAAATCATTGATCGTCCACATAAGTGCTGCACAAAACTGAAATATGTCTTTAGAACATGCATTGAATGTGTTAACACCAATACCCCAAAGAATTTTCACTTCTTTTATTAAAGTTCACATGTATATTCCTACATCACTATCAAGATCAGAAGGGCCAGATATGAGTATAATCATGAAATTGAAAGGTTTTTTCATGCACAACCATAGGGGAAGGTTATAAATTCGTATAAAAACTGGCCATGTGATGTGCAAAGTAAGAATTTTCCCGAACATATTAAAACAATTACATTAAAGAACTAGCCTTCATTACACAAATTGGCTAAAAAATCAAGATATAGAGCATCAAATATCTTCTAGCCAAATTAATATTCTAGGTGAACCAACTAATTATTAGTCTTATTTCTCTCAGTATAATGCCATTTCATTTTTATTTATATTTCATCAGTCATAAAAATATTTTGGGGGAATCAGGAACAATAAAAAGTGGAACATTACATTCTGTGGCAAACAGGGTGGTGTTCTATTAGATTTTGGTTTCCAACGGGATGTTCCATATTTTATAAAATCATTTCATTTGGCAGTTTCCTACTAGAATAAACTACAATCTTTCAAGCAATCATTATTTGTTTTTGAAAATCCAAGTTTCTCCACTAAATTCCATTCCATAGAGTGGTTTGAGGTAATATATGCATCATGTAGAAGTAAGTCCATCATGTAGGTAATAATTTAATAAATGGAAGTATTATAAATCCCATACATATTTCTCCCATGAATCAATCAGATAAAAAATTCATGCTTTTACATTTTACCGCCTTATCAGTATAATGGATTCGTGGCAACATCATTCAATTTTTTCACCCTGACAACATTACCATTTTTATTAGATTCATCATGTGTGTTCATATTGAAGTATTCTTGGGTCAGAATAATTTATTTTTCATGATGAAATATAAATGGAAAAAAGTAATATAACAAATTCTCCATATAGTAGTTGATTTCTTCAGGGCTCAACCAATGTAATCCAACACAATTGTAACATGGGTAGTGTATGTGACCACTATTTGACGCATTTTGAAATGAAAAATATAAAAAGATCTCCAAATTGTTTTGAAAATCTCTTTAGATCTGATTAGCTACATTCATCCAACTTCTATCCATTCTCAAAAAAAATTGTTACAAGTTATTCATCAAATGCAACTCAATAAGAATGATGTTCAATCAAAAATATATTTATGAAAACAAGAATTGTTCAATTTATAGGAAACCATAATTGACACATTACTTTATATGAGAATGAAAATATAAATGGAAAAATACTATATTTATAAAAAATTAATATAAATTAATATAAATCCAAGATATTGACATCAATTATAAATATAATACCATGAAATTTGTGCATATTGAGACTAAAAAATGTTCAAGGAGAGTTTTGAATATATTTGAAGAACTATACATCAGTTTAAAAGATCATGTATTCTGGTTGAGGAGAATTATTCAAGAGTTGAGTAAATTTTAGATCGAATAAATTTTATATTTTAGTAGA
Source organism: Viscum album (assembly GCA_963277665.1). Lineage (NCBI taxonomy): Eukaryota > Viridiplantae > Streptophyta > Magnoliopsida > Santalales > Viscaceae > Viscum > Viscum album. The sequence goes on along the minus strand of OY728126.1, from coordinate 1,045,825,836 downwards.
CTATTTGAGTGATATTCATAATATATAATTTGAATAAATTTGAATGATAATCTAAAAATGATGGTAAAATTTTGATTTAAACATCATGGTCATACATGTGGATCATGATATGAGAATGATTAAATTGAACTAAGAGGAGTTTGATGTCATAAGATGAAGGTTACACGAGGAAAAGAAGCATGATTCCATGTACATGGAGATTTCGAATGATGAGATTGAAATTTATTTTCCAAATGGGAGAATATATTCCCATTTTAAATATTAATAAAAGAACAGGATTCTAGTTGATGTATTGATCTATTCTTTGGATGTTACCTTATTATTAAATCAATGTGAATATATACTAATTCAGTTATGTGTGCCTAAATTTTAGGTGGAATGTGTTTTGGAATTTTTTTCATTTATCACATACAAGAGGACACCATGGACCTGATAGAACATTGTTCAAGATACATAAAAGTGAATTATTTTCATCAATGAAGAAGAATGTGTAAAGAGAGTTTATAAAATATTTTATTGATGCTAAAAAATAAAAATATTTTGAAAATTTAAGAGATTTAATAACAACCAATACCCAAAGTCGAATTATTCATTGTGTGGTGTTGTCCAGGGGGTAGGGGGGACTGTCTGGGGGTAGGGTTGTCTAAGGGGGTGGGGTGTCCAGGGGGTGTCCATGGGGTGGGGTGGTGTCCGTGGGGTGGGGGATGTCAAGGAGGTGATGAATTTGTTAGGGGGTGGGGTTGTCCAGGGGTGGGGGTATCTAGGTTGTGGGATGGTGTTGGGGTGGGGGGAGGGAGAGGGGGTGTTTATGGGGTGGGGACTGTCTATGGGGTGGGCGTGTCCATGGGGTGGGGTTATAGGGGGGTTGGGGGTGTCCAGAGGGGTGGGGGTTGTCAAAGGGGGTGTGGGTGTCTAGGGGGTGGGGGTGTCTAGAAGGGTTGTCCAAGGGGGTGGGGGTGTTCAGGGGGTGGGGGAGTTCGGGGTAGGGGTGTCCAAGGAGGTTTCAGTGTCCAAGGGGTGGGTGTGTATAATGGGGTGGGGGTTTTCAAAGGGGTTGGGGTGTCTAGTGGGTGTGTTCGGGGGGTGGGGTGGAGTCCAGGGGGCTGGGGAGTCTGGGGGGGGGGGTGTCCAGGAGGGCTGTCCTAGGGGGTGGGGGTGTCTAGGGGGTGGAGTTGTCCAAGGGGTTGAGGTTTTCTTAGGGGTGGGGTGTCCAGAGTGTGTCCGGGGGGTGGGGTGGTGTCCAAAAGGAGAGGGCATCCGAGGGGGGGGATCCATGGGGGTGGTGGGGAGGGGGGGGGGATGTCCAAGGGGGTGGGGGTGTGCACAGGGTGTGTGGGATCTAGGAGGTGGGGGTGTCCATGGGGTGGGGGTGTCTAGGGGTGGGGGTGTTTATGGTGGGTGAGGGGTGTCTAGGTGGGTGGGGGCTGTCCAAGGGGGTGGGGAGTCTATGGGGGGGGGTGAGGGGTGTCTAGGGGGGGCTCTCCAGAGTTGTGACGTGTCTAGGGGGGTGGGGGTGTCTAGTGGGGGTGTGGGTGGGGGTGTTCAAGGGAGGAAATAACCATATAATGCCTTGAAAATTACCTATACCCAATCCAAACAACTTCACAATCCCAATCCATCACCTAACCAATAGCCAATTCATCCTCAATATCACTAACCATCTGATTATTCCTTGAAAAAAACTATAAATAAATAATCCAAATACAATTTGAAACTAAATGAATGTCTATAGAAACTACCATATCACCTGAATAAAAAATGGAAAACCACCTACACCACTACCCCAATCATCACCAATCCTGTATTATGTACCATCCTTATATCAATTACCAACCTCGAGACAATATGAATAAACAAAACCTTTACCATCTGTGAGTGGGGATACATCTCATGAGAACCTCCATTAGTTCATATGGTTCACTAACTATACATTGAAAGAGTGGCTATGATGACTTAAAATAAATGTGATTCACACAATCATGACACTTTAAGTGTAGAACAAAAACATAAAACAAATCAAAAAGCCCTTATTAAGAATACCATGCCACAGACCGCAAAACCTATAGTTTAGGCCAAATCAAAATAGAAAAGAAAAAAAGATGAAAAACATTAAAACTAATATATCACATACATATTGGAAATGTAGAGATAACAAATTGTTTGATTTAAGATGGATCTATCAGGTGGAATGAGTTATCCTAGGGTAATTAGAGAGATTTGGGAGAGCTTCCATTTAGGGATGAAATTACACAGACAGGGGGAACTAGATATGTTGTGAATTTGGGGGAAAACATTACAAATAGTTTTAAAAAACCATTGGGAAATATAGTCTTTACCAATGGTTCTGAATAAGTATTGGTATAAATTAGAAATATGAAATAATTCCCAATGGTTTACTCAAACCATTGGGGAAGGTTGATTGTAAAAATTGTATACTAATGGTTTGTGAAAACAGTTGGTATAGTCCTCCTATACAGATGGTTTTATAAAACAGTTGGATTAAATGTGTTTGGAAAGCCTCCATTTCCACCAGGGAATACCCACAAGTTTCACATCAACCAACTCATAATAGGTTTTCGAAACCATAATCAACCCAAAATAAAGCCTCAAAAATATAACCCACCAAACTAATATATGTAAAACATAAACCGTATATAAAAAAATGATGAACAAAAGAGATCAGAAATAAATAAGGGTAACAGAAGGGGGTAGTCATACCGGCAGAGTGTGTGCTCACAGTAGCGACGTTGGAAGTGTGCAGCGATGGCGGGGGAAAAGACAATAGGTTGCGGGTTGGGAGGGGTGACACTGGCTGACTGTGAGCTGGTCTTGGTGATGATGATAGGGTGAGGCACAAGAGTAGGGGGTGTTGAATAGATAGGGTGTTAGTAAGGGGGGACATGAGGGTACTGGAACATTGGTCACACCATGGGGTGCTAGCTAGAGTAGGTAATCAACTAATGGAGGTGGCACAGTTGGGTGGACATGCTAGAGTTGGTGGCACCAAAGGGTGAACTCGATGGAGAATAAGTGAAACAATGTGTGTGTGTGTGGGGGGGGGGGGGGGTCACACACTGCACAGAAAATAGATGAAGTATGGATGTGATGTGGAAGATAACGGGGGATGGGAAGAAAGGGTGAATCCCTAAAAAAATAAAACTAAAAAAAAGATAACCTAGATTAGTAATAAAAATAATCTTGATAATTATAATATTTATAATAACTCTAATAATAATATTCTTAATGAAAATATGAATATTCTTATTATTACCATATATATTTTTTATTTTATTTTACAGTAATTAATTAATTTATTTATTTATTTTAAGTGTCGAGCGACAACACAATCATCCCAAATGGCTCATGCAACCATGCACGAGCCGTGGGGTAGCCTCTTGCCTCTCCAGAGGTTACTGAATGGGTTCTTAGGTTGGCGACATGGTTCCCACTATCTGTGCGGTGCACACACACCTGAATAAAAACAACCAATGATTCCCAATTATAATAATAATATGATAATGATAAAAATAATAATAATATTTATTTCATTCTTAATAATAATAATAATAATATAAACAATTGTTTTTCATTACAAATGATAATAATAATAAAAATATAATGATATTAAAAAGAATGAGAATACAATAAAAAGAAGAACAATCCAAATTGATATTATCATTATTATTACAATTTAAAAAATCATCTAATATATTTTTTACCTTTTATTATTTTATTATAACTCTCATTATGTTACTCATTTAATTGTCATTATGTTTTTCAAATACTTTTAGGCTACACGGTTTCTTGGGTACCCCATAGTTTATACCCCATGCTCTTACAATGCGCTATGTGACATGAAACCTATAACACACATTTTTAACAGAAACTTAAAATTTTAATCTGAGACCCAACCCAAACCCAGAAAAATTATTAATGGAAAATCAAATAATAAAATAAAATAACTGAAATTGTTTGTTTGTGAAGGTATCCCATATTTGATGACTTATTTTATTACATTGACATATTATAATGAAGGCACAAAACAATGGAACAAATAGGTAATAGTTTTGGAAATCAAGATACATACATATGTTCAACATTACAACTTATAATGAAATAAAACATATAAATTCGAAAATAATCATCCACAATTCCTAGATTATACCTACAAGTCATTCATAAGATAATTCTTCACATCCTAGGGAAAAATAAAGAACCATAATGCGGGGAGATCAAATTCTCAGTAAGGGTAAATAATACAACATAATAAATCATAAACATAACTCATGGTATGGTGAAAAACAAAAAATATATACTTGAGCAGAATATGCCAGGATGAAAAGATGAATGAATAGTTCCTTCATATCCTTGGACATTCTACTTGAAAAATAATCACATGGACTATCACATACTTGTTTCATAATGAGGGAATATATAATGTGGGACATCATAACCATTATATCAAGGAATCGTGCCAAGACCATACATAAACAGGTAAAAACCCAAAATAGTTTGTCTCACGAGACCTTCCAATGCACCAAAGGGATATAGTGGGCCCCAAAGACTTACAATGTACAATTAATTTCTCATAATAATAGGTTAAATATAAACAATATATGAATTCATTATGAAACTAACATATGAAATATAAGTCACTTTACCGAATCAAAAAACATAACAGAACCATTCAGAGTAATATGGTGAATTGTTTCAAGATAGAATATACATAGTTAGACTAATCATAAACCATTAAATAAAACATGTTTGATAACATCATACAATTTTTTACCAATTAAACGAATGAATCAATATGTGTGTTGAATTATATGAAAATCCTATTATAAAATAATCATTTAATTCTTGATATAAATACTCTTTTACATCGAAAAGAAGAGTTCTTTTGGAAAGATTTTTCTATAACCCTAGTTGTTAATTATGGTATTTTATCCATAATAAAATCAGTAATTTTAATAAAAAAATTGTGTCTTAAAACAGAATATATGGTGCATTTGAAAATATATAATAATTTGAGAAGTTTTATTGAAAAGGGCTAGTTTAGCGAGAACAAATTCTGAACGATCCTTTTAAAACATTTAAATCCCCAAAAAATAATGAAGGGTTGTGATTGGTAAAATATATGTATCATTCCATCGGAATATAAGAGGATTACGTAATAATAAATAATAATTAATGTTAGTTATGTAGAGAGTAAGTGTAACCCGAATGAAAATGGAGGTTCGGGTAGAAATCCATTACCTTAGGACCGAATATGTTCTTCACATGACATTATAGTCATGGAATATGAAATTAGAACCATTATTAATGTAAGTAATAAATAATTAGATATTTATATAATTAATTATAATTTTAATAGGTTCATTTATGGGATTATGATAAATTATAATATTTAATTTCATCATTCCATAGTGTTCGTTTCTTGATATTCTTTATTTGTTCACTAGATTATAGGTATGGATGTTCATGTGAAATGGATATAATTTTCAAAGAATGAATTTAGATATTATTAATGAACAATAATATGTTTTAGTGGTTATATGTATCATTTGGTTACATGGTGTGTGGTTGAATCATTGGATATTTCATTTAGTGATAAGCTTTTAGATTTTTATGGTGGGTTTTCAATCACCAAGAACTATTTTTTATATTGTTTTTTATCATGTACAAATGATGGTTCTAGAATTATTACAGAACATATAATACATATTTTAGAATATTTTTCAATTATAAAAATGGTTTAATTACCATCCTTTAGAGAGAAATTGAATACCGATGGTTCATCATCCACGAAGGTTGTTAATTATTTACCCTCAGATGATGATTTCATTTTTAAAATAAAATAGAGAGGGAGAGTAAGGTGATTGATGATGTATCTTCAATTAATATTATATAATTCCAATATATATATTATAATGGTGTTATAATAATAATTTTTATATAGGAGGTGATGATATAATAATAAACAAAGGAGGAACTTGAAATGAAAATAAAAGGAAAAGGAAATGAATTTTCCCTCTTGGATACTCTCCCTTAAGAATCTCTTCAAGGGGATTGATATTTTTTGTTTTTTCAAGATTAGGGGTTCTTAAAAATTGGGAGATCATAGGGATGAATATTTGGGATGATATTTTTAAAGCATCATGTCATAGAGAAGTTAGGAGAAGAAGGAGTGAGGGTGGGTATTTAGTAGAGGATATTGGGGATTTTTTAATATCTTATTCATTATTTTATTAATTTTATCATGAAAACAAATAGTGTTTGATTCATGTGAAAAAACATATATGTACATTTTTTCATTATAATGGTTTCCTACATCATCCAAGATGTAGGAAATAGTGTATTTATTTTAAAATGAAATTATAAAGTAAATTATTTTAATTTACAATTCACAAAATTCAATTATTTCCAAAAAATTCAAAAAATTCAACATAACAATTTTCAATCAGTAGAATCGAAAACTGGAATAAATTTTATCAAAATAATTATATAAATATGATAATGTTATTTTTAATTAAATTAATCAATTAATAGAAAGATACCGTCCTTTAAAATTAAAAAAGATTTTATAACACCATTAAAAATTAATTGAGGTCTTATTAAATAATCCTAAAATTGTAGAAAAAATAAATAATTATTTAGGAATTTACTTTATGAAAATTAATTTTATTTTAAATATATTTTGTAATTATAATGTTTTAATTAAATATTTACCTCTCACAAAAATACCCACACTTACTTATACTATTATTACATACATTCATTTATAATGTGCCTATATTTTATTTATACTCTAATGGGTGAGGTTACTATTCATAAGGGACATATTCTATTCATAAGGGTCTAGAAACTATTCAAAAAAAATTTATGTTAATCCGACTATACTCTATATATCTTACTGATCACAACTATGTATGTCTGTTTTTTGAAATTCAAAACCTAGAAGTAGAAAAGTTATGCTTAATAGAAATGTTATAAATATATCCAATAAATAAAAATTGTTCATTTTATTGATAATTATTTTTTCATTCATTATATATTAAATTTATTTTAAAATTGTTGGTGTGTTAAACTAATTGGAGTTACCCGATTAAGAGGTTAGATCTTCTCTCAGGTCCATCATTTTATTTTTTTATCTCCCCCCTCGAAATATTTTTATTCTATATATCTATTAAAACAACAATATACCAAATATACAAGGATGTTGTTAGGTAATTTTTTATACCTACGCTTACATAAACCTCCATCTAATTGGTAATGAACATGATATTTCTATATACGATGAACTAATGTCTCAAAAACCATGATTGTTTATTTTTTCATTACCACTACCATGGTGGCCCTTATGATGGGAACTATGTTTATATATTTCATATATTAAAATTATTATTTTTTAATATTATTTATTCCTTTTTAAACACATATTTTTTTACTTTCCATTTCGTGTTAATATGATAATTTTGTTTTAGGATGTGTGGACTACCTCCCCCTCAAACCGATATTATTAGTTCAAACGCCACATGGATTTTCTTAATGATAGTTTTTGTGAATATATACGATATAATATACAATAATAATGATATATATATAAATATATATACATATATGTTATTTAAATTCATTATATCAACATAATAATTAAATGGAAATAACATTCAAGCTTACAAATGGCCCTACTGTCTCCATGAATGGTGTGTTCCATTTCATACTTATATACTCTAAAAATTATTATAATACAAATATGATGTATATAAATGATATATTTATCATGTTTTATAGTCTGGAAATAATTATATAATATATAATTACAAATTATATAACAAATTAAGACACATAAAAATAATAATGCGAATATTATGTGAACTTAAATCTTAACATAAGATTATTAACAAGAGGGTAATATAATGTCATAATAAAACCATATATGGTATTAAATATAATAATTTGGTTCTATAAAATATTTTTAGGAAATTAAAATTTATTATACAAGTGGTTTTAATGGGTTTTAAGAGAGTCAATATATAATGTAAGGGGATTTCATCTCACTTTTTATTTCTATGAGGTACTTGCAAAGCTTTTCCACTCTTTCCTTTTTAGTGGTGTATGTATTTGATGTGATTGTATTATATGTATCTTATTCTAAAATTTATGGGATTCACATATCCACTTAAATAACTATATATCATTAGGATTAATTATCAAAAGCTACCAAATTGGTGAAATAGTTTTGTCTCAATTTGCCTTCTATAAAGCTCATGTTTTGTTACAGACATAAATTCTCTGTCATGGTGTATATACATACATTTTACATGTTATATCATAAATCTCCTAATTTTTATGATATTTCAATATTCATGTATTTTACACTTCATACATGGAGAGTATAATCCAATGTTTTCACTTTATAAGAGTTTATTGAAACAATATAATCATTTTTCAACATTGATTATGTTTTTGTGTTCATTAATGAAATTTTATAACCCATACTTGAAGACATTAATGACTTTTATTCTCCTGTGATTATTTATTCTATATTCATGTATTGGTACCATTTCTACTATATGGTACACATTATAGTTAATATAGTATTTTTTAAAAATCCTAACATTACCTTCTCTCCAGTAAGAAATTACTGTCCCTTCAAAACCATATATTATAAAAAGGTTTTCCCAGAACATTTTATTAATCTGTTATGATCATTGTCACACCCAATTTTTTATTTCATGGTTTTGATTTGGTTTAATTGAAACATAGATCAATTTCATTGTGTTTGGGTGAGATTAATGTTGTTTTTCTAAGTTCCATCTATGTCTAATCATCCTTACTTGGGTGCCGCATAGCTTGTTTGGGAGTATTATAGAAAAGGATGGTTACTTCATAATTTGGTCCTAACTTTAATCCCATTTTATGATTTTAAAAAACAATTGTTTCTTTTATAAATCAATTTTTTTAACATTTCCACCCATTACACTTCACACATGGCCTCATATGACCTATAAAAAACCACATCCATTTGGACCCTTTAGTAATTAATAATCATGGTGGATTTGGGTTATTTATTCAGGTATTGGGCTAACCCTTAAGAAAATTTATATTTTTAAAATAATATTTTGTTTCTTCTATATCATAATAATTTTTTAATATTTTTTGGAAATTTGACCACTCACTCGAGCCCATAGACCCTAGTCACACCCCATGATCTATTTTCTCTCTTTCATCCTCATCTTTATCGGCGATTAGGGCGATCTTCCTCAAGGATTCTGAAATCCTTTAGATTTGAAAAGGTAATTTGTTTCTTTAAAAAATCATTATTGTTTCAATATTTTCCCCTCAAATAAACTTTCCCTAGTTCTTCTATACTTAAGGAGTCTCTATATTGAGTTAAAAGACATTCCCTCTCTTCTATGCTTGTGGATCTAATAGAAGATAAAGAGTTCTCATGTTATCAAGGTGAGTTTCCTTTTCCTTTCCCACACTTCCCCCTTTTACATCCAATATTTCTTTGATATATCTCCTCCCCTAGCCATGAATGACCTATGGTTATTTTATCCCATTATGTTTTATGTGGGTTTTCTCATTTGGTGCTAGTAATCATAGGTTTAGGGTTTATAATCCCTTAAAAGGTGTTATCAGGTGTGCATTTCCATTCCGCCTTGGTTTTGAGGTAGGATCTCCCGAGAACTGCCTTTATAATCGAGATTCACATGTTTCATTATTTTTTAACCTTATATATATTCTAGGTATTTTTTAACCCTTTGGTTTAATTATTTAGTGTGAAATAAGGGTAGTTTATGCTATGTTTTGAGAAAATTGGGTTGTTTTGGTAAAAGATTTCACACTAAATGTTTTTTTATGTGATCAATTATCTTTAAAACCAGAATTATAATATTTATAACCTGGTTTATCTATTTAAATAAATTCTTGGAATGTTAATTTGGCTTTATAACATTTTTCTTGTTAAATAGAGTTTTCTTTATTAATTGTTGCAGGCATCGATTTTGGGAAAGTGCCTGATTGGATTTTGTGTGCTAAAGGTTATATAAAATGATTTTTTTTGGATTATGAAAAATATTGGAATCATGTGAAACAATGATTTTCGTATCTCTAAGTGGGTTATAATCTGGATTTGTGTTTTTTAATAATGTTATTATCATTTTAGGGGGTTTTGGCATGTCTTCTCAATAAATGGCCTATTTGGAACCTTTATAGAATTGTATGGGTATTGAATGTGTAACCTGAGTTTTTGGGGGATTTAAGTAAATGCTAAATTTTTTACAGTGTTTTTACAACTCTTTATGAATAGTGGAATTATTTATTTTGATAAAGGATATTTTAAAGAATGCTTAAAGTCCCGTTTTTTTCATTTTTTTATAAAAATTATTTTCGTGCGTACATCAGGTTATATCATTTGGAGCCATTTTATGGATCATGGAATTGAAATATTAAATGGTTTTGGGGATGAAAAATATGGTTCAATATGTTAATGGTTAGTATTTAGACTTAAAATATCCTTTTTAGTGGATTTTATGTGCAATTCTTCGTTATACTTCTGGAAATCACTTTATCAAAAAAAATTGTGGTTTATATATCTATGAAGGAAATGTGAATCATGTTTGTAGGATTTCTCTTTGTGTATGATTTGGGAATTATATTTTCATGTGAAATGTGTATTTGATAATATGGGCAACTTCATTGAGTACTAAAGTGAAACCCAGTTATCTAGTTAGGCGGATGCGTACTAGTATGCTAGTGATCCAGAGTGGTTTTGTCTTTGCATCAAGTAGAATGTTTGAGAATGAAAACTCTAACTAAACTATGATGATGATATTTTGGGCCACTATGTTATGGGTATTATACCCCTACTAGTGGCTCATGCATGAATACAAATATTGTTATGGTTACTTTCACACTGAGATACTAGGTACCATTGGCTCACAATAAACTAGTGTCTAGGGGTGTTCCCATGACTAGTGATCATTGGATATATTCTATTCCCTGTAATCATATGGTGTATTTGGATATAAAATTCTGTATCATGTGTATTTTACATAAAATATTACTCTCTTTAAACAAAACCTCTTGAAAATTGTTTCATTTTGAAGTTGCATATCTTTGGAAGTCGTTCTACCATTATTGTGCATAAAACAAGCATTCTTTTGTGTGATATCATCCATTATAGTGATCCATTTTTGGAAAGAGTAATTTATTTATTTTTATTTCAAACATTAAATTTAATTTAATTTAATTTTATGAGTAAGTGCATTGGGAATATCATATTGAACTAACCAACTTCATTTTAATACTCATGCATCTAGTTTTATTCTGTTTTTAGCCCTTGTGTAGATTTCAACATGAGTTCAGTCGCTATGAGAAACATGTGATCGTTGTGTTGGAGATTTACCAAAGAAGTAAAATGGAGTTAGTTGGTCGTCATGTGTGGTTGGTTCATCAATATCACTCAGTTATACTTTCAAATTTGTCATATAAATGATGTCAGTTCATTTTTTATATAAATGTGTACTGTATCGTCGTTTCTTTCCTCTATTTCCCATATTTTTTATATTTGGGAGAAATCATTCCATTTTTTACTCTATTGACGCCCTCAGTGATTTTTACCATCCCTGGAGGGTCAGTAATGCCTTTTAGGACTTGTCGTGGAGTGGCCTATGTGACCGGTTCATGGTCGAATCGTACTGGTTCATTACGAATTGGTATCAAAGGAGGTCGGCTTTTAGCAGAAGTTAATTTTTAGAGAACCCTTTTTATTTGGTTGATTTAAGCGTAGATGGTGTAGGATTTTTGAGATGTGAGGGGTAAGTGTGGGAAGAGCCTCGGGAACTCCTACCTATTTAGATCATCAGGTTTTAATGGGATGTTAGATTTTATTATTATACTTGGTTCTTGATGATTTTTTGGTGTTGGGATACGATAAGGGGAGTAGGATTAATGGTTTTCATGATCTCACAGGGCTTTAAAATCCATGTGGAGCTGGGAAATGGTCCTGAGAAGGCACTATATGTTGGTGGTGTGCTGGGAATTTGGCATCTAATCATATGATCAAGTCACCCACCGACACTAGTTCCTTTTTTGGGTCTCTTGGACATTTCATGATTTAAAAAATTATTTTAAAAATACTCATCTTAGAATTGTACAAATTGGTTTTAAAAATTTAATATAAGAAAAATTTGGAATGTTGTTTTTTGTGAATCAAATCTTGGGAATAAAGTAAAAATTATTTAATGGGATCATATTTTCCCAAATCTAAACTTATGGTTTGTTGAAAAAAAAGTTTTTGAATGTGTGGATAATTTTAAGGTGATTCGGAATTTTTTTTTAAATTGTGTTTTTTGGGATGTTTAAAAGTGTTTTAATTTGATGAATTAGTTTTGGAAACTGGATTTGAGAGGTGGGAATTTTCCTATAAAGGTTCTTGGTCTTTGTGGCCATAAAATAATGAAAAGTGACCTTACTAAATTTTTGAATATGGGAAGGGGATGCGTGGAGTAGCTTGTTTATTTCGAACGTTTTAAAAATTGAAAAGAGATAGGATTTTATGTAAATGATTTTTGAAGAAGTGTTTTTTGTTTTGTGAAATATGAAAAGGGTTTTTGACTTGGTGGTTTGTGTGCCTTTGGAAGGTACATGATTTTTAAAATGATGTTGTTCGGTTTTAGCCTTTGGTGTTTTCATGCTTGATCACATGCATGGTTTTATAGATATCTGGATGGATGGATTGTATAGAAAGGTGGTTGGGTTCCTGGGGTGGCACAAAAATTTGCATGTGAGTGAGACTTGATGAAACCCCATTGGAAAATGTGTAAATCCACCAAGTTAGTTTGTTTTTCAAAAGTGTGTTGAGATGATTTTTTTTTGGAATTTTCTTATAAATTGATGGTTATGTGGATGGTTTTTCCTATGTCTTGGAAGTGTTGTTTATAAATTGTTCATCCTTGTGATTTGGAATTCAAACACTTTTTGTGCCAAGAGATGGGATCTTGTTGGTGGCTTGGTTTTGGAGTAATGTTCAGAGGGTTTCTAAACATGTGTTCAATGTTGTGATGTATCCATGGAGGGTTCTCTGTTAGTATGATTTCTAATTAATTAGCATAAGGAATCATTCCATGGGTAAAACCTTCTTCTTTGAATGAATCTTATGATACTTTGTTGGAATAGAAACTATTTGGACTCAGATTAATCTTCATTCATATTATGGTGACTCTATCTATTGTGGTAAATAGTGGTTGTTGGTGTTGATGTTTTTGTGTGTTCCTTTTCCATTATGTGACTCATTTGGAGTGAGGGAGAATGGTTGTGTGTATCCTTATTTTTTTGTTTGGTGATAGTGTTTTTTTCCACTAGTAATATTTTTTGGGTTTTTTTAACCTTAACTACTAACTATGGCATTGAAGATGCACTTAACATTAGGTCTCCAACCATAGGAAATGGAGTGAATCTTTTCACAGATTCATGAAATATCCATAGGTGTTCAGAGCTCAACTATCCTACCACCTCCACCATTGATGTATGGTAGTTTCTATGACTCTACTATGTTTCATCATTAATAAAAAATTATTCATGGTGTAAAGGGAGTGGTGGACATACCCCACATGAAGTGTAAATGGTTATACAGTCTCGAATGAGAGATTTTGGTTAGTTTTCTTATGTAGACCACACATGTGAATCTGGTCCAGTCATAGATTTTATCCATCCATAGGTGAAGATCTCTGTGTGGTTTTCAACTTTGGTTTCAGTGGAACAATCAATGGGCCCCTTACCTCCCCTTCCATTGCAGTGGTGATTTTTGGACCTTGTGAGAAGTTTTGGTATGTTCTTGTATCCTCCATTTTGGAGCAAGAAGATTATATGATCAAAGTGTGTTTTCATTGTATGGGATGGTCGGCCATTTTAAGGGAGTTTTGGGTTTCCTCTGTAGAAGAAGCCCAATTCTAGACCACGTGGATATATTGTTTGGTCATTGTTGGTTGGTTCTTAATTGGGGGGGGGGTATGTTTTGTCCTCCCTCAAAATCATTGTATTTCAATATGTTATTTGGTTTGGGGTGGTCATTGGGATCTTTGGAGGAAGGCCTACCAATTTTGTTTTGGATTGGTAGTGGATGAGTGGATTGATCCTTCCATTTATTCTAGAGAAGTTGTTCTGAGTTGTTGTTTACTTTCATATAAGAGGCTGAACATATATTTTGGTGGGTGAAATTTCCTTGGATTAAGATGCTAGATTGTTTTGATGTGGAATCATTAGAAATTGATCAATGAGCTAGAACTTGTTATAGATTTCCTAGTGTGGAAAGCTTTAATGGTTGGGAGAATTGTCAACCCAGGTTTTCTATATCTTTGTTTTGATTTGGTCCGTTGGAAATAACAATCCTTTTTATTGAGATTTAGGTGAGAATAATTTTTATATTTTAATTTCCATCTATGTCTAATCATCCTACCATTTTCCCCATATCTTGTTTTGAGGTTTTTGGATTATCGGGTGGTTACATAAATATTTGTGCCAAACTGAGACCCCATTTCCAAAATTAAAAACCAAATTTTCTTCTTTTATAAATACTTTGTTTTATAAATTTTTTTACCCATTCCACTTCACACTTAGCCTCCCTTGACCTATTAAAAACACCATATCCATTTGGACCCCTTTGGAATTAATAATCATGGTCTATTTGAGTCATTTCTTCAGTTATTGGTTGAGCCCATTAGCACATTTCCAATTTAAATAAAATATTTTGTTGCATTTATATACTATTAATTTTTTCATATTTTTTGGACATTAAACCTCTCAGTCGAGCTGAAAAACCCTAAGAGAACCCCTTTGTTCCATTTTCACTTTTTGGTCCTCATATTCATCGGGGATTTGGACAAATTTCTTCAATGTTTCTCAAATAATATATATTTGAAAAGTTAATTTGTTTATTTAATAAGTCATTAATTTTTTACTATTTATCCTCAAATAGCCTTTCCCTCGTTCTTCTAGACCAATGGAGCCTCTCCATTGAGTTCCGTGACATTCCCTATTCTATAAGGGTGTGAATCTAACAGATGATGAAGAGTTCTCTAGTAATCAATTTGAGTTTCCTACTCTACTCTCATCATTCTTATTTTTCTTTACCTATCGTCTCCCCTAGTCATGCACAACCTATATTTATGTAATTAAATGATTTATGATGGTGTTTTTGCTCGTTTGGGGTTTGTATTCAAATCTTTAGGGTTTTTAAAACCTCAGAAGGTGTTATCAGGGGACGCGTTTCCATTATACCTTGGTTATGAGTTTGGTCCTCCCACACACATCCTTTAGAATTCAATACTAAACGTGTTTAGTTGTTTTCACCTTATATGTTTTATCGGTATTGTTTTTACCTATTTATTTAATTATTCTGTGTGAATGAATGGTATTTTATTCCTTGTTTTGAGAAAATTGTGTTGTTTTGGTTAATGTGTGAACACTATGTTCTTGTTTAAATGATCAATTTGATTTCACAACTGAATTTTCATGTTTAGAACCTAGTTTATATATTTAAATTAATTTTTGGCATGTAATTTTTATATATACCATTTTTAGTATTGTATAGATATTTTTTATTAATTTTTTCACGCCTCATTTTTAGGAATGTGCCCAGTTGGATTTTATTAACTCAAGGTGATATAAAATGACTATTTTGGATTATGAATTTTTTTTTCATAATGTGAATAAATGTTTTTGGGATCCTTATGTAGATTTAATTCTTTATTTCGGTTCTATAATGATTTTAGTATTGGTTTTTATGGTGTTTTGGCATGTGTTCTCAATAAATGGCCCTTTTAGGACCTTTATAAAAATGGATGGGGTTTGAATGGATAGCATGATTTTTTTAGGTGTTTAGTTAAATGTTCTATTACATCCAATGGTTTTATTACACATGTTTATAAACATTGTAATTTGTTCCTTTGGTAATTTTTTTTTTGAAAAATTATTAATGGCTTGTTTGGCATTTTTCTTGTAAAAGTGTTTTTCATGTGTACTTCATGTGGTATCATTTGGATCCATTTTATGGTCCTTGAAATTGATTTTTTAAATGATTTTGGGGCTTCCAAATCTGGTTTGATATAAAAATGGTGGATTTTGTCACTTAAAAGATCATTTTCAAATGGATTTTATGTGAAAAGCCTCATCATACATCCAGAAATTGTTTCATGAAAATTTTATGTTTTTTAGTAATCCGTGAAAGAAAAGTGAACAATGATTAGATGCTTCTTTTGTGCGTATGATGTTTTAATGAAATTTTCATGTGTAATGTTTATATTAAAATATGGGTAACTTTACTTATCACTAAATAAAATCCCATGTATCTAGGTGGGAGGATGTGTACTGGTATGCTAGTGATCCAGAGTGGTTTCGTCCCTCTTTCACGTAGCGAGTTTGGTGATGAAAACACTAAATAAAATGTAATGATGATTTTGGGGACCACTGGGTTATGGGTGTTTTTCCCTTATAGTGGAACATCCACAAGAAGGTATATTGTTATGGTTACTTTTACACTAAGATATGACATACCTGGGGCTCACAACAAACTAGTGCATAGGGGTGTTCCCGTAACTAGTGATCATTGGATATATTGTATTCACCATCGACATACGATGTATTTGGATGAAAAATTCAATATCATATGTGGTATATTAAAAATTTAACTTTATTTAAAGATACCCACTTGAAAATTGTTTCATTTTAAAGATTCATATCTAAATAAATAGTTCTAGCATTCTTATGTGTAAAACATGCAAGATTTTTTCTCATAACTTCCATAGCATGGAACATTGTTTTAAAAACATTCGTTTGTATATTGTATTTCAAAAATGAAATTGATTTTTATTTTATTTTATGTTGATTTTCATTGGAAATAAAATATTTGGCTAACCTAATAAGTTTTAATACTCACAGAAATAGTTATCTTCTATTTTTATCCCTTGGGATGGTTTTAGCTTGAGCTCGGTCACCTTGAGAGACATTTAATCGTTCTATTAGAAAGTGAACAGATAGGTCACATGGTGTTAGTTGGTCATCAATTCTTGTTGGATTAGTTGTTTCATTTAGTTTTACATTAATTTTTTTCGTATAAATGATGTTGTATCAATTTTCATATAAATATGTATTGGGCTATCCCTTCTTTCAGCTAATTGCCTTATTTGTTTATTTTTAGGAGAAATATTTTCCTCATTTACTCTATTGATGAAAACACTTCTTGTCACCGTCTTATGAGGATTGGAAACACCTTTAAGGATATATCATGTAGTATCCCAAGTGACCGGTTAGGGTTGACTAAGGCTGGTTCGTGACAATCATTAAAAGACATTTTTTTTTATTATTTTCACAAAATTTTTAAATGAATACTATTATCACTTTTTGAAAGATAGAACATTCTATCAATTTTTCCTTGAAAAATGAATTTTTTTTACCTCATACAACATATATGGATTTTTTCCATTGTCTATCCTTTAATGATTTACATTCATGTTTAAAGGTTAATATTTATTAAAAAATTTAATTTTTTTTAAAAAGTGGTTTCTAAAACATTTTTCAGCATTTTTTATTTGTTTTTAATCTATTTCATTGGAATTATTTTCCAAACATTTTCAAGATTCATTTATAAGATTTCAAGAAAAATGGGTTTCAAAACATTTTCAAAATTCTCTTATATGTTTTCAAAAAATAAATTTTCAAAAGTTTTTCAGGCTTTATTTATAAGATTTTAAATTATTTTAAAGGAATGTTGTCTTCAAATTGTTTTCAATCCTATTTGATAAGTTTTAAAGAAATAATGGTTTTCAAATAATTTTAAATAATTATTTATATGTTATCAAATTATTTCTACGGAAAATGGGTTAAAACATATTTCAAGATTATTTTATATGTATTCAAGAAAAATGGTTTTCAAGAAGTTTTCATGAATTCTTTATATGTTTTCAAATTATTTTCCTGGAAAATGGTTTTTAAATAAATTTCATTCTTCTACTATATACATTCAATAAAAATGGTTTTAATTTTTTTTCAATATTTTATTATTCATTTTAAAAGAAATTGGATTTCGAATCATTTTAAAGGATTATTTATATGTTTTGAAATTATTTTCATGGAAAATGGTATTGAAAACATTTTAAATGTCTATTTATATGATTTCAAATTAATTTCAATTTAATGGTTATCAAAATGTATTGAATATTTATTTATATGTTTTTTATGTTTTTTTAATGAAAAATGGGTTTAAAATGTTTTGAAGATTACTTTATGTTTTTATGAAAAAATGGTTTCATATGATTTGAAGTCTCTATTATAAGTATTAAATGTATTTTATATGAATATTATTTTGAAATGATTTTATATTCTAAAAATTAATTTTTCAAATACAAATGGATATATTTTTCATGAAATACTATTAATGTTATTTTAAAATAATTTTTTACCTAGGATTTCATCCATTCGTGTTACTCATTCACTTCTAGAAAATTATCTAAAGGTTCTATTCATATTCATTCTATGAATAATTTATGCATAATATCATTGTATTTATAAAACCTATTTATATTTCACTATTTTTCTATTTATGAAATATTTTTCTCTTTATCGAGTCACATGTTTATGAAATCTACTTATCCTTGTGGCATTATTATTTTGATGAAATTATTATGAAACTGATCATTTTTCACAGGTTATGATCTGATTACATTTTTATAATACCCATTTAATTTCACGGGTTATGGTATGATTATTTATGATATCATGAAACATGATGGTATGATTTCATTATGAGATGGATGGAACCTATATGTATCTCCAATGAATTGGGTAAAGATTTATATCTATTGAGATTGACTATTATAGTCTTGGGAATGAATATTGACTACTATGATGGCCATGGGATTGAACCATGAGTACCAATATTATATGAGGAGTGAAATAATGATACTAATATGACCATGGGTGGGAATTGTGTCAAACAATATTGTATAGGGAGCGAACCCATACTATCTAGATGTTCCTGGTAGCAACACCTTGGATACTATAAAAATCACATTATATACTTATATGTCTGCCGCAATTCCATGTTTTATTCTTATGTTATGATTTCATAGATTTTGTTGTTTATTTACCTATGATTAATATCTTATGAACTCCCAACATTTATTCCATCATTCATGTATGTGATCATTTATATGATTGGAATGACCTCTTATTTTCTTAGTCACGTTCTCATTCCACTATTCTCATGATTATGCTTACATATCTCCCTTATTTATCCTTATATAGCATTTTAGCTCACCGCTTTCATTTTAATACTTTTTTTATGTTACGAATATAGGTTTTGCATATAATAATTAATAATGGTAATATTTATGTGATATTTGGAAGATATTTCACCCAAATAGTAGATTTTGTCTAGGTATCCAAGGACACAAAACTATTATAGTCATCATGCATGTATTTTTTTAATATATTGAATATTTTTATTTAATGATAAAATATCCATTTATGTTACTATGGGTCAGTATATGGATAACATAAATTCATTTCCCTAAAAATGGATGGTTTAAATATCTTGTTTCATTATCAAGACATTAAATTTATATTGTAATTCACTACATAAATTCATGGAATAGAATGTCATAGAATGATTTTAATATCAAAATGGGAGTTTCTAAAGATTCATAGAAGTTTCTAATGATAGTGAAAGGGGATCTCTAAAGAATTTTTAATACTAAGGAAATAATAAGGGTTGTTTAATAACACATTCCAACCAGAAAAATGATATATAATGTTTCATAAAAAAACAATGTTCATGAATAATGAAGATGAGGGAGAGTCCCCTTACCATGACAGGGAACTTCTAAATGATTGGAATAAGCTTCATAATATATTAGGAAAACCATTAATGTTATTAAATGAGGGATATGGAGATGAAATAAATGAAAATGGGTTATTATTGAAGAGGAGTGAGAGGATGTGTGGGTGTTTTTTTGAAAATTGTAGGAATTTTTTATTAATGTTTAAATATAGTTTCCCAAAAATATATTACAAAATAATCATAACCATAAACCATAAAATGGTTTATTCCAAAGTTTTCTACCTTAGATTAATTTTATAACAAAATTTATATGTATAATAAACAAATATATTATAATGATCCATTGGTTATTCTGATGTGATTCATTATTATATATAGAATATTTGAAAACCATGATATATAATATAGGTTGTGGTTGACTAATTAATGGATGATAAAATCAAAAAAATGGTTTCAATAACTCAATATTATAATTGGGAAATATATATTTGGTCATATATGCTTTTATTTTTTTAGCTACAAAATTACTGTGGTAATGTTATTTATTAATTTATACCATATATTTATACAATATTTTATTTTATACCTAAATATTAATTTATTTATGAAATTTATAATAAAATTACTACATTAAAATTGGAACCTATAGATTAAAAAAATATAATTTATTTTATCAAAATGGTTTCCTAAATTATTGACTGTTCACATTTAAATAAAATCACACAATTACTATAATATACATTTTTTTTGATACACACAATTTTCTAAAAAATATTAAAATTTCATTGATGATAATTAGAATATAACCTCATTTACCTCAAGCTAAAAATAATTTAAATATAATATTTTTTAACACAAAAATATAATTCAATGATTCAATAAATTTTCACAACATTCATAATTGATGTTATATATTTTTTAAAAAATAAAATTTTTGTTTTTTCCTATAAAAAAAATTCTTTCAAAATCATTACATAATAAGTTATGAATTAATAATAGAAAAGGAAAAATATAAATTTTATTTTCTTAAAAAGATAAATATTCAAATTTTTATTACTACCATCCCAATAAAAAACCATTTATTCCCCTAGAATAATCTATAATGGTATGTTTTGCGATGATGATGGTTTATTGCGGTGTTTCAATGAAGATGGATTGGGACCCAATTTTAACAATCTTGATGTTATCATGTAAATGGATTCTCCGAATCATCATTTATTGAATACTTGATAGGACTTTTATATATGATAATAATGGTTATGAAATATCCCTTGGAAGCTAGAATATGTGGGAATCATATGGTAATAACCTACTAGATGATAAAATGGTATCATGCATCCATTTAAAAAAAAGCATAAACCATACATTATAATATTATTAATGATCACTATAACATTTCTAAATTGTTAATTGTTATTATTTTTAATTGTATTTTAATTTTGAAATGTTATATTTCATAATTAACAATGTAGTGAATGCAATTTATATAAATATATTACATAATAACATATTCATTTATTTAAAATTTATCTTCATTTATATAAATAGTAGTCATTATAATATTTTCCCCTTACAAAATTTATCCATTGAAATTTTATTACATAAACTTAAGTAGAGGAATGTACTTTAGTAAATCACATATTGTGGTTCCCATATTTCATCCTCAAACATTATATTCGACCATAATAATTTGATAATGTGATTTCACCTTTTTCATAGAAATATGTCTCTAAAATATAATTTCTTCACTTGATGCTATTCATATGATAGATCCATCTCCAAGGGTACCACCTATGGATTATGTATATGAGTTGGGTCTAAAATGTACTTCCTGATGTTGGATAAATATAATAAATATCTTACTTGTGATAGGTTATGTGGGATTGATAGTTGATAGACCAAAACTATGATACGATCAATGATCTCAACTGGGGTTATTCATATAAATAAATATTTACCTTCTTCCCAAAACACATTACATTATTCCACAGAGACATATAATTCAACTACTTCTCATCGATATCAAGATCCAGGTCTCATCAATGATTTTATACATGGCCATTCTATCAACATTGTGTCAATTTAATATTAAATTATATGGTTCTAAGCATATCAATGATTTGTTGGATTAGTCTGGTTTCACTACGATTCCCCACTATATCATCATCCTATCATATTGGAGTATGACACCAATTTTCATATAGAACCTATTAAGGTTTCATTTGATTTAATGAGTGTGAAATTTTGTTTTATAGTAACTAAAATAAGGTGATATGTTAATACATCATTATATTTAATCATATTAACATTACATCATTATATCCTAATGAGTTCTAAAGGTTCCCTGTACCTAACCAAATATATAATGTTGATAATATTTAATAAAACATATCTCAATATCCAACACTTTTTATGGATTCACCTGAAACATTTGGTAATAAATAAATGATTTAATAAAATTTAGAGTTGAAGTTGATACTATCTTATAAATTTCCTCATGTATGTCATGCTGATTTTTTATGTGATAAATATTCCTTGATAGAAATTAAATGTGTTTAATTTTTATAGATATTAACTACACAGAAGATGGCATAGTTTCCCTTATATGTCACTTGAATTCATACAAAGAAATACATGGTTATTATATCCCATTTCCATAATGGGTTGGGAAATAGTTTCATAATTCCCATAGAAAACTTTTTTTCAACCATAACTTGTTGGAATTATATATATTAAAATAAAATTTCTACTATATCCCTCTCTATGTTATCCCACCATATGTTTGTCATGAAATATTTATACATCATAGTACATCCATAAATAATATATTATAATGATCTATTAGATGAATCTATCGTATCCCATTTAATATATTTTTTATTTGACACTTATTCAATTTCCATTCCTCGAGGATCCACCATTCAAAATTATATATTTGAAATATTAGTTACCTTTAATTGTATATCATCAACATCTTTTTGGTCATCCATGAAAATATCATGGATGGATGTTTGATTATTATTTGATATAGGTTGGATATACAACCTTTTATTATAACCATCATTATCTATATGATTTTAAATAAGATTGGATACCATTCATTCCACAATATGTATATGGTTTCAAGATCCTTTCTACTCAATGATTAACCAAAAACAAATCTCCCCCACAACATTGTGATCAATTGAAAATTCATAATCCTTTATCATCTAAAACTACCTTTTTTTGTGGTATATTGAGATTATTGTGTGTTAATATATACTTGAGTCATTTTTAACCTATATTTATTTCACACTTCTCCCCATAGATAATATTTCTCCATATAATCAATGTTTAGGTCACTAAAACCAATTATAGATCATGTGATGTTTAGTTTTCACATGGATCCTTAATTATTGGTGGAAAAATGATATAACATTATAATATTTGATAATTAAAAATTCCAAATGATTTTTTCATTTGTAAAACCATCTCCCAAATCCTATAAAAATAGGGGTAACGTTATCTTGAGTAAAAATATTATCTTATTTATTATGACATTTAATGATCATCTGGAATTAATGAGTCCAAAAAATTCACACTCACATCCAAGTTATCTTGGTTATTGTGATCCAAAATGATGAATTGTCTAACAAAAATTTATAACAATACCATGATAATCAAATAAATCTATAGATATCCATCATAGAAATTGATCTAGGAAATCTTTTAGTTCCATGTATTTTTTGAATATTCGATATATATCTCCTTGGAGATGGTAACAACACCTACGGTTGTTATTTTATCCCTACTAAACATGAAATAATTTTACATCTAATATGTCTTTTACTTTCTCAAGTACACCAATACAACATTGAAATTATCCTTATATCCCCCATTATTTGGGTGTATAAAAGAATGTATTCTATAAAGACTAAAAAAATATATCTATGTAATCCATAATGAGTAAATTAATTATGTCTAGTGAGATTTATGGTCAATTAGTGAGTCAAAAAGGACTTACTAAGAACACATAGTTACTTTATGTTACTCTAAATTTATTCATGGGTATATCCACATTCAGTACCTTTAATTGATAATTTACTGATCAAATATCCACTAAAGGGAACTATTGAGCTCTACATAAATGAATTAAATTTTCATCAATTGATTTATGATGATACTTTTTATATATCATAATCACAATTAGTTCTTAATATTCAAAGTAAAGGTGAATTAACACATTTTTAATTATGAATATTAAGCCTTACACACCCCATAAATAATAATATGGGCATATAAACCCCTTCCCCAGATTCATATATGTTGCATCAGCTAAATATAATGTCAAAAGGTGGTTTAATTACATGGAGACATGTATATTAGATAATATCCTTGTATATGCTTGATCAATAACTCACCACCTTTCTAGGGGGAATCCAAGAACATTCTTCATGAAAAAATCATCATATTACCTCATAATTATAATGTCAGAATGTATTTTATTTTGCATAATCTTAATCAATTGACCTAGATAATATTTCATATTATATAATAATATCATTTCATGATGTGTTAATACAATTTGAGATTCATAATTATCCTTGATAATATATATATATATAAATAGAGTGTGATTCATGATATAGAGGGTGATTTATTTCTCAAAAAATTATTTTGGCTCTATATACAAAATTTCAATCAAAAGATGGATTTACATAAAATTCAAGTGAAGTTAGAATCACATGGTTAACTTGGAAGTTCAGCATAAAAATATGAATATTTGGGATGTTATGTACTTGGGATGCACTAATTTTCCAATACTTTATTTTCAATAGTAGTTCCACATAAATTTTTTGTGGTTTTATATTAATACATCAGAAAATGAATTTTATAGAATATTGAATGTAACGTTGGATTATAAGACCATATTGGTCAATTTGATTGTGGTTCTAAACATATATTTCAACAAAAATTGATTTAGGGGTGGGAATTTTGAAACTATTATGATTGGAAAATGGAAACTACAAACATTGAATGGACAAGTCATAAATGTCATATAATCCCTATCCAATGAATTTTTTGGTCTCAATTTATGTTATCCATTTTTTTCCAATAAATAAATTAAGTGATTTTTTTGGTCTAAATGGTTGATAAAGAACTTGTGAATTTATAAATTCACATCTCTCTTGAGTGTCAAATGAGGTTTGAAAAAAATCCCAGTATTACATGCACATGGTGATCATCTAGTTAAAATAGATTTCTATCTTTTCAATGATAGATCCCCTAGGTAAAACAACATTAGAGACACATCCACATGTATTATCCAGAAATGTATTATATCTGTTTAAAATGGTTTTATACATTATCAAAATTTGGGGATGTTTTACTAAACTTTTAATTACACATAAGGACATCACAAAGGTTTTATAATACTAACCCATAGTAAAAACTAGACTGTTATCTTATACCACCTATGACAACCCAAATCATTTAAAATTCATAATTATTGAAACATTTAATCATGTCACACAAAAAATCAAAAAAAAAAATTAAGGACCATGGAATATGGTTAATTAAACACACAAAATAACAACATATAAAATATATTTATCAAAAATACTCAAAATATCATAACTGGATTTAGAAAATTACATATCTATACTAAAACTGTTTATGATAACCTAGATATGTAAATAAAAAAGGGGTGAACTATAATGTCTAGTATGGGAATAATACAATATTAACATGGTAAAAGTAATGTATTCCAATCAATAGGTATATCATGGTGATAAAAATAGAGATATAATCACAATCATGACCATGTAATCATAATGAAAGACGATAACATCATGGAAAAATCGATATAATGAAATAATAAAAAATATCACATCATAAGAAAATTATAAGGATAACCCCCAAGACCACCAAATATATATTGGTCCTGATATAATCCCTTATAAAATTCATGGTATATCCTGAGGTGAAAAAATTAACATATGCATTTGAGGGATATATAATTTCAGGCCCACCCACCATATGCTTATCATCTACAATAATTATTGTTCCTTATAGATCTAAAAAATATGAGAATTAATCCTAATATGTAATGTCATGATAATGGATTGTGGGATATATACGTGGAAGCAAAAAATTTGTTTAGGAATTTTAAATCTAGGTTAATAAAATTGATTTGAAATTAACATGGATATTCACTATAAAAATTCTTATCATAGAATATCTTCAGATAATTTAGTAGCATATTAGGTGTAATTAATTATTATTTAAAAAACATAATGGGATTGAACAGTGATCTCTCACTAGATGAATATCATGAGGACTATATGATGTATTAAAAAATATTCCAACAAGTACAAGAAAAAATAATATGGTATAATATAATATAAATGCCTTAATATACAATAGGATTAGAGAATCCCCAGACATTGAGTGAGTGCATCTATAATAATTGTAGGAGATTATTATTTTATTGGGAACATAATTGTAGGTTTTTATATAGATAGATAGAAGAAACATAATGATCAATTGTTTCAGAGTTATGTGGAGTGGAAGGTTGTTTTGGTATTTATAAAAAAGAAAAGTGAAATCATTATTAGTTTTTAAACATTGGTTTCTAAGTCAATGTAAAAAAATAATTAAAAATAAAATTAATATAATATTTTTCATATGTATTCTTCTATAGTTGAGTGGGTTTAAATATTTTATAATTATAATAACAAAAAATATCAACACAATACCCTTGGTGTTGTGGAAGTGAGCCGTGATTATAAATAATTGATTTTAAATCTTTAAAATAAAATATTATATTGGGATGATTTATTAAAGGAATTAAAAATTAATCAAATAAAATGAAATGAAATTATTTTAAATTTAAAATTAGTATTTTCTTAGGTATTTATTTTATAGAATTTATTTCATCCTTCTGGGTGATAATAATGTCATAATATGGACCATATATTTTGGAATATTATTTTTTAACCAAAATAATAATCTACCTGAGAAAATTATGAAAAATAAATATTTTCAAATTTATATGTACTAATTTAAAAAATAATATATTTCTTATCAAAATATTGTCCTAAATATGATTTTTTTAATTAAATAATGACCAGTATTTAACAAAAGGCACTAGTTCTTTTGATACTAGAAAATTTCTCACCATTATAAAAATTACAATTGTATTTATTTAATTAATTTATGGAATATTTTTTTTAATATTTATATAATGTAATAATAATAATTTATTAATATAACAGTTTATTCAAATATTCTAGAAATATTTAGAAATAGTATTTTAATTGAGTGTTTATATTTTCCCAGAAATAAAAATATTATTTCATTATATCAAAACCTAAATATTATCTAACTAATTATATAATCATTTTTCATATAATAACAAACATTGAGTTATATAGTCATTTTTATAAAGCCTAAATATATTCCAATTAATACAACTTTGAACCAGTGATATAAACCATTATTAGATTATTTTATAGGTTGAGGAAATTTCTTAAATAATAGTGTTTTCTTTGAGTGGTTCAATGAACATTGTTTACCTCAGGTTCAGGAAAACATGAAATTCACCCAGAAATGGATTTACATGATATTTAGTTATGAATCTATTCATGGTATTGGTCATGGTAAATGGATAAAAATATCATATGCCTTAGTATATTATATTATTGGAATTCATATTGTATGATCATATTGGATGTGGCCATCTCTCGTTACATCTATGTAAATTAGACTCTATCATAACCCATAACATAATATAATCATAATGATCAATATATAATGGATATATTATCTTTGGTTAATATAACTAATGATCAAATTAATCCAAAAAATATAATTATAACAACCAAACTAGTTTATTTTTTAATAACTACACTATATAATATGAAATTTAGTGATTCAAAAATGGAATTTAAATTATATATGGTTTAGTAATTATAAACACTATATATAATCCATCTACACTATTGATTAACTAATCAAACCCCATATTAGTTTTCATAAGAGGTATTATATGAGAGATTAGTGATAAATCCTGAAACATTATAACAAAAAAATTATGAAAATAAATATATACCATATGGGAATCAATATAGATTTATGTATAAAATAAATGGGAACAGAAGGAGAACCTTATAGAGAGCACAATAGATGTTTTGTTGGTCTAGTATTAATTAAAAGTTATATTTTTGTTAAAATATTAAATGAAATAAGGGAATATTTCCATATTTGAATGTTTTATATAATAAAATGGTTTTAAAATAAGGATATAAAAAACTTTTGAAAAAAATTGTATGAAATAGTTCTCAGATAATTAGGTCCCATAGAATCGCCAAGATGGCTTTATGTTTTAATAAACTATAATCAGGACGTGTGATCACCACTAGACCAAAACCAAAATATATATAAGGTTTAATGGGTCACTTGCATAGTTTAACTAAACATTATAAGTTACTTAAAAACTCCATTGGATTATCTCAATTCTATAACATGTCATTACGACACAAACCTATCATTCACCAAAACAATGCGTTAGGACTTATTCTTCCAAAATTCCATTTTTTTAAACCTAAACTCATAAAAACCCATAGAATATCACAACAGATAAAAAATACTCAATAAAAAGCATACATGTGAACAAGAGGGAATAAAAAATATCCCCACTATAAAAAATTTCTATCACTAAGAAGTGTTGAGTTTTCCAAACACACAAAATATATATGGTCACTAATTTACAATCAACATTTCCAATATCATTTATCATTGATATCACTTCTCTGCTTCCAATGTACATGGAGTAATGGGAATTAACATCTGATGCAACAATTTATCTTAGTGATCAATACATCTAAACAGAAATACCACTTCTTAGGTGTTAGTATTAAGATCTATATCATCCTCTTTAACCACATGTGATGGTTCTAGTTGATACATCCCCAATTTTGAATAATGGAATACATCCTGAATAAACATCCATTTAGAATAAAACTCCATCCTATAATCAACATTTTTAAATGTTCTAATGATATTATCTAAGAAAAAAATCCTTAGTTACAACTCCTACTACTTACAAAAATGATAATTTCTCAAATAAAATGACATTCGATGAGAGATCGCCGACCAACTTCCTCAATTTCCAAAGGAAAATGATGTTGTCTTGTATAAAATATTGGGTACCTTGAAAATAATATAAAAAATATACTAGATAACCACAACATTTTCATTTACTAAAAATGATTCAGATTTATATACACCTAACACAAACAAATTCCACACAACATATTGGTATAAAAGGTCATCCTTATGACACCTAAAATTGTGTATTCTTAAAAAACAATGAACATTCCATAAAAAAAATTGAAAATGGAAAGACATGCCTAAAATGTATCCCTTAGAATCAAATGATAAATTTATTCCAAATATCCATTTTATGATAGAATGGCGTGGTCTACATAAATTAAAAAAATGGTTACATTTAACAATCCCATATAGTATTGTGATGTAGAGAACATGTATCTAATATAAATCGATTCTACTAGTACCCAATGTATATTTTCAACCATTTACCATATTGATGTTAAACATCGATTGTAACATTGACTCCAGTTGAATAAAATAAATAAGGTAATTTTATAAATTAGGTAATGATCACGCAAAATTAAATCTTCCTATCCACTAAGTATTAATGGTAGTTCAAAATAAATATGAGTTTCTACTTCATCAACATTTCCTCAAAGAATAAATAAGTCCACAACAAAAAAATAGTCAAATAGTGTTATATATCAATTATGAAACACATAATGAATCATAACATAATTTTTATAATTAAAATAGTTGTTATGGTCTATTAACTTCTATATAAAAGATCATAACATATAAAAAACATAGTGGGAATAGACCAGAAAGGGGTATCTTTATTATCTATGAATCTCTACCACAAATTATGTATAATATCCAACTTCCACTAAATAAATAAAAAATCATTAAACTGATATTGAAAGATAGGGTCTCCCCATCATTAAATAATTCACCCAAATGCTTCCAAACGATATCCACTAATTTCCTTAAAAAAAATAAATACATGATATAGGTGTCATTTAACTCAAAAGTGGGAATAGAACTCATTGGATCTTCAAACACTGACAAGATAATTTGTGAATAATTGGTCACCAAAGTTAAATTCTATTTTATTCTTCATAGAACATGTTGGTGATTCCCAAATCAAGAGTCTGTGACCACACCTATATCTCCAAGGGTTTACAAAATACATAAATGATATATATCAAATCATTATCTCATAATTTTTATTGTAAGACTAAATACCCCTTATAAATTTTATTATTAGAATTATATGATCATAATATGTCATTAAATTATCCATGAGGGGAGAGTGTCCCTAAATTTTGAGAGCATTCCCAACAACTATCTTTTCATAGTAACTATGACCTATAATTATTCCATAAAGGAGAAATCTCCTAAATTAATTATAAGTAAAAAATTTCATGGCATTAATGTATATATCTCAACACTATTCATGAGGATTTATTCTGATATCATAAAATCCCAACTTCACTAATAATGAATCAACAATGAAGCTATATTTGACTTCAAATCAAGTCATTCAATGGAGTCATGGGTTCAGGACAATAAAACATGAGGATCTATATAGAGAAATGAAAAAATCAATGTTGTACCCAACATTTTTCTGTAATATAAAATTGTTTAATAATCAACAAGTACATAAATATAATATATAATTAATAATTTAACTGAATATCCACATTCTAATCAAAGGAAAATTCAATGATATCCATTACTAACAAAGGGTAACCGACATTCCATCACAATATGTTTTTGACTAGGAGGTATGTAGATGAATCCAACAATAGTGAACCATCCTATTAATATTTCAAAAAAATAAATAGATTAATACACCAAAAAATTTTGATCAAATGTTCCACCATGACTTACAAAATAAATAGAAAACTAAAAGGCAACATGACACTTTATGAGATGAAATGGATCATATTCAGAGTTTTTTAATTTCATCTATGGAATCTTTGGTTTAGATACTACATTATTATAATCCAAAAAATCTATTTGATAATAATATGTCATTGACCGACCTTTCATCCATACCATTCATGAATGTAAATCTTGTTATGCATTCACACACCGAAGGGTCACCATGGATACAGAATAAATCTTTGACACATGGTATAGTAATCACAGCAATGTTATCCCTAGAAACAAGGTACATCGATTGAAGTGAAACCATAAGGAATTAAAAACATAATATTTTTTACATTCCTAAATTTAATATCTCAAGTAAGATACCAAATATCACACATAAATGAGGGTATACCCAAAACCAAAAGCACTCTAAAGGAAAAGAAACCTATTTATTATAAAACATTTTAACGTGAAAACCCAAACACTATTAGAAAATTTGTTAAATAATCTGTTATTTAAATTTAGACATTTTAATTAAATTACAAAATCAAAAAAAAAACAAAAACATTTAACAAATCCTTAATTATTCAATGAATCTTCATTTTGTTCTAGCCAAATAATTTAAATGGATTCATTTCATCTTGAATTAAATTTTCTATGATTGAAGTCCAATAAAAAGGGACCACCATTAAATTTTAGAAACTAATTTCCCATAAAATTATGAATCATCAATTAATTAATAATTCTACATAGAAAAAAATTTCTCATATAGATTAAATGTTGAAATAATTCATGGAATTTTCTTCCAAAACAAATCCCATGATTTACAACATTAAAGAAAATAAAAATTTCATTCAAAACATTTAAAATTTATTAAATACTAGCTTCACAGGTATGAAATTCATTTTTAATGATCATTTATAGGTACAAATACCAATATATTTTGAAACTAAATAGTAATGTCTAAATTATTAATCTGTAATCTAATAATTATTTTATAGGCAAGAAATAATCAACAAAATTAAAACAAAAATGAAATTTCATGAAATAATTTTTCACCCACAAAACCATATGTAAAACACCAAAAATTGATCTTATTAATCTTAGATAAACATATTTTTGATATAATCACATTCCAGAAAGCTTTTTGACTTATTTTAAGTTAATGAAAGCCTTTAAAAAAATCAATAATCTTGGGTTTCAAAAAATAATTGATGATTTATCAGGCTATGAGGTTGATATAGCCATATGGTGAACAAACATGTTCCTTTCTTTCTAAAAACTCATTAATTATTCTTGATTATGTAATTGATTAATTATTTGTCTTACAGAAAATTAATATTGACCATAAAAAATGGGAATTATTTATATTAACTAAACAAATCCAGAAAGTCCTTTTTCAAAAACCTATACATGAAAATGTGGATCGCAAGTCATCTAATCAAATAAATAATAAATTAATGAGTCAAAAAAAATTATATCTGACTTGTACATTGTATCTCAAGTAGCATCATAATTGTTTGTGGTTAAGAATGTACATTCCATATAAACACTGAACCTTGAAAATTCCAAGATCATGTCTACCATACTACAAACCATACCCTATATTTTTAATCACACTTATGGCTATGTAATCGATATGATATAATTTTGAAATGAGAAAACCCATCGTAACCTAACTAATTATCCAAGATGTCTTAACACTAGACTAAAGCATGTTCCCAATGAACACAATATAATGACATTCTATTATGTTTCATAACAAAAACTATAAGATTTCACCATTAATGTTTACATAACAAGCCATATATAAATAAGTTATTATTAAATATTTGAGAAAAATAGATTGAACAAGTAGAACTATGATACATACCAATGAGTTCCAAATAGTTGTTCCGAGAAAAAAATAATCATGGCCCTAACCAAGTCACATTGTGACTATCCATCACCCCCATCCCAAAAAATATTGAATTATATAATAATAATTACGATATTATTTTTCATATACCACCCATTCATTTACCTTTATTTTTAAAAAATGATAGTATACTGTAGAATGTAAAGGTAGTTTGTGAGAATTTCTGATCCATTATATTCCACCGATGAGGATTTCAAAATTCTATTAACATGAAACCATTTTTTAACATTAAATAAAAATCATTATAGAATGAAATATATAAAAAATCCACTCTTAATATTTTCATTTTGTCACTTGAAAATCCATATTGAATTCAAAATGAATATGAAAATTTATTTTCTATATTAATTATGGTAATTAATCCAAAAAACACATCTCATAAGACATAAAGGTGAGTTTATAAAACAAGATACTAAAATGAATCCAAGAATGTATGATTTAATCTTATATGTCCATGTCCATGGGTAATACATATAACAATCAAAGGATCATTTCAACATGAATCGAAAACCATTATGTACAAAACCAAAAACATTTTTTCTTATACATAATACGAACATGTACTATGAAACATTAAATAACACTATGAAAATTATTAAATGAATCCTTTAAGTACAAATATCTCTACCACATTTTTTAAATATAATAGGAATAACTCCTTGTGGTGGAACACATACTTGGGTAACATAATTTCAAAACCCAATGACCCTAAGGACCCCAATGTTCTATGTTTTTTACTACAAAAATATACCAGTATCAAAATATATAGAAAAAATTCAATGTAAAACATCATCTCCATCATGGTTTTGAAATATATTGTTTATTTAAAATCATCATTTAGTCATTTTAACAACAATAATATTTTTATTTAAAAACCCATCATTAAAGGCTCCCTCTTCCATTCCACATAAGAAGCATTTCATAAAAACATTCATCATTGATATATATTTTTTTAATTTCTCACTAAAATAAATAAAAATATCTAAACTATTTTTAATTCTGGGGGTTGATCCATTGTATAGAGACAACTACTTCAAGAATGTTGAAAACCTCCTCGCTATCAAAACCAAGGATAAGAATTTCTGACACTGAGACCTCACAAGCCTATTTACGAGACTCAAACCATTAAATTTCCATATAAACCTTTAATAGGGAAGTCAAATCCCATATTGGGTTTCATGAAATATGTGTGAATAGAGATCATAGGTAGATCTAGTTAGTTGAAAATATGACCACCAAAAAAGAACCACATACCTCAAAATTATCAATCTAGATAAATTAATAAAAACAAAAGTTAATATGGAGAAAATATTAAATATCCATGGATTTTATGGATCTGGATAATGATTAAATATGATGTGCTTACAGAAAAAAGGAATAATCGAATGATTTTAAATTTACATTTATAATTTTTAAAATATAGCTACGTAGTCTAGAAACCCATATGATTATAATGTGATGGCCACAATCATTGTAAAACAAAGTTGTGTGATTTCAAAGAGAATAATGAAAGGTTAAAAATAAAATTTTATATCTTTGTTTTATACCCTAAGTATAATCATGTATATATATATATATATTTATTTCTTGGAGATTCAAAATGTTTAACAATATGTGTTCAAACCATGTGAAAAGATTTTGGATTCTCATAGTGTCATACTGCATGGATACCTCACAAATATTAAAAACCATAAACATAGAATAAAATTCTTTGTTTTCAATCATTAAACTGAAAATAATATATAATGAGTCATTAGATAAACAAATATGAAATTGACCATACTCATGCCCTATAGTGCATCATAATAAAATAGGATTTTATGATATAAATATATCATAAGATTATGAATGAGAAATCAAAACAATATAATGGGTCTGAAAAGAATATAAATCCATGTATAATATCCATAGGTTTTGTATAAACACATTTCTTCCTTACTGGGCTTGTGTATCCCACCCATGTAACATTGGGTTTTGGCATACCACCCATGTACCATTGTGATTGGGCTTATAAACAATGTAACTTTTTCAATAGGATATCCACCAATTTACCCATTTGAGATCATAATAATAGAATCCAAAAAATTTTATACTTTGATAATTTAATTTTAAAAATCAATAATTATATTATAAAATCAACATCATGAGAGATATAATAGTTGAGTTCCACTGTAAACAATGAACACAATTTTCTAAATTTTGGAATGATCATCAATGCTTCACATAATGATCAACCACATTTATACTCCTAAAAAATAAACTTATGAATAATCTATTGAAGGATTCCAAATAAATCATGGGATCAGATGATCATTATAGATAAACAAAGGGGATGCCAAAAAAATAAAATCATAATGGTATGAGAACAAGATAATAACATTTGAAAATGATACCCTAAAAATACAGGATCATAATCTTGATTCATGGAAAAAAATAAGACATTAATAAGTCATTATTAAAATTATATTCATAGAACATGATAGAAGATTTTACAATAATGGAAAAATACATATAATGGTGTCATAAATGCAAGCATATAGAATGGTTTCCTTAGTAGTTGAGGCTAATTTCCAGTACATATTAGGGCACCTTCTAGGTGGATACACCTCCTAGGAGTGAAACAACACTATCTCCAGTGGTAACCCATTTCACATTGTGGATTTTTTATTCATAGAACTTTTATAGCTGTCATCGTTCACTCCTAAGACCATCCTAGTTGACAAAGTTTCTTACTGAACCAATTTCACTCACTATTTCAGTCTTATCAATTTAATGAGTAATAAATCATTACCAAATGCATTGGATATAAATAATGGTCCTACATGTCTTTGATTATGAAGTATTTACCATACTTGGTTATAAAATAATGACCAACAAATAATAAAAATCATATATATGTGTCCCACAATATCATAATACTTTGATAATATACTACCCCTTGCATTGAATACGGTTAAGTAAACATTTAATCATATCAAAACATGTGTAAAATATTTGTTTTTTATAATTATTTCATTATTTTATAATATTAATACTCCTGAAAAAAAGTAGGGTTCATAAGTGTCTATCATTATGAAAAACATTCTAGAGAAACATTTCTCATAATCATCATTTCATTATATACATAAACCGTAAAAATAAATAATAATATTGGTATGGATGATTCATATCCCTAATAATGAATACATTATATCAAACAATGTCATCAAAGATGGTGGTTTGTTATGAAAGATCACAAGAAACACTTTTTAAGGGAAAAAACCTATCATTGAAATTCACTTTAAATTTTCTAAAATATACATTTACCTTAGAATATAAATTAAATCATATAATGTATGATTAGTTATAATTCAATTAGAACATTTCTCGAGTAAATTAACTTTACATTGAATACTCCTTTTAAAAAATAAATCATTTTTGAAATCCAATTAACTTCAAAAATAAACTTTAATTATTATAAAGGAATCAATAAAAATCATTTTAATAATTTATTGTGGAAAATATTTTTTCATTTTAAATCATTTCTAAAACATATTACATTTTTTAAAATAAATTCCTTGTAAAATTACCTTCGAAAATAATAATGAAATATATAAAAATAATTTAACAACCTTTCTATAAAAAATAAAATTGCCTGTAAAATAATTAATTAATCATTAAACCATTTTGTGAATATATCTATTTGAAAATAACCATTAAAAATATAATTTATATTCAATTAAAATAATGTTGATGTCAATGGGATTATTTTTTCATTCCTTGTATATTAAAATACCATTTCCTTTATAATTTTTAGTCAAATAAAAACATGGATTATTTTTAATAAAACATGATGAATCCATTCAATTATTTTTGAATTCAAACATATGTAAAATTATATTTTCAAAATACTAGTATAATACTAAAAAATTATTTTTGGAAAACATGTTTTTTAAGGAAGTAGTATTTACAACAGAAGGGATAAATAATGTCTTATTTTCATAAATTCATATTTTCATTTGTTTGAACATCTAATGAATTTAAAATAGTTCTATTTCTTAAAAATATAATTAATAAAAAAATGAAAATTAAATAATCTATATTCATGAGAGATTTAACTTATTAATTTATCATCAGAAGGCTAATAATAAACAATACTAATAAACGATGATATTTTAACATAAAATAATTACCAATTTGATATCATTGAATACTCTTAACAATAAATTAATAATTTAAAATTATATATATAATATAAATTAGATAATTAAATTAATTATATTACATGAAAAATGTTTTTTATATGAACCTTATGAAATAATATTGGTTCCACCATAATATACATTCTAATGAAAGGATAATTCATAGTAAAATACCTACCCAATTTCATATATTTTGAACAAGAATCCCAATGGAAGTATTATAATAAAACAAATATTTAAGTACTAATAATGTAATTTAGAATCATTATAGTATACATTCATAGTTTTTGTATACACCACATAAAATAAAAATTTGGTGAATGTGGCTTATATCTCTTAAAAATTAAATGTGAATCATAAATCCCATAACATAAGTCTTAAAATCATGTTACAACCTCATGTATAATATATATAATGTTATAATAACTTTATTACATAATTTTTTAGACATATTTATACCATATATTACTTTATTATGAACATTTATTAACTTTTTATTTACAATATCATGTTAATGTTAGGTTTCATTTAATAACAGCTTTAATTTATGTATATGTTTTGATTTGTTATATTTTTGGCCCTATTACTTTTATAATGGTACCATCATAACTATAATGATATATATGATATAAATATTTTATATATTTATTTTATTTGTAATTATATTAATCCATACAACATATTTATAGAAAATGAAATACACTATTTATGGATATGGTTGGTTGTAGGCACCCATGAATTTTTGTTCCATTTTTTTTGGAATATTAAAAATAATGGTAAATTATATATTATTAATATAGAATCATTTAATTTAATATATATCATTTTTTTTATTAAGAACATATTTATTATGTTCTATGTAATGTGTTAATGAATTACAACGCATTATAATGTGGTAGTCCAATATACAAATAAGCGATGATATAGTATTCCCCCAAAGTGGAAATCATGATGATATGTGAGATATAATAACAATATATGAATAATTATATAATAAATAACATATATAAACAATAAATCCATAATTATTTTTTACCTTGATATGTGTAAAAATAAAAATGAACGATAATTGTTCATGATGTGGTAGTCTGTTGTACATACAAATGAGGATTTTATAACCTTTTTTTATGGAAGTGGAGATCGATGTAGGTAATTCCCATGATATAAAAATACCAGTATATGTAATACAATCATGTTGTTACACTACCATGGTATAATAAAAATTTATGATGATGGATGATGAAATAAAATAATACTACTCATTAATAAATGTTACCTCTTCTTAAGGTACCATACTTAGTATTTTATTAAAATCCATCCTTGGTTGTACATCTATAAAAAATAAGGATTACAAGATTAGTGTAGAGATGTTTTATTGTTATTTGGTAAAGTATGATCTAATTTAAAGAGGTTTTATAGTGTAAATAATATTGTAATGGAGATGGTCTTTTATATGCTAGGTGAGTGGAAGACTTGTAATATTTCCAAATGATCCAATCATACCAAAATCATCATTATTCCAAAATAAAACAATGTGGGAAATTATCGAACCTATAAGTGATATGTTCAAATTGTGCAAAATTATGTTGTGTTTTGATGTTATTAATGTCATACATAACCATTATCGTTTTTTCAAAATCTCATTAATCAATTTTATCCATAACCACAATAATTAATTTCTATTGACTTCACTATTCATATTGGTAAAAATAAATGTTGATTTAATTATATATTATAATTTATTATTATTTCAATCTTTGAATCAATACATCCAAATTTGAGTCAAATAATTAAAAAATATATTTTAAAATTAGACCCATAGATGTGATAAGAATGTTAGTTTTAAATTGGAAAATGACTTAACATTTACATGGACTTTATAGAAATATTCAATATAAAATTTACCAAATAAAATAAATTGAATTAAATGAAGAATATTTGGACTAATTTAAAATTTAAATTAATTTTAGAAATCATTTATCATCATAAATAAAATAAATGAAATGGTAGTTTCAATTAAAATCCTGAATTATTCATTATCCATCAAAAATGTATTTTTTTAGACAAATCACAAAAATTAATCATTTTCTAATTATAAAAATATTATTTTAAAATGTTATTTTATTTTATCAAATTTATTTATAAATTTGACAAATAACTTTTATATTGTTTATAAACATAAATAAAATTTGTTTTTTGATGAAATAGAAATTTTAATGGGTATAAATATTTTTTAAAAAATAATATTTAACTTTTTTACTGGGAATTAAATTTTTATAAATCCATTATAATATATATTTAAAAATTAGTTTTTAATATTTATATTTATATGTTTTACTTTTATGTTATAAGGTTCATGTTTAATTAACTACCTGATATATCATGTTTTTATTTAAATTCAGGGTGGCATGCTAACCCAATATTGCATGTTTTTTAATCATAGATAGGTATTACTTGTAACACACGATTAACATACTGTTATATGTAAAATAGGATTAAATTGGTATTGTATTTAATGAAATATAATCTTAATATTTCATGTCAAACCAAATATCAATAATATTTAATTTATTTGAAAAACAATTATTTGAAAAAATATCAGGGTGTTAAAATTAAATGAAAATATATACAATGTTTTGGTGGGTGATATTGAATCACATACATAATAAAATGAAAATCATTAAATTTTTGTTCCAAATGAATTAATTCATTCATCATAGCATATTGAAACTATAGAATGAAAATGGTTTTCTTAACACGTGAAAATTGTGTCACATAAAACGACATCATAAATTAGAGATGTTTATGTAAATTTTGGAATACCAAAAAAGTATTTAATTATGGAATTTAGATGTAGAATCATGAATCATAACTCCAAATGGGTCAAAATATTTATAAAATAATTGGGAAATCGAACGAAAATAAAATAATAAATCAGGAATATATTTTAATATTATCAACAAAATGAATTTATGCATTACATTCAGATGTTTCTTTTGATAATTTTAAACAAAAATATTTTCAAACTATTTTTTTAATAAATATATAAAACGGATCCATGAATATTGAAAAATCTATTTCAAGAAGGAATGTTAATTGGAGATAAAACAAGCAATCATGGAAGGAAATCATATAATATTTGTATATTAATAGTATTAAAACCCACATATTAAAAAAATAAGGATTATTTTTTAGAAATGGAAATTTTCATCAGATAATTTGTATATATAATAAACAATAATATTTTACTAAAATATTGTTGAACATCTCTAGAATAATGAATATTGATGTGGTAGACAAATAGATGTAGAATATGATGAGAGATATCCTTTACAACATTATAAATTTATATTGAAGAAATTCGATAAGAAATAATAATTGAATTAA
The DNA here is from genome assembly GCA_963277665.1 of Viscum album. Lineage (NCBI taxonomy): Eukaryota > Viridiplantae > Streptophyta > Magnoliopsida > Santalales > Viscaceae > Viscum > Viscum album. Next base: position 1,045,785,536 of record OY728126.1, on the reverse strand, counting down.
AAATAAAATTTTCCCCAGATAAAAATTTTAGGATCCCAATTATAAAACCTCAAGTAAATATAACCCATATATTTAGTAAATTTTTTCATGAGTCAAGTGTAAATCTCAATAAATTAGATTTTTGTTCACAAAATACATTACAACATTAGAAACATTTGAATCAACAAAAATTAAAAAAAGGAAAGAATAGATTTATCTTCTAGTATGTTGAATTTAAATAGAAGATTTTAATGATTACATTAATTGTATTTATATACACCATATAGTAGAAAACCACAAATTAATATGTAATATATCTAAAAGAAATAAAATTTAGTAAAAAACCCTTCCTGCTTTGGTATCAATTAAATCACAACACTTGGAAATATAAAACATGAAAATGAAATATAATTACAATATATAAAATATAATCCTAATAAAGTAATAAATAAATAAATATATTCTATTTTACAGATACAAAACATAGGTGAGTAATATGAACCATGTCCAAAATGACGATGTTTTAAATGAAATACCATTAACACAACAATCTACATCCATGATTGTGATATAAAATCACGTATAAAAAATATAAAAATATAAGGAACATATTAAATAAATTATTCACGTCTTTTAACTTGTAAAAATTTATTATATTTATTAATTATATATTCAGTAAATATTATATTATTATTTTATTCATTAAGTGTTAGTGATTTTGATGTTTTAATATGCGTTTTGTAATGGAGATATAGAACACCAATCCTTGACTAAATGATCACAATTACCTAATTAATGATGGTTGAAAAATATATTCACCATAATTATTTACAATTTTTCATTACCATTATATTATATTATTAGTTATGTTTCAGGATGTTGAAATAATTGACGATCATTTTCATGTAAATTACAGATATCAATATATTGTCATATAATGATCATTAATGTAAATGTCATCATTTATAAATCACATTTGTGACATATATAAAAAATTATTTACATATAAATTTATAAAATATATTTTTATAATAAAGTTATTTTCTATAGGAAAAAGTAAACATGTATCCCTGGAGATGGTAGTTCACATGTACAATTAGAAGTTGTATTCATTTTTTAAAAGATCAATTGTAAATTTTTGTAGTTAATTATTTAGTATTATATATTCATAATAAATTTATATATCATATTTATATATTAAATACATTCTAAGAATTATTCATGTGTGGTGGTGATGAAAAATAAAACCCATCTTCTTGTGGACATTGTAGTCTATACATATTTAGGACTATTGTTTTCATTTTTTATTGAATGTAGGGGAATGAAGTTATACCATTATTTAACATTATATAACGATAATTACTTCATAAATATAATATTTATTCATTATTGACAATAGTATAACCATCCATGTTATCAAATTATGTAAAACGAAATACATTATCCATGGAGGTGGTAGTCTACAGGTATAACCCAACGAAGTTTCATTTTTCAAATAGTTATAAGGAAGATTAAAAATAATTTCTCCACTATATTAATCATTTATAATTATAAATTTTACATTTATGTTATTATTATATTCCAAATAATAAATTATTTGAAATATGCAGTAGAAAAACTAAAGGAATGTAAATGAAAAATGGGTGAGATGTAGTTTTTACATTACTCCTCCAGAAAAAACCAACACTATTTGCATAATTGTCTCTAAGAGATCATAAATTATCTACTATATTAAATATAACATTTGGGATGATTTTTTATTCAATTTAATCATAAAAAATTCTTATGTTGTGTGTAGAAGTGTGGTGTTGAATGGTTTCTTTTAAAGTTGAGAGGGGAAACAATTTTCTAAATACTAATACCTATATTATAAAATAATTTCACATTAAAATGAATTATTCCCCTAAAATTAAAAATATTTGAGTGTGGGAAAAAATTATTTTTATCCAAAAATCAAAAGAATATAGGTTATTTTTTAATATTTCTTTTCCACATAATTTAATTTTTAACCCAAAATATTTTTACCATTAAAATATATTTATTAACACTATATATTGTTTTTATTCATAATAAAATTTTATTTATTATATAATTTTGATAATATATGTAAAAATAAATTTTTAAGAAAATTAAATTATTTTTAATGGTTAAAAATTAAATTTAATAAAATTGTTTCTAATAAAAAATTGATTTTAGAAAATTTTATTTTTATTCATATAAAAATGTTGATCAAACTAATATGTTATGTTTATTAATATAAAATATATTGTCTTATGAAATAAAATATACAGTACAATGACTTCCTTATCAATCAAATGTAGCATTTATTAGTTATATTATTTAATTATTGAAAATTCTAAAATACTAGCCTTTTACTAGATTAAAATACCTCTTAGGATCTAAAATAATATAATTTGGTTTTTATATATTTCATATTATTTTAAATATAATTTATTTTAGATATTAAATATATTTATGGTATTTAAGAAAGGGTCCATATTCTTTCAATTTATATTTATATCATGATAATGTCATAATATACAAAATATTATTAAAGATGATATTTTCACTATTTAAAAAAAAATTAATACATATTAGGAAAATCCTAGATATTAATTAACATTTAGTTTATAAATAAAAATAAAAACAGTTCCTTATATTCTTTAATTCAAATTCTATAATTTTAGAAACTAAGCTATAAATTTGGTGATGAAATAAAAACAAAAATTAATTTTATTATAATTGAATTCCTTAAAACCTATAATTTTATAAATAATATTTCATGTCCATTAATAATTATATAATTTTTAAACTAATCTTTTTTTTAATTTATTTTATTTTTATAAAAATAATTGAATAAATATCAATTTAATTCTTATGATAGAATAAAAAAAATATTAAATATACATTTTTTGGGAAATGTAGTCCATTGGAACACTAAATGATTTAAATCTTGACCAATTGAAAATACTTTTTCCCTTCAAAAAATTAAACATATTTATTTTATTTATATTATAATAATTAAAATTATTCCTAAAAATAGTTATAATATGTTATAATTGTGTAAAATAATGATTTTTACTATACTTATATTAACCATTAGATTTAAACATTTTGTAAATTTATTATTGATATTTGATATTTTTTATAATTATTTAACAATATTTCTCTCACTTTCTAAATATAATGCATCTAATTTTGGATTAGTTTTTCCTATCCAACAAGAAATTTAATATTGTATTCATTTACAAAATAATACATACTAGAATATTGTGGAGTTTCATCTGATTCTGTAATCCCACAAAGCCAAGTATCAATATATCATTATTACAAAATTACCAGTACACAACGTCAATACACACCTCTAACAAGAAAAATATATATCACATGAAACAAAAAACTCAAAAAAAATATATTGAAATTCATTATACATAATAAACATATGTCAATAATTATATTATTATTTTCAACATTACATTACCAACATTAAAAATCACATTAATTAATTTCAATGAATAAATTTTCAATCATTTAACTAAAGGGAAAAAATTAATTCTATAATATAAAATGTTTGATATATATTTATTATCAAATTAATTGATTGACATTATAATTTTTTTAATTCGTTAAAATTATCATGATATTCTCTTTGGAATTCTTATAAATTAAATAATTAATTAGTTCCACACATAATTTATATCATGAGGATATCAATTAATTTATATACATATGTTCACCTCATGATCATGTGTTTGTACAAATAAAGCCATTCTCACCAAATTTTATATTAATATTAATATTCCCTATGAAAAATACTACTCATATCATACCATGATAATGTATAAAACATAATTAAAGAAATAGTTTAAAATATTTATTATCCCCTATATATTCACACCCTTTCATAAATAACTCTTTTATTGAAATATTCCATTCCAAATAATGGTCTTAAGGATTTCTAAATCACCCGATAACCAAATTTATAAAAAATGATGAAATTAGAGGATTTTTACTTCAATTTTGTTAGATAGTTTCTAGTGTATTTGTGTTATAAGGTAATAAGGATCACCAATCCAATAGTCTCAGTGTAGAGACCCAAGGTTGACATACATGTAAATTACATTTCTATTGAGTAATACTTAATATAAGACACAATCAAATTCCCAAACAATGTATTATTTTAGTGTCTTTGGAAACTCAGAACAAAACCTTCTAATCATGGTGAAAGATCTTCATGATCTCCTATAACGATCTTCCCCTATTGTTTTCCTACCTAAATAATTTATTTATATCCTGGGGAAAAGAATACTTAGAAAGGGTGAGATCAAATGCTCAGTATGGGTAAACATGGAGAACATAAAACAAACCATAAACATTTGACATAAAAACATGAACAGAATGTTTAAACATCAACATCTTGAGAAATGAAATAAATCATGGTAGTATGTAAGGAATGGATTATAAAGGAACATTAACCATGATAGATTATAATTGGAATAAAAAATTAATTATGGAAAACTAATAATCACATATTATGATTTCCATAGTAACCAAGAAATTGCTGCCAAGACCATCATATTGGATGAAATCCATCACTGAATCGGGTTTACATGTTGTTCCAGACCTTTATTTATGAATCATATTTACTTTTTGTTCCATCCATGTCTATCTCATGAGTTATAAATCATTACCTAATGCATTGGAGGGAGATGTAGGTCCCATCCATCTCATAATGAAATCATTCTTACATGTGCCACAAAAACATAAATCATTCAAAATAACATAACCCATGAAACAAAATGGGTTTCCTAAACATCATTCCATCGAAAAAAATATAAAATAAATAGATTTTATAAAAATAAATCCATAATAAAAACAATAAAATTAATTTTAAAAAATAAATAGAAGAATAATTCTATTTCATCTTAGATGGAAAATAATTCTGATAAAACACTTGAACTAACTTCTTGATGAAAATATAATTTCAATTTTTTTTTTATTTTCTCAAAATTTCTTTCAATTTTAAGAGATTATAATTTAGTTGAAAATTCACATGTAAACAAGTATAATAATCTTAATGAAAATAATTCATTATGAACATGTAAAAACTAGTTCATGTCATATAAGTTAAAAAATAAACATTATACTTGTACTATTGTAAGAAAAGTCAAAATGTACCTCGTATGGTACAAAAAAATGATTCCCTCCATAAAATGTAGTAAAAGTTAAAAGGGGGTTAAAATGAATTTAATAATACATGGAAGAACAATAAACATTTTATGAAAATAGTTTTAGAAAACAGGGGCATGGATGGTAAATATAACGATAGTAAATACTCATGTATAAGCAATCTCGGATAAAAATGAGATTGCAAAATTTTCTTTAACCTTAAGTTTGATTTCTTTAATATGTGTCTGAAAGTCTAGTATAGCATGTTAAAACGTATTATTAACTTGTAATAGAACCATATTAATATTTATGATATCACATATGATTCACTTACAACTTTATATTACCCTTTTATTTGTTGATTCCAGGTTAAAGTAGCATTTTGGGTAATAATCGTTTCATTTATCCTATGTGTTTTGACTTGTTATTATTCAAATGATTACATAGATAATGATTTTCTGACATAAATAATTTAAAACATTATTTATATATCGTATATATTCTGTATATATATACATTTTATAGATCAATAAATTGAATGGAATACACCATTCATGGTGACTGTAGGTCGTATGTATGAATGAATGTTGTTTTCATTTATTATTAAATTGAAAGAAAGTAAGTAAATGAAATATATATATACATAAATAAAGTGTCATTATTATTTAATATATTTTATTATTATTTAATATATATACTTTATTATCATTCTTTAATGGTTATCTTGGAGAATGAATCTCATCACGTTGTGGAGAAGGTAAGCCATACATACGCATTAGCGATGATATCGTTCTAATGGTTGTTGAAAAGTATTGAAGTGTATGGTGTATAATATATCATAACTAGATTAATGTTATAAAAATCATATATTGTTATTATTTAAACCATTATACCCATCTACATAATGTGGTGGTGAAAATTATATTACACCACAGTTTGGAGACTGTAATCCGTACGTACATACGGGCGGTGATTTAATTTTTTAATAGGATGAATAAAAGGGTAAATAGGGTTGTTTCATATATATAATAACATATTAGTATATGAGTTATATTTATGTTATTAATTTATAATGACACAACTAAATAAGAGGATGTAGAAGAAGAACTAAATTTTAATGAATATGTAGAAGAGATTACCTCTCTCTCGATGTGCCTACTTTAAATTTCATATTAGGGAACTAGAGTTAGTCTTTCGAGAAGATGAAAACCTCTAGAATGTAGCTAGGGAAGTTGAGAAGAGAACTGGGTAGGGTTTTGCTGAGCATGACAGCTTAAAAAGGAGTAAATATGAGAGGGAGACGGTACCATTTTATAAAAGAGGAGAGGAGAACTTTATGAAAATTCCAAAATATTAATTTATTATGAATTTAATTTATATTTAAAACTGACCATAACATATTTAAATATAATATAGGATGATTTTGGTTCTAATAAAAGTAATATAATTATTTTTTGACATGTTTTGAATATTTTTTTTATCCTTATCTTTTTGGATTTACCCTTATTTTACCCTTTTAAATCTTAACTTGATATCATGTTACTTACACATTGTGGGATAATTTAACAACCATATCATGTTTAAATTACAAAAAAAGTTATATATGACATATATGGACTTATATTAACCATTTCGATTAATCATAGATTTTTAGAAATTTAATATCATTTAAAAAACTATTTTATGTTTTAAGATAAAAATGTGTCAATTTTGGACACTATTCATATTTTAATTTTTTAAAAAATTCATAAAAACCCAATTATTTAGAAAATAAATAATTATCCCAATGTTAATATGTCAATATAATCCATAAAATTCGTGTATTACATCAAAAAAACCAAACTATTATTTTTTTAATATTTATACATTCATTTATTTGAATATTTCATTAATGAGGAAATCACCGTATCATAATTGTGTCGTAAATAAATATATTTATCTAATTTCTAATCATAATTAATAAAATACCATGATTTAGGAAATATTTTTATATTTATAATGATTATTTATAGACATAGACATCTATTATATAACAACATATTAAAATTTATTTAAAAGATATATGTTTAGGTTTTATTTATCGTTACTTTAAATTAATTGTTATAATGTGTCATTTTCACATCCATGTCAATCCATGGGGTCCAAAAATTGACCCATGTATGCCAATGGTCGGATATATCTCATAAAATATTATTAGGGCATGTTTTAGGGTAGTTTAATTTTATTCTAATATTATTTTTTACCCTTATTTACTAAATGTTTTCCATGTAACGATGGTAAATTAAATAATTACTAAAGTTTCTATTCATAATTACCAATAATAAAAAGTTCCAATTTAAAAAATTTGAACCTTATGATTCGAAATATGGAATCCATTTTCCTAAATTCTAAACACATAAGTTTCAGTTATTAATTTAAAATTAATTCCCATTGTTGAAACTAAAAAGAAGGTTTTTAAGAAGTAATAACTATCAAGAGATCGACATTTGTTTATGTTATATTTAAAAGTGAAAATACATAAAATGACAAAAATTTGATTAAATGATAAAAATATAATCCAATTAAACATTAAAACCAATTAAAAATATAATCTATATATATAGATAAATTAAATGAAATAGCAGTTTTGAATTAAAATGTAGTATTTTTAACTATTCATTAAAATTTGAATTTTATCACAAAATTACAAAACCTTCATCAAAAGTAAATTTGTATGTCCCTCTTCTAAATTTTAAGTTTAATTTTTCAAATTGGACTTCTAAAAGTGACAAAAACTAGATTTAAAATGGGTGTTCCATCACAAGGCAGTAAAAATAATTTTTTTTTGAAAAAATACTTTTTTATCTGAAAAATTAGTTTTATTCTCATATCATGTTTATGATGAATTATAATGTTTTATAAAATTCATAATTTGGTTAATATTATTCATAAATGCTAGTTTATATCCTATTAAATCATAATATTTAATAATATATCATTGGTTGGTGAAACTCGGTATCGCGTACAATGCAAGCTATCGAGGAGGGTCACTCTCGCGTGTAATGAAAGCCAAATCAGTGCTGCGTATTGATAAAGCTTCTATTGTTGTTGTGTGTAAAAAAATTAAAACATAAATCATTTATAAATCGAACCAAATATATACTTAGTGTTCCCTGAAATGAATTCTATCAAAAGATCCTTAAATAGTGTGTATCAGAAGCCAATAATAGTATTGCATATATATATAGCGCAAGATAATAATTTTGAAGCATAAAACACAAGACATCAATGAAATTAAAAAGAATATATCTCATAAAATCTCGTAGTGTTACATTCTATCCCCCTTAAAATGAATTTTCCCTCAAAATTCATCGGGGTTATAAATGTTTTACTACTTGAAAGTTTTATTCATGGAAACCCACATCGTAAAAAATATTAATAAAATGCCATTTTAAAAAAGAAATTTAGAAACATAATGGATACCCAAAGTAACTTTTAACCTGGTTCCTATAGAGGATAATATAAGTTGGAAGTGAAAACATGGATATGGAAGAGAAATCTAACTGTCATGTTCGGATGGATAATGATAGAGAATAAGGTTTCGAGAAAGTAAATTACTAGAAATAAATAAATATATGATGATTTAGTGGACCAACAGATTTATTGGATAAAAGGGTACTAGGATAATTTTTTTTTGGTTTTTAATATCATTTCCCTAAAGCATAATAATTTGTTCATAATGAGAAATACTTACTTGATTTCAGTGTAATATCACTATGGTTCATTCCCGGAAAAATTTCCACTTTGTCTTTTATTTAAAAAATGAAGTTGAATTTTTTATTCTTGAATTGTTATGAGATCATATGATATAATGATAAGTCATTACATCGGTCACAAAAAATGGATATAATAGATTATTAGATATTCATAATTCTACCTATAATGAGATAATACATTTATCTAACAAAATTCAACCAAAATATAAATTATACTATCCATAAATGGATATGATTACAATCATTCCAATAACTGAAAATTCGAAACATTAGAAGGAGGTAAACTAAATCGACTTAACATTATTCCCCAATATATCATTTGGCAGTTCTTGGTTTTCACATTCTGAACATCTAAATACCTTAAAAATGTATTCTCTTTAAATATTCTAATAACATAAATTACCATACAACCATGGTGATAACATGCATTCTATCAAAATTAACTCTTTACACATACCGAATATAAAATAAATTAAATATACCCGTACCATGAAATCACTTTTTCTCTTTTTGTAGTCATGAGCTCATTATTACTATCGATTATAGTTTTTTCTTCATATCACTTCATTATGAACATATCATCTATTTTCAAAAAATATATCAATAAATTTTCATGGTTACCGGTTCCATATAATTATGGAAAAACATAATAGACAAATACATTGATATTCCAATATTACATAATACTATAAATTAAATTCCACAACACTATTTTGAAATCCCATTACATAAACACTGAATCATTCCACTATGTCTTTATACTCAACATCGCCAATAGTGATCATATGTGACATCCCTTTTTCTTTTTTCCATAAGAGTTTATTGATGCCGATCATAAAAAAACCTTAGATTTGGGAATTGGTTAGCATAATTCCCCATTTCCTTGCACTTATATAATTGAAGTGTTGGTGGTGTGTTCTCTATAGTCTTTTCTCTATTCATATCATTTGAATCATTTTTCCCATTACCTCAGCACTAAACTGCTTGATGAACTTCCCTTCCACACATGAAGCTTTTTCTAGTCCATTTAATACCATCTCCACCATTATTATTTCCATACATTGATCATAAGGAAACATTCATCTTCTTTTCACCATTGTTTTGATATTTTCCCTTGAACTCCATCTATTGTTTATTGTCAAAACCATGAGATGGATATGTAACACCATCTTCTAGTTCTACCATAATAGCACAATTCACAATCACTTCATAGCTACTGAAGACTCTTATAGATAATTCCCTTATAAGACATGGTATTAAGCCACTAAAGAATCGATCAACGTTACATTGAGGTTAGATGATAAATCTAGAATCATACCTTTCAAGTCTTATAAAATTTGTCTCGTATGTACCGATATATTCATCAACCTTTTTCATAATCTCAAGGAACTGATTTTCTATATTTGTTTGAAGAATAAGAGGGAAGTACTCATTTAAAAACAAGTTCATGAACTCGTCCAATTCCATGGATTTAATTTCATCTTGCTGCTAGGTATAATTAATTTGAGTCCACCACTAGTCTATTTTACCTTTTAAATGATAGATATTAAAAATGGCCTTTTCATGTTCCAAACAGGGAAGGATGGAAAATATCATTTCAATGGTACGGATCCATTGTTCAACAACAAGTTGATCAGAAGACCCACTAAATGTTGTTGTGCATTGCCACATGAAGGACTCAATAGAATGTTGTTTCATTATCTGCTCATTTGGGAGTCCGGAATGATTTATAGATTTTGTATGTATTGAAATACGATTTTTTATTCCATCTCCCCTAAAAGTTTGGTGTTCAGGAGGACAATAATTTCATTTCCCAGTGCATTGATCATTAACACGGTTCCTTCGGGTTCAAGCCATCATCTAAAACCAAAAAAATAGTGTGAGTGGAAAAAATCATATTAGGAAAAAACATAGTCAAGGGGGAGTACCTTCAATATATAACATATTAGGATTAATATTAAATTATTTATGATCATTACAATAATTTTAGAATGATATCCTATACTTATAATTATCCTTAGGGACATCCCCATACATACCTTATAAATATCTCTGGGGATCTCAATTATGTTTTCAGATCCTAGTATTCAAGTGTTAACTAAACGTTCACTATGATACTAAGTGTAGAGACCCATGATTAACATACATAGACATAACAATTATTGTGTTGAATACTTAATACCTAACACTAACAAATTCCCAAAGACGATATTAGGTTAGTGTCTTTGGAAACTCAGAACAAAATATTCTAATCATGGTGAATATTCTTCAACATATCCCATAATGATCTTCCACTTTTTTTCCTACCAGTAACCATTATTTATATCTTGGGGAAAATAAAACATAGAAAGGGTGAGCTCAAATTATTATTAAGGGTAATCATGGGGAATATAAAACAAACCATAAAAATTTGATCATAACAACATGAACATAAATCTTAAACATCAAAATCTTGAGCAATGATATAAATCATGGAAGTACATAAGGCATGGATTATAAATGAACATTAAACATGATATAATTTCATTGGAATAAATCTGGTAATGGTGGAAAAAATAATAATCACATAATATAATTTCCATTATAACTATGACATTATTTCCAAGACCATCTTAGTAGACAAAGTCCATTATTGAACCGGGTTTACTTGTCGTTCTAGCCCTGTATTACTGGAATGGATTTACTTACTATTTTATCCATGCATATCTCATGAGATATAAATAATTACCCATTTCATTGGAGTGAAATATAGGTCCCACCAATTTCATAATTTAATAATTCATACATGTGCCACAAAAAAATAAATCATTCATCATAGCATAACCCGTGAAATAAAATGGGTTTCTTAAACATCATTCCATAAAAATCCATATAAAATAAATAGATTTCTTAAAAATAAAACTATAATAAACAAAATAAAATCAATTTAATAATACGAATAAATGAATAATCCTATATCATCTTAGATGTAAAATAATTATGATAAAACACTTGAACTTACTTCTTGATGAAAATATCATTTCTTTTTCAAAAACATTATATTTTCTCAAAATATCATGAAATTTTAAAAGAAACGAGTTTAGTTGAAAATAAACATGTTAATGTGTATAATAATATTAATATAAATAATCCATTATGAATATTTAAGAACTCATTCATTCCCTATAAGTTAAAAAAAATAAACATTGTCATTGTACTTTTTTCGGAAAAGACAAAAAGTACCTCATAAGGTAATCAAAAGAAAGAATCCTTCTATACAATGTAGTAAAAGTAAAATGGGGGTAAAAATAAATTTAAACATACATGGAGGAATAATAAAAATTTTATGAATTTTTTTATAAAACATGGACATGGATGATAAATATGACCCCATTAAATACTTAAGTATAAGCAATCTCAGATAAAAATGAGATTGAAAAATTATCCCTTAACTTAGATCCGATTTCATCCGTATGTGTATAAAACCCCTTTATAGTGGGTTTAAAAATATTATTAACTTTTAATAGAACCGTAATAATTTTTATGATATCATATATGATTAACTGTAACTTTATATTACCTTTTCATTTGTCAATTCCATGTTAAATAAACATTTAGTGTAATACTCATTTCATTTATCATTCATGTTTAGACTTGTTATTCATCATATGATTTTTTAGATCATTATTTAATTACATCAAGAATGTAAAACATTATTTATATATCATATATATTGTGTATATAAATATATATAATATATCGATAAATGGAATGAAATACACCGTTCATGGAGATGGTAGGTCGTACGTACGCATGAACTCTTTTTTCATTTTCTTATTAAATTGAATAGAAGTAAGTAAATGAAATATAGATATACATAAATAAATTATCATTATTATGTTATATATTTCATTATTATTTATTTTATGTACTTTATAATCATTATTGAATTGTTAATTTGGAGAATGAATCTCATCGCGTCAAGGAGATGGTAATCCGTACATACGCAAGAGCAGAGATATCATTCCCATAGATATTGAAGGATATTTAAGTGGATTGTGTATAATATATCATTGTTATAATAATGTTATAATAATCATATATAGTTATTATTTCCCCCAATATACCCATCCATGTATGTTTAGGGTGAAAAACATATTACCCCGCATCGGGGAGACGATAATTTGTACGTATGCACGCGAGGTGATTTTATTTTTTCATAGAATGGATAGAAGGTGAAATATGTTTGATTCATATTTATAATAATATATCAGTATATGAGTGACATTGATTTTATGACTTTATAATGAAAAAACTGAATAAGAGGATCTAGAAGAGGAAATAAATTTGAATGAATCGGTAGAAGAGATCACCTCTTCTTCAATGTTCCTCCTTTAAATTTCCTCTTAGGGCACTATAGTTGGTCTTTTGAGAAGACTAGAACCTATGAAATGAAACTATAGAAGATTAAAAGATTATAGGGAAGTTGTTGGCTGATCAAGAAGGCTTAAAATGGAGTGAAGAGAAGAGGGAGGAGGTTCTCTTTTATGAAAGAGGAGATGGGCACTTTAAGAAATTTCAAAAATATTAATTTATTATAAATTAAATTTTTATTTAAAATTGTTTAAAACATATTTAATAATATTATATGTCGCGTTTTTTCCTAATTCCCATCATCAAATATTTTTTTTGGAAAATTTAAATATTTTTCATCCTTATACTTTTGGTTTTACCATTTTTTTACCCTTTTTAATCTTACCGTGATATCTTGTTAGTTTCGTATTGTGGGATAATTTAATTACCATATCATGTAAAATGACCCAAAAATAGATATATATATGACATATTTGGAGTTATATTAACCATTTGTATGAATATCAGTTTTTTTATGAATTTAATACAATTTAATAAACTATTTTATGTTTAAAGTTATGAATTGTGTCAATTTTGGACACTATTCATATTTGACTTTATTAAAAATTTATAACAGCCTTATTCCTTCGACAATAAGGCATTTACCCAAATATAATATTTCAATATCCTCTAAAAATTTTTCTGTGACATAAAAATAACCAAATTATAATTTTTTTAATATCTATAAATTTATTTATTAGAATATTTCCTTAATGAGGAAGTCACTACATCAAAATGGTGTCATAAATAAATATATTTATCTGATGTAAAACCATTATAAAAGAATTACCATGATGTAGGAAATTTATTTAGATTTCTAATTACTATTTATAGACATATATATGTATTATATAACCCTATATTAAAATCTATTTAGTAAAATATATAATGTTAGGTTTTAATTATCTTTACTTTTAATTAATTCTTATAAAGTGCAATTTTCACTTCCAAGTGAATCCATGGGGTCCCCAAATCGACCCAAGGAATTCCATGGTCAGACATATCTCATACAATAGGATTAGGGAATGTGTTAGTGTGGTTTAATGTTATTATAATATTTTTTTACCCTTAATTACTAGATTTACCCTTTAACCATTGTAAATAAAATAATTAGTGAAGTTACTTTTCTTAATGTTCAAAAATAAAAAATTACTTATTTAAAAAATTTGATCCTTCTGATTCCAAATGTGGAATCCATTTTTCAAATTCAAAACACAGGATATTATGTAATTAGTTTAAAATTAATTCCCATTGTCGAAACTAAAAACTAGGTTTTTAAGAAGTAATAACTAACAAAATATTGAAATGTGTTTATATATTATTTAAAAGTTAAATTACATCAAATGAACCAAATTTTATTAAATTATAAAAATATAATCCAATTACACTTTAAAACCAATAAAAAATATAATCTAAATATATAAATTAATTATATTAAAAGGTAGTTTTGAATTAAAATGCTGTATTTTTCACTATTCATTAAAATTTGAATTTTATAATAAAAATAAAAAAAAATCAAATAAATAAATTTTTATGTCCCTATTACAAATAAGGAGATTATTTTTGTCAAATTAAACTTATTAAAGTGTCAAAAATATATTTAAAATAATTGCGCCAATAAAAGGTGGAAAGACAACATTTTTTTTAAAAAAATACCTCTTTTATATGAAAAAATAAATTTTTTCTCATATCATGTGTAAGATGAATTATAATGTTATATAAATTTCATAATATAGTTATTAATATTAAAAAAAGATAGTTTATATCCTATTAAAAAATAATATTTTATTAATATATCATTGTTTAGTGAAACTCAATATGGCGTACAATGAAAGCTATCAAGGAAGGTCACTCTAGCATGTAATGAAATCCAAGTCTGTTTTGCGTGTAGTGTCAGCTTCCTTTGGTGTTGTTTATAACATAATCAAAACATAATTCATTAATAAATTGAAAAAAATTTATACTTAGTGTTTTGTGAAAAAAATTATATAAAAACAATTTAAAATTGTGTGCAACACAGCCCAAGAATAGTGTTGTGTATACGTATAGAATAATATAATATTGGGGTAGCGTACAACACAATACATCAATAAAATTAAAAAGAATATATATCATAAATTCTCGGGGTGTTACACTTAGGGTCTCTAACCAGTCTATTACAAGGAAGCTTCATCTACACTTTCCCACATAAAAACCCCAATCGTAACAAATATCCAATGAAAAATATATAATGGTAATAGGATGATGATGGGATTATAAGTAATATCCCTAAAGTGTGAGGATTTATTCTCTCAAAATAAAAAAATGGTCTATTAATTATAACTCTATAATAAAAAACTCTATAAGTCGAAAAATTATATGACATGAATGATTTAACATTGTGTAATATTATGATATATTGAAATTCATAATAAATAATGTTATTTTTGATATCATGACAAAAAAATTTCATTATGTATTAGTGTGGTTCATTTATTTGGGTCTTCAATATTATCTAGAAATATATATTATCACTCTATAAATAAAATTACATCAATATAATGATGTCCAATGATATTAATTAACACTCCATTGAATTTTTTACCCATAAAAAATAAAAACTCCAAAAAGATATTTGATCTAATATTCATAATTCTACATAAATTTTCTTCCAAAATACAAATCTATATATATAAACCTTGGTTTTATAATGGTGGAGAAAAAATTACCATGGAATAATGAATGTTTCCTTGAAAAAATTTCCCAAAATCATTTCATATATGTATTCCTTCAATGATCAATTGTGATTACAATTTCATGTTCGGATAATAAAAACTAAGATATTATAGCACTACACTATAATATTTTAATAAATGAATAATCTCATAGAAATCAATTAAAATTAGTAAAAACCATCTTATAACATCAATATTATAATAAATTATGATCTGAAAAACTTTATGTAAAAGAAATTTCCATTAAAACTTGATTTTCAAAAACCAAGACTTTTCTTCCAAAATATATAATATGTTCACACATATATATTCACTAAAACCAAATAGATTCACAATATAGGGCCAATAATTTCTATGACTTCTAAATAATGGGTTGGGGGATAATAAAAGGAATGTTAATATACTTATTGTGAATTTTTAAAAAATTATAGTATAAAAATTCTTTAAAAAATAAAATATAATGTTCAGTACCCAAATAGTTTGTAATAATATTCCACTTATTTAGTTGAAAGTGGAAGAATAATTTTCCATTATCATTACATTTTTAAAAACCAACCAATTTGGGGATATATTTATGAAATCATATTTATATATTTTATATATGAAGCAATAATTGAACCTCAATGTTCTATATCATCCTTTACCATGTTTTAATATGGATAAAAATCATCAACATATTTTTATATTACTTTAATATTTTCTAAAATCATTGTATACATTATTACAGTGTAACATAATGACAGAGAGTTTTTCATTATAAAATTACCAACTCAATTTTAGGAGATTATGGTATAAAATAAACATCTCATTTGCACCGTTGAAGAAAAACAAAAAATAGATTATTTCATCAATATAAAATTTTATAAATTGAGAATAAATATACAACCTAAAATTTAACATACTTTAATGGGATAATAGACAACCAAAAACATCATGATAAATTTTTTTGTTATGGAATATGACCACACCTAGAATTATTTCATAATAACACTATAAATATATAAAAATTAATAGTAAATTTATAATTATTATAATAAGAAAAAATATTGAACACTGAAATACATTTTTTTGAATTATAATTGATGAATATTAGAAATATTTGATGATGTTAAAAATTTATATAAAAAGTTGAATCGTTAGATGATTACTAAGAACATTGTCATGAAAATTAGGAAATGAAACCTTAACATAATTAATAGAAACATAGCAATTAGTATGATTATTAATATAAAAACAATATATAATTATGATAAAAGATTTAAATTTGAATATATTAATGATATAAAATAAGATTTAAAATTAATTATCATAGATGATAATATAAGTTGTTTTTTAACTATTTTAAATATAATGTATATTAAAACACATTATTTTTTATATAGAAGATTAAAAATACATAATTAATAAATTTAGTTTCATAATATGAATAAAATTTTGGAATTAGGACATTGATATTATTTAAATTATATTTTTTGACATTATAAAAAACTAAAGTTGTTTGATGGATATAAAACTATAGTATTCCAAATAATGATGTTTATAGAATACCCCCAAACCTCCACTCACATATCCTATACTAAAAAATAATAATTAAATTTCTTGATTTTTTATCCACAAATGTGGTCCCATTTTGACAATCCCATTTGTTATCACATTAATATTAAATATTGGATCACTTTACATAAACAATTACCTTATAAGTTTATAGATTTAGAGAATTTGGATTAAAAAAATACATGAAAAAACCAGTGTATTTAAGAGAACATTACTTCCAATTACTCAATAGTTATTATTACACATTTTGACTTCAATATAACCTATGAAATTTAAAAAACAAGAATATTTTCTAAAATAAATTATTTTACATCTTTCTTCATAGACCGAGATAAATGAAAACATAATAAAGGAAATATCAAATGCTTAGTAAGAGGTAAAATAATCAAATTAAATTTAATGAAATCATGGATAATTAGTTGATCATAATCGAATAATCATATAATAATATATTATCAGAATAAGAAAAGTGAAACCATTCCCATAAAATATGGATAGTAAATCATGAGAAAGTGATAAATCATTAACATAATAAAAAAGTAATATAAGTAAAATAATCCTTTTATATTTGTAAATAGATATTGATCAAAATTTATGTTTTAAATTTATGAAATCATAATTAAAATAGGTTTCTAAAAAGAAATATCATTTTCACATCATTCATAAAAATGGAATAAGAATCTCGATACATTTAAATAATCTATTTGGAGAAATAGATAAGATATAACATATGTACTAATACCCAATACATTTGAGAGCTCAATCATGACCACCAATTTTTAGGAGTTATATTTTTCTCAAACATAATCCTAAAAAATGTACATGATCCATAAGATTTTCATAAGACATGAAAAAATGAAATTTATATAGAAGAAAAACTATTTTATTTCATAAAATTTTTTACTCATAGAAATGAACCAGGTTCCAAGACATCCTCTATGATATAATAATTATATATCCAAATAATAAATAAGGATGACATCGTCACAAAATATAGTTTAGAATTAGTAAACACATGGGTTGATTTCTTGATGAATATAAATAAAAATAAAAGATCATTTATTATATTTTTGAGTAAAATACCTTTTCCACATTGAAAAGCGCATTCAAAAACATATTTTTATCAAAATATTGATGAATTTTTTTAATTATAATGGAAACATGGACCCACATAAGGATTTCCTCACAGGATTGTGTGGTCAAGATGGAGGGAAATTACATTCATTGCACAATTTGTTTTAAAAAAAATTCAATTTTTCTATAATTAGAACAATGGTTTGAAAATAAATTTATGATTCATATAAATCCATTTATAAAATTTTTTAATTTATTTTAAAAAATTAAATATTGATTTATGAATTGTTATAATTTTATAAACCCAGCCATAAATATAATTTATTCTTCTAATTTTAAAATGTATTTCATATTAACCAAATGATTTATTATGTTTATATTTTTTGAGAATTAATACTAACTCATTCATGATTAACCAATACATTACATGTGGAAACATATTCCTAGTACATGGTTTTTTCATAAAAAAGTATTTAAAATAAACATGTTTTCTGTTTGTTAAAAAACATCCCTAAATACATATTGATCTCATCTTTCTCTCTATTAATTCTAATTTATGTGATATAATTTTTTAAACATGGTATTTTAAAAAAAGTTCACTATTTGAAATAAAATAATGGAAACCATTATTCTAGTTGAAACCTATAAAAACATTTTCCAAAAAAATACCTCAAAAAAGAATCATCATTTGAAAAATATTATTATCTTATATTTTGAAAATCAATAGATTTTTGTGAAATATTATAAGAATGAATAGAATATATAATTTGGTAACATGTGAAATTTTTTTCCATATCACTCGTATCAATGGATAAAACAATATAGCAAACCTCCAACCCCAGATTACCCAATGCATTTGTGGATATAATGTAACCACCCATCCTCTTTTTTTCATGATTCAACCCATCATTAGTTAATAATTTAACCACCCATCCTTGTTAAATCATGAAACCACCTACCATTTATTTATAACATATACCATATTTAAAAAAACCCCATAAAGTGAAAAAAATAATGAAATACTTAATCATAAAATCCTTATTTGAATATAAAAATCATTTCATTCTGAAATAATATATTTTAAAAAATATACACACATATAATTAAAAAATAGTCTTTAATTAAATGTATATGTATATAATAATTGATATTAATATTTAAAATAATATAGAAACAATGTAAAAGACACTATTTAGCATCACATATATAAAAAAATCCATTTAACATTTATAAAAAGAAATATTAAAAGAATTTTATTCAAAGAAATTTCCATTAGAAATATCATATAATTGTAGTGAGAAATAATCAAAAGAATATATTATGTAAATAATCTATATAGAAAAATAAAACTTTTGTAAATGTATCAAATTATATTGAAACTAAATTCTCACATAATATTATCATTACATGATAAATTATGAAAGAGATTGACCAAAAGAATGAAAATTGGTTTAAGAAATCCCCTACATAAAATGTTAAATGTAACCCTTTTTTAAATTTTTTTAGAGAAATGTGAATATTAATTTTTTTTAAAATTAATTTATATATAAATTCATTCAAAATAATCATTTTTACTAATTTTACTTGAAATAGAAATGTTTATAATATAAATCCATAAAACATTTAAAATGAGTTTTTTTAGTTAATGGGCCCCTTAAATTTTTTCAGAAAGATCTACACATGATCTTAATAGTAAGTACTATTGAATTAGATTCATTAATAAATTAATTAATAACATTTCAGATATGTATTTTAATTATTATATTTTTCTTATGTTCACTTATAGACATCTCGATGTGTTATAAAAGTCAATTTTATCATTCCGGGAATGTTTGTTTCAACGATTCATGGTTAGTTAACTTGAGTATAGTTATGGATTCTCTTTGAAAATTGGATTAAATATCAAATATGGAATTGAATATTATTAATTCAATTATCTTTGTATAAATGGTCACATATAAATTTTCTATGTCATATATGTGGATTCTTCATTTGATAAAAATTTTAATAACAAATAGTTAATTTGTTTTAGAGGGTTATCCGACAATCATTAACTAGTTTATTTTATTTACTATTATGAAGTAAATATGTCACAGAGAATTATTGATTTTATTATATACAAATGAAAATATTATTTAACAATAATTATATTTTTATGAAACCCATTAACGGAATAATGAAAAATTAAAACTCATTATCCCCAAAGATGGTTAACCACCATAATTTGGTAAATGGTTTTGATTCATTATAGAATAGAAGATGATAAAATGAATAGATAAAAGATATTCTATTTGGAATATAAAATAATATTCTATAAATTACTATGGACATATAATTCTCTTGATTATGAATTGGGATATGATAATGTATAATAATAAATGAAATTAACCGAGGTACTTTGACAAAGTTACATATTGTATATCACATCCATTATGAATCCTTTAAAGTCTTTGGAATTGGACTTCAGGTGAGACCAGTTGCATGTGTGTGTAGGGATATTGGGTATGAGTGGATTTGGAAGTGTCATTAGGAGCATCATGTATTTTTAAATGAATGGGGTTAGTGATAATATGTATTTATACTTGGGGAGTCGTGGTTTAAAGTGATTCAATAATGATTATTTTATATCGAATGAAACCCACATTTGTTGGAATTAATTTCAATGACATATACTGGTAATTGTAGTTTTAAATTCTTTGTATATCCTAGAAACACATCAAACAACTATTTAGTGCTGTAGTATTTAGGTATTTTATTCCTTTACCTTTTAACATTAACATGTTTCTTTATTTTACCTACAATGTGTCAAATATTTATCATAGCATGGTAATTTAATTATTAATAAATAAAAAAGAACCTATTACCTATTTTTAAAAATATTATTAAAAAAAATTAATCAATATTACTAAATTCTACCGACAATTTTGGAGTAAGGAACAATAAAACCAAACCTGCAGACGTGATGAAAAATTGGTTTTTAAGAATTGTGTTTTTCAAGAAAGAAATGATTTTATATTAAATATATGAATAATAATATTGACTGCATACGAATAAATTCATATTTAATTATATTATATATATATATATATTATATATATTATTTTCAAATAACTTTATATTTGGTTTCATTTTAATTCATTTAAATAGATAATCATTATGATCTTAAAATATTTTTTTATGTAAAATTCTGTTTTTTAACCCAAAATAAAAAAATTCTAAAATAGAATATAAGATTTATACAAATATTTTTATCAGATTTAATATAAACTATTAAATATAATGTTATATTAAATAAAATTCAAAAAATTTGAGGAATTTCAAAATTTTCAATTTTTTGAAATGAAATTATATATTTTAAAAAATATGTATTTTTCACAATCCAATGAAACACCAATATTTTCTAAAACTTACAATAAAAATACCAATAAAAAATTATATTATGATTCAAAAATTATTGTTTATTTTATTAAATTAATGTTACATGATTTCCAAAAAATAAATATAATAATCACCCATAAAATGAAAGAGAAACCCTTTTTTGAAGAAAATAAATATTAAATGATTAAAATGATCTTACTAAATATTTGAGTGATTATTTAAAAAGATTTAATTAATAATTTATCAACAATAATGGCTATTATATATTTAATAATTTCATTAATATATTTTATTCCATATATATTAATGGTTATGTTATAATGGTCACATTTAAATAATAAGGTTCTATAGTTCATTTAACCTCAATGATACTTATCCTGTATGATAATGAACACTGTTTTTCTTTTTAAAATCGTGGGATGTTACATCCACCCAAAAAATAAATTTAATCCTAATAATTTGAAATTTTTATAGACATATATGTTATTAATCATTTCCATAAATATACTCTTAAAGTCACATTACAATATTTAATTCTCATAATCTTATATCCATCATGATATACTAATCATTTCCATAAATATACTAACTCGCCATAAATCATATATTCTTATGAAATATATGCCATCCTTTATCTCTAAAATAAAATACCATTATATTATATTTTACACAATCAAAATTTTTTCCTAAAATAGTTAACATATTTTTAAATAACCTTAATGACATAGTCGCCCAATAATATTTTGAATTATATGGTTATCAATAGGATAAAACATTTGTACCATAAATAACTTATTTTTCATCAATAATATAATTTAACTATAATCAAAATTATTATAGGAATAAGGACTTCGCCTAGACCAGTTGTAGGTTATGCATCCTCATCTCTCTTCATCTATGGGTTCAATCCCTTTGACCTTACCAAATGCGATGGGTTGTCATATAACCTATGAGATGTCCTTTTATAGTAAAAAATTAATATAATCTATATACAATTCATCAAATATCAGACATATCCTAAATAATAACCTTCATAAATATAAAATAAATGTATATCTCATACCATTCACTATATGATTCTAAAAATGTAATAACCTATAATTAAATCAAACTCAAAGGTCATATAAACCAAAAATACTTCCATTACCATTAAGCATATGTACACAAAAATTACTAGCATTGTTCTTCAAATAATGATTTTCATATCATAAAAGTATTGTTTAGATTTACCTTCACATAATCACCTTTTTAAAACTATTCAAAGGTACTTATTCTATATAACACATGATTCCAAATTTATGAAACAAACCTACTATATATATATATATCCTTAGGAATTCCATGATTTCTACAACATATATAAAATAAAACTATATCAAAATATTGAATATTTAATACATAAAAAAATCCCTCATACATCATTCTTTTTAAACCATTTACCATTATTCATCCAATTGTTCCTTAATACATCATTAATTTAATAAATTATTTGAATTATATCCTTATGATTCATCAATATCATACAAAAAATGATACATATATGGAATATAAGAAAATCATTCATACCTCAAATCTAGATTTAAGTATTTCTTTGATATTTACCTTGTATCTTATAACACAATTTCCAAAATTAGTAATGAAAATGGTCATTTACATTTTTAAAATTACATTTTCAAGATATCTGTTAATGTTATGGTTTTGATGTAAAATGATAAATATTGCCTAACCCGTAAAATTAGTGGGGAAATTAGATGTTTTTTTATATGTCATACAATTCCATTCATGTTATTTGAATATGGTGAAAGTTGAAAAAATAATTTTAACATGAATTGTCAATAATTTTTATTACAAAATAATATTTAAGGGAATAAAAGGTTGAGAATGTTCTCTTTCCAAACATCTTGATAAATGATCCTTAATATGTAGAAAAAATAATCATTAAAACATGAAATGAATAATTATATGTTAAAATGAAAATAATCCATTTAAAAATATAATAAAAACAGATAACCAATAATATTTCAACCTTCCAATAATTTATACCTAAAATGAATACCATTATGATTCCAATATGAAAAATATCATTAATATCTTAGAAATCCCTCACATTTAACCACTAATGTGTTTTCTATGAAATTGAACATATAATCATCCTTAAAATTAAAAACCCATAATGATATTTATAAATCATAAGAAAACCATGCCAGGAAACACCCTAATATCCTAATATTTCTAAACCCTCTTCTGATGAATATAGAAAGATCACAACATTAAACATTACATATTCATGTAATTTTAAACTTGAATTCACATTATTACAGTCCTGATGATATTTTATGTT
This sequence comes from Viscum album, assembly GCA_963277665.1. NCBI lineage: Eukaryota > Viridiplantae > Streptophyta > Magnoliopsida > Santalales > Viscaceae > Viscum > Viscum album. The sequence goes on along the minus strand of OY728126.1, from coordinate 1,045,761,180 downwards.
CATAATTATTCATATTTAGGAATAAATAATATATGGTAACCCCATAAATTAAAAGTGGACACAAATACACAATTTCCATTTTTCATAACAAATTTACTTAAATAAAAACTTGTTTTCTCTTCATGAAAAATATTCATTATTTTTCCCGTGATCTCATACTTGTCTCTATTACCCCATAAATACTATAAGAACATCGTAAAACATGATATGAGAATAAAAAGATTCTATGGGACATAAAATAAAGGAAATTAATATTCCACTAAAATCCCATAAAATATTCGTAAAAACATTCCTTTTTACGCTGAAAAAAGGTAACATCGTTAAAAAAAGTTCATTATCATACCTTTTTAAAATCAAGTGATTTTTATGAAATATCATAATATATAGAGTAATATATATTTTGGTAACTTGGTACAAAATTTTCCATATATTTATGGGAAATAGAGTATCCAATATGGTCATCCTCCAAATCCATAGTTCTTAATTCTTTGGGGGTTATAATTTAACAATCAGAGTATTATTTACCAAAAAATGTCACATAATTCATTATTAATGTGACCTCCCATCCACATTTTTTCATGTAACCACCTGTATTTGGTTTATAAAAAACCACATTGCATCATAAAATATAAAAAAACCAAAATAGAAACATAAATAAAAAAATCATACATTATTGAAACGTTATTTAATGAATATACTTCTTTCATTCAAAATTAACTCATTTTTTAAAAATTGTGAACATTCAATGAGAAAAATTTTCATTGAATGTGTCAATAAAAACATTAAATATAATCATTAAAATAATAATGTTACAAGAAGACATTAAATTAAATTCATTTAGTATATATGAAAACCATTCCTTTTTACTTTTTTAAGAGGATCCATTAAATGATGTTTTTTAATGTAACATTGCTTATAAATATCTTATATTTGATGTGAGAATTTATTAAATAAATAGAGTATGTATATCTACTATAAATACAAATTAAATAATTGTAAATAAAATTTTTTATTTTCAAAATAATTTTTTACATATTCTTATGAATGCATAACAAAAAAAGTATAATTTTTACCCCAATGAATGGAAATTTGTTTAAAAATTCTCTTACATAAAACCAAAAAAGGATCCCTTATTGAAAACATTTTAGAGGAATCTGAAAATTATATTTTTGAAATAATAATTTAAATATAAATAAATTAATATAAATCATTTAAAAAATATAAACATGAAATAGAAATACTTTGAGAATAAATCCTTAAAACATTTAAAATATGGTTTTTTAGTTAATGAGTGTCTTACATTGTGTCTGAACGTTATGCACATGCTCTTAATGACCATAGAAAATAAAATTATATTAATTAATAACATAATTAAGAACATTCTTCACCAATATTTTATTGAATTTTTTTTCTTAAGTTTATTTATAACCATTTCTTTGAGTTATAGATATCGATTTCTTCATTCAAGGAGCATTCATTTAAAGAATTATTGGTCAGTTCACTTGAGTATAGTTATGGATGTTATTGTAAAATTGGAATAAAACTCTATATGTGTAATGAAATGTTATTAATAAAAATACAAACATACACACAGATATATATATATATATATATATATTAATGGTCCCATATATCTCTTTTTTGTATATCTATGAATCTTTTGATAACAAATGTTAATGACAATTGGTAAGTTTAATGTGCTGGGTTTATCGATCATTGGAATGTAATTTTTATATTTAAAATTAAGTCTGTATATTAGATCATCTAAATAAATATAGTTATCATATACTTATTTATATATTACATAACCCTAATTATAGTTTTATGACCATCGAAAAAGGTTTTAATGGAAAAAAGCAAACTCTATAACCATGAAGAAGGTCATCAATAATAATTTGGATAATGGTTTCATTTCTTTGAACTACATGCAATAATAAAAAATGGATATGTAATATTCTATTACTAACATAATATTATAGAATATAGATTATTTTTTAGTTATCATTCATATATGGTTGTATGAGTTGAGAGGATAATTTAGTCACGACCTATCCCCCGGGGCTCGTGCCATGACTACTCAAGCCCTCCATCCATAGGCCAGGGGATAGAGACTAGCACCAGAATAGAATATCCCTAGAATCAGGAAGGCATTGCCTTTAAACATGTAAACTCACAAAAACTAATCACATAGAAAGGTACAAGTACAATGTAAAGTATAATATAAACAGTGTGTGTACAGTATGTAAAGGGCCATAATACAAGCCCAACTGGACTATTCAAGTAATACTGAAAAAGAACAGCTCCTGTGAACACCCTATAAGGACCCTACCTGAAGTGTAGGTACAACTCTCGATTGGTTTTCCCTGCATATCATCTCGTCTAATTTTTCACCTCCGATTAGCCTCCAGTCTGGTACCCTCTACTTCGATCAGCGTTGTCCGTCGTCTGCACAAGACACAACATGGTGCGAGTGTAGACCATGTAGGGGTGAGTATAATGATTCTCAGTAGGGACCTCGAGACCGTAGTAGGTATCCTAGAGTTTCACAAAGGAAAAAACACAAATCACAAAGCAATAGTCATCAACACTACTTAGGTATATTGCCACAAATATACCTAAGTTATCAATATATACAAAGGTAACTCATTGAAGATAGAAGTACCACACAATTAACACCACAAAGGTAGAAGTACCAAATAGGTAATGTCACATAGGTTGAAGTACCACACAGGTAACACCACAATGGTTGAAGTATGAAACAGGTAACACCATGAAGGTAGAAGTACCCCAAAGGTAACACTATTAAGGTAGAAGACTCAGCTCACACCGGGTATAAGTGAAGTATAGAAGTACAGATGATTAGTCACAAAGATAGATCATCTTATTATGTCAAAAGTTATTGATGTTGATTATACAGACTCTAAACTAAACAAGATTGAAAGGTACTAACCTCTGCAATATCGCACACAGGATCTGACCCACACAAGATCGGTATACGTTGGCCCACACAGGATCGCTAGGCGCTGACCCACATAGGATCTGACCCACACAAGATCAATATGCACTGACCCATACATGATCATTGAGCACTAACCCATATATGACATGACCCACACAGGATCAGTGGTAACCCACATAGGATCTCTTGGTACAAACCTCTGTATGATCTATCTCCAACCTCCGCCTCACTGCCAGCAACTGGATTCCTCCTAATAGCACATTGGATAGAACCGATTCTCAAGCCATTGGTCATACCTCTACCACAAAAAGTTCAATGAAGAATTATCCCAAAGGTTCTTCAAGTCAGAAGTAACCCAACGCAATAGACGACGTGTCAATCAGACAACTGGTCTATATGTTATTTGTGTTTCCTCTCTGAGGACCCGGTTGGATTTGGGGTTTGATCCAACCTAGCCATACTACATAATTATTCAAATCTCATGTGGATTATACCAAAAGGACCTTCTCGATCCAAGGATTCCAACACCATAGATGGTTTGTCAAACGGATGTCTGTTTCTCAAGTTAATGCCAAAAGGCGTATCTGGGTCCGGATGGGCCAGGGTCCGGTCCGACCCGACTCGACCTGGCCTGGGCTGACCCGATCCGATTCAGGTCGAATGGACTTGGTCTGGGCCTGGTCTGGTTGGCCATGGCCGTGGCAGGCCCGACCCGCTAGGCCATGGTCTGGCCCGACCCACGAAGGGGGCGGCCAGGCCCTACCCGCGGTGCATCCTGTGATCAGGTGGCCCACGGTCGGGTGGCCCACGGTCGGGTGGCCCATCGTGGAAGGGTCCTCCCTAGCCGACACTTGTGGGGAGCCACCCCCTAGTTTACCCAAATGGTTCAGAGGACCATACAGTCACCTTGATGGCACGTTTGACTGCTTTGCGGTCCCGGTTGGTGTGATGTGGCCGGCCGATTCTCCTTTTACCGGTGTGAATGCGCGCTGCTACTTCATCACAGTTGGCCAGATGGCAGCCTCCCTCCGTCCTCCACCTTAGCCAAGCGGCCATGGTGTCCAGCTCTGACAGCACGAAAGCGCACTACCGCTTTGCTACACGGACGGCTGGCGTGTCGACTGCGACCCTGCTCTGCCACGACCGACGGGCCACAACCTCTTCTTTCAGCAGCACATATGTTCGCCGCTCTCCGTCCATGTGGCCTACTGGGCGTCGACCGCTGCCTTCTTCTGCGAGCCTTCGTAGCTTTTTTCCAAGCCTGAAAATTATGACATTCGTATTTTCACAATCCTCTAGTCAAAATCTATGTGTCCATATGTCGTGCTCAACGAGACATTGTGGTTTTAGTGCGCTTAATTTTTTGGCGTCGAAAAACACATGAAGAACACATGGAGAAAGAAATAAAAGGGAGTTAAGGTATAAGTGCAGAATGATGGCCATGTTATTTTGGCCATCATCGTTGTGAATCAAGATTATGAAAAATCAACAAATAGATTTAATCATACTTCAAATTAAATCCCTACCTTGATGATTGTTGGAGGTGTCGTGAGGAAGGAGATGAAGTTGATGAAGGAGATGTCGAGATTCATCACTCCCGCAACTCGCTTCCAAACCACACTCCAACGTCAACATTCATGATCTGAAGGGTTGTTCTTAATTAGAGAATATTTCTCCAGAGATTCTCCCAGACTCTCCTTTACCAACGATTTCCAACAAAGAAGTGAGGAGCCAACCTTAATTGAGTTAAAATTATTAATTCAATTAATGTTGGCACGTTAAATCAAATAATATGGCTCATTAAATTAGGAGAACACCATTGGTTTCCTCACATTAAAGGGGAGTTTGGGTGGTCCCCACCACCAAGTTTGAAAATGGAGGTTTCATGAAAATGAAATAGAAGTTGTTTTTTTATTTTCTTTTTTATTCTTTTAACCATTCCATGAAAATACTAAAAAATGACTTCCACACTCAACCTACTACGGTCGAGGTGAAGTTTTTCTTAAGTGAATATCGGCGTTGCGAGTTCAACAATGTCTTCAAATTTAAATTCCGAGCATCGGTTAAAAATTTACTAAATGCCTCTCGCGCGTTTACTGAACGTACCAAAAAAAAGTTTATATATTCATTCCAGGCACACAGGAACTCGAACTAATGCACCATTAATTTTTATATACTCTTAATAATTCCATATAATTAAAAAATATTACATGGAAAGAAATTGAGGCCTTTACATTCTCCCCACCATAGGGATTTGTGTCCCTGAATGAAACAATACAAACTAGGGAAACAAGTGGGGGTACTGATCATGAATCTGAGTATCTCGCTCCCTTGTGCTCTCCTGGAGGTTCCCGTGCTACTAATGAAAGCGCACCAGAGGTATCAACTGCCCACGAAATACCCACTCGTGTTGATCCTCAATTATCCACTAGAACCTCTGAAAAAGTTTCCCTATCGTCGATGTCAAGCTCTCCTTAATTAATTATGTGAGAAGGATCATGTATGTATATCCTTAGTTTGGATACTTGGAAAACGTCAAACACCTGGTGCAACTATAGGGGAAAAGATAAGCGATAATCCACCTCTTCAAATATGTCGAGGACTTGAAAGGGTCCGATGAACATCAGAGATAACTTACCACCCCGACCAAATCACTACAAACCTCATCGAGGCGAGACCTGTAGAAAGACATGGTCCCCATCCTCAAACTCAAGAGGTATTCATCTCCTGTCAGCATAGGACTTCTACTTGCTCTATGCAGTCTTCATCTATTCCAGGATGATCTACACCTTCTCCTTGGTAGCCCATACCATCTCTAGTCCAGCAAGTGCTGACTCCCCTGGGTCAGTCCGGCAGAGAGGTGATCAGCAAGGTTGACCATACAATGCCTCGAATGGTGCCATTCCAATAGTGGAATGATAGATGTTGTTGTACACAATCTCTACCAAAGGCAAGTGATTCTCCCAACTGCGGCTGAAATCTAGGATTCAAGCACGCATCATGTCCTTAAGGGTCTGAATGGTCTACTATGTATGACCATTCGTCTTAGGATAGAAGGAAGTGCTCAAACAAGGATGTGTCTTGAACGCCTCCTGAAACCCCTTCCATAGTCGGAATGTGAAATGTTCATCACGATCAGATACAATCCTAGATGGAACTTCATGAAGCCATACAATCTCTTACATGTAGAGGCACCCCAAGCTATCAACTGATCCCTGCTCTCTGATAGGTAGGAAGTGGGCCGACTTGGTGAGTCTATCAACTATTACCCAGATGGAATCATGCCTCTTGGACGTGTGTGGATGTACTATCATACACTCCATGGAGATTCCATCCCACTTCCACTCTGGAACCTCTAGTGTTTGAACTAATCCTGCTGGAACTTGACGCTCTGCCTTCCCTTGCTGACATTTGAGGCATCGTGAGACAAACTCTGCCACAACTTTCTTCATTCCTGACCCCCAGTGCTGATGCTAAAGGTCTTGGTACATCTTTTCCACTCATATATGTGTCTATAGAGGGGATGTATGGAACTCCCTCAATAATTCCTCCCACAGAGCCACTGGTACCATAGTATTCCCTCTGAAGAGAATAAAATGCTCCAAACCATCGAAAAATCCATCAGGTGCCAATCTTGTGGATATCTAAGCCCTTAGAGCCTTGCTTTTTGTGTCCCCAATCTACTCTTCCCTAAATCGCTGAAGGAGTGGGTGAGTGATTGTTAGAGAAATAAGATAAGATGCTCCATCTCGATCCACGTAGGATATCCGCAAAGCGACTAGCTGCTTCATTTCCTCACTCAACAACTGTATATCATATCTCCTACTTAGTGTATCTACTACTATGTTACCCTTCCCAGGAGTATAGACTATCTCAAAGTCATTGTACTAGATGAACTCAAGCCAACGCCGATGTCTCAGGTCCAGGTCCTTCTTAGAGAAGATATACCTGAGAATTTTTTGATTAGAATAGACAGTAAAACATTTACCCATCAAGTAATTTCACCACATATTCAAGGAGAATACCACTGATATTAACTCCAGGCCATGGGTAGAGTTGTTCTGCTCATGATGTCTCAGTTGTTGAGAACCATATGTGTCACTGCTCGCTCCTCAATCAGGACACATCCAATTCCGGTCCTTGATGCATCGCAGTAGACGATGTACCCAACTCCCTTCTCCAGTAGCCTCAAGATGGGGGAAATCATCAGTCTCTACCTCATCTCTTAGAAACTCCACTAGCATATCTCCATCCACAAAAAGGGTTTCCCCTACTTTTTCAACGCTGATAGGGGTTCTACTACTCTGGAAATGTCAGGAACAAACCTCAGGTAGTAACGGGACAAACCTAGGAAACTCCACACCTCCATCACACTTCACGGTGGCTCCCAATCAAGAACAACGTCAATCATCACTGGATCCACCGAAAATACAACTTCCAAGATGACATGTCCTTGAAATTGAACCTCTCGGATCCATAAATGACTCTCGAGAGCTAACCATAATGCCGGTGCTCTTGGATTGTGTCAAGAAATATCTGTAGATGACAGGCATGCTCCGCTCCTATAGTTGAGTATATCAAGATGTCTTTGATGAAGAATACTACAAAGTGATCAAGGAATTGATGGAAGATATGGTTCATGAGTCCCATGAACACTGCTGGGGCATTGATCAGGCGTAATGGCATAATGATGAACATATAGTGGCCATACCGATATCTCAAGTCCGTCTTCTGCACATCCTCGTCTCATACCCTGAGCGGGTGATAGCCTGATATGAGGTTTATCTTCGAAAACCATTGTTCTCCCTTCAACTGGTAAAAAAGATCTTCAATCCTTGGGATTGGGTAATTTTTCTTTATGGTTACCGGGTTCAGACACCGATAATCCAAACAGAGTCTCAAACTCCTATCCTCCTGCAAGGAGAAAAAAATCAGGGCTAGCCAAGGAGAAACACTAGGCCTAATGAATCCCTTGCTCTAATAGTCCTCCAGCTGTTATCACAGCTCTCGATGCTCCGTGGGATCCATCTGATATGCTGGTGTAGATATCTGTGTTGTCATAGAGAACATGTCGACGTAAAATTCCACCTCTCTATGAGGAGGTAGACTCAGAACATCATCAGGGAAAACATCAACATACTGGTCCACCACTACAGGATAGATCATACTCTAAACATCAACTGCACCGAGGGTATGGCTAGCCGAATGATGTGTGATCGGTTACACCCTCTTCCGAGTAAGTCCATCCTGCGCTGCAAAGGTTCACTTCTCACAAGTTAAGGAAAACCTGGTCCCATCCATACAAACACATCACACTATAAGCCTAATATATTGAATATGAGCAAGGAATATGGATAACCTATCCATACCCGAGATGACATCGTAAGGCCTCGACGTTACTACTATAAGATCCCAGCCCATGCTCTCACCACTTAGATTACTATCACTCTACCGTTACCAGTATGTAATCATCTCATCTTCTCCCATAGGAGTCTCTAGCTGTAAGGATAGAGCCAAAAAATCCACCCAAATATTCAAGCTCTGAAAGAGTGTTATGGTAATAAATGAGTTGATGGAACATGTGTCTATAAGTACTGCATCTAGGGTGGAGTAGACACAGATCATACCACAAATCATCTCTGGAGCGCTGTGGGCGTAGGCCTCAGCTGCCTGGAGCTGGGCTCATCCCTGTCCACCTACTCCTTCTGATTGGGGTGGACCAGTTGGTGGTGGTGGCGGTAGAACCTCGAATCACCAACCATTACCTGATGCATGACCTGCTCCTCTGCCATGTCCTTCTCGTGCCTGTGGACCTCCATGATTGAATCATTACCTCTACCCAGGAGGTCCTTAGACCGTCTGTTGGTCATCCGTATGGAGGGTTAGGTAGTTGTGATCCATGTGGCCCTACCCGCCGCACGAGTAACACTTCCTATCCCTCAGCTATCCTTCTCTGTCTCGAGATCCCTACACCTCCTACCATGTATCCTGCTATTATCTACCTGTAGGTCTGGTCCTCTTAGACCTCTGTGTCTTCTGTCTTCTACTAGTAGCTGATGAATTTGTTATGTGTCATCTGGTACTGGGTCTCGCTACCGGTGACTACTCAGCAAGGAAGATATACACTAAGAGTTCTCTCTCTAACACCACCACATCATTGGGATGCTGAGAGAAACCATTGAAGCTCTAATCTCCTGTCTGAGCCCCTGATTGACGGTTTCGGTTCTGAAGAAAGGGTATCACACCATATTAGTAGAGTAGCGTGAGAGGTCGGTGAACCTTGTTGAAGACTGTTCCATTGTCATGCTACACTACTGCAAGTAGAAAAACTCCAGTATACGCACTGAGTGTATCGTCACTGGGATGAACTCAACCCTAAAAGGCTATTCAATTCCACCCAGATGAGAGTCTCCTCATTGTGAACTTGGAGCATTAAGCTCTACCATCTGCCCGCTGCTTCCTGAAGGAGACTGGTGGAAAGGATCACCATGAGATCAGCTGGTGTCCCTACAAGTCGAATAACTCTAACCACGACCTCTCTCCAGTCCTTATGCGGCAATGGATCCATCTCTACCTGAAACCTTAGTGGCCTCAGGCGCTGGAACTCATGGAACGTGCTCAATCGGCATGCACCCTCTGCTGCTGGGGCTGGTGGCATCACCTTCCCAATGGGTAGTGGTACTGCTGGTACACCACCCGATGGTACAACTACCATAAGGGATCCCTACACCGAAGCCTCATCACTCAGTGGTCTTTCATCACATGCTCTATCAGGAACCCTTGATAGTTTTCTACATGGAGGAAACCCGAAAAGAAATAGGCATGCCACAGTCATTAAGTTATACCTGGTGAGATGACTAACTGTGATCAAAAGAAAACTTTTCAAGAACACACACACAATTAGTGTTTTTATTCACTATGTCAGAAATTAAAAGTCAGGGTCCTGGTGTATGGATACATCAGCCGCCACGCCAACAATGGATTCCCCAAAATGATTACAACAATCTTAACACATAACATTATTGTCAATTAACATATGAGATTCCAAGTTTATTGGTATAACTAAACTCCTCTGGTACCAATTTGTCACGACCCATCCCCCCAGGCCCATACCGTGACTACCCCAAGCCCGCCTTCCAAAGGCCAAGGGCTGGTGACTAGCACAAAAATGCATATCCCTTAAATAGGGATGACATTTCCTTTAAACCTATATACTCACACATACTAAGAACACATCAAGGTACAAGCACAAAGTAAACTATAAAGTAAACATGGTGTGTACAATACATAAAGGGCCAGAATACAGGCCCAACTAGAATGCACAAGTAAAACTAAAAAAGAACATCTCCTTTGAACACCCACTAAGGACCCTACCTGAAAAGAAGGTACAACTCTCTAATGGTCATCACTGTAGATTGTCTCGACTAATGTCCACCTCCAACCAGCCTCTAGTTTGGTACCCTCAACCTCGATCAGTGTTGTCCATCATCTGCACAAGACACAACAAGGGACGGGCATAACCCATGGAGGGGTGAGTATAACGATACTCATTAGGGACCCCGAGACCCTCATAGGTCTCCTAGAGTTCCACAAATAAAAAAAATACAATTCATGAAGCAATATTCATCAACACTACATAGGTATATGCCCATACATATACCTTTGTAATCAAGATATACAATGGTAACACCATGAAGGCAGAAGTACCACACAGGTAACACCATGAAGATATAAGAACCACATAGGTAACACCACGATGTTTGAAGTACAACATAGGTAACACCATGAATGTAGAAGTACAACATAGGTAACACCACGAAGGTAGAAGTACCACAGAGGGAACACCATGAATGTAAAAGGCTCATCTCACTCTAGTTATAAGTGATGTATAGAAGTAAAAATGATCATTTTCAAAGTTATATCATCATAGTATATCAAGAGGTACTACTTATATTTATATAGAGTCTAACCCACACATTATCGATAGGTACTAACCCCATAATGACCCACACAGGATTTGACCCACATAGGATCAGTATGCACGGAACCACACAAGATCGCTGAGTACTGACCCACACAGGATCTGACCCACAGATGACTGATATGTGCTAACCCACAGATGATTACTGAGCACTAACCCACACAGGATCTGACCCACACATGATCAGTGCTGACCCACATATGATCGCTAGGTACTAACCTCCGTATGATCTATCTCCATCCTCCGCCTCACTACCAGCCAATAGATTCCTCCTAATATCACATTTGATAGAACCACTCCTCAAACCATCGATCATACCACAACTGCCGCATGATCCATGAGGAAGTATCCCAAAGTCTCGCCACACCATAAAGGACCCAACATAATAGACAACGCGTCACTTAGATGCTCAGTCTGTAAGTTATTAACATTTCCACAACGAGGGCCCTGTTGGATTTGGGGTTCGATCCAACTCATTCGTACACAAAAAATATCCAAAACTCAAATTGAGTATACCAAAAGGACCGTCTCGATCAAAGGATACCAACTCCACAGACGATTCATCAAATTGATGCTTGGATCTCATGTTACGGCCAAAAAAGAGTATCTGGGTCCGAATGGGCCTGGGTCCGGTCCGACCTAGCCAGGGCAGAACCGATCTGGTTCGGGTCGGCCCAACCTAGTTGGGTTGGGCCACGGTAGGCCCGGGCCATGGGGCCATGGTCTAGCTCAACCCACGAAGGGGGCGGCCCGACCCACACCATTGGGCACAACCCGTTGTCGGGTGGCACGTCGTGGCGGGGTTTTCCCGAGCCGACACCAATGGGGGAGGCCACCCTGGTTTACCCGAATGGTCCGGAGAACCATTCGTTCGCCCTAATAGACCACAGTACCTCTTGGAGGTCCCAATTGGTGTGATGCGTCCAACCAGAATGGCTAACCGTTTCTCCTCCCAATAGTGCGGACGTAGGCCGTTGCTCCATCGCGGCTGACCGGATGTCAGCCACCCTCCATCTACCACTGTTTCCAAGTGTCCATGGTATCTAGCTCTGGTGGCATGGATTCTTACTTCCACTTTTCCACGTGGCTGGCTGGCATGCCAGCATCCACCGTACTTCGTCACAGCCGACGGGCAGCGACCTCCTCTTCTGGTGGCGCGGACGCGTGCCGCTCTCCTTCCACGCGGCTGACTAGGTGCCGACCACCACCTTCTTCTATGAACCATCAAGGCTTTGTTCCAAGCTCGAAAATTATGATGTTCACATATTCATGATCCTCAGGTCAAAATCTATGCATCCATATGTCCCGCTCAATGAGACATTGTGTTTTTAGCACGCCAAATTATTTTACGTTGAAGAACGCATGAATAACGGACAAAGAATGAATGAAAAGGGGGTTAAGGCTTAAGTGTGGAATGATGGCCATGTTTTCTTGGACATTGTTTTTTTGAATCAAGATTATGAAAAATCCAAAAAAAAATTTATTCATATTTCAAATTAAACCCCTACCTTGATGTTTTTTGGTGGTGTCGTGAGGAAGGAGATGAAGTTGATGAGGGAGACGTCGACATTCGTCGCTCCTGCAACTGGATTCCGAACCACACTCCTATGTCAACATTCTTGATTCGAAGGGTTGTTATTCATTGGAGAATATTACTCCAAAGGTTCTCGCAATCTCTAATTTTCCAATTATTTCCAAAAAATAAGTGAGAACCAACTTCAATTGAGTTAAGATTATTAATTCAATTAAAGTAGGCACATTAAATCAAATAAGTTGGATCATTAAATTGGGAGAATTCAAATGGTTTCCTCATATTAAAGGGGAATTCGGGTGGTCCCCACAACCATGTTTCAAAATAGAAGTTCGAAGAAAAAAAATTGTTGTGTTAATTTATTTTTTATTCTTTTAACCCTTCCATGAAAATCTAGAAAACTAACTTCCACCCTCAACCTACTACAGTCAATGTGATGGTATCCTTAAGCGAATATCAGCACTGCGAGTTCAAAGGTGTCATAAAATTTCAATTCTGAGCACCGATTCAAATGTTACGAAACTCCTCTCACGCATTTACTGAACGTACTCGAAAAAAAGTTCAAAAATTCATTTCGGGCACCCTGGGCCTCAGAATCACACGCCTTCAATTTTCATGTACTTGTAATAATTATATATAATTAAAAAAATTCATGGAAATAAATTTGGTTCTTAATAAATGTGTTAGAAGAAAATAATTAAAGATAGGTTCATTAAGGAAGATATATTTTGAATATCTCCTCCTTGAATGATCCATTAAATTCATTGGTATGGTGTTTTTGGGATATAAGAATAAAATTAAATTGGGAGAGTTTATATGATAAGGTTTTTGAAATAACAGAAGAGATTCAAGGCTTGTGAGGAGAAAGGGTGTGGTGATGAGTATTAATTTTACTAGAAGAGGGGTGGTTTAAAGTGATAAAATAATAAATATTTTATATTTAATTATTTTTTTCGGAATAAATTATATTGAATTATAGAGATAATTTATTTTTAAATTGATTTTTATGTTTGATAAACACATCAAACACATTTTTATATCTGATGTATTTATGTATTTAAAGGTTTTACTTTTTCGCATTAACACTTTTTATTTTCATAGAACAATAAAAAAATTTTGCCTAAAAAAATGAACCTACAACCAAATATTGAAATTATTATTCCACATATGGAATCCATTTTACCATATTCAATTTAATTTCTTGGAAAAATGAATTGAAAAAAAACCAGCACATGTGATGGGAAATCAGGTTTTCAAGAAGTTTATTTTGTAAGAGAAATATGATGTTATATTAACTCTATAGATAAAAATAATCATTTTATGAAACTAAATTATAAATATAATTATATATAATCTTCAAATTTAATTTAAAACATTCCAAATAATGAATTATTTTTATTAATAAAATAGTAGAAGAATTTTTTACTTTATAAATGTTTAAAAAAATAGTTTTCTAAACCAAAAATAATAATATTCTAAAATATAATATAAATACTATTTAATATAATTAACTTGGATGAAATATAAATAAATAATACATATACTATTTAAAATGAATTTAAAAAACAAAATTGTGATTTTCAATATCAGAAATTGTCCAAAAGAAATTTTATTTTAAAAAAATCAGTATTTTTCTCTATTCACAGAATACAAATATTTATTAAGAAATCCCAAAACATAATCTAATATAAAAAATGATATTCTGATTTAAAAAATTAATTTTATTTATGATATAAAATTTATAAGGGTTTAAAAATTACTTATTATATTCAATCATAAAATAAAAAGTAATTAAAATTTAATTATGAAGAATAAAACAACATCACTAAAAGCATGCATTATTTTTTAAAAATAATTAATAAATAATTCATAAATTTATATAAACATTATATATTTAATAATTTGTTTTTAATATTTTTCATTTCTACCAAATTTAAAAAAAATTATATTTGTGGAATTTAAATAAAAAGATTATATTGTTTGTTTGTTCTTGGTGTTATGTCTCATTCATTATATTGAACATATTTTTTCCTTTTAAAATAATATTATATCACCAAAAAACTTCTTCAAATTTTTTTAAAAAAAATTAATTTGGAATATTTTTTTTACAGTAAACTGAAAAATAATGTATGATTTTCCTCAAAATTGTTTTTTAATCATCTTGAGAACTAAACAGAAAAAAATTGTCTCGAGTTATAGAAATTTCAAAAATATATTGAGGTTGTGAAAAAAGATATTTGTATATAAAATATGGATTATATAAAATCTTGATTGGACATTGATGCATAAAAAATTCTGAATAATAATGACAGTCGACAATAAATAACTTACCACTTTTTTAGTTGTTTAATCACAATATTCCTTAAATAAAAACATGAAATGAAACATTAATTTTCAGGAACATCAGAATGAACATTGTATAGCATGTCAAAGGGGATGTATCTCTACCTCATTTAAGATGAATATAAGGTAACTTCCACTAATGGAAATCCCACTTTTTTCAATTCTTATATCCCAACGGTTTAGATAAACCGTTGTTAATGGCTATGTATACCAACGGTTTTCTTAAACCGTTGGTATATGGCTTATTTTTTCCCTTTTTACCAACAGTTTATACAAACCATTGGTATAGGCCTTACTATACATACATTCCCAACGATTTTTAAAAACTGTTGGGAATGTTTTCCCCTAAATGTAGATTGGGTGTCTAGTTCCCCCTCCACTCAATTACAGGTCTCCCTCTGCTCGATTGGTGCATTAAATTGAATCTCCCTCTTCCCCGGCCTGACGAACTTCTTCCACTGATTGATCCATATTCAATCATGGAAATTTTTTCTTCTGAACTACAAATCTGTAAGCAATACCTTGGTTTTTTTGTTCAGTAACTATGTTTTATACCGGGGTTTTGTTGTTCTGCAACTATTTTTTTCTCTTTTTATCTGACAGAATGGAGATCTTTGTCGACATTAATCATGGTTTTGGGAGTTCATTTAGGATGTAAGATAGTATGCCTTCATTTTACTTGATATATCCAATAGTATTATTGATTTATGTTCAATTTGATTATCTTTGACAAATTATGTTGTTTAATAAGTTCTTTTTAATGGTTGTAATAATTACTATATGGTATAAGGGTTCATATGGTGTCTATGATAATATAGTGTCCTGGGAATGTACACAGAGTACATGACATGGATAGCCATGTAAATATGAATGGCCAATCCCTTATGGTGAAAAGTATGTTTGGCCAAATGGGGTGCCTAAAACATCCCATTTAAACAGGACTTTGTTTCATGGGTATGACCATATGATGTGTTGTCCATACTATAGAGTGGGTAGTAATTATCCCACCCAAAACAATTTCATCCCTGAAATCCAAGACTACATGGTTAAATGGAAGAAACCATGTTCTAATGACATGACTAACATGGTTTCTAACTCACCTCACCTAAACATAAAGTAGAGCACTTGTTAAATGTAAGAACTCATCCAAAACATACACTATAACAATTGTTAAATGGAATAACCCATCCTCATTAATGAATTCCATACACATATGGACAAAAAACCATCATTCACAAGCATCCCTCTAATGCATAGGCTTTTTACAAAACACATATCTCTTAAATGTCATGAAATTACAGTAGGAACTGATAAAATGTTGTCATTTTTACAAGTTGAAGCTTCGTTGATTTGGATAATATTTTCTCATAACTATAGAGTAGAACCCCATTCGCTGTTTTGAGGTCAACCCATATCCACACATGAAAAAGAAAATCATTATCCATCAATAAAACCAATGTAAATATATAAATGGGGATTCATATCCGTATCATTAATAGATTTCCTTAAGAATTATTAATCCATTAGGGTGATCTCCCAATACCTCCCTTATTGGATTTCAAATTCAATTATACTCATTTAACACCACTTTGAGTCATCTCGTCATTTACAATTATGTGTTGGTTATAGTATATTCTGAAATCTTTATCTTCTATATGAGTTGGAGCTATTTAATTAGAAATTTCAAAACACTCCATAAAATCTGACTTCTAAAACTTTAATTTTCTTTTCTAAACCCACCTATTTTATTTTATAACACTTTGAAGTGTCTTATTAAATAGGAAAACATGATTTTATTTATCATTTAAGGTCGTGAACAACATCTTAATTTTAATAAACATGTCATCATTTTTATCATTTGGAGTAGAGGCATAATATTTGCGTTTGGATGAAGAAAAAGAATCATATTTAAGTTATTTTTAATTCCAGTTTCTTGTTTTCAGGGTGGGGAGGGGGAGTGTGTAGCTCAGGTGGGGGGGGGGGGGGGGCTAGGCAGTACAGGTGGGTTCATGGTTAGCCAAGTGTAACAACCATTATTTAATTATGAGGTAATTTTAATATTTTTTAGGTATTTCATTTTTCCCTTGTATTTAATTCAATTTTTTTAAAGAAAATATATTATTTTTACCCAACAATATGTGGTTCATTTTTGGAACATAGTTCAGTGAAACTGTTCCACATCCCCAGAAAAACTTGGTACCCAGGACAACATTTTTGATGTGTACGAGTTAACCCCGCCTTAATCCGATGCACGGTGTGGCCGGTATCACTCTAAGTGTCTCACTTTTTTTTAAATGAACATCATTTTAAGTGAAAACAACAACTGATATATGTAAAACTGACAAAACATATTTGGATTGTGTTGATACTTTAGGACAACCATATATTGGTCATTTTTACATGTACGAGTAAACCAAACCTCAATCTGAGGCACAATGTGGTGGAATCCTACTATAATCAATAGATCACACCATAACTGCACCATTTAGTGTTTATATACTCAAGAACATTAATATTATTCTCACTAAGTACAATAAACATACGGTTTCATTCTTCTAGACCATCATAAGTAGAACTTCTGATCATTTCAGTTCTGGACGAATTTTAAATCAAGTGAACAGTTCCATTCTTTACTACTTTTTTAATGACCACGGAACCGTGGGTTAGTTTCCATACCCCATTTTCAAATTTATTTTCATACCATGCATCATCAAACTTTCTCTTTAGATTTAGGAAGAAGAAAACCAAGCCCATATAAAATCCATTTTCAAACATTTTTCATTTTCTATAAATGTTGATTTTGTTTGATGATAGATCATGTTTAAATGATCCATGGGTTATTTGTGACGTGTATGAGTCAACCCCGCCTCAATCTGAGTCACGGTGTGGCCAGTACCACTCTAAGTGTCTCTATTTTGAGTAAAATGTACATCATTTTAATTGAAAACAACAACTGGCATACATACAACTGACCAAATGAATTCATATTTTGTTGATACTTTAGAACAACAATACATGGGTCATATGTGATTTTTATGAGTCAACCACACATCAATATGAGACCTGGTGTGGCTGGTACAACTCAAAGTGTATCACTTTTATTTGAAATGGAAAAACTTTTAAGTGAAAACAAGAATCGACATACGGAAACTGACCAAACACATTCTTATTGTCTTGATAACTTAGGAAAACTATCCATGAGTCATTTGTGATGTGTATGAGTTAACCCTGCCTCAATACAAGGCATGGTGTGCCTGGTACCACTCCAAGTGTCACACCATTATTTGAAATGATCAACATTTTAAATGAAAACAACAACTGGAATAAATAAATCCAAACAAACGCATTCATATTGAGTTTATACATTAGGAAAATGATCCATGGGACATGTGTGACATGTACGAGTCAACCATGCATCAATCCAAGGCACAGTGTGGCTGGTACCACTCTAAAGATCTCTCTATTGTTTAAAATGGACATCATTTTATTTGAAAACAACAACTGGTGTACGAAAAACTGACCAAACTCATTTGGATTGTGTTGATACTTTAGGAAAATGATCTATGAGTCATATTTGATGCTTATGAGTCAATACTACCTCAATATGAGGCACGGTGTGGTAGGGATCACTCTAATTGTCTCTGTTTTGTTTAAAATGGACAACAATTTAAGTAAACAAATGGCATACGGAAAACTGACCAAATGTAATCGTATTCTGTTGATACTTTAGGGAAATTATCCATGAGTCGTTTTTTATGTTTATGAGTCAACACTGGCTCAATCCAAGGCATAGTGTGCCCGGTACCACTCAAAGTTTCACACCTTTATTTGAAATGATCACCATTTTAAATGAAAACAACAACTAGAATATGGAAAACCAGCCAAATGAATTAGGATTCTATTGATACTTTAGGAAAATGATATAAGAAATATTTGTGACATGTATGAGTCAACCCCGCCTCAATCCGAGGTGCGTTGTTCCTAGTACCAGTCAAAGTCTCTCACCTTTATTTGAAATGATCAAAATTTTAAATGAAAACAGAAATTGGCATATGGAAAACCAATAAAACACATTCGGATTGTGTTGATTCATTAAGACAATGATCCATGGGTCATTTTTGATGTGTACAACTAAACTTTACATCAATCTGAGGCACGGTGTGGCCGGTGGCACTTTAAGTGTCTCTCTTTTGTTTAAAATGGAACTATTTTAAGTAAAAACAATTGACATACGAAGAATAGACCAAATGTATTTGGATTGTGTTGATACTTTAGCACAATGATCCATGGGTCATTTATGACATTTAAATGTCAATTGAGCGTCAATTAGAGGCCTTTTATGGCTGATGCCACTCAAAATGTCTCACTTTTATTTGAAATGGAAAACATTTTAAGTGAAAACAACAACTAGAATATGGAAAACCTACCAAACACATTTGAATTCTATTGTTACTTTAGGACAATGATCCATGAGTTATTTTGGACTGTACGAGTCAACCCCGCCTCAATCCGAGGCATGGTGTGCTCGGTACCACTCAAAGTGTCACACCTTTATTTGAAATGATCAACATTTTAAATGAAAACAACAACTGGAATACAGAAAACAGACCAAACACATTCGGATTATGTTGATAATTTAGGAAAATAGTACATGGGTCATTTGTGATGTTTACGAGTCAACCCCGCCTCAATCGGAGGCGCGATGTTCCACGTACCACTCAAAGTGTCCCATATTTATATGTAATGATCAACATTTTAAATGAAAACAACAACTGACCTATGGAAAACCAACCAGATGCATTCATATTGTGATGATACATTAGGAAAACGATCCATGGGTCATTTTTGACGTGTACATGTCATCCCCGCCTCAATCTGAGGCACGGTGTGGCAGTTATTACTCTATGTGTCTCTCTTTTGTTTAAAATGGGCACTATTTTAATTAAAAACAACTGACATATGGAAAATTGAACAAACGTATTCAAATTATGTTGATACTTTAAAAAAATGATACGTGGGTAATTTATGACATGTATGAGCCAACCAAGCCTCAATACGAGGCCCGGTGTGGCCTGTACCACTCAAAGTGTTTTACTTTTATTTGAAATGGACAACATTTTAAGTAAAAACAATAACTAGCATACGGAAAACCAACCAAACTCATTCGGATTCTGTTGATACTTTAGGACAATGATCCATGTGTCATTTGTAATGTGTACGAGTCAACCCCACCTCAATATGAGATTTGGTGTGCCCAGTACCACTCAAAGTGTCACACCTTTATTTGAAATGATCAACATTTTAAATGAAAACAAAAACTGGCATATGGAAAACCGAAGAAATGCATTCAGATTCTATTGATACTTTAGGAAAACTATACATGGGTTATTTTTGATGTGTATGAGTAAACCCTGCCTCAATCCGAGGTGCACAGTTCCTGGTACCACTCAAAGTGTCTCACCATTATTTGAAATGATCAACATTTTAAATGAAAACAACTGGAATACATAAAACCAACTAAACACATTTGTATTGGGTTTATACATTATGAAAACGATCCATGGGTAATTTGTGATGTGTATGAGTCAACCTCGCTCCAATCTGAGGCACGGTGTGGCTGTTATCACTCTAAGTGTCTCCCTTTTGTTTAAAATGGACAATTTTTATGTAAAAACAACTGACATATATAAAATTGACCAAAAGTATTTGGATTGTGTTGATACTTTGGAAAAACAATCCATGGGTCATTTATGATATGTACGAGTCAACCGAGACTCAATCCGAGGCCCGGTTTTGCTGTTACCACTAAAAGGGTCTCACTTTTATTTGAAATGGAAAACATTTAAAGTGAAAACAATAACTGGAATATGGAAAACCAACCAAACACATTTAGATTCTATTGATACTTTTGTAAAATTATCCATGAGTCATTTATGATGTGTACGAGTCAACCCTTCCTTAATCTGAGGCACGCTGTGTCTGGTACCACTCAAAGTGTCAGACCTTTATTTAAAATGAAAAACATTTTAAATGAAAACAACATCTGGAATACAAAAATAGACCAAACACATTTGGATTCTTTTGATACTTTATGATAATGATACATGGGTCATTTTTGAAGTGTATGAGTCAACCCCGCCTAAATCCGAGGCGCGGTGTGTCCGGTACCACTCAAAGTGTCTCACCTTTATTTGAAATGGTCAACATTTTAAATGAAAACAACAACTGGAATACAGAAAACCACCCAAACACATTCGGATTGTGTTGATACATTAGTACAATGATCAATGGGTCATTTTTGACGTGTAATAGTCAACCCCACCTTAATCTGAGGCACGGTGTGGCCGGTAGCACTCTAAGTGTCTATCATTTGTTTAAAATGGACACTGTTTTAAGTAAAATCAACTAACATATGGAAAATTGACCAAACGTATTCATATTGTGTTGATATTTTAGCACAAAAATCCATGGATCATTTATGACATGTACAATTCAACCGAGTCTCAATCCAAGGCCCAGTGTGGCTGATACAACTCAAAGTGTCTATCTTTTATTTAAATGGACAACATTTTAAGTGGGAACAATAAATGGCATACAGAAAACTCACCAAATGCATTTGAATTGTGTTGATACATTAAGAAAACAGTCCATGATTCATTTTTAATGTGTAAGATTCAACCCCGCCTCAATCTGAGGCGCAACGTGCCTGGTATGACTCAAAGTGTCCCACATTTATTTTAAATGATCAACATTTTAAATGAAAACAATAAATGGCATACGAAAAACTAACCAAACACATTCATATTGTGTTGATACTTTATGTCAATGATAATGGGTAATTTGTGAAGTGTATGAGTCAACCACACCTCAATATGTGGCGTGGTATTCCTGGTACCACTAGAAGTGTCTCACCATTATTTGAAATGATGACCATTTTAAATGAAAACAACAACTGGCACATAGAAAACTGACCAAACACTTTTAGATTGTGTTGATACATTAGGAAAATGATCCATGGGTCATTTTGGATGTGTATGAACCAACCTCGCCTCAATCTGAGGCACGGTGTGGCCGGTAGCATTTAAAGTGTCTCTCTTTTGTTTAAAATGGACACTGTTTTATATAAAAACAATTTACATATGGAAAAGTGACCAAACGTATTCCAATTATGTTGATACTTTAGAAAAACGACCCATGGTTCATTTATGACGCGTGTGAGTCAACTGAGCCTCAATATGAGGCCCGAAGATCCGGTAACACTCAAATCATCTCACTTTTATTTGAAATGGACAACATTTTATGTGAAAACAACAACTAGAATATGGAAAACCAACCAAATGTTTCCAGATTGTGTTGATACTTTAAGACAAAGATCCATGTTTCATATGTGATGTTTATGAGTCAACCCCGCTTCAATATAAGGCACGGTGTGTGCGGTATCACACTAACTGTATCTCTTTTGTTTAGAATGGACATCATTTTAATTAAAAACAACTGACATATGAAAAAACGACCAAATGTATTCGGATTGTGTTGATAATTTATCACAACGAACCATGGTCCAACCTCACACAATCCACTTCTCATTTGAGGAACTCCTACCCCTATTCTAAAACACAAGACATTTAATATTCCAATGAAAACTATATTCCATAAGTCATACAAGCTCATTGATACACACACATTATCATGATCACTAAGTTCAAAGACACCCTCCCCAAACCATGGGACATTATATTTGTTTTTGGTTGAATTCATTTATCTATTTCCTTATTTTTTGTATATTAGATTTTAATTCTTGAACTCAATCGTGTATGTGTTATACAAAATGAAATTTTTTATGTATTCTTAATTATGTTTCACATATAATTACGTATTTAGTTTTTAATGTATTGAATTCATAATTAATTATTTTATTATGTATCCTTATTTTTTGATTCTGTATTTACTGCTGTACAATTCACATAGCAGCACAAAGAGCAGTAGGCTGCTGTTTGAATTGTAGAGCTAAGCCTATGAAAATGGTTTTAAACCATTAGTAAAAGTTCTGTATATAATTTTTACCAACAGTTCTAAAAGAACCTTTGGTAATGGGGATTTCTCACCTCTATACCAATGGTTTAAATAAAATTGTTGGTATAGTGTAGATTTATACACGTATACCAACAGTTTCAAAGAAACCATTGGTATATGTCTACTTCCATGGATTAGTTGGATATGGTTTGTAAAACCGTTGGTATAATTTATACCAATGTTTTTCCAGCCTATACCAAAGGTTTTCAACCATTGGTATACCTTTCATTTCCAGTAGTGATAACATTAATCCCAAAGAAAATATGTTGAAATGATAAACCCTTACAAGGATCATGAAATTCGATTGAGATATAATCAACTGATCGATTATTCACAAAAATATAAATAAAAAAACAAGTGTAAATTGAATATAAATAAAAAAAATCACTTCACACATAATATTTGGATAATATAACTATTTATGAAATGATATTTCTAATATAACAAAATTTAGTTATGAAAAACATCCCCACTTCGAGTCTTTGATGTAAATTAAATTTGGTAGAAATAATTTGTATTGTATATTAGAATAGCATAATTTGTAAAGGATAAATTATATAAAATATAATAAGGTATTATAAAATTAAAATAGTGGAATTTATTTGGGTGACATTAAAACTTGCCTCAATTAAAATAATTTGAAATAAAAAACCTTACCTAAAGAGCATTCTTTCAATATATGTCCATTAAGTAATGTATAATAACCATATATCAATTATTTATTTTCTAAATAAACCTTAAAATAATTAATACCTATGTTAAATCCTATTATTATATTAATTTTATAGACATATTTAATTTCATATTTAGTTGTTTCCATGTCATTTTTGAAGATTTTCTACTTATAACATCAAAAGGTCTTCGATGTGTTGACTGTTGTAAAAGAGTTCATTATACCAACATATATAAAATTATTATATATACATAATTATAATTCTATTATATTAATTATTCTTTTAAAACAATAAATTAATTTTCATTATGAGGAATGAATTACAGTACAATCTAAGATATTGTAGGCCATATGTAATCATGATTAGAATTTTAGTTTTTCAAGAAACATGGTTAAAATATACAATTTAATATTTCAAAATTATTTAATTATAAAAAGTCATTAATATCATAAAAAATCATTATATAAAATTTTATGTACTTTTATTATGATGTGGTTATGATAAATGAATAATGCATCTTCATGGAGTTTGTAATTATCACATATGCACGAATGATGGTTTTATTTTTCAATGTATAAATATGAAATAAAATAGATATTATAAAATGAATATATAATGATGAAAATATAATAATAAATAATAAATACATCATTATAACTATCTAAATGCAGTTTTACCGAAAACTAAATATATCTGTTAACAAGGTAGTTTTCCATATTACAAACAAATATTGATTTAATTAAAATTTTATAGAAGAAATTTATATATTAAATATTTTTTGATCAAAAAAAAACATTTCAGTATATTTTACATAGTGATTTTACTATATAATGATGGTTTGATAATATATGATGGAGATAGAGGAATATATAAAATGAAAAATGTACAATTAATAGTTATAATTGTTCATTGGGAAACAATAATTGGCCTACAACTTATTCTATCTATTTTTATTTATGCTGACAACAGTCTCTAAGTCATCGAAATTTATTTTTTGGAAATTTTTGGGTATGTAATAACTGAATTGGATTTCTAAAAATGTGTTAAAAGGTGACGATATGTGATCCCATTCTATAATTGATGGAAGGAAAACTTAAGAAACCACTTAATGTATTAAATTAATCATATTTAATTATCACTGTAATGTGTAACAAAAAATAAAAATGTAGAATATTGGATGATAATTATATTTTATCATCACATAGAAAAATTCAACAAAATTAGTTGTTTTTTGACCTTATCTTTGTTAATTAACCCCTTGTTAAATATTTTTTCAATTACCATGATATCATTGTTTTTTTCATTTTGGGTGACATATAATATAATATAATAGAAAAAGTGAAAATTAAATAAACTATATAAGATATTTTCAAGTATATAACATTATTTTTTAGGTTTACATGATTTTTTATGAATATTTAACCATTTAATAAAATATTTTTCATTATAAAATATCATTAATGTAATTTTTGAAACAATTTAATTAATTTCACATTAATTTCATATTAATGTTATCACGATAATTTATTTCACATTTATTTCTGAAACAATTAATTTTAAATTAATTTCACATTAATGTTATCAAGATAATAATTAATTTTACATTAATGTAATTATTTCATCATTAAAAATAAAAAATAATTTACTAAATTAAAATTTATTTCACTATGATAAAATATAATGAATATTTCTATTTAGAGGCTAATTTTTATCCCTATATGAGCATATAATTTAAATTTAAATTTAAGGGTGTGATTTGTTTTATTTTTATTTTTTATAATAATTTAGAAATTATTTTAAATGAAAAATGGAACAAAAAAACATAATATAAAATATTTTAGATTTAAAATCAATCATAAAATAGATTAATGTCAACTAATAGGGTTATTTTTAGTCCTTATCAAATTATTTTTATCCTTACTTCCATGATTTTCTGTGACTATGGTGACAAATACTTACTATGGTTACTATTCATAATGAAAAAAATTAATGGAACCTGTTGTAAAATATGAACCACCAGATTAAAAATATGGGGTCCATTTTTTAGGAATCCATTACTTGAATTTTAATAAATCACAGTAATCAAAAAACGTATATAATGTAACAAAAAATATTTTTTATTTAAAATACGTTTTAAACAAAAATCTTACCTTATAAAAAAGTAAAGTATAATGCTAACTAAACTATAAGTAATAAGATTAAATTTATTTAAAATATTATTTTATTATATTTAGAATTAAAATAAATCATAATGTAAATCTTTAATTAAAACATAAGCTTGTTTTACAAAATGTAGCATGTTTTACGATTTACTAAAAATAATCATTTTTAGAAAAATCCCAAAAATTCACTCTAATAAATTTTAATACTATGACTGGAAAATTGATGACTTTTAAATAAAATATAATTTATATATTTCATACAAATTATTTGAAATATTTTCTCAAAAATATAAATAAAAAAAATTATTGATGAAAAGGTATTTTTGAAAAATAAATTAACTTTACTGAAAAATGAGCACTTATATCCAATGAATTTTTCCATGAAATTTTATTTATTAGAAACATAATATTTTTTTATTACATATTTAGGAACATTCATAAATTTCATGTTATATTTTATGAAATAACAATAAAAAAGAAAAAATATTTCATGGTTTGATTATTGTTTGTGTTGACTATTGTATACGTTATGGAAAAGATTTTTTTTAAAATATTTTGTTATTACATTCTCTACCCACCCATTACTAAATTACATAATGTCAATATTAAAATGATCTTAGTAATAATGTATTCTATATTTGAAATTATATTTTAGAAAATACAAAATCTAAAAATTATTAATAAAACATACTATTGAAATGTGGTGAAGAAAAATATAAATGTAATATAAAATGAAACATAACTGGGATTCCATATTAGAGAACGTTAGTGGAATGTAAAATTTTGTACATGGAATGAAAAAAATTTCTATGTTGTTATAGAGTGTTACTGAAAGAATTAGTCCCCAAAAATTGGACCATATATATAAATTATACGACCCAAAATCATAAAGCAGTGATGTCTGAAAAAGAAAATTGATAAAACTGAAATGGTTGCAATATGTTTAATTTTTTTCAAAAATAATTTTTATACAGTTTTAATAATTTAATTAAAATATATAATACGATCATCTTAATATATACATACATGAAAATAATAATTTCAAAAAAAAAATTCATATTTTTCAACAAATATTTATTATGTACATTTTACTCTTACGGAACAATGAAAAACATTCATTTGAGAATGATGAATATAAAATGAAGAAAACCTAGAATTCTTATTAGTAAAAAATAAAATGGACAGATAACTCTAAGATAATAAAAAATTTAATAAACCATAATTTTTATAAATAATAAATTAATCTCATAAATTCAATAATAAAACTATAACCTCAATGTAGATCTTTCCATATATAAATGAATAAACATACCAATTAAACTTAGTAACCACAAGGGTAATTTATTTTTTACCCTCGACGGACTTCTCCTAATATTCATCTTATAGTGTAAAAATCTAACAGTAGTCATCTAAAATAATCCTTTATATTAAATCAAAAGATACCTAGATTGGTTACTTAAACATTATCCCAATAAAACATCTCAAAAAAATATCAATTTTCAATTTAAATTTAGATTAGGGGTTTCTAATAAATTTTAAATAATAATTAAATATAAATTTACAGACCCCTGATGGTATCCATAACTTTTATATTGTGCACACATTAAAACATACTAATACCCATTTTTATAAAAAATTCTCTATCTACTAAATAATTTCCCCAAAACCAAAAACTAGGATATTATTCTAAAAACGCAATCCTTATATTTCTATCTTTGATATTGAAAATTTTGATCCAATTTTAATAGTACCAAAACCATATAAGTTAAAAAAGAAATATTTTATTAATTAAATTTAAAATTAAATTATAGTTGTATTATAATAGACAATTATTAATAACTATTTCATAACAACACTAATGTATTAAGTGGGACTTTATTGCAATATAAATACTTTTTTTATTCCACATAATTTCTCCAAAATCCAAAATACAATGCATCACTCATGAAAATATTATTTGTATAATTAATTTTCCATAAATCATTATATCATTGGAAAAATGTAAAATATATAAAGGGTGAGCTAAAACACTGAGTAAGGGTAAAAGAATGCATTAAAAACTTAACTTTCTAAGTGATCATAACAGTTGAATAAGGGTATCATAAAAAATGATTAGGAATAAAATAATTTATTTTATTCTATTAAAATGTGGATAAAAATAATGAGAAATTTAGTAAATATTAAACATAATACAAGAGTCATATAAGTCCATTTTCATGAGTTATGTTATTGAAATCCATGAAAAAAGGATTCATTTTAACATGACGCATTAATAAAAAATATTTTGGAAAATTGGACCATCATTTTCAAATAATTATTATAATCAATCTAATAATTATAATTCCTAACACATTATATTCAATTAATATCTTAGGATAACTCTGTAACTAGTCAAATTTTCCCCTATAACACATGTACGTAAGATATATATCAGGATAATCCATCATCATGGGCATTACTAGAATAAAAAAACATCATAAAAAAATTCCAGGAAAAGTATGATAGTAATAATAGTTGATTTAATACATTTATCAATTTTTTTTACCATTTTCCTTTCATAGAATGATTTAAATTTGGAAAATAACCGTGTCCCATGAAACTATCAAAGAATAAATCACAATAAATCAAGAAAAATAATAGATATTATATCATTGCAATATATTCTTGTTGTATTGTAGGTAAAATAAAGTTATGTATCATTGATAAATATAATTAACATTAATATATCCTTAAAATAGTTCTCGAGGAAAATAACCTTTAACTATTAAATTCACTTTAAAAAAATTAGAAAATTAAAAAATATATAGAAAAATATATTATTTGAGAATAATAATTAATAAATATAATAGAATTATAAAATAATTATTTTTTTATGATCAAAGTAAATTTTATTCATGCTATAGTAATTAAAACAATGATTTTATTCACAACATAATAATAAATAATTTTTTTGAGAAATAAAAATATTATTTTTAAACATTTCTAAATAACTAAATCATGGTTAAAAATAAATGTACAATTTCATTGATTAAATATCAATAGGATTTCTTATTTTCATAAAATCATTTATATTGAAGAAATGATTTTTGATTAAAAAACAAAATAATGGAATTATTTATTTAAAATACGTATGAACCATTATTATTACTAAAGAAGGAAAACTGGATCGAAAACATAAAAAATACATAGATATCCATGTATGAAGAATAAATAAATTATTTAATAAAATAATGATTTTATAAATTCTCAATAGGTATTTAAACATAATGATTCTCGATAAAAAATGTGACTAAACAAAAATAATTGACTTCTTTGGTAACATTAGAATTGTAACCCATATGAATGTATCACATCCAATAAAACATTTAATTTAATGAAAAAATTATTTTTTCATGATATAAAATTTCAATGGGGTTTTATATGTTCCTTGTAATATAATATATATGCATAACATAATATATGTCCCAATCATTAAAATATTAGTTGATTCGTCCACTCCTTGAACAAACACTTTAATGGTGTTGTGTCCGAATTTTTGGAGATTATTTCATAAATGAAAATGAAAATTACATTAAAAAAAATAATTATCTATGTAACATTTAATATTTATAGATGTAATTTTTATAACCATGTTTTTGTATAATAGATATTAGAAAGTATCAGAGTGGTAGTTTTTTATTTTTCATTACATAAAACAATATATATAATTTTGAATGAAAGAGTATATAATTTAAATTAAGTAGAATCATGGAAGATGAATATCAAACTTTAATAATAAAATTGATTAAATTCAGGAGACATGGTTATTTATAGACCATACGACCTTAATTTTATCTTTTACTTCGACAATTACTATTACTAGGGTGAAAAATAATTATAACGATTATTATTCCCAATAACCAACAATAAAAGAGACATATTTAAAAAATTCAAATATCATAATTCAAAATATAAAAACCATTTTTCATATTTAAATTTCTATTAGTGGAATAAATAAATTATACAAAATGTGCGAAAAAGAAAAATTAAAATAGTTCTTTAAAAAAAATTATGAAAAAAATAAAATTATCCCATGATCAGTTATATAGATGAATTAAATGAAACTAGTTATAATATAACTATTTAAATAAGGGTTAATTTTATTTAATATAAATTCAATTCATAATTAACCATTCTATATAAATGAAAGGTCTGTTTTCCAAAAATCAATATTTATCAGCATTCACTGAGAAATTAATATTTCCTTAATAGAAAAAAATTACTATAAGGTAATATTGATATCCTGATTTCAAAATTGATATGATTTTTATCAACTAACATTTGTAAAAGTGTAAAAAAATATATTATTTTTTAATAAAAATAATTTAATATTATTTTTGAGGAAGGCGTATTTTTTATGCATAAAATAACAGTACTAAAATTTTTGATTTAATTTCATAAGATTTATTCAATAATATAATATTTTTTTGGCCTTTATATACTCATTTCACAATTATTTTACTATTATTAATAGTAATGAAATATAATTCTATAGTATAAGAGTAAAAAAGTAACAATATTTCATGGTTTGTTTATTCTTGGTGTAGCAAGTTGTATATGTTATCAAATATTATGTTCTATTAGATTATGAAGGTGATAAATTGATTTATTTTTTCTCAATTATAATAATGTAATTAATCATATTTTTTCTATTTCAAAACAAATATTTTATAGATATATCAATCATTTATTCACAATAAAATCATTTTCAAAACATTTTAATTAATTTATAATGTAAAAATAATTTTTTTAATAAAATCTATGATTAATTAATTTCAATTCTATATTATAATGATGAAATTTTTATGGAAATATTTTTAATTAAAAAAATATAATTTTTGGAATGAAACACTATTATTATTTTCATAATCCATTTGAATTCATATCATGGAGATATAATAATAATATAGTTAATTATTAATTCAAAATCTATTATATCCTTCACCTGTATATACACCCTTACTTCCACTCATTCCTCTTGAAATTATAACATCATACATAGCTATGTTGTGCCAAAATATCTACCTTATCATTCATATACATGTTATAGAGTCATTGGGCTAACCAATGTCTGACCTTCAAGGACTTATTGAGTAGTAAAATATGCATATCCATTAAAGCTATATTTTCTCATAGGATATTATTTCATTTTTAAATCAATTATAACACCCCTAATGTACTGATAAAACAGTAATAACTTTATTTTATAACAATAAATTTAAAACTATATTAGTAAATTCATTATTTACCACATTATATGAAGTAACTTATGAAGAATTATCCAAAACCCATTTATGACTGTCTTTAAATTTTTTATAACATCTCTCATAGATATACACATTTCCAATATAGTCATCCAAAATGTATGAACAAAAAAGATATCATATCATCATGTTTTTTTTGGTTTATTTATATGTGTAGCTACTTTTAAATTTAATCATTAACAATGAAAAATTTATAAACAATTTAGAATGGAATCTTTCATGATATATATCAACATAGGTGTCTCTGAACACATTTTGACCAACATTTTCAAATACTGGCATGAATTTCTAGGCCCCTTTTGTACATTAACTCATGTGACCTAGTCATACATAGCATTTTAATCCCATATAACCTATTCATACATTTTCATTTCTTGTCCTATATATTATTTATTTTTATTTAAACATCTCATATCATTCACCTTTATAGGTGAGAACATCAAATTCCCCTTAACTAAATATATAAGAACATAATATATGTTATATATGTATCGAAACACACATTCATAGTTTATATATATTAATGGAATATATTTCATATTAATAATA
Source organism: Viscum album (assembly GCA_963277665.1). Classification (NCBI taxonomy): domain Eukaryota; kingdom Viridiplantae; phylum Streptophyta; class Magnoliopsida; order Santalales; family Viscaceae; genus Viscum; species Viscum album. Next base: position 1,045,729,605 of record OY728126.1, on the reverse strand, counting down.
AGCGAGATGAATTCCAAAAATTCTTAAGATCCAAGTGACGTGATAATCAATGACATACCTAATTATCCCATGAGAAAATAAGCCATATAGAATGTGTTATAAAAATATCAATTTATAATGATTATTATTATAGCTATATCACCAAACACTGTATTATTTAATACAAATATGAATTATGAACCTCTATTATACTAATAATGTATTGTATGTCACACCTGAGGTCATACATCACGGTCTATCAAGTGGAAAAACCCAATTTTTATCCTCAAGAGCATATTATGTATTTGAAAATAATAATTCTAAACATTAAAAAAATCATATAATGAAACCTAAAAAATAAAACACGAACATATTTTTTTGATAAATTAGAGTCAATCATTTTTAACCCAATTAGAATTTTACATAATGATATATATATATATATATATATTTATATGAAACTAATGACAAATAATTATACTATAATTATTTTATTAATTATGAAGTGATATATTTTTCAAAAACATATTTTAAAACTCAAAATAACAATATTAATGTTCCTATATGTATAGTTGCTTATGATATATTTGATCATCATCCTCATTATAAAATTAACTTCATGGGATTTTTTAAACATATAACCACTCTATATATCTCCTTCAACAATTCTATGTAACCATATGAAGGAGTCTACATCCAAAACCACTTTTTATGTAAAATATATTATGAATGATAGATTGGATAGTTATAATGAATATGAATAATATTCCTAATGATCAGAAAAATGTTCTTTAATTTATACAATTTAAGTTTAGGTCAATTATTATAAAATTTCTATGTCCTTTTCTATATACACTGAACATTTATAGGTTCCTCATTATCATTATTTCATCATTCCCCCTCAAAATCATTCCCATTGAATCATAAGAGAATTATTGAAACTATAAAAATAAAAACACAATATCCTATTTGGAACTCTATTATGATATCATGTGAAATTTATAATGTTCATTAACAAGAATAATGTTTTTATTTTTAAAAAATACCATGGGATTAACTGGGTTTACTGGCATCCAAAGATCGTAAATGAACTTTCAACTTTTATTGGTGTACTTATATGAATGGATGCACAGACTATGTAGAGAGAATTGGGATTCATTTCTCGGATGTTAGTTGATGTTAAAATCGAAATAAAGATACATGACATCATCTCTTTAAATGATAATGGGAATAGATTAGAAGTAATTATAAGGCCCCAACCTTAAACCTTACTAAATCTTGAGTTATTACAAGATTACACATTGAGGATCTTTTCGGGTTTAGAGTTTTAGAGAATTAGATCATAAAACTTACATTACATTCCACATATAAACAAAGTGGTTACATAAAGATAGTATTCATCTTTCCCATCAATGGAAACATATTTAAAATAAAACATGGATTCTTTCTTGACACTTCCTTGACACTATCATCATATCATGTACCTTTCCCTTGACTTGTGAAAAACATTTCAAAAAAACTTGGTATGAGAATAAAAAGCTCAATAAGGGATATAAAAATATGGAAAGAAAACATGGGTACATATATACAGAAGAATGAAATCATACTTTACCCATAAAACATAAGCACATTAACATACCTCATAAAATCTTGAATAAATCATAGAAATCATAAGACATAAAGGTAACTTGAGGCATTCATAACATTCTTACATAGGGAGTAACCCTCTTGGTTACGTTTGGAATACCCATCAAATTATATTCCCTAAATCTCTTCGGAGAAACCTTAACATTTCACTCCTTCGTGTTACCCAATGCATTGGAGAGCTATATCGGGCTCACCCACCCTTAGTCTATCACAGAACCACCCGTCTTCATAATAATGCCCAAGAACCTCAACATAATCGTATCACATAAAACATGTATAAAGGAAACATAACATTTCCACCTTTCAATCACAAGATATCAATACAACACATTGATATAAAAACATTATGAAAACAATTTTCAATACCAAAATAAAAGAAAAGTAAAACATTGTATTTATTTTTCTTTTAAAAAAAGAATGGCTTGTAGAGGAAGCTGAAACTCAAATAATGGTCACGGTGGCGGAGAAGTCATTGTCGCCGCATACGTACGACAAAAACATTCCCTTTTTTCGTTTAGTAAACGCTTCGTATAAAAAAGATTCCTTTTGAATAAACGTAAAAGTCAAAGGGGTTTATACACCGTATAAAAGAAGGTTGTGTATAAAACAAAATATTCCTCAATGAAAGGAGATTGAGACGAAGTCCCATACAAAGATGGTATCCTTGGATTAAGGATAAATCAATTACATAATTATGTGTGACAAATGAATACATGAAATATAAGTGTATATTAAGTGTAAACAAATCAGAGTTTATTCACACATATTCATAGAACGGCATATTCAAGGAGTACAAGTTTATCCCAAAGAATCAAATTTGGGTTAAGAATTTCCCTTGCAAAAATTTAACAGCCTAACGGGGTCACTAAAAAATTCAGAAAATGAGTTAATGAGAGATAAAAGGGTATCTCATCACATGGAAATAAAATTTAAATCAACAAGGATATAAGATAACATATACCAACATAATAGTATGTGAATTAAAAGACATAACAAAAGAAGTCTTTTAAAAAGTGGAGGGTGAAAGGTTCCCTTACTGACTTGGGTATCTTTCGAAACATACACCCCATGAAAGAAGGACAATAAAAAATTGATGTAAATACTAATAAATGAAATTATATTACATAATGAGTAAAATAATGGGCATTACATACACCAATCAAAGGAAATTGTGGCAAATGTAGCATAAATCTCACGGGAATAAAAGTGAGATGAAAAATCCCTTACGAAAACTCGGCAGCCTAACAACGCCACATAAAACTTCCAAAATGGATTGATGAGATAAAATAGGGTCTCTCATCATATTAACATAAAAAGTACAGTAGGAGTAAAATAAAATAACATCCCAATTATACGAAAGATGAGATTAAAAGGAATGACATAAAAGAGTGTACTTAAAAAAAGAGAGGAGTAGGATCCCTTACCTTGGGTTCGACTTGACTCGATCATTCTTTAATCTCCTGAATAAAAAACTTGAGTTAATTTCTACTTCCTTAAGAACCTTTTTCAAGTTCATTATTCCTTTTATATGACTTATTACCATGTCATGAACACTGTGTTATTATTTAAGCTAATAACGGTCGTTTTAACGATCATTGGTACTTGAGTCAAAAATAAACTCTTTATAATTACAATTAGTTCATGTGGTAAAATATCCATTATATCCAGAATTTTATTCATTATGTAGATATCATATATATCATATATATCCAGTATATTCATGCGTTTATAATATTACATAACATTTAGAGTTAAGAAATGAAATGCACCGTTCATGGAGATGGTAAGCCGTACGTACGCATGAACGCTACTTCCATTTCTTTTTCATATTTAATGGAATTAAAACATAATGATACATAATAGTATTTTAATTCCAGTATAGTATCATATATAATATCATTAAATATATTCTTTATACATACCACATATGGTATTAACGAATCAAATCACTTTGAGGGGGTGGTAGTCCGCACATCCTAAAATGAAGATATCGCGTCTACCCATAATGGAAGTCATAAAGGTATGCCATAAATGAAAAATACAGAAGCTTAAGGAAAACATAAACATATTATATATCATATATAAATATAGTGACATCATAATGGAAACCTTTAAAGGTGTTAAAAGATTATTGAACAATCATCGTTTTGTGAGGCAGAAAATCTCCAACCACAGAAACAGTATGTTCTTTAACCATTAGACGAAGGAGTGTGTAAGTGTAGATCGAATAATTCTTATAAAAAACATCATAGTATATTTAATATACTGTAGTTGTTACAAAATAAAGGAATAAAAAGAGTTTAGGGGGTTGGATAAGCAAAATAAAACAAAAGGACTCAAGTGAAGACATTACCTTAAAATCGGGTAACTCCATTTGGTTTGAGGTCAAAGGATTCCTTGGGAAGACTTCTTCCCAAAGTTAGGATTCAAGTAGTAAGATAGGGATTTGGAGAGGCAAAATGGGAAGGGGTTGGATGAGCCAAAGGCTTTGGGAGTGTGGGTAAGGCGGTAGAGGTGGGGGCCTTTTATAAGAGGAGAGGAGGGGCACTCTTGGAAAGTAAAGAAATGTTACATTATTTTAAAATGAGTTTCGGATTCAAAAGGTCCCACATTGATATAATTCGAGGGTAAGGTGATAAGGGTTCTAAATCCACCCATAAAATAGGTTTTGGACATGTTTAGTTCATATATTTTACATTACCATTTCATTTTATTTAAATCCTTTATTAATGAGGTAATTGCTGCATCAACATGATGTCATAAATAATTTAATTTATTTAAAGTCTAAAAATTATAAAAAAAAATACTATGATGTTTGAAATCTTTTTATCTTTCCAATGACTTTTTATAATCAAAAATCTGACTTGTATAACCCCATGTAAAAATTGGTTTAGTAAAACATTTCATGTTTGTGTCATTTTTACATTAACATTAAATAAAAAATTATTTATGTCATTTCCCAACCAAAGTGGCTCCATGGGGTCCCCAAGTTGACCCATGGATTTTCTTGGTCGGCCATGACACATCCAATGAGGGTAGGACATGTGTCAAGCTCATCTCATATTATTAAAACATTATTTTTACCTTAAACTACACTAATTACCACTAATCGCGATTAAGAACTTAAAAGTTACTATTCACCAAAAAATTATTTTAATCTCATTGAACCACATTTTACTTCTTAATGACAACCATGTATGTCGGATTTTTGGAAATCAAATCACAGAAGTGGAAAATTTTCATTTAAACGAAAAATCAGTTTCTTTAACTACCACGTAGTGGTTTCACTATTCATAAAAAATTGAAGTTTTTCAGAAAGATACCAAAACTTCACCCTAAGCTATATTTGATATTCTGAATTCAAAAATGATGTCTATTTTAAAAAATTCAAAACATGTAAGTTTCATTAATTAATTTAATAACTAATTCCCGCTGTCATGACAAATAGTGTGTTTTTATGAAACAATAAGTATCATCATATTGACACTGGTTTAAGTCCAATTTCAAAGTGAAATTGATTACAATGACCACCATTGGATAAAATGGTAAAAATATATTATAATTTCACTTCAAAACCAATTAAAAATATAATCTAATCATATAAATAAATTAGATTAAAAAGAGGTTTTGAATTAAAATACAACATTTTTCACTATTCATTAAAAAATGAACTTTATAAGAAAAATACCAAAAATTCACACAAAGTAAATTTTGATGTCCCAATCATAAAGAATAAGTTTATTTTGAGAAACATAGCTTATAAAATTGTCAAAAGATAGATTTAAAAATGGTTTGCCATCAAAAGGCAATAAAACAATCCTTTAAAAAATATTAGTGTATTACATGCTTAAGATTGGATTTATTTTCATTTTAAGCCTCTAAAACACTATCTAATTAATTAATAGACATAGATAAAAATATCTATTATTCATTACATACTTGGGATGTTACATCCTTCCCCCCTTTAGAAAATTGTGTCCCCGTAATTTATTTACTTATCGAATAAATGGGGGTACTTATCCCTCATTGCATTTTCAGATTCCCATGTTGCCTCTTCAATCATTTGGTTTTTCCACAAAACCTTTACCTAATGAATCACCTTATTCCGTAACACTTGCTCCCTGTGGTCAAGAATCTGAACCGGTTGTTCCTCATATGATAGGTTCTCTTCCAGCTGAACTACCTCTGGACTCAAAACATGAGATGTATCTGGCATGTACTTTCTCAGCATCGAAACATGAAAAAAATTGTGTAACTGAGATAAACTTGGAGGTAAAGCCACCCAGTATGCAACTAATCCAACTGTCTCTAGAATTTCATATGGTCCAATGAACCTTGGACTCAGCTTTCCTTTCTTACCAAATCGCATCACACTTTTCCATGGTGATACTTTGAGAAAAACATGATCACCTACCTCAAAAGATAGATCCTTCCTCCTGTTGTCTGCATAACTCTTCTGCCTACTCTGAGATGTTCTCATGTGTTTCTGAATCAACTGAACTTTTTCTGCCATCTCTTCTACCAATTCTGGTCCCATCAGCTTCCTTTCACCCACTTCATCCCAAAATGTTGGAGTTCGACACCGCTTCCCATATAATGCCTGAAATGGTGCCATCTGTATACTGGAATGAAAACTGTTATTATATGAAAATTCAACCAAAGAAAGATGTTGGTACCAACTTCCCTGATAATCCATCAAACAAGATCGTAGCATATCCTCCAAGGTCTGAATTGTTCATTCTGACTACCCATCTGATTGAGGATGAAAAGCTGTACTAAAATTTAATTCAGTACCCAACGACTTCTGAAGGCCTTTCCAAAAGTTATAAGTGAACCTGGGATAACAGTCAGATACAATGGAGAGAGGAACTCCATGTAACCTAACTATCTCTTTGAGATACAAACGGGAAAGTTGATCTAGGAAAAAAGTATCTCGTATAGCAAGGAAATGAGCAGATTGAGTCAAGCGATCAACAATAACCCAGATTGCATTATTACCTCGAGATTTATTCGGTAATCCCACAACAAAGTCCATGGATATATTCTCCCATTTCCACTCTGGCACTGGTAAAGGCTGAAGCATCCCTTTCGGTAACTGCCACTCTGCTTTAACCTGTTGACATGTCAAACACTTCACAGTAAAATCAGTAATATCTCTTTTCATTCCATCCCACCAGTAATACTCCCACAGATCTCTGTACATCTTAGTACTGCCAGGATGAACTGAAAATGGAGAACTATGAGCTTCACATAACAACTCTCTCTTCAACTGTGAATCACAAGGCACACACAATCTCTTCCAAAATCTCAAAATGCAATCATTATCAATGTTTAATTCCGGCAACTTACCTTTCTGAACCCGCTCTACCTTTTTCTGCAACTCACTATCTTACTTCTGTGCTTGCTTGATTCTATCTGATAGAGATGATCTCACTGATACCTGAAACAAAACAGAAGAACTTCCTACACCAACAACTTTTATGCCAATGTTCATCAAATCCTTAACCAAAGGATCATGTTCCAAACGCAACATTGCTAATGAAGCATTACAATTTCGACTCAAAGCATCATCCACTTTATTTGATTTTCCCGGATGGTAATGAATTGTACAATCATAATCCTTGATTAATTCCATCCATCTCCTCTGTCTCATGTTTAACTCTTTCTGACTGAATATATACTTTAAAATTTTGTGATCAGTATATATTTCAGACTTTACTCCATACAAATGATGCCTCCAAATTTTTAAAGCGAAAACAACAGCAGCTAATTCTAAATCATGTGTAGGGTAATTTACCTCATGAGTTTTCAACTGTCGTGAAGCATAAGCAATTAACTGATCATTCTGTATTAGGACACAACCAAGTCCTTTCAATGAAGCATCACTGTAGATAAAAACTCACCATTCCTGGAAGGTAGTTCCAAAACTGGAGCATTCACTAATCTTCTTTTCAATTCCTGAAAACAATCATCACATTCTTTTGTCTAGAAAAACATAACACCCTTCCGAGTTAGCTTAGTCATTGGACTAGATAACCGTGAGAAATTTCTAACAAACCTTTGGTAATAGCCTGCCAAACCAAGGAAGCTACAAATCTCAGTTACATTTGTGGGTCTTGGCCAGTATTCCACAACTTTTGTTTTTGCAGGATCAACAGTTATCCCATCTTTAGAAACAATGTGACCAAGGAAAGAAATTTGTTGCAACCAAAACTCACACTTGCTAAATTTCCCATATAGTTTCTTTTCTTTTAAGGTTTGCAAGATAACCCTTAAATGTCTTTCATGCTCCTCTTTACTTTTAGAAAACACCAAAATATCATCAATGAAAAACACCACAAACTTATCCAAGAACTCATGGAAAATTATATTCATTAAGTCCATGAATACAGCAGGTGCATTGGTTAGCCCAAAAGGCATTACTACAAATTCATAGTGGCCATATCTTGTACGAAACGCGGTCTTTAGAACATATGCTTCCTTTACCTTTAGCTGATGGTACCCCGATCTCAAGTCAATCATTGAAAAATACTGAGCTCCCTAGAGCTAATCAAACAAATCATCGATATGAGGCAAAGGATATTGTTCTTAACAGTGATGTTATTCAAGGCTCTATAATCAATGCGAAGTCTCATTGAACCATCTTTCTTTTTAACAAATAAAACAGGAGCACCCCATGGTGATGTGCTAGGTCGAATGAAACCTTTCTCTAATAAATCTTGAAATTGCTCATTCAACTCTAAAAGTTTAATTTGATCCATTCGATAAGGGGGTTTTGAAATTGTCTTAGCATCAGGAACTAAGTCAATAGTAAACTCAACTTCCCGATCTGGTATTATTCCAGGAAACTCATCAGGAAAAACATCAGGATACTCATTTACCACTGGCACATCATTAATCTGAACAGTTCCTTTATTTTCAATGATGTGTGCAAGGTAACATTCATTTCCATCTTTTACAAGTTTCTTGGCCTCTTGATAAGTTATCAATAGTAAGGGTTCATTCTTTTACACAAACTGAAAGTCTTTCTGAAATGAAACTTCTTTAGATCTACAGTCAATCTTAGCATGGTAAATAGAGAGCCAATCCATACCCAGGATAACATCAAACTCTACTAGAGGTAGAACAATAAGGTTTTCAAGTAGGTTCTTTCCACATATAAGGATAAGAAGATTCTTATAAATTCTTTTTGCCTCAACATTTCACCCAGGTTTTTTTACCAAAAGTTCAGGAGTCATTTCTTGAGATGGTATTCCCATTTACTAGAAAAGTTTTCAGAGATGAAAGAATGTGTAGACCCCGAATCAAACAACACACTGGCATAATCTAAAAAAACAAAAAAAGTACCTGATACAACTTCATTTGATGGCCCGACATCTGCTGAAGTAGTTTCCAAGGATTTCACCACCCCTTTCTGCTTGTAGTCTAACTGCTTCCCATCACTCAAGCTCTTTGTCGGACACTCGTTTGCATAGTGACCCATCTCATTGCACTTAAAACATTTCACTAACTGTAAATCAAATTTGGTCTTACATTTACCTTGATCTTTTTCAGTGCAATCATGAGACTTATGTCCCATCTTACCACATTGGTAGCACTTTCCAGAATTCAGAAGACATTCCCCACCATGCATTTTTCCACATTTATCACAAACTGGAAACTTAGTTTTCTTACCATCAAACTTTTTTGAAGAATTCTTACCTTTCTCCTGCCACCTCGGTCTCTTCTTCTGTTGGCTGTTATAGAACACTTGGTCATCAGAAAACTCCATTTCCACCTTCTCAGCACATCGAACAAGCTTTTCATAACTTTTAAACTCACGAGAAGCTAATTCCCTTCGATATTTTGGCTTTAATCCTGAGTAAAAACGATTGATTTTACTATCAAGGTCTCGGATAAAATTTAGAGCATACATTGCCAATCGAGTGAACCTTTCTTCATAGGTAGCCACTGAGTCTTCCTCTTGCCTCAATTCCAAGAATTTCTTTTCCATCCTAAGTCGAACAGCCTTAGGAAAATAATTCTCAAGAAACATACCTTTAAATTCATCCCATTCTAGAGCATCGATCTCATCGGCGTCCCATATATTTTTAACCATAGACCACCAATGATCTGCCTCACCCTCCAAACGGTAAATAGCAAGACTAAACTTTTGGTTGTCTGAACACCCCATGACATCGAAAATCTTCTCCAGTGCTTTAATACACCCTTCAGCTAACACAGATTCAGATGATCCTCTGAATGATAGGGGATGTTGCATCATGAAATGTTCCACCACTGACATGTTCCTCTGTGGTTGATCTGGCTGATCTCGTGGATGGATACCACCACCATTTATCGCTTGAGTAAACTGCGCCATTACTGCAACAAACTGTTCAGTTCCAATTCTGACCATCTCAGGATGCTGATTCAGAAGGTTATTTCCTTCTGTATGCCTTCCTAGCACTGCTTCCCTATTTCCTCTGCAGAAAACCATTCTGAACAAAAATGTCTTAGATGAAGCAACACGGTAATCTTCAAATACTATATAACTTCAATTTGACCACAAAAAAAATATATTTTTGGATAATCATTTAATAGAATTCTAACTCCTAAAGTTATCTAAACCGACATCTGATACCAACTATAAGGCCCCAGCCTTAAACCTTACTTAATATTGAGTTATTATAAGATTACACATTGAGGATCTTTTCGGGTTTAGAGTTTTAGAGAATTAGATCATAAAAATTTCATTACATTCCACATATAAACAAAGTGGTTACATAAAGATAATATTCTTCTTTCCCATCAATGGAAGCATATTTAAAATAAAAGATGGATTCTTTATTGACACTTCCTTGACACTATCATCATATCATGTTCCTTTCCCTTGACCTGTGAAAAACATTTCAAAAAAACTTGGGATGAGCATAAAAAGCTCAGTAAGGGATATAAAAATATGGAAAGGAAACATGGGTACATATATACAGAAGAATAAAATCATACTTTACCCATAAAACATAAGCACTTTAACATACCTCATAAAATCATGAATAAATCATAGAAATCATAAGACATAAAGGTAACTTTAGGCATTCATAACATTCTTACGTAGGGAGTAACCCTCTTGGTTACGTTTGGAATACCCATCACAGTATATTCCCTAAATCTCTTCGGAGAAACCTTAACGTTTCACTCCTTCACGTTACCCAATACATTGGAGAGCTATATCGGGCTCACCCGCCCCTAGTCTATCACGGAACCACCCGTCATCATAATAATGCCCAAGAACCTCAACATAATCGTATCACATAAAACATGCATAAAGGAAACATAACATTTCCACCTTTCAATCACAAGATATCAATACAACACATTGATATAAAAACATTATGAAAACAAATTTCAATACCAAAATAAAAGAAAAGTAAAACATGGTATTTATTTTTCTTTTAAAAAAAAGTATGGCTTGTAGTGGAAGCCGAAACTCAAATAATGGTCACGGCGGCGGAGAAGTCGTTGTCGCTGCATACGTACGACAAAAACATTCCCTTTTGTCATTTAGTAAACACTTCGTATAAAAATGATTCCTTTTGAATAAACTTAAAATTCAAAGGGGTTTATGCACCGTATAAAAGAAGGTTGTGTATAAAACAAAATATCCCTCAATGAAAGGAGATTGAGACGAAGTCCCATACAAAGATGGTATCCTTGGATTAAGGATAAATCAATTACATAATTATGTGTGACAAATGAATACACGAAATATAAGTGTATAATAAGTGTAAAACAATCAGAGGTTATTCACACATTTTCATAGAATGACATATTAAAGGAGTACAAGTTTATCCCAAAGAATCAAATTTGGGTTAAGAAGTTCCCCTGCAAAAATTTAACAGCCTAACGACGTCACTACAAAATTCAGAAAATGAGTTGATGAGAGATAAAAGGGTATCTCATCACATGGACATAAAATTTAAATCAAAAAGGATATAGAAGAACATATCCCAACAAAATAGTATGTGAATTAAAAGACATAACAAAAGAAGTCTTTTAAAAAGAAGAGGGTGAAAGGTTCCCTTACCGACTTGGGTATATTTCGAAACATACACCCCATGAAAGAAGGAAAATAAAACATTGATGTAAATAATCATAAATGAAATTATATTACACAATGAGTAAAATAATGGGCATTACATACACCAATCAAATGAAATTGTGGCAAATGTAGCATAAATCTCAAGGGAATAAAAGTGAGATGAAAAATCCCTTATGAAAACTCGGCAGCCTAACAGCGCCACTTAAAACTTCCAAAATGGATTGATGAGAGAAAATAGGGTCTCTAATCATATGAACATAAAAATTACAGTAGGAGTAATATAAAATAACATCCCAATCATAAGAAAGATGAGCTTAAAAGTAATGACATAAAAGAGTGTACAAAAAAAAGAGAGGAGTAGGATCCCTTACCTCAGGTCCGACTTGACTCGATCGTTCTTTAATCTCCTGAATAATAAACTTGAGTTAATTTCTACTTCCTTAAGAACCTTTTTCAAGTTCATTATTCCTTTTATATCACTTATTACCATGTCATGAACACTATGTTATTATTTAAGCTAATAACGGTCAATTTAACGATCATTGGTACTTGAGTCAAAAATAAACTCTTTATAATTACAAGTAGTTCATGTGGTAAAATATCCATTATATCCAGAATTGTATTCATGATTTAGATATCATATATATAATATATATCCAGTATATTCATGCGTTTATAATATTACATAACATTTAGAGTTAAGAAATGAAATGCACCATTCATGGAGACAGTAAGCCGTACGTACGCATGAACGCTACTTCCATTTATTTTTCATATTTAATGGAATTAAAACATAATGATACATAATAGTATTTTAATTCTAGTATGGTATCATATATAATATCATTAAATATATTCTTTATACATACCACATATGGTATTAACGAATCAAATCACTTTGAGGGGGCTGTAGTCCGCACATCCTAAAATGAAGATATCGCGTCTACCCATAATGGAAGCCATAAAGGTATGCCATAAATGAAAAATACAGAAACTTAAGGAACAAATAAACATATTATATATCATATATAAATATAGTGACATCATAATGGCCACCTTTAAAGGTGTTAAAAGATTATTGAACAATCATTATTTCGTGAGGCAGAAAATCGCCAACCACAGAAACAGTATGTTCTTTAACCATTAGACGAAGGTGTGTGTAAGTGTACCTCGAATACTTATTATAACAACATCCTAGTATATTTAATATACTGAAGTTGTTACAAAAGAAAGGAATAAAAAGAGTTTAGGGGGTTGGATAAGCAAAATAAAACAAAAGGACTCAAGTGAAGACATTACCTTAAAATCGGGTAACTCCCTTTGGTTTGAGGTCAAAGGCTTCCTTGGGAAGACTTCTGCCCAAAGTGAGGATTCAAGGAGTAATAGATGGATGCGGAAAGACAAAATGGGCAGGGGTTGGCCGAGCCAAAGGCTTTGGGAGTGTGGGTAAGGAGGTAGAGGTGGGGGCCTTTTATAAGAGGAGAGGAGGGGCACTCTTGGAAAGTAAAGAAATGTTACATTATTTTAAAATGAGTTTCGGATTAAAAAGGTCTCACATTGATAACATTTGAGGGTAAGGTGATAAGGGTTCGAAATCCACCCATAAAATAGGTTTTGGACATGTGTAGTTCATAGATTTTACATTATCATTTCATTTTATTTAAATCCTTTATTAATGAGGTAATCGCCGCATCATCATGATGTCATAAATAATTTAATTTATTTAAAGTCTAAAAATTATAAAAAATATACTATGATGTAGGAAATCTTTTTAGATTTCAAATTACTATTTATAATCAAAAATCCGACTTGTATAACCCCATGTAAAAATTGTTTTAGTAAAACATCTCATGTTTGTGTCATTTTTACTTTAACATTAAATAAAAAATTATTTATGTCATTTCCCAACCAAAGTGGCTTCATGGGGTCCCCAAGTTGACCCATGGATTTTATTGGTCGGCCATGACACATCCAATGAGGGTAGGACATGTGTCAAGCTCATCTCATATTATTAAAACATTATTTTTACCTTAAACTACACTAATTACCACTAATCGCGATTAAGAACTTAAAAGTTACTATTCACCAAAAAATTATTTTAATCACATTGAACCACATTTTACTTCTTAATGACAACCATGTATGTCGGATTTTTGAAAATCAAATCACAGAAGTGGCAAAGTTTCATTTAAACGAAAAATCAGTGTCTTTAACTACCACTTAGTGGTTTCACTATTCATCAAAAATTGAAGTTTTTCAGAAAGATACCAAAACTTCACCCTAAGCTATATTTGATATTCCGAATTCAAAAATGATGTCTATTTTAAAAAATTCAAAACATTTATGTTGCATTAATTAATTTAATAACTAATTCCCGATGTCATGACAAATAGCGTGTTTTTATGAAACAATAAGTATCAAAAGATTGACACTAGTTTAAGTCCAATTTCAAAGTGAAATTGATTCCAATGACCACCATTGGATAAAATGGTAAAAAAATATTCTAATTTCACTTCAAAAACAATTCAAAAGATAATATAATCATATAAATAAATTAGATTAAAAAGAGGTTTTGAATTAAAATACAACATTTTTCACTATTCATTAAAAAATGAACTTTATCAGAAAAATACCAAAATTTCACACAAAGTAAATATTGATGTCCCAATCATAAAGAATAAGTTTATTTTGACAAACATAGCTTATAAAATTGTCAAAAGATAGATTTAAAAATGGTTTGCCATCAAAAGGAAATAAAACAATCTTTTAAAAAATATTAGTGTATTCTATGCTTAAGATTGGATTTATTTTCATTTTAAGCCTCTAAAACACTGTCTAATTAATTAATAGACATAGATAAAAATATCTATTATTCATTACATACTTGGGATGTTACAGTAATGGTGGATTATGAGAATTTTCCACCATTCTATGATGTGTGTAAAATGGTGGGTCATTAAGTCTTTAACTGTAGATTGCTTCTAAAACAGGCCATTGTACACAAAATCGTGGAGTGGGCTGAATCCAACAAGTGCATGAGATCTAAAAACGTGCTACCTGAAAAGAAGGGCATTGTATGGGAGCATGCAGGACCCTCTAAAATTCCTTTGAGGACTCAATTAGGTCCTAAATAGGTACAGGATATTGATAAGATACAACCTCCTTTGAATTCTCAACCTGGTACATCACCCTCTGCGATACAATCCTAGGAGGATATGGTGGAGGAGGAAGAGGCTCAATATGATGCTACTCTAGGCCCCAATTCCAAGGTGGAACATGCAAGGAACCATCCTTCTGAGTAGAGAACCAAGGTGGAGGATGGTCTAGGTTTAATTATATCCAATTACATTTATAATCTGGTCTTTGATATCCAGAAAAAATGGTGGATGAATCCATTTTTATGGATTTATCTAATGACATCAGGGACATAGTCTAGTTAATGATGGATTCCACCTCAAATGCGGACTCCCTGAAAAGCACCTCAAACCAGGCAGACATTCTGTCTCATGTTAGACTCATTCCTACTATTGAAGAGACCCATACAAATGAATGTTCTAAATATTATCAGAATACTCCATCAGACAGAAATACATTGAAAATACTCCCCAGCTTAGTAGTGACATTGATTCATAGTAGCCCAAAAATTCTTTCTGGGATTCAAGCAGATCTTCTCACCACAGGGAAGACTGAGGGAGTTATTTGTCCCTTTCCAATGGAACATGATTTTGTAATTACATTTCCTGGGAGCTCCCCAAAGCATGAGGTTTTCAAGAATAATATCAATTCATCCAGAAGTAATTGAAATCAATAAAGATGTAAAGGTTTTGTTAATCTGGATTTATCTTCCAAAGGGAAGGGTACATTGGAAAGCAATGCTGATATAAGTGACCTGTTGTGTCCTCCTCCAAAAACAAGGCTAATAGACCACCTAAAAAACCTGGAGGCACAAATATAAGGGATCAAAACCCCAGATTCAGTTTTAAATGAAGATTATATTCTGATATTTCCTAGGTCGGGGCAAAATATAATCATGCAGATCGATACGCTTACTTATTCAGTAGTACAAACCAAGCCTTATAAAAATGTCTGAACCCCAAAGAATATTCTCCTCTAGTATTGATAACATTGATAATTTGGGGTTTCACCTAATTGAAACCAATATGTGTTCAACATATGTCACTAATCTATGGTTAATAGCCCATAATTGTTTGGGAAATACCACCATGATTATTTCAAGTGATCAACATGTCACTTGTTACTTCAGCTACCTTGGATCCCATTTTACCCATTCCATAATTTATACTCACAATAGGTATCATGATCACATGAATCTATGGCTCGATATAGCATCTCTCAATTCTATCATCCTTAGTCCTTGGTTAATTTTGGGGGACATCAATGAAATTTTTACTCTAGATGAGAAAATGGGACCATTAAACAATTCAATCTCTTCCAGTGAGTTCAGATTATGTATTGATCAGAATTACTTGATTGAGATTAATTTGGTAGGTTCCAAATATACTTGGAATTGGAAGCACATGAATTTATTTTTGGTTGGAATGATTGATAAGGACTTTGTTAATTGGGCTTCTCTTGACACATGGGGTACCATATAATGCTCAATCATCTCCAGAATCAATTCCGATCACCAACTTATACTGTTGGATCATAGAGATATAGAACCAAAGACACCTTTCCCATGGAGGTTCTACAAGGCTTGGGTCTCTCACCATAAAAGAGAGGCTATTGTTCATAGCACATGGAGCTTAGTGAATTGTAGGGATGATTCTTTTCCTGGAATCACCAAACTCAAAATTCTAAAGTGTAATTTAATAATGTGGAGAAAATATCGTTTTAGCTCCCTTGACTCTGATACCTCTACACAAGATGATTCTCTTCAAAGGGTTAAAGTGATTAACACCAATATTGATTTCTCTGATAGAATTTTTGTGGAAGTTATGTTGGAACATAAACTGAACAATCTTCTTGATATAAAACATGCACTGCAAAGGGATTCTTTTAGATCAATGTGGTTAAATGATGGTGATTGAATCTCAAAATTCATCAATTCACTTTAATTTATTAGGAATGTTTCTAAGTCTATTTCATTGACTAATAATGGGTATATCCTCATTGAAAACAATGTAGAACTCTGAAGTCATGTCACATCTTACTTTAATGATCGCTTTAATGGTCCCCACTCCATCATTGATCTTATGGATGGGGTGATTCAGATATTGTGGAATCAAGAGGACAATTCCACCCTCACTATTGTGCTTCATTGTCCTAGAGATTAAGGAGGTTGTCTTTAGAATCAAATCTAAGAGTTAACTTGGACTCGATGTCTTTGTTAACATCTTCTTTAAAACATTATGGGATCTCATTCGTAAAGATTTTTTTTGGTAAATAATTTATTTTTACAAGGGAAGATCTTTCCCTATAGGTTTGAATGATCAGTTTGTTTCCCTTATCCCAAAAGAGGACAATTCCAATGAAGTTCATCTCTTTAGTCTTGATTCACAGGTAATCACCATTTATAATGGAATTTGAAAAATCCTTTCTAATAAGATCTCCTCCATTTCCTGAAAAATTGTTTCTACATATTAGTTTGGCTTCAGCAAAGATAGATCAATTATGGATTGTATTATCATTGACTCAGAGTGTATTAATATTCTCAAAAAAACATTATAGGTGGAAACATTTCTCTCAAATTTGGATGTCCAGAATGATTTTGACATAATGGACTGGGGTTTCATTTGAAATATCCTTGTCATGTATGTGGTTGATGATGTTTTCATCAATTGGGTTTAAAACATTTTATGTTTTGATCATATTTTAGTTCTCATGAATGGATATCCTAAATGATATTTTGACTATTCGAGAGGTGTTAGGCAAGGTGATACCTTATCTTCCATCAAATTCTCAATTGATAAGGATTATCTCATTAGGATCCTTTCTATCATGGCCGACAATTGATAATTGTAGTCTATTCATGCTGTAAGAGGGATTGTTTCTCCCTATAATCTCTTATATGATTATGACATTATCCTATTCAACCATGGGGATAAGGGAAACATCAAGAATATAAATATATCCCTTTTGGACTATGAACTTGTTTCTGGGTAGGTGGTTAGCTGGAGAAAATCCTTTTTTTATTTTGGACGCAACTTCTCTTCTATTAGGAAAAATGATATCATTAGAGAATTGAGAATTCAGTAGGGACTTATTCTAGTCACTTATTTGGGAGATCCTATGTTCTAAGGGAGACCAAAGGTGTTTCATTTCTATATCATTGTTATAATTTTTAAAAGAAATCTTCCCACATTGAAGGAAAAATCATTATCAATGGATGTTTGGGTTTTCCTGGTGTAATCAATCATCATCTCCAAATATGTTTATGCTTTATGGTGTATAAATGGAAAATTTAATTAATCAATAGTAACATTACTTCTATTAAGAATTTTATTTGGAGTGGAATAATATTGGAAAGAATTCTAGCAACATTTTGATGGAATATAGTTTGTATGCCTAGTGATGAGGGTGGTTAGGGCATTAAAATGACGGGGGTTTCAAGGACTCTTTTGTAGGCCATTTTTATATGGAGGATTATAAACATAAAAAATGAGGCTACTAGTTTTTTTTCGGGCCATATTTATTTATAGTATTGAGGCAGGAAACTTCAACTATGTTACATCCTCGGTGTGTCCTGCCTTTAAGAATATTTTTTCAAAAATTGATATTGACTCTCGGTGGCTAGTTTACAAGGATTACTCTATTATTTTTTTAGAAATATAATTGGATTAGGAATCATCTAATTGACTTGGTCCTAGAAGAGGTTTCAAATATAGATTTTGAATTTTCAATAAAAACATCTCGGTAGAATGGATAATCTTATAGATCATATCACTTCGATTGTTGATGAATATTAATGGTCTTTTAAAGGTTATTTTGGGGAATGTGAGGGTGTGTCAGTGGAATTATCACCTCTAAAGGGTATTATAATCACTCCATTTGAAGATCAACCTATTGAAATTGGATAGGGAACCTTCAGTGAATATTTTTAAGGCCATCTTGGTCTATTATCTCATGAAGGATAAATCTTAAAAGAATACCAACTGATGGATTTATGCATGTATGTGGTATATCTCTTTGATCCATCTATGCTTTGTGATTTCAGCATAGAGAAGATGTGGACCATATCTTTCTCCTTTTTTGCTTCATCTTCGACAATGTCGAGGGATATTAATGATATGTTTGAGGTTCTTATGCCTCATTTCACATCAATATAAGATTTTATAAAGATTTGGAGCTCTTTGTACCTGTCACCGTAGCTCCAGATTTCCTTTCAGGCTACTATAGAGAAGTCTATTAATCTAATATAGACATCATAAAATTAGTTTAGACATGAACTATAAAACCTTAGATCTTGTATTGTTCTTACAGGGATTTTTTTGGAGGTGGAAACACCGAAAGTTGTTTTCTTCTCAAACTCAATACATGACTTATCAATACTAAATTGAATTGGTTTGAAAGGTAACATTCTTCTTCCACGTGGTATAGTGGAATTAATATTGTTGGAACCTTTTCATGGGTATATTAAAATCTATTCTGATGGTGCTTCAAGGGGAAATATAGGTCCATCTTGCTTTGGTGATGTCTTTAGGGACTATGAGAGAAGTGTTCTTGGGTGAACATATTTCTAATATGGTATTTATTCTTCTCTTTAACTGGATATTTTTGGTGATATTACGGTGGTGGAGAAATTAAAAAGGCGAGGATAGACCAATATTTGTATTGAATGTGACTCCATAGTTGTTGCCTCCGCCATTAGAACTGGGGTTTTACATCATTTTTGGAAGAATAATAATTGATGGACAAGATTTCTTGAATCTCTTTATTCAAGAGACCACATTGATACTCATGCGTATATAGAGGAAAATGCTTTGGTGTATGGGCTTTATAATAAAGGCGTTAATAGTAATGAGATTCATTAGGTTGATCATGTGCTATAGGATCTCCTTCCCCTTTTCAGGATGGTTTTTTTGTAAATCATAAACTTTCAAACTTATGTAATTTTTTTTCCTAATAATGGGGTCTTTCTTTTCTTTGCAAGATTTCAATTTTCCATAAGATAACAATAGAAAATATATGTTTTACAGTATATACCCATGGTTTAAAATCATATATTCTTACAAATTATTAAATGTACACAATGAAAATTATATAATAATAATAGAAATTAATTAATTTATATAACTGAAATAAATGAAATTAAGGCTAAAATGAATTCATCAAACCCATTTAGGCATCATGGAAGAATTCAATCATATATAAATAGTTCCCACCATTCTGGAAATCCTTTTAAGATGACTGAAAATATATACATTAATAAAAATGGGTGTGCTCATCAATTAAAATTTATTTTCTTGGTTTGAAAATATTCCAACTATTTGTATAAATAATATAGGTGGACCTAGATATTACATTTTTCTTTAATATATCAAATACACATTGAGATTCTTTGTTTTTTGAACTAATTAACACTATCTAAACAATTAAAAAAATTATTTCAAAATTATTTACATATTTATTTATCACATTAATGTATCCTACATTGTATCAATTTCATTAAAACAACAAATAGTATTGATTATTTTAGAATCAAATAAAATTAAAAGAATCAATTTTTTTTAAAAAATATGGGTTATTATATGGTTATAAAGAGAAGATGGATTCATGTGTTGTACAAATTGAAAATGTTATTACTCTATAATTTTTTTCTCTTACACATATATTTTTCTCTTTTTAAGAATACAACTAAAAAATAATACTCATCAATAATTATTTATATGATAATAATTTCAGTAAAATAATATTTATCTTGTTGTACTTCTATTTTTTTCTGACATGTCCCATATACTTTAGGTTTTGATGTTATCGTATAATATTCAAATGTTAAAAATGATTTGTTTCATTATTTTCATCAGTTATTATCATAATTTATCTCATTCTATTCAAAATAGTATATTCTATAATGTTACAAAAAAAATTCATATATATGGGAAATCAGTTACATTAGGTATTTAGATTCTTTAATAGATTAATAAAAAATACCTCAAATACATCTATTAGAGATTTGAATGAAACACCAACATAAAATGGATACATTATGATATTAGAGGTATTGAAATAAACAAAATTTATGGGTCACCTGCATTGTAAATCTTGGATGTTTGTCAATTAGATATGTGAATAGTTTATAAAGAGTAATTAAATATGCGATTTTGATATGCGGGGTAATATACTACATTTTTTCAAATGGATTTATAACTCATACATCTATGTTACATTCATTAATGTGATCATGTAACATCTATCTATAAATAATTCTATGTGAAAATATTTTTCTACATTGATAAATTTCTGAAATGATGAACTGATATTCATTTTAATTTAGTTATGTGAATTCTATTTTATGGAATTCACTTATGAGGTAAAATAAAATCATCAATATTATTATGTAACTATATATTTCGTAACATTAGTGTAGTTTAAATGCAAATTAACGTTTCCATAGACTCATATTTTATTTAATTAACCATTATTGGGGAACATTTTTATAATAAGATGAATGTGTCGAGATACAAAATAATTATATGTATATTTTACTTTTCGATACTGTTATTGAGGTATTTTCATGAACAGGTGATGTTATATTTTAGTTACAAACCCATATTTTATGGATTAGATGTTTTCTTGTAATAATAAAACTTATTCATGAAAATTTACCAAGTTATTATAATTTTATATAGTTTAAAAAATAATCTATAAAACTATTATATTACAACTATTTCAAATATTTTATTATTTTGATATATTTTCAAAATGATAATGAAGCTGAGAATTTGATCAATATATGTTGTATTGAGTTTTTATTATCTTCATTCGATTGATCTCTGTCAGAATTATCTTATTATTATCCAAATTAGATATATATTATACTATGTCAGTTTTAACGCACAACTAATATCTATATAGAAAAATTCATTTTTTATTCTCTATTTCTCTATAATGGTTCATTAATAAATTACATTGAATATTATATACTATGAAATCTTGTTGGGGCTCCTTTGAATTCTGTATTTAATTTACTACGTTTCAACTTTGTTTACCAATTAATTTTAATAATGTTATGTTGCCTATAAGGACCAGGAAACAGAATTAAGGAATAGAAAAATACAATGATATTGTATCTTAATGTTGGCTGAGCAGACTATGATAATTATTTTACATGAAACACAATAATTATAAATATATAATCTCTTGTTATTGTGATTTTATTTCCACTATATTCATCTATCAATGAAAGTTCATATTTTATATTATGCGTAATTATGGTGGATTTACATTTTTAGATTATTTATATAACTCCATTAACACCCATCTTTAGTCTTAGTGCATTTAGTATATATCCATGTATTAGTACAAACAATTATGACTCATGATTTCCCAACATTAAAATGTTTAATCCGTATGATCATTGTGAAAATAGAATTTTAGATAAAAAATGATATAACATGTATATGGTAAGAGAACCATGAATTAATAGTTAGAATTATGGTTTATGGAAATCACATATGATAATACAATTCAGGATCCAAGGACTTATGGTTTTATTTTAGCCTCGAAGTCTTATGAAATTTCCAAAATTAAACATTAAACATCTGATGGTGTTACTAAAAATATTTTTAGTAAAAAATATATTTCTATTATTGCTATAATTATTTGAAATGTTCCTGATTAGTTTAAACGAGTTTCATAATTTGAAATTAATCTAGATATTTGGACTCCTATATCATTTTATTATGATGAAGATGACAATGTGAGAGCTATTAGATATATTATATCCGAACAAATGTTCTAATATCTTAAAATTATCGATAGATAAAGAATCATATAACATAATGTAATACATAATAATGTTTTGTGTAATGTTTTTTATTAACACCCATCTCCGAACCCTATAATGATTTGAAAAACCATAGAATTTTAACACCTAAATGAAGTGTAATATCAGATCCTATTATGTATTCAACTATTTTATTAAATTTTATCATTAAAAATTAAATTCGAGCTATTTTGATGAATGAGGATGAGAAGGAAGCTGAATCTAGAGTCATCAAAAAAGTTAAGAATAATGACTCTCTAAATGTTTCAACATCAAGTGATTACATGAAAATAATAGAAATACAATTGAATTTGTCATAAAATTATTATACATAAAATAATATTTCATCAATTAGTGATATTTCTCAAATTGTATGAATGATAAATAATTTTCAATTATATGAAATTATGTTTTAGTAAACCATTCCATATGTATATAATGATACAGTTAAACAATAAAGAAGTTATATTTAACATGTGTAAGAAGATTAGGTAGATCAAGATATAGATCCAAAAGTTATAAAAGAATAAAAAGCATCAGAAAGAATATTTCATGAAAATATTCAATAAGATGAAAACAAGGAATGATATAAAATTACATTGAGTGATCTTATAAAATCTTGTAATGATATATATTAATACACAAAATCTAAATATTCCAATAAAAATGAAAATATGTTTATCTTATCATAATCTGTTGATTTAAATTATTATCAATCCTTCTAAGAATGATTATGAATCTAAAATCGAAAATCGATATTATGAATAATTAAATGAATATTTTAACATGAAAGAATGAAAATATTAAATAATTAAAAAGAAAAAAACCCAAAAAAACACTTACAATAATTTTTTTATTGAATAAGATAAATGAAATAATAAAATTTTATATTAGGAATATAAGATTGTATTTTATTATAATAAACATGGTAAAATGGTTTAAAACCTATAAGAAGATTCATAATTCATTAAGGATATGGAAATTATTTTCAACAAATTTTCAAATTATCATAATCAAAATATTGGATACAATATATCTCTCGAATATTATTTTCAAATAATAAGCTAGGATGAAATATCAATGTTGACTAAAAACATTTGTTCACATATCTATTAAAAACTCCCTAATGAAAATTTTATTAATAAATTAGAATTAGGGAACTATAGTAATGAAATTATTTTGATAAATTCTTTGTTATTTGGAATCAAAAGAAATTTTTCATAAAATATTTTTAAATACATTGTGATATAACATTTTCATAGAACGAACATATTTGGGTTCCCATATCATTAGTTTTTAAAATTTTATGATAAATGTGAATATGGGTACTGAAAATAATATTTTTTAATTTACATTTAGTGGAAAAAATGTCTAAGGGAGTCAATGTGAAAAATATTTTAATAGTTTATGTTCATGAATTATGAGAGGATATTTATCTTATTTATACTCTTTATCTAAAATTTAAGGAATCTATTTCACTTTTTTTGAAAATTAAAAAGGAAATATTATGGGAGTCTGAATATTTAGTAATACCATCTGATTCATTATCAATAAAATAATTTATATGAAATTAATAATGCACAATCAGATAATAAAATATTAGATTTTTTTGAATTTTTTTTGATTATTTTTTAGTAATTTATTTATATATTTAAAGATATAAATAATAAATTTTGGAAATCTATAATATATATTCTCTATCATCTAAATAATTTTTTTTGTGTAGCCTGAGAGTATACTATTTAAAAGATTAATTAAATGAATCATGAATTTTATATATAATACTTATATATTTTACGGTATATTCATTTATTGAGTTATCAAAAAAGAATTTTGTTTTATATTTACTTATATATAAACTCACAAAAAACAATACATGGGGTCCAAGATAAATGGTAAAGAAAAATGAGCCATATGTTAAACTAATTAATGAGGTTTATAGTTCTATGAAACTTGAACATATTTATATGGATTTATTTTAGTCATCCTAAACTATAGGTGTATGTGTAAAATATACTATTTATGTGTTAGATGAAAAGGTTTCATGATTTACTTGGGTTAGATTTTTATGATGTAAGATTTATTTTACGATATTTATTATTATTATTTAAAATGGATAAAAAATGTCACAAATGAAAAAAAAATCATTATAATGTGTAAATAGGTGAAAATTTGAAAACCATGGGTTCAGTTCAAATTTTTCAAAAATTATATCATGTGTAAATTTTCTTCCCCAAGATACCAAAACAGAATAGTGATTCTTCAAGGAGTTAAGTTACATTTTATGATATTTATAGAATACTTTTAAGTGAATATAATTTTACCACTCATTTAATGTTTGAAGATATAAATACAACATTTAATTTTATAAAAATAATTGTAAATTTTCTTAATTTATGGGAATATGTAGTTATATATTATATAATAGAAAGACAAAAGATTTATAAGTTAAAATTTTTGGATACATAGTTTATATGATAAAATCAATGTATGATCTTGTTAAATATGATATATGTATTGATTAAGGAATCATCCTTGGACATTCTACTACATCCAAGACATATAGAGTTCTCGAAAACGACTATGATTGTTTAAGAATCTTCTAATTTTAAATTTGATGAATTTTATCTACATAGTCACAAGATAACTAAATTTTATTTGTTAATAGATCCTTTTAAATATATTTTAACATTAATTATCTTCGAAAAAATTGATGTTGAAATCGAACATGATTTTATGAATCATGTTCCAATGTGGATAAATACTATAGAACTAAAATTTTTTCTTTTTAGTGAACATTGAACAAATAGTAACCATCCATTTTAAGTAGTTATAGGATGTTTATAAAAAGGAACTGGGACTAGGATATGTTTGGAAAATTTTGTATAATTTTTTTCCTTATTCCCTCAAGTAGAACATAAACCACTAGAGTATGTATTAAATTATTAGAGGTGAGTTTTTTAAATGCATGAATGTTTTAACAATTTTAATAGGGAAAAGGTATGAGAACTAGTTAACATGCCCTATACTATGCTACTATAAGAAAAATGAGTTCTGAGGAAGAATTAGGTTGATAATTATATGAATACTAAGAATAAGTTATGAATTATTAAGACTATTTATAATCAAATGCAATGAATAAATTATTATGAAACATTTGAACATATAATTTAAATATAATCCATGAGTAATCTCCAAACAAATTTATGATATATGATTTTCAAATTTTATATAATGGATCTAAAATATAGATTCATAAATGGTCATTATACAAAGGAATCATAATTTTAATAACTTCATATTTTTGAAAATCCTCATTTAACTAATTCAATTTTCAATATTTCTAAAGAATGTTGTTCCTATAAATAGGAAAATGAAGCTCAATATGAATTTTTAACATCGAATATTTTATAAAATGAAATTTTATTTAGAGAATATGATCTTATAATCATCATGAAAACATCATTTTAAATATATTTTATGTGATGATATATGTTGATGATTTGATTTTTTGTTAAAAAAGAAAAATATTAGATAATAAATATGGAATCACATATTTAAAGATAATTATGTGAGCATTATTTTCTAATTAAATTAATTTTTATTCATATATAGATTTTTCAACAATACTTTCAAAATGTGATGAATAAAATTAAATACATTATTCAATTACATAAAAAATTTAGACATGAAAATAGAAAAATATATAAAAATATTATGATTATAATGAAAAACATGACTAGGATAAATCTATAAAAATATGACAATAAGATATACATAGGATTAGTTCAAGGTGACCCGTATTAAAATGTAATTACAATAAAAAATCTGTTTTCAATATTCTTATATGCTACCTTCCTAGATAATCCTATGGAATATCATTTTTATGATTCCAAAATAATTTTTTGGAATTTAGAAGGAATAATTTCTATTTCAACACATTTTCTTAAAACATTTAATTTTAATACAAAATAATATTAATATGGATACATTGTTGGTTGTAGACAAGATACGATAAATTCTTTAGGAATTTTCCATTTTCTAAGTAAATACGTAGTGTCTTAGTGTTTTAAGAAAATATTATTTGTTGCATTATCTACTAATAAAGATTAATATTTTGATGAAAGAATATGTTTCTAAATTTTGTATTTGATTAAAACACAACAATAAGGATATAATATTCAATTATAATCAGGTGTATGTAAAATTTTATAAAACTTACTCTATCAACATTTCATTTATTCCAATAAATCAATCATGAATGAAAAATATTGTCATAAGGAATATTTTATTACATGATCACACTAATAAAGTGATATTACTCATTAATTAATATCTACTAAAAATCAATTATTAGATATTTTAAATATATCATTATTTTTTAACATTAATGATTTATTTAATACTCATTGTAATTATTTCATTCTAAATCAGGTTTGTCGAGAATTTTTCCTAAAATTTTATAATTTAATTAATTAATTATTACTTTATATTAATTATTTATTAAGTAAATAATAATATATTCTCAGTTATGATATAAATTATGAATTTTTTTTGTTTTATAAATTAATATCATTCATTTACTTCAACTTTAATATATTCATTTTATCTCATAAATTACCTAAATTATAAATTGGATTTGTATGGATTTTGTAATGAGTTTATATGAAATAAAATATAAATCAACTATAAACCCGTTTATCGTTTGAAAAAAAATTATTCTTTAGAAATATACAAATTATACTTTTCCCTAAAAATATGTCTTGATTCCCTATTTTAATCTTATAAATCTATCTTTTATTAGATTACATAATAATGGATATGATGGATGTGTTGGTTCTTCCAATAAAAAAAATTCAAGGGGTGCACCGTGAAAGGTACTTTTTTTGAAAATCCCTCTTCATGGGTTGGATAATGTCTACATGTATGATTTTTATTAAATTAATTATAATTTAATGTTGAGAGATTATTTTTAATGAAAATAGGATATTTTTTTTCAATGAATAATTTATTGGGTTCTCAAGTGTTTCCAATTTCAATTTCATTGGAATAAAGGACATTATTTAATTGAATGTCACTAGTAAAGAGAATCGAGTTTCATAAAATACATTCATAAAATATTTTGATGTATCCATAGGGGAGATTCAAACTGTTGTTAGACTATTGTTTCATTTAATTCTATATAAATAACTGAGTTTTTCATGTTCCTATTTGGAAATAGTGAATTTGAGAATAATCATTTAATGGATTTTCAACATGAATGGAAGGACCATTTTATGTTTATCCTGATTGGTATTTCCAAATGATATTGTGAAATTTAAAAGGTATTATTTTATGGTATTTATATCTTATATACCCTAATTGAAAATTCCAAGATTAATATATCAATATATATTATATTGTTTATGAATAATTTTTATAAATGGAATGTAATATTTAATTATAACCCTCATTGCAGGATTATATCTTTAGTTATTATGCATAAATAAGTGTCCTACAATGAACCATTCCATCCTGGACTATTAATTTGTCATGTTTTGGTGATGGGTGTTTTTTATAAGAGGATTGAGAAGGATCATTGGTCATTAGATGTGATACATTCCTTCTTCATGAAAAAACATTATTTAGTTTTTACATCATGTGAAATGGTGGTTCAGAACATATAAATATGGAATGTTTATGTCTTTCTAATATATTGATTGGGATATTTGAATCTAATTTCAATGATTAAAATACATCTCATGATTTATAATTAAATAGTTAGGTGGAATTTTGGTTTTTATGAAAGTTAATAATTTTAAAAAAAATGCATGAGTTACACATCATGTAATGATTACAAAACATGAAAATAGATTAATCTATATATTACTGTACTTTTTCCCTAAAAAATTAATCATTTATATGTACCCCTTCTTTATCTCTTGGTTATGGTAAACTCTAGATGGTTTTCATACGAATTACATATCTCTTCCACCATATTTGATTTCATCAATCTAGTGGATGCCCATTGGAAATCAATAGTAACACCTTTACTTCTTCATGTTTAGTCACATCATGTTCATCAATCAGAGATCTGCTATGGTGGTGAATATTTGACTTGGGTTGTGAGTTGGGTTTCATTTGTATGTGCCTTGTATGCGGTGAAGGTTGATCCCTAGTTTCCAATGTATAGTTGTTGAATAAGGAAATTTCATCATTTCCCTTATATTTGTATTGAGTTGTAAAAATTCATTGTGGTAGGGAATCCCATATTTCTCATTTTTATGTATCATGTGGGAATATACTAATCTTGATCATATATGTATATGGTTGTTATAGTTTAATTGAATTTTAAAAAAAGGAAAATTGAAATTAAATGTGGAAGAGCGGAATTATTCTCATGATTCTAACACTTTGATATTTTTTGATATGCTGGATTTTATGGGATTGATTCCCCACTGAAAATGATTACCGTTGGGGGATTTTAGTTTATTGAATAACACCTTTTATGAATGTAATTTTTATTAATTGTAGTGATGTCACCCTAAAATGAAAATTCTCTGACCACATACATTTGGAAAATAAAATTGACTCCCTAAGATTTTGGATTATGTGTTAAGTACCCTAAAATATAATTAAATTTTATAACATCTCAACTGTTAAATTTTTAAAAAATAACTTTATTTTTCCATGTTTTCCAATCCTACTGGGATGCTGAGGTTGTTCTTGTTTGGTTCTTATTTTTGGATAGAGATGTGGTCATTTTTTGGACGTTTATTTTGGATGGAAAGGTCATTGTTTTTTTGCCATCTTTTTGTAGCAGTGAAGATGTGGTTGATTGGATGTGAATTTGGGATAGTGCTAGGTGATTTTTATTTACTTATTATTGGATGGTGTGTAGGTGGTGGATTTGAAATTATTTTGGGAAAACAAAGTGGTGGTTTCATGGCCATGATTTTGGGATGTAGAAGTGGTGGAAGATTTTATGTTCTATTTGGAAGGGGATGTTGTAGTTGTCTAACCAAGATTTTGAGATGGTAGGGAGATGTTTTGATGAATATGATGAACTTATTGATATTTTTAGAGTCTAATTATTAGTTACCATGTAAATGATGGAAATATTATTTAATAATTATTGGGATGGATGTGGTTTTGTGTGTGTAAGTGTTCAAAATTTATTAATGAAAAAACCAAATATTTGATTGGTGATTAAATTATTTTGATAACTAATAATGAAAATAATAGGATGGATAATGGAAATTAGTTGTAAATGTGAAATATTCCTTGTGTCATGAGTGTTGATATATATTTATATGTTAGAGAAAAAATTATGATGTTGTGAGCGTGTTCCATTTTTTTGTAAACCCATCAATTTGGTTTTCATGTTCGGATATGTATATACATGTATATTCCTTATGATTTATATACACAACCCATCTACATCAAGAAGTATGTTCCAAAATTCATATATTCACAATAATTTTTTCCCAACATCAGGGTGATAAGGATAAATGGATCGATTTCTTCCCTCCCAGTATATCTATTTTAGAATCATATATATTGACAAGATGTGATGGCCAAAAGTATGTTAGTGCACTAGTTAATGGCCTAGGTGCCTTTTCGAGAGATGAGATAACCATGTTTCTAGGTGGTGGTCAAGATAGTTCTGGGAAAGATGTGATATGTATGTTCTATAGAGAAATATATGGTGGGGGGACTGATTGGTAGGAGGATGTAATGAGGTTGATTTTCATAATGTGTATGATACCATACTACATTGGTTATAGTTTTAATGTTATGGACATTGTGACATTGGTAGAGACGATATGTGACTATGTTGTGGGTCTATAGACCATTTTCTTTTGGGCATTATGTGATGTGACTATTCTATGTGGAATTGGTATATGTTATTTAGAATATATGATTGATCCATGATGTAAGATGTGGGTGTGTGATAGCGAATAAGAAGTTAGTAAGATTTGTGGGTAACTTTTATTGATATGATTATTTATATATTAATATAGATGGATTTAATTTTTTTGTGAGCATTAAATGGTGAATTTGGGACTGATATTTATCCTATTTGGGGATTTTTGGTTCTAAAATCCTCTCAAGGGTGAATTTTTATTCTCCAATCACACATGAATGAGATTATTGTGTTTTTTTATTGACTACACTTTTATGCTGACCCTATTTATATATATTATTTTCTAGGAGACAATTATGATTACATGTACCATGAAGTTCATTACTAGCTCATACCACATGACAATTGTTTTGTCACTACTTCATCATTAATTTTTTTTCATTTTATTTTATAGTGCGTTTTCTATTTTATTTATATTTATACATACATTATAGGATGGTTTTGGTTTCCTTTTATATTATTTCAGGGATTTTATTTTGGATGATTCTTCATATCTTTTGATCATATACTATTAAAGATCAAAATGGATCCGATTTCATGATGTTATTTAGCCTTGGGTTTATTCACCATCCCAGATCCTACTGAAGGTGGGATACGGGGTGTTATTGACAATAACCCATCATTGCAGAATCCATGATGTTAGTGGGTTAGGAAATATTGGTATCAAAGAAAATAAGTAATAGATAGCTTGATTTTTATAGTTATTCACTTTAAGGAATACTAGTATTGGTATAAATGCATTTCTAGTTGACCATAATTTTTGATATGGTAGAGTGAGATAGGAAAAAACACAAGATTAACCCCCAGTGATACAGTGGGAAGACATTAAGCTTATTGAATGAAAATGTGAGGTGGAAATATTTATTGGGTAGTGATATTGGTGAATATCATTCATCAGGTTGATTCATGTTACTATATGATTTTTCTTTATTATGATGTTTAAATTGAATAAAGTAAATTAAAATTAATTTAACCAAAATTCCATTATATTTGGATTTGTAAATTATTATATTATTTTAGAAATAACATTTAATAATATAATGAATGTTTCTCAAGAGGTAGAGGTTCAGTTATAGAATATTTTTGTATGATAGATGGTTGGTATTTTTATGGAGGGAGATCCGTGGAAGAGGTTGTTGAATGCATTTAAGCAGTAGTTTTTTGTGGATATACAAGGCCATAGTTTCATATGAGAATATAGAGAGTATTATGGGGTATATAGAGATCACATTTAATTTAATATAGACCCCAGTGGGAAACTGTTTCCCTTTGATATATTGTCATATGTGGGGTGTTATGCCTCAGGGGTGGACATTTTATCTAGGTGACGAGTTGGAGGTAGATTTTTCATGGGTCAAAATTCATAATTTTTTTCTAGTATTGTTCATCAATTAAAACACATAGTAAGTGAAGAGGAAGGATATCTTTATAGGGGATATTGATAGTAATATATTTGAGGATTAAAAAAGATGATATATTGAAAAATGTTTTAATCGAGATGAGTTTGTCATTGTGGTGAACTACTGTGTTGTTCAATAAGAAAGAGGATTGTCATTTAAGGTTTTGTGTACATTAGTGATGGTTAAATCATAAGAAAGTTAAAAAATATTACCCACATCAAAGGATAGCTAATCTTTTTGACAATAAGAGTGGGTTAAGTATGTTTTATATGATCGGTCTAGAGTATGGATATCACTAGTTGAGAATGATAGAGATATATTTCTCGAAGACTTCATAGAGATATAGATATGAGTACATCAATTTTGTAGTCATGTCTTCCGATCAAAGGAAAACACTATCTATGGTTATGGGGATTATGTACATCATGATCAATGATTCTTAGGACCAGTTCTTCATCATATTCAATAAGGACATCTCGATCTAATTGAATTCAAATTTGGAGCATTTACTGAAACATATATATGTTTTATAGGTCCATAAACACCACCATTATTATTGAATTATGTGAAAGTACATGATATGGTAATAAGAAGTGAATTTATATCAGAATATTATATCTTAGTGGGTTTGGTAAAAGGACTCATTGATCTTCATGACAGTTATTTATTGGTTAGAAACAAATAATATGGTAGTGGTTCATGGTTCGCATGTTGTTTAGTATATCTCCATAGGATTGTTCATGATTTATATTGATATTCATAAAAATTGAGAGTGTTGACCAGGAAATACCTAGATTTTTTATCGATTTGTTTATACTAGGATGAATTCTATAATATAAAGTATTCATTAGTTAGTGCACCAATACTTCATTTACCTTAGGAGGGTGTGATTTTTGACTTGTATTATGATGATTCTTCTCTGGAATTTAAATAAATTTTGATGTATATGAAGTAAGTAATCTTTTATGGTTGTAATAAGTTACATCCCCATGATTGGAACTATGTGACCAATTATTTCGAGTTAGTAGTGAGTGTGTTTATGCTGAAGTTGTGGTGGAATTATCACATCGGGTATGGATTTGTAGTATTCACAATTCCTCAGAGTTTTGTGTATATTTATTATCATTATTATCAAAATTGATAAAAATGTAGGTGGATGGAGATTAATCGGGATTATGGTTTTGGGATATCCTACACCTTGGTAAATGAGATTCTTGTACCTGAAAAATTTAGTAAGATGTGGTGGGAGGATGTTGTTTGATAGTCTATGGAGTGATGGAGAGAATTGGAGGACTTAGAGTCCTTGAATTTAGATGTTGAAATGGATGATGGAGGAAAATTTATGTTTCAAATGATTGTGCATTCATCATTAATGTTTCATGAGGTGGAGTCACAATGGGGATAATTAGAGGAAGAGACAACAATCGATCCAGTTGTCTATGGTGATGCTTTTGAGGTATGGTCATAGGATGTTAAGAACACGATTTTGATTTAGGGTAAGTTGTTTGTTCTAGATGTTATGTGTGAGAGTTTCCTTAATTATTTTCATATATCACATTTTTGGTACACCAGATACATTCAAATATGTAACATGGATTGAGGATGCAGTTGTTCAGGCCCATATTGAATTGAGTGCTTTTAGAGTTCACGGTGATGTTTTTGGTTTTATATCTATAGAAGGACAAGAATTGTGTTCATAGAGGTTTATTAAAGTATTTTGATCTTACTAAGTGGAAATGGGATGAGATATAAATGGATTTTATCATAGGGTTACATGAAGATATGGGAGGGTGTAATGTTATATGGGTGATTGTAGTTGATTTGATGAAATTGACAACATCATAGTGATCAAGGGTCCAAACATAATAAGAACTATTTCCAAGTGGCATGTCATTAATGTAGTATTTTATGATGTTGTTCTATGGTATATTGTCATGAAAATATAATAAAATTTATAAATTGTGACTTTAGTGGTGATTATAACATTCTTTGGTTTCTTAGGTATGTTTCATCACTTCATTCCATCCTTATATGGAAGGAAATATGATGGAGAATATCCAAACACTAGAGGATATGTTTTGGGTGCATATATTATACATTATAGGATCATGGACATTAAACGTTCCCTTGGATGAGCTTAATTATCATAATTTACATCAAAAAACGATTGACATGAACTCATCCAAGACTTTTTATGGAATAATGTGTCATTTTCCATTGTATTTAATGATGGTTAGATAGGTCGTAGTTCTTGGACCCAATTTTTTGAAGATAAAAATAGATAAGGTTTTATTAATTTATTTGGGGGGTCAAAGTAGCATATGTATGAAATAACTATTATATAGAATGTAGGATGAGGCCCATGGAGTTTAATGTTGGGGAACACATGTTTTTTGATGGTTATCCCATGATATGGGAAAAATAGGTTTGATATCTAAATTAAGTTTTCTCCTAGTATTTGTTAAACCTTTGTGGATTTTGGATGAGCTTGTGATGTGTAATATCAGTTGGCATCACCATCATGGGTATAGAGGATCCAAAACCTCTTCCATATCTCTCATATTTGTCAGAATCTTCTTGATGAATCACATGTGATTGATTGGGGAGAGTTCGATATCGAGTA
Source organism: Viscum album (assembly GCA_963277665.1). Taxonomy (NCBI): domain Eukaryota; kingdom Viridiplantae; phylum Streptophyta; class Magnoliopsida; order Santalales; family Viscaceae; genus Viscum; species Viscum album. The sequence goes on along the minus strand of OY728126.1, from coordinate 1,045,695,024 downwards.
TGACACATCATTCAATCAGCATCAAGTAGATATCCAGAACCACTAAAAGAATATGTTATTTAGACAAACCAATAAGTCAGTTTGTGTATTTGGGAGGAATTGTTTTCTACATGAGAGTATATTGTACTAAGAGATACAAAATCTTAGAAAATTCCATGAGTTATTCTGGGGTTTTCATTACATTTTATCTCTTGTGATGTGACGTTCTGAGACCTATGTTTTATGTTGTAAAGACCCATAAATTTCAAGTAAATTTTTTTCTTAATTTTTTTGGGATTTTACGAGTACGCAGTTTATGATGGCACTGGATTCCGAGACCCAGTGTGCCGAGAATCAATTCCTAAAGTTTTATTAAGCTTAAATTAACATGCGTAAGCAGTTTTCCTGAAAAAGTGGAATAACTCTTAAATGGTAACTCGGATCAGAAATCGGAGGGTACCGTCGCGCTCAGGATTGATGGTTTACCCTAGACGTGACTTGAGTTTAGTTGACGTGGGCCTCTTGTGAGAAAACCCCGTTTTTGTATAATCCTAAATAAAATAATTAAATAAATTATTTTATTTTTCAAATGCTTATAACTCACAAATGGTAACTCAAATTAAAAATCTGAAACCATCGCTGAACTCATGAGGATATGCTTTCATTAAGCAGATACTAACGTGGGTCGGCAAGGGCCACCAGATAAAGTTAGTTTTTGTCCATAAATAAAATAATTAACTGATAATTATTTTATTTTAAAATTCATAACGTTTAAACGGTATCACGGATTGGAAATCTGAGAGTACTGTTGGGTTCGTTGGGGCGTGTTTCACCTAGGCATAGCCTAACCTCGACCGTATTGGGTCGAGGGTGACTGTTAATAATTTTCTGAACTTTTTTTTTCGGGTACGTTCAGTAAACGTACGAGCGGGTTTTTCTAACTTTTGAACCGGTGCTCGGAATAAAAATCTGAGGGCACCGATGAACTCGCAACGCCAGTTTTCGCTTAAGGGGACCTTTATCACTGTTGCGTTTTATGCGGGTTGAGATTTAATATTTGGGGATTTAGAATAAAATAAATAAAATTTGTGGAACACACATTTATTTATAGAAGTTGGTTATTTCCTCCCAAGGGGAGTTAGAGGTGGGGCCCACACCCACATAACCTCCCATGAGAGGATATTTGTGAGGTGGGGCCCACATGAGCCTAACCTCTTCATCTTCCCTTAATCCTCCTTATACTCCTTCCCTCATTAAGGTGGAACCTCTCCACCTCCTAAGCATTTATGAGTCCACCTCCTCTCATAAATTGTGCCAACCACAACCAATTAATCACTTCATTAATTAACTTGGGTTTAAATAATTCTTTTGAATTATTTTGAATTGGTTTTCATTTCTTTAAAGTTGGAGAAGCTTATTTTCAATATTTTCTTGGAAAATATTTTGGAGGAGGGAACCTTTGATGAATTGGAGAAAGCATCATTCCTCCACGAAGAACATCCTCTCTCGGCGAAGAACGCTCCACGACTCCTCCTACCCTCTTCTTCCTCCGCAACAAGGGAGAAGACACCACTCGCGATAAACGTAATCCACGTCAAGGATTCTTCCTCCAACGTTGACGGGATGACACGGTTCTCTGCGACGCAATCTACCGCGACACTTGTATTTCGCAACTCCGTCAACGAACAAACCTCAAATATGAGGTAGGGGTTATGTTCAATTTTATTTAATTAAAATTCCTCTTTGTTTGTCATTGAGAATTCTAATTCTTTTTGCCAAATGTTTTAGACTTAACGGGAGGAGATCAGAATGCACAAACATGGACGATCCTCCTCCCCTTTTTTGTTGATCCTCGTTGAACTTGCGGCGAAGGCGGCACGGTGTCGATGCACTTCACGGGAATGAAAAGGACCGCGGCCGGAGCGGGCCGTGGTGGAGGTGCGCTACGTCATCACGCCCCGCTGGTGAGACCGAAGGGGGACGTTGCCAAGAGCGGGCTGCGGCAGAAAGGCGCGGCGCCGTCACGCCGCGCCGGAGCACCAAGGGGCCGCGGTCAGAGCGGGCCACGGCGCCGTCGCGCTACTCCGGACGGACGAAAGCCGCGGCCTAAGGCCGCGTCGGTTTAGCAGGAGGCGGCTGGGCTCGGCCGGCCGCCGGTACACCCTTGAGGCAGGACCCCTGTAGGTCCCGCGTGGCTCAACCATCCCACCATAATGGCTGACCGTTACCCAGGAAAAACTGGGGGTTGAAACCCCCAACCAACAAGAAGGGCAAACCCCACTGGGTCCGTCGTTCGGTTCCAAGGGGGCGGTGCCCTCCTTCGCACCCTACATCCGGCTCCGAGCCGGGCCGCGCCGGCCGGGCCGGGCTGCGCCCAACGGGTCCAGACCCAGACCCGGGTCGAGTCGACCTAGTTCGGGCCGACTCAGGGGGTATTTGGCTGGGTCGGCCGTGCCCAAACCCCCTATTTTTTTGGACAGATCCATTCTAACGCCCAAATCATGGGATACGGACCTCTGAACGACGCACCGTCAGTTTCGTAGAGATCCTTGGATCGAAACGGTCGTTTCGGTATATTAAACTCAAGGTTTTGGTGAACATTGGGTATGGCCGGGTTGGTTCGAACACGAAACCAACCGGGCCCTCGGAGCGGAAAGGCTTATAAATTGAGCTCCTTAAGTCCGATTGATGTGCCGTCAACTTTTTTGGATTCCTATTGAGGAGCCGGAACTTTTGGCATAATTCACCTGAGGTTCTGACCCAGTTGGAGTGAGGCCGGGCTGGATTGTACCCGAAATCCAACCGGGCCCCTAGAACGGAAAGGCCAATAACTTTCAGACCGGATGTCCGTTTGACGAACTGTCAGCAGAGTTGGTAATCACTTTGAGAAACGGTCCCTATGAGTATACCCTATGAGAGTTCGGGGTACAATTGTGATATGGTCGGGTTGGTTCGTACACGAAACCAACTGGACCCCCGGGATGAAAAGTCTAATAACACACAGACCGGGCGTCCGATTGAAGCGTCGTCTATTGTGTTGAGTTTCCTATGACGTGGCAGACCTTTGGGGTACTTCTTAGTAGATCCTTGTGATAGATTGAGTATCGACTAGTAGCTTGTGGATCAGACCCTCCTAGTGACAAACTAGCAGAGTGCAGAGACCTAGTAGCTGGTTGAGGCTTGACGACTGCTGATCGATCGACTCGAAGTGATTCGGATAGCCCAGTGGGGTGTGCTTGGTTGTAGCGGTAGACCCACGGTGGAGGAGTGCTTGGTTATAGCGGAAGACCCACGGTACTTGATAGAAGGATTACCTCTGTAGGTTATGAGGGGGTGCGCTTGGTTGTAGCGGCAGAACCATGGTTGGAAGCGCTTGGTTGTAGCAGCAGGCCCACAGTACTCGATAGGTGGAGTACTTCAGCAGTCTAAGGTTAGTAAGTAGCACCTCAGAGTCGTGACATGGCCACTGTACTCGACAGAGGAGGAGTTCTCCAGTAGTTTTGGTTTCGATAATGAAAATCCTGGTTTGAGATGAGTCATTGACCTTTGTGTTTTCCTCATGATTGATATGGGTTACTTGATAACTTAGGTATATGTATGGGCATATATCTAATTAAAGGTTATATGTTGATATCCTTATTTTTGGTTTTCCTTGTTGGATTTAGTGAGACCTTGAGGGTATCAGGGTCCCTACTGAGTATCATTATACTCACCCCTGCACGGGCTATTCCTGCATCTCGTTGTGTTGGATGCAGACGACGGACAACGCTAACGAATTTCGAGTGTTTGAGGACTGGACGACACCTGGAGGTGGACCTCACGACGAGTCGGTACCCAGAGGTGGACTCCATGAAGAGACGGTACTCGGAGGAGGTTGACGGACGAGAGCGTTGAGGGGGCTATCTGTACCTACCCTTCAGGTAGGATTCGTGGTGGACGACCTAGGAGCTGCTACCATTTTCCGACTGTTTGCCTTTTCTGTTGTACTTTCGTTCAGTTGTAGCTATACTTTTCTGTTGGTTTTGTATTCTGGCCCATTTACTTTTCAGCACTTTCTTTTGTACATAGTGTTTGTTTCCTCTTGTACTTTGTGGTGTTTGATTACTTTATAAAGGCAATGCCTTCCCTATTTATCGGGATTTACGCCTTTGATGCTAGCCTCCAGCCACTGGACTATGGAAGGCGGGCTTGGGGTAGTCACAACACGGGCCCCAAGGATGGGTCATGAAAAATTGGTATCAGAGGAGTCGGTTCTACTACAGAACTTAGGACTCTGATCATTCTTTTTTTTGTGAAGCAATAATGTTAAGGGTACTAAGTGTGGTCATGAGTTTCGGGAGTCCAGTGTTGGTACGACGGCCAACATATCCATACACCAGGACCCTGACTACTGATTTTCGACTTAGTGGACGAAAACACTGATTGCATGTGCGATTCCAAAAATTTTAAAGTCAGCCCAAACTAGGTCAGCTCAATAGGTATAGTCTTTGACTGTGTCACATCTGTTTCTTTCAGGATGCCTCCCCACGGACAACCATCTAGAGCCCTGAGAGTTGTACGTACTGACATCCCGCCGAGCGACGATGCATTAGTACATGGCCCTCTTCAAATTGAGGCACTAGTGGAGGCACCAGCGGTACTACCACCCATTGGGCCACCGATGCCACCAGCCCCTACAGCAGAGAGTGCAGACCGCTTGAGCACACTGCACGAGTTCCAGTGCCAGAGGCCACCCGGGTTCAGAGGATAGATGGACCCGCAGGCGGCTAGGGATTGGATGGAGGCTGTGGTGAGAGTCTTCAGACTAGTAGGGATGCCAGCAGACTTCATGGTGATCCTTGCTGTCAGCATCCTTCAGGCAACAGCTTTCAGATGGTGGATCCGGATGCTCCAGATGCATGACGAGGCTACACTATTGTGGGAAGACTTTGAGAGCCTGTTCCGGGAAGAGTTTGTACCAGCCACCCTTCGAGTGGTGCGTATACAATAGCTTCTTCATCTTCAGCAGGGTATCATGTTGGTGACGTAGTATACAACGAGGTTCACCGACCTCTCACGCTACTCCACTGATATGGTACGAGACCCGTTCTTCATGGCTCAGACCTTCGACCAGGGGCTCAGATGAGATATTAGAGCTTCAGTTGTTTCTCACAGCATCCCGACGCAGACAGGGGTGTTGGAGCGAGCCCTCTTAGTGGAGATTTTCTTTGCTGAGCAGTCTCCAGAAGCAGGACCCACCACTAGCTGACATGCAGCAAAGTCTTCTGCAGCGGGCAGTAGACAGATGAAGCAGAGGTCCAAGAGGACCAGACCTACAGGTGGTCGACCGGATGACAGAGGATCATGTGTGCAACGCACCCGGGGTGGAGAACGACTTACGAGGAGCGGACAGTGTTACTCCTGCGGCGGGCTTGGTCACATGGCATGTGACTGTCCGACCCTCCATACAGATGATCAGCAGATAAACTAAGGACCTCCTAGGTAGAGGCATAGGTTTGATGAGGCAGACCGCAAGGAGCAAGAGACCGAGGCAGGGGAGCTGGCCGTGCAGCTGGAGGTGGATGATGCTTCGAGGTGTTGCCACCACCTCCACTAGGAGGTCCACTCCGACCGTAGGGAACATGTGGACATGGGAGAGCTCAGCTTTAGGTAGCTGAAGCATATGACTATGGAGATTCGGAAGCAGGCAGACAAGAGTGGGACTAGTTCCAGGCATGGAGAACTTTGATATCGGTGCTTTTAGTTTCCTTGTTGTCATTGTTGTTGTTTTTAGTTGTTATATGTCTATGTACTCTGAGATGCAGTAATAAAAGACACTAGTCCATTTGACATTTTCTTCCTTCCTTTTTGTGTACTAAGAGGTTCTAGTTTAAACTGTTTACTTGACCCTCACTTTTGAGATTCCTACTGGAGGAGACCCAATGACCACACACTGATGCCGACAGTGTGACTCAACCCATGGAGGTGAGAGTAATGGTTGGGTCTCTTGGTAGTAGCGTCGAGGCCTTAAAACGTTATCCATGAAATGAATTAGTATCATTATTTCCAGGATTGACTATATTAGTCAAAGAACGTGGTTCATCCAGGGGATGAGACCAGATTTCTCTTATCGGAAAAAGAGAAATCTTAGCAGCTCTTGTAGGACCAGAGATGGTTCAGACTACGATAGAGAAAGTGCAGTTCGTCTAGGAGCGGATGAAGACTGCATAGTACAGATAGAAGTTCTAAGCTTATAGGAGACAGAGACCACTAGAGTTCAAGGATGGCGACCATGTTTTCTTATGGGTCTCACCTCGATGTGGATTACGGAGATTTGGCCTGAGCGGAATGTTATCTCCGAGGTTCATCTGACCCTTCTAGGTCCTCAACAGGGTAGGCGAGGTGGTTTACCACTTGAACCATCCACCTCAGTTTCACCGGGTGCATGAAGTCTTCCACGTATCTCAGCTGAGGAGAAATGTGCATGACCCGACCCATATCATCGACCATCGGGAGCTGGACATCGATGATGGGGCGACTTTTGTGGAGGTTCCGGTGGACATCGAGGATCGACAGGAGCAGGTCCTATAAGGATGGTCGATTCCTCATGTGCTCTTTCACTGGAATCCCGAGAACCTCCAGGAGAGCACATGGAAGCGGGAGGCTCAGTTGCATGCTCGGTACCTCCTTTTGTTTCCCTAGTTTATGATGTAGCTTTACAGGGACGTAAATCCCTGAGGTGGGAGTAATGTAAAGACCTGTAAATTTCTAGGAAATGTTTTTCTTAATTTCTTTGGATTTTACGAGCACACAGTTTCTGACAGCACCTGATTCCGAGGCCCAGTGTTCCCAGAATCAATTTATGAAGTTTTGTTAAGCTTAAATTAACACGCGTAAGCAGTTTTCCTGAAAAAGTGGAATAACTCTTAAATGGTAACTCGGATTAGAAATACGAGGGTACCGTTGCACTCAGGATAGCGGGTTTACCATAGTTATGACTTGAGTTTAGTCGGCGCGGGCCTCCTGTGAGAAAACCCAGTTTCGCCTTAATCGTAAATAAAATAATTAAATAAATTATTTTGTTTTTCAAATGCTTTTAACTCACGAATAGTAACTCAGATTAAAATTCTGAAACCACCGCTGAACTCGTGAGGATATGCTTTATTTAAGCAGATACTAACTAGGGTCGGCGAGGGCCACCAGAGAAAGTTAGTTTTTGACCATAAATAAAATAATTAACTGATAATTATTTTATTGTAGAATTTATAACTTTTAAACAGTAACTCGGATTGGAAATCCGAAAGTACCGTTGGGTTCGTTGGGGCGTGTTTCGCTTATACAAAGCCTAACCTCGACCACAGTGGGTCGAGGGTGACTGATAATAATTTTCCAAACATTTTTTTGGGTACGTTCAGTAAACGTATGAGCAGGTTTTTCTATCTTTTGAACCGGTGCTCAGAATCAAAATCTGGGGGCACCGATGAACTCGCAGCGCCGATATTCTTTTAAGGGGACCTTTACCGGAGTTGCATTTTATGTGGGTTGAGAGTTAATATTTGGGGATTTAAAATAAAATAAATAAAATTTGTGGAACACAATTTTATTTATAGAAGTTGGTTATTTCCTTGCAAGGGGAGTTAAAGGTGGGGCCCACACCCACATAACCTCCCATGAGAGGATATTTGGGAGGTGGGGCCCACACGAGCCTAACCTCTTTATCTTCCCTTAATTTTTCTTAAACTCTTTCCCTCATTAAGGTGGAACCTCTCCACCTCCTAAGCATTTATGAGTCCACCTCCTCTCATAAATTGTGCCTACCCCAACCAATTAATTAATTAATTAATTAACTTGGGTGTCAATAATTCTTTTGAATTATTTTGAATAGGTTGTCATTTCTTTAAATTTGGAGAAGCTTATTTTTAATATTTTCTTGGAAAATATTTTGGAGGAGGGAACCTTTGGTGAATTGGAGAAAGCTTCATTCCTCCATGAAGAACATCCTCTCTCGGCGAAGAATGCTCCACGACTCCTCCTACCCTCTTCTTCCTTCACGACAAGGGAGAATACACCACTCGTTGGAAGCATAATCTACGTCAAGGATTCTTCCTCCAACGTTGACGGGACGACACAGTTCTCTGCGACGCCATCTACCGCGACGCTTGTCTTCCGTGACTCCGTCAACGAACGAACCTCAAATACAAGGTAGGGGTTAAGTTCAATTTTATTTAATTAAAATTGTGCTTTGTTTGTCGTTGAGAATTGTCGTTCATTTGGCCGCATGTTTTCGAATTAATGGGAGGAGATCAGACCGCACAAACATGGCCGATCCTCCTCCCCTTTTTTTGTTGATCCTCGTTGAACTTGCGGCGAAGGGGGTGCGGTGTCGATGCACCGCGCGGGAATTGAAAGGACCATGGCCGGAGCGGGCCGTGGTGGAGGTGCACGACATCGTCACACCGCGCTGGTGAGACCGAAGGGGGCCACGACCAAGGGCGGGCCATGGCGGATAGGTGCGGTGCCATTGCGCCGCACTGGATCACCAAGGGGTCGCGATCGGAGCGGGCCACGGAGGAGGGGCGCGACGCCGTCGCGCCATGCTGGACGGACGGAAGCCGCAGACTGAGGCCATGGAGGTTCAGTAGGAGGCGGCTGGGCTCAGCCGGCCACTGGCACACCGTGGAGGCAGGACCCCTGCGAGTCCCATGTGGCTCAACCGGCCGGCCAAAATGGACGGCCATTACCCAGGAAAAACTGGGGGTTGAAACCCCTGGCCAGCAAGTGGGGAGGACCCCACTGGGTCCGCCGTTCGGTACCAAGTGGGCAGTGCCCCCCTTCGCATCCCGCGTCCAGCTCCGAGTAGGGCCGCATGGCCGCACCAATCTGGGCGGGACCCAGACCCGGGTCGGGTCGACTCGGTTCGGGCCGACCCAGGGGGTATTGGGCTGGGTCGGACAGGTCCCAAACCCCATATTTTTTCAGATAGATTCGTTCTAACACCCATATCTTGGGCTATAGAACTCTGAAAGACACATCGTCAGTTGTTCAGGGATTTGTGGAACGAGACAGTTGTTTAGGTATATTACACTCAAGGTTTCGGTGAACTATGGGTATGACCGGGTTGGTTCGAACATGAAACCAACTAGGCCCTCGGAGCGGAAACACTTATAACATGAGCTCCGGACGTCTGATTGACGTTCCATCGACTTTGTTGAATTATTATTGATGAGACGGGACTTTTGGAATAGTTCACCTACGGTTTGGATGTAGTTGGAGTAAGTATGGGCTGGATTGTACCCGAAATCCAAGCGGGCCCCTGGAACGGAAAGGCCGATAACATTCAGACCGGACGTCCGTTTGACGAACCATCAAAGGTGTTATTAATAAAGTTGTGAAACAGTCTCTATAAGTATAACCTATGAGAGGTGGGGGTACAGTTGTGATACGGTCGGGTTGGTTCGTACACGAAACCAACCGCCCCCCTGGACCAAAAGGCTAATAATACACAGACCGAGCGTCCGATTGACGTGTCATCTGTTGTGTTGAGTTTCCTATGATGTGTCAGAACTTTGGGGTACTTCTTCATGGAACCTTGTGATACTTTGAGTATCGACCAGTAGCCTGTGGAGCGGACCCTCCTGGTGACAAGCTAACAGAGTGCAAAAACCTAGTAGCTGGCTGAGACTTGACGACTACTGATCGATCGACTCGGAGTGATTCAGATAGCCTATTGGGGTGCACTTGTTTGTAGCGGCAGACCCACGGTGGAAGAGAGATTTGTTGTAGCGGCAGACCTGTGGTACTCGATAGAAGGGTTACCTTTGTAGGCTATGAGGGGGTGTGCTTGGTTGTAGCGGCAAACCCATGGTGGGAAGCACTTGGTTGTAGAAGCAGACCCACAGTACTCGATAGGTGGAGTACTTCAGTATTCCAAGGTTAGTGAGTAGCACCTCAGAGTCATGACAGGTCCACTTTACTTGAAAAAGGAGGAGTTCTCCAGCAGTTTTGGTTTTGATAATGAAAATCCTGGTTTGAGCTGAGTCATTAACCTTTGTGTTTTCCTCATGATTGAGATGGGTTACTAGATAACTTAGGTATATGTATGGGAATATATCTAATTAAAGGTTATCTATTGAGATACTTCTTTGTGGTTATCCTTGTTGGATTTAGTGAGACCTTGAGGGTCTCAAGGTCCCTACTGAGTATCGTTACACTCACCCCTGCACGGGCTATGCCCGCACCTCATTGTGTTGGATGCAGATGACAGACATCACTGACAGAGGCCGAGTGTTCGTGGAATGGACGACACCTGGAGGTGGACCTCACGACGAGTCGGTACCCGGAGGTGGACTCCGTGACGAGATGGTACTAGGAGGAGGTTTATGGATGAGTGTGTTGGGGAGGCTATCTGTACCTTCCCTTCAGGTAGGATTCGTGGTGGACGACCCAGGAGATGCTACCATTTTCTGGCTGTTTGCCTTTTCTGTTGTACTTTCGTTCAGTTATAGCTGTACTGTTCAGTTGGGTTTGTATTCGGGCCCATTTCCTTTTAAGCACTTTCTTTTGTACTTAGTGTTTGTTTCCTCTTGTACTCTATGGTGTTTGATTACTTTATAAAGGCAATTCATTGCCTATTTATCAGGATTTACACCTTTGGTTCTAGTCGCCAGCGCCTAGCCTATGGAAGGCGGGCTTGGGGTAGTCACAGCACTGGCCCCGAGGATGAGTCGTGACATATGTGATGTCATATTTTATTTTATTTTTTATGTTTAATAAATTAATAAAAAATGAAAATAAGCGAACTTCATTTGAGATAAATTTTACAATAATGTGAGTAATCTTTCATAGGTGAGTTAGAATCTTATAGAGGTGATCATATCATTAAACGAATGATGCAATTTGCTAATTTTTATGTTTGGGAAATTATAAATTGTTTATTTAGAAGGAATGGATGATGGATGTTTTTTTTAGGTTCCTCTATGTTGATTATGTTGTATGAATATTTTTGGGGCCATTTTTTTGGCATTTTTGGCTACTTGTAGCTTTTGGGGTGTGATATGTTTCTTGAGAGGTATCTCACAAGGGGGTGGTTTTGACCCATTTCCTTTAGGGTTTTTTTGGGGTTCTCAATGGAAACTATCATTTTATATGTATCTAATGCAATTGGTTATGCCTTTTGATCACATTAACATATTGGTTTTGTGTTTGATAGTTGATTTCGAGGATGAAAAAAATGGCTCCATAGTTGTTAGAGTTGTTGTAGGGCTACAATGGGAAATATGTTTCATCTATTGTATACATAACATGAAATGGTGTTTCACAAAATGTATGTCTAGTTAGTTCATGGAATTTAATTCAGCTATAGGGGATCCATTAAAAAAATACATGTCATGATAATGATATTCATGAAATGTAAATAAGTAATGTATAGGTGACACAATATTCACCAAAACATGATTTTTTTTCAAAAAAAATGTCAATTATATATTGTGAAAGGTTCCAACCACTTAAAAATGACGCGATCAAGGATTTAATATCTATTTTTAAAATGATTTTATGCATTCAAATATGGGACATACTTATATCATTGTTGTGGTGAAACCTATGTGGGTTTGGGATGAATTCCTCCCATATTCTCTCTGTACTGATTTTCTGGATTTGAAGGATGACTATTGGAGGTCATTGTTAAGCCCATTCCTCCATCATGGTTAGAATCCACTTGTTAATATATCAACATTCTATTATGGTGGTGTATTTTATGTTTGGGATATGATTTGGGTATAGTTTTGTTGAACCTTGGGTGCAATGCAGGAAAACCCACGATTTCCCATTTTTTTGTTGTGGTTTGCGAGCATTTCATCCTCACTATATGATGTAAAAGGATATGGAAAAGCTTCTTAGAGATATGAAATAACTCGTTTCTCTTTAATATTTATCATTTAATATGGGTTTACTCTTTTTCATCTATAGAATATGGTTGGGATTGATAATCTAATGATAACCAATTTTCTATTTCATATTCAATGGGAAAAAGGAGGATAATTTTCTTGCTTTTACACCATGTATATTTATGTGATAAAATCAATTATATGAGCATGATGACTCGGTGAGTATTGTGTCATTTCGGGGATTTATTTTTCCTAATAATAAGTGTTACAAACACTATATCTATTGGGATTCTTGTAGTATAACCCTAAAATGGATACTATCTAAACACTTATATTTGTATGAATAAATATTTTCTCTAGGATGATGGATAATGTGATAAATCCTCGAAATGAAAATGAAATGATCTCAAAGAACCATTATTAAATCTATAAAATGTTCTTTTATGTGTTTTTATATTTTTAAACGCTTTTGGGATGGATATGTGGTGTTTGTATGATCATTTTTTAGGGAATACAAGGTGGTGTTTTTTTTTCTAGGATTTTGGGATAATGAGTTTCTGTTTCTCCTCCATTTTTTTGGGTGCTGAGGTGGTGGTTGTTTGCAAATTATTTTAGTATATAAAGTCAGTGACTTATTGAATATTCTTTTTGTATTGATAGTTGGTTGTTATTTGGTCATGAATTTGGGGTGGTGAGTTCATGGTTTTATAGGGATGATGAACTTATTATTATTTTTGGTTTCCCCATGAAAAATTCTCAGGTACTGATTGAATAATTGTTTAATAATTATTTAAATGGATGGGGCTTCGGTTGGTTAATGGGAAGGATATTATTAATGAACACATAAATTATGGATTTTGTGATTAAATGAGTTTGATTCTTAATAATAATAAAAATTCTACGAAATAGAAATTGGTGTCAAAATTAAAATGGGTATTGTGCATTATGTAGTTTTATGAATTTTTTTTTGGGTGGGGGTAGAAAAAGTGATAATCGGTTAGTTATTATTTGTTTTTTAATCAACATTTTATTATAGGGAATGGATATATGTATATAATTATATATTCTATATGGTTTCATTACACACCCCCAAAAATGCAGGGGGTTATTTTTTAAAACCCACATGTTCACATGGGGGGATATGTAGATAATGAGAATGTATGGATGTATATCTTCATTTCCGAAAATTATATTCACGGTTATTATATATGTTTTTATTGAGGAAGTAGTAGGCCTATTAGTGACCTATGATATATGATAGGTGATTTTGGGCGAGATGAGGCGACTTTGTAGTGGCTCACTGGGAGAGTTTTATTTAAGAGGTATGTTATTTTTTCATTCTATGAGGATGATTATAGAGGGGGTTGTTAATGGGAGGATATTCGAAGAGACTAATGTCCTTTATGGTCATGATACTCAAAAAGGCTGATTTTTGTTGTGATGTGATGTACCATGTTTCTTCTGGTAAGATAAGATGTGACTATTATGTTGTGTGGTGGACCATGTGGTTTTTGAAGCGATGTGATGTGACATTGCAATTTGGTGGTGGTATATGTTATTTAGATTACATGGGAGCACCATAAAAAATTATGTTGTGGTGTGAGAGTATAAAATCTATCAGATAATGGTGCGAGTACACTTTATTGTAATGATTCATCTAATGTTACTATAATTGGAATGAATTGTTTAATGAGGATTCCTTAGAGTGGTCAGAATGGTTAGTTAACATATTTAGTTGTTATTGGTTTTTTTATCTTCATATAGATTTATTAGTATTCTTATATCACATGTGCATGAGTAAAATATCCCTATTATTAAGTATACATCTATTCACTCCCTATGAATATAAACAGATATTCAGGTTTCTAGGTGGATTACATAGAACTTCCAATAAATTAATAACATAGAAATTTGGATAGTTGTTGTATCAGTGCTTTATCATTGGTTTTGGGTTTCTACATTTGAAGAGTATTTTTAGTATCATATTAATTTATAAATGAATTATGGGAGTATTTTTGTTTGTTTTTTTAATTATTTTTTGGGGTTTTATGTATATTAAGAATAATTTCTCTATCCTATATTATTATAACGGGTAATTATTCTAATTTCATGAGATTATATACTGTTGGATCCTAGAGTCTATCCCATGGATTAATATTTTTGTCACATGAGGGTTCATTATCCGTCATCCATAATTGTGGTATATTTGAAAGGAGGGGTTTGTGTTGTGGACATCAATACGGGAGAGTCAGTGAAATACCATAAAACTAAATCTCCATCATTAATTATATTAATGAAATGATTTTCTTTCTAGGATCTATATTCAGACACATTGAATAATGTTCAAAATGAAGGTGTAGAGCATTAAGATCCATTCCAAACATCACCACATAGTGATGTGGTACCTGCTAAGGATGTTCTTGTTAAGGAGGTTCATGAGATAGTAAATTCCATATTAGAGCTTCATAAGGTAGAAGTTAGAATATATCTAGAAGATCTAATTTATGTAATAGAAAATGATGTTGTGTATGTAGCTGATGTAGTTTAGCATTTACATCCCACTATTCTAGATCATGATGAATGGCTTGTTGAAACCATTAAAAATATACCTTATATAGTGTACATAGCCGAACCTATTATTCTAACTCTTCTAGAATCACCTAATGGTGGAGATAAAACTAGAGATGTGGTTATGAAGACTAATAATCATTGTCATGCACCTACTCCTCCATATAGTCCTAATTGTGTTCAATAATATTAACCTTTTATATATAAGTGCCCTGTTTATATTGAATAAAGAACATGTATTTGGTAAAATATTATTTTTTTATAGTATTATAATATATTTTATTAATATCATCATGGAATTGAATCCCACTAGGTATAATATCAATCATATTATAGTGAGTTTTATTTATAACAATAATTTGATTATTTAGTTTAAATTATTTAAACTCAAAGATACATTACCAAGAATTATTAATTATTCCCTTTAATGTATCAATATTTATCTGATTTAGTTGAAAAAATAAATTATTAGTTGAATGCTCAAGTGAGAGGAAAATAATAAATTTGTTCTACCATATTAGAGTTCAATGACATTGGAGTGATAGATTCATCTTAAGATGAAATAATTGAACGTCATCCTATGGTCCAATATAATATTTCATAGGAAGTATTGGAGGAGATTTTACTTAATATGTTATAAATTAAACAAAATATTCATTATTTTAAATGTAAATAGTTATGTAATTTTTGGTTCCAAATATGATTTCAACCAATAGCCACCTCTTCATATACAACATTCATGGTTCATCAAATTAAAAAATAGGTTGATGAGAATATTTTTGAGTTTAATTTCTTATATGATTCATTTTCTGCAGAGTCACATATTCATACATATCCTAATTTGTTAATTAAAGAGGGATATATTGGATTATTTCCCGAACACCTAAGATGAAATTAGGACCATTTTTTTTGAATTAAAATTCCCTTTAATGACCCAATGGGGTATCTTGATGAATATTTTTTTGGATAGATAAAATATATCTTCCATGCATCTAATTATATTTTTAGGATGATATATTGGTTAATTGGTCCAAACTTTAGAAATCATCAGGGTATTAAATATGTAATATTAATGATTTATAAGGATGTTTCGGGAATCATATTTGAAGTGGATTCACGTAACAAAGTGTCTGAATCCACTATATCATTTCTAGTCACTTTTAGAATGAAATATATTATTTCATCGAATATACTCAATGATATTACTTCAGTGTGATCAATTATTTTTTCCTTCCCCTATATTACATGATCTTGTTTTACCTAGGACAGTTATTGAAACTTCAAGTACTCTAGTTTCTCAACCTTCATTCATCCACATTTATGATGTATCAAAAGTTTTTGTACAAAATATATCCCACATGGATAGGTTTCTGAAAACCATGAATGGAAGGATGTTTAGTGTTTATGGATCTATAGTCCCGATTTTAAAGATGTTGTATTTAGACATCCCAACTAATTCATATAGTCAACTTCATGTTTTATAGATCAAGGCTCCTCAATGTTTTCCTCATTATTGATTGAATCCATTAAAGGAATTATGAAAAATGGTCTATCCTCAGTTTCCTAGATACATTAAAAATCATTATATACTATTCTAGATTTATACTAGTTAAAAATACTCAAGCCAACTGATATGTGTGATGAAGATTTGTTTTATGTAATAGGATGAATGACTATATGGAAATATCATGAAGATAAAATTAGAGGAAGTATATGAAAAATAAAAAATATTTTTGATTTTAATAGAATTTTTTAAAAAGGTAAATCCATGATGGATTATACTATAATTTTTGAGTTATGCGAGGAAGAAAATTAGAAATTAAACACTCCAAAAAAGATGGATTATGATTCCTTAGGATTGCATCAGTATACTATTTATTTAAGAAAACATAGAGGTGCTATCATCACACTTGAAAATGTTACACATTACTGAAAAATAGTGAGATTTTTAGTATATGTTAACTTAGAGACTGGGAAAGTTGTGTTTCCACCATAAACTACTCCTATATTAATAATAAATCCACCAAATCCACTTTTATGTTTGAACATATACTAAAGCTCAATTCTTCATACTTTGTATTTTCTATTTTTATATATATGTGAATGTTTAATGAATTTATTTTGTTATCAATGCTTCAAATTAAATAAATTATTCATTATCCATTTCATATGTATTTCATAGTGATCATGTTCATTTAATTCGATTCTTAGTGACTATTTTCAATTAATTTTAGCTATATTGAATATTAATTTATTGTTGTGATTTATTTCATATATATTATTTATTTTTAATTTTACAAATTTCAATTGTTCATATTCAATTTCATCACTATTCTTAAAATAGTTAATTACATTATGTTCTAAATTTAATATGTAATTAATCTCAATGAGCTATGTTTTTATGGAAGATATAAAAATAAGTGTACACAAATTTTAAAATTAATGAATAATTATATACATATTAAGAGAATATATCAAAATTTTCATTCAGTATATAATTAATGAGGGTAACAAAAGTATAATAATTTTATTTTTAATATCAATATATATATATATATATATATTAATTCTGTAAAAAATTGTAATACATTTTCAATTTTTTTAATGTCTTAATGGTTTTTCATATAAAAAAATGAGGATATTATTTCACCACTAGTATTTGTAAAATATATCTCATGATTATTGTGTTTGTTGATATAAAATATCATTCATATACTAATTAGGTCTTTTTATTTTAATATTTTCCATTATGTTTTACAATTATTTTTTATATTTATATTGAAATATGCATATTCAAGAATGTTGTTCAATATTTTCCTATATTTGTAAATTTTGTTACATGTGTTATTAATCTAAATAGTGAAATATATAAATAGATAATTCAATAATGTAAATTATATTGGTGAAGGGAATTCTTAAATTATTCAATTAAATAGAAGAATCAAATTTTTGGAAATGGATTATGTCAATGAATATACTATGTGAGAAATTAGCTACATAGATAATACAAGTATATTAATCAGTTACATGGAAAAATTAGTGATGTGATTTAGATACATATTGAAATGGACTACATGATTTAATATTAAATCAAAATTAATTTATCTACATAAAATTCATCTATGTGAACATGAAACCAATCGATATAAATTCAACCATGTGAAAATATTCATCTACCTGGAAAAAAATGGCTACGTGATGAATTACTTCATTGATCAATTTAGCTATCTGAATTCCGATATGTGGAAATAAAATATGGTGTGATGTGTTAAAGGATAAATTATTTTGAAAAATACTCCATATTTCCATTGGATAACATTTAGTAGAAATTAATGTTGTTGTGAATTCATCAATTGTTGGATTACATATTCAATATTAAAATGATCACAAAAATATACATATAACGAGACAAGAAATAAGTACAAAGACATTTTATTGTTATGTAGAATAAATGAGTTATTTTGACTAAAATGACTGGTGGTATTTGAATCCCAATTCCACATATTATTTGTCAATTGTTGTGTGACTAAAATAGATAATTTTTTAAAATATTTATAAAGTGTGTTGAATAGAATATAATTAATTATAGTGGCCCGAAAACTATAATCAAAGATCATTCTCAATGATATCTATTTATTTATATGTATTCTTGAAGAAGAAGAAAAATATTCTATCAAAATAATAACTCAAGATTATATTTTCATCTCATTATAAGAAACTGCTCGAGATTTATTTTATTCTTATCATCTCTCCTATATATCTCTTCACCTCTCCAAGTTGTATTTTACAACTATAAAACTCACTACGGGAAAAATGGTTAATAGCGACGGGATATTTGCGACGGGAATACTTCCCGTTGCAAATACCTTTTGCAAAGGAGTATTTGCGACAGACAACTATTGCCGTCGCAAATAATCTGTTATTTGCGACGGGTAAAAAAACCCGTCGCAAATAGTTTGGCGCGCACGAAGTTTATTTGCGACGGGGATAGAACCCCGTCGCAAATAACTGGCGGCGGTTAAAGACTATTGGCGACGGGACTACAGTCCCGTTGCCAATACCCCGGCGGCAGGAATTATTTGCGACGGGACCCGTCGCAAATAACCGTTTTAATGCCGCCTATAATTAAATGCGGTCAGGGTTATTTGCGACGGGGTTCTATCCCCGTCGCAACTAACCGGCGGCAGAGGATATTTGCGACGGGGCCCGTCGCAAATAACCATTTTAATGCCGCCAATAATTAAATGCGGTCAGGGTTATTTGCGATGGGGCCCGTCGCAAAAAGCGTTATTTGCGATGGTAAGCCCGTCGCAAAAACGCCCGTCGTAATTACGCCAACCTATAAATACTGCCAACCATTACAATTTCCTCACTTCACTCTCAACTCTCAACCGTTCCCATTTTTACTCTGAATTTTTTACGACTTTCAGTTGTAAATTTTTTTTTCTGACTTCGAGGATTCAGTTTGCGGTGTTCTACAATTACAACGGCTCGACATTGACATCAAGTTTAAGGTTTTTATCTGAATTTTAATTTCATATTTATTTTATTTATTATATTTATTTAGTTTAAATTTTTAGAATTTTTTTTTCGATTTCTAATTAAAAATAATTATGAATAAGTATTAATAATTAATAGTAATTAGAGACAAATAAACACTAATTAATTTAAAATAGTTAGCTGTAATTACAATTAATTAGCAGTAATTATGAAAAATTAAAATTAATTTGAATTAATTAATAATTATTATAAATAATTAACATTAATTAGTAATAATTTATAATAATTACCAATAATTAGTAATAATTAATAATAATTAGTAATAATTAATAAAATTCCCAATATTCAATAATTGCTAATATTTGTCAATATTTTTTCCAATAATTACCAATAATTACCAATAATTGCAAATAATTGTCAATATTTACCAATAATTAGGAATAATTACCACTAATTAAGAATAATTACCACTAATTAGGAATAATTACCACTAATTAGGAATAATTATCAATAATTAGTTATAATTACCAATATTTAGGAATAATTACCAATAATTAGGAATAATTACCAATAATTAGGAATAATTACCAATAATTAGGAATAATTACCAATAATTTGGAATAATTACCAATAATTAGTAATGATTACCAATAATTAGTAATAATTACCAATAATTAGGAATAATTACCAATAATTAGGAATAATTACCAATAATTAGGAATAATTACCAATAATTAGTAAAGATTCGTAATTATTACCAATAATTAGGAATAATTACCAATAATTACCAATAATTACCAATAATTACCAATAATTACCAATAATTAGTAATAATTTCCATTAATTATAAATAAATAGTGATAATTAGGAATAATTAGTAATAATTTGAAATAATTATCACTAATTACCAATAATTAGTAACAATTACCAATAATTAGTAATAATTACCAATAATTAGTAATAATTAGAAATAATTAGAAATAATTACCAATAATTAGTAATAATTAGTAATAATTACCAATAATTAGTAATAATTATTAATAATTACCAATAATTCGTAATAATTAGTAATAATTACCAATAATTCGTAATAATTAATAATAATTACCAATAATTCGTAATAATTAGTAATAATTACCTATAATTCGTAATAATTAGTAATAATTACCAATAATTACCAATGATTACCAATAATTAGTAATAATTATCTATAATTAGTAATAATTATTAATAATTAGTAACAATTACCAATAATTAGTAATAATTACCAATAATTAGTAATAATTAGTAATAATTACCAATAATTACTAATAATTAGTAATAATTGCCAATAATTCCCAATAATTACTAATAATTAGTAATAATTGCCAATAATTAGTAATAATTACCAATAATTAGTAATAATTACCAATAATTAGTAATAATTAGAAATAATTACCAATAATTAGTAATAATTAGTAATAATTAGAAATAATTACCAATAATTAGTAATAATTAGTAATAATTAGTAATAATTACCAATAATTTGTAATAATTACCAATAATTAGTAATAATTACCAATAATTAGTAATAATTACCAATAATTAGTAATAATTACCAAAAATTAGTAATAATTAGTAATACTTACCAATAATTACCAATAATTACTAATAATCAGTAATAATTGTCAATAATTAGTAATAATTGCCAATAATTAGTAATAATTGCCAATAATTAGTAATAATTACCAATAATTACCAATAATTACCAATAATTACCAATAATTAGTAATAATTGCCAATAATTAGTAATAATTACCAATAATTAACAATAATTACCAATAATTACCAATAATTAGTAATAATTACCAATAATTACCATTAATTAGGAATAATTACCGATAATTAGGAATAATTACCAATAATTAGGAATAATTACCAATAATTAGGAATAATTACCAATAATTAGGAATAATTACCAATAATTAGGAATAATTACCAATAATTAGAAATAATTACCAATAATTAGGAATAATTACCAATAATTATGAATAATTACCAATAATTAGGAATAATTACCAATAATTAAGAATAATAACATTATTACATTATTAGTATATTTTATTATTAATATTAAAATAATATAATTTTCTATATTATATACAATTCTCCTTTCATCTGTGTGTTTTCTGTCTCCACATGTAATATTTGCATGTGGAGACAGAAAACACACAGATGAAAGGAGAATTGTATATAATATAGAAAATTATATTATTTTAATATTAATAATAAAATATACTAATAATGTTATTATTCTTAATTACCAATAATTACCAATATTTAGGAATAATTACCAATAATTAGGAATAATTATCAATAATTAGGAATAATTACCAATAATTAGGAATAATTACCAATAATTAGGAATAATTACCATTAATTAGTAATAATAACATTATTACATTATTAGTATATTTTATTATTAATATTAAAATAATATAATTTTCTATATTATATACAATTCTCCTTTCATCTGTGTGTTTTCTGTCTCCATATGTAATATTTGCATTCTTTTTCAAAATTATCAACCTACTCACCAATGGAGAGGTGAAAGTGAATGAAAATATTACATGTGGAGATAGAATGTTAAACACACAGATGAAAGGAGAATTGTATATAATATAGAAAATTATATTATTTTAATATTAATAATAAAATATACTAATAATGTAATAATTTTATTATTATATAATTAATATTTATGAAAAAATAATATTATACAATTAAAATAATAAAAAATTTATATAATATTAAAATTATCAATATTTGTAATAGGTTTTTCTTTATTCTCAACATATTCAATTCTTAAAGGGTCAATTTTTAGGTCTATATCAATAAAAAGTTTGCGTTAGTCGTGTATGATGTAAACTCTATAATTATCCTTGCTTGAGTGTTTTTTCTAAAAAATTATTCAAAACCAGTAATGCTTTTATATTTTATAGAAAAATATGGAACAACGAGGTCATCAACAATCACTATTAGATGACCGCATATAGTTAAATAAACGTAGAAATCCAAACGGTTCTGGTTTAAATCCAGTATATGTAGAGGGTGTGGAGAATTTTTTTATCATTTGCGGCATCAAATCCAGAATTTGTTTCAGAAGGAAAAATAAAATTCCCTTGTAGAAAATGTGCATTGAGAACGTTTGACACTTTTGACAAAGTGGGGGGACATCTCTTGCGTTTTGGTTTTCAACCAGATTATGTTTTTTGGTATCAACACAGTGAACGCAGTTCCAGAGCAGGTGATACCAACTTGATTTCGGATCCATCCCAGTTTCAAGATTTAGTACATGATGTTGCATGTTCATTTGTTCAACATAAAGAAACTCCGGCTGATATAGCTTCAAATCCTGAGTTGGCACCGTCTGAATTTTATGAGTTGTTCAGGTCTGCTGAGGATGCATTATATCCTGGCTTCAAGATGATAAAATTATAAGCAGTTGCAAAATTTATGGTTATCAAATCAGATAACGGAATGTCAAACACCTGTTTTGACCAGATATTTTCTTTTCTTAAAACACTATTACCCGAAGGAAATGTTTTGCCTGCAAATTACTATGAGAGTAAGAGGCTAGTTCGAAATTTGGGACTTACTTGTCAAAAGATTCATGCATGTTCAAATGACTGCATTTTATATTCTGGGGAAAATGAGTCGTTGGATAGTTGTCCCACATGTGGGCAACTGAGATATAAAGAAGGGAAACATGGGAAGTCTGGTTTGATTCCTATAAAACAGTTGAGATATTTGCCGCTTACATCCAGACTTCAACGTTTATTCATGTCTAAGAATATAGTGACAATGATGTCATGGAATAAAGAGAACATTTCTACCGATAAAAGCTTGAATCATCCAGCCGATGGTGATTCATGGAAACATTTTGATAGATTTAATCCATCCTTTGATTTAGAAGCTAGAAATGTTTGACTGGGCCTTTCTACTGAGGGTTTCTGTCCGTTCGGATCTTATGGTAGTCAATATTCATGTTGGCCTGTTTTTTTAACTCTGTAAATTTTCCTCCATGGATGTTGATGAAGGAGCCATATATCTTTTTGACTTTACTAATTCCAGGACATCCGAAGAAGAATATTGATGTTTATTTGAAACCATTGATTGATGAATTAAGTTTATTGTGGAGTACTGGTGTCAGTACATATGATGTTCCTACGAAACATAATTTCATACTGAGAGCAGCATTGATGTGGACAATTAGTGACTTCCCAGCTTATGGGATGTTATCTGGATGGAGTACACATGGTCATAAATCATGTCCTTACTATATGGGAGAGAACAAAGCATTTATGCTCATTCATGGAAAGAAACCTGGTTATTTTGACTGTCATCGCAGATTTCTTCTAGCTGATCATCCTTTTCGCAGAAACAGATCACATTTCAGAAAAGGAATAGTTGAAAGGGATGGACCTCCAAAAATGCTATCAGGTTCGGAGTTAAAATCAGTTGTATTTTAATTATCTCCCATCACTTTTGGTCCCACAATAAACCAAAAGAAAATTTCTGGTTTTGGGAAAGAACACAATTGGATTAAATGTAGTATATTTTGGGATTTTCCATATTGGTCTGATTTGTTGGTCCGTCACATGTTAGATGTCATGCATATTGAGAAGAACTGTTTTGATAACCTGTTTCATACAGTTTTGGATATGCCAGGAAAGAGAAAATACAATGTAAATACACGTTTAGAACTTGACCAAATTTTCAGGCGTCCAGAACTGGAACTGTTTGAGAATGTCAAAACAGAAAGTTTACTGAAACCAAAAGCAGCTTATACACTGTATAATGAAAAACGTTTATTATTTTGTCAGTGGATTGCAGATTTGAGACTTCCAGATGGCTATGCTTCCAATTTGGGTAGATGTGTAAAGAATGGTCATATTACTGGATTAAAAAGTCATGATTGTCATGTTATAATGGAAAGACTTCTACCCATTGAATTAAGAGGTCTGTTGAATTCTGTGATTTGGGATTCCATAACAGACATGTCTCATTTTTTTCGGGAAATTTGTGCGGCTACAGCAGATTATGGTGCTCTATGCAAACTTGGAGAAGATGTTGTTGTAATTATATGTAAACTGGAAAAAATATTTCCGCCGTCTTTCTTCGACTCAATGGAACATTTGATGTTACATTTTCCATATGAATCCAAATGTGGAGGTCCGGTACAGTTTCGATGGATGTACCCATTTGAAAGATGCATGCAAAAATTGAAAAGAAAAGTACGTAACAATGCATCTGTTGAAGGATCTATTACAGAAGCTTATTTGCAAGAGGAAATATCTTTTTTCTGCTCCCATTATTTTGAATCTGAGTATCCTTCAATACACAACCGAATGGGATGGAACGAGAGGAATATTGATGAAATCGACAATCAATTATCTATTTTCAACCAGCCAGAGCTTGGTTTTGGTGGAGTTTATAAACGCTGGCTTTCGGATGATGAACATCACAGAGCTCATACGTATGTTCTGCTCAACTATGAAGAGATAACATCAGTTTTACTGTAAGTGTTTATATCACTTATTCTATCATTTATGTTACAGTAAATAACTTTGTTTTTTATAGGTTGTATGATAATCATATCAAGAAACAAATTCCACAAATTACAGCAGCTGCTCTCGAAGAACGCCGACTGAAAAATTTCTCTCAGTGGTTTCAAAAACTGGCAACATAAATTCTTTATCTTTTAGAAAATCATTCAATGTATAGTTTACTATATTGATAATTATTTCACAAATTTTCAGGTGTCTCGACATGATGATAAAATTGAAAAACGGTTGTGTATATTAAGTAACCCACCTTCCAAACTTGTTAAAACTTATAATGCATATGTGGTGAATGGATTTCGATTTCACACACATGCATATGGGGAATTGAAAAAAAAAATGAACAGTGGAGTTAGCTTGAGAGGATCTCATCATCGAGAAAATGAAGTTGACTTTTATGGCATACTTGATGAAATCATTGAACTCTGTTATCTTGGACAACATTACATAACCATGTTCAAATATCGGTGGTTGGATACAGAGAGAGGCATGCGTGTTCATCTGACTCATGGAATCATCGATATTAAATGTAAAAGTGTTCTCGCAGTAAATGAACCATTATTATTGGCTCAACAGGCACATCAAGTTTATTACCCAAAGTATTGTGCTACATCAAGATACTTGACTGATTGGTGGAGTATAATAAAAATCAAAATTCGAGACAATCAGTTTAGTCAAAGTGAATGTGCTTTCACTGATGTGCAAAGAATTGATGTTTTTCAAGAGAGTACTCAAAATCAATATTTTTTACAAAGAGACATCAGTATCGATGACGACACCCCACATTTAAGAGTCGGTAATGACGATGATGTTAATGATGTCACATATGAATTTGAAATGGTAAGAGATGAAGTAACTGGAACTCGAATGGATATCGACGATGTTGAGGAGGAATATGAAGATGACATTGAAATATATGTAGATGGTGGTGAAGATGAACACTGATAGAATTCCATGTGAGTTATATACAATCATAACTAATATATATGTATATATAATAGTAATTATCAATTATTTGCTAACAACATTAACATTTTCTGTTTCAGATGGACGATGACACATTTCGTGAGTTGGCGGATGCTGACCTGTCTTTCGATGCAGATAACCCTCAGCCTGCAGGCGCTCCAGGGAGTATGCGGAGGGGGCGCGGTCTTGCACGATTGATGATTCCTGAACCCGTCCCCGAGCGACGTCCACGTCTTGGGTTTGATCCACGCACACGGAGGTGTAATAACCTGTGTGATAACTTGTGGATTTGACTAAGATTTCATTAATCTATTCACATAATAAATGTTTATTATTTTTACAGTTTTCCGCATATAGCTGTCCGACAGGGCAACGCTATTTTTTGCAACTATTTCTCTCAGCCTTGGACTACATGGGAGCAGATTCCCATTGATGTGCAGCAGGCCATGTTCGGCCATTGGTTGGTACGTACGTAAATAAATAATTTTTATTTTGAAAATTATTCCATTTCTAACTTGATATTTTGATTTATTTGTAGGGTTTATGGTATCCGATCAAGGATACCATGCGTGACGCCATCCATGAGGCATGGGAGGTGGCCATGTGTGATCGCTTTCGTCAGTTTTTGAACAATTTAAGAAAAGCTTCCACGAAAAAGAAGGAGTGTCAGTTTTTGATGAGTCATGTAGAGCACACCGACCAGAGTACATTTCATCCCATGTATGGGATGGATTATGTGTGCACTGGTTGAGTGATGCCTTTCAGAGGAGATCATCAGTGGGGAGGCAGAATCAGGGGAGACAGAAGGTGACTTATCGAGCTGGGAGTCGTACTTTCAGTACTCATAGATAGCATCTGGTACGTACATTATTTATAAATATTTTATATAACTATAAATATTAACAGTTTATTTTTTGTTCTTATAGGCTGTCGAGCACCCTGATATTATAGATTACGACGTATATCGGAGGATGTATAGTGATCCTACTACTGGGGAGCTCAGAGGTGATCGTCAGCGTCACATCGTGGTTAGTATTATTTGTTTTCAAGTTTAAAAAATAACTGCATATAATATATTTACAATTTTAATTTTAAATTGCAACTACATGAGTCATATGAGGCCGCAACGTCACAGACCCGGCCTGAGAGTCAGGCCGAGTCATCAGATCAGACCACTGGTTGTCATTTTGATGAGGCGGCATGGATGCAGGCCACCCAGTATGCCTTCGAGAAGGGCCGGGTAGTTGGTATCAGCTCTCGACTGACTCCCGGAGATTATTATGGCAGTGCTGCGATGTCGGCGTCCAGCTTGAGAGGAGCTCGTGCATCTTCTTCTACTACACAATATGAGGATCAGTTGCGATCTCAGACTGCACTGATAGAGAGTCTCCGACAGGAGCAGGAGCAGATGCGTCAGCAGCAGCAGCAGCATGAAGAGGAGCATCGACGCTAGCAGCAGCTGTACGAGGAGCAGATGAGTCGGTGGCAGCAGCAGCATCAGGAGCAGATGGAGTACATGCGCCTACTCACTCATGCTATAGGGATGGAGTTTCCTCCACCAGCATCTGCAGATCCCCCCCTCCCTCCTCCCCCCTCCTTCAGATTAGAGTTTGTTTTTATGTTATAAAGTTTGTTAAATCAAAATATGAATTTTTTTTCTATTCGTAGTTTCTGTCTCATTATAAATTATTAATAATATTATATTTTGAAATAACAATATTAATATGAATAATAATATTATTTATATTTTATAATATTAAATTATATATATATATTAAAATTTTATAATATTATAATTTAATTATATTTTTTTGTAATATTAGAATTATTTTAATATTTGAATGTAAAATAATTCTATTATTTTTATATTAATTAAAATAACTTATTAATATTTTTTATTTATTTATGAATTATAATTCTAATATTATTATATTAATTAAAATCATTTATTAATATTCTATTATTTTTTATTTTTGAATTATAATTCTATTATTATTATATTAATTAAAATAATTTATTAATAATTTATTATTTTTATTTGTGAATTATAATTCTATTATTATATTAATTAAAATCATTTAATAATATTTTATTATTTTTTATTTTTGAATTATAATTCTATTATTATTATATTAATTAAAATAATTTATTAATAATTTATTATTTTTATTTGTGAATTATAATTATATTATTATATTAATTAAAATCATTTATTAAAATTTTTTAATTTTAGAATTATAATTGGATTATTATTAAATTAATTAAAATAATGCATTAATATTTTTTTTATTTTTTATAGTATTTGAGACGGGATACTATGCCCGTCGCAAATAGTAATATTATTATATTCATTAAAATAATTTATTAATTTTTTTTAATTTTTTTTAAAAAATACTAATTGCGACGGGCCCGTCGCAATTGGTATTTGCGACGGACCCATCGCAAATACGATTTTAAAAAGTTTTCACAAATATACGGACTAATATTTGCGACGGGAAGGATCGCAATCACAAATAATACCTTTCGTGACGGGCCCGTCGCAAATAATTGTTGTTGCGACGCCGTTTTCTGCGACGGACTATTTGCGACGGGTCCCCGTCGCAAAATCCTATTAGCGACGGGATCCCGACGCAAATGCCCCGTCGCAAATGCCATTATTTCCAGTAGTGTCTCATCTTTAAACTCTCTATTTATTCTCACTTTTAAGTTATGGTACCTAGGAAAAGAACCATAATGTATGGTGTTTGTAACATTATGTTAAATCCAAGATGATATATCTTTCAATTATAGCATGTTTCAACTTCTTTCACTTAGTCGTACAACCCTAGGAATAGGAATTGAAGTCCCCAAAAAGAGGAAAATTATAATGAATATATACAAGATACTAATTTTGATAATTAGTGGTGGGGAAATTGTGATATAATTTCAATGAATAACTATAAATATAAATGTATTTTTTGTTTTCATTTCACTTTTATGACTATTGTGTTCATATTTTATGAAATGACCAATTATAATAGTTTCCTTAAATATGGTGGTTTTATATGTAGAGAAAATTCCATGAACTCAATTCACCCCCTATTGAGTAATAGTGTAGTATGTATCAATCTAAAATTACTCAAGAATATGATTGATGATAATTTATTTATTTATCTCCAAAATAATATTTAATCTAAAAAATTTCTAGATTAACATTCATTAGATACATATATTTAATGAATATTTTCCCTCTACTATATGTAATTATTTTTTATAAAGATAAAAACCATTAGTCATACATGATCAATATATCACATTTGAATGTGTTCTATATTTAATTAATATATCCTCCTATTATTTACGTAGTGAACCATCATAATTATAGCATATATTAATCATAGATACTTTACGGTATTGATATTTTCAAAAACAATTATATAAATAAACTCATCACTATTCATCAATAACCTTATTATATAACGACATCATAGGTATTAATGAAATAGAAAAAAACACTATGAAAGGTCATGTAATACGATTAGGGTCACCCATGACTCATCTACAATATATTATAATATCTATGGGAAACAACTATCACAAGACATACTTGGTTAGATGATTGAGTTCCTAAGTACTGCGGTATTGGAAGGAATCTAGAAGTTAGTAATTTAAAGGTTATTCATTCATAAAACCTTATGTCATCTTAGTAAAAAAATTATAGAAATGATTTTTTTGACATCTTATCCCTTTAACAAATTATTTATGTAAAATCAATAGCATTTTTCAACTATTTATAGAAGTCATATATATTTTCCACATACCAAAATCAATAAAATTATACATCGATAAATATAAAAATGATTCCCTTTCATAATGACCAAGAAATACATTTATGAAGTAATATAAAAGAATTTAAAATTATAAATCCCAAAAAATGTATCCATGGCGCCATATATAACCTAGACCAACATTTCAAGACAATAAATATGCCTCTATGCAAATGATATTTCTGATCCAAAGTCACCATAATCCTAGATACTTTCTCATTTGAGATATAAATTACAACAAAATAGTTACACCAAATATGTATTATAGATAATTAGCATCTTAAACCATGGTCATAAATATTTCAATCTAATTTTATTGTAGAAGAAAAACAAATCAATCATCATTCCATGAATCTTATATTAATGTACAAAATTTTTTTCTATTCATTTTAATATTTTATATAAATAAAGAATTTATACTAATAAAACCAAAATTATATTTATTAGTTAAAAATTGAATTGTAATTAAATAAATAATTGGTGTGTTTAAAAATGAAATTGAATATTTATAAAATATTCATAAGTAAAGAAATTATATTAAATTTATAATTTAACTTGGAGTTAGGGATATTTCATAATGAAATCAACATTAATATGCAATATTTTTTATGGACCCCTTCATTTTATTGATAACATGGAATTTAAATTAATTATTTTCTATCATATGAGATATAAAAATTTTATATTATTTAATAATTTTTCATAATCTAAATATTAATTTTTATAATTAATTTAAACCTTGATATAATAAACTATTAAATTGAATTTCCATATAGCACATATTAATTTCAATAAATTCATTTAATTTCAATAATAAATATTATATAAATATTGAAAATAAATAAGTTGAAAATTTTAAATATTTATATTAATGACATATTTTTCAATTCATAAAAAATTATCAATTACACATATAATTATAAAATAAAAATTTATATAAAAATTATATATGATCACATATAATAATAATAGATATAAAATAAAAACATTTAATATTATAGACACGTAATTTTTACATATTTAATATATTAAAAATTTTTTTTTATTATTTTAAATTAATATATTTACTAACATTAAAATTAAAATAATTAATAGAACATAAATTTTAATATTGGTTATAAATATATTAAGAAAAATTTAATTTAATTTTAATTTGAAATACTTAAAAATATAATATTTCAATAGAAATCGTTTTTAATTATTTCTCTATATTGTTAGATATAATATACATCACAATAAAGGTTGGGTGAGTACATATTTATCATTACAAAATATTGATACATCAGAGCTCATAAATATCAATCTGAACACACAGACTTCATTAGAATAATGCCCTCAAATCACTATCAAAACCAATGATAGAAGTTGGTTTGTAAAATATAGCTGTAGGATATGATTCTTGAAACTTTTTGAGAGTTTCTGATATATTTGAACACAAATTATTCAAATTTATTTCATATCATGAATTATACGCAACATCAATCAGAATAAAAATGAAAATATGTTATATCCTAGATGTTAAATATATAATTATGAATTGGACTAAATATACTATGAAATTATTGATGGATTTTTTATTCAACAAAAATTTATTAATTAACTTTTAGAAATAATAACTCAGATTTTAGAAAAGATGCTTTATGATTTAAATAAGAATGATCAAAAAATGGTTATTATTACATTTCTTGCAAGGAAATTAAAAAAAAATTATTCTTCATTTAGAGCTTTTATATTCAAAAATTAAAAATATTTAAATAATCCCAAAAAAAATTTTAAATTGAAATTTTGATATTGTTCACAAAAAAAATTATTTTACTAATGATTAGTTGAATGATAAAAATTTATGTAAAACATCAATTTCTTTTCAGTACAACAAAACATTTATAAGTACAAAAATAGTTTCATTTTGACATTAAAGTAATGTAATACTATATTATTTATATATTTTTAATTAAGTACATAAGAACAAATATTATGATTTATTTTTATATAAGTTCATTTTTATACTCAAGAAATTTTTTTCAAAAAATGGATATAGTGGAAATTTTTTTCTTACAATAATAAAGATTTTCTTAACTTATAGGTGTAGAATAATGAAAAAGGACTATATATTTTCAATCATGTAGATCAAATTTTATAAATAGATTCATTTTTATTCTAAAATTTAATATTTAACATGGTAAATATTTTTCACCTCAATAAAGGTAAAACATCTAAATACAGGCTAGAACATTTTTATAAAGCATTAAAATATCTAATAATCATTCATTTATACTATTTGATTATTATATTTAATTCATTTTCATTTATGATTATAATATTTGAGATTTTGGTGCAAGTTATCCCTAATTATGACTTTTATATTATTTTCATAAATAGATAAATACATAATGTCTGTATAATGACATTAATATATCTAATATTTTTCATAAAGATTAGAAGAATATATTATTAGATATAAATTTTTAATTTTAATATGAATAAATTTTTAATGGAAACATATTTTAAATTTTTTTTGATGAAATGTTTTTATTAAATTATAAAAAAACACCGACATAGTATTTGTGTATGAAATAGAAATATTAAATAAATTGTTTTAATAATAAAAAATAAATATATTTGGGAATAATTATTATGTTTAATATGTTTTATAGAAAATATAACATATTATTTATGTTTTTAATCTTATTTTAAAATTAAATTTATATATTAATAATATTGTAAAAAAATATATATATTATTATTAAAATGACATTAATGGTATTTTATAATTAATGATTTACTTTTTATTGATGTAAAATAATAAATTTTTAAGAAGAAGACATGGGTTATGGGGTATGGTATTCAGCAACATCCAATGACCATTTTTCAGAAATTATTTACCTTATACATAAATTTATGTCCCATTATGATTTAAAAAGTGTTAATTACAGTTTTGGTTACAATTAGTTAATGAATTCTTAATTAAAATCCTAATTTTTTTTAAAAATGAAATATAATTCAATCAAAATTTTATTTGGTGAATTCATTGAAAACATAACATATCATATAGTCATATTTTTTTCATCATGGTTCAACTTAATCATAAAATAGTATATGTTACATTTAAAATTAATGTGTTCTTCCTATAAGTGTCTATTCCATCTCTATAATAGGACACCACCTCCACTCCATTATTGAAACCACTATTAGAAAAATAGGATGACCAGAACAATACAATATTAAATTTATGAATTTCAAAGACATGATATATTTTATCTAGTGTTAATGAAACACCATTCCAACTATCTATATAAAGTGATTTATTAGTTGTCTACTTAAGAGGATGTAATAATTTTTATGGAACCTTAAAATTTATTTCTTATTCTAAATAATATAAATTATATTTACCAATAATAAAATAATTAACTTTGTATCATATATATAGTGATACATTTTTATGATTATGTTACGACTACTGTCACCACATTCCTATATCATGGAAAACAAAAATTGTTCTCATTATTATTTGTAACATACCATTACAATATATCTGTGTAATTAGTTTCATCCTACCCATTTTAAATGTATAGAAATAAATATAGAATTACTAAATTCAAATGATATTTTTTAAAAAAATTTGATAAATTTTATTCAATTTATCATTTAAATTGTTACGCTACAACTGATTAATAACGACAATGTATCTCATCTGTGTTCGTAGACTACCATTTTCATCTAGTTATATGATTAAATATTCATGAATTAATTCCATGGATTTTTATAATTATATATATTTGGAATATATATTAGTTTTATATCATTATTGTCTTTGTTTATGTTACATTAACTGGGTAAATAGGAAAGGAAAATGCCAAATAGAAACATTCATGAAAAATAAACTATTAACATCCACAAAAATGATTTATAAATATAAAAACTAATAAATTGGTGTTGAGATGTTATAAATAGAACATATATGATAATATAATTATTAAAATTTTCATGTTTTATAATTATTGTAAAATTGAATTTATTTTATAGGATGTAAGAGAAATTACAAAGCATGTTGAACATCTGTTACGTTTTTCAAGTCTCACTTTTATATTCACTGATAATATTCCATATCTCAAACTTATTTATTAATTTTCATTTATATATTATATATGAATTTATTTTTTTATTATTATCAGGAAAAATTTGTGGATTTAAAAATCCATCTACAATTATTTTTATCATGTGGTTTTGATTTGTAGTTTAGAAAAGGGGTGAGGATTCATCATCTTAATATTGCTTCACTGAGGGGTGTTTTATGTTTTGAAAATTGTTATAATTAATACTATACATTTTAAACCATTATTTATATTATATGATTATTCTCCTTATATTGGTGATATTTAATGTTTCATTTGATGTTTCCTATTCATGAGGCATATAATTTTAAATATAGCAAATTAAGAAGGGATTTTTGATTAATTCAGATTTTAGTCCTAAATTTTTTGACATAAATTTATATTTAGGGTAATTATATGATACTTACTTTATATACCTAATTAATATTCATCCAATTTTATTAATCATGAAATATTTAGGTAATATTTGAATTATCAGCTGTTTGATACCCAAAATGATCAGGAAATTATTTTTGTGAAAAATGGAATTATTTTTTCTTTGGAGACTAAAATTTTTCGTCATAGTAATTTTTATGATAATTATTAAAATAATGTTTTAAATATTTTTACTGCATTTAATAATTTAATTTTAACTATTTTTTGTTTCAACAAAAGAAATATGAATAGAATATTGTTGTAATCTTAGAATAACATAATGTATTACTTTTTACTAAAATTTTAAATTGAACCATGTTTTTTAGAAACACACAATGGATGTAATTTCTGACCATAATGATATAATAATGATGTGTATATTTATTTATACGATTCTAGGGTTTTTTAAATGATATTATTTCCTTGTTATTTTTTAAATATATGTATTTGGAATGTGTTATTTTCAAATTAATGGATTGTTCTCCCACAAGTCTTCATATGATCTTTTAGGGAATTTATTCATATAATATAAAATATTTCTAATATAATTTATAATATAAGTGATATGATCTAATGATATGATCCTTATTAAAGATATTAATGTTGTATGATTATGATTAATAATTTTTTTTCAAAACCCATTTATTTTCCACTAGTTAGGATATGAAGAAATGATTTTCGAACCCATTTCATTTCTAAAAGTAAGTATATGATGATATAAGGAATATTTTTGATCATGTTGAATTGATAAGAATAAAATATTATATTGTTATTAGTGGGACTAAAATTTTATATAAGTTGAATTCATTTGTTAAATAACAATATCTCATAAGATTATAAGTATTGAAATGTCATTTTAACCCAATTCAGTAAGCATATATGTCCATAATTATAGTGTTATGATTGAATCATGAATAAGGATATGATGTAATGGGTGGGGAACCCAATAAAAAATTACATTAAGATTAGTTTTACTTAAATACCGAGATTATTTTCTATGATTTTGTGTATTCCTGAAATTTTTTTCCTATTAATATGATATTTTCTCAAGGAACGTGATTTGATATTGATGATTCGTCACTCTTATATCATATATTATTTAAAAAAAATCATTACTTTGTGATTCATTAAAAATGATACATGAATTGTTGTATATGATTATTATATATTATGATCATGTTCTCATACAACTTTTCTAATCTTTTTATAGAATATTATAAAAGAATGATTCAACCTTTAAATACCCTTACTAAGCATATGAGTTCACTGTTTCTAATGATTCATTTTACCATGCTCTGAAGAATATTTTTTTATATTTTATATATAATATGTTTTATATTAATGATGAATATAATGTGAGATGATGTAGAAGGTTTTTGAAATGCTATTTTTTGATTCATGTTTACAAATAAATATTCCATTACACATATGGTATGTATCATAATGTTATGAAATGAATTTTCATCTAATATTTTTTAATATTCATGGAGATAATTTTATATATATTGTATTTGGTATCAGATAAAGAATTATTTTGTTATGGATAGATGTATGAGTAGAATTTAGTGACAATCCATATTAAAAGGATATTTATTTAATAAATAATATGATATGGAAACTATAAAAGTATTGTTTTTTAAAAGGAATGAATCTATATATAAATACTAGAGTGTTAAATGGTTATGGAATAGATTCACCTTGGAGTAATAAATCTTAGTGAGTATTATTTGGAATTAATTTTTTCTCCTATTAGTGAATAGTTTACCTAAGACTATAAACCCAAATAAACACTCTTGAGGGATATTCATAAGACAATTCACATATTGCTTATGATAAATTAAAAATTATTTTAATAGATGATGAAAACATATGGACTTGGTCAAACATAATATTTCATAGATTGAAAAGATTGTTTCGTGATTTATATATGAAACAATTTATTTTTCAACATTAAATGGGGATTCCACAAGATTATTTATTCTCAAATTATGATTTCTTATTTTTTCTATGGCTGCAACATTGAGAAATCATGATAATAATGAATGTGTCATAAAATGTAATCTTTCATGAGTAACCAAAATATACAGCGGATGGATTGTAAAACCATATAATTATTCTCAATTATTTACCTAGTTCTATTATTTGTAATCTGATATAAGTTTAGTTTCATTACTCGCAGAAATAGAAAAATGGTATTTCATGATGATAATAGAGGGCATATGATTTAGTTTTTCAGTTACCATGTATGTTGGAAGAAACTCTTACAAAATTTCTTAAATGGGCCATAAGATGTTTTATGTGCCGAAAAAGGGTTTAGAGAAATTAACATAGTAGGAAAATGAATAAATCAATAGATGAAACTGATATAGATTTTGATTTACCATTAATAGTTCATCGTATTATATTTTCGAAACATGGATAATATACTTATCATTAACACAATCTAAGGGATTCCTTGTAGATTAAGGAAGATACTCTATTATGATAATCATTTATGTGTGATGATTGAATAATTTATTTTTTGGGATCCCGAAATTTTGTAGCATAATATTATTATCAGGGATGTAATTTTGTCTGATTATTTATTCATAAACATTATCATTATAATGTTATCTATCTATATGTCTTATTCTTATGATGTTATTTCCCCCTTAATGTCTATATTTTAACTTCCCTATATTGCTCTACTTAAATGGGAACACGATTATTTAGTATTTTGTACAACCTTAATGTATCTTATGTTCAATATTAAAAAGTGGTTTTATTATCATTTTGTATGAAGTTGGTTTTAAAGATATATATTTTCAAATATTGACCCTTTTATAATAGATATAATATTAATAGTTTACAATTTATTTTATGGGGTTATAATAAAAAAATATTGTTATATTATGGTTAATTTGTCATTAAATAATTATTTTTTCATTTATAGATTTTTTATATACAATATATATCCTAAAATTATCTATATTTATTGATTATTCATCTAAAGTACGAGTAGGAATAATATTATACACATTATTAAATGTTTATAGAAATTTATTACTCAATATAATATTTTGGATTCATTCGTTTGAAAGAAGAACTCAATATTTTTAAATGTCATTTTATTTTTATAAACTATATTTTTCATCAAAAATTATTTTCCTTTCATTTGTATGTGGATTTTATAATAAATTTATACAACTTTAAGATATTATAAGATACAAAATAATAATTATTTATCAAAATATCATATAGAAAGTATCTGATTTTGAATTTTTTATATTTTGTAAAAATTAATAATGATTCAGGGAATACTGAAACAATATCAAATGTTGTAAAATATCCAATTCATTTCATGAATTAATTAATTAAAAGGTATAATTATGTTTTTTAATTGACCTTAGAGAAACATAATTCACTTTTAATTATATATAATCAAATTAAATTCATAAGAATCTACATTATAATACATTTTTCAACATGTTCTGTTTAGGAACTAAATTTTTTTCTAAAAAAAATCATTACATTTTTGCCACTTATTTGAATGTAAAATTATACTAATTATATAAATTAAATCATTAAATCTATAATCAATATTATAATTCATGATAAATAAATTTGTACATATATCCCACTTTTTATTCTTAATTGTATCTTGTTAAATATTTATAATATCTATATATATAAAAATGGAAAAATGAATTGAAAAAATTGGGATGTGGCATTAAAATTGAAGTAACATTTTAGTTTATTCAATTGTTTTGTTGAATTTAGTCCATTAACAATAATGATTTTATCGTATAATATATTTGATCTCTTTATATTAGCTAATTTATATTAATTTATTAATTGGATAAATAGAAATTTTTACTATCTTGAATTTAATTTATCTAATTTTTTCATGGGGAGAAAAGGACAAAATTTTTAATTAAAAATTATATTATTTATTTGAATTTTTTTTAAGATGGTAAAATAGTATTATTTTTACTAATCAAATAATTTCCTTAAATTCTTTTGAAACATTAACGTTTTATTTGGTCAGATAATACACAAATAATATAATTGGTTTTAAAAATATTAAATGAAATTTAAATTGGATGAATTATATTATTCGAAAATAATTTCTAAATGTCAAAAAGTAATGAAGATGTATAAGTTTAAGATTGAATTGAGATTCGATATTTTATATGTTAATGTAAAAATATGTTAATATTTCTAAGAATTACATTAATTTTATATATCGGTAAATAATATATAATTAACTATTTTGAAATAATAAAATCTTGAAGGAGGAAAAGGAGGGTGTTCATGTTCTAAAATTAATTTTATTTACCATTTGTGATTGAATTTATTCCATAGTGGAAATATAATATCCCTTTAATATTGAAAACATGTTGACCACTTTTATTAATAAAATTGTTTGATGGCGGTTTTAAAAAATATAAATGCATTAAATTTACCAAAAATCATGTCGAGATTATATTGATTAAATAAATTTCAATTTAATCCTACATTACATTTCTTATTTTACTAAATTGTTACACATTCATATGAAAAAAAATTGTAATAAAATAATTTAGGTAATTCCATGTTTTTTGTATCCTTTACTATTAAAGGACACCACTTATATTTTTTTCTTTGAAAACTATGATCCAATGATATCGATCAAAACATTCACAATTATCTTACTGACATTCAAAATCCAGATGTAGAGGTGTAGGTATTCTTAATTGAATTTTCCATGTGTCCTTAAGAAGCATTCTAAAGGATGTATAATTAATAATAGGTAACTTTTTTTATGACTCATTGATATTTAATTTTTATTATATAAATGAAAAATATATTATATCCATTCCATATTAATTAATCTTCCAATTAAATTAACTGATATGTTATTATAATAAATGGGAATCATTTTAAACCTCTATACCTTCCATTGGAAATCAAAAACTGTGGCCGTTCTTATGTATTATTTACAGTATCTACAAAGAAATGTTTTTTTATTTTGTTCATCACCACTTTACA
Source organism: Viscum album (assembly GCA_963277665.1). NCBI lineage: Eukaryota > Viridiplantae > Streptophyta > Magnoliopsida > Santalales > Viscaceae > Viscum > Viscum album. The sequence goes on along the minus strand of OY728126.1, from coordinate 1,045,656,202 downwards.
TGAATGGTAATAAAAATTGTAAATAATTATTTTATATATTATTTATGAAAAAATAATCATTTTATATCTTTAATATTTTATTTTATTTAATTCATTTCCACCAATTAACAAATTATCACATGGAATGGCCGTATATAAGGACTATCATATCTATATAGTTATGTGATTACGTTTCCATTTCCTCCTTTATATATGATAATAATTATGAACATAATTAATATTTATGATATTAATATAAATTTTAATATTATTCCAATGTTGTAAACACGAGAATGGTTCATGAAGAGAAACTAACAAAAAGAAACATTCATTAAAAATAATAACATAATAGTAATAAATGAGAAATTTAATAATTAATTACTAATAAATTTAGTCGAAATATTATAAGTTAATATTATTTGGAATTATAACAGTTTAAATGGTTCTATTATATTATTCTATTTAGTATTAATTTTTTATATAAAAGTTAGATCACATTAGTATCATGTATAATTATATTAAGGGTACATGTTCTAGTAGTTTTTTTGTGAGACATATTCCATAGTCAATTTTTATTTTTATTTTTGGGATACACATACAAACCATGAAATTATTTTCTAATTATTCCCATGAATCTTTTTTGGATTTAAAAATCCATACATGGATATCTATTTCAAGATATTTTTATTTTTTGATTACTATTCTTATAAAGGTTTTTCATCTTAATATTGCTTTATTGAGACATGTTTTATTGTATACACTAATTTTGGATTGTGGGTTGTATATAATTACACTTATTAATTTTCAATCATGAATATAATTATTTTCAATATATATAATGTTTAATAATATGTTATTTTGTAATTGGGATTAAAATTTAAATGCTTCAAATGTGTTAAATAATTAATTATGTAATAATATTTTAAGTAGGATTATTTTTAATCAAAATTACATTAAGGGAAATTATATTATCTTTATTAAAACCTGAAAAGTATTTCAATTTTAATAAATGATATGATTACTCTTGAAAAAATTAATTATTCACTATAATAGAAGTAAATTAAAATAAATTTACATTTCATTGGAACATTAAACCTCATGTGGTGATATTGAATAAAACAAGGAGTTGTAGTAATGTGATATACACATGAAAAAATAAGAAATTAACTAAAAAACAATAGTAGTTTGAATTACACTAATGATATATCCCCACTCACAAATATCATTAGAATAAATTGAAGAATTAGGATAATAATTATCATTATTAATTTATTTTTAAAAACCATCATAATTGAAATACTGTGTCATAAATGGAGAATGCTGGTGTATAAGGCCCCATCCTTAAACCTTACTAAATCTTGAGTTATTACAAGATTACACATTGAGGATCTTTTCAGGTTTAGATTTTTGGAGAATTATATCATAAAACTTGCATTACATTCCACATTTAAACAAAGTGGTTACATAAAAGATAGTATTCATTTTTACCATCCATGGAAACATATTTAAAATAAAACATGGATTCTTTCTTGACACTTCCTTGACACTATCATCATATCATGTACCCTTCCCTGGACCTGTGAAAAACATTTCAAGAACTTGGGATGAGCATAAAAAGCTCAGTAAGGGATATAAAAATATGGAAAGGAAACATGAGTACATATATACATAAGAATCAATGAAATAATACTCTACTCATAAAACATAATCACTTTAACATACCTAATCATATCATGAATAAATCATAGAAATCGTAAGACATAGGCATTCATAACATTCTTACGTAGGGAGTAACCCTCTTGGTTATGTTTGGAATACCCATCACAGTATATTCCCTAAATATTTTCAGAGAAACCTTAATGTTTAACTCCTTCGCATTACACAATGCATTGGAGAGGTATATTGGGCTCACCCGCCCTTAGTTTATCACAGAACCACCTGTCATCGTAATAATGACCATGAACCATAACATAATCGTATCACATAAAACATGCATAAAGGAAACGTAACATTTCCAATTTTCAATCAAAAGATATCAATACAACACATTGATATAAAAACATTATGAAAACCATTTTCAATACCAAAATAAAAGAAAAGTAAAACATGGTATTTATTTTTCTTTAAAAAAAGGTCTGGCTTGTAGAGGAAGCTGAAACTTAAATAATGGTTACGGCTGCAGAGAAGTCATTGTCGACGCATACGTACGACAAAAACATTCCCTTTTATCATTTAGTAAAATGATTCTTATAAAAAAGATTCCTTTTGGATAAACTTTAAAGTCAAAGGGGTTTATACACCATATAATAGAAGGTTGTGTATAAAACAAAATATGCCTCAATGAAAGGAGATTGAGAGAAAGTCCCATACAAAGATCATTTTTTAAATAAAATAGATCTATTATGTGTATTCACTATAATTACACATGAATAAAGTAAAAATACAAGATAGGACATAATAATATCGTGGCATAATTTGAAAGTAGGAGATTAACCCAAAGAATGGAAATTGGGTTAAGAAGTTCCCTTACCTCGTATCCGACTTGACATGATCATTCTTTAATCTCCTGAATAATAAACTTGAGTTAATTTATACTTTCTTAAGAACCTTTTTCAAGTTCATTATTCCTTTTATATAATTTATTACCATGTCATGAACACTATGTTATTATTTAAGTTTATAACGGTCGTTTTAACGATCATTGGTACTTGAGTCAAAAATGAACTTCTTATATTTATAAGTTGTTCACGTAGTCAAATATCCATTATCTAAAGAATGATATTCATGATGTATATTCCATATATATCATATATATCCAGTATATACATGCATTTATAATATTACATAATCATTTAGAGGTATGAAATGAAATGCACCGTTCATGGAGACGGTAAGCCGTACATACGCATGAACGATACTTTCATTTCTATGTCATATTAATGGCATTAAAACTAAATGAGAGATATGAATATTTTAATTCCAGAATTATATTCATCATTTAGATATGACATAAATCATATATATCTATTATATATATGTACTTATAATAGTACATTACATTTGGGGATAAGAAATGAAATGCACCGTTCATGGAGATGGTAAGCCGTACGTACGCATGAACGCTACTTTCATTTCTATCTCATACTTTAATGGACTTAAAAAATAATGATACATAATAGTATTATAATTAGAGTATGGTATCATATATAATATCATTAAATCTATCCTTTATACGTACCACATATGGTATTAAAGAATCAAATCACTTTGAGGGGGCGGTAGTCCGCACTTCCTAAAATGAAGATATCACGTATACCCATAATGGAATCCATAAAGGTATGACATAAATGAAAAATAAAGAAGCTTAAGGAAAACATAAACATATTATATATCATATATATATATAGTGACATCTTAATGGCCACCTTTGAAGGTGTTAGAATAATATTGAACAATCATCGTTTCGTGAGGCAGAAATTCGCCATCCACGGAAACAGTATGCTCTTTAACCATTAGATGAAGGTGTATGTAAGTGTTTCTCGAATTATTCTTATACAAACATCCTATTATACTGAATATACTGTAGTTTTTACAAAATAAATGAATAAAAATATTTTAGGGGGTTGGAGAATCAAAATAAAACATAAGAACACAAGAGAAGACAGGACCTTTAAATCGGGTTACTCTTTTTGATTTGAGCTCAAAGGCTTCCTTGGGAAGACTTCTGCCCAAAGTGAGGCTTCTAGGAGTAAGAGAGGGATTTTGAGAGACAAAATGATCTGGGGTTGGCCAAGCCAAAGGCTTGAGAGGTGTGGGTAAAGGAGGTAGAGGTGGGGGCCTTTTATAAGAGGAGAGGAGGGGCACTCTTGGAAAGTTACAAAATGTTACTTTATTTTCAAATGGGTTTCAGATTTTAAAGGTCCCACATTGATTTATTTCTAGGATAAGGTGATAAGGGTTCTTAATATACTCATACAATAGGTCTTTGACAATTTTAGGTCTTAGAGTTTACATTATCTTTTTATTTTATTTAAATTTTTAAATAATGAGGTAATCGCTGTATCATCATGATGTCATAAATAATTTAATTTATTTAATGTCTAAAAATTATGAAAAAATACTATGATGTACGAAATATTTTTATCTTTACAATGAATATTTATAGTCCAAAATATCATTTATGTAATCAAAATTAATTTTTTTTACTCAGGTGAGACATTCTTTGTTATATTTAACTTTCTTTAATAATAAAAAGATAAAAAAGTCACTTTCACACAAAAGTGATTCAATGGTGTCCCCATGTTTGGAACAAGGCATACCATGGTCGGACATGAGACAACCAGTAGAATTAGGACACATTTTGGTGTCATTTTTTATTTTTATTATATTATTTTATTATCCTTAACTACCTGATTACTCATTAATCAAGATAATTAAAGATAATTACCATCGTTACTATTCATAATGTCCAAAAACAAAAGAGTCTTGATTAAATAATTTGGACCTTATGATTCCAAATATTTAATCAATTTTACCAAATTCCAAACACATAACTTGAAATAATTTATTTAAAAATAATTCCCTTTGTCAAAACAAATAGCGGGTTTTTTTTAAACAATATCTATGAAAAGTTTGGCATTAGTTTATGCCCAATTCCAAAGTGAAATTAATCCTCATAAACACCATTGGATTAAATGGTAACAATATATTAAGATTACACTTTCAGACTTATTAAAAAGATAATCTAACCATATAATTAAATTAGATGAAAAAGCAGTTTTGATGTAAAATGCAATATTTTTCACTATTCATTAAAAAAATGAACATTGTCAGAAAAATAAAAAAAATTATCCAATGTAAATTTCAATGTCCCAATCATAAAGAATATGTTTATTTTGAAAAATAGAGACTATTAATTTGTCAAAAGTTTGATTTAAAAATTGTTTTCCATCAAAAGGCAGTAAAACAATCTTTTAAAAATATTAGTGTATTCCATGATTAATATTGGATTTATTCTCATTTTAAGCCTCTAAAACACTATCTAATTCATAAATAAACATAGATAAAAATACCTATTATTCATTACTTACTTGGGATGTTACATCCTTCCCCCATTTAGAAAATTGCATCCCCGCAATTTATTTACTTATCGAATATGTGGGGGTATTTATCCCTCATTGCATTTTCAGATTCCCATGTTGCCTATTCAATCATGTGGTTTTTCCAAAATAAAATACCTGATGAATCACCTTATTCCGCAACACTTGATCCCTATGATCAAGAATCTGAACTGGTTGTTCCTTATAAGATAGATTCTCTTCCAACTGAACTACCTCTGGACTCAAAGCATGAGATGGATCTGGTATATACTTTCTCAACATTGAAACATGAAAAACATTGTGTACCTGAGATAAAATCGGAGGTAAATCCACTCGGTATGCAACTAATCCAACTCTCTCCAGAATTTAATATAGTCCAATGAACCTTGGACTCATCATTCCTTTCTTACCAAATCGCATCACAATTTTCCATGGTGATACTTTGAGAAAAACATGATCACTTACCTCAAAAGAGAGATCCTTCCTCCTGTTGTCCGCATAACTCTTTTGCCTGCTCTGAGCTATTCTCATGTGTTTCTATATCAGCTGAACTTTTTCTGCCAAATCATCTACCAATTCTGGTCCAATCAGCTTCCTTTCACCCACTTTATCCCAGAAATCTGGAGTTCTACACCGCTTCACATATAACACCTCAAATGGTTCCATCTGTATACTGGAATGAAAACTGTTATTATATGAAAACTCAACCAAAGAAAGATGTTGGTCCCAACTTCCCTGATAATCCATCGAACAAGAACATAGAATATCTTCCAAAGTCTGAATTGTTCGTTCTGACTGCCCATCTGATTGACGATGAAAAGATGTACTAAAATTTAATTCAGTACCCAACGACTTCTGAAGGCCTTTCCAAAAGTTAGAAGTGAACCTGAGATCACAGTTAGATATAATGGAGAGAGGAACTCCATGTAACATAACTATCTCTTTAAGATACAAACGAGAAAGTTTATCTAGGGAAGAATTATATCGTATATAAAGGAAATGAGAAGATTTAGTCAAGCGATCAACAATAACCCAGATTTCATTATTACCTCGATATGTCTTCAGTAATCCCACAACAAAGTCCATGGATATATTCTCCCATTTCTACTCTGGCACTGGTAAAGGCTGAAGCATCCCTTTCGGTAACTGTCGCTCTGCTTTAGTCCTATTGACATGTCAAACACTTCACAGTAAAATCAGCAATATCTCTTTTCATTCCATCCCACCAATAATACTCTCGAAGATCTCTATACATCTTAGTACTGCCAGGATGAACTGAAAACAGAGAACTATGAGCTTCACATAACAAATATCTCTTCAAATGTGAATCACAAGGTACATACAATCTCTTACCAACTCTCAAAACACAATCATTATCAATGTTTAATTCAGGCAACTTACCCTTCTGAACCAACTCTACCTTTTTCTGCAACTCACTATCTTTCTCCTGTGCTTGATTGATTCTGTCTGATAGAGAAGATTTCACTGATACCTGAAACAAAATAGAAGGACATCCGGAACCAACAACTTCTATGCCAAATTTAATCAAATCCTTAACCAAAGTATCACATTCCAAATGAAACATTGTTAATGAAGCATTACTTTTTCGACTCAAAGCATCAGCCACTTTATTTGTGTTTCCCGGAAGGTAATGAATTATACAATCATAATCCTTGATTAATTCCAGCCATCTCCTCTGTCTCATGTTCAATTATTTCTGAGTGAATATATACTTTAAACTTTTTTGATCAGTATATATTTCACACTTTACTCCATACAAATGATGCCTCTAAATTTTTAGAGCAAAAAAAAACAACTAATTCCAAATCATGTGTAGGGTAATTTACCTCATGATTTTTCAACTAACGTGAAGCATATGCAATTACCTGATCATTCTACATAAGGACACAGCCAAGTACCTTCAACGAAGCATCACTGTATATAACAAACTCACCATTCCTAGAAGGTAGTGCCAAAACAGGAGCATTCACCAATCTTCTATTCAGTTCCTGAAAACAATCATCACATTCTTTTGTCCAGATAAACTTAACACCCTTCCGAGTTGGCTTATTTATTGGACTAGATAACCGTGAAAAATTTCTAACAAACCTTCAGTAATAGCCTGCCAAACCAAGGAAGCTAATAATCTCAGTTATATTTTTGGGTCTTGGCCATTCTTCCACAATCTTTGTTTTTGCAGGATCAATAGTTATCCCATATTTAGAAACAATATGACCAAGGAAATAAATTTGTTGCAACCAAAAATCACACTTTCTAAATTTACCATACAATTTATTTTCTTTTATGGTTTTCAAAATAACACTTAAATGTCTTTCATGCTCCTCTTTACTTTTATAAAACACCAAAATATCATCAATGAAAACCACCATAAACTTATCCAAGAACTCATGGAAAATTCTATTCATTAAGTCCATGAATACAGAAGGTGCATTGGTTAGCCCAAAAAGGCATTACTACAACTTCATAATGGCCATATCTTGTACGAAACATGGTGTTCGGAATATCTGCTTCCTTTACCTTCAACTGATGGAACCCCGATCTCAGGTCAATCTTTGAAAAATACTGAGCTCCCTAGAGCTGATCAAACAAATCATCGATATGAGGAAAAATATATTTGTTCATAATAGTGATGTTATTCAAGGCTCTATAATAAATGCAAATTCTTATAGAAACATATTTATTTTTAACAAATAAAACAGAAGCATCCCAAGGTGAGGTTCTAGGTCGAATGAAACCTTTCTCTAATAAATCTTGCAATTTCTCCTTCAACTCTAAAAGTTCAATTTGAGCCATTCGATAAGGGGGTTTTGAAATTGGCTTAGCATCAGGAACTAAGTAAACAGATATTCAACTTCCCGATCTAGTATTATTCCAGACAACTAATCAAGAAAAACATCAGGATACTCATTTACCACTGGCACATCATTAATCTGAATAGTTCCCTTGTTTTCAACGATATGTGAAAGGTAACATTCATTTCAATCTTTTACATGTTTCTCGGCCTCTTGATATGTTATCAATAGTAAGGGTTCATTCTTTTACACAAACTGAAAGAATTTCTGAAAAGAAACTTCTTTAGCTCTACATTCAATCTTAGCATGGAAAATAGAGAGCCAATCCATACCCAGGATAACATCAAACTCTACTAGAGGTAAAACAATAAGGTTTTCAAGTAGGTTCTTTCCACGAATAAGGATAGGAAGATTCTTATAAATTCCTTTTTCCTCAAAATTTCCCCCAAGTGTTTTTACCACAAGTTCATGAGTCATTTCTTGAGATGGTATTCCCATTTTACTAGAAAAGGTTTCAGAGATGAAAGAATGTGTAGACCCCGAATCAAACAACACACTTCCATAATCTGAAAAAATAGACAAAGTACCTGATACAACTTCATTTGATGGCCCAACATCTACTGAAGTAGTTGCAAAGGATTTCACCACCCCGTTCTGCTTGTAGTCTAAATACTTCCCATCTCTCAAGATCTTTGTCGGACACTCATTTGCATAGTGACCCATCTCATTGCACTTAAAACATATCAGTAACTGTAAATCGAATTTGGACTTACCATCACCTTGATCTTTTTCAGTGCAATCACGAGCCTTATGTCCCATCTTACCCCATCGGTATAACTTTCTAGAATTTATCAGACATTCCCCAACATGCCTTTTACCACATTTATCACAAACTGGAAACTTAGTTTTCTTACCGTCATACCTTTTTGAAGAATTATTTCCCTTCTCCTACCACCTCGGTCTCTTCTTCTGTTGGTTGTTATAGAACACTTGATCATCGGAAAACTCCATTTCCACCTTCTCAACACATCGAACAAGATTTTCATAACTTTTGAACTCATGAGAAGCTAATGCCCTTCGTTATTTTGGCTTTAATCCTGAGTAAAAATGATTGATTTTACTATCAAGGTCTCGGATAAAATTTGGATCATACCTTGCGAATCGAGTGAACCTTTCTTCATAGGCACCCACTGAGTCTTCCTCTTGCCTCAATTCCCGGAATTTTTTTTCCATCCTAAGTCGAACAACCTTATGAAAATACTTCCCAAGAAACATACCTTTTAATTCATCCCAATTGAGAGCATCAATCTCATCAGCATCCCTGATATTTTTAACCATCGACCACCACTGATCTGCTTCACCCTCCAAACGGTAAATAACAAGACTAACATTTTGATTGTCTGAACACCCCATGACATCAAAAATCTCCTCCAGTGATTTAATCCACCCTTTAGTTAGCACAGGGTCAGATGATCCTCTGAATGATGGGGGATTTTTCCTCATGAAATGTTCCACCACTGACATGTTCCTATGCGGTTGATCTGGCTAATCTCGTGCATGGATACCACCACTATTTATCGCTTGAGTCAAATGTGCCATTACAGTAAAAAACTTTTCAGTTCCAATTCCGACCATCTCAGGATGCTGATTCGGAAGGTTATTTCCTTTTGTATGCCTTCCTAGCACTGCTTCCCTGTTTCCTCTGTGGAAAACCATTCTGAGAAAACATGTCTTAGATGAAGCAACATGGTAATTTTCAAATGCTATATCATTTCAATTTGACCAAAAAAAAATATTTTTGGATAATAATTTAATAGAATTCTAACTACTAAAGTTATCTAAAACGACCTATGATACCAACTATAAGGCCCCATCCTTAAATACTACTTAATCTTAAGTTATTACAAGATTACACATTAAGGATCATTTCAGGTCTAGTGTTTTAGAGAATTAGATCATAAAACATGCATTACATTCCACATTTAAACAAAGTCGTTACATAAAAGATAGTATTCATTTTTTCCATCAATGGAAACATATCTAAAATAAAACATGGATTATTTCTTGACACTAACTTGACACTATCATCATATCATGTACCCTTCCATTGACCTGTGAAAAACATTTCAAGAACTTGGGATGAGCATAAAAAGCTCAGTAAGGGATATAAAAATATGGAAAGGAAACATGAGTACATGTATACATAAGAATCAATGAAATCATACTCTACTCATAAAACATAAGCACTTTAACATACCTCATCAAATCATGAATAAATCATATAAATCATAAGACATAAAGGTAACTTTAGGTATTCATAACATTCTTACGTAGGGAGTAACCCCCTTGGTTACGTTTGGAATACGCATCACAGTATATTCCCTAAATCTCTTCGTAGAAATCTTAACATTTAACTCCTTTACGTTGCCCAATGCATTGGAGATCTATATCGGGCTCACCCACCCTTAGTTTATCACAGAACCACCCGTCTTCGTAATAATGCCCAAGAACCATAACATAATCGTATCACATAAAACATGCATAAAGGAAACATAACATTTCCACTTTTCAATCACAAGATATGAATACAACACATTGATATAAAAACATTATAAAAACCACTTTCAATACCAAAATAAAAGAAAATTAAAACATGGTATTTATTTTTCTTTAAAAAAAAGGTATGACTGGTAGAGGAAGCCGAAACTTTGATAATGGTCCTGGCGGAGAAGAATTCGTTGTTTCCACATACATACGACAAAAACATTCCCTTTTGTCGTTTAGTAAAACGCTTCTTATAAAAAAGATTCCTTTTGGATAAACGTAAAAGTCAAAGTTGTTTATACACCATATAAAATAAGGTTGTGTATATAACAAAATATGCCTCAATGAATGGAGATTGAGACGAAGTCCCATAAAAAGATCATTTTATTAAATAAAATAGATCTATTATGTGTATTCACTATAAGTACACATAAATAATGTAAAAATACAAGATATGACATAATAATATCATGGCATAATTTGAAAGTATGAGATTAACCCAAAGAACGGAAATTGGGTTAAGAAGTTCCCTTACCTCATATCCGACTTGACTTGATCATTCTTTAATCTCCTGAATAATAAACTTGAGTTAATTTATACTTGCCTAAGAACATTTTTCAAGTTAATTATTCCTTTTACTTCATTTATTACCATTTCATGAACACTATGTTATTATTTAAGTCTATAACGGTCGTTTTAACGATCATTGGTACTTGAGTCAAAAATGAAATTCTTATATTTACAAGTTGTTCACGTAGTCAAATATCCATTATATCAAGAATGATATTCATGATTTAGATCCCATATATATCATATATATCCTGTATATACATGCATTTATAATATTACATAATCATTTAGAGGTAAGAAATGAAATTCACCGTTCATGGAGACGGTAAGCCGTACGTACGCATGAACGATACTTTCATTTCTATGTCATATTAATGGAATTAAAACTAAATGAGATATATATATATTTTAATTCCAGAATTATATTCATCATTTAGATGTAACATAAATAATATATATCCATTATATATATGTACTTATAATAGTACATTACATTTGGGGATAAGAAATGAAATGCACCGTTCATGGAGACGGTAAGCCGTACGTACGCATGAACGCTACTTTCATTTCTATCTCATACTTTAATGGAATTAAAACATAATGATACATAATAGAATTATAATTCCAGTATGGTATCATATATAATATCATTAAATCTATCCTTTATACGTACCACATATGGTATTAACGAATCAAATCACTTTGAGGGGCGGTAGTCCGCACTTCCTAAAATAAAGATATCACGTATACCCATAATGGAAGCCATAAAGGTACTCCATAAATAAAAAATACAGAAGATTAATGTAAAAATAAACATATTATATATCATATATAAATATAGTGTCATATTAATGTCCACCTTTGAAGGTGTTAGAATAATATTGATCAATCATCGTTTCGTGAGGCAGGAATTCGCCATCCACGGAAACAATATGCTCTTTAACCATTAGATGAAGGTGTGTGTATGTGTAGCTCGAATGATTCTTATAACAAAGTCCGAGTATATTTAAGATAATGTAGTTATTACAAAATAAATGAATAAAAAGAGTTTAGGGGGTTGGAGAAGCAAAATAAAACATAAGAACACAAGAGAAGACACTACCTTTAAATCAGGTAACTCTTTTTGATTTGAGCTCAAATGCTTCCTTGGGAAGACTTCTGCCCAAAGTGAGGCTTCTAGGAGTAAGAGAGGGATTTGGAGAGACAAAATGACCAGGGGTTGGCCGAGCCAAAGGCTTGAGAGGTGTGGGTAAAGGAGGTAGAGGTGGGGGCCTTTTATAAGAGGAGAGGAGGGGCACTCTTGGAAAGTTACAAAATGTTACTTTATTTTCAAATGGGTTTCGGATTTTAAAGGTCCAAAAATGATTTATTTCTAGGATAAGGTGATAAGGGTTAGAAATATAATCATAAAATAGGTCTTTGACAAGTGTAGGTCTTAGATTTTACATTATCTTTTTATTTTATTTAAATCTTTAAATAATGAGGTAATCACTGCATCATCATGATGTCATAAATAATTTAATTTATATAATGTCTAAAAATTATGAAAAAATACTATAATGTAGGAAATATTTTTAGCTTTACAATGAATATTTATAGTCAAAAATATCATTTATGTAGACAAAAGTAAATTTTTTTTACTCAGGTGATACATTCTTTGTTATATTTAACTTTCTTTAACAATAAAAGGATAAAAAGTCACTTTCACACAAAAGTGATTCCATGGGGTCCCCAAGTTTGGAACAAGGCATCCAATGGTCGTCCATGAGACAAAAAGTAGCATTAGGACACATGTTGGTGTCATTTTTTATTTTTATGATATTATTTTATTATTCGTAACTACCCGATTACTCATTAATCAAGATAATTAAAGATAATTATCGTCATAACTATTCATAATGTCCAAAAACAAGAGTCTTGATTAAATAATTTGTTCCCTATGATTAAAAATATTTAATAAATTTTACCAAATTCCAAACACATAAATTAAAATAATTTATTTAAAAATAATTCCCGTTGTCAAAACAAATAGCGAGTTTTTTTGAAACAATATCTATGAAAAGTTTGGCATTAGTTTATGCCCAATTCCAAAGTGAAATTAATCCTACTGACCACCATTGGATCAAATGGTAAATATCTATTCATATTACACTTTAATACCAATTAAAAAGATAATATAACCATATAATTAAATTATATGAAAAAGTAGTTTTGATGTAAAATGCAGTATTTTTCACTATTCGTTAAAAAAATGAACATTATCAGAAAAATACCCAAAATTTATCCAATGTAAATTTCAATGTCCCAATCATAAATAATATGTTTATTTTTAAAAATATAGATTAAATTTTTTTCAAAAGTTTGATTTAAAAATGGTTTTCCATCAAAAGGCAGCAAAACAATCTTTTAAAAATATTAGTGTATTCCATGCTTAAGATTGGATTTATTCTCATTTTAAGCCTCTAAAACACAATCTAATTCATAAATAGACATAGATAAAAGTATATATTATACATTAATTATTTGGTATGATACATGGTGTATTAATTGTGTTATATCATCATTGTTCATTATTATTATCATCTAATATTTAGTTGGGAATTACGAAATTTAGTTGATAATATAGTTGGTCATTTTTTGTGTGTTATGTAGACGCAATAATGCGACTATTGAGATTAATTATTAATATTACAATAATTGTATTTTTTTGAGATAATAAATATTTTCTTCATAAAACTGATTTATGAAAATTTATATATTTTAATAAAACTATTATGTTCACGAAATTATATTATAAAACACATATAAAATGATAATAAAACATCATGAATACTATAGTGATTTTAATAATGTATTGAATGTTAAATATATCATGAAATCTATAATTTTTTTAAATAATGATATTACAGAAAAGCTGAAATAATCCTATTTGTAATATTAATTTGATAAAAATAATTTTAGTTTTCACTATTTAAATTTAAAAATTAACTTCCTTTAATTTCTTTATAACGTTCAGACAATGAATTATTTTTGGAAATAAGTGAAAATTATTGCTTTATGAGAAATGTGATTTTATAACACCTTATTATGATATAATGATTTATAAATTTAATAATTTTTTTAATTGTAATTTAATTTAATCCTTATACAATTATATTTATAAATATTAATTTTTATTTGTAAATGGATATATATTTTTTATCCATTTTTTGAAATAATGTTTCATTTCGGTTGCTGTGCATTAATCAAATTTCATGGAAGATAAGATTTGATTTTCAGTTGCCATTATCATCAAACTACACTTTCAAAATATTTAATAGTCCAAAAAAAAAATTATATACTTGATTGATTCATTAATTGGTTAACATATATTAAAAAACAACAAATATTTTATCACATGTAACTCTCCCTTCCTCAATAAAAATACAACCATGTCCCTATTCATCTCTTTAATAAATTTCAAATACACAATGTTCTATTAAGTTACCTTTATAATGTTACCCCAAAAGGATTCATCAATGTTTCATGGTTACATCATCAACTCATTGATAGAAAATAACCAAGTTAAGGGAATTCACTTATTATCCCTTTTTCATTCATGGACCTCACATTTTTGAGTCTTCTTAATGTAAAATATTCATTAATTTTAATCACTTTAGAACATAATAATTATTAAAAAATGGTAATTTATAAATGTTATACCTCCATTTTCTATTATAGAGTGTATTAAATATTCCATATTGAATATTGTTACGAATCAAAAATCATTTCATGAAATTTTCTATTTTCATAAAATATTATTATATCGTGAAAACCCATACCTCTATAAGAAACATGAAAATTCACCTATATATAAATATGAAATATTTATTTGAGAATTTTCATATATAAATATCAAATTCCAATTTAATGGATTAAAAATATTTTAATTTTCCTTTATTTAATCATGTATGTACATAATGTTTTAACATTAAACATATTCTTTATTATCCTTGTGATATTTATGAAATAGTTTATTATGATCAATGTGGATCACATGAATTGTGATAAATGAAGGATGAAACCTAATTAAACTCCAATTCATTAGTTAAAAAATTAACCACATGATATGACATGGTAGAGAGAACATTATTGACTAACCTTGGTAGTTATGATTTGTGATACCCCATTGATAATCAAAGGAAATATGATTATCATTGTAACATTTTTAGGTTTCATACACATATAAATTCAATGAATCATGTTATTTATATAATTATACACAATATGATCAATTTACCATTCTTTGTTGATATTCAACTTATTCATCTTCTATGTATCTCTTTTGTTTATTCCATTATTGGGATTTATACTCAGTCATTTCATTGATGCATGTCACAAGGATATGAGATGTTGTAAAAGTAACTTGGGTTGAACCTATAAATAACCTATTCATTTAGATTAGAATATCTCATTATGTTTTTCATGTATTATGTTCCACATTTCAAAAAAACTAAACCTAAAATGATCTAATTTATTTTTAATTGTTGTATTATGTAATGAATGGTTTATGTAATATAATGGTGGGTCTCTAGAGTAGGTATCAAATATGTATTAGTGATTTATATAAATTTAGATTATATAAAATTAGTAAAAACACTATGGATACTTTAAAATATTGGAAAACATCCGGATATATTGGTTAAGTGTATTTTAAGTGGTTTGTAAGAAGATATATCCATGTCTTGATACTTATAATGGATGTGTCTATGTAATATAAGTACCTTGGGTTAAAACCATTAATTTCTTGTATTGATATAGAATTGTTCATGAACTAGTAGACAATAATAGTCATTGATTTAGAAAAGGTTTGACTCTCATGGGTTATATTTTTTTTTATCATATTATTGGGAAAACCATTATTTAGGATATAAATATTATGTAATTATTTTATTAATATTGAATTATATAATCCTAGATGAATTATATTAGAATGTTTTACACCTTATATATACATTATAATTATAATTATAAAATATCCAATTCTAAAAAAAATTTCAATTATGTTTTCTCTTTCTCAAAAATGGTTTTAAATATAATGACACACGTCAAAAGTGTATATAATAGACAATGTGATGATGACCTTCCTAATAGGTGTGAAAATAGAGTTGAAAACATAATGATGATAATTAATTAATCAACTCATTTCATTAAAAAAATTCAATCCTTTTTGAATATCCTACATTACCAAGGGAGGAACATATATAATTTTATTCCTTTAAGTATAAAATACCACTTTTTTTTAATGGAACCACTAACCCAATAATCAGAGAACAATAAAAAAAATATGGAAAAAAATATTGTATGTACTCCATTATATTTCTCAATAGAAGTTTTTAATGGATATACATCATCTATATGGAGAATGATATCAGTGGTAAACATTATTTATTAACACCATACCATATTATCAAGTGGAATCCCTGAGTTAGGAAGACATAGTAATGTACATTTTCTTCATGTATTTTTCTCGTACACACTATACTAATATGTTGTGGGAATCCCTTATGTTGGGCCAAGGAGAAGATGAGTCATATTGGAATTATGATATTGAATTAGAGTGATCATTCATTACACTCCATGAATGTCCATCAATTTTGATTGGATGAAAAATTGATTCTTTGGAATACTAGGATCCCGTCAAAAGAAATGTTTGGTAATCTATGATTTGGGAGTTTTAATGAGATAGCGTATGGTGAACACAATTTTAAAATGGATTATAGAGTATCTCAGGGGACTCGTATATAGAATTATATAAAGGGAAAGATGGAAAAAAAATTATGTGTTGAATCCAAATGAGAATAAATCCCAATAGTCTATGTGTAAAAAATTCTCAAATATGTATTCAGAAAATTGAATGCAAGGAATTGTAAATTTATAGGTGTTCATATGAGACAAACATATTGAAAAAAAAATCATGGATACATAAAGCCAAAATATATAAATTCCATGGATAAAGTGTTAACGGTTCAACAAAAACTTGAGGTTCAAATATTTATGTCTGGAATATAGTGTAATTTCCCAAAATAATATCCAAATAAAGAGATAGTGGAGTTTAACCACCATAAACACAAAAAATTAATGGATGAGAAAATATGTACTTTCTCAATTATGACTTCTGATATCAAGGGTCCTAATAATGTTAATTTAGGTACACTAATCATACAATCAATAATAGAATTCACATTATTTGATTATAGTTCAGTGTATTCTTTTCATTATATCACGTTTGAAAGTAACATGATGTATGAACCTAATATACAAGTGTTATTGTTTTATGTTAAAACTCTTGGATGAAATTTTCAAGAATAATATATATATATATAGGTATTCCCCAATTGATATTGTTGAGAATAATCTCTTTGTAAATTTTTTGATCATTCTAATGGTTGTGTTTGACATAATAATTTTGATGGATTTTTAGTCAATGTATACTTAAAAGAAATATTTTAGGGTAAATGGATTTTTAGAAGTATTTAAGGGTTAATATTCCTTCTTATTTAAACTAAAGACTATCCATCTTTAGATTTTTCCAGAACGACGTTATACATACATCTTTTTGTAAATTATTGTCTATTAAGATAAATAAATATAATGTGTATAGATGGGATAAGTTCCCTTTGTTCAATAATACATTGATGTATATCAATAAAAGTTAATTTGACCTCCCTATAAATTGCGGTAGAGTTTTCAATTGATTTTATACATAGATCCATGAAAATATTGTTGACCCCCTATTGAATGTAATATATAGAGTAATATGAATTAATCTTTAATCATTATGGTCTTTTGAATAAGGGTTTTCTCATACCGGTGTCTCTCTTTGGGGGAAACTTTTATAATTGTAAATAATAATGAAGGATCAATGTGGATATTGAATATTTATGGACATCTTTATTGGATCATAGTGATGAAAAAATAACCTCATCCTAGTATTGCTGTCTTTTTCATCCAACCTCATGGAGATCAATTAGTTTACATGATTTATCATTTGTTTTGGTATCATTAATTTGTATTGAAATAATAATATATCCAAATTTTTTCCTTAATTACAAGATATGTAAATTATATGTTTTTTATACACATTGTGTTGAATAATGATGTATAATAATTAATATATTTGATAAATATATTATATAAGGACTTACTTCATAATTTCATATTGGTCTTTATTAAGGATATATAGTAAGAATGTTATGAGGAGAAATATTATCATCGAATGGGAATATTAAAAATAATTAGGAAGTTGTTGTTTTTTGTTAAATTAAAAAACTGTTCTCGTGAGACAATGTCACATTCTTACGAAACATCCTGAAAAATGAAGGAATATCAGTGGATCCACCAATGTCATAGTCCATAGAGGTGTGGCCAAATCCTAAATATATAATCGATATTTTCATGTTAATCGGTCTTGAAGGATAATTTTGAATGTTAATGAAAATATATTCATATTTTTGTAAAACACAAAATATTATAAATAAAAGGGGGTTAATTTTATCTATTTATATAAGTGTGAATAATTTTTCCAAGAATAAGAGAGGAGAATCCTTTTTGAACCTATGTTAACATTATCCTCGAATGGGTAATGATTTTTTAATTTTTAGTGATGAATACATAATGGATCATTGGTTTATAATCATCAAAAATGTGAAAGTGATTTTTAATGAATCACAAGAGTTAAATAATCATGAATAGAATTAACCTACCCTTGATATTGATTTTTCTAATGTTATTATTCCACTGAAGATATAATGAAATTATCTTTCTATAAAAATGTATAATATATACACATACCAAAATATTATGGAATATATAATAATAATAAAAATAAGTAAAAAAATAAATATTGTTGATTATTGGAGAATATTAAAGATAATATTTTTTCAATTTCATACCCCCTCATAGATTGAAAAATTTTACAGAATAAAATCATAGAAACAGTCAAGGAGTTCTTAAAATGATTAGGATTGTATGAGATCCATTGATCAAATACCTACTATGTTTGGACATGGGAATCAAAAGTTAATGGAAATCATGAATACTATCCTAAATCATTTCTCAATCATCATTACTATAGAAGTTAAAAAAAATATCACACATGTGATCAGATGATACAAAAAATATAGAGGAATCAAAAAATTGGATGTTTCATGTATCCAATATTGATCCAAAAGTTGTATTTAATATTTTTAAAAGGCTATGTAAACCATATATTATGAAGATAATTAAGATATGGTTAATTAACCGCATTTAATTTAATTATATATAAAACCCCGATGCATAAAAATATATAGTGACCTGTATGACCATTAATGTTTGTATAATTTGAAAATGGAAATTGATGATTAAAAATTAAGGTGATTCGTCTATCTATATGTAACATTGGGGAAATAAGGTCCTAAATGTGTATTATAAAAACTATCCATATCTACATGGATGTGGGATAACAACATTGTGTTCTTTTTCAATATACTTATAAAGAGACTGATTTATTGAGATGATATATGGGTATCTTCGATAGATTGGCATAGTGTGCCCAGGTGATTTGCATAAGTGATGATTTCTACCTGGAGTGGCTAGATCAACTGAATATTTAAAATTTATTGGGGCTCTATTGAGTACCATTTTCAATTGTTTCAGATTTGTAAAATTTATTTACTCCTAAATTATTGAGGATCATTTGATGGGATGTGAATACAGAAATAAACATGAGCGCATCCTATCATTCTCAAACTAATGAGAGGAATGAGAAGACTATTAATTCATTGGAATATTTTTGTAACATCCATTGAAATAGTTTCTAAATGGATTTGGGAATAAATTATTTCACTTTTTTAATTCTCATACAAAAAAATATTATTATAAAATATTTAAATGGGTATTTTCTAAACTCTCTATTGAGAATGATGTAAAAATAAAATCTGGTTTGATGAATGCGGGGAATATAATTTTTTTCAAATAAATATTATGTAGGAAACTGCAGAAATGATTCAACTGATTCAAAAAAACATCAAGGATTCTCTAAGACAAAATAACTATAACGAATAATGAATGATGGTCTTAGAGTTTCATATTGGGTATCATGTACACTTCATAAATTCATCAAGGATAAGAGTAATGAAATTTGGAAGTATGGAGAATCATTGTAATGTGTACATTGAACTTCTTGAAATTCTAGAGCATGTAGTATATGTATACAATTATTTAGAACTGTAGAGAAATATTTTCAATGTCCGTGATGTCTTCAAAATACCACTATTTAGAGTGTATATGGCCGACCAATCACGTTTACTTTATATTAATGGTGTTTATTAGTAAATTTACATGTAATCTAATGTGGAACCGATCCAAATCCTTGACAAAAGGGAACATATGTTGACAAAATAGACATAACATACTGAGAATTTCCAATGGAGAAATCATGAATTTAAAGAGGCAATATAAAAAATTGACGAGTCAACGTAGAATAAGTTCTCTCACATATTTTCAAATTAGTATGTAAAATGAAATTTTGACTATGAAAATTATTTAAGGGAATATAATGTGATGAAAAATTATATTATTTTAATAAATTGACATACAAATTTCGATATTTTTTATTATCATTTATAAAAAAATTAAATTAAAATGATTTCATATTTCATTATAAATATACAATCCATTTTTTGATAGAGAATTTTACAATAAGGAAAATTATAGGGATATACACAAAGAAGAGTAATTCATTCATTTAGAAAAATCCATTATTTTAATACCATTCAAAATAATTTCCCTACAATAATGATGTAATAAGAATGATACACATTATAAAAACAATTGACATTAAAAAAGGATTTCGGTGTACCATTGAATGAGAATTAGTGTGTGATAAAACTATAATAATTGTGTATTTATTAAAAAAGTTTGTAATTATCTAGTATGATTATCGACCAAGATGTTTATGAGAATTATTACCAGTGTAAACAATATAGTTCTCATTATTTTTGTTGGGTATGTAGACATAATTTTGGGACCATTGATACTATATTATAATATTTTAAAGGGTTTAATATTTTGGATACAATAAATATATTATTTTTAAAATATATTTTATTATAATTGAAAATGTTATAAATAAATTATATTTTCATGAAATTATCATATAAAACATATTTTAAATGATACAATAGTTTGATGAAGTATTAATTAAGTTTTAAAATGGTCTGATAGTTTACTATTTCATAAACTAATTCAATTTTAATTGAATGATTATTTTATTTAGATGAGAAAATATTAAAATTTAGAGATTTACTATGGTTAATGAAATTAAAATTTTTATTCATCATTTAAAAATTATCATAAGGTGATTTAATTCTTTAAAAGTTGAAATTTTGGTGGAAATAATAAAATTTAATCTTTATGAAAACTGTGATTTTATTACAGTGTCATTATTTTATCAATATATAAATATTTATGAAACAATATACTCAATTATTTTTTAATTTAATATGTATAAAAATGAAAATATAATTATTATATTCAATTTAGAAAATTATGCATTATTTTTGTAATAATTGTTTCTAAATACAATTTATTTTGGGATAATAAAAATTAATTAGAATGGATAGAAGGTGTGGTACGATTTTGGAAGGACATTTACATCCCACCATAGTCTTACACTCCTTAACAGTCCTAAGAAATTTGTGTAACTAATTTAACCCACATGTGGATAGCTTATATAATAAAATAACCAATATTTTATACTATACACATCACATATAGTCAGGTATAAATTTCAACCATTCCACCTTCCACTCCAAAACAGAGTCGTATGAACTGATTTTCAAGTCATTTCCCCCTATAGACATTCCATCGATGTTCACTCTGGGTTTTTGGAATGAAAAAACCTGTATTCTGGAAGCAAAATTTCAGGGTAATGGAATTATCATATTCTCCCTTTTTCATTAAAGTGATTTAATTTTGGGATTCTTATTAATGTAAAAGATTCATTAGTTATAATATGTTATTATAATAAATTATATAAAAAATTCTGTCATGAAAATTGAATACCTTCATTCTATATCATTATGTGCATTCCCCAATCCATATCGTATACTATTATGCTGCAGACACCATTTAATGATTTTTTATTTACATCAAATATATTTTGAATACCCAAACCTCTCCCTTACCTATGGGGACTCACCTCGATGTATATATAATATATTTGTGGAGGGATTTAATTGTATAAAACTACCATTAAATTTTTCATCATAAAAAATTATTTAAATTTCATGTATTTAAGAACTAATGTGCTCAATATTTTAATGTACAACATATTCATTAATCCATTTATGTTATAAATGAAATTATTTGTTATGATAAATGTGTCTCATGTGATTTTAGTAACATGAAGGGTGAAACATAATATAATTCAAATTCATTCATTAATGAATAAATATCTAGAGATGAAATGTTTTAAGGTATAATGATGATTATCCTTGATAATCAGGATTTATCATCTCATAGTGACAGTCTATGGTGATATGCTTCTTAATGTATCACTGTTATATTTTATAAAAAATTTTCATTTTATGTTTCATGTTATTTATATTATGATATGGACAATATTTATAATGACTCAGAATTTTACTTTAATTTTTTAAACTTATTTTTGATTATTACAAGTCTACGAAAATTGACGACATTTGATTCCGAGGCCCAGAGATCCCAGGATGGAATTTTGAAATTAATTTTATGGTACGTTCAGTAAATGTGCGAGCATTGATTTATTTTCTTTGAACTGGTGCTTAGATTAAAAATCTGAGGGAACCACAAAATTCTCCTTGACAAGATTCGCTTATGGGGATATTAATTTTGTTTGTAAAAATTCGGACGAAAAATTTAAATTTAAAATCTTTTGAAATAATATAACAAAATAACAAAATTTTATTTTAGTTTTCAATTTTTCAACCATTGAGAGATGGTGGTGGGACGACATTTCAATGTTAGACATTAAATAAGAGACTTTTCAGATCTTAAACCTATTGTTTCCTTGGTTTTGTAACAATCACATTTGTGTGATTAATTGACTCATTAATTACGATTAATTAATAAATCATAATATTAAACACAATGTGTGGGATTATTCTCTTATTTAATCAAAGCATGGTCATGGGTTTTGGTCACTCATAAGAGAAACATCTGATGAAGTGCCAATGATGTCTTCCACCAATGTAGAACAGAGATTCGACGACCATTGGAGGATTTGAAGCAGATAATGATGGGCAATGATGAAAAACTTCGAACGTTGGATCATCTCTATAATCCACAACATCTTTCAACGAGTTTGAGGTAGGGGTTAGGTTTAAGGGTTTTACGATTCATCTCAATTTTATGATTTCAAACCCTTCCCATGTTATGATGCTATTGTTGAGGGCGAGGGACAAACTGAACAAGGAATAAACCCTATGACGATCTCAGTATTGATTGGGTTATTCGAGGGAGATCGACTGATACAATGACAAGATGAAACTGAGGGGGATACAATGATGGAAACATCACGAAAGGCTCATAGTTATAGTTGGGTAGAAAATTGGACCACTAGAGCATCACTAATGGCCCGCGGAAGCACCGCTGGAATAGCGTCTGACATCAGCCGTCTCTTGATGGACATGAGGATGTGGAGGCACCCAAAGGCGCCGCAGCGGATGAAGAGGGTGGCTGGCCATCACTGGAAGAGTTGAAGCCAGGAGGCGCTCCACGAATGTGTGCCGTAGAGGAGGTGTCACAGCTCTGAGCTGCGGTGGTGGGAGAAGGTAAAACCCATGGCTATGTGTCCTGCCCATGACTGGTAAATGCGGACTGGCCAAGTGGAGCGGCTCCAACTTGCGCCACTGACTGAGGACCAAATATACACTTTGTCTATTTAGATGAGGAGATGACCCTTGAGCCCAGTTGGCGGGCTCCACCATGTTGGCACACCACACCCAGCTAGCCAGGTTGGTCTAGAATCATGGTGGGCCATGCCCCACCGTGTCGTTTCCCTCAGGGTCGTTCCCTACCATGTGGGTTGGGCCGAGCCCGCAGGGTGCACCCCCTAGGTGGCCCAAGAAGATCCCACTACCTGGTGGGCTGTGCACACGGCCTGCGGACAAAGCCCACAGCCCAGCATGCCAGGACCATGCTCGACTAGACTAGGCTCGGCCGGACCGGGATGACCCGATTCAGTTGGGCCAGGCCAAGTGGATTGGGTTGGGTCAGTCCTACTAGTTCGGATTGGACCGAAACCATTTTTATACCAGTGTTAATTGATGGAGATTATTTTTTAAACCACATTTTCTTTTTATGAACCATCTATAGCGCCGGAACCCTTAAGATGAGGCAGTCCTTTTGAGATACTCCACATGGGTTTTGGAAAAATTTTGGAGTACAACTGGGTTGGAACAGACTCGAATCCAATTAGGTCCTCGACACTAAATATCCTATAAATAATAGACTGGGACACTGATTGACGCTTTTTCTGTTGCATTAGAACCCTTATAATATTTTGGTTTTCAAGGAACATCTTATTGGGAAATCATGGTGGTTGAGATATGATAGATATCATGTGTAGCGGCTTCTTGGAATCTCAATCCCACCAAGTGAGAGAATCATTTGGATGGTTGTAAAGTGACATACATCACTCTGTGGATCACCATCAGAGTGACCCTTTGTGAATAAGAAATACTACGAACTGATAAGGACCTGTTGTAGAGAAACACTTTGTGGATGAGTGACTTAAAAACATGTGCAAATCAGCAACTTATGACCATATGTGGATCGGGGACTAACGACCCTATTTGGATCAGTGAATTATGACCCTCTGTGGATCGTCGACTTGAGACCCTTTGTGGATCGATGACATATGAACCTGGGTGAATTAACAGTAGTGCTACTCGACAAGGACTAGCCTTAGATTGGCCTGTCATAGATCAATGACTTACAATCCTATGTGGATCAATAACTTATGACCCTACATGGATCAGTGACTTACGACCCTGTGTGTATCATCTTTGGAATGAATTATTTTTAGTACAACAATGGTTCTTCTTAATAGTATAAGATTATTTGTGTTCATGTATAATCATTATTATTCTTGTTCTTTATATTATATAACTGGTTTGAGTTGAGTATTTTTCTTGTGCTTTTCGATTGGGATCTTTCTTTTTGTTTTTTCCATAGTGTAATTTTGGGAGACCTTTGGGGGTCTCAGGTTCCCTATTGGGTATTTTTATACTCACCCTTGCATGGGATTCACCCGCACCGTGTTGTGTCTTGTGAAGACGATGGGCAGTCTTGACTAAGGCTTGGGAGCTAGAACTAGATGGTGGTTGGAGGTGACCGGTTGGCATGGAGAGCCATAGAGATGAGCTATACCGACCCTTGAGGTAGGATCCTTGGCAGAAAATCATTGGAGTTATTTTCCCTTTTTGTTGAACCTTCCATCCAGTTGGGCATGTATACTAGCCCATTAACTATCAATACATACTTTTACACTCATCAGTGGTTTTTAGTTTTGGTTGTACCTCTCTAATTCTATTGAGTTTTACTTGTGCGCAATGTTCCATGTTTGTGTGTGAACATATTTTGAGGAAATGCCTTCCAATTTTAGGGATAAGCCATTCTGGTGCTATATTCCAACCCCTATCCAATGGAAGGAGGGATTGGGGTATTCATGGCACGAGCCCCAGGGCATGGGTCGTGATAATGTTGTATCAAAGAGAGGTCGGTCCTAGTAGAAGAACTAAGAGAATATGTTGTAAATGGAGAAATAATGTTAAGGTACATGAAATCGGGATTCAGTTCGGTGAGTCCAGTGTTGGTGTGGCGGTTGATATATACATAAAACAAGTCCCTGAATTCTGATTTCTGACTCGGTACACGAGAACACTGTTTGTATGTTTTTTGAAAATGTTGTTTAAATTTTGATATTTTTGTGTCAGATCACCAGGTATATATAATTGATCATGGAAATACTATTTCATTTCATAATTCATCAGCCTTGACATCCAGCCATAATTCTAGAGAGATCTCACAATGATGGCCCACCGAGCGATGATGCTTTCTTATATGGAACTCTTACTGTGATGGTACCTTCAAGTGGTGTTTCAGTAGTACCACTACCTAAAGGGAAGAAGTTTCCACCAACCCCACTAATGGATAATTCACCCCAACATAATGAAATCCATGAGTTACAGTGGCAGAGGCCTCTAGGGTTTTGAGGAGAGATGGATCCACATGCAGCTGAGGACTAGCTGGAGGATGTGGCTAGAGTTTTCCGCCAAGTTGGGATTCTAGCAGATCAGATGGTGATCCTAGCTGCTAGTCTCTTCCAGGGAATGGAAAGGATATGGTGCAGTCAGACGCTCGAAATGCCTGATGAGGAGACCTTTACTTGGTTTCACTTCGAGAGCCTCTTCAGGGTGGAGTTTGTTCTAGCGCCTCAATTCACTGTGCTTATTCATTATCTCATACACTTACTTTAGGTCTGGCTAACAGTAGCCCGGTACATAGTGGGATTCACTAACCTCTCCTGCTACTCCTCCGACATGGTACGAGACCCTTTTTTCATGGCCCAAAACTTCAATCAGATTCTCTGATGGGCGAACAGAGAGTTAATGACATTGATTAATATACCAATGGTGATTGGAGTGATAGAGTGAGCACTTCTGGTGAAGAGATTCCTAGATGAGCAGCCACCAGCAACAAGAGCCACCACCAGATGACAGGTGGCTGAGTCATCTATAGCAGGTAGTAGGCGGATGACGTAGGGGAAAATGAAGGCAAGAACTATTGGTTGATGACACTAGGATATAGGGTTGGAGGTGCAGATCATACATGATAGAGGAGGTTAGAAGAGGACTGGACTATGATTCTCATGCATTGGGTAGGGTCAAATAGATCTCGAAGGCTTGACCCGCCATACCGACAATCAGCAAATAGTTAAGGGACCACCGAGGTAGAGGGAGAGATTTGAGCAGGGAGGTCCACAAGGTGGTGGAAGTGGCAGAGGAGCAGGCCATGTAGCAAGTAGTGGGTAATAGTTTGAGGTTCTACCACCACGTCCTCCAAGTGGCCCACCCGATCATCATGAAATAGGTGGACTAGGATAAGATTAGCTTTAGGCAGCTGAGTCCTACAACCATGGTGCTCCAGATATGATTTGCGGTATGATATGTGTCTACTCCTCCAGGTCTTCTTTTCTTATAGACACAGTTGATAGTCAGTATTTTATTTCCATGGATCTCATTTAGAACTATGAGATTCCGGTAGATAAAATGGCACTATCCATTCAATTAAAGACTCTTATGGGAGAAGATTCGACAATTACGCCCTGGTTCTAGCAGCGTGAGCTTACTATAGGATGTGATATCTTTGGATGGGATCTCCTAGTAGCAGCATCATGACCTTATTATGTCATCTTGGGTATGGTTTCGTAATCTACGATCCATGTTAATTTGGACTACTTTAGATTCAAATGCGGTGTTACCACAAGGACGAGACCATGTTTTCCTTCACCTGTGAGAAGGGAACCCTTGAATCCCATGATAGACATTCGTGGAGGATGGTGCAGCTGATCACTCATCAGTTTTCTAGGCTCACCCTCAGTGTGATATATGAGGTAGACCGAGCTCTCTTGTTGTTGTGGACCCCAATGTTGATGTCTCAGAGAGATAGAATTTTACATCAACCTGTACCCAGGACGACACCAATATCTACACCAGCATATCAGATGGCTCCCACAGACCATCCTGAGTTGAGGGTAAAACTGGAGGACTTGAAGGGTAAGGGGTTTATAAGGCCAAGTGTTTCTCCATGGGCACCATTGATATTGTTCACCAAGAAGGCATACGAGAGCTTAACGATTTGCGTTGACTATGAGCACATGAATTAGGTGACCGTGAAGAACACATATCTACTCTTGAGTAATGATGATCTATTAGATAATTTGATGGAAGCTCAATAGTTTTTGATGATAGACATCAGATCAGGATATCATGGGCTCATGGTACGAGGAGAGGATGTACCGAAGAAAACCTTCAGATGTTGGTATGGACATAACGGGTTCATAGTGATAGATTTCGGTGTCACAAATTCTCTAACAGTATTCATAATTATCATGAACAAGATCTTCTAACCTTATCTTTCTCACTTCATCATTCTATTCATTGACAACATCTTGATATACTCAGCATCAAAAGAGGATTACGTTAGTCATCTATAGATAGTTCTGGAAGCACTATGAGAGCACCATCTTGATGGTATACACTTGAAGATCCATATTTTGATATGAGAGACACACTTTTTGGGGAATGTTATCTTGGAGGATGGAGTAGTAGTGGATCCAACAACGATAGAGGCATTTCATTATTGGGAGCCACCCAGGAGTGTGAACAAGGTGTGGAGTTTCCTGGGATTTGCTGGGTAATACCAGAGATTCTTACCTGAATTTTCCAGAGTATCAACACCTTTGTCAGCTTTGAAAAATAATAGAAAAAAATTCCTATGGACATAGAGATTCCAATATAGTTTCAAGTAGATGAGACATCGATTCACGAGTTACCCCATCCTAAGGCTACCAGAAGAGGGTGTTAGGTATGTAGTCAACTACGATGCATTAGGGAATAGACTGGGATGTTTCATGATGCAGGAGCTAGCGGTGATCACCTATGGATCATGATAGTTGTGGACACATGAGATTAACTATTCTACCCATGACCTGGAGTTAGAAGTAGTGGTCTTTGTATTGATGATGTGGCGACAATACTTGATGGGAGAATAGTTTACTATCTACTCTGATCACTAGATTCTCAGGTATATCTTCTCACAGAATGACCCGAACCTGAGATAATGGTGATAGATGGAGTTCTTCCAAGATTATGACATTGAGATAGTATGTACTCCTAGAAATGGGAACATGGTGGCAGAAGCACTCAGCAGGAGGTCTGGGTTATAGTTTTTGAGTGAGGAAACAGAGAAGATGGCCCCATTGAAGTTATCCTTTGTGGATAGATATGGATAATAATATCTCTAGTCCATGACTATCACTCCCCCACTCCTTCATCGAGTACTGGAGGCACAACTTTGGGACATTAAATGTGTGGCCCGATGTGCTTTGATAAACTCCGGATGGGCTCCTGATGAATTTTTTGAAGGCGGGGAGCACATTTATCTTTTCGAAGGATGCACTATTGTACTAGTGGAGCTATAAGAGGATATGTTGAGTGTGTTCCTCACATCACCTTTGGTGGTACACCATGTTGTGGAGAAGATGTACCAGGACCTCTAGAGTCAGTACTAGTTTCTAGGTATGATGAAATCAGTGGTAGAGTTGATTTCACGGTGACTCACGTGTCAACAAAGAAGGCTGAGTACAAGATTATAGTAGGCATGACTCATCCAATTGAGGTGTCATAGTGGATGTGGGATGGATTATCCATAGAATTATTGATAGGGATACCACTTACATCTAGGGTAAATGATTCCATCTGGTTGATAATTGACCAACACACCAAGTCAGACTATTTTTTACCCATTCAAGTGCATAGATCAATATAGGGCTTAGGAAACATCTACATGAATGAGATAATATGCATTAATGGGGTTCCATTGCTGATATTCTCAGATCATGATGCTCATTTTCCATCATCATTGTGGAAGGGATTACCTAAGGCATTCAAGACTCAACTACTCTTGAAAAACACCTTTCATCCTCAGACCGATAGTCAGATTTAATGGACCATACAGACACTTGAAGACATGCGTCATGCTTGCGTCCTGAATTTTGGCTGTAGTGAAGAGTACCACCTTCCCCTGGTGGAGTTCACACACAGAAATAGTTATCACACCACCATCGGTATTGCACCATTGGAGGACTTTTATGTGAGACCGTGCAGATCACCTCTTTGCTAGACATACCTAGGGAGTCAGCACATACAGGCCCAGAGTTAGTTTGTGCCACCACCGAGAAGGTGTAGATCATATTGGAGTGGATGAGGACTGTGCAAACCAAGTATAATTCTTATGCCGATAGAAGATGGAAGCCATTCTTGTTCAATGAGGGAGACCACGTCTTCCTATGGGTCTCACCTTGAAGAGGATTGCTGAGATTTTGTAGGGGTGGAAAGCTATCTCCAAGGTTCATCGGGCCTTTCAAAATCCTCCGCAGAGTTAACGATGTGGGGTACTGTCTAGCTCTTCCCCCACAGATACATTCGGTGCATCATGTTTTCCATGTGTCATTGCTGAGAAGGTATGTTCATGATCCATCACACATTATCCACTAGGGAAAGATAGACATTGATGATGGGGTGATTTTCATAGATTTTCGGAGGATATAGAGGATTAACATGAGCGGGACATTCATGGATATTCAATTCCTTTGGTTTGAGTTCGATGGAAGCACAAAAACCTTCTGGAGAGTACATGGGAGCGGGAATCTTTGAAATGTTCTTAGTATCCCAACTTGTTTCCATTGTTTTGTTGTGGCATTAGGGGACATAAATCTTTAAGGTGGGTAGGATGTAAAGACCATAAATTTTCCATATATATTTTTCAAGATTATTTTTGGATTATTACGAGTATGTGAAAATTGATGGCACATGACTCTGTGGCCCGGAGAACCCAGAATGGAATTTTGAACATTATTTTAAGGTACATTTAGTAAATGCGTGAGTTTTGATTTCTTTTTTTTTGAACTGTTTCTAAGATTAAAAATTAGAGATCACTGTTTAATTTGTATTACCAGGATTCGCTTAAGATAAGTTTAACATTGTTCAGAAAAATAATACGAAAAAGATAAATTTAAGATCTGTTGAAATAAAATAATAAAATAATTAAAGGATATTTTATTTTTCTATTTTGAAACATTTGAGTGATGGTGGTGGGATCGCAGTGCAACATTAGCATAAAATAAGATACTTGTATTGTATTGAACCTCTTGTTTCTTTGGTTTATTAACGACTATGCTTGTTTGTTTAATTGACTCATTAATTACAGTTAATTAATTAATCATAATATTAAACACAACGTTGGAGATTATTCTGTTATTTAGATAATGCATGGTAATGGGTTTTGGTCACTTCTGAGAGAAAAATCATACGAAGCTCCAAGAACTCCTTCCACCAACATAGAACTGGGCTTCGACGACCATTGGATGATTCAAATTGGACAATGACAAACAAAGATGAACACCATTGAATGCGAGTTCATCTCTCATCTTCAATGTCTTCTAATGAGATCGAGGTAGAGGGTTTGTTTAAGGGTATTATTTTTCATCTTATTTTTGTGTTGTTAAACCCTTACAATGTTATGATCCTAATGTGGAGGGTGGGGACCAAATCGAAAAAGGCCTGAAACCTCTTCTAATGTCGATATTGATTGCGTTCCTCAGGGTCAACTAACTGATACAGAGAAAAGATGAAACAGGGGGCCACGCAATGATGAAAATGTCCAGGAAGGCCTGTAGGAATAGTTGAAAAGAAAATTGGACCACCGGAGCTCCATCAGTGGCCCATGGAAGCACTGCTGGCACAACGACAGCGGGGACCGGTGGCAGTGAGGACCAACGATGGAGATGACTGATGACCTTAAGGAGGTTGTGGCTAGCCATCACCATCTATATTTATGGTCCATTGTGAACCATGGTAGAACGCCACAGAAGAGGTGTCATGGATCCGAGCCTCAACGATGAGTGAATGGCCGACACGCACCCCGCAGGTCTGGACGGTGACAGGTCAATATGGACCGACTAGTTGGAGTGGCGCCAACTGGTGCTACATATTCAAGACCGAATAAGCAATTTTATTATTTGGGAGGAGAGTGGACCCCCATGCCTATCTAGAGGGCCGTGCCCATCTCGCGGGCTACACCCATCCAGTAGGATAGTTTGGTCCAACGACTCGACAGGACGTGCCCTACTGGGTTGGCCCGGGCCGAGTTTGCAACCTAGTAGGACGGACCTGGCATAGCTGGTGTGGGCCATCCTAGTTTTTTAGGCCGGGCCCAATGGAGTGGG
Source organism: Viscum album (assembly GCA_963277665.1). NCBI lineage: Eukaryota > Viridiplantae > Streptophyta > Magnoliopsida > Santalales > Viscaceae > Viscum > Viscum album. The sequence goes on along the minus strand of OY728126.1, from coordinate 1,045,624,121 downwards.
TTGGGTCGGTCTGACTGAGTCGGACCAGACCCGAACAAATTTTCGCCCATTTTCGCTTAAAGGGGTTTATCTTCTAAACCACATGCTTGTTTGATGAGGAGTCTATGGCACTGGAACCCTCAGGATGAGGAAGTCCTTTTTATGTTTCTTCACAAGAGTTTTGGATACTATTGGTTTATGGATGGGTATGACTGGACTCAAATCCAACCGGGACCTTGACACTAAAATGCCTATAACTAACAGAATGGGAGTTTGATTGATGCACCATCTGTTGTGTTTGAACCCTTATGATATAGTGGTTCTTCGTGATAATTATTCATGGGAATTCTTCGCTGTTAAGTTAAAACCAATATCTTGAGGAGTGGTTTCTCATAAACTCAAGTGCACCAAGTGTGGGAATCGTGTGGATGGAAATAAAGTGACATATAACCATTTTTGGATTGACATCAAAGTGACCCTTTGTGGATCAGTAGTAGTGTAACCCTAAGTGGACTACCCTTAGAGAGGACCATCATGGATCTGTGACTTACAACGTTGTGTGGATCGGTGAATTACAACCTTGTGTGAATCAGTGACTTACGACCCTGTGTGGATTGCAGACTTACGACCATGTGTGGATCGATGACTTACGACCCTGTGTCCATCGATGACTTATGACCCAATGTGGATCAACTGTACTGCGACCCGATGAAGATCAGACATAGAGCATCATGTCGTGGATCAGTGCCTTACAACCCTGTGTGGATCAGTGACATACAACCCTGTGTGGATCAGGGACTTACGACCATGTGTGGATCGAATTTGGAATGAATTCTTCATGGAACAACAGTGAAAATCATTAATAGAATAAGATAATCTAGCTTCATGACTAATCATCATTATTACAATTCGTTAATTTATATACCTAGATTTAGATGAGTCTTTTTCTTGTGCTTTGTGATTGGGATCATTATTTTTGGGTTTTCCTTTGATGAATTATGGGAGACCATCAGGAGTCTCGGGGTCCATACTGGGTATTGTTATACTCACCCCTACATGGGATTCATGATCACCTTATTGTGTCTTGTGCAGATAATGATCATCATTGATTGAGACTTGGGGGACATGACTAGACAGTGGTCAGAGGTGACTGGTTGGCATGGAGATCCGTAGACACGAAATGTTCCTACCCTTATGGTAGGATCCGTGGTGGAATATCTTAGGAGCTATTTTTCCTTGTTTACCTTCATTTGGGTAAGGCTTGAATACTTTCCCCTTTAATTTCAGTACTTACATTTACACTCAGTGAGAGTTTTTAATTGTGGTTTTGCCGTTCTACTTCCGTTTTGTTTTACTTGTGCACAATATTCCATGTCTGTGTGGGAAAATTTATTTAGGAAATGACTTCCCATATTAGAGATAAGATATTTTGATGCTAGTCGCCAACCATTGGACTATGGAAGGCTGACTTGGGGTAGTCACGACATGGGACCAGGGGGACAAATCATGACAAATTTGTATCAAAGGGTGGTCTTCCCTACCAGATGAACTAAGAGTATGTGTTTTCAATGAAGCAATAGTGTTATGTGTCTTGAGTTTGTGTTTCAGTTCTAGGAGTCTAGTGTTGGTGCGGTGGCTGACGTATCAATACACTAGGACCATAAATTCTGATTTCTAACATGGAACACAAGAATATTTTTTTTCATGTGTTTTGAAAATGTTGTTTTAATTTTTATCATTTTGAGTCAGCTCACAAGGTATAGAAAATTCATCATGGAAAATCTATTTATTTGTATTTGCTTGCACATAGACAAAAATCCCTGATTCTATAGAGAGATCATGACGATTTCCCAAACATATATGAGGGTTTGGTTTAGGGACATGTTATGATGATTGTACCTTCATGTGGTGTACTAGAAGGACCACTACCTATTGGGAAGTAGTGGCCACCAGCCCCATAAGTGGACGATGCACACCGATGTATAGCACTACACGTGTTCTAGCAGTAGGGGAACCAAAGGTTTTGAGGTGAGATAGATCCACAGGCAGCTAAGAACTAGATTGAGGGTGTGGCTAGGGTTTTCCACATAGTTGGGACACCAACAGACTAGATGGTGATCCATGTTTTTGGTCTCTTCCAGGGAATTACTAGAAGATGGTGGATCCTGATGCTACAGATACATGATGAGGTGATAGTCTCCTGGTTCAACTTCAAGAGCCTCTTCATGACAGGATTCATTCCAGCGACTCTACCCTCTGTGAGAATTCAAGTGATCCAGCACTATCAGCAGGGAAGCCTGTTAGTAGCCCAGTACTCAGTGATATTCACTGACCTCTCCCTCTACTCAACTTATTTGGTACGAGGCCATTTATTCAGGTCTCAAACCACTGAGTAGGGTCTCTAACAGGAGATCAAAGAGTCGATGATATCTCTCAAAATCCCAATCTTGGCTAGAGTACTAGAGTAAACACTTTTGGTGGATATATTACATGTTAAGAAGGCACCGAAAATGAGAGTAACCACCAGACGACAAGGTGGCCGGGTCATCGGAAGTAAGAAGTAGGTGGATGATGCAGGGGCCAAAGCAGGTAAAAACATCTAGTGGACGAAACCATGATATAGGGTCGGAGGTACGAAACACAAGGGATAGAGGAGGTTAGTAGAGGACCAGACTGTGCTACTCATGCGGCAGGCAGAATCATATGGATCTCCACTACAAGAGCCTCCATACCTATTATAAACATATGGATGAGGTACCGCAAAGTCCGATGCATAGATTCTATTGGGGAGGTCCACAGGGTGGTGGACGTGGTAGTGGAGCCGGTCGTGCAACAGAAGGTGGAAGAAAGTTTGAGGTTCTACCGCCACCACCTCCAGGTGGTCTACCACGACCTGAAGGAGTAGGTGGAAGGGGAGGAGCTCAGCTTCAAGCAGCTGAGGCCTATGACCATGGTTCACTAGATATGATTTGAGGTACGATCTATGTCAGCTCCACCCTAGATGCAGTTCTGATAGACATGTGTTCTAGTCACTCTTTTATTTCCACATCTCTCCTTCTGAGCTCAGAGATTCCGGTAGAGCCAATGGCTCGATCCTTATGAATAAAGACTCCAATAGGAGAGGATTTGATGATTATGAACTAGTGCCAGAAGTGTGAGATTACTCAAGGAGGTGATAGAATCGTCTTGGATATCCTAGTAGTAGTGTCGAGGGCTTACGATGTCATCTTGGATATCGACTGGTTGTCTAGAGTCCATGCCTAGATCGACTGTTTTAGGCATAATGTGTGGTGTGACCGCAATGATGGGAAATTTTTTTCCTTCACCAGCATAAAGGGAATATTTGTAGCTCTTGATGGAATTTGTCGGAGGATGGTGCAGTCAATCACTGATCTATTATCTAGCCTCACAAATGGTGTATTGGAGGAAGGGAGTCTAAGCTATCCTATTGTGGTGGACCATTATGCTGATGTCTTTCCTGATAATGTTCAAGGACTACTACCTTGAAGATAGGAATAATTTTACATCATCCTATACCCCAAGATGGAACTGATATCTACACTAGCATATCAGATAGCTCTAGAACAGCATTGTGAGTTGAGGGTAAAATAGGAGGTCTTCAGGGTAATGGGTTCATAAGGCCCAGTGTTTCTCCATGAGAATCCATGATTTTTTTCCAAGAAGGAAGACATGGGCTTGATGATTTGTGTTGACTATGAGTGCCTAAATGAGCTGACTGTGAAGAACAAGTATCCAATCCTAAGGATTGATGATCTCATAAATCAGCTGAGGGGAGATCAGTGGATTTTGAAGATAGACCTCAGATCAGGATATCCAGAGCTCAGGGTATGGGAAGAGGATGTATCAAAGACAACCTTCAGATGTCGGTAAGACTACTATGTGTTCTTGGTGATCTCTTTCAACATGACCAACAATCTGAATGTCTACATGGGACTCATGAAAAGAATCTTACGACCTTATCTTGATAACATCATGGTGTTCTTCATTGACGACATGTTGATATGCTCGGCATTAGAGGAGGATCACACTACACATCTAAAGATAGTTCTAGATACACTCTGAGAGCACTAGAATTATGGTATGTTCTTGAAGTGCCAGTTTTTGACATGAGAGGTCTTATTTTGGGGAACATTATCTCAGACGATGGAGTTGCAGTGGATCTAGCTAAGATATAGGCAGAGCTACCTTGGGAGCCACCCAAGAGTTTGACCGAGGTGCGGTGTTTCCTAGGATTGGTTGGGTACTAATGGATACTTTTACCTAAATTTTATAGAGTAGTATTACCCCTGTCAAATTTGACAATGAAGGGAAATCCTTTCTTGTTGAATGATAGATGCCAACTGAGTTTCTAGGAACTGAGGTGGAAACTGATGAGTGCCCCCATATTGAGGCTACCAGAATAGGGATTTGGGTATGTAGTCTATTGCAACACATGAGGGACCCGATTGGGATGTTTCTTAAAGTAAAATAATGTGGTGATCGCCTACATCTCATTGAAGTTGACCCAACATGAGTCGAACTATGCTACTCATTTCCTAATGATAGCAGTAATGGTATTTGAATTAAAGATATGGAAGAAATACATGATGCGAGAACGGTCTACTACCTACATTGATCACAAGATTCTCAGATATAACTTCTAATATAAGGACCTAAACCTGAGACAACGAAGATTTATAGATATCCTCCCAGACTATGACCTGGAGAAATTCTACACACCTGGGAAAGGGAATGTAGTGGATGATTCCCTAAGAAGTAGGTATGGGTTATAGTTACTAAGTGAGGAAACATAGTAGATAGCTTCGTTGCAGTCATCCTTTATGGATAGTGAAAGAGAAGAATATTTCATGTCCAAGAAATTAAATCCCCCACTCCTTTAGTGAGTAAAGGAGGCATAGCTTAGGGAAGTTGATTGTGAGGCCCAACTTGCTCAAACATCCTCAAGATGAGTTCTTGAAATATTTTTTAAATTTGGGGAGCATGTAATCCTTTTTGGAGGACGTACCATGGTACATGTGATGCTACGAGAGGAGGTGTTGAGGAATTTACACACATCCCCTTTGGTGGTACATCATGGTGTGGAGAAGATGTTCCAGGACCTCTAGCATCAGTACTGGTGGCTTGCGAAGAAGAACGCAGTGACATAGTTTGTTTCAGGATGCCTCAGTTGTTAGCATGTGAAGGCCGAGCTCTAGGTTCAAATATGCTTGACTCAGCAACTTGAGGTGCCAGAGTAGAAGTGGAAAGGCATCTCTATGGACTTCATGAAAGAGCTACCACGTATTACTAGGGGCCACGATTCCATTGGGGTGATTGTTGAATGACTCACCAATTCATCCCACTTCCTACACATTTGAGAGAAGGGATATGTATAAGGACTGAGATAAATCTACGTGCAATAGATAGTACGACTTTACAGGGTTCCATTGATGATCATCTCAGATCCTAACACTCGTTTTACATCCTAGTTGTGGAAGTGATTACACGGGGAATTCGGGACTCAACTACACTTGAGCACTACCTTTCATCCTCAGACAGATGGTCAGATAGAAAAGACCATAAAAACTCTTGAGTACATGCTATGTGCATGAATAATTGATTTTGGATGTAGTGGGGAGAACCACCTACTTCTAGTGGAGTTATCTTACAAATTTTTTTATCACACCACCATCGTCATTACACCATTTGAGGCCTTGTACGGGTGACCATGAAGATCACCTCTATGCTGGACAGACCCAGGGGAGTCAGCACTTATGGCCCCAGAGTTGGTACGGGCTACCACTGAGAAGGTGCAGATCATCTAGGAGCGGATGAAGACTGCACAAAGAAGGTACAAGTCTTATGCTGATAGGAGATAGAGGCCATTGGAGTTCGAAGAGGGAGACCATGTATTCCAACGAGTGTCACCCAAAAGAGGATTGATTAGATTTAACTAGGGATAAAATCTATCTCAAAGGTTTATTGGGCCTTTCCTGATCGTCAATAGAGTAGGCGAGTTGGGGTACCATCTAGCTCTTCCCCCACAGATTCATTAGGTGCATAATTATTTCCATTTGTTGTAGATGAGGAGGTACGTGCATGATCCATCACACGTTATAGAATGGGGAGATATGGACATTGAGGATGGGGAAATGTTCATGGAGTTTCTAGAGGAGATAGAGGATCTACATGATCGAGACCTTCGTGGATGGTCCATTCCTCCGGTGCGACTTTGGTGGCAACACAGGAACCTCCAGGAGAGCCCATGGGAGTGAGAGGCTCAAATATGTTCTCAGTACCCCCATGTGATTCACTATTGTTTTTGTGGATTTAGGGGAAATAAATACCTAAGGTGGGTAGGATTTAAAGTCCCATAAATTTCCATATATATATTTTAAATTATTATGGATTATTACGTGTCTGTGAAAATTGACTTCATTTGATTCTGATGCCCAGAGATCCTAGAACTGAATTTTCAACTTTATATTAATGTATGTTCAGTAAATGTGCAAGCGGTGATTTATATATTTTTAACCGGTGCTTAGATTTAAAATTCGAGATCACCATTGAATTTATAGTGTCAGGATTCACTTATGAGAGGTTTAAAATTGTTCAGAAAAATTCCGGTGGAAAAGTTAAATTTCAGATATATTAAAATAAAATTAAAAATAATAAAATAACAAAATGATATATTATTTTTGTTTTGGGAAACCAATGAGTGATGGTGGTGGGACCTATGTGCAACATCATACATTATATAACCGACTTTTATTGTCTTGAACCACTCATTTCATTGGTTTTGTAATGACTACACATGGGTGTTTAATTGACCCATTAATTATGAATAATTAATAAATCATAATATAAAGCACAATTTGGGAGATTAGTCTTTTATTTAACTACTTCTTGGGCATGGGTTTTGGTCACTTTCAAGAGGAACCTCTAATGAAGTGCCGAAAATGAGTTCCACCAATGTATAACCGAGCTTAAATGACTGTTAGGGGATTCAAACCCGACAATGATGGGCGACAACGAACACCTTCAAATGTAGGTTCATCTATATCATATAAAGAGACTTCCAATGAGTTCAAGGTAGGGTTTTTGTTTAAGGGTTTTATGTTTCATCACTTTTTTATGATGTTAACCCCTTTTGAAGTTATGATGCTATCGTAGAGCGTACGGGTTGAACAGAACAAGGCCCATACCCTTCGCCGATCTTGGTATTGATTGTGATCTTCGTGGGTGACTGACCGATACAACGGTAAGATGAAACCAGGGGCCACACACTGAGGGTGACATCCCAGAAGTCCTATAGGCATAGTCGAGAAGAAAATCGGACCACTGGAGCTTCATCGGTGGCCAACAGAAATACCACTGGCGCGAGGACAGCAAAGAATGATCTCGCCGACCGAAAGGAGGGGGTGGAACCCGAAGACGCCACAAAAGATGAATGGGGAGGTTTTCCATTGATGGAAAAGTTAAATCTGGGCTGCGCTGCACTACAACGTGCGACAGAGTAGACGTTGTGACTCTTAGCTGCGGCGGTGGGTGAAGGGAGGACCCATTCCTGCGGGTCCCATTGATGACCGGTCTATGAAGACCAGCTAGGTGGAGTGGCACCAACTGAGGCCACTGATTAAGGACTGAATAGAAACATAGTCTGTTTGGGAGGGGAGCAAACCCCCGTGCCCATCTAGCAGGCCACGCCCAGTTAGCTGGCCGAGTTTGTCCAGCGGCCCGGCACGTCAAGCCCAGCTGGGTGGGCCGGGCGAAGCCTGCGGCCCAGCGGGCTGGACTGGGACTAGCCAGACTTGGCCGAGCCCAACCGGTTTGGGCTAGGCCTAGCGGATAGATTCATGTATGTCCGACAGGTTTGGACTGGACCCAGAACATTTTAGCACAGTTTTGCTGAAAGGGGAGTATCTTCTAAAATAGACATATGTTTCACGAACCCTATATGATGCTTGAACCCTTATGAAGAGGAGGTACATTTTAGATATTCCACATGTGTTTTGAAGAATGATTATGTATCGACTAGTTGGATCAGACTCGAATCTAACCGGGCCCTTGGCACTAGAATGCCTATAACTAACAGACCGATCATTTGATTGATGTGTCGTTTGTTGCGTTGGAACCCTTATGATATGGCGGTTCATCGGGATACATATTAGTGAGACTTCATGGAGTTTTAGGTAGGGCCAATATCTTGAGTAGTGGTTTCTCAGAAACACAATCGCTCAAAGTTCCAGATTCCTATGGTAGGATGTCAAGTGATATATGACCCATTGTGGATCTGCATCAGGGTGACCGAGTGTGGTTCAACAGTCGTAAAACCTGACTAGGACCTACTATAAATCGTCCCATCATGGATCAATGACTTACGACCATGTATGGATTGGTGACATAAAACCCTGTGTGGATTTGTGAATTATAACCCATTGTGGATCAGCGACCTACTTCCCTATGTCGATTTCCTACATAAGACACTTTGTGGATCAACAATAGATCAACCTGACAAGAACTAGCCTTAGATCATCCCATCATGGATATGAGACTTACGACCCTGTGTGTATTGATGACTTTGGACCCTATGTGGATCGGTGACTTACAACCCTCTGTGTATCGGCATGGGAATTAATTCTTCATGGTTAGATAGTGAAAATTTTAATGAGAATAAGCTTATATATCATTATAACTAATCATAATTATTCATGTTCTATAAGTTATATACATGGTTTGAGATAAGTATTTTTCTTGTGCTTTGTGATTTGGATCATTCTTTGTGGTTTTTCTTTTGTGTAATTCAGGGAGAACTTCGGGGGTCTTGGGGTCCCTACTAGGTATTTTTATAATCACTCCTGCACATGGTTAACCCATACCTTGTTGATTCTTGTGCGGATTATGGACAACATTGAACAAGACATGGGATCTAGGACTAGATAGTGCTCATAGGTGACCAGTTGGCATAGAGAGCCGCATAGACAAGCTATAACTACCGTTCAGGTAGGATCCTTGGCGGATGATCATAAGAGCTATTTTCCATTTTTGTTGTACCTTCTTATCAGATGGGCTTGTATAATGGCCCCTTTTCTTTTAAAAATTACTTTTACACTCAGTGGTGGTTTTAGTTGTTGTTGTTCTTTTTTTCTTCTATTTTTTTTACTTGTGTGTAGTGTGCCCTGTCTATGTGTGAACATGTTTTGAGGCAATGCCTTCCCATTATTGGGATAATCCATTATGGTGCTAGTTTCAAACCCATGGCCTATAAAATGTTGTCTTGGGGTAGTCACGACACGGGCCCCATGGAAGAGGTCGTGACAGTATTCATATGATTATTTTTTATTTTTATTTCCTTTTCTTAAATGAGAATATATCAATTTTATATTCTTTTATTAGTCTATATACAGACAATTCTCATTAATATATATCCCCAAAAGTTTATATATTGTAATTCTAACTAATATGAACCAATAAATATATTTTTCATGTAGATTAGAATAATTTTTTTCTAGTATTTTTTCTCTAATTTTAATGAATCAAACCATCAAAACACCCTCAGTATTGTTAAATGTGGCATCATGTAATTATTTATTTATTCTATAAAAATAAGGTTTGCAATAATTAATATATCACAGAATCCTTTAATTTTAATTTTTAATTTTTATTATTTAAATTTTAACACAATTGTACAATTTTCTCATCATTTGTATTTATAATTAACAAAAATATATTTCTAAAAAAAGACATTACATATTCTTTGAGCATGAATAATTTTTTGTATCCTTATTTTCTATAAAATGATTTCATGAATGTTTTATCTATTCACCTATGAGGTATTATTGTTTTTTCCCATGATTTAATTTCTATAGAAATTCATATATAGAATAATATAGCTCTAAATGAGGTGATTTTTATTTCTTAATTAAAACATAAATGATATCATTGTTATAAGATACACAACTTGAATGTAATTTCACTCTATCAAAATGGATCAATTATTTAGATCCTCCTTTAAACAATTTCCATGAATAATTTCTATGAAAAATATTCTTTTTAATATTTTGAAAAAAATTTGATTTTAATGAAGTCATTTAAAAATAAAATTTCTTTCTTAATCAAGAATTATTCAAATGATATATTAAAGAATTATTAATCTTTTGAAAACATCATATGTTATCAATTAGGATTTATTATTGTTATGATAGAATGATATTATTATTAATTTATTTATGGAATGTTTATAATTATTCCCATGTATTGTTTATGGAATTTATTTATTTTCTGTGGATTATGTTTCTGTGAAATGTTCCTGAAACTTCTTTTCTTTCCATGTGATACGAGATTATGATATGATCAATTATTTATGAAATTATGTAATACATATTAATTTATTTTCATTATGTAATAGGAAGGATTGGAAATATATATCTCTCCAATGCATTTAATAATGGTTGATATATAATTATATAATAATAAATGTAGTGGGGAGTAAACTCGAATTAGTAAGAGAATATGTTATCTATGATAGTGTTGGCAGTGATCCTTGACTATAAATTTAACACAATCTATAGTTAACCTAACAATATATGATATTCATGGAGGTGATACTTAACCAATGATATGATATTATATGATTATGTGTATTCTAAAAACTATATTCCTATTCTAATGATATTTTCTAATAGATCATGATTTATTATTGAAGATACAAAAATATTTTTTTTATCCCTTCTGATTGAAAAATATTTAAGTTTTGATTCATGAATAATGATATTGTACTAATTGGGTATGAATATTTAATTTTTTTTATCATGTTTTAATAATATTATTCTTTACTTATAATTAGATATGATGATCAATTGATATCCATTATGTGAACCCTTAATGAGAATATGAGAGAACCCACAACTATGTTTTCATTTCCCTATTTATGAAGAACGGTTTTTAGTATGAAATGTATAATAAGAGTGATAGTTGTTAATCAAAGACTATAAAATGAAGTAGATTTATTATGTAGAAGTTATTTATGAATCTGTTATTCCAAATAAACTAAAAGTCCTTCGTTTTATAATGGATCATAATGGTAACTATAACATCCTGATATCGATCTGTTATGTATGTATTTTTTCATATAGAGGTTTTCCTTATAATATTTTCTATATTGGTTCAATAGGGAATTGGGAGGATACTAATAATTTGAATGTCATGGATTTTTTAGACTATCTACTTTAACAGGATTTTTCTATAGGTGGAAGAACTATTTCACACCATGAAACCAGGATACATGAAATATAAGGGTTCCTTGGATGCATGTTGTGAATAGATTCACACTATAAAAGGTTACATGACATGATGATATCATACACATCATATCTTTATAAATGGTTGGATTTTAATCCAAGGCAATGGGTTTTTGACAAATCTGAGATTCTGGAAGTTACACATCATGTAACACAAAAGTAATTTTTTTTTTAAAATAGGAGTGTGGCTATTTTTTTCAATTATTTTCTTCATAAATTATTTACCTTGACCTAGAGAAATTCCAGGTAAATTTTGGGAGACTCTCCTCCTTCTATATCGATTCATTCGGTGTTCGATCTATGTTGTAGTTATGGTGCATCACTCCAGGTTAGTGACATTTCCACTTATTTGTTGTTGTTGATCATGATATCACCCTTGGGTAGAGTTATTAGATCTATTTTATCTAAATTGTTGTTTGTTCTTGTATTCTTCGAAGATCCATTGTGAGAATTCCTTCCGAAAGCCATTCTATTTTTGGATGTGGTGCGACAAACATTTCTTCTAGAAGTATTTGGTTTCCTATATTCCGTTGACCCCTTTTAATATAAGTTTCATAAATCTTGATATGTGGATTGGATTCTAGTGCATTTTCAGGCATCGTTGGGTTTTCATTAACGGTGAATCCTATTGCGGTTGTTTGTGACTTGAGTTTGGATCTATGTTATTCCACATCTAGAATGTGTGTGAATACCAGTATTGTTCATTTTTATAAATTGTTTTATAAATAAATTGGTATTATATTGGAATGAATTTTTGTGTTTTAGAAATATATTTTAAGAAAAAATTCAATTTTCCATGGATTTTGATAAATGTAATTAAATTATGTATTTTCAAAGCGTTGAGAAGTTTTTTTTGTAATCGTTTTGAAATCATTTTCAAAAAATTGAGGTGATTTTGAAAATGAGTAGATTGGTTTACATGGGAAATAGGTGGAAGGTTTAGTTTGAGGCCATTTTCTATTGCGGGGTTTCACATTCTTGGTCTTCCTCTAAGCCAAGAGCATATAGTATTGGATCTAGGTATGTATTTGATATTGGGGTTTAATAGTCTAGGGTATTCCCTAGTCTTGGAGTGTAGATAATTTGCTTCAGGTACCATAGTTTACTATTCATATATTTTTGGGTATGAGTAGTCTACTTCTTGAACAATCGTGTTCCTTTGTGTTGAGATACCTATGCTACAACTACTATCTTGTATTTCATGGATTTGTACAATTTTATCCATGATATGCATGTTGATACTTGTGAAATATCAAATGAAAAAGTGTCCTTTGAAATTATATACCATCATTTGTTTTTGAACTGTGGTAATGGGGAAATGGTTTCCATATTTTCGTTAAAACTACATTAATGATTATCATTCCATGTTTCATTTAAAATGAGAATATGATAAATATTATACAATTTATTTCTTTGGGGAACATGGGTGGGATCATATTGATCATTTCATCTCACACCCTATGAAACTCTTTGGTGGTGGGTAGAACATTGTATGTTTCCCAATGAAGGTAATGAAAAATATCCATATTGAGGTGGTAAAGTTTCATGACAGCTGGGTTGGGTAGCTAGTGGTGAGATGGAGAGCATTCATCTATGTCTTCAACTGGAGTATAATTTTTGGGGTTCTGTTAATTTGTATTTGTACTTTTTTATTTTGAGTTTTTGGATACATTTATAGTGGTTTTATTTTGATATCACTCTTATATTTATGACATATCTTTATGGGATTATTTGTGTTCCTTCTTTCTCGTTTGTATATATATATATGCCTTGTGTTTTTTCAGGTTTTAAAAAATCACAATATTATGTTGTTATTCGATGCCCGTGTTCTTTTCAATAGACCACAGGGATCGGGAACTCCATTTGGGTATGTGATGGATTGTGTTGGGTTCTAGGTTGGAGGGAAATCCAAGTCAGATAGTTTCCACTGTATTCCTTGTCTCAGGACATCTGTACAATAGAAACTTGATTGTCATGACTTATAGGTATGTTGTAAGAAGTGAATTTCCATTCCTGTAATGATGTGTCTGAAGATGTTGTGGGAAGGTGGGATACATGTCTCTAATGCTGTGCTTGGTTTTAAATCATAGTTTCTACTTATGGGTTTTCTTGTTTAAAATGATATTTTTGTTGTTTTCTAATCATTCTTATGTTTTGTTATGCATCGGCATGGCACTAGGAAATCATACACAGGCTAATAAAGAGGGTGCAGGTGATATCTATAAAAGGAATCATCTTATATATTAGAATATCATGTAATCCATCATATGGGAAGTTAATTTTATTGATATGGATGTACCATGTGTTTAGAACGTGTTATTTGAGGTACAACATGGAGCTAGGGGAGAGAGATAAATCATGAGAATTCATACATAAGAATACATTGTACATTAAAAGACGGAATGAACCTCAAGAGTGGGAGGAATATATAGATAGGATCAACCAAATATTTTAATTCATGGAGACATCTAAAAATATCTAGGTGAAATGTGAAGTGTTCATAGTCGAGGGTTTCTGAAAGTGGTGGTGGGAATCTATGGTCCAGGAAGACCGATATGTGAACTTTGATTGGATGGGTTTCGAAAACCTTTGATTCTAGATATTTATTTCGTAGTCACTGATGTGAGAAAAGTATCAGAAGATCCTGTCTTTGCAATAGGGAGTGCAGTGGATGTCTGCATACATCAACCATTTTGTCGATATTTTCTGTTTTTTCTCTAAAAAAGGTGAAGAATGACCAGGAGAAGGCTCAAAAGTTCCTTTAGGGTTTGAAACTATATATCAGATCATAGGCATATATGTTAAATCATTCTATATATAGAATTATTGTAGAATTATCTATGATGGTACAGATGGATATGGAGGATAATGTTGGTTTTCCCAACACTTCTATTCACTCTAGTGGTAGTTTTGGTGGTGTGAATGGGAAGAAGGAAAAGTAGAAAATCATCATAGAAGTGGAAGAGGTTAGACTCATCAACTAACCAACTGCACATCATCTTCTATATCTATGAGTGTGCCTCTAAATTCTTATAAGCATGGAAAGGATGGACACAACCAATATTTTTTCCCTTTTCCCACAATGACATGAAACACCTGTAGACGTGTTTGTAATTTTAAAACCATCTATCATGCTTTGACGAAGCCTCATTATGGTTAGGGTTTGTTTTCAAAATAGGATACTGAAGTACAATCAAAATAATCATGTACTCTAGGGATTCCATCCACATGCCTTATTACTGAATCACTTTCACGCATTTGATGAGTGTCTAGTGGATGTCTATGATGGTCCAGAAATAGTGAGAGGTACTATAATTATTTCACACTCCAAAGAAATTTCATTACTTGAAATTATTTCCTCCCACCCATTTATATCTGCAATTTTTTTTATATTATAAAACATTCAATGAAACTAATTTCATTTGTAATGTTTTTAGTGGGAAAACTTTATTTGAGGAAATATAAGGGTCTTCAGTGTCCTTTTCATTCTTTAATGATCGGTCATAGCAAGTTTGTCTGGGATTTTCCCATTGTTGATCTGGATCTATTTTTTGTCATCCACAAAATGGATTTGCTTGTCACTCATTGAGATGTGGTTGATTGTTATCATCAACATGTTCTATTTTTACTACATATAAGAGATTGTGTGTATTTTAGAGGGAGTGAGACCTGAGGTATGGTTGTGCAGGACCTTCCATACTAGAGGCCAAGATTTTTTAGTATACTTTCATGTGTGAGATTGAAGACATCTATTGTGTTTTTGATCTTCCCATTGATGTTTGTGGCTTTTATAATCGTTTTCTAGATGATTTCATTAGTATTCATTCATGTAGATAGGTAGATTATGAAGCTAATATTAAATCCTTCTTATCATACAACACTAATGGATCTGAAAGTGTTTAAGATTCATTTGGATGAACAATTGGAAGAATCACTCTTTTTTCCTCATCATTTTTCCTTGGGCATCCACTGTGCTCTTTTCCATGAAAGAATATGGTTCACTTTGATTTCGTGTGGACTGTGGGAAGATAAACTGGGTAACAATCAAGAAAAATAATCCTTTGCCTCACATGGATGATTTATTTGATCAACTAAAGGGAGAAATGTTTTTTACGTTTTTTACCTTTAGTTGGGTTATCATCATCTCAGAGTTATTGAATATGATATTCCAAAAACAACGTTCAATAGAATGTATGGGCATAATTATTATCATGTGATTCATTTTTTTTCTAGCTGAAACCACATATTATTTTATGGCTTTGATGAATATGATATACCATAAATATCTTCACACATATATGGAAGTGTTCATTGATTATATACTTGTTTATTCGAAATATGATCACGAGCATGAGCACCATATCATTTTCTATCTAGAAATTTTGAAAATTTACCTTTTTTATGGAAATATATCAAAATTATATATTTTTTATTCATGTAGTGATGCTAATAGGGATTATGTTTTTTTGAAAATATATTATTAGTGCATCATGAGAACGGGAAGACTGTCTAGTTAGGGATGAAACCACCGAATGTCTATGAGATATAGTTATTCCTTGGTCATGTTGGATACTACATATGGTATGTTAATTATATCACAAAATTGGTGTTAGTATTGACTAATCTTACTAGGAATGCAGTGAAAATCACATGGGAAGACAAGTTTCAGTCTACTTTTGATGAACTGAAATGGATTCTAACATTTGTTTATTCTATTCTTATCTGAGCCCAGGAACATGTATGTGATGTTTTTTTATTCTTCTTCTTGTTGTTTATTGTGCATGATGCTGATGGATGAACATTTCTTAGCTTACATATATCGTCGACCTCATCCTCATGAGAAGAATTACCCTACTCGTGATATGGAGTTTTCTCCTGTTATGATTTCGATTAAATGATGGTGGAATGTACTTTTTAGTAGTGGTTCATGTTATTTTCATATAATAAATGTCTATTTTACATATTTACATAGAAATACGTGAATTGAAAACTGATACGATGCATGGAATACCATCATACATTTGATGTTGATATCACTTATACCCCAAGAATGGTAAACATTCCTGCATAAACTCTTAGTATGAATGTACTATCACATGATACTATGGGATCGAATGAGGAGTGGAACCTTATGAAATTTTTTTCTTATTTTCACTTGGATGTTTAGGAGGATGTTTCATATATGGTTCTGAAAAAATTTAAGTTATCGTCATCTCTCCCAACTACTATTTTACATAATCAATATTAGGATTAAGATTTATTAATTTTTTAGAATTACCTGAGGGTGGGGAGGCAATTTTCTATTTGAATATTTCTTTAGACGGTGTGCTTCACTATAAAATACCCATTTTCATGCCAATATCTTGGATGTATTTATTCTTATTTAGTTTTCAATGATCTTATTGGTGAATTCATCAAGGAACAATGAAGATGTATTATGAAATGAGATGAATATTATGGTGGCCTTTTATGATGTGAGATATCGCGGATTTTGTGACCCGATGTTATACCAGCCAACTGATAAATCGAGAGAAGATGAGAACCTCTAGTTTGTTTCAAACTCTTCCCATTCTGGTCATGAAATGGAATGAGGTATCCATGACTTTTTTTTGGGATTAACATTGACTCCCCAAATGAGTAATTCTATATGAGTGGTTGTTGATTGGTTGATGAAGTCTTCTCATTTCATTATAATCAAGGATACAACTAAGGTTGATGATCAGGGTATGCTATATGTACATGAGATTTTGAGGTTACTTGAGATTTATTAAGACATTATTTTAGATAGGGATCCTAGAATTACCTGAATGATCTAGTGGAGTCTCAAAGAGGCAATGGGAACTTTGGTTAGGTTATGAATGGATTTCCAACCATGGAAAAATGTTCAGATGGAGTTAATTATTCAGATCTTAGAAGTTATACATCATTCTTGTGTCTTGGATTTCATTTTATCATTGGATATCCATATGGACCTTTTGGGTTTCTTTATAACAATATTTAATAGTCTTAGATCAAATTGGATCCCATTGTGGCATTGTATGATCCCCTGTTCAGATCACCTATTTTTCCATATGAGGTAGGAAAAGTATCATTGGATGGACCATGTTTGGTTCAGGAGATGTCCACCAAGATTTAGGTTGTACATAAATGTTTGGTTATAGTGTGGAATCAACATAAATTTTATGTTAATCAGTGACTTTAGACTATATATTATTCCTTTTATGACTAGGTTTTCTTGTAATTTTATCATTGGATCGGTCACAATTTACATAGAAAATAATGAATGTAGGCTTTGAGATATGTTGGATTGTTTGAGGTCACTGAGCAGATTGGATAGGTTGCTAATAAATTTTAATTTTCAGTTCATTTGGCAGGAATTCATGATTTTTTCCACAAGTATTATCTTATAAATTATCATCCTAAGACACACTGAAATTTTGAGTTGGTAAGAAAATGAGTTAGAGCTAGATGCTTTTGTTTTGGAGAAACTATTTGAGATCATTGATTCTCATGCGAATGTACAGTGTGGGATATCAATTATGTTATTCAATGTTATATTAAAACACGAATCATAGTGTTATGATACCTAGGAAAATGATCCATTGAATGTGAAGTAGTGGCTTCATCTTTTTATAGGGATTAGATCATCCACATGAAATTACTGGTATGTAATGTCTTTATGGTGGGGAGTTTGTAACATCCTATTACTGATATGTATAGAACAACATTATCCACATAATGTTTTTTCCTTTTCTCGATGTCCGTATGAAGATGATAAGGAATTGAGAAGATACCTATAATAGGGATTTTATATATTTTTTATACTCTTAGCTTTAACCATCTTTTTCTGTAGGCTGTAGATGGATTTCATGCCACGTAACAAGGTTATAGTATGTGTAAGAGTTTCTCAATGAAAATCATGAAAGGATTCACACTGTAAAAGGTAATATGATGTGAACATGTATTATACGTTGTGTGTTCATAAATACAGGGATTTTAATATGATGTAACGGGTTTTATGGTGTATCTAAGGATTTAAAAGTTACACATCATGTGTATGGGTTATATGTCACGTAACTTCATGCATACAATTTTTAAAATCGGTTTGTGGCTATTTTATCATTTTTGTCTTCTCTCCAGACATCATTTCACTTAACACAAGTCAATTCCTTGGAATGTTTTAGTGACATTTCTCCTAGATAGATCTATTCACCCTTCGATCATCATTGATGTTTTTGTGTATCTCTTTGAGTATGCGACCTTCATGGTTCTTAATTTCCATTTATCATGGTAGATCTATTGGTTTGTGTTATCTTATCCTTAGATATAAATGGGTGTTTATTCTTTACTTCTTCCATGATTTGTTTTGCAGAATCATTCCAGATCATGTTCTATTATTGGTCACAAGGTTGTGGGAATTCATTCATGAGGTACATTGGTTTCATTGTTTATCATAAATAATTGTTTTATAAAGGAGATCAATCATGATATTTTAACTTTATTATGGGGCCTTTGTTGACATTGTCGGGCTAATTTTGTTTGTGTATTCCATTGAGGGAGTATGTGACCCGAGTTTTTAGGTAGGTGGCTCTGTCTCTGACCCGTGATTCATAAATTGTGTTCTTCTATTTTTATAAATTTGTTTTTAAATACATTGGTATTAAATAGTAATGATATTTTTTGTGTGTTGTAATGATATTTTTAATAAAAGTGGGTTTTCCTCTATTGTTTATAAAAGGAATGAAAATGGTTTTCTAAATGTACTGAAAAGGATTTTGGGAAATGGTTTTGAAATTAATTTTGAATCATTGAGATTATTGTTAAAACTAGAACTTAGGTTACCTTTGGGTACTAGGGGGAAGGTTTATCTTGATTCCATCATCCATTATGGGTATTCATTTTTTGGGTGTTATTTATAAAATAAAGTATAGATTATTTTTAGTAGGTTCATATAGGATTTTTGGGGATTTGCTTTTTGGGGTGTCTCCTTAGTATTGGTGTGTACATAATTGGCATCATGAACCACAGTGCATTTTTCAATGATTTTTGGGTATATGTAGTCCACTACCTAATCAATTATATTCCTTGATGTTGAGATGCATGTGTAGGTACTATTGTTTTGTATTTCATGGATGTGTTTTTTTGTTTTCGATATTAATTTTGATGTTTATGAATGATGACACGGATTCATTTTCTTGGAAATTAGTGTAAATTATTTTTTAGAACTTTGGTAAAGAAGAAATGTTCACTATTTTTTCTATAAAACTGCTCTACTTTACATCATTACATGATTTATTTAAAATTATAATACATTAATTTTTATGTAAAGACATGATATTGAACACCTGGGTGGGATCCTATTGATCATATTATCTCATAGCATAGGCACCTTTTCGGTGGTGAGTAGACCTTTTTATGTCTTCCAGTGTCAGGAAAGGCATGGTGTCATAGTGGGATGGTGAGGATTCATGTCATCTAGGGTGGAATGATGGTGGTTAGATGTTGGGAGTGTGTCCAGGCCATCACACGGAGTAGTCTTTTTTTTTGGTTTTGGACCTTTATATTTGGAGTTTCCACATTGTTTTTTTGATACATTTATAGTTATTTTCTTCTCATGTATTTCTTCTAGTAATGGCATATATTTATTTGTTCTCATACATTACTCCTTTATTTTCTATATATATATCCCATGTTTTAGTTCATGTTGGAAGAAATCGTTACCTCTGGTTCATTGTTCGATGCTCAGGTGGTTGTTTGCAGCCAGTGGGGATTGGGAATGTCATCAGATAATGTGACTGATCACATGGGGTTTCAAATAATAGGTAAAATCATGTCATATCATTACAATAACTAATGAATATTCATAAAATAATTTATATTATTTATTTATATAATGTTTGGGCCTATAGTGGATTATCTTTGGGGAAATGTGGTGTTGTTTGGTAACCATGAAGAATAAATACAATATTCAATACGTGTGCTTAATCATTTTTTTTTTCATATGTAGTAATTATAATTTTATCAACCAATGGAAGAGTTTTAGGATATTATATAGTATCTCATAATCTATTTGAGAATTATTTTTAAATATGAAATATTATTTATTGATTCGATAGTATTAAATAATTCCACATTGAAATACCCCCAAGGTGGCGTCCCGTCACTGAGGTTCCGGGTTTGAGTCCTCACAAAGGCAACACACACCATACGCCATCGATCCTCTCATCCCCTCGACCCCGCGGGAACTGGCCCAAGCCCAAGGGTTGACCACCATGGGCCTAGCTGGGGGTGTGTGGCGCGCAGGTGGGTAGGCCAGCCCAATACCTCATTACTCAACAACACGTTTTCCCACGGGGGCTGGGTGAATTGGTTCAAGGCGGTGGCGTCCCATCGCTGAGGTTCCGGGTTCGAGTCCACACAAAGGCAACACACACCATACTCTAGCGATCCTCTCGTCCCCTTGACCCCGTGGGAACTGGCCCAAGCCCAAGGGTTGGCCACCTTGGGCCTAGATGGGGCCGTGCAGTGCGCAGGTGGGCAGGCCAGTCCAATACCTCGTTAACCAACAACACGTTTTTTCTATGCCAACAAGCCTGTACCGAAGTGGTACAGGATCCTATTGGGTCTCCCTCTACCATATAAAGAGGTCTTTTCTTTAATAATAAATTGAGGCTTCGGCCCCAACCTTTAAAAAAACATATCTATAAATTCCCAATAGAAAATATGAGAGAAATATGATGTAAAATTTATTCATTTTAAAATACAATTCAATGAATTAATGAAGCTATAAGATATTTTATAAAACTAAATGGTTTCATATGGTTGATTATCACATAGTAAAATAAATATATATATTAATAATGTAAAATTATAACGATCATCATTCTTGATAATATAAATCATGATACTCCATAATTTGATGAACCAACATGTGTATCATGCACTATTTATCAATGTTTTATTTATAACTAATGATTATTAAAAAGGACCATTAAGTGAATGAAATTTTAATCCCATGTATTTGGTGTATATATGGAACAATAATAATCACATAACATTTTGGTACAATCATTCATCATCAAATGATATTCTAGAGCCGTTCGAGAAAAAATGTGATAGAGAGAGATATTCTCTATTGTGAGGGATTCAAGAAAGTTCACAGGAATACTCAAGATAAGCATGTTGATTTATGTGTTGAATATTTATATGTTATCTTCAAGGAATTATGATTATATGCAAGATTTTATTGAGGTAAAATTAAATTTTTAATCATTTTCATTAGAACAGACATTAATAAAAAATATAGAAAAATAAAATAATAATATTAAACAATTGAAGAAATTGTTTTTCATTTCTAATATAAAAGGAATATGTTAGTGTCTAGTAATTCATTCATGAAATGAATGATATATAAATTATTCCACATAGTATCCTTGTGAATAAAATTATCAAATGAGGAGTATATCATGTACGAAAAATCATTTTACTATAATGTTATGTATTTTTAGGGTAAATACATGATTTATTAATTTTTGAGGCCAATATCAAAATAATATAATTAATATTTCATTATAGAAAAATATTAATGTAACGTGTTCTATTGAATATCAGTAATTGAGCGTTGAAATTTAGTTATGCATTACACTTATAAAAACCCGATATTTTAAAAAAAACTGACTCATGTCACTACCATATAATCTATATTTCATTATATCTATCATAACTAGGCTCCATGATATAGGAAATACATACCACACACTACACAAATAAATATTATTCCATACATCCTTAACATATGTGATTTATTTTTTGATTTATCATGAAAAATTATTTATTTAAGAAATTATATTTTCATAGGTTCATTTCATTTTTATAATATATAATTGATTAATTGTAAATTGTAGCACACCTAACCATTATATGGTATTTTTCATTGGTGGATATATTATTACATAGTCACCCAATCCATATGGAAATTTATTTTCCTCAATATGTTCTCTATTCAGTGCATGTGTAGAGGAACTTTAAAAAATGTTAAGATTTCATAACATTGACCATCAACAAATATTTATGCGTTGATTTATATTTTTATAATTACATTTTTAATTTATGTTCCCATGTTTTTATTATAAAATTAGTTTAATTATATTATTCATTATGGATACATTTTATTCATATATATTGTGATTAAAATATATTTTATTTGTACCCATGATGCTTCTTTAATTACCCTTTACTGAGAAATTATTGTAATCCCATGGTGTCATTGAATATATATTTCTCTTTTATAAATTTAATGTTTTCAATAGATTTCATTACATGTAAAAATAATATTAAATGTACAAAACCATACTATAAATTGACCTATATATTTTATTTCATAAAAATAATTTAAAATCAAATAAATATTTATAAAAAATTATTTAGAAATTAATATAAAATCATTTATAGGTCAATGTGATATTTATTTAGAGAACCAATTTTGTTTTAATAATATTTTTTTAGCTTAATATTTTACACTAATCAGTTTATATAATTTTTTAAAATTAAATCAATGTATTTTATATCAAAAAAAATGAATAAAAATTCATCTCATCATGGTTCATGGTTAAGTAATGACAATAAATATATTTTATGATCCGAAAATATACTTTATTCAAAATAGATAAAAATAAATTTTTTTAATGGATATTATAATTTATTTATAACACATTTATAATTTTTTAAAATGTGGATGTCTGTTTTGTAATAATCGTGTCAGAATTGTCATTGATTTTCTTTATATATTCTTAATTTTTTTTTTGTTTTTTAAAGATAAAACATAATTATTATATCAATTCTGTCAGGTATTTTATTTATATATTAGAATTTAAAAGCTTCATTATGTTGCTGATGTAGTTATAAAATTACATTATATTGTTTTTTTAAATATTCAAAAAATTAATATAATAATTTTCAATATACATTATTTTTTCAAAATTTAATATTCATGAGTAATGACTAATATTTTATAAAAAGTATACATTCTAGATTTTTTTCACCCTTATATACAAAAATACATTATCTTTTATAAATTTAGTATTTATAAATTAATCTCATATTTAGAATTAGGAGGTTCATGTTTAGTAATGAATTTAATTTCCTTTGTTTCCATTAAAATTATAATCATTTAGAATAATTTTTGACCATGGTGAAAGGGTAAAAGGGGTATAATAAAGATAAAACATTGTTATAGAGTCACAAAAATTCTGTTTAATTATTACGTGGATAATGGATTCCATAAATTAGAAAATTAATATAACAATTGATTTTTTTTATTGACACTTGAACATGAGTAAACCACTAACAGTATTTAAATGATATGTATAATTAAAATTGTGAATCTACCATCAATTATATATTGTAACCTCTCCTCAAAGTTGTGCACTCCAATTGAGGATTCTAGATTTCCCAATAACTACCCAACTCCCATTTTAACATTCTTACACACACCTTATAGGTTCTTTTCACACCAACAGACCATCCTAGAAATTTTATCATGAAATCCAAATGATGTTTTCCAACGAATATTTATAACCATTAACTGTCTTCATTGATTAATATTTCTTCCTCTACCTCCATAATACCTATATTACCCACGTTGGAGTATGAAAATTAATATTTACAACATATTTTAATGTAATTATATTTATATTATATAAATCTTTTATTCTCTATTACAATATATTATAAATGAAAAACTCAATTGCAAATTCTTGTGTACTATAATCTCCATGAAGTGATATTTTTTATTATTCATCACTTCCTATAAAAGATTGTTATATGGATAGAATTAATTGATATTATAATAACCATATCATAATTTATTTAATGATTAAATATTATTTTCCTTCTTTCTAACCAATTTGTTTTTAAAAAAAATTTCCATTTGTGCATATGAGTTGGCTACCACCTTCATAACGTCATGTGATTCAATTTTCCTTTCTAATAAAAATGTATTTTAATATGTATAGTTTTAATTAAATTAGATTATATTTATTATTTAATTATTCATATATACAGGATGATTACTATTTTTCTTTCATTATTTCAGTTTTTTGGGAAATTTAAAAATATCTCATGTGTACTTACATACTACCATATCGATAAAGTAATGTAATTTATTCTTCATTGATGTTTTATTTGAATTGGATTAAAATTGCTTGTATTGAATAAATATGATAATAATGGAAGAAATTTTATTTTATTTATGGTGAAATAAGAAGCAAGTTTGAAGGACTATAACCATTGAACTAAATCATTTATAGGAACATTAACATTTAAAAACCAACATATGGTTCTATTGATGAATTCATAATAAATGCGATCTAGTTTATTATTCAAGAATTATATTTTATAATAGAAGTACAATAATTGATCATTTATATAAATAAAATAATTATAATTTTTATAGATGATATAAAGATCACATATGATGACTTTTTAGACCTAAGGAAAATATTTTTGTTACTGTCTATTATTTTTAAAGGACTGCCAGTTGTAAATTTCAAATTAGTGAAATAATCTAAAAATTTTATTTTAAACCCTATAAAACCCATATCGTATGTTTGTTTAAATATTTTTTTAATTATTTTCTCCATTTCACTTTATTTTTCACTAAAAAGATTCCAAAATTATGTTCTTAGGAAAATATGATCATATTTCCATTATATTACTTAGGAATAATTCCCTTCAAAATCTAAGTTAACTAAATTATTATGTTATTTCACTACATTGGCAGTAAATTTTTAAATTTTCATATTTACAAATATCAAGAATTTTTAAAAATTTAGGAAATGAAATATTTAAATGTTTTTAAATGAAGTGGTTTTTTTGTATTTACAAAAGTTTGAAAAAGATATTCTAATTAAACATATATGAAATAGATAAATTTTTCTAATCTAATTTATATCCATATTCTTTAATTATTCATTTATATTTGATAATGAATTAATATATGTAATTTATTTCTCATTTTTTATGTATTTGTTTAAGTTACAAATGAAGGTACATTTTTTATTCAATTTAAATGAAAAAATATAAAACCATTTAAAAATGAGAACTATTCATCATTGTCAACACCATTGGAGGATTTTTTTTTTGCATCAATGGGGATTTTATATTATGTTAAAATTCACATTATTTCACTAGTTAGTTTATAATGTTGATGCTCAAAAGATGAAACAATGAAACCGATTATATTCTCAGGAATTAATTATAGTGTGAGGAAATAATGGATGTTTATTTGATATTGTGTTTTTATTATGTGATTGGTAAAAAAAATTACATCCTATAATTTTATTCAGTATATATTTATATCTTCTGAGATAATGTGAAGAAGGATAGGAATTGAACCCATTTCGTGAATGATTTTTTTGGAAAGAACCCATTATCTTAAGCGTCTTTTTCCACTATGTGTTGATCAAATTAGATGGGATCCTATACTAATGAAATTATCCTATATTATTAGGATTTTTCTACACACAGATACAAAATATCTATATTTTTATTATATACCCCAATTATTCAATGTCTATTATGGATGATTTCACACTCATGTAACTCATCTATTATTATAAAAAATATTTATTCCATGACCAATAGATTATGGTTAATGACATGATATGTATATTTTATTGGGATATTAACATGAACTCATACATTTACACATAAATTATGCTCACATATTTAAATGTGTTGGAGATGTTGATGATAATTAGTTCAATATTATATATATATATATATATATATATTATTCTAGTAGACCAAACAATTCAGCTTTTTATGAACTTACTATTATGAGTTATACTGAATAGAAATATAATAATATGAAATATTTAGATCTATAATAAATTAGTCAAATCATTTAATATAGGAAATTATTTATTTCCATCACATAGATAAACAATATCGGGA
The DNA here is from genome assembly GCA_963277665.1 of Viscum album. Lineage (NCBI taxonomy): Eukaryota > Viridiplantae > Streptophyta > Magnoliopsida > Santalales > Viscaceae > Viscum > Viscum album. Next base: position 1,045,597,887 of record OY728126.1, on the reverse strand, counting down.
TATGATATTATTGAATTAGCAGGGTGAATAATAACATTATAAATGAGATATTAAGGATTTTTTAAAATTATATTTTCTAATATTTAAAATATAAGAGACACTAATTTTTCATGTTTTTTCATCTAATTTTTTTTATAAAAATTAGACAATTTCATGTTCATGAAATGTTCATCATTATATTTTTTATCAGATAATGTCATAGTAATTATTGTGGATACAAATATTGTGATTAATTTGAATTAAACTATAAATGAATTGTTTATATCTTTGATAGAACTATGATAAGATATAGAGTAAATTTTAATTATTTTTTCTATGTTCAAGGATTAATCTTTAATGTGATTAGGAATTTTGGTATTCATTTTCATAACATTTCTTTCATTTATTAAGTGGGTTTAAATAAGATTAAGTATATCAATAATGAATTTTATGGGAAATATAATTATTTCTTAAATTATATTCCAAATATAATGTGTGTGGGCTGTTAGAAAGTCATGGTGGAACATGATGAACATCCGTAAGTTATGAATTAAATCAAGGACCATCTGTATATACCACTTCCTCTCCAAAATTATCATGTGTACATCATGGTATTCTGGTAATAATGAACTCTCTACCTGATAATGTTATATAATCCCCTAATCAAGTAAAAATAGATTAATTCTATTAAAAATATGTGTTAAATCCATGTATCTATAAGAACTGAAACATTACATACGTAGTATATTATATAGTGATAAAATTATATTGGTGATGGTCCATAATGAAGAAAAAGATCTCAAATATATTATCAAATGTATATAATATAGGTAATTCACTAAAATATTTCACAACAAAATTATCTCCTAAAAATATATATAAAATGAAAAATTAGTTTATTTTGATTAATCAAATGGAGAATAAAACAATTCCATTATTGTACGAAAATTTCATATGTGATTGAATGTATTCCACTATATTTTTCATTTACTAAAATATAAATACACTTAATTTCTATAGTTTCATATATCTAAATATATGAAAATATTTAGTGATTCATCATATAAATATGTACAAATAATTACTATGATTTTCATTTAATATTGATACAGACAATGGTTATTATCAATAGTATTATGGGGCTAGTTATAAGATTATATAAATTGATTTTTTCAATGAATTATTAATTAATAGAAACTATAGATGAAATAATACATAACTACGAACATTTGAATAGAGTTAAAAGTATATTCCTTGATGATTATATAAAGGAATTGTTATATTCATAATTTATGTAAAATAAGGTAATATTGAAAATGAATTAAAAAGTGATATAAAAAATGCAAAATGGGAAAGGATGGGTCTTTATCAATCCACAAACCAATGAATAAATAATAAACTATATTGAAAATAGAAACTATACAAGTCTATGGACTGTGGAAAGTATCATCAGTGAACACTAAAAATATTATTTCCAAAAGATGTGTATATGGATTGGCATGCTGTATAACTAACAATAAGTTGGATCATGAAAATTATGTGATGATATGCACACTTGTTATTCATTAAGGTATATGGTATTTCATATTTTATTCTATCAAAAATAATCCTTTTAAACCATTATTTTATAATCAAAAAGTTAAATCACCAACTGATGATATGTGGGATTAGTTATTAATGAATACATAATGATCTATAACTATTATATTTTAGATATATATTTATTCCATATTTAACATATTCAGAAATAATCCTTCATATATTTTTTTATAAATAATTTGGTGCAATTTTATTAAATTAATTCCATTTATTAGTAATATTTTTTTTTCTGTCAATCATTAACTATAACGAGCTGAAAATAATATCATATATCACATAAATATATTAGGATCAATATAATTTCAAGTATATTGATTGATTTCAAAAGGAAATTTTTTATCGTGCTTATATATTATTTATTTATCAATAAGAATATAATGATAAATTTTTTGAGATAATTTAAAGGATCATCCTTTATTGAATAAAAATTATAAGGATGTATGATAATTCATTTAGGAAAGTTATTCATGGAAGAAAGTTTAATTATAAGGCTTGGTAATCTATAAATGAAAATCATGAAAATCTTTTAAATATTAATGAGTCCCTATAAAATGACCACTATAAAATGAATGTGTTATAAAATGAAAATTAAGGGGACATTAAAAGGGGGTTTTTAAACCATATATCATATATATGGGCTATCAAAGTTCCCCTTAACTAGAATAAAAATTTTCAAATATATTTATACATTGATTACTATTATTATCATATGATCTTTATAAAAATGAAGTATATTAATACATGACATTATTAATTGTTTGAATTACTAAACTGGGAACAATAAATTTCAATTGTTTTCCTTGATTATGATATCACCAACTGAAGTTATTGTTGACGGTTACACCATTATATTACATTCAAAAAATATAAAGACTCTATTTTTTTTTTGACATTCAAATCAAACGAATTAATTATTAAGATACCATTTTTGAACACTATAATACATTCATTACCTATACAAATAGAAAAATTAAACATGGACCAGATAGACTGTACTGTTATATATATCATCAAATTATATAAATGAGTAGCACATGAGCATGTTTATAGTGACATAAAAAATGAAAAATTTATATGAAATATATTGTTAAAGTTACTCCATAGTTGTGAATCTAAAATTATAGAATCCTGGAATCACATGAAAAAGGATGAAAATTCATTCTTTAAATACAATGGAAATTGAGGTATTTTCTAGAATCACAAATATAATATAAATATATTGTTTTCTAATAAAACCTATTTATTATAAATTTATAGTGATGAAATTTTCATGATTATCGAAGCCACTAATAAATTTAATAGAGAAGTTGTTAATTTAATTCTACAGTGATGAATCTATAGACTGTATCGTAGTATTAACGAAGAGGATATTAATTAATCTTATATTAATACAACATTTATCTAAGGATTCAATCGTTGTATAAGTATATTTATTATTAATATCAATTATATATGTACTTATGAAAAATGGTAAAGTGATATATCATGCCACTGGTTAATTGAATACACATTATATAAATCGTTCAATGTGATATTTTGATTTTATAACCATAATATCTTCATACTTGATGTAGAAAAATTAAATCTATGGATAGATATGTTACGTAGATACTAATAATAAAAATCTAATGATTATTTTAACATATTAGGAGAAAATATTTTCCTATAAATACAATTTGAGGACATCAATAACTATGAAGAATAAATTAATTATGATTCTAGAATGGTGAAGGTTTTTTATGAATCATTATAGAAAAATGATCTTGTAATACTATAAATGATAAGGTCTAAAAAGAGTTTTATAGTTTTATACAAATAATGGATGGAGATTGTATTCACAATGGTAGGGATAATAAAATACAATTCTATAATCATTCCTCTATCATATATCCAAGAGACGTTTATGGATACTAACAAATATGTTAAAGAGATTGAAAATATTGTGATCAAAGAATGAAAATTTCATATCCTAGAGTTTAGTAATGATAAATATGGATTTTTGATATTTGGGAAAAAAAATTCTACTATTATTTTGTCTGATAGGATGAAGATATTAATTTATGCTCATTTTTTATTATTCTTATCCAATTAGGGGTTAAATTTATGTATAAGGATACAAAATAGTAATTTCAATATGACATAGTATTAATTAATAATGAAGAAAAAAACTAAATGAAAATTATATTCAATTATTTTAATGTATAATGGAAATATATCAATGGGATTAATCAACCATTATACATTAAAACAAGTAAATTGGAGAATATCAATATGGATTTTGTATCATTATATGTAATTATATTAACAATAAAATATTTCATATATGTTGTTAAAAATCATATAATCCCTTATTATCACATCATCGCCCATAAGGATGAATTTAATCACGGATAACTATATAGGATATGAAATAATGATGGGTAGTGTATTTATTGAAGCCAATAATTAATTATTCCATACCAAAATCCAATAATCACATGAATATTCCAAAAGAGTCATCAAAATGCCTTGAAAATAAAGCTAATATTTAGTATGACTTATCATCCCCATACTGATGGAATTTCTAATTGGACTATCCATAAAATAATAATGATTTTATGACCACTATCTATGGATTAAAAATGACACTAGTTAAATATACTCTTCTATTAGATAGATCATATAATAATTGTTTCAACATAAAAATCTTGATGGTTCCAATTGAATACCATTGTTTTATTAATTTAGAAATCCTTCATGATTTGATATAATAAAACAGATAAATATAATAAACCATGATACTTTTGAATAAAATGATTTCAAGGAATAATTAAATAAAAAACATTAGAATAAAAAATATTTGATAAAATAGCTATGTATACAATCAATAATTAGGAACATGGGTTTCAATGAATGCAATGATATTTCCTTGATATAATAATCCCATTGAGATTTTATATCAGGATAGATATATAAAATTTTGACATTCATTCCCACCAATCCTTTCCATCGTAAATTACTTGATCTACATATGTCTCTAATATAAGAGAATAAAAATATATCAAATAAACAAAATCCAGTGTTGGTGCATAAAGATAATGATATATTTTATGTGGATAATATTATAAATCTATTATATCATAGTTGAAATGTTCAAAAAATTAATTCCAAATTTATTTTATATCAATGACATAAACAATATGTATGAAGTAAAGACATGGGAACCCAGGGATGCAACGAAAAAAATTACTATCACATGTTTTTATCTATGCGTATATAATGAAATTTCTTAGTATGAAAATTATGTAGAGGGTGTTGTAGTAAAAAATTAGTAAATTTATTTATAAAACATTCCTCTCAATATATATTAATTCATGGTTTAACATAAATTTGTCACATACACCACATAAAAAATAACAGTAATTTATTTCATTAATACATAATGATATATAAGATGAATAAATATATTCCATAAAATAAGCATTTGAAAAATTAGAAAATACTAACATAAACATATCCTGATATGTTTTTTACTTTGAACAACATCATTTTATCAATAAAATATGTAAGATCCTGACCATTTGATGAGGTACAAGCATGTTTAAATTTTGGTATAAAATCCCTCGAAAGGGGAGAGAACACGATTTTTGATAATATGAGGGGCCTTGGTGCTGTATTGGGGGTGTGAAATTTTGGAATGAAATAGACATTCAGTTCTAATTTGACGGTTGTTGTATAGTTTGTTTAAACATGCTACAATACTAGGTTGTGGTGTGTTTTCATGGACATAAATGAGGTCCGGGGCCTCACATCGTTTTACAATAATGTGGGGTTTTTAGGTCAACAATGCTGCTAGGATCCCCCTTTGATAGAGGATGGTGCATGGGTAGATCTTAGTTTAACAACCCATGTTTTTAACTATAGGATTCCTTGTGACCTATCCCCCTATTTCATAAAGGGAGCCACATTATTAGGGAACTAATTTTCCAACAGTGCATTCACCTTGTATGCCTCATTTAATGGGTTACATTTCCCATTCCCCCTAATGATTTAAGATATCAGAATAAATTTTCTTACACATTCATTTTATAGATACCATGGTTATGAACTCTTTTATCCTAACATTCTATCCAGGATTCATACATAGAATCATTAGCATTCGACTCATGATTGGGTTCAAATTGATGATTTTACTGAGTGTAAAACTCCTCTTCGATGTATTTTCTGGAAAATTCTATTTTTGGTCTTTTATCTCCATAAGATCATCTAAACCCTCTTTTTAATAATTATTCTATATTGATTATTTGATGTGAATTTGAGTTTGAATCATGGCATAAGGTTAAGTGTGCATAAATCTACAAAAACGAGGTATGATTTATTTATGTTATATTTCATAGTCATGACGTTGGATATGTGTTTGTGGTTGTTTTATGGAACTTCATCTATTTCCATTTGGTTGTCATGGTAGTAAATGATAATTGGTTTAATTATGTTTTTAATTTAACCCTATATGATCTCAATGGGGGTTTTTTAGGTTTATTTGATCAGCATAAATTTCACCCATATTGTGTGCCACTCCTTTGAACATGGAATTGGATTTCCAAATAATAAATTGAGAAGTTTAATAGATACATCATATAATAATATGTTTATCAAGTTAAAATTTGTTTTTGTAATTAAAACAATGATAAATTTTTTTATCTTGTTAAGATGGATTATGGGGGTATTTGGTGAATCTGTAATGTGTAGAATGAGTTATGGTGTGTAAATGGAAAAAGTAATAACATGTTAAAAAAATCATTCTCATATGTTAATGTGGTTTCTGTTGTGTATTTCACTATGGATATATGCCCGCATATCATGAAAGACATAGGATCAAGGACATACCCATATATTTTTATTGATTATGATATCGGGATGGGGATCTACGATCCAAAGTAAAGCACTAAAATTAATTACCTAGACTGAGGCTCAGAGGTTGGTTGTTATATATTGATTCATGAAAGGAAATTTCCCTACGATATGAGGTAATTTACTACCCTTATACATTGTTTAGAATATTTATATTATTTATTATACATATATAGGGAAATTAATGTTGAATAGAATGAGTAACATGTAGAAATAATGATGAAATATTAAATATAAAACATGTTAATCCATGTAGTTAGATTTATCATTTTTATCTTGTTGTTTACCAATTAATACATAAACTATTTATATTAGACTGTATATTTTTTAGTGTTTGTTGGTGAAGGAATACTAACTTGTCCTCACACCCCTATCAGGCCATGATTGGGTACCCTAGTATATTTCATGGTTTTAGGTTATGGAAAGTGTTAAGGCCCGATGTTATAGTGTTAATCATGGGCTTAGGGTTGTGCATGGATTAGGGACAACAAAACGGTTTCATGACACATTCTGTGTATAATAAAAATTTGATTCTTTTTGGGGTATCCATTAATCATAGACCAATAAGGCATCATATATAATATTTACTATTTTGGAGTGGGTATGTACAAAATTTTGGGAATCATATTTTTTATGAATATTTATTGATTATACAATTTCCATTATTTATTACTTTAATTGATGTGGAGAAACCCAGAAAAGAGGGTATAGTCTCCCCAAATGGATTAATATACCATTTTTACTAACTAGTATCCTCTAGTATATAGAGTGGTACAGTTGAGTTCATGGGGAGTACTACCCAGGGCATTGAATTAATTGCACATAGTATGGGGCGTTACGATGTGGTAATAAAAGAGTTTTTATTTTCTATTGTTTTACTATGTAGGATTTGTTTTAAAGATAATAGGATGTTTTGAGCATTGGAAGAGATCTAGATTATTAGATTAGCTGACCGATGTATGGGAAAAATATGAGAACCCAATATGGTATTTTTTTCTTAAATTCTTTGTTATAGTTGAATTTCAATTTCACATTGGGTGATTCACTTGATGTGTGGTGTTATTATATTGTTCAAATTTTATCTTGGTATGGAATGAAATGTGGTTTTTAATACATGGATATTTATACTCAAATAGTATGTCATTCGACATTCATCATAATAGGAAATCATGGCCCACAAAAATTTGGATGTGATGGATAAAATGTTTTCCAATTCCATTGCATTTTACTGGAATAGTTCATAATAATGATGATGTAATCAGTTAACTTGAAAATATTAAATTTAATTTCTTAATAAATTATTTAAAATTTATTTTTAACATTTGAAAAATTAAATCATTTCTAAATGATGATATTTAGTATGTTGTTCCGCATAATGGTGAAATTTTAATGTCTAGTAGCCTTATGTTTTCCATGACACGTTATAAGGATGGTAGAGGGTAGTAATAGAATTGTGTTTGTGTCCATGGGAAAAGTTTATGAAAAATATTATGATTATGGATGGTAGTTATACCTATAGTGGGTAAATTAGGGAAACAATATGTTTTATATTTTGATATGTTCATTTGGATTTATAGAGAGATGACACAATAATGATAGCTACATGTTGGGAGATAAGAGAACATCACTCAGAATTCTCCTCCAGTTGTGGATCATAAAACCCTGTTAGCTCTTGGTAATAAAGGTGATAAAATGTTTCATGAGAAAATTAATCATTATATATCGTTGATTTAATGAGACCCATGGTGGGTTAGGTCTTGTATGTCAGGCCTAATTAGAGTGTTTCAGCTGTATCACCCTTTAATGTTTACTTGATATGGTTGACACAACGTAGCCATGTTTTGGATAGATTCCATCTAGAGATATTTGGATCACATAGAGACCCCTCCTCAGATGAGGGATGAGTTAGATACTTACATGTTTCTATTATTGGTGAGGTATTGGTGGGATTTCCATGTTCAAAGTTAGTTGGATGAGGGTAGGTTGTGAAAATATTTACAGCAAATGTTCTTGAAAGTCATTTTTCCATTGACTATGAGACATGAGAATGATATTTTGTTTATGAAGATAATATATGGGAATATATGAATGATGGATTTTGTTGTTCGGTTCATAGACATTCAACTCTTTTTCTAGTGTTGTTAAGGGGTTATAGAATTATGGAAAGTTTTGTTAGGGCATAAATTTATACGAGATCATGTCCTAGGTAGATAACATCTTTTTGATGTTGTTTTCTATCGTGGAATTTTGGGCTCTCATTTTAGAAGGGAGCCTAAATTGGCTTATGGTTGTGGACAAGTGGTTTCAATTTGGCTAATTATTTATATGACTTCCCATTATAGGAAGTTCCAATTTTTAGGTTTTTAATGGTATATGGTAAGAAGAGAATCCAGGGTATGCGATTAGCCTCTCAGGATACCAATCAGGTGTTTTTCAAATAGTCTGTAATGTTGGGACACATGTGTGGTTATATTCAACATCCCACAGTTATGTGAAAGGCATGGAACATGATGTGATAGTTATACAGGAACTTCATTAATCATCTATAGGCAGTCAGTGATTGAGGTTCAAGACTAATAATGATAGTTAAAAGGGGTTCTACTATCCCATAACAAGAAGTGATTTATAGTTTTTCTAGATTTACCAGTCATGGTGGTGGATGTGGCGCTTTAGGGAATGATCATCCGTATCAAAAAGGCATGGAAACACTAGGGTCCAATACTAGAGCCCGATTGAGAGGGGAACAACATCTTCAATTATTAAAACCATCAAACAATGGTGGAGTGCATATTATATTGAATTTTCAAGGAGTAATTATTATATATACAATGATTGGTTGGTCTTTATTCAATAAATCACCTCACATTCTATTATATCAACTCATTAAGAGATATTTTTGGGTCTAGTGGTAGAACATATATACAGGGTTATGTCGATTGACACACTATTAGGATTTCAAGAAGAAAATATATATTAATGTGAGAGTTGTTCTCTCAGGTTGGTGAGTACCCCTTCTATTAGGGGTTGTTAGTGATTTAGCTATATCATATTGAGGTTATAATATTTACGTAATAGTTGGGTTCATACCATAATCATATTGATTATTACCATCAATGATTGAGTTTCACATCTTTTGATGGTGACACTTATGGACACCATGGGAATAAGATATATATTCTATACATTCAGGGCTAGTTCGTTAGTTAATAGGTGAGTTCAGCACACCTATGGTCTATCTTGTGATTGGTGAAGTGGGTATAGAAAGATTTATTTTAACCTATGATGGATCGGTACCAGGACATGTTTCTTGAGAACTTCATGGGGTTTCCTCATAGGATATAATTTTAGTTCATGATTGAGATGACTTCGATATTAGATATTTTTTTTCAATATATAGATTTGAACTGAAACTATATGATTATCATAATACACTGTTGACATAATTTGAGAATAAAGGGTCCCTCCATCCATTTATGTTTTCATGTGGTTCTATAGATTTTGTTTCTAAAAATGTGGAAAATTCCCTTGGGTGTCAATTATTTGAATATTAATTAGATTAATTTCATGAATCGATATAATATCTAGAATACCAACAATCTATATGAATATATGAATGGTTGTCTTGTATTAAACAAAAGAAAATTTGGGTATGGGTAACATCTGGTAAGGGTGAGAGGATTTAACATTGCTCAAACTACATTCAGAAATATGTAAGGTTTATATGATCATGCTGTGATGCCTTTTAGGTTGAGAAAAATAGACCTACTGTTTTTATGGCCTTAATGAACAGAATCTTCCACCCTTACCTGGACTAGTTTGTTTATGTTTTGTCTATAACATCTTTCTGTACACCCAGATTCATGAAGATCATTAGAAAAACACTAAAATCATCCAAATTTTAATGAGATAAACTAAGCTATACATCATGCTATCTTAATGTTAGTTTCAAAATTATATCGTACATTTCATGGTCCATAACATCTCTGAGGAATGTGTGATGGTGGACCTATCTTGAGTTCATGAAGTTTTATATTATAAGTTGATAAATAATGTTGTCTAAATCATAATATTTTTGGGTTTGAAAGGATATTACTAATGATTCAATAGTTATTCTCTCACATGGAATCTTATATTTCATTCTTATCCAATAAAGGAGTCATGTTTGAGTGGTTTGGGGAATTTTATTAATCCATAAATGAGTTAATAAAGTATTTAAATACCATTCTAATTTTGATCCTAACCATTCTAGGTGAGTTGTATTAATTTTTTGGTAATGGTTCTTGTATAAATCATGTATTTTTTGACGTAGAGAGATTAAGTATTGGTGTATGGGTAAAAAAAGATGATGCAACATGAATTAAATAACCCTAATTTTTTATGGTAGATTACTCATTGATTTATTTTCAGATTACCTACTATCTAAAATGTTTATTATTTACCCCAATTATAAATTTATGAGGTACATCATCAATCAGTGACATTTAAATATCTATATTATATTTGGGATGAATATATAAAATATTTTTACTTTGACTAGTCTTATTCTCTGGAAAATTTTATTCGTGTTACATGTTACTTATGAAAAAAATAAAGAATCATGTAGTCCATGCTTTTACTTTTTAGTGGATGATAATGGACATGTTTGATGATATTCATATAGAGGATCAGGAGGGTTAAAAAATTATGTTCCCCATAGCCATGTATGTTGAGTTCTCAAATCAGATATGGATTTAGGAGAGGCATTTTTCAAATCTTATGTGTTTAAATATGAGGAAAATCCTTTAATATAGGGAGTAACTTTCACATTGTACTATCTAGGATGATGAAATAATTTATGTTTAGGGTTGTTTTGTTCTACCTACTTATATGTGGGAAGAGGTGATGCATGAGTTTTATTAGTATATTTTCATGGTGTAATCCTGATTTACCAAGATGTATCATGATCGTCATAGATATTATTAGTGGTCGAGGATGAAGGATGACTAATCATGATTCACGAAATGACACTGAAACTATTATAAATTGAATTATGAGCATCAATAGTGGTGAGGTTTGCAATTTATGATTCCCATTATTGAATGGAAGGGGTATGATGTCACTATTTTCATCAGGGAATGTATTCCAAGGATTCCACATATTAATGAATATATTTATATGGTTGTTTCTGTATCAATTTACCAAGGTATTAAATTTATTACTTATTATAGAGAATTAGAATGTGCACATGTTCGGTGATTTATATGCTCGAGAGATAGAGTGTGTTGAATGGGGTACTTCATAGTAGTTTTTACGATCATGATATATGTTTCATAGAAATGATTCTTTAAAGTATTGGAATAGGCATTAGGTTCTTTGTCATTTATAAGTATATCAATTTACCTATATGAATACAGAAATTCATAACATTCTATCCAGGTGATGGTGGACTTGAAAATACCATCCATCTAAGATTTATTTGGGACTTGGGAAAATAAAAAAGAGGTCGTTGATTATTACTATAAAAATATTTATCACGTGACTATTCAGTTGGAATTGTTTGAGGAACTCTATCATATACCATGTAGATAATCATTTTGGTTGTTGGAGTATAGGGAATAAGAGTTATTGGGGTAGAGTATGGTTCTAGAGGCATAATAGTAGGATTATATGATTCAAAAATTTCTTTTCTATAGCTCATATTTTGAAAGAGTTATATTTTGATAGTCATTGTCAACCTATCAAATATACAATGAGTGGTCATGCGTTCCTTTATGTGTTTCCAAGGGTGGGACACTAATAGATGAAAAACCTATAGAGTTTCACATATATATATTGTTTTAGTTTAGAATTTGTTGAGGATTATAATAGTGTTGTATAGATTATCTCATACACAATAGTATAGTTGAATACATGATGTTTTTCAAGTGTCATAGCTTCAATAGTATCTCCCCAAGCATTCTAATTTGATCTATGTTAATGATGTTGTGGTTGAGGAAGATTCATACATTGATGGTCATATAGTTAATACTATGAATTATAATGATAATGTACTATGGGTTATGTTCATACCATTTATCTAACTATTGTGGAATCATTGAGTCATTTAGCAGGAAACATTGAAGAGAGAGGTGGATATGTGGGACCGTTGGCCTAAAAGCTTCACATTGGTGCTAATTTTTTTAGTTGCATGACTCGAGGGAGAGCCATTATATGTTGGGGAGATTGTAAGATCCCTAACATTTTTTGAGGTATTTATTTGTTTAATTTTTTTTCTTTTTATCTTTTAAATGGAAAACTAATGTGCTTTAACTAAATATGAGGGGGGGGGGATGGGGATGTCTCATGGTTTCAGGAAGCGAATGACAAAGAAAATGTATATAGATTTCATGTTACATGTTTGGCATAGAAATATTTTAACCATGATCCATAAAAGTATATGGGTGTGCATTCTACAATGGATCTAATGAAACAACCCAAACCAGGTTTGAAAACCATTCTAGACTTCTATTAAGACCATCTAGATGATGTCCCCATTGGATAGAGTCCAACATAGTGTTTTTAAAATTATGTGGATTACCCATGGAGAATGTGAAACCAGAGTTCCTCTTTGATAGAAGGAGTTGAATGGTTGGAACATTTTTTTTCCAACATTATAGTCAAATATTGTAACTCATTAAAATTGGTAAATTTCACATTCCCTCTACCTTTAAGGTAACTTACCCAACTATCATCCTCATTTGTCATCCAATATCGCATGGGATGATCCCATTTATCCCAAGATACAATGGGATGTTTTTCCTTAATTTTTTATTCATTTAGATGATGGTTATGTGATAATCGAGGAACTAAGTGATGCAAGCACTCATCTTACACTTATTTTGTATAAAATTAATTAATCAGTATTCATCTTTTTCTGAAGCCTCTAAAACCTATTTTTCTAGATGATTCTATTAAGTGGTTTTGAAAGTTTTAAACTGAATATATTGAAATGGTTAAGATGGAATTCACTAGTGAGCATGTGGTAGGTTGTCTATAAGTTATATCCCAATGTCTTGATGTTGGTTATTTTTTTGTTGTTCTATGGTAATCATTAAATTTCAATTTAATTTCATAAGGTTGAAACAATAGTTGGGTTAATTGAATAATGAATTGAACACTTAATGGTCGCTATAGGATACGTAAAGGTTGATTTAATTAGGATAATTGTCACCCAAGGGTTTTTCCTCTCATTTGATCGTGGAATTATGTGGGTAAATATGGAATTGACGGGTTTATGAGATAGATACTCTGATTATATTGTTAGAAAGTTATCATGTTTTCATGAAATGAAACTAATGATATTTGTTTTTATATTTATAACATATAATGATGTTATTTTACCTAACTTAAATTCATTCAATGAGTTATGGTATGTAAATAATAAATTTATTAAATGTGTAATGAAAAATTATCATGTAAATAAATTTTTTGAGTCTGGTATTTGAGTGACTTTCTTCTCTAATTTGTTGTGGTTGAATGAGGCTCTAGGACACACCCCTGTATTTCAAGGCTCAGGATGCAAGACTGAGGATTTATGCTCCTAAGGAATGAACATGATGATATTACCTAAACTGAGACACTTAGGTAAGATTATATGTATTTATTTTTGGAATTAAATTTCCCTATGAGGTAGGGATCTCGACTCCCCTATATATAGTTATGAAGGTGTATGTTTTTTAGTTTTTCCACACAAACTGAAAAATATTGATGAATATGAGTACATGTGGATATAATGATGAAAGTGTCTAATGTAAATCATTCAAATAAATGGAATGAGGTTTATCATTTTTAATCTTTTTTTTACATACAATTTACAAAATGTTTTTGTTAGGATATATTTTTTGTAGAAAACTTTTGGTGGTGGCCAAATTATTTAAAATCATGCCCTCCTCGAGATACAATTGGATACTAGACTAGACTTCAAGGTCTCATGTCATGACAATGTCAAAATACTTATTATATATGTATGATATTGGTATTGGGGATGTACATGGATTATGGAACCATAAATGGTGTTGGGTCCTTTTTTGGGTATACATTACATCATATTTATTTTATTCTTCCATTACGCTTATCACTGTAAGACATGACATGTTATATTTACAATTTGGATGTGTCCATATATCAATTTTGGAAAATATAGTTCCTATTCATGTATTTCTAGGTTACATTCATTACTTCTTATTTTCTCTATTTTGTCTTACATAGGTAATTATGGTATTTGTCTCCCCAAATGTCTCATTAAATCTTTAATACTTGTTGGGAGCCTCTCATAAATGGGGTGGTGTTCTTGATGTCATGTGGAGAACAACCATGGGTACTAGATTTGTGGCTCCTAGGTCAGGGCATTATAAATGGTCACAGATGGGAACCGATAAATAATAATCAATATAAAAATTTGTAAGATAATCATTAACTTGAAAGTAATGACTATATATGCCTTAGAGTAATTCTAGTGAATGATCAATAAAACATATTAGGTTTTTATTAATGAAGTATAAATCCATTAGGTCTATTGGAATAAAAATGTAATGACTAAAAATGGTAACCTAACATTATGATCAAGAGGCATAACCATTTAAAATTGTTACATGATCATTGAAATAGTAAGAAACCCCTTTAGAAAATATTTAATATCTATAAATTTGAATAAATATTCATATTTTATCTATAATATATGTATTCCAATTAGAGAACTTAAAATAATGTTAATGTTAATTTTTTTAGTTTTTATATGAACATGTTTTTCAAAATAATAAATTTTTTATAAAACATTATAACTATCTTTGATATAAAATTTATTAGATTGAATTGATATTATTTATGAAAGTTCCACAATAAATTAATGAAAATATGATTTTTCGTGTATTTTTCTTATAATAATATTTTAATTCGACTAGTTACAATACTGTTTTTGAAGTGAACTTATTTTTAAATATATAATTGATGCATATCAAATTTAATTATTACAACAATGTATATATTAACAAGAAATAAATATACTGTGATTTATGATTCAGTAAAATACCATACACTCATTTTTTAAACCTATAAATTAATATCCAATGGATAACATATATTTTCTTCTAACAAATACTAATTTAGATTAATTATATTAAATTAAGTATTTTAATGATGAAATTAATTATTTAATTATTTTAAATTAAGACTAATTACTTTATATTTTCTAATAAAATTTTTATTCTTATAAATCATTAAATTTCATTATCTTTAGCAAAAAAAATACCCCATTTTTTTTTTCAAAATGTTGTATCTTCACTTATATATACACCCATCACAACAACCCATTACTTCTCAAATTTTATCATGTACCATTGACAAATATATACTAAATTCATATATTTAGCACCCCTCTTCTTTGGTTAAGATTTTTAAAACCATTAGTATATCCTTTAAGATAATATTTTTTATTTTGAGGGTTATTTTTTGAAGAATTTATATTTTATTATATTGTTTATTTTAAATATAGATTGTATTATAACAGATTCATGAATACATGATAATAAATAATAATATGAAAACACCAATATCATTATATAATAATGAATTTATGTTAATAAATTACTTACCATCTTAAATCTCTTTACAATATTCTTAAAAATAAGAAACACAACATTGTGGGTTTATACCAACTCTGTTAGTGAAGATATTGTTATAGTATAAATTAATGTGATGAATTATATAATTGATTTAAATTACATGATATCATTTTGAATAAAAAATTATCAATTCTTGACATTTTATAAATTTAAATAACATTTTAATTTTGATTATTAAATGAAAACGTCATTATCAGTTTTAAAACATATTATAATATGTTTTCCAAGAAAAATTTAATTGTTCCAATATATATTGATTATCAAAATAACAATTAATAAATCATAACACATTGATGAAAGGAAAATTTACTATTTTACTCATTGAAATCAAGAAATATTTGGTTTAGAAATAATAATAGCATCATTAACTCAATGAAATCATGGAACATGCAAAAAAAATCTCAACGATTGACTAATGAGAAATATAATAACATAATTAGTGAATGGAATATATTTATAATGTAATAAAATCATTAAAATAAACAATAAATAAGTTTTTTTCCAAATTATTATTTTTGGTAACATTGTTCATCAAGAATTTACTAAAAAAATTAAAATCATGTAACTCTCATAATAATGGATACATTATATGTCATTATTAATGTTCAAATATTGATTTAAATATTAACATCCTCACTCTTCTTATTTTATACAATGTTTATAACATCACACCTTTTTTTTGGAATCATTTTTCTACATCATTTATTTTCATTTTTTATCATCATCAATTTATTTCCTAAAAAATGATTTTTATTAGAAAACATTACAAAAATGTTTCTATATCTCCACAATTATTACATATTGTTTATTATATCATCTTATATATATCCAGAATATACAATCTTATAATTAATTTTTTTAACATCATTGTTTTATATATCAAATATTCTAATCAATTCTTGTTAATTATTCTATTAATTGTATTATTATTTTTCATGACACAAATATGTATCATAATTTATTTCCATGACTGTATTTTATTTTTAGGATTTATTATTGATTTTATAGTTTTTTCACACACAAGAATCAATTTTTAAGTTTAATTATTCAGAAACACACTATATTTACTATCAATTTAATGTTTAATTTACACATAAATTGATATATTGTCTGTGGTTCATTTTCAATTATAGTAAAACATGATGTTATGATATCATTAGAGAAATCCAGATATTATATTTTCGACATGTTTTAATGTTTTGGAACAATTTTATGATTTCTTAATAACATGTTATTATGAAACATGACTTCTACACCACTATCCAATGTACCTATATTTTATCCATATATATTATTATTTATTTATTGATGATATATCAGACACCACTTTTTTTCACCCATTATACAGATTTTAATTTCACTAAATAGTTTTATATATCCCCAAGATATCCCATGTAGTGGTTGGGGAATTATTATATGGAAGTGAAACGAATTGAAATATAAATTACATATTTTTTTTGTCAAAATATGATACATAACACCCTAAAGTAAATGGTCATGTATTTTAAATTATTTGATATATATAATCTAACATAAAAAAGATTTAAAATTATCTAAAAGAATAATTGGTTGTTATAGATGGTATAATGAAGATTTCTTGTTTATTTATCTTTTTTTAGATCTAAAATTAATTTACACCGTGAATGACAAAGATTAATATAAATGTTGATTGATGTTTTGATAAACCTGATATATTTTTAATATTTGTAATATTGTAGTATTCCCTTTTATATTGTTATCTATTTAGGAAAACTCATCCTTAACATTCATATTTTTTTTAAATAGAAATAATTATATGGAATATTGTCAAAACACTATGTGAATAAAAATTTAATTATTTCCCAAATGAGATTACCAATATGATGGTAGAATGAAAAAATATCCACATTATGTTACATTTTACCTTTGCTAAAATTAGTTATTTTATAACAAATGACCTATATTGAATTAATTCTTATAAAATAGTTTTGTAATTTTTGGAATCATATAAGTGATTCTTACCTTCCACTTGTGGAATATATCCTCAATACTTAATCAAGTATAAATAAATTTATTCTATTATTGAAAATTTTTCTCTATCATAGGATATAATTAAATTCAACTTATATTACTAATAGATTATATAAATGGATAATTTAAAATGTAGTGGAAATTTATCAGGAATATGATTCAAAAGGAATAAAATAAATCTATTGAGTGTCATAATATTTTATGAGCTTTTTTCAAAAAACATTTTTACGCGCATATAATAAAAAATGGACAGGGTTATAATTCATGAGAAATTAGAGGAAGAATAAATTTGGGATTATATTTTAATATTCAATGAGAACGAAAGGCACAACTATTGATTTTTTAAGACCCCTGAATTAAATTTGGAAAATTTTCATTAGTTGATAAATTGTGATTCTTTATAATTATTTTGTTTTCTAAGACTATGTTAGCTAAGAAGAAATATTTTGATGTGGAAATAATATGTAGATTGAAAATTTTCATTACCTATTTTTTAATGGAGTTGGAGATAACATGTGAAAATATAGTATTACTATGGTTGACCTAATAATAGTATCCACTGAGGATTTTATATTTTACCACACACATATCTCTTATGTGTAAATATTTATGTTATAAATATACTCAATGTAATGTTGTAATCATATATATCTATAAAATAATGTCATCTATATAATGAGTATTGAAGATAAATGAATAATAAATTGAATATAATTGAACAAAAAATTTCATTTAAAAAAAATCCTCCTCCAGTTCAATGTTTCATGTACATGGAACATGGACACTGTACATGTCAATTAAACAAGACAATGGTTTTTGAGGATAACTAATTTTAATAGATATTAATTCCCAAAGACCAGGGAATAAAATATTCTTTCAATAATACTATATTTTTTAATGAAAAAAATGTTATGAAATATAAAAATATTATTCACTCTAGAATATTTCATTCTATTTATATATATTCATTCAAATCATCCATTATAAGTATAAATAAATAAACACCAAAACATGATGTAGATGTTCAATTTTTGGTAAAACATATTGTTAAATTTTTTTTTAATATCTCTTATATAACATAAAACTAATAATTATTAAGGATAAGGACCTCTATGAATGTCTCAATATACATTATTTTATAAAATTTGATACAGTAATGGATATATATTTTTTTAATTATATAATTCCATCATGATTTTTTGATAGCTGGAAAACATGTTCCATGTCCCATACCATAATCTAATTCAATATAAATTAAAATAGTAATATGATTCTATTTATATCAAATATATATCATAAATCAATGATGATTTTATATGAGAAATAATATCATGGTTAAACTATTGATGTAATGAAAAAGAACATCCTTTATAGAAATTATCATTATATGGTAGTATTCTGATTTAATCCATAAATAGCTCCCCTGACATTTTGTATATAAATTGATTTATTTATCAATTCAACATATAACTGGATTATTTCCCTTTCAAAGAGTATCCAATTAGTGGAACCAATTTGATATGAATAATTGATGCTCCCACTCTAGGTTTATGTGGAAAAGGATGATAAAAACCATATGATTTCTCCATGTGGTGAAGTAGGAATATTTTCATGAATATTGATGGTACAAAATGTCACTACATTAATTATTATGTTCTTTTAAAGATCATGATATTTAATATGTATACACTTCCATGGATTAATCAAATTTTTTAATGAAAATGCATGGATCCATAAATAACAATGGTTAACCATGGAAAATTATACCATAAAATGACGTTAATGAAAGGCCATTTTCCAAAATATAACAATTCATAAATGAAAAACTAGAAATGATATCTTAATAATGTAATTAAAACACAATTATGATAAATAATTATTTATTGATATGATGTAAATGTATATAAAGATTTTAAAAATAAATATATCTTGACCCTTATAAATTACAATAATATATACACTAATATATTTTATGACCATGTGGAAACCTATAGTATAGTACCATGAATAATGTAAAATGGAATTTTTAAAGAAAGTTATAATAAATGTAAATTTTCAATAGAGAATGATAAATTTCTAGTATATAAATTAATCATAAGGGGAATATCTATAGACCCTATATTGAATAGAGTGATTGTTAAATTGTGAAAAAATTAAAATTAAAAATATATTCTTATATTTCTTAAATGGAATATCTATATAATTATTTATTTGGTAATCCACTAATGATTATTACACATAGTAGTTCATCTAACTCCTTAGGTTTTGATGATTTTCTAGACCAGTTGATCAGATTATAGAATCATGAATTTTCAAATTAGACTGATCAATTATCCCTTAATAACACTATGATATGGTAGATAAGTATTTTTAATATATAGTATGGTATAAATTAATTTTATGGGTTTTTAACTATGGGGAAATAATAATGTGTCAAGTGAGGACATATGTAAATAAAATATATAATAGAATCCTTATATAACACTAGACATAAATATGGGTATGTTAAATATAATAATAATTATTTTTTATATTATATTTATAATGAGAGTTCATATATATATATGAATCAAATATTTTTGTAGAATATATTCTCACTAATTCTTCTCAGAATATTACAAAAATGTTTGTTAGTGCTAATCATATAATATAAATGATCAATCAATTTGAATATTGTAAAATAATATAAAATAATTGAAGTCAAATATAGAAATGATATTGCAACATTATCAATGATGGGGAGTGAAAATTGAAAAAAAAATCAGATATGAAATGGCTGGACATATGGGTAGGAATAGAGAGACTCCATACAATTTTTTTAAAATAATTATTCCACCATATATTCTAGATTGTTTTTCATAAAGGAAAAAATAAAATTATGTAGATAAAGAGTAAAATATTTTTAACAATGAATAATGAATCCTTTTATTTGTACAATTATCAAAATATAATTACATAATCTAATTCCAAAATTTTTATACCATCAAAGCCTATGATAAATAGAAGGATATTTTATGATTCATATAGTAAAAAATTCTATATACTAAAATGTAGGACAATGATATATTGAAATACAAGAGAGAATATTTTTGGTAGAATATTATATATGATAATTATAAATATAAATTAAACCTCATGATTTTACTTTTTAATTTGTATGATTGAAAAGCATATAAATTTATGATGAATTTAATTTCTATAACATTAATTAAGTTTGTGAAAAATAACATTAAAATAGTAATATTAATTTTGTAGATATTAAAAAAATATATCTACATTGGTTTTCATTTATCATTTTAGAATTCTCTTGAATTTATCATCATTCAATAAGACTTCTTAGCCAATGAATTTAGGTAAATTACATATGGTAATTTTCTATGTTTCATGGAGAAAAAATTCATCTATATTTTATAAAATTCAATGTTTAATATTAAATATATATATAATTTGTCAACATTACATGGATCCATGATTTGTGTTTAGTACAAAATAATTTCCTAAGATTAACATCTAGTATTAAGGGGATTTCAAGATAAATGCGGTTATTCTTACTGATTTCACTACAAATTTCTATGGTTTTATGCACCCACACATTCCACATAAAAAATTATTTAGAAACAATTGTTTCCACATAAATAAATATATGGGAAAATATTATTAAATATGTGTGATGAAGTATAAAGAAATATAATTCTATATATATATATATATGAGAAAATGTGTTTTTGTGACCTATATTAGTAATAGAGATGAGAAGAAATTATAAATACATTCTTAAACATAGGTAAAAAATATATAGTTTATTGTAGATCTATGGAGAAAATCCTTGTCAATACATAGAGTTTGAGGTTAGATAAAAAATAATCCTTCACGTATCTCTATAAAATAATTTTTATAGGTTTGTAATGAAGGAACATCTTTATTAGTTAAATTCATTTTCTATTTCAATAATATTGATCATGTTAGATCTATTCCATATTGAATTTCACCCTCATAAAACTTAATCAGTGTACAATATTACTACTACATAATTTTTTGGAGTATTTGAATATAAGATACATAAAATATTCTAAATGTACCAATTTGTAATTGGATTCATGATATATCATATAAGGTTCTATTAGTGATAAAATTTAATAAATAATTCATATTTATACGAAACAATATAAATTACATTTCAACATTAAATTGGTGAATCCAAAGAAATATTGATGGAATATGTCATCGAGATATTCCATTGAACCATAACTACTCACATATATTTTTATCATAGAGAATGGAATGAAATGTTGGGTATGGAATTTTAGAAGGTGAAATGAAATAAATTACTCATACATATTTTATGTGGAAAGTAATTCTATTTTAATATATATTCGATAGTATAAATAATTCAAATTCAACAATTAAAAAAATCATCAAACAATTGATTGACTATTTTTAAATGTGAAATGCTGTGAAAAAATGACATCTATAATATGGAATATAATACAATGGGACATAAAAACGTTAAAATATACATACTATATTTTGATATACAAGAATATTATGTTCCATTATAAATATCAAATGTATGGAAAACCTTTTAAAAATGAAGCAATGTAATAGAAAATTAACTAAAAAATAATTAAATTAGTAACCTAAAACATTGATTGGATTTTTTAATGATAAAGGCTTACAGAATATGTATTTATATGATGAGATATACCAGCTTGAAAATTATATTAATAAGACGTCAATTTTGTTTATTTTCTTTAATATTATTAATATTAAAAAAATCATTATTAATATTTAACTGACCATTCTAATAGTGAAATAATATATAGGTGTATTTAACATGAATGTTAGAATAGAATTTTGAAAACATAATTTTAGAGGGAAAATATTAAAATAATAAAATAAAAATGAATATGTAAGTGTGTTTTTACTTTTAATTATCATAACATATTTATTTAAGAAATAATATTTATGTAAAATAATTAAATTGCTTATGTAAAAAACATATTTTAAGAAAATGAATCTAAATTTTAAATCAATTTTTTTTAATTTTCTATGGGTGATTTATTTGGTAATATTTTAGAAAACATGAATATTTCTTTTGCTATAAAAAATAAAATTTCTAAATTAAAAATGTAATTCGACATAATATTTATATAGTAATGTTATATATAATCATAAAATGGTAATGTATCAAGACCCACACAAATGTTTCCCCTCATGCACTAATAGTGAAGGATGAGAGATAATATCACATGAGTCCCACCTTGATTAGTCACCGGGGTGGAGACCAACAATGATTATTCATATAATGTCACTAAAATGGTTGAATTACCATGAATAGAATAGTTGGATCAGGAGATATGATACAAAACACCAAGAAACACCATCATATAATAAAAAAAAGATACCCAACCTAACCATAATTCATAAATAACATCAAACAAATTCTTTATTGGCCCAATGTTTTATCAATGGAATTCCCTTATTATAATTATAGCTTATGTTATAATCATATAATATAACACTTGGAACATAATACAAATACTATAAATGAATAATGAGTAAAATAAAAGGTATCTTATGATGTTAAGGATCATATACTGATTAAATAACAACTTCACCTTTGGTATAGTAATATGAACAGTATGAATAGTAAGCTGGCCATTGTAATAGTAACCTCACTAATGAAAGCATAAATAAAATTTATCCATCTTATAAGTGACCATATGGTATAATTATATCATAGTGTGAGTGAATAGATATTTTTAAAATTATTAGAAAAGTGTTTGTATTTTTATAAGTCATGTATATTTATTTAAAATGTACTAAATAATTTAATAAATCAAAAGAAATATTATTTTCATAAAATGTATACATAAATATGTATTTTATTGTCTTATTATTATATGTTAATTTAATGATACCTTATTTGATTTTTCAAAGTCTTAGATAAGAAATTTTAATTTTTAAATATATATTTTTGAAGTAAATTATGAATTTAATTAAATATTAAATTTATCATAACTAGAAAATTATTTAAATAAAATGGAGTTCTTCTTCTAATTATAAAAATTTAAAAATGGTGGGGATTACTTTTTGAGATTAGTATGAAATACTTGACATTTTTGTTGAATAGTAAAATACGATAATTTACCGAATAATCTAAATACATGATTTATTGAGTCATGGATGATGTTTTGTTGACATATTCACCTTGGGTTGGAACTAAAATAGACATATTACTATTTTTGTTCATGTGAATCATTAAAATTTATTTTGTTGAGAAAAGAAATAAAATAATGAATAAAATATTGATAAAACCCTCCTCTCCTTCACTATTAATATTACCCCTCTTTACCTCATACCCTAACACCTCTCAGTCCTTGTGCATAGTCCAACATCTGCTCAAATATATCCCTAAGCCTCTTCTAGACGTCTGGATGCCCATTGTATCTTCTAAAGACCAAATACTCTCTACTAAATATGTTTTAATGATGATTTTTTAAATAGGTAAATTCACCATTTCATTTATTTTATTTTCTTTCAAGTTACTTTATTTCTTTTTCTTTACACAAATCATCTCATCCAAATGTTATGATAACTACAGTATGTTACATATAATATAATTTTGTTATGCTAATTTAATAATTCAACATCATCTCTCCTTTTCCACTCTATTTATACTAAAAATGAAAACAACATATGAGATGTGTTAATTTACCCCATTCGAGGAAGGCGAGTTTTAAATATCAATTGACATCTTCAAATCTAGTCATGAAAGAAATTTAATGTTTGAACCAGACTATATTATATGTGTTATGTCTAATTTAAGGTTCTGTAATCTTTTCTGTATGTTTTATTTATTTAAAAATAATAATTTGTTCGAGTTGAATTAAAACCTCCAATTAACAAATACGATTATCATTAAAGTACTATATTATGATTCCTCTTCACTCCAAATAAACAAATGAATTTTATAACCATGTAATATCTTGAATGATCACTAAAAAAGTTTAACTCCAATTCGGGAAAACCATTTTCATCTTACATTCTTATCCGTACAAGTATATATGTAAAACATTCATGAAAACCAAAGAAATAAACTCTCCCAATCAATGAAATTGAACAACTTATCCCAACAAAATGATCTTGAATGAACATAATATGGTAATAGAAAATAAATTAAATGAATAATAGGTTGTTGAAATAATAATTAATGAAGGTAATTTGGTTATATAGGATATTAGGATCAAGTAAAGGACACCATCGGACTTAACGTACAAGATTTCGCACATACCTCCATTATTCCTATAGGTTTCTCTGTAATTTTTTATCCAAATGAAGTTATATGTTATTTTTATCTAAAAAATATAAATTATTTTTACATTCTCCAAACACATTTATCAAGGTCCATGAATAATTCTCTTTCATGAATTTACATGTTTTTTAGTGGTTCCCTCCTCAAAACATCCCGATAAGAAAGCACATTTAAAGGAATTTCCTGATATTTTACTCATTTTCACGTACACTATATTATCTGTTTTAAGAAACAATTTTTTTTTATAAAATATATCTTTTTATTATGAAAACCTTCTTGTTTCACTTATTGTTTTATATAAAATTTTATTCCCTTTTCTATTTTAAATTTACTCTAGTATTTTCCTAAAAACCTCACTTTAATGCTTTAACGCTAAAATTTCATAAATAGTCTTTTTATATGTTATCACTTCTATTTGACATATTTTACCATTATGTATTAATATTTTATATTATTACTGGACATTTATTTTCTAATTCCTTTATTTTAAGGACAGTTGTATGATACACCAATTAATTATGTTTTATGACATGTTTCTGATACCAATTTCATTACATGTGTACCCTTATGCTATATATTATTGATTACACATGATTCTATTTGTGGAAATCATATTCATGAACATGATTTTATGGGTTCACCTAGATAGTTCTCTAATTCATTGGAAAATTTTGAGTCTCATGGGACATTATGGGCAATGCTCTTCGAGGTTAGCCTTGACTCGTGCGACCATGTGCAAAGATCATGGTGGTTAACAACGACTTCTAATCAAAAATGAGCAATGTGCCTTGAAACATTATAAAGTAACGTTTTTAGTTTCTTTCACATTACTATGACTAAATGTTTATATCATCCCAAGATTATATGTTATGATTCTTTATATTCCATGACTTTTTATATCATTATGTCATGCCTTCTAACAGTTATATCAATGGGAACAATTATGATGGAATGTCATGTAACTAGAAAACTATAAATAGTGGATACAAGACAATAATCATAACATGATCCACAAGGAAAAATAAAAAAAATCCTACTCCAAACATCCGGAGATCCTACTCGGTCATCTGCCATCAAGATCCATCCTATCAGTCGATAATCTAGTATTAGAAGCTGCATGCTTCCCTTTGTCACTACATAAAACCATGTTATCAACTCTAGGTACCAAATGGAGCCATGAGAGGGTGTGAGATAAATCTCAGTGGGCCACCACCAATGGTGTCTATAAAATCCGGCCCATGTAATGGAATATAGTAGGGTGCATGAATATTAATAAAGTAAAGAAAGCATTAAAAAATAAATAAATAACCAAGTACCTGCTTTAGCCCTCCCATAGTGTCTGATCATGTAAAAAATTCATTAATTAATAAACTACCATTTAATTTTAATAGGTCATACGAGGTATAACCAACACTGAAAACACCTAGTGAACGTATAAGTAGTGAAGGTACAAATTCATTATAAGGAATCCAAACAATGATATCTAATAAGGGAGTTCCATGGTAAAAACCAAGGAAACATATACTCACGGAAAGCTAGATTTGTAGTATCTAAGTCTAGATAAACCGTAAGAGTGTAATGCAAGGAGTGTAATCCAGATAATTCCACAATAAGGTGACTACCAAGTCCATGGTTTTTGACCAAGGTATAATAGGGATATGAAAGGACATGGGCTCGATGGGCTTTCACCATGGCACCTACTAGACGATGTTGGATCCAAGGAGTGTATCTGAGGTATCCTGTAATAAATAAAGGGACCCAACGGTAGTATACCAGGAATCCATGGAATAAAAAAGAATCAGTGTCTATGTGTATATCAACCTAAGAATACTGTATCCTGGAATCAGAATTGGGTTCTTGAGACCCAATGTATTCTCCTCTCTGAATCTAAGGTGAGATCAAGTCTGTCCATTCCTAGTTGATATTATAATCATTTAATAATTCATTTTTTTCAAGTCTTTCCTTCCATTGCTGGGTATAATTAAAGTATAGATGAAACCATTAGTCCAAGTATTGTCTTCAATTAGTGTGGATAGGCCGAGTAGCATTGCAACCATTTAATCAAATCTTAGTTAGCCATTAAGGGTTATTCAATTATTGAGGTTCACACTGATGAATTCCATCATCATGGAAAGGGGTGATACAAAAATGTAATGTATATTCAATATCTTTTCATAGGGCCAACTTATATACATTTTATACATTCCATTTTACACTTCATAATTAACGTTTAAGAAACATTTAAATGAACTTAACTTAGGCGGGTCAAGGGGTGCTCACACATGGTACATGACATTATACAATTATCATTAAAAATAATCCATTTATTATAAGGAATCTTACCTTTATAATGGTCAAGAAAATGCCCAACCGAACACTGGATTAAACATGCCGAAACTCTAAAACCCATTTATGGCATATCTTTCGACATGAGGCAGATTGAGTTGTGGGTGTAACCGCTAACAAATAATCACATAGTTGGAAAGAGCATAACTATAAAATTCAAATGATTATAATCATGGCTTGTTAATTTAAGAAACAGCTTCCAATGAAACTAGTGGGCCCCAAAAAAACATTCCAAGAAACAATGAACTTTAGGGATGAGTTGTAGACCACCAACCTTAGGGTTGTACGACTCTCATATTCCAGTTTCGGCCCTCGATTTTCTTTGGAATAGAGTAGATATAAGAAAAAGTGAAAAATTCTCTCATGGTGTTATATAGGTCGAGTGTAAAAGTGAAGAAGAATGGATAACTTGAACTCAAGTACTCATCGTTGCACATCGAACATGATGAATGAAAGCTCGATCAGATGCCTGATCAAGGAGTTCTCTAGATTCCACATTTGGATCATCAAAATGCTCCAAAACGAGAGATAATTTTTCCAATCCTAGATAAATTTAAATTAGTGAGGAAGGGGAAGGATTAATATCTCATTAAGGGAAATTTAGACATTTTAAACCATTTTTTATCCTATGAACGGTTTGTCCGCATGGTTTTTCAAATCTTGCGAAAATCGTGTGAGACGGTTCTTCCAGAAAATTCTTCCTCCACACCGTCTGATCAAACCATGCACAACACAGGCATGATTACCTAGGAAAAGGGGTGTTCACATGGTTTGGCTACACGACCGTGTACCATCTGTGTGAGGTGACACTGTATAAAGGAAACAAAAACTGCACGGTTAGGAAAATCGTGCGCTAACCGTGCTCAATCCATGCTACTTGAAATATATTCCCAAAAATAGGTGTTCTGAGCTCCAAACAAGCTCCAAACACCCCCATATACATTGATAAGTAATTCAACATCTATATTATGTCCAAAGTAACGATTTAGATTGAACATTAAGGATACATAACTGAGTGAATAATCAGGTTATTAAAGATATATGACTTTTTTGATGAACTATGTGGGGCCATGTATTTCTCTAAGGTGGAACTTTAGTCAAGATATCAATAATAAAATGTGAGGAAGGAAGATATTTCTAGTGCTACCTTTTGAATGAGGCATTTTAATTACTGTTTATAGTGATTCAATTCAGAATCACTAATGAAAAATAAATTTTAATGGAAGTAATGAATAGATTCATTATAGATTACCTCAACAAATTCTTGGAATTTATTTTTTGAAAATATTTTGATATACATACTGAGAAAGGTAGAACACGAGATGATATTGAATACTATGTTGAAAACATTATGATGGGAGAAAATCTATGAAAATTACATTCAACGTGAGTTGTATATATATGAAGTATCATTCTTGGGGAATGTTATTAGTAGTAATGGTATATCTTTGGGCCCTTCCAAGAAAACGGAAATCAAAGAGTAGTCTATTCCAACATCTCTAATGAATATACATAGTTCCCTTGGTCTAGATAGGTATTACTGATGTATTTCGAAGAACATATCATGATTTTTGATCCTACAAACCGAGGTATCATATAAGGTATTAATGTTTATCTATACTTGTGAATGTGAATACTACTTGAAAGATATGAAAAACTATTTTATCACTACAACCGTACTTAATCATATGATAAGTGGGGAACATTTTTTTGGTATTGAGTGATGACTAAAATATGATTATAGGATTTTAAATAATTATAAAATGTTAATGTGAAATATTATTCCTGAAGGAGGTTAAAAATTCAATGTAAAAACTATCTAACACATAATCAGAATTTGGATGTTTTGATCATTTAATTGAAAATATAGTGGAATTATCTCTACGGGGAGAACTATGAGATACTTACTGATCACAAGATCCTAAAATATATATTAATACAAATGGATCTTAGTATGTACCATTGAATATGGTTATAGATCATTATGAACTATGACTGAAAAATAAATTTTTATATTGAACAAAAATAAATTAGATGATGATCTATATAGAAATGATCATGAATATTAATCAATGTTGAAAATTCGGACTGATCCAACCTTTATTCACATTCATAGGATAGACGTGGGAATCATTACATAAGGAACATCCTCATTTTTTTCTCAAATGATTTTTCAACCATAGCTTATTGAGAAAATAATTAATGGCCAACAAAATGAAGTTAAAATTTATAAAATGGTAGAAGATATCATAAATTGAAATTACATAGAGTTAAAAATGGATGAGGAATGATTCATGAGATTCAGGTTATAGTTATGCGTACCATCCAATCTGAAGATAATGAATGAAAACTTGAATGGCGCTTGTTGCTCAAAAGTCTTTATTCACCCAGGGATCACAAAGAAGGATTGAGATCTCTATGTTCAATATTTGAGGGAAATATAAAGAAAGAGATCACTAAATATACATCAATGTTCCTTGTATATCTTCAGGTGAAGGGTGAAAAGAGAAAACTCTAATGTGATAATGCTACCATTTTCCATACCAACATTGAATTTGGAGAACATTTCCATGGACTCTATCACTAGACATCCAAAGACCACTAGACAGAATATTACTATATGGGTCATTTTTTAACTTCATAAAAAGAAAAATTCACTTTATTTAAATTTGGTAGGACTTATACTTGAATCAACATTCATGGATACACATAAATGAAGTGGTAAGGATACATGATATACCAACATTCATTTTATCTTATAGAGATCTGGGATTTTCCTCCTTATTATAAAAAAGACTTCAACCCACTCTAACCATTGAGATCAACTTAAATACACCAAATCATCCTCAAAATGTTTTCCAATATGATATGAATATTCAAATGCATAAAGACTTGTTGAGAGCATGTTATAATGACTTCAAAGGAGGGTTGTAACAAAATCTTCCTTTGGTTGATTTCTCATTAATCAAAATTTTCCACTCGATCATCTAAATGGATAAATGTAAAGCCACTTTTGGGAAAATATTTAGAACACTATCATGATGAGATGAATTCGATGAACGTAAGTATCTAGGACTTGAAATGGTCGATGATATACTTGAAAAGTGAAAACCATTCAGTAGCACATCAATACATCCCAGTGTCGACAAAAGTACTGTGAAAATAATAATCGATAGGGTATGATATTTATGGATGAAGACATCCTACTTCTCCATATATCTCCATGGAAGAGAATCTTGAGATTGGGAATGAAATGAAAAGATTAGTCCCAGGTAATTCATCTCTTATGAGATTCTTGATGGTGTCGAATATGTGGCATATCAACTAGGACATTCAGCTACCTTGTCCCAATAACATGATGAATTACATGTATACCACTTGAGTAATTACATATGGGATCCATCCCATGTACTAAATTATGTGGGGGTACCACTGGAAAATGACATCTCTTACGAGAAGTGGTCTGTAATGATAGTCTAGCATACAGAAAAATTTATACCCAATAAGATTACCCACCTGGTCAATGTACTATAGTGGTACCATAAGTATAAAGAGGAAACATGGAGACTGGTGTATCCATTGAAGGGTTTGTACACTCACATGATTTTCCATTTTTTTAAAACAAAATTTTGAGGACGAAATATCGCAAGGTGGAAGATTGAAACAATCATGAATTTTATCCAAGAAATTTCCCATGTTATAATTATTTCATTTATTATAAATAATATAAAATAACATAATAAATAGAATGTAATATTTATAAATGATTAATGAATAAAATAAGTTGGTTTTCTAAAAAATTTAATCACCCATACCAATGAAATAGTAACATGATCTTTTGAATAGTATTATGACACCAATCAATAGTAAAATTGTTTATAGAATAGTAACACCTCTTAGGAAGGTATAACTAAAGTTTAAATATATTATAAACAAAATGTTATATAATTATATCATTTTATGAGTAAATAGATGAATTGAATATGATCAATTATGTATTGGTATTTTTGTGAAACATAAATGATTATTTACAAATTAAAAATTACTATAATGATTTAAATGAAAACATTAATTTAGAATATAAATTCAGAACAAAAATTCAAAAATTAATTATTGTTTCATAACATTATATGATAAATTTACGTGTTCTTAATTAATTTTTCAAGTTATTATAAAATGAGTAATAATTTTAATGTTGTTATTTTTTTTAATATATAAGGATTTTAATTTAAAAATTAATTTAAATAATTTAAAAAATTAATTTCAAAATATGGAGAAAATTATTTAATTCAACACATCAAAAAATATTTGAGGTAAATTGTTGGTATTTCAGTAAAATGGAAGAATTTATGTTGAATAGTAAAATACTGCAATTAAAATTATAAGATAAATACATGAATTAATGAGTCAAACTTGAAGTATGGATTAGGTAAACACCATTTCCTAAAACTCACACGATCTTGTTACTTTATTTATCCATAATAATCAACAAAATTCAATATCTTGATCCAAAATAATAAACACAAGAATAATATAATAAAAAAACACCCCTCTCCTCTATTATAAATACCACCCCTCAACAACAATTCTTATCACCCATCTAATTCCCTGAATAATGTCCAAAATTTTAACCTTCGTCTTCCAATCAACATCCCCCACATCTATGATAATTTGGTCTCCATAAAATACCGAACTCATGTACCTCAAGTAGGTCATCAATAAGAATAATTCAATAGTTAAAAACCTATTTCTTTTTCTTTGAATTTCATTTAAATTTATTAAATTTTCTTATTCTATACTCATATACCATTATCCAATTGACATGATAAAACCATATAAATTTATATTCTAGAATTTCATTTTTTTAATGTAACAACCCATCAAAATTTTACACCCCATTTAATTTTTTCGAAAAATGAAAACATCATATGTGATGTGTTGATTTATCACATTCAAGGACAAAGAGTTGTCAATTTCCATTATTACCTTTATGTATGCTCATAAAATCATTTTTATCATTAAAAAAGATTATAATTTATTTATTAAAACATATTTAATGTTCTGGAACCTGATTATATCCATTATATTATTAAATAAAATAAAACAATTTCGTGATGGACGAAAAAATGCCAAAATAATATAAATAGTTTTCATTAACATTTTATCTAATGAATCATCCAATCATCTAAAAAAATACCTTTAAGTTAATATAATATTCTTTATATTCATTAATAACATATAATTTCAATTTATTTATAACTTTTTTTATTTAACATGATTTTCCATACATGAAAACAAGTAATCCAGTCATGAAAACGAATGAAACGAACATTACCAAATGATAAAATTTCATATGGTAACTAATAAATTATGAAATAAATGAACATAATAATATTAAAATAAATAAATGAAAATAATAATATTAGAATAAATAAATTAAATTTATAAAATTTTATTAATTAATTAATTAATTAATGGATTTAATGTGATTATCCAGGACATTAAGATCAGGTGTAGAATAGTTTCTGACATAAGGTAAGGGATTCTTTCAGAACCTCCATTTTTCGTTCAGGTTACACTTTCTCTATAATTACCCCTATGTAAATCTTATTTATTATTATATAATTATTTTAAATTATTTTATATGATCCAAAATCATGTGTCTATACCATTAAATCTTTCTTTGATAAGAAGATAAATCTTTTACAGAGGTTCGCTTCTAAATTTCTCTTGATTAGCAAGATCGATTAAAGGGAACCTCCTGATTTATAACTCATTTTTAGGGGAGATAAAAAATCTTTTTTAACCAAACCTTATTTTTATAAAATCACTCAACATATCATAATAACAATCTTGTATCATTTCTAGTTTTATGAATATAGATATCCCTTTCCTACATTAAACACACTTTAACATTTTCCTTAAACTACAAAAAATATTAAAAAAAAATTCATGATTTATTTGAAATGTTTAATGAGGAGTTGACATATGCTTTTGAATATGTTTATATAATGTAAAATTCAGTAGTGGGGAGACCTCTCTGGGTTGGAGGATTAAAAAAAATTCATGTTTTGTGTTTTCTGCATAGTTTGTTTGAATATATTTATTTATAGGAACAACATCTTCATGATTTCCACCATTTTAGAATGAGATTTAATCATGGAATCAAAAGGACATATATGATACAAAAAGCATGATTTTGGTTTGTTGGCATGAAATTTTTAGTGATATGGTTTTTTTGAGAATCCTCACCTACAATAATCTAAATGAAGAACACCGAATAAAAGTATTAATGTTGTATTTGTTACCTATTTGTATGTGTAAATGGGAACATATAGCAATGTATTTTGTGAATGGATTCCCAATAATGGTTCTTAAACATGTTTCCATATTTTTTATAGTGTATTTTAATCAAGATGTTGGATCATTCTATCCCTAATCAGGAATCTAATACGGTGGAGGAATTGACTAAAATCTACATCTAAGAAGTCAAAAAGAGAAATAATGTTCTAATGTCTATTGATTTAAACTGAGGCCCTTGTTTTATGTCTTGTTTTTTTATACCACTATTTAAATCTCTTTGGAAACTATTTATATCGATCTTTGAGAATCAACCTCAAATGGATATGAAAACAAAATGAATGTTATATAGATCAAAAGATATGATTACCAATTTTTAATGGATGTTGGTGGGTCAAGGGAGGAGAATATATAATTAGTAGATTACTCATATTAAAATAGTTATCATTAAATGATACATATGTATATTTTTAAGGAATTTCAAGGGTTTCCTATTTATTGATCACATTTTTTGGTGGAAATATGTGAGATGACAATTATTGGAAAAATCCCTACAAAATAGTCAATAAAAAAGATATTGATGATATAAAAGAGGGTAGAGATGAAAAAATTTCATTATTAATCAAATTTTGAACATCATCAGTGAATTGTTTTTATTTTATGTGTGTGATAATGTATTAATAATAATATCTCTAGTTTTTTACATCATCATTTGTTGAAGAAATGAATGT
This sequence comes from Viscum album, assembly GCA_963277665.1. Lineage (NCBI taxonomy): Eukaryota > Viridiplantae > Streptophyta > Magnoliopsida > Santalales > Viscaceae > Viscum > Viscum album. The sequence continues at coordinate 1,045,563,079 of OY728126.1, read as the reverse complement.
TGTATCCTTAACACATATTCCCTTTTGATATATTTAAATGAGTTGGTGGGGTGGAATATTACTTTTCTTTTCCACCTAATTAAGTTTCTTTGAATAATGTTTTTAATATATCTTAATTGAAGTAGTATCACCCTATTACAGACCATCTGATCTTAGGGGATTTCATTGACCTAGATTCAGATTCTATATTGGTTCATGAGCTTGTAAATATTGTGGATAGGCAAGAGCATGTCATGTATTTGAAAAGAATCGATCTAATGTGGATTTTTTTGAAAAATTTCATTTTGTAGAAAATAATGGGATTCTGATTAAGAAATGGAAAAAAATATCCTGAATGATTTCATGGAATTTAGGCTATTATACATTAAATTGAATGAATAACTAATGGTGTTATTAATGTAGCATAAATAGTTTGATGACCATGACCCATTATTTGGGTATTTTATGTATTTAAAGTGATAGTGTTATGTAAAAGGATGTTAGAAGGAGATTAGGTTTTTTTTATTTTCTACTAGTACCTGAATTGATGATGGTACGTACAAACCGTGAAGCACATCAAAGAAAACTGCACAGCTAAAATATTTTACACTGTGTAGTCACACAGTATGCTGCACGATTTTTCCAAACCATGTTGCTTCCCCATTGAATCTATGTAAAGAGAGATGGTGGGGAGTAACAATTTTCATCCACGGTTTGTCGAACCATGTTATATAACTATGTTAGTGGTGTTTAGAGTTAGTGTCTAGAACAAAATTTGTGCAATGTTTAATAACAGTTCTCCATAAAATAGGACAATTAGAAATTATATTTTTATTTTGTTTAGATAATATAATATACCAATTAATCATCTCTTTATTCACATAAATAGGTCATATATAAAATACATCGTTGTCCCAGATATGTAGACACCATTAAATTTTATTGGAGAGAGATTAATAGAAAACCTTGGTCTATTGGAGGCTGAATGTGTTTGTATGTGATCATTGATTGTCATCTTCCATAGATTAATCATATTCCCTCTCTTGGATTAATGGATCTAATCCATTGGGAAATGATCTATGTTATGTTTTATCTAAAAGAATGATATACGATTGTATTGAATTATGGTAACAATGTATATGGATTGATTTGGGATTTTATGTTATATTTTTTATATTTTTGAGTAATTATTCAATTTCATCTAAGTAGACTAGTATGAATCCTCAATCTTAAAAAATCTGGAATATATATTATAGGTTTTATCTAAATTTGATTTAATATATTTAATTAATTGTAAAAATTTTTGAATGATTTTTTTGGAAACCTATTTTGTGATGATTTATTGGAAATTGTAGAAATTGGTTTGTTTTTCTTCAATGTGAAATCAGTTCCTGATTTTTAAAAAATGTATTAATTTTTTTGGTTTGTTTTCATTCTTCAAAGAATTTTTTTATAAAATTTTTTCCTTAAATGAAATTTTTTATTGATATTTATTCATGTAGTTACTTTTTCCTGGTATTTGGAAAACATGGTTGGCTTGAGTTTATTTTCATTAATAGGGCCTTATTGAAGAGATGTTTTCCATTATGGAGCTTGGTAATTTTTACCATGTGGGGACATAGTAGATCGACGAGATATATCTCATGTGTATTAAATTGTCACTAGGTAATTCAATTTTGGTTGAGTGGATTTTTGTAACCATGTTTTTTTTATTCAAAATATATTTGATAAAATGTATCAAAATATTGTTTGATTGCTTATGTGGAATACTATATGGCTTATATCTTTCTTCCCATTAACATAAATAATTTTAAAATTTTCATCTATATTATATATATTTGATAACTAGTCCTTTCATAGTATGTTGAGCTTATAAGTAATTGGGTTATCCTAATAGGTTTTACACTCACCCCCTTCTTGGGAACATTGGTGAATTTGCAGTTGAGATATATAAAAACACATGCAATGGAATGGTAGAATAGTTAGTTTTTTAGGAGTCATGATAATGTAAGAAATGCACGTTGACATGAAGCATGGTGTATATTGGGATATTTTGACTTTATTTTATTTGTTTATCATGGGTTCATTGTTTTTTAATTCTCTTTATTCTCTAGAATATTTATGTTTTTTTTGTTTTTTAGTAATATTTTGTACTAATGCATCATGTAGAATTTTTTTAATATTATTTTTTTTATTTTCAACTGGAAAATCATCCCCCAACATTTTATTAAGACCATAGAATTTATTTCCAATCATTGGTGCTTTTAGGATGTCACCTAAATATTGTAACTCCCTCCACCTCTTCCCATGAAAATGGGTGGGAGACATGATGTTACAATCAAGATATTCCATATTTCAATAGACCTTATCCATAAATAAAATCATTACTACATGGTCTGGTGCCTCCCAATATGAATAACGATTTATATAATAAAATAAAAAATCAATCTTAAAAATTACACATTTATAACAAAAACCTAAAAATAAATCATTCCTTTAGAAAATACACTTATATATTAAATAACCTAAAAAAATAAACAGTAATGATTGTTATAACCTCAAAATATATATCATAAATTTTAACTTAAAAACTAAAAAATATGGAGATCTCATCTTGAATCATTAATCACTTTTCACCAAATTACTCTTCAATACCATTTCCCTATGAACCAGAATGATTTTTTCAAGTAATTACTAAAATATCCCATATCTTATAAAAATAAAAAGTTTTCTATTACATAAAAGAAATAAATTCCAAATGTAAATGTATACATAATTTGAAAATAATTCTTATATTTCAATATATTAAATTGGTTAAAAAAATTTCATTTATCACATTAAGATATCATCACATAGATCCTAAATGTGGTGTCTATGAACATGAACATATGATAATCCATTATATGATAGACATATGATTATATCCATAACTTGTAAAATAATATTAAATAAAACCATAATAATGTCCAGAGTTATCTAACACTTTTCTTTGACACCAGCTATAAAATCCTCCAACCCAAACTCTAGGATCTGGAAATGAAATATAATACATTACTTTTTTGACATTGATATTAATGAATCAGATCCAATTTCCACTACCCAAAACATAAAACATCAATAATAAAATACATAACCCCTTAAATACTTAATTACCATTTTTTAATGTTTTAGAGTATTAAATAACTATATTCACTTTAGAGATTCATAAATAACTTGACCATAATGATGATCAAAATCTCAAATATCACCTAGATTTTCATAATTAACATGAGGTCATAATCACCATTAATATAAACCCCTTCTTAGAAAAATTGAATCCTTCACAATCATTATAACACATGTAAAATGAATTATAAGAAGGGTGATATCAAATTATTAGTATGTGTAAACATAAAAATTAATAATTCATTATCATCTAGGACTATAACAATAAAATAAGGGCATGACGAAATATTCTATGTGTATGAGTTTATCGTAACAATTTTCTTACCCATCAATAAATGGATCATAAAACATGATAACATGGAATAAGGAATTAATGAATTAAATATTCCTTGAAATCAAAAATCAGGAGCCATGTGATATCTCCATTGGAGATAAGAAAAATTTTAATCCCATAAAAGGAATTGATAAAACATATTATATGTAACACCCCGATATTTTATGAAAAATGTTCATTTTAATTTCATTGATGTCTTGTGTTGTACGCTACACCAAAAGGAGATTGCACTACAGGCATCCCTGACTTGGCTTGGTTTACATGCAATCACGACCTTCCATGATAGTGTGTGTTGTACGCAATATCGAGTTTCACTAAACAACGTTATCTTATTAAAATATTATATAAACTAGCCGTTATGAATAGTAATACCCACTTTTCGAAATTTTATAAATTTTATCTTTCAAAATGGACTTCATTTTTGGATTCGGAATATGAAAATTAGCCTAGGGTGAATTTTTTGTATTTTTCTGAAAACTTTCAATTTTTGATGAATAGTGAAAACACTAGTTTACTATTTAAAAACCGAATTTTATTTAAATTTTTTTTATTTTATTTAAATTTATTTTAGGTAAAAATTGATAAATAATAACTATATAAGTTTAATGTAATTAATTGGAGTCATTTTATAATAATTTTAGATATATAAAAATTTTATTGAACTATTCACCGTCTTTTACCCACCTCCTAGGAGAATTTTGAAATTCACATAAAACATAATTTTACCGCTTCTGTGAGTGGAATTTCTAAAATAAGAGAGACATGGTTAATATCATGGACTAAAATGTGGTTCAATAAGATAAAAATATTTTTTGGTGAATAATAACTTTTTACTTTTATTTACCATCGTTAAAAGTAAATAGGGTAATTAAGGGTAAAACTGATATTATTATTACCCTAACACATGTCCTAATTCTATTGGATAAGTTTAATTCGGAAAAAAATACCTTAGGAATAAAATATGACAATTTAGGTCCACATGGATTAGATTAGGACATTTTTTATTAATTTATATAAAGAAGGGTTAAAATAGTTAAAATCAATGTTTAATAACTAAATAATTTTTAATATAGGATCATACATAAGATAAATTAGAATATAATTATTCATTTTAAAGATAAAAATATTTCATACCTAATGGTATTTTATTTATAATTTTTAGACATTAAATAATTTAAGTTATTTATGACACAATGGTGATGCAGAAATTACCTAAATAATGAAGTATTAAAATAATCGATGTCACAAATACCCAAATAAATGTAATTTGAGACTTTTTATGAATTCCACTAATTTTATAGGTTAATATGACATGTTCTTATTGAATTAATTAAAATTTTTTTAACTAATAACGCTGTTATGATTTTTACAAAAATCCATTACCAAATAGTGTCAAAATTGACATAAAATAGTTTTTAAAACAAATATTATATTATTAATTGTTATTATATTCCTAAAAATCTAAGGTTCGGCCAAGATACTTATATCATTATAGGTGTATCATTAATGGACCACTTGGGGGTCTCTTGGATGTATATGGTATGTTTATTAACTATATAATATAAAAATACAAAGTGACATGGTAAATGTCAAACTAATTAACTAAGAGTTGAAACTAAAAGATAAGGTTAATATAATGACCCAAACCTGTCTAAAATATATTGGTTGAGAGGACTTCAACCCATACCCACCTTATATTCGAAATAAGTCAATTTTGAGCTATTAAAAACCGAATATGACTTTATTATAAAATAATATTTCAAGTTTTTCCAAAGGTGCCCCTCTCCTCCCTTATAAAAGGGCACCTCCTCCCTCTCCTCCTCACACCACTTCGAGCCTTCAAGCTCGGCCAAACCCTGCCAATTTCTCTTCTCCACTTCACTAGAAACATCCTGGAAGTCCTAGTATTATTCAAAGACCAATATTAGTTCCCTAAGAGGAGGTTTAAAAGAGGCGTGTTGAAGAAGAAGAGTTTCAGATACATATGAAGCATATCAGACATAAGGTAAGGGATAACTATTCAAATCTCGCTCTTATCCGAGATTGTTTATTCGTAAGTATTTATTGGGATTTTATATCATCCATGTCCATGTTTCCTTTAAATGTTTTCATGTAGGTTTAATGGCCTTTTTACCCATTTTTTTTAATTTTACCACATGTTATGAAAGTAATATAACTTTTGTTTACCACACGAGGAATGTTTCGACTTTTTCGGCAAAAGTACGATACGAATGTTTTTTTAACTTATAAGGAATTAAAGGATTGTTATGGTTTTATAAAGCCTTGTTTTAATGAAGATTCCTCCAAAATATTTCATGACTATTTTCAACAAAATCATTTTCTTTTAAAATTGCATGACATTTTGTGAAAAGAAAATGATTTTAAAGAAGAAAGGATATTTTCCTCAAGAATTCATTTCAAGTGTTTGATCAAAAACATTTTCCATATAAGATGAAATTATTTCATATGTGTATATTTCAAGTATAATGTCTCTATGATTTACATGGTTTCACTATTATTATTATAAAATGATATCCATTTATTTTATATGGATTACGTGATGATGAGATGATGTTTATGAAACCCATTTTATTCGTCGGGTTATTATGAATGATGTATGTTAATTTTGTGGCACAAGTAAGAATGATTTCATTATGAGATAGGTGGGACCTATATCTCCCTCCAATACATTGGGTAATGATTTATATCTCATGAGATATACATGGCTGGAACGATAAGTTAATCCGGTTCAGTAATATAGGACTGGAATGAAGAGTGAACTCGATTCAAAAAGGGACTTTGTCCACTAAGATGGTCTTGGAAGCAATGCCTTGGGTACTATGGAAATAATATCATGTGCTTAATGGTTTCAACAATCACATGTTTTATTCCCATTCTATTTTATCATAATTGATGTTCCTTTATGATATATTCCTTACATACTTTCAAGTTTATGTCTTTGCTCAAGATTTTGGAGTTTTGATTTTATGTTCATGTTTTTGGATTCAAATGATTATGGATTATTTAATGTTATCTATTTTTACCCTTAATGATCAATTTAGCTCACCCTTTTTATGTTTCCTTTTCCCCAGGATATAAAGAAAGGTTTTAGGTAAGAAAACAAAAGGGGAAGATCTTTATGGGAGATGTTGAAGATCTTTCACCATGATTAGAAGATTATGTTCTGAGTTTCCAAAGACACTAAACTATTACAGTCCTTCAGTGTTGGTTTTTGTTATGTATTAAGTATTCCGCCAAAGTAATGTAATGTCCATGTACGTCAATATTTGGGTCTCTACAGTTGGTATCAGAGGAAAGGTTTAGTTAACCTTTGGAAACTAGGATGCGAATAATTTAGTGAGATCCCTAGAGATATTTCTAAGGTATGTCTAGGGATGTCTGTATGGTTAAGTATAAGTATAGGTTATAGTACTAGAAGAATGGTAATGATATTTGAATTAAACCTAAGATGTTAGATATCGAAGGTACTCCCCCTTTATTATGTTGTTTTCCCTAACATGATTTTTTCCTCTCACACTATTCTTTTTGGGGTTTAGACGATGGATGGAACCTGAAGGAACCGTGTTGATCAATGTAATGGATAATGAAATGATTTTCCTCTTGAACAAACCAATGTTATGGGAGATGGAGTGAAAAATATGATTTCTATACTTAAGAAAGCTATGAATAATTTTGGACTTCCGAATGAGAAGAGAAGGGAACAATATTCTATTGAGTCCATCATGAGGCAACACCCACCTTCTTTTAATGGGTCTTCTGATCCACTTGTTAATGAACAATGGATCAGTACTATTGAAAATATATTTTCCATACTTTTCTATTCGGATCATGATAAAGTCATTCTAGATTTTTACCATTTAGAAGGTGAAGCAGACCAGTGGTGGACTCTAATTAAGAATACAAGGCCCCAAGATGAAATTTAATCCATGGAATGGGACAAGTTCAAGAACTTATTTTTCAGTAAGTACTTCCCTTGTATTCTTCGAACAAATACGGAAAAGGAGTTCCTTGATCTTAAGTAAAAGGATGATGAATCTGTTGGAATATACGAAGAAAATTTTACAAGGCTTGCAAGGTATGCCTCTGGTTTTATCATCCAACCTAAATGTAAAGTTAATCGATTCATCAGTGGCTTAAAACCAAGTCTTCAAAGGGCATTAGCTATAAGAGACTTTCGTAGCTATGAAGAAATTGTGCGTTGTGCTATCAAGGTATAAATGGAAGTTTGTGTTACATATCCATCTCATGGTTTGGACAAGAAACGAAAGATGGAGTGTGAGAAGAAATCTCAGATCAATGGTGAAAAGAAGATGGATGTCTCTTTATGCTCAAAGTGTGGAAAGAAGCTTGGTGGAGATTGTCTTACAGGGACTAGAAAATGTTTTAAGTGTGGAAAATAAGGTCATCGAGTAGCTGAGTGTCGAATTAATGGAAAAAGGGTTTCTAATGATGTGAATAAAGAAAAGACTGCAGAGAACGCACCACCAACACTTCAATGCATCAAGTGCAATGAAATGGGGCATTATTCCAATCAATTCCCTAATCCAAGGGTTAATGATGATCGACATGAGCAACCACTTATGGGAAAGGACAATGGGAAGTCACATGTGATCACTATTGGAGATGTTGAACATGACAACGATGTGGTGGAATGATTAAGTGTTTATGTAATGGGATTCCAAAATAATGTTGTATATAGTATCGTGGAATATTGGAATATTTATGTATTAGTCAATTGTGGTTTTCAAAAATTTTATGGTACCAGTAACCATGGAAAGTGATTGAGATATTTTTTTAAAGAAGATGATATGCGCATAATGAAGGGATAAAGAGAAAATTAAATGTTTAACAGTATTCATGAGATCATGACTGATATAAGGAAAAAGTTATATCATGGTTTGAGTATATAGAAATTTTGGATTTTGGTATGTGGAAAGACTAAACTTTTGACAGCATTCATATTTTCACTTAGGTTCAATGGGTATTCATTTTTTCAAGAGAATAAATGATTAAGGTATTCACATGATTGGAATGTGACAAACAAGATATATGAGGGATAAATGATGGTATTCACATGCTTGTTATATGACCTTTTTAGTAATCGTTCTCTTTATACTACAAGTTTGGAAAGATGTATTTTGGATAATCCTAAAGATTCAAATTGATTATATTGAATATAAGTTAGTATTATTTAAGGATAGAATTTTTTTTTCGATATTATTGATAGAATGTTATAATAGTATAGTTTTAGAAAAAGGAAAACCCGTAGGACGGGCGACAACCTGTCGCGTCGGACAGTAATGCGGGAATCGAACCCACAACCAAAGTGTGACAGACATTTATCACCTACCACTAGCCTACATGAAGTCCCTGGTTTGTAGAAACAAGTTTTATTTTATTAAACACTATGATAAACGAATTATAAGTCCATTTTTGGAACCATATACGATTAATCTCACTATAATATGGACTTATAACTTTGGATGACCCTTTGTTTGAGACAGATGGAATGACCCATCATTCTATCACATGATCTGCTAACACTTCAAGAATGACAAATTCAACTTCATTTCTTTAAGAGATGAATTGGAAATTGTACAAGGCATTAAAAATGGTGATATTATACTGAAATAAAGTTAGTATATCTTCAAATTCAAATTCTTCAACTTTGGGGAAATGATCTTGAAAACCAAAAATGTTGTCCTAGTGCACTTATATCCGATGAATCAGATGGTACCTTAGATCATCATAAATTTATGGCTTTGTGATTGTTGGATTTTTTAAATCCATGTTCTCTACCACTCTCCATCAGAACATGATGGTTATATTTCTCTTCCATATCCATATTTTCACCTATGTTCTTCTATGTGGAAACCCAATGATTAGTTAATTTGGGTAACTGTTACGTTTTATACATTAGTTTTTAAAGTCAAGTTTTGGTATTCCTTTTTACGATGTGGGTTTCTATGAAAGAAACTTTCAAGTAGTAAACCATTTATATCCCCGGTGAATTTCAAGGGCGAAATTCATTTTAAGGGGGGTAGAATGTAACACCCCGATATTTTATAAAAAATATTCTTTTTTAATGTCATTGATTTCTTGTGTTGTATGCTACACTAAAAGGAGCTTGCACTACACACATCCCTGACTTGGATTTCTTTACACGCAATCGCGACCTTCCACGATAGTGTGTGTTGTACGCAATATCGAGTTTCACTAAACAATGATATGTTATAAAAATATTATATAAACTTGACGTTATGAATAGTAATACCAACTTTTTGAAATTTTAAAAATTTTATCTTTCAAAATTGACCTCATTTTTGGATTCGAAATATTGAAATTATCCTAGGTTGAATTTTTGGTATTTTTTTGAAAACTTTCAATGTTTGATGAATAGTGAAAACACTGGGTTACTATTTAAAAACCGACTTTTTATTTAAATAATTATTTATTTTATTTAAATTTATTTTAGGTCAAAATTGATACATAATACCCATATAAGTTCAATGTAATAAATTGGAGTCATTTTATAATAATTTTAGATATATAAAAATTTTATTGAACTATTCACCGTCCTTTACCCACCTCCAAGGAGAATTTGGAAATTCACATAAAATGTAATTTTACCGCTTCTGTGAGTGGAATTTAAATAATCCAAGAGACACGGTTAATATCAAGGACTAAAATGCGGTTCAATGAGATGAAAATAATTTTTGGTGAATAGTAACTTTTTACTTTTATTTACCACGGTTAAAAGTAAATAGGGTAATTAAGGATAAAAATGATATAATTATTACCCTAACACATGTCTTAATTCTATTGGATAAGTGTAATTCGACCAGAAAAAACCTTAGGAATAAAATATGACCATTTAGGTCCATTTGGATTAGATTAGGACATTTTTTTATTAATTTATTTAAAGAAGGGTTAAAATAGTTAAAATCAAAGTTTAATAACTAAATAATTTTTAATATAGGGTCATACATAAGATAAATTCGACTATAAAAATTCAATAGAAAGCTAAAAATATTTCCTGATTAATGGTATTTTATTTGTAATTTTTAGACATTAAATAATTTATGTTATTTATGACACAATGGTGATGCATTAATTACCTAAATAATGAAATATTAAAATATTTGATGTTAAAAATACCCAAATAAATGTAATTTTAGACTTTTTATGAATTCCAATAATTTTCTAGGTTAATATGACATGTTCGTATTGAATTAATTAACGTTTTTTGAACTAATCATGATGTTATTATTTTCACAAAAATCCATTACCGAATAGTATCAAAATTGACATAAAATAGTTTTTAAAACAAATATTATATTATTAATTGTTATTATATTCCTAAAAATATAAGTTTCATCCACGATACTTATTTCATGATAGGTGTAACATTAATGGACCACTTGGGGGTCGCATGGATGTATATGGAAAGTTTATTAACTATATAATATAAAAATACAAAGTGACATGGTAAATGTCAATCTAATTAACTAAGATTTAAAACTAAAAGATAAGGTTAATTTAATGAACCAAACCAATCTAAAATCTATTGGTTGAAAGGATTTCGACCCATACCCACCTTATCTTCGAAACAAGTCAATTTGAAGCTATTAAAAACATAATATGACTTTATTATAAAATAATATTTTAAGTTTTTCGAAAGGTGCCCCTCTCCTCCCTTATTAAAGGGCACCTCCTCCCTCTCCTCCTCACACCACTTTGAGTCTTTATTCTTGACCAAACCTTGCCAATTTCTATTTTCCACTTGCCTAGAAACATCCTAGAAGTCCTGGTCTTCTTCAAAGACCAATATTAGTTCCCTAGGAGGAGGTTTCAAAGAGGCATGTCGAAGAAGAGGAGTTTCAGATACATATGAAGCATATCAGACATAAGGTAAGGGATAACTATTCCAATCTCTCTCTTATCCGAGATTGTTTATTCATAAGTATTTACTGGGGTTTTGTTATCATATATGTCCCTGTTTTCTAAAAATGTTTTCATGTATGTTTAATGGCCTTTTACGAATTTTTTAATTTTACTACATGTTATGTAAGGAATCCTACATTTGTTTACCACACGAGGAACTTTTTGACTTTTTTAGAAAAAGTACAAGAAGAATGTTTCTTTTATCTTATACAGCATGAAAGGATTTTTACGGTTTTATAAAGCCTTATATCCATGAAGATTCCTCCAAAATATTTCATGACTATTTTCAACAAAATCTTTTTCTTTTAAAATTGCATGACATTTTTTGAAAAGAAAATGATTTTAAAGAAGAAAGGATATTTTCCTCAAGAATTCATTTCAAGTGTTTGATCAAAACCATTTTCCATCTAAGATAAAATTATTTCATATGTGTATGTTTAAATTATAATGTCTCTATGATTTTCATGGTTTCACTTTTATTATTATGAAATGATATCCATTTCTTTTATATGGATTATGTGATGATGGGATGATGTATAGGAAACCCATTTTATTGGTTGGGTTATTATGAATGATGTATGCTTATTTTGTGGCACAAGTAAGAATGATTTCATTATGAGATGGGTGGGACCTATATCTCCCTCCAATGCATTAGGTAAAGATTTATATCTCATGAGATAGACATGGCTGGAATGGTAAGTTAATCTGGTTCAGTAATACAGGACTGGGACGAGGAGTGAAATTGATTCAGAAAGGGACTTTGTCCACTAAGATGGTCTTGGCAGCAATGCCTTTGCTATTATGAAAATTATATCATGTGATTAATTGTTTCCACAATCACATGTTTTATTCCCATGCTATTTTATAATGATTTATTTTCCTTTATGATATATTCCTTACATACTTCCATGATTTATGTCTTTGCTCAAGATTTTGATGTTTAGATTTTGTGTTCAAGTTTTTTACATTCAAATGATTATGGATTGTTTAATGTTATCTAAGTTTACCCTTACTGAGCATTTGATCCCACCCTCTTTATTTTTTCTTTTCCCCAAGATATAAATAAAGGTTTTAGGTAAGAGAAAAAAGGGGAAGATCTTTATGGGAGATGTTGAATATCATTCACCGCGATTAGAAGATTATGTTCCGAGTTTCCAAAGACACTAAACTCTTACGGTCCTTGAGTGTCGTTTTTTGTTATGTATTAAGTATTCCGCAAAAGTAATGTAATTTCCATGTACGTCAATATTCGGGTCTCTACATTATAATGAAGGAAAATTATATTGAAGTCTCTTTTTTCAATAGTAATAACCAATATGGTTGACCCATATTCCGGGAACCCAAGGAGTTAGATTTATATAATGGAACCACACATACTTGGACAAAAACACATCAAACTATCATTGGTATATCAAAGAGTGTCCTTTTATTGGATTATCACATAACCACCAATCCTGGTTTTATAATCAAAATACCAGCCCATTGTTTATATCAAACCACATGTACATCATTCATAATGAAACCACCAATAAATGTAATTTTTTTCCAAACCATGTCATGAATAATTTAAATAAGGTATTAATTTCATCATAAAATAATTTACACAAACATTATAATAATTAATAAATGATTACACCATGTAAATGAATTGTGTTGAATAATAATTTTTAAAAAAATTTATTAACCTGTAGGAAAGAAATGGGTCCATAAAAAACTATTTTACATGATTAAACCATTAAAAAGAAATGTGTTACATATAAATCTATTTGAATGAAGATTAATCCATAGAAATGAATATAGTTATATAAAAATAACATTTAAACATGATAAACGATTATAAAATAAATTGGTTACAAAAAAATACCATTGAAACGTGATTAAACCATATAAATAAATGGTTTTTTGGAAAATCCCTCTGAATTAATCAAAATACATCTTAAGAAGAATCAATATATTTTCATTACAAAACACATCTATTAAAGAATAAGTAAAAAATGGGGTTTTGATATTGATGAATGAAAACACTATTAAAATATTAACACATTATTTTCAGTAAAATAAACAATTAATTTTGAAAAAAAAAATTAAAATAAAGATTCTGAAAATATTGTGAAGATCGTTTTATTTTAAAAAATCATGGAAAAATATAATGGATGGTTCAAAAAAATAGTTGTGCTAGTTGAGGGAAAATTAGTTCATAATGTAAATTTTATAAATTAATATATTACTTCAAAATATTTTTAAATAGTTTGTCAAAAGGGAATTATTTAGAAAATGTTATAAAATACCTTGTTAAATACATTTAAAAGATGGAAAAACATCTTATAAGATGTCATTATAAAATTGTTTATTTATTAAATATAAAAGTTTTAAAAATAAAATCAGAAGAGATTTTACAAAACATTGACATAGAAGAGAAAGAAATACAATCTAAAAGAAAATAAAAGGTTGGTATCAAATAGAATTTTTTTGGAAGTTTATTCATTCAATAATGAAGGAATGAAAAATTAAAAATGTGAAAAAATTAATTCCTAGAATAGAATAATTGTTATTTGGTTCATGAAAATAATAATTTTTTTTATAAAATAATATTAAACATAAAAAATATTTCATGAATGGTTATTGTAACAAGAAGAAGCTTTTAATTTTCAATCTCTCAAATCAGAAGCCCCATGCATATAATAACATAAAATTCTACATTAAATATCATGAAAATAATAATTTTCATGATATAACATATCAAAGGGGACTGTATTCACCTAAAAACATAATATATGTGATCATATTAATCATAAGTATCAATGAAATATAATTTTACATGAATAAAAAATATAAAATCATACAGATCCACATGAGAATTAATAAATGAATTAGTTTTGATTATAAAATTTAAATACAAATAAATAATGTTAAAATAAAATATATGATATTAATATTTTATTATACACATAATCATAGAATGTAAATACAATAATGTTAAAATATTACCCAATGAAAACCAATTGAGTTATGAAATTATTTTACACATTATAACGTTAAATTCAAATAATATAGGATTAAATAAATGAAATTAAAAAAATAAAATACCATATGGAATATTTGATTCTATAAATTATGTGTAAATGGTGATTTATATATATAGGAATTTATAAATAATTTTCATTTATAGTATATGTCTGGAATAATTAAAATAGAGAAGAGAAAAACCATTAAATCGAGTTTAGACATTCAATTTATGTCCTTTAACTCCTGAAAATTAACATTACATGAATTATTTTACTGTGTATGTAAATTATTCGGATCAAATAACTTATATCTATGTAGTTTATATTATTTTATTTACATATAATATTTAGATATTTAATTAGATGTGTCCATGTTTGGTGTTTTTAGGAAGTTTGTTTGAAAAATTCAAAATAGATTTATTGTGTTGATCATGGAAAAAAGGTAATGATTTTAATTTATTTAGAATAATAATAAAAAACAATTATCATATTTATAAACCTATTATAGTATTAAGACCAATCGATATTTTTTTATTAAAAGATACCCTTGTTGTGATAATGGAGATGATAGGTTATATGGATTCTTGTTTTAAATGTCCGTTTTATATTTTTTATTATTGAAATAATATATGTATTATTATATAATGAAATAACTATACTAATATCATGAAATGCATATTAATACTTTTAATATAAAAAAACACACACACACACATAGATATATATATATTCCTCTTTTATGTATGTGGGGATGAAAAAAATAACCACATCACGTCATGGCGGTGGTATTCAATATGCATATGAATAAAATTATTAATTTTTAGTGTAAGATATAAAATTATATACTATCCTTAATAATTAAAAACTGTAATTAATATTTTTATTACTATTTTATATAATATATATTAATTAAAATTATACTTATTACCTGATATGTAATGAGTTTGTGAAACAATTACATCAAGTCGTGAGTTGGTAGTCCGTTGTACACATGAGCAACATTTTCATAATTCCCATTAAATATAACGTAATAATGTTATTTGTTAAATAATATATATTTATATATTATATATTATATATATATCATATATATTATTTAAATCATACATTACAACAATCTGTGAGAGGCAATGATGAAAAACAAATTGAATCGATCCGTGAGGTTGTAGTCCACCATAGTCACGAATGATAATTTCATATTCCATTTAATGTAATATGATATGGATTTATGATATTAAATTAATATAGTAACATATAATTCTATATGAGATAAAATTTTATCATACTATCACAATTTAAGAATATTCAGAGGGGCTATGAGAAGAAATAAAATATTAATGCATAGTTATAATTTTAACACTTCTCAGACCACCTCATTTGGATTATACCTAATGTATTCCTTGAAATTATTTATGAAAAAAGGACTATAGTATAAGGTGAATGATTTTGGTAAGGTAATTGGGAATGTAATGGAAGATAAAAATTATTTTGAAGGTGTTATGTGTTAACGATAGTGTGTGTCCATTTATGTGTGAGGGGAGTGCAAAAATTAGAATTTTTAAATGAAAAACGTTTCCCATGATTCTCATGTAGAAAGAAGTTTCAAAAATATATCATTGTTTTTTCATTGATAATATAATTACTAATTACAACCATAAAATATTTTTTATACAAGTTATTAATACATTTTTATCAATATATTTTATGTTTAACCCTAGTTAATCTCGCTTTCACTATAACTGTGATTATTTATTTTTAATGTTTTCACAATTAATTATGGTAGAGTATTAACATCAGAGTAGTAAATCATTTAAAATATTAAATTTTCAAATAAGGAATCCATTTAATAATAAAAAATTCATATAGTTGGATATATTTAATTTAAAATTATGCTCGTAGAAGTGACAAAAAAATAGATTTTCAAGATGTGTATTTTGGAAGCAAAATATTATTTTATATTAAATCAATGAGTAATAATTTTTTTATGAATATAAAATATAAAATATTTATATAAAAGCTATAAATTTATTTTAAATAATTCAATATTATTGTTAATTTTAATTAATTTAAATAGAGAAACAATATTCCCTCGAAAATAATTTTTAGAATAACCCCTTTCCCATCCCCAATAACAAAGTTAAACTAAAATCCAACATAATGTTTATAAAAAAATTAATAAAGTGGATTAAATAAAAATAAATAATATCCATGATAATTTTAATCATAATAAAAAATAATTGGGCTTTTAAATTGATGTATGTTTTGAAATGAAATCATATTTTTACAAAAATATTTTTTTCCCTATTCACTAAAAAATTAATATTTTTTAAAAATAAAAAATTAAAAAAATTAAATTTTGATATTATAATTATAATTTTTTTTAAAAATTTTAAAATATATTTTCATAATGATCTTATTATATATTTTCTCTATGAAATGAAATAATATTTTTAAGAAAATATATTTTTAATGAATAAAATTTCAATAGGAAAAATGGATTGATAATTTACTAAATATTATAAAATAATATATATTTATTTGAAAATAAATAAATTTATTATTTTAGTTAATACATCCCATACACATTAACTAGATGACATGATAATAATTATTATATATATCACATGCCATTTATGCTCAATGTTATCTGTTTAATTTTATATTGAACATAGTTTTGTTTTCTAAACTATTAAGGTGTTAAATGTACATCATTTTTCATGAAAATTATCATTGGATCACCCTAGAGTGATCGTATATTGTATATGAATTCTTGTCTAAAATCTAGTACAACAACTTATTTAACTCTTCATGATCAATTGGGGCTATCCAATAATGGAAATTAGAGATATTATTGGATATATGTGTAGGATATGTTGAATACTCTACCACATAATCTATTAGAATTTTATAAAACACTTTTCGAGATTAATTTTCTTATTCTCTATCAATTAGAATTTATTCATGTTTCATACCTTCCATTTAATTAACCATTTGGGTATGGTATTCTTCTTCACATGGTATAAATATTAACACTGTTGATGGATTTTGAAAAGGAGATTCCTGATCATACTTGAATTTATACCAGAGTGTTAGACTATTTGGAATATTGATTGGGAATTCATTTTCATGATAGTAAATGTGTGAAATACATATCGAGAGCCAATCCATGATAAATATAATAAAAAATTTCACCATGGGAAGGATCACATGATAAACCATATGAATCATACTATATACACTAATAGTGTAAAACTACAATACATGGATTCCAATGATCATATCCCTAGGTATTTTAAAGTAATAGTACTAGATAAATGGTAATGGAAATGAATACTCGAGTTGGGAGGGGCATAAAAGTACTGAAAAATTAGATGATATCCAACAGATTTCATTAAATGTTGATTAAAAGTAAGGTATGTGTTCTCGAAATAACATACTAAGGAAATGAAACAACATAATCCAAAAATATATAGTGGTTCCGATTACCTTGATCCTAGTCCGAACAAAAAAATTACTTACTCTGTGGGAAGATTGGTATCCCCAAGAAGCCACACATTCAATGGTGTGAGAACCCATTATTGGATCCAAATTTTAGAAAAACCCCGAAGTAGAACACAATATTTTTATAGGATAAAAAACCTAGTATCTGACATTAATTTTGATCAGTACTCACAATAAAGAAATCCTTTTGCTGGTAGAGTAACTAGAATTATAAATAATTTATTTTTATTAGTAATAGAAAAAAAAATATTTTAACAACAACAAATTGAAGAAATAAAATATTATGTGATGATAAAAAGATGAAAAGAAACCATCCGAAGATTAAAATTTGTTAAAAATTATAAAACTCAATGATCATTGATCACATCAATGGAAGAAGGTTGATTGTTGTAGTTATTTTCTGACCAAAGTCCACTACAGATATCAATAAGGTTTCTTAATGGTATTAGAGTAGTATGAATTATTTCATGGTTTTATATATAATTATCTGAATGAAATTTTCTATTTACAATGACGATGTCTATAAATAATTAATCATTCTGAATTAAAATAAATATATTATTACATCATCTACATCATAAATATCTAAATTCCCTGAGTGGTAAAATAATAAAAATAATATATTAGTTACCTATGTTTGTATAAGTCAATTTAAATATCAATGAAATTTCACACACTTTATTTATTTATGAAATGTGAATATAATAAATCCATCATGATCCGTTGAATAATAATATATAATAGATATTAAGAAACTATATGTTTATTAAACTACTATATGTTTCCTAAAAATAACATTTTAAGGAATTTTAATTTAATCTATATTTATGTGTAAAATATTCTTAGTGTTTTTTTCAGATATGAATAATCTATTTAAGAAAATTATAAACAAATTAATGAAAATATATTTATTCTAAATATATCAATTAAAATTTAAGAAATATAATATTATTATAATTTATTATACAAATGGTAGATAGAAATTTCTAGTGGTAGTAAATTTTTTCTACCATTAACAAGATAATTTTGGATTTATATTGTGATCTTAGTGAATGATAGGTTGAACAACCAATGTGAAAATTTTTTTATCAGAACTACATCAAATAGAGTATCTTCTATTTTCTAGTAGTATATGGTTCTACTATTTCCTAACAATTTTGAGCGGTAACTAGATCCACAGTTGGTTTAATGTGATTAATAATTTTGGATGCAAATACCTAAATTAATGCATGGAGATACTTTAGTGAAGACATGATACTTCCATTGGTGGATGGCGAATGATCGACAATTTATAGATCTATTATTGAACGTCGATGAATAGGGAAATGGTAGAACAATGGTCTGATATATTATCAACATGCGATCTTCCATTTATATTTTATTAATTATTTAGATGTAGTAGATCAATACACTGAAGTGGTAAGGATCTACATGATGAGGTCTAAAAATATGTGCTTGATGTAAAATAGTGGTCAAATCAGTTCTTGAGATGAGAATCAAACTATATGATCCAATCAATGATAATAATGATATTTTGGATTATATTTTATAGAATGATGTTGATGTAAGAAATAAGTTCTAATGACCATGACTCAATCTTTATGAAATAATAAATATAGTTATTCTACTAAAGGCTTGATAATTAGAGCATCAATGAACTCCTATGGATAGAAAAATTTTATAAACATGGGAGGATAATGATGATTAAA
Source organism: Viscum album (assembly GCA_963277665.1). Classification (NCBI taxonomy): domain Eukaryota; kingdom Viridiplantae; phylum Streptophyta; class Magnoliopsida; order Santalales; family Viscaceae; genus Viscum; species Viscum album. The sequence goes on along the minus strand of OY728126.1, from coordinate 1,045,543,421 downwards.
GTGGAAATCAGAAAATTTATACAAAACTAAATCAAAATTCATTTTAAAATCTTATATCTTATTAAGGTATATTAATTATGAATGCATTTCTCGATTCCGACATTGAATGTGTAATATGTAAAGGCTTAATTATATTATACAACCCATTCCATAATACAATCAATCTTTTTGTGCATGAACCAACAACTACATGCCCTTATCAGTCACCTAAGACACATACCATCAGCATAGTAGATCCACTATATTCACATCCAATCATTATACCTCAATACTTATACATGTGTCCAGTCCATGGCCATTTATATTGACCCAGTACTGCCACTATGGTTAGTCTTTTGGCTAGCCCCCCCCCCCACAAGGCTGGCCCGTTGGGTCCCTAGTGGGTTTGATTGTTGACTCTGGGGTTATCCATGGGTGTCAAAAAAATTATGTAAAGGACAGAAAATAAACATATATAATTAAAATTAGATTAATATTTGATTAATGAAATAAATATTATTTAATTAATTAAACATTATAAACATTACGATATTCAAATAAGTATATACTCTTAAATTTATTAAGAACAATTTGAATTTAATAAAATTTATGATATAGTAATTTATGAAAAAATTAGTGAATTAAGGCATAGATTAAAACTCATTCAATCTCCCCCATGTTGTAGATTACAGAATCAAAAAATTTATTAAATTTTCTAAAACCATTATTGAAATTATTGAAATCTATCAAATAGATCATGTAAAATAAAATTTATATAAAATTTATTATATTAAACAGTATACACTAAATTCTTTTATAAGATATGAAGTATTTCATAATTAATATAATTTAGTTACAGTTTATATGAAAAAATGTAAAACTAAATGTACTTTTATCAAAATAATATGTATATTAAATATAAATTTTATGATTCAAGAATACCCAATACAAATTTCACTTCCAAGAATTTATGATAATCTAGAGGTTTAGTGTATTGTTCTTCAGATTATATTATAGTATGAACAAATTTTAAATATATATCACATTTATTAAAATGATCTCTAAAAAAATGATATCTGATATCTATTAGTATTTCTCTACTGTATTTTAGATCATTTTTTGATATTTAAATATTACTATAATAATCATAAATGATTTGAACTTTTTCTAAACAAAAACTAAAACCACATAGTTTTTTATCCATAAACATTATGATAAACAACATGATGAAAAATAATATTCATAATTTGATATAGTCATTTCAATTAAATCATAATTAATACAACACTAAGAAATGAAAAATTTATTGAGGAAAGTACAGATACATAGTTTACTGTTTTAGTTAGGTATAAAATTTAAAAATTCAAATTATAATTAATATATAAAATCAATATAATTCTCATTAGAATTGAATATTTGTGTCATCAAATTAACCTTGGTATATTTAATTACACTCTTGAAAAATAGGTGATATCTTTCGTTAGGGTTGTAGTTGAATGTAGCATAAAAAATGGATCAAATATTATGTCAACTCTAAATATAGTGGGATTCAATTAACATCCTATAATTCTACTATATAGATAAACATCAAGAAACTATACATATTTATCTTGGTTTAATTTGGAATTATTACGTTTGATAGTATTCATATGTCACTAGAATCAACCCCATATATCATAACATATTCTTTAGAATACATAGGTTTTTTTAGAAAATATCATATTTTTGTGGACTAATTTTAATACCAATGAAAAAATTTAGTTCCACCATTATTCTCATGTTGAATTCAGTTAACATGAGAATATAAAAATAATTACACAAAAAAATAATTTGTTCATCCAAATACAATATCACCAAAATTACTCTATATATTCATAATATCATTAGAAAAACTGTAATTCAATTGTGTATGATTGAAATTACATTATAGAAAATTATTTTTTATTAATATATTAGTCTATAATTTATATCATGAAAAATAATCATTATATGATGATATAATGCATTAATATGTTAAAAAAGTGATTTGAACGTTTATCATTTTCAAGTTAAGGTGGTTTTCTAACCTAAGAATCCAATAAAATTTCTAAATTTATGAATGAACCTTTTACAATGATTTGAAATAACTTTATATCATAAACACAATAAAAGATTCATAGAATTATAATTTCTTCCACCCTAGAAACATGAAAAAATAATACTCAAATTAAATTCACAGTATATGGGAATTATAATGAGGAACTCATGTGGATTTAATTTTAATTTCATTCATACTACGTACTGATTATTTTGAAAATCCCATTTTGGTCCTATTATAGGTTTATATCATGGTAATTAAAATAAATTTCACACATAATTTCATTCAAATCTATTTAATTATTCATGCAAATTATTAATATAATTTTAATCAATTATTTCATTATCCATATATCTAAGAACAAAAACAACATCCAATGTGGGATTTCCATAGTAATGTAAAGAAGATTCTCTAGTTTGTATAACAGATTCATTATCTCTACTATACCTTTTTGTTATAGTGTATTGGGGGATGAAATATAATGTTTATATCCATTTATTCCTAATATATATTTAAAATATTACATTAAAAATTTCAAAAAATATAACTATTCAGAAATAGATGATTAACAAAATCATGATGATTTGAATAATCTTACAAAAGGCAAAAAATTTGTTATTAGTTTCATTTTTATGTGTTATGAAATAAATTTATAAGAATATACTATAACAATTATTCGATTAGACATACATACTTCTTAGCACAAAAAATAATAGGTTGTATGGGTCCCAAAAAGTTATTTTATAATAGTTCATAAAACATTGTAGTATATATATAATCGATATATTTTAAAATTTCATTTTTGTTTCTTATCCATTAAATATGAATCACACCTAATTTACTCAGTTAAAAGTAATTGTTTCAATTTTGAAACATCTTCATGCTTCAACAGTTGTTAAATAAAATCATATTTTCATGAAAAATCCACCTTTTCCATAGAATTACTCATCACTTTACAGCATTAAAAATGTTAAAAATTATTTGTTTAGATGCATGAAATCAGTAGTGAAACTTTTCAGATTTCTATTTTTAGATAATTAACATATTTATTTTTTTAAATAGTACATTTATCTTTTTCAAACATTAAATTTAGTCCATCATCACATATATTAGATCTATATATTAGAATATTTTTTCATCCATTTTCATGTAATACATTGGAAATAAAAACTATTTTTCAGATACCATCATCACCAATACACTAAATCTGACCATTAAAGATGTCCCCAAATGTGACAGAGACACCAAATCATGAATTAATGTATTAATATTTGAAAACACCATATGTATTCTAAAATTTTCACCGAAAATATAAATAACTAGAGTCCTTTATTATTTGATTGGATATATTATGAAATTAAAAAATTCAAATAGAAAATTATAGTACCCATGTAACTTGGGTCCTACAAGAATAGTAGTAGAACATTATGGAACCCAAGTTGAATTAATTCATAGGTAAAAATCCAATTTAGATCAGAAATATTTTGAACTGAATATACTATTATGACCATATGATTTAGTAAATCTTTGTAAAAATCCATGAACAAGACCCATTCATTCAACATGTAAAAAATATTACATTGGAAATAATTCTATTTGATATTTTAACAAATTTAGTGTTTTTAACCATTTTAATAAACATTTATAACCAATATCATTTGTATTTTTTTTTATTTTCAAAAAAAAGTCACATTTTTATTTTCAATACAAAATACAGTTAAATTCTCTTTATGATCGAAAACATAATTTTTGAAATTAATATTCTATTTTTTAAATCTCCAATATGTATATAATCTATATTATTTGATCTATATGAAATGTTTCCTATTTTATATTTTATATCATAAGATAATTCATTAATTTTCATCTTTCTTGAAATCATGACGGACTAAATTAAATATTATTTCTTGATGTCTATCACTCAGTGCTAGAAATTAAATTACCCTTTCATTGTTCAATTTTCTTTTTATCAACCTCGAATCCTAAATATCATTATATATTTATAATTTCAAGAAGAAATGATTTTAAGATTATAAAATAAGACTTTTATTTTCATATTTAATTTATTCATCTTATTAATTATTGTTTTTAGGTCATTATACTTTTAAATTTCCCATACTCTATTGTTTAATAAATCTTTATTTCCTTAATATGGTGGATAAAATTGGAATTCAATGGATCATAATCTGAATATGAATCAGAATCATTTTAATGTTTATTTACAGCCAAATCATTATGACACACATTTGAAGGAGTCATTAATTAAGTCAAATTTGATTTAGATACATCACACTATACACCCCTCAGGAAAATTTTAATTGTCAATTATTCATTTTCCATCATCATGGATTGATTCATAAATATTTGAGAATTCCAAACCTCCGAAAAAGGATTTTATTTATTTTCTTAGTATCTTCATATCTTTAGTTGGATGTCTCAGTTTGGGGTCATCTCTTCTAATCTAAAAATTATTTCATAACTCATAACATGTCAATTTTATAACATCATTATTAATATAATAATCACCTTTTTTATTTTCCATTTAAAAATTTACAATAAACTACCACATTCCATCGTTGTTTTTCATGATCATGAATGATTCATTATAAATTGATCTATATATTGTTTACATTCCTAGAATCGATATTAATTAGCATTATAAATTCTAATTTTAATTGTATTAAAATCAATATATTTTCTATTTTTGAATCCCCATCAGTAATGTTTTAACACTCTTACTCGTACTATATTATAGATCATATTAGTTTATATAATTTTTACTCATTATTGTTCTTACAATCATAAATGGACACATATTTTGATATCAATTTTTGGGATGTTATCTGTATACACATTCCAATTGATCTATTTTGTCTAAAATATCTTAAATAGAAATCATAAAATTAATAATACATCAAATTGGATTGTACATCTTCTTTACTAATTCTTTATTTCCCATATTGAAGTATTGTTATTTCATTTAAATCATTATTTTATTGGATCAGATGAAATCTTTTCCAATAGAGAGTTCATTAATTTATTCTCAAAATATATTATTATATATTACATAATGTAAAATGGATATAGAAACTTGATCAGATAACACTGAAAAAAATTGTTTCATTACATTTGGAAATATATATTTCCATTTCATTACATGTTTGTATATCTAGACTTAATTTTTTTAGTTTATATGGATTATCCTTGATAGTATAGAAATGAAAATATAACAATTTACACTTGGTTTCCATTCTATTATTTCAATCAACATAATCACTTCTATTGAATATTGATGATTGTTTAGAATATATCCATCATTGCAATTTAAACCCACCATCATAAAAAATTATTTTTATTCTATAGACTATTTATTCTATGATATCAGTTCTTCACATGGATAAAAATAAACAAAAAAATTAGAGACATTAAATATCCTTTTTGTTGAAAACCATCTATGATTCCACATTTGGGTAAAATGGTGATGAAAATAAATACTATAGGGGGTGAGTATTCAGTTAATAATTTTTTATCAAATATCAATTTGAGTAAATAGAATCACTACTAATATTGAGTTTTGATTCCTTGAAATGAAATGTAGTAGAAATAAAAAATACAGTATACAATGATTTAGAGTTGTTTGGGTCACCATGATCTTAGATCACTCACAAAAATTTTATACAAAACTAGAATAATGACACCCACTATTATCCTAACTTTTAATGGTTTGAGAACCTGTTATGGACTCTTCTTTTTTTAAAAACCCCAGATTCACAACCCAGTATATTTATAGTAGTCTATATCAATTCTGTGACATAAATTTTAATATTGAGTAATAACCCAGACATCCCATTGGGTAGTTGAAATACATGAGAAATAAATAATTTCCTCTTATTGGTAAAAACCTAATCCAAATTTGATCAATTAGGATCATAAGAAATAAAAGGTAAAAATATGGAAAAAAGTACAGAGAAATAAGTATATGATTAAATAATGTCAAAGGTGATGATGTTCGATGATTGTTTATCACTTCAATGGATGAAGGTATAAAATTAGACTTCTTGTATGATCACATTGATAGAAGAAAAGTTGAATTGGTTTTATAATGGTATTAGATAAGAAAGAATTGAGTCATCATTTTATATCATAAGACCCAAAATAATGTAGTTATATACCTCAATTATTTATTTAAGAAATTAATTTTTCATCATTAGTATAGTAATCTCATGGGAGCATCTACATCACTAATAAATAAGTTCCATAAATTACAATATAATAGAAATAATATTACCACTACCGTTGTTTATAAAATTTATTCCAAAAGCGAAGAAAATGTTTTTTCTTTTTATTTCTTCCTAAAATGTTAGTATAAAACAACTAACGTTATCAATAGAACAATAATATATATTACTCTTGAATTAATTAATAATTTATCAAAATGATAGATATTTTATAAATCAAATCATTGAATATTATTTTTTCTATTTGGAAAATGGTGAATAGAATTTTCTCAAAAAAAAATTTCACAAAATGTACTTATATTTTATAAAAGATTATTTAAATTTTTATCAAAATATTTATATTAATTTAATTAATTAAATAGATAATAAATAAATTAAAGACAAATTATTTTTACTAATTGTGAATAAAAATACATAGTGATATAAATGAGTTTCTATCATTGATAATCTACCATCCTACTTATCTACTTCTGGAGTTAAATAATTTAATGATCTACCATTAAATAACATCATCTATTATTTCTAAATGGGACTATGTATCTACCATTGTCCAATAGAAAATTGAACTATCATTTCATTAATGTGTCGAGTGGTAGATAAATATACAATGTTTGGAAAGTGATAGACCTTTTTGGAATCAAAGTACTACCATCAGGCATGTATATTAATCTATGAAAATAATGGGCTACAATTGGTGGATTGTGATCATTTAACTTTTGATAGATCTACCATTGAACAATGATGAACCATCAAACAGTCAAATGGATATGTGATCTTTAAGAATATAGATATATACCATCAATATGTGATATAAATTTGATCAATTATAGATTCTATCTACTGGTGATGCAAGAAAAACCTGGTGAACTAAAATGATCTAAAATTGATGCTTAATATAGGTCAAACTAGTGTTAAATATTATTGTCGAATTAGATGAGACAAACACTATTGCTAACTATCATGAGTGTAAAATCCTATGTTTTTGTGAAGATTTTGTTTGAATAAATTAAATTTATTTTATTTCATGTGTTATAGAAAAAACCTTGTTAAACATGCACAACATGAAACACCAACTCTACTTTCATAACATTGAATAATTAATTTTTAGGATACATATTTTTATTATTGAAATTATCTTAAAATTTTAATTATAAAATAGATGATAAAATTGAGGGTTTGAAAGTGATTGGTTGAATTTTGAAATTATGGTTTACATGTTTATATAAAATTAATTTACTATTGAATTATAAAATGTGAAACCGTTTTAAAAAACCTAAAAGGAAATGTTTTGCAAAAAACAATATAGAAGTGTGTTTTAGAAAAATAAATAAATAAATCAGTCCTATTGGATTACATTAATGATATATATATATATAATACACAATAAAAAATTATTACATTAATATTATTTATTTTCGTGATAGTATATAAGAAAAAAAATCTATTTTATGCTTAAATGAAGTATTTTTCTAAAAAGGCAGTTTTTCTATATTTTTCTAGAAAACATGTTTTAAATATAGTTCTCAAACATTTTTTAATTTTAATTTTAAATTTATACATTCTCATTTAATTAATAAATTAAAATTTTACTTAGGATGAAATTTTGGTGTACTGTTGAGTAGTTTCACATTCATAAGAATATTAAAAAATAACGAATTTTAATTGAGACTAATTTTTCTTCTAACATATTAATATTGATAAATTATTTTTCGAATTGGTTTTAATTAATAATTAGTAAAATATTACATCAATTAATACAATTTATTTAATTTTAAATAATTTCACATTGAAAATGGAAAAAAGAAAGTCCAAACATTTGAACAGTTTTTACATTTATTACTAATTTCTTCTTCCCAATAGAGGTATTAATTAATAAATAATTTCTGTAAATAATATGTATAGAATTTTGAAAATGGATCCCATTTTTGGAATTATAAGTTTCATATTTTTTAAAGAGTACCCTTTTATTTGTAGAAAATATGAATAGTAACTATTGAAAATTTTTATTACCTATATTAATTGAAAATAATGTTAATTAAGGGTAAAAATAACATTATAAATTATAGATAGCTACCCATGTAACTGGACAAATGTGATTAGATGAATTTAATTTTTCCCTTGACACATGGGATTTTAAATTTAATAATTAGATGGAATCATTTATATGAAATAGACTTTAAAAACAATAAATCTATGAGAGTGACAAAAATGTCACACTATTACTTTTCAAAAGTATCATATCGTCAATATTTTGATAAATAGAAAATATGATATAAAATTTATATTATTATGAAATAAATTTGGTTTATGTAAATTATTTATTTTTTTAACAATTTATAGTAAATAAATAATTATCATAAATAATTATGCATTGATGATGGTGTAATTATTTGATTATTAAAAAATCAACTAAACAATATTATAAATATTAAAATAACTATAATTTCAATTAAATAAAAATATCCACAAATTTAATAGTTTAATATGACATATTATGAGTTTGTTAGTGAATTCATTATAATTTATCTTTCTATATTAATTTTCATAAATTCAATGTAATAAATAGGGTAATAAATAATAGTATTGACATTCAATGAAAATATTATTGTATGGAATAAGTAAAAAATGAAAAAAATTGGATATATTATGAAATTAATTATCTTTAAATGAGCTTTTTATGGTTCAATTGATACCCTATTAGTATAAATATCCAACATTTAATTTTGAAAATTTTATTACTGTTGTTAAGATTAAAATTGGATAACTAACTATTTATGAAAATTATAAAGATACAAATAATTCAAGAAATTGTATAAAATATATTTTATGAAAATATTACAACCATATATCATATTATCTTCGAATAAATTTGATTTGGAGGAATTTATATGATGATTGAATTTATTATAAATTAATATTTTTGGAGATTCCTAATGTTCCCCATTGTTTCAAGATATATGAAAACACCTAGATCATCTCATTTCACCACATTGAGTCTTTTATGATATGTAAAATTATCTTCTAGAGTTTTCAATACTCATTATATAAGTTATGTTATTCCCAATGGACCAACTATATAGTCATTTAGAGGAGATCAAGTTGAGACATTTTGAAAAAGAGGTAATCGCTTTAACCTATCACTCTCTATTTCTAATCGTCCATACCCAATATAAATATATGATTTATATCATAAATAAATAACCTATTAATTCTTAATATGATGAAATATTATTATTATCATGATATTTCAATTATAAATCCCCTTTTCCATAATAAAATAATTGATGGCATCACTCATGCGAATGTACGACTTACCGTCTCCACGTAGCTGAACAATCCATTTTTCATCACCATCATTTATGAGTGGTAATTATGATGTGTTTTATTTTTGAAAATAATATATATGAAATACTAATAAATTTATAATTATAATTTCAATTATATATTTTTACCACATAATCTTTTGGGAAATGATAATGTCGCTCGTGCGTACGTATGGATTACCATCTCCATGATACAATATGATTATTTTTTTCATATAAATTTTAACATAAAAATGTAATTATGTTGAAAGTTATGAATATATATGATATATATAACAGAATTATTATTCTTTAATAATTGTATATCATAAACATTCTTTCATTTAATAGGACATGAAAATGAAAACAATGTTTTTACAAACGTACAACCTACCCTCTCCAGGAATAGGTTATTTCATTTCAATCAATCATAGTTTATTATAAATACTTATATATGTAATTTATATTATATTTATATAATTTATATAATTTTAGATATAATTATATCCTTATATATATATAATAGGACTAATGAACTTACAAATCAGAACACATGTGATAAAACCAAGCCGTTATTACCCGAAACGTACAATTTACATGAAAATTCAAGTTAATAGGTAATAGAAGAAAATAATTAACCCATAAATGGTATTCTATAATTTAATATGATTCATTAATATATTTATAATAATCTCATATTTATTATTAACTTGTTTTTCATTAGTCTGATGATAGTTATGACGAATGGTAACAATTTTTTCCTCAATTTTATTTTTGTGGGACAAATGACTTATTCATTACATAATTATTTTTTGTGGAATACAAACTTCCATAAATTTCATTTATTAATACTATTCTAAATATAATTTTGTTTTCATATGAATATAATATTTATTTTTCTCGATGAATACAATTTAATTGATTAGGATGTGGTAAGGGTTTATTTCACAATCTCATCAACATTTAGGAATTTGTCATTTTAAATATTCATTATGGAATAATTATCATCCATGTAATTATTTTATAAAAATTAATTCTTAATGTTTTTTAATATTCTAATTTATATTTTTAATGTTATTTTTTCCCATGTTTTACTATTATAATTAATGTTTTGAAAGAAATATATTTTTTTTTCATTTTCCAAACGAGTTATATTTTAACATTTTCAAAAAAATCAAGAAATGAATGATTTTAAATGTGTAAAACATGAATTTATTTATTAGTAGTAATTATACTTTATTTACTTTTATAATAATTTATAATATTATATAGTTATTTTCATTGAAATTGTTCTGTAAAATAGTGTGGCTCAATATGAAAAATGATTTTACAAGGGAAGTCATATTTTCCTCTAGAATTGTTTTAAGTACATTTAAAAACCATTTTATGTAAGATAACATTATTTTATGCTTCATATGGTTTTTTAGGTAAAATAACCATGGATAGAATTATTATTATTTCAATGAATGGTTTATATTTATGATTTAATGATTATTTTTCAATATATTTCTTTTCCATGACTTATGTTGAGATGAATTATTTATGAAACTCATTTATTTACAAATTTTATGATATTATTAATGATTTATTTTCTATTGGAACACATAAGTAATTTGTTTATAAAATAACGGATGGGATATATATCATTCAAAATTAATTGATAAGTTAATTTTATCTCATGAGATAGTTAATATAAACATGATGATGTACTTGATTTTTGATGGGAAACAAGTATATGTGCTAGATCCATTATGGGAAATAGGTGGTAATTTGTTATCTATGTCTCTTATTATAAAAACAAGACATATCCAATTTTATTATATATGATTATTCCACCCACATTGATAAGATGAACATGTCATTCAAGAATGAGTTATGATGATTTTTCATTATTATTATTCTTGTAGATATTTTGTGCTAGATCATGTATAAATGATCCCTGATAGGTTTGGTATACAAATATTTTTTTATTCTAAAAATAAGATACCCATATTTATAATATTATGATTTTATGAGATAATAAATTGACATCATCCATATTTACCTTTACTATGCATATGATCTCACACTTTTCTTATTATTAATGTTCACATAATATGAAGTATGGTATTAAGTATGATAAATAAAGGGGATGTTCTATATGGGAAATGTTCAATATCCCTCACCAAGATAGAATGATGTGTTCCATGTATCCAAAAACACATAAATATTACAATCCTTGGGTTTATGGTTTGGTAATGTAATGAATATCCATAAAAAAGATGTAATTTACATGTATTAAAAGACTATATATTTATTAATTGTATCATAGTAATGGAATACTCAACGTATGTAATATCCGATGAGAGAATATTAGTAAAATTCCAAGGGACATATCTATGAATATGTATAGAGATTTATAAGCTGAAGTTGTTACAGATTTAAAATCATGGTTCATTATTTTGGGATCATATAAGTATTTTATTAATGATTAAGTTTTATTTATTATAACTATTTCTCACACTAGGATTTCAAGTCTTATGAAATAGTTGTAATTACAAGGAACATGTTCAACATTGAATGTTTCATATGTGCAATGCATGTTAATTTTGGAAATCGATTTCCTAATTAATAATAGCAGGAAGATAACCATGAAGGTGGTATGAGTATTGGTTATACTAATTAGGATAAGGATTCCAAAAAACAACATGTGAAATATATGAGATGTACTAAAAATATTGTTTACATTAAGTATAAAAACCTGGATTATATTTAGGTTGAGGAAACTTATGAAATGATTGGAAAATCATATAATAGTAAATGGGTACTATGAAATAAGATTATAATTCTAGAGTAATGATTTATGAATAATACCGGATGACAAGTATGGTTATTCATGAATAATGTTATAGAAGTATTATTATGATATTATGTAATAATAAAATATCTAGTTATTGGTTCACTTTTGTTTTCACAAAAAATACTCATTATTATTCGATGAATCGTACATGTAATAATGAAAATCATTGGATATAGTTTGGTGATATTTTTATAAAATGCATGAATAATGTCACGACCTGTCTCTCGGGGTCCGTGTCGTGACTACCCCAAGCCCGCCTTCCTTAGGCCAGAGGATGGCGACTAGAACCAAAGTCGTAAATCCCTAAACTAGGAAGAAATTTCCTTTAAAACATGAAAAACCACACAACAGAGTATGAGTTAGAAGCAAAACACTATGTAAATCTGTCTACAAAGAGTGCTGAAAGTAGAGGGGCCGGAATAAAAGACCAACAAAAAAATACAAGTACATCTAAAAACAAGTACAACTGAAAAGGAAAAAACAACTGAAAGGTGAAGAGAAGCTCTTGGATGGTCAACCACGAATCCTACCTGAAGGGTAGGTACAGATTGGCTTCTCAGCACTCCACGTCTGTTGGTCTCTTCTGCATACCGACACGTCGTATTGTCCACATCCTGGTACCATACAGTCCTGGTACGCTCAGCCTAAATCAACATTGTCCGTCGTTTTCAACCAATACAATGACGTGTAGTTATATCCCATGCAGGGGTGAGTATAACAATACTCAGTAGGTACCCTAAGAACCTTAAGGTCTCACAATATCAAACAAGGATAAACAAAAATGTATGAAATCAACAGATAAACCCACTAAGGTATATGCCCATACATATACCTATGTTATCAATTAATCCATATCAATCATGAGATAAATAAAAAGAGTTACTGACTTAGCTCAACCAGGATTTTATTCTAGGGATAATATCAAATAACATCCCCAGTCACATTGTCGAATCCTCAGCTACTGGATAACTTCTCCTCTATCAAGTATAGTGAGCCTACTGTACAACCATGGGTCCTGCTCTGGTAATAACGGAGAAAAGTCACTAACTAGCCTCATATAAAGGGATGATTTTAATAGAAGTGATCAGGTAAACCACTTCCCAGCCCATTTAGAGGGTAAACCCTATGAGGTTTTCGGGTAACCCACTGCCCAGCCTAGCTGGAGGGTAAACCCTAAGGCCAACGGGTAACTTACTCCACAGTCCACATGGAGGGTAAACCCTAAGAGGTCGTCGGGTAACCCACTACCCAACCCAGCTGGAGAGTAAACAATAAAGGTCAAGGGGTAACCCACTGCCCAGCCCAGCTGTAGTGTAAACCCTAAGATCAACGGGTAACCCACTGCCCAGCCCCCCTGGAGGGTAAACCTGGAAATGGTCTGATAAGTCCGCACTATGTTCACCCGTCTCTAGGAGGATCCGCTCCACGAGTTATATATTGATACTCCAACTTCCATAATGTCCCAAGAAAATGTATCTCAAAGGCCTTCCACGTCATAGGGGTCTCACGCAATAGACGACACGTCAATTGGACGACCGGTATGTGAGTTATTAGCCTTTTAGTCTCGGGGGACCAGAAGGATTTGTGTACGATCAACCTGACCATATCTCAACTTTACCGTGAACTCCAGTGGGGTATATGAAAGGGGGACATCTCTCTTAAACATTACCAGCACCGTTGACGGTTCGTCAAATGGTTGTCCGGTGAAAAAGATATGGCCAAAGAAAGTAAAGGTGGTCAGTAGTGGGCCCAGATCCGGTCCGACCCACTCAGGCCGACTCGGCCCAACCCTCTCTGGGCAGACACTATCTGGGTCCACCCAGTTAGGCCTGTTGGGTCTGGCCCGACCCATCGGGTCGGCTAGCCTATTAGGTTCAGCCTGGCCCACTCGGCCCCGCCCAACAGGCTATGAGGACGGTTCGGCCAGGGCTCAAGGTTGTTTCGGGCCAGAGCGTCATGAGGGCATGACCCGGATGGCACGACCATCCGGTTTAGCCAGGGCGCCGCATGGGGGGGCACAGGATAGTTCGGGAGGCTGGGTGGCTGGGATGCGGCCAGGCAGAGCACAACTAGGCGGGCCGGTGGGCGGCCAGACAGGGCGCCAGGCAGGCCATCGGGTGGTCGGGCAGGGTGCAGTCGAGCTGGTAGGTGTTCGGGAGACCGGGAGGCCAGGCCAGTGCGGTTCGGGGCATCACAATTCTAGCCGGTGTGGTTCAGCGCGGCTTGGGCCCACGCGGGCGGACGGGGTTTAGCAGGGGCGTGCAGGAGGTCGACGGTGGTTCGGCCCGCAGAGCCATCTCTGTCGGGCACTAGAACGCCATAGGGAGACAGAGTTTTCATGGGCTACAGGAAGCATGACCTTTGCTTGTCTCATCATCTCCTTCAACACCGCTTCGTTGTGATGCCGAGAAACAACACAAACAAGAACGACGGAGGGTTCGGGGCATGTTGGTTTATCCCATACCATCCGCATTTAGGGTGGTAACACTTGGCTCATCAAATGGTAAGAAATATGAACAACAATTTTTTTTCAACAACACAACAATTCCATTCCAATCTAAAGAAGAGAATAAGAAAATAAAAGTTATACAAAATAAACCCCAATATTTGATTGTCGGTCACTGACATTGAAGTTGCGGGAAGAAGACAAAGGAGTTCATCATTTGTCGCATCCACCACGCACTTCCAATCCTAAGCTGCATCGGTTCATTGACTACCATGTGGAAGTTGGTCATCGAAGACATCACAAAATGGTTGAAACTTTGAGGAAGAATTCGAAGAAGGTCAGCTTTCTTTGTTCTTCATATTTCATTGGGAGACGAGGTTCTTCGTTGGGAGCTTTCTCCCAATAATCCTCCTCTCAAAGATGCCACCAAAATGAATCTACCAACAAAATAATAGATTGTAATATCCTATTAATTTTTCAGAACAATATTCAAATTGGTCTAATTAATTAGGTAGGATACCCTTAATTAATTCAAGGTGTTGGCACAAAGAATAAAATAGGGGAGTTGATGAGGCTCTCCCTCATTATTGATTGACAGTTGAGAGGATTTCCTATCCTCACATTAATAAGGGTTGGGTGTTCCCCACCACTATTAGTCAAAATGAGAGGTTATGTGGTCTCTGGTAGTCCCCACATCGTAAACTCTTGCGTGGGGTTAGGTTAGGGTGTGCCCCACCACCATAACCTTTCTTGGGAGGTTAAGGTGTGTTGGTCCAACCTCCAACTTCCATGAGGAGGATTTAACCACCATACAACCAAATGTAGGCTCAAATAAAAATAAAGTGAAGCTCACATTATTTTATTATTTTCCACAAAAAACCCAAAATGTAACTTTAATTCCCAACCCACTGCTGCTGAGGTGAAAGTCTCCATAAGTGAATTCTGGAGCTTTGAGTTCAACAGTGCCCTAAAATTTCAAATCCGAGCACCGGTTCAAAAGTTATAAAACACCACCTGCGCATTTACTAAACGTACCTAAAAGAAATTTTCAGAAAATTATAATCAATCACCCTCGACTCGCATTAGTCGAGGGTAGGCTTTTCCTAGGTGAAACATGCCCCAAAGAAACTGACAACACTCTCAGATTTTCAATCCGAGTTAATATTTAGAAGTTATGAAATTTACAATAAAATAATTGTCACATAATTATTTTATTTTCCATTATCAGCTTCACCATTTGTATAAGGCCCCAGCCTTAAACCTTACTTAATATTGAGTTATTACAAGATTACACATTGAGGATCTTTTCAGGTTTAGAGTTTTAGAGAATTAGATCATAAAACATGCATTACATTCCACATTTAAACAAAGTGGTTACAAAAAATATACTATTCATTTTTCCCATCAATGGAAGGATATTTAAAATAAAACATGGATTCTTTCTTGACACTTCCTTGACACTATCATCACATCATGTACCTTTCCCTTGGCCTGTGAAAAACATTTCAAAAACTTTGGATGAGCATAAAAAGCTTAGTAAGGGTTATAAAAATATGGAAAGGAAACATGAGCTCAAATATACATAATAATGAAATCATACATTACCCATAAAACATAAGCACTTTAACATACCACATCAAATCATGAATAAAACATAGAAATCATAAGACATAAAGGTAACTTGAGGCCTTCATAACATTCTTACGTAGGGAGTAACCCTCTTGGTTACGTTTGGAATACCCATCACTGTATATTCCCTAAATCTCTTCGAAGAAACCTTAACGTTTAAGCCCTTCACGTTACCCAATGCATTAGAGAGCTATATCGGGCTCACCCTCCATTAATTTATCACGGAACCACCCAACTTCATAATAATTCCCCTGAACCATAACATAATCATATCACATAAAACAAGCATAAAGGAAACATAACATTTCCACTTTTCAATCACAAGATATCAATACAACACATTGATATAAAAACATTATGAAAACAATTTTCAATACCAAAATAAAATAAAAGTAAAACATGGTATTTAGTTTTCGTTTAAAAAAAGTATGGCTTGTAGAGGAAGCCGAAGCTCAAATAATGGTCACGATGGCAGAGAAGTTGTTGTCTTCGCATACGTACAACAAAAACATTCTGTTTTGTCATTTAGTAAAACGCTTCGTATAAAAAAGATTCCTTTTGAATAAGCATAAAATTCAAAGGGGTTTATACACCGTATAAAAGAATGTTGTGTATAAAACAAAATATGCCTCAATGAATGGAGATTGAGACGAAGTCCCTTACAAAGATCATTATTTTTAAATAAAATAGATCTATTATGTGTATTCAATATAATTACACATAAAAGAAGTAAAAATACAAGATAGGACATAATAATATCCTGACATAATTTGAAAGTAGGAGATTAACCCAAAGAATGAAAATTGGGTTAAGAAGTTCCCTTACCTCGTATCCGACTTGACTTGATCATTCTTTAATATCCTGAATAATAAACTTGAGTTAATTTATAGTTGCATAAGAACCTTTTTCAAGTTCATTATTACTATTATATCATTTATTACCATGTCATCAACACTATGTTATTATTTAAGTTTATAACGGTCATTTTAACGATCATTGGTACTTGAGTAAAAAATGAACTTCTTATATTTACAAGTTGTTCACGTAGTCAAATATCCATGATCTCAAGAATTATATTAATGATGTAGATTCCATATATATCATATATATCCAGTATATACATGAATTTATAATATTACATAATCATTTAGAGGTAAGAAATGAAATGCACCGTTCATAGAGACGGTAAGCCATACGTACGCATGAACGCTACTTTCATTTCTATGTCATATTAATGGAATTAAAACTAAATGAGAGATATGTATATTTTAATTCCACAATTATATTAATCATTTAGATGTAACATAAATCATA
The DNA here is from genome assembly GCA_963277665.1 of Viscum album. NCBI lineage: Eukaryota > Viridiplantae > Streptophyta > Magnoliopsida > Santalales > Viscaceae > Viscum > Viscum album. The sequence continues at coordinate 1,045,525,597 of OY728126.1, read as the reverse complement.
TATATCCATTATATATATGTACTTATAATAGTACATTTCATTTGGGGATAAGAAATGATATGCACCGTTCCTGGAGACAGTAAGCCGTACGTACGCATGAACGCTCCTTTCATTTATATCTCATAATTTAATGGAATTAAAAAATAATGATACATAATATTATTATAATTCCAGTATGGTATCATATATAATATCATTAAATCTATCCTTTATACATACCACATATGGTATTAATGAATCAAATCACATTGAGGGGGCGATAGTCCGCACATCCTAAAATGAAGATATCGCGTATACCCATAATGGAAGCCATAAAGGTACGCCATAAATGACAAATAAAGAAGCTTATGGAAAACATAAACATATTATATATCATATATAAATATAGTGACATCTTAATGGCCACCTTTGAAGGTGTTAGAATAATATTGAACAATCATCGTTTCGTGACGTAGAAATTCACCATCCACAGAAACAGTATGTTCTTTAACCATTAGATGTAGGTGTGTGTGAGTGTAGCTAGAATGATTCTTATAAAAACATTCTAGTATATTTAAGATACTTTATTTGTTACAAAATAAATGAATAAAAAGATTTTAGGGGGTTGGAGAAGAAAAATAAAACATAAGAACACAAGAAAAGACACTACCTTTAAATCAGGTAACTCTTTTTGATTTCAGCTCAAAGGCTTCCTTGGGAAGAATTATGCCCAAAGTGAGGCTTCTAGGAGTAATAGAGTGATGTGGAGATACAAAATGAGCAGGGGTTGTCCGAGCCAAAGGCTTGCGAGGTGTGGGTAAGGAGGTATAGGTGGGGGCCTTTTATAAGAGGAGAGGATAGGCACTCTTGGAAAGTTACAAAATGTTACTTTATTTTCAAATGCATTTCGGATTTTAAAGGTCCAAAATTGATGTATTTCTAGGATAAGGTGATAAGGGTTCGAAATATACTCATCCAATAGGTCTTTTACATGTGTAGGTCTTAGATTTTACATTATCTTTTTATTTTATTTAAATCATTAAGTAATGAGGTAATCGCTACATCATCATGATGTAATAAATAATTTAATTTATTTATAGTCTAAAAATTATTAAAAAAATAATATGATGTAGGAAATATTTTTTGATTTTCAATGAATATTTATAGTATAAAATATCATTTATTTAGACAAAATTATTTTTTTTTACTCAGGTGATACATTCTTTGTTATATTTAACTTTCTTTAAAAATAAAAACATAAAAAGTCACTTTCACACAAAAGTGATTCCATGGGGTCCCCAAGTTTGGCACAAGGCATCTCATAGTCGGCCCTAAGAAAACCAATAGAATTAGGACACATTTTGGTGTCATTTTTTATTATTATGATATTATTTTATTATCCTTAACTACTTGATTACTCATTAATCAAGATAATTAAAGATAATTATCGTCGTTACTATTCATAATGTCCAAAAACAAAAGAGTCTTGATTAAATAATTTGGACCTTCTGATTCCAAATATTTAATCCATTTTACCAAATTACAAACACATAAATTTCAATAATTTATTTAAAAATAATTCCCGTTGTCGAAACAAATAGCGGGTTTTTTTGAAACAACATATATGAAAAGTTTGGCATTAGTTTATGCCCAATTCCAAAGTGAAATTAATCATAATGACCACAATTGGATTAAATGGTAAAAATATATTCATATTACACTTTAATACTAATTAAAAATATAATCTATCCATATAATTAAATTAGATGGAAAAGCAGTTTTGATGTAAAATGCAGTATTATTCACTATTCATTAAAAATGAACATTGTTAGAAAAATACCGAAAATTTATCCAATGTAAATTTCAATGTCCCAATAATAAAGATGATTTTTATTTTGACAAATAGAGATTATAAAAGTTTCAAAAGTTTGATTTAAAAATGGTTTGCCATCAAAAGGCAGTAAACCAATCTTTTAAAAATATTAGTGTATTCCATGCTTAAGATTGGATTTATTCTCATTTTAAGCCTCTAAAACACTATCTCATTCATAAATAGACATAGATAAAAATATCTATTATTCATTACTTACTTGGTATGTTACAATTTGGCTCCGTTCGACTTCACTAGTGCATGTGGACAAGCCAAATGTAGGACCCATGGGGTGCGGGTCCTCCCTTGGCAACAGCTCGGAGCCACGACCCTCCATCATGTCTTGAAGCCCCATACATCCTCCATGGCACGTTGCGTGACATCAACGCAGATGGTATCCCCCTATCCCTCGAGTTAGCTTCGGGCACTGCCCCCTCTTCAGGGAAGGTGAGAGCCGGCCATCGCTTCCTCTGGTCACCGACGCCGCTGCATAGCCGAAGATTCTGTGTGACTCTGGTGAGGATCCAAAAATATTTTTTCTCTACCGACATCTTCTACACCACCCCAGGATGTTACCATCACTACGGGGATCCAGGTATTGTCTTTCAAACATAATTATTGGTCTCCCATGTAGAAATCATAAATAAAATTTTAGGAGGGTTTGAGCCTTGATAGGTTCATCATGCACCCTCCATGTTAGCATTATATCAACCAGAATGTTCAAACATCATCAGGATATGATGAATTCATAAACTATTAGAAATAAAATCAAGACAAACCCCTACCTATAACTCGTTGGAGTCACTACAAATGAGGAATAAGGGTCTACATTCAACGATTTTTGTCAGTTCTCATTCGTTCCTTGTTCTTCATTGCAGTAGGTTTCTACTGTCGGTTCGTCAGATAATCCTCATGCTGATCCCAAAAACCCATTCCATAACCTTGTTTAAATAAAAGAATAATCTCTCAACATTGTGTTTAATTTTATGACTCATTAATAAACCAAAATTAATAATTCAATTAAACACACAAGCATGGTCATTAAAAAACGAAAGAAATGAAGGGTTCAAGTCATTAAAAGTATCATATACAATATCTGATGTTGCACCACGGTCCCACCATCCACCACTCAATGGTGAGAAATGAATTGAATAACTCATTGAGTTATTTTATTATTTTTTTGTAATGTCCAAAAATTATCATTTTTGTCGTAGCCTTACCGGTCAAGGTTAAGCTTCACCTAAGCAATTCCAGGCACTGTGAATTCAACGGTGCCCTCATATTTTTAATTTGAGTATCAGTTCAAAAGATATAAATCACCCCTTGCATATATACTAAGCATACCTTATATAATGTTCAAAATTCTGTTCTGGGATCTCTATGCCTTGGAATCACGTGCCGTCAATTTTTTGCAGACTCATAAAAATCCAAAATAATTTAAAAAAACATAATCTCTAAAAATTATGGGTCCTTACTTCCATGTAGCCAAACCACCTCATCCACATACCTCTCTGTTTAGGTAGCTAGTGAATTTAAATGCCATGATGTGGGCTGATTTCATCAGTCGATCAACTACTACCAAGATATCATCATAACCTACCTAATACCACAATAACCCTATGATTAAATACAATGAGATATCATCCAAATTCCACTCAAGGACATCTAAGGGCTATAAAAAACCACTATGGAGATGGTTCTCCACCTTAACATATTGAAAAAATGTATTTTTCTGTGAACTATTTCAATTGCAGCTTCATCATGGAAAAATAGTACTACTCTCTCAAGCCACAATTAATCTTGTAAAATCATAGGTAAAACACTAAGGGTGTGCTATGATACTCATGGAGGACTCCCTCATTAGCTGAAATTGAAACAAAAATCATTCTAGGAAACATATTTGGAATTTGACTATCCTCCATCCATCCCACCAGAGCATCACCTTGGTCAATGCAACATCACATCCACTTTTCCTCTGAGTATCCCCATAGAGTCTCATCCACGTATTACATTAGAGAATACTGCAATATAATCTATAAAATATTTCCTCTACCAACATCCACCATTTCATCCATGTGAAAGGCGGCCTACTACTCCATCACCTTCCAAGAGTCTGCTAATTCTTGAGCTACCTCATGTGGCTTCCTGTGCATGGAATAAGAAATGACATTCCCATTTCATGTGGTGTAATAATTATCAAAATCATATTCGAGGAGAAACACATTCCAACTACATTGTCACAAGTTCATATCATGATGGTGAAATATGTACTGCAAACTATTGTGGTATGTGAAGACCAAAAATCACACCCAAATGTGAAAATTCCTCCAAAACATTAGTGCAAACATGACGACTTCCATCTCCAGATCATTAGTGGTAAGGTTACACTCATGGTGATGTTACTTACAAGTCTTATAAGAAATAAGTAATCACTATTTCATCATCCTGCATCCAATACAAGATGAGAATCATCACAAAAACCTCTAACATTCCCCTCCCTTTAACAACTGAATCCCAGAACAAGTTTCCCATAAGATGCTCGAATGATGGATGAAACTAATAACTAAATAAGAAATCATAATAATTTCTATCCATAGATTTAAACGGAGTAGAAAATTGAGAGAAATGGAGTAAATTTTTAAGAAATAACCTATCAGACCACAGAAAAAATGAACCTATACAACATTCATTGGTGATTACCATGAAATAGCTGTCTTGACCATCAATGGGTCCACTAATACACCAAATAGTGACCACATGTCCATGTAAATGCACCTATCATGTATAGAACATGCACTTGGAGAGATTTTCATATTTCTTGTGGAATCGAAGGACCAACAAGAAAATATTGAGATGCTCAGGATCCTCTTCATTTGATTTCAAGTAGATTGAGATGTCATCGATTAATATGAAAAAAAACCTATCCATGTTCTCATGGAATATGGATTTCAAATTCCCCATGAACACGAATGGTTCATTTGTAACACAAAACAATATGAATATGAACTCGAAGAACTCATACCAGCATCTGATAGTGGTATTTAGGATATCCTCCTTGAACACACTCAACTAGTTATATCCAGACCATAGATCAATATTAGAATACTATCTTTTTCCCCCATTAGGTTGAAAAGATCTTCTCTCCTCTGTAGATGGTAAAGGGTCATGATCGTCACCTTATTCAACCACCTGTAGTATTTTCACAACCATAGACCACCATATCCCTTCTTTTAAAGAAACACCAGATCATTGCATGGTGACACACAAGGCATGATGAAGCTCCATTTTATTTTGTCATTAATATCTATGCTCAACTCCCACAACTCAGAAGGATACATCCGATAATGATCCATTGAAATTGAAAAATCACTGGGATGTAACTCTATCCTGAACTCAACTTCACCTCAAGGGGTAAATTAATAACCCCCTATTTTGAAAAAATTAAAAGAACTCCTCCACGTATGTATGGAATTTAATATTAACTAGATCCACTAACACCTCATCCATAAAAGAAATAAGAGTCTATGTAGGCTAAATACTATAAAAAAAACTCCACTCACCAATTAGAGACACACTATAAAAATCCATGTTAAAAAAAAATAAAATTTCCCAAAATTATTAGATAAAATCATCAACAGAATAAAACAATTCAATAATGATAATTAAATCATATGGTTGTGTCTGTAGCAAGAAGAGATTCCCGCTTGACTGATATAGTCCAATGATCAGTCTACACCCCCTTCACACATGAAAAAAGTTGACCAGACCACCATCTAGCATACTAAGAACCAGGGGAATGGTAATCCTCTATATGTAATGTTCTTTGGAATTTTATAGAATGGTTGCAATGAAGAAATTTGAACCCACTAAATCAAACAAACCCCAGGAAATGGTACTAAAAAATATCATCCTACCTCGAGCAATATATGGCCCTTCTAGAACTGCTACATCTACTATATGTCATTGGACACACCTAGATCCTCTATCCCATAGACAATGATCATCCCAAAACCACACTGGGGTTATGGTCTCTAAGGAACACCCTATGGTTGGCCTCTAACTACATGAACTCACTTAGGGAGAGGATGAAATTTTTATCTCTATTGTTTAAATGGCCTAGTTGGAAACTAGTTCATAGGTGGGTGATGAACCTATCCACCTCTAACATATTGAGATCAAATGGTATTTGGAAACTAACATTAAATATTGATAAGGTCAGTTGAAGAAAAACACATCGGTCTGATCATCACGGGAAAATCATGACGACCTAAAGTCCAAAATGGAAACTGCTAAGGTTGTTTCCTGGCTGGTCAAAACCTCGAAATCCATAGCACATAAAACCTAATAATATAATCCTTTCACATAGAATAACCCTACTAGATCCCCTAATTTGGTTGTCCTTCTCACAAGTGCATCATCCTAACTACCTCTACCATCTACTAGACCTTCAAGTATCCAAAAAGGTAATGGTAGCAACTGGATAGTATAGAGAAGGACTATGTGCATCCTCTCGGTGTCTTGCATGAGAATCCTCATATGGAAATAGATTAAGGGAAAAAAGAGATACATTAACATCATCCCTAGATCCCATAAAAACACACTACTCTTCTAGGGGGAGAGTAACTCATGACTCTTCTAATCCATCATTTTCCAAGAAATTGTTTTTGATCAAAACTCTTTCTAGAAATGGACTGAAAGAATGTTAGTCTTCATCCTCTCCTCAAGGTAAAAAGTCCACCACTGACATGAATATCCACAAATCTGGCTCACTAACAAAGGATCACCTAACTCTTTTATAGCTCAGATCAAACTAAAGGTGATCACATGATCGATGATCCATCTCTCAATCACCATGTTCAGTATGCCACCCTCATAGTTTCCCAATGTATGTCACTAGAAAGCACATCGCATACTCCAGCAGAAATAATTTTCCTCTACATGTTCAACCATCCATTATTTGACTATGTGAAACATCTGACCCTCCACTACATGCACTACATATGGATGACGATCTGGTTCCATAGCAAAAAAAGGTTAAAAAAGAACACTTAAGACCGAGTAGTATGAAATTTTACTTAAGGTTATTTAAGCTTATAATTTATTTCAAATCCACAAAAAACCCATATTAAATATAAAAAAAATCCATTTTATGTGTGTACTTTTCCTAGGTTCTCTAGACTGAAAATGATGTAGCATCAATTTTTTTTGGTGGGCTTCGATTCCTTGCATCGGATCACAAAGGCCCTAAAACTAAGTGACCTAGCTGATCTTCCCTAGGAAATGTCATGCACCATGAACACCTAACTCTATTTCCCTACCAACACATGAAATAAAAAATGTGACTAACTCATAAATCTATCCTATACCACAACCATCACTCCTCTTATACCAATCTATTAGGACCCCCTCCCTCCAAAGAAACCCCCCCTTGGGTGGAAACAAATAAAGGGAGAGAATAGCACCTGAGTCCTGCCTCTAGTAAGCCACTAGGTGGAGACCAACACCAATGGTATAAAAATATCACAATAATGGGATGAATTAGCATTTTATAAAGATCATGATTGAGAGATAAGATGTATCAAACTATAAAAAACTATATGAAATATATATAAATTGAGACAAGAATCATCCCAAAAGAATGTTTAAATAAAAACATCTATAAAGACAATAATAACTCGAAGGTAAATTCCAAAAGTTATACCAAGAAGAGATGTGTAAAATTTTCAATATCCAAGAAAGTAATGCCTAGCATGGTCCCTATAGTCCTCCAATAAACAATAGAGTTGTTTTATAACATAGGGTGAGCACAAAAGTACACTCCATAGAAACCCAAAGTCTATCGTGCACAAGTGGGAGAAACATACTAATGATCCTATGAGATAACCAAAGAACCAATAACACCTGAAAAGGTATTATATCTATCCCCAAATCACCTAGGAATGATCATCAAGTAACGCAATTCAAGTGATGTAATATAGTAATCACATCGATGTTTTGGTTACTTTGTACTACATCCCAATTGTTAGATGCTCATACCCAAATGGAAAATGTCCACGAAATTCAATATCTTCCACAAAATCCACGTCACATCCCACCCACACACACCTTTCCCTCAGAGAGATTCCTATCACCTTGGAAAATGATCCTCAATGCATCATGCCAGCACACACCTGGTCTATAGCTGCACATCATCTAAAAGACACCTAAGTAAGCACGCTAAATATCATACTGAAGAAACCTGGGAAATCAAAACTCTGCCACAAACACCTGGGCCTCACAAACATACAACAAAAACCATGAAGATTCTTATGCTAACAATGTCTAGAAGAGGGAGTAGGGAAGTTCTTGTTACTTGCCATTCATTCTCCCACTGGGATGGCCTGAAAATAATACCTCTTTCATGATGATGGCGGTGTTCGACAAATAGGGTTCAAATAGGGTGGGTGCATATATAAATTAAAACGATAAAAAAGAATATATATTATACAAAGAAATCATCCAAACCTATGGGATTCCATCCATCAAACTACTCACGCTTCACCCTTTGCTACTACCTCTAAATTCAAAACCAAAAAACAAATCATAATCTAAATTCATACCCCCATCCAATTAAATAAACTAATTCTCATTCATTATTAATGAATTACATTGTTCATTACCTCACCACTCATGAAACTACTATCCAAAAAAATCACACACAAAAAGTCACACAAAGTAATAGGTAATATTTTAAATTAACCCACTTCATATTTTGTCTCAGTTTATCAACCATTCAAGCTACAATATACCGATCCTGAGACACCCGGTGAATCATTATACATGATACTCATGGTTGAACTCCAAGAGAATTACACATATCAACCAATACCATCATCATTATTCATGGTCATTCTTCTCAATCCATCATCTCAAACACAAAAAAAACCTCCACCTCATAGCCAATCCCAAGAACACCACTCATCACAACCATCGACAAACCTATTTCACAAACACACCAGAGCCAATAAAACAATCAATGCACAAACCAAATAGCATCCTTCTACAAAAAACCACTCATCCAATCCACAATCAATCAATATCTTGACATGAGATTTCATTACACCACCCTAACCACCTCGAAGATAGTTTTACCATCAATAGCAGCAACACAGAAACATATAAGTCATAATTTCAATATTTAATAATGATATCATTATTTAATCCCACCTTTTAATTCAGGTGTAATCATAAAAAAATATAAATACTAGGGAATAAATTTATTTAATAGAATAAATGTGGTAAATAAATTGAACATATAAAATCGTTCAACACATGATAAAAATAATTCATCATAGGTTCACAAAAAAATACCACCAACAACCATGATTTTTAGTATGCATATAGAGCATAAAATTAAAAATATTGATCGAGATATCAGTAAAACAAAACGATCATCATCACTTCCCCATCCTCTATTATTAGTTTGGATCAGATTCAATTACCATAAATAAATTTATATTCAACAATATTTACATGGGAAACATTTGAACACCATTCCAACATGAGACACACTAAATATATATGAAGGGATACATACCTCGATGATGAACAGATCCAAACTTCTTATTTCACTAAAATAGGGGTTCACAACTATCTGGAAGAACCTCAAGGGAAAATGTGATCCAATAGCTACAACACAATGATATACTCCTTAGGGAAGAATGGTTTGGGGTAGACCAAGGGAAAATAGAAGTAATCAACAATGATATGATATCATATTTAGTGAGGTTGGATACTAAATAAATGTTTGAACAATGTCTACATTTCATTTAGATGGGATCATGACCAAGAGCATGTAGTTTTATGATTAAAAAGACTGCATATTTTTAGAAAATCAACGATTTTATTTATAGTCCATTAAAGAGATTTTAAACATCTTAAATGTGGCAGTAAAATAGTTTTATGTCCAAATGGATGTCAAAAGGGAAAAAATGGAATAATTTGGAAAAATATGGAAAGTTGAAAAACTTTTGAAATGAGTCCCTACCACTGCTAGAAGAGTAACTTCCTGATGAGTGACCACCAATGAGGTACCTCCAGAGGAGTCACCGCCAATGAGTCACTACCAGATGAGTCACCACTATTGACTCACTAATAGTGTGTCACTAATATACCTGTCATCACATGTGAGTCACTAAAAGGATAAGGTAACACTAATATAGGATCCCACCAAAATAAGATACCGCTAGAATGAGATACATCTAGAATGAGATATCGCCAAAAGCAGATATAACTAGGAGGAGATATCATCAGAATGACATACTGTAAGAACAAGATTCCCCTAGAATGAGATTCATCTAGAACTAGTGATCACCAAAACAACAGACCCCCATAATGAGCTACCCAAAAAATTAGCTACTGTCAGAAAGATATATCTAAAGAACGAGATACCGCAAAAAACATGATACTATTTGTAAAAGATGAAATTAGGGAATCTCAGGAAATGGGTCACCATTGGAATGACTCACATGTTCGATAAACACCATGGACTACCCCCATACACCTCAAACACTAGATTTACCACAAAGTAATTTACAAGAAACAATGGGACTTTACAAAATTATTGTATATTTTTACATCACATGTTATGATGATCTACAAATGAACAATATGATCCACCACTATAGAATGATTTGGTATTTTAACAGGATATCTCATCATTAATGATCTACTATAAATGTAATGAAGTGTCAGTGAGAATACCATTAGTTTGGGAAAAAACATAAATGGATTAAAATTAAGACACTACCATTAATTAATAGAACTGGTACACAAAATTAATAATGAAGTAGAATCTACCATTGCAGATTATGTTATCTCCAATGGGTCAGAGGTTATATGGTTAATTGTTGTTCTGATCATCATATAAGGATTATTTAATTGGTTATTGGTGGTGCATCCATCTTGTACAAGATTCTTGAACCAAGGAGACTAGTATTGGTTATTCCATGACAAATAGTGAGAGATACAATCTTCCATTGATCCACCATTCAATCTAGTCAAGGGGGAAATTTCGTTGAAATTAAAAGAATGTTACCCAAAATCTGATGAATAGTTTTTATCATGGATAAATATAGCAATCACTATTCAACTTCCGTTGTCTAAATAAAAAAATTCTCAATACCATATGAATGCTATATTTAAATGAATACATCATTTTGAGTCCATTAAAAGATAACCCAATGATATTTGAATGATCATTGATGCTTGATTTGACCAATTAATGTTTATATGTCTTCAAAAACATACTTGAGCTCTTAGAAGGGGAATTTTTTTTCAGAGAAAATTTTGTCAATGAATGTGTATGATTAGATATCCCAACAGAGTTTAATCAAGCAGTAGATGAAACATCCATTTTTTTAAATGATGTAATAGTAACCCACTTGGAAATTTTTGACTTAAAAAATAAGGAATGATGAGCCATGCTATATTAATTTTGTTACCCAAATAATTGTTTGAGAAAACATCGAGGATGTTACCAAAAATACTTACGCACACACAATATGGGTGGGGGGGGGGGTATGAACCACTCACCACATGAATTACATTGAGAACACTTATCATGTGGGCCTAAAAATTGACATCCTTCCTCCTTTTTGGTTCATTAAGGTAAGAACTCTTATGAGGTTATTCATTGATCCCCGTTGTGGTTGAAGTGATGGAAATTATAGATTGGCATGGATCAAAATTTTTTTTTCTAAAACCCACCAAGTAAATATTTATAATAATATAAATATAAAAGTAAAAATATAATAAAAAATAAAAAATATAATGGTAATCAATTGGAGAAAAAAATTATAAATTAATATTAATATCAGGAAATAATGAATAATTATTTATTTTATAAATATATAAAATTTTAAATATTGTGAGGAAAAATATTTTTTTATTATATTATTACTAATATATTATAAAACAATTTCATAAAATAAGTTTCACTTGATTATTTTAAACTACAACAAAATTGAAATCATTTCCCCCCATTTTAATATTTTACAATAAGTGTATTCAAATTAAATAATTAAATATATATTAATTTAAAAATACATAGAAAACCTAGAATTAATAAAGTATAATTCATTAATAAAAATTAACACATATTTTTAGATGATATGTAAATTGAAATTTAAATATGTATAAGTTTAGGAAATGTATTAATTAAAATAATAAAATATTATTTTTCAACCATATCCAGTTGAAAAATTATTTTCACAAGATTGAAACAATCTACAGGATATGTAAATATATAATACAATTGTATTTTTTATGATAAAATTTAATAAAACATCTCCTTTATTAAAATGAAGCATAAAAAATTGAAATCAATCAGCAATAAATTTTTTCTTTTAGTGTTTTAGAGGGATCTTAGAACATGAAAAAATAATGTAATTACCACTAATGATTTGAATTTCATAAAAAAAATTAAAGTCCCATAATTATTTATTAATCCATATAATTTGTGAAAAACATTTATAATAAAAAACATATTTATTATAATATGTAGTTACCTAAAATGATTGTGGTTTCATAGAACTAAATGCAATTAATTATTTATGAAAAATATTTAATGTACATGTTGTTCTTTACCAATAAAGAATATGACCATCAATGTAATAATGAGAATAAAATATTTAAATAAAAAGCTGTGTTTTAATAAAATAAGTTAATTCATGTATTTTAATAAATGAATTTAATTACTAATTTAATTGAATTAAAATGATATTCATTTGGATTGGACTAGAATATTTAGATTGAAAATTTTAAAACACTATTCTTGGCCTTCATACAGTTTGAAATAATAAAATACACTTCATGCCACAATATAGTTTAATATTAACACAATTTAATGATTCATTTATGTCTATTTTGTAATTAGTACTCATTTTTGATTTAGATGTGTTGCTAGAAACATAAGAATACCATTTATAATGTTCATTTTCATATATAGTAAGATTTAAGAGAAAATAAATCTTTACAATGATTAATTTTTAATCCATTAAATAATATTTTTTCTCCCATTAGGATCATGTCAATTTCAATCTCCACTAGTAAAGAAAAATCATTACACATTAAATCATTTGTTGAAAAAAATGTTATATAATTAATATAAATATGTATAATTAGTATATAATGTTAAAATATATTTATAAAGAAGAAAGGATCAACAATACCATTTAAAAAAATAATTTTATAGTTAAAATAGTGTTATTCATTCTAAATAATTTTGGGAACCATGATTATGAACATATAAATCATGAATAATTTTAATGATATGATATTGAATTTTTTTCATTTTTATATCATTAGAGTTGTTTTAAATAAAAATTATCATAAATTATCCCATTTAATATACAATTTTTTACATCAATTAAAAATGATTTAATAATTGAAAATAAGTAAAATAAAAATAATTATAGTTTCTAACGTCTTAGGAAGAGGAGATAATTAATCCTCAATATCAATTCCTTCTTCCTAGGAATAATCCTTAGCAACTAGTATTTCGTTATATTTTTACTATATTTCTATCTTCATCAAGAATGTTTTTTAAATTCCAAAATGTTCAAAATATTGGTTTATCATTTGGTAATTCAATCTAATTAAATATATTTTTCCATTCAAATTTGGAATATTCATCAGATATAGTATTTATCAAGTATCAATCAATTAAATCATTATCATAGATGATAGGAATTAAATATTCAGTAAAATATTTTAATGAATGGTAACGTAAAAAATATTTTCTTGCTTTTATTCTAGATAATACATTTCCAATTAATATTTTAATTATATGATGGTTATGTGTTTCCCATTCATTATAATCTTTTTTTGAAGAGTTAAATACCACTAGAACAGATGAATTCAAATTTTCTTAGTCATTATCATCACCAAAATAAACTTCTATAAATTCTACATCATCATTGAATTAATCATAATTTTCTGTTTGTTTTCAATTTCAGTAATCATAACCTAAACATACACATCAATAACTAATCCACCCAAATTTAAAACATTAGTATCATTTATGTAATATGAATATACTAAAAATAGTCTATAATCACTTTTAAAATCAATATTGTCTAATTAATATATATATATTTAATATGAAATCATTGATACAAAATACCAAAAAATATCCTTATTTTTCATTAATCACATTAAACATTTTATAATGGGTTATTTTATAAAAATGATCTAATAGATGATATATTTAAAACGTGGAATGTTGTACATAAAAGATCATCTTAATAATTCATAATCATATTAAATAAAAAAGAATTGTTCTTTCCATTTCTTATATTAAACTATTCATTCATTCATCCACACTAATTAGTTATGGCGGTTTAGTTGATGAAAAATAATTTTATGATACATTTTTTTAAAAAAAATTATCATATTCCGAGTTATGAAATTAGTCACCACTATCACTTCTAATATTGAAAATTAGTACTCTATTTGTTTTTTTAATATGTTTACTAAAATAATATAATTTTGTAAATTTTTATTTATGTATGAAATGAAATAAATCTAAAAAAATCTATTGTATTATTATAAAATTAAAAATAATAATTTCATATCATAAATAATAATAGTTTGTATATTTACAAGTAATTAATGATGATAAACTCATAATAATATCAATGTATCAACATAATTTACAAAAATAAATTTTTTTATACATCTTATCCTTATATTTAGAGTAAAACATGATATATTTACATGTATTTAACATGAGTAATTGGAGAACCATTCCATTATTTGATAGTTTGTGAAAATATCATGAGATTTCATGAATAGTACTCAAATGCCATATAATTTTATGTGCCTCTAAAAAAATTAAACACAATTTATCTCGATTATATTGATTGTAAAATTCAATAATGTAAAGATTATTTTTATATTTTTAAAAATTGAAAAATATTTATTTTTAAAAATATTATAGTTATCATTTTGAAAAATAACATTCAATCTATCATGAAATAGTTATATTTAAATTTTTGATTTTGTTTTAAACTATATAAAAACAATTCATTTGAAAAAATTATATTTTTAGAAAACCAAACTCCACTAATTACTATAATCTAACAATTATAGTCATATAAATATTTTACATGGAAACCATCAAATGAAATCAAGGATTTAAATTTTTAAATATCACATGTCATGTACTTACACGAACCACTTTATAAATTCTATTTGTCTTTTATACGTCTATGTAAAATTTCATATATTCATAAATTCAGATATAGAATTTTGGAGTAAAAGATATATTGTGTCCAATAGAATTAGAAGCAGTATTTGTTTTACCCAATTTGATTTAAATAATTTATTAGTCGACAGTTTAGTAAATAAAATATATTCAAATAAATGAGTTATTATTCAAAAATGGTTCTTTAGATCTCAATGAACATTTTTTTGGGAAAAATTTCGTTCATTATACATTAATAACAGGTAACAAACAAATCACTTACTCCAAAACATTATAAAAATAATTTTTATTAATGGGTGGAGGAAAAATAATATATCCAAATCCTTTATTGTTGGGGTTTAATTTCATTGATGCCATTATTTTTTAACAATGATATAAAAATCATAAAAATGTATATTAATTTTCATCATTATCGAATGATTTATTTTTCTAAATTCATAATCTATTTTTAAAGAGTCGCCAAATCTGTATAACCATTCACATTATATATTGAAGCTGTGTTTGCCCATTTATTATTTTTCACTTTATGTAATATATATTCATTTGAATGTATAGATAAATCACTCATAATAAAAATGAATCATTTTTATGACCTTTATCATTCACTTATATAATTTTTTTATGCCTTTTAGTTTAGTCAGATTGTTTTATAATTTTAGAATAAAATGACCCTTTATATTTTTCATTATGGGAAACAATGATATCCAAATTTTCTCAATCCCTTCTATGTTTATCATTTTATTTAACCAACATTAAATTTTTAATTTTTAAATTGGTATACTTTTAAATTATTTTAAATATATAATTAAATATTTCTTAATTTTCATTAATTAATTTATTAATTATAGAATTAACCAAATTATAATAAGGATATGATTAAAATTCTGTTGTAATAAATTTTTATGATATAGTATTATGGTCTACTATATTAGGGTAAATTAATTGTGAAAAATGGTAATCGGTTAACTAAAAATAATTAATCATTAGAGAAATATTCTTTGTCAACATTTAATTTGATGAATTCATCTTGTGTTAGAACATACTAAATTTTCCAAATCTATAAACAAATTATGATTTTATTATTTTTTTCTATGAATTTTTATATATTTGATTGAGTTTTTGGATTTTTATTCAAAGGTTATATTTATTCACACACTAATAATATCTTAATTATAAAGCATTATTATTATTATTAGAATTACCATCATTATAATTTAAATTAAAGAGTCTTATAAAATCCCACTAATACCATTATTTTTTATGAATAGGGAAAACTTATTTATAATGATATAGGAATCAAAATCACTATACTATAATAAATATAAAATTATTGATTAACTATGTAACAATACACATAAATTATATTAAATATCTCCTATAGTATATTCATCAGAAATATTTCTTAACTCTAACATATAGTACATCAATGATCATATTAGTTCATCATATGTGTACTCCTTATAATTGATTCAAACATAGATTGAGTGATTATTTAAATTCCATCATTATGGTACAAATTTAAAGACTTATTCAACATGAGTAGTTTTGTAATGTAATTTATCATGATCACTCAAATAGGTTATAATACTTATAAATTTTTTGAAGTTCTTAATTAATGAATCTCCATTTCATATGTTGATCTCTTGGTATTCTATCATAGCATTCCTAACATATTTTTCTAAAGAATATCAGTTCTATATTGATTAACATGAACTTATCTATGTATATCATTGTCTATAATAGAAGATGAAAAATCTATATAAACACTTATAGGAAAATAACAGTTGAAATATTTTTAAATATATAATTCAAAACAGTTTTTCACCATTTCATTACCTAACAGTGTCTGTAGATCATATTGGGTAGGTCATATGGATTCTCTATGGTATTTCAATGATCGAAAATTATCAATTTTAGGTAGTCCTCATCTCTATCATAGGAATTTTCATAGTCAACTTCATCTAAGAATATGGGGTTTTTTTGAATCCATCCAATAATCATCCAATAAAACATCCAAGTAACTAGGCAAAAAATATTATTATAATGAATATTAGTTTATGGGTGATCATGTTAACACAACGTTACCAACATTCTACTGAACTATATCCATATATATTAAAATGAAAATATATTATAACAAATGACATATTAGATCTGATATGAATTTATTTTTATAACAAATAACAAGAAATATACCAATATTAAATACAATATATTGGATCATAATTGATGAGATTAAACTCTATAAGGGGAATCTATTCTTTAAAAATTAAAAACCAAATAAATCATAGTCATATTAATTAATTAATCAATAGTGATTATAGATTACATTTAATGTAATGTTGAATAAATTATAATAAAGATGGAAATTATTATATTTAGTATAGTTACCATTTGATAATAATAAATTATAAAATATATTGTACTGAAGTGCCCAATAAATCCATGGTTTATGAAGGCATAACATGATAGTTGACATAATCTTCTGTGGAAAGCTATATAAGGCCCCAACCTTAATCATCACATAATCTTGATTTAATTCAAGAATTCAGAATGAGGATCTTTTCAGAATTCAATTTTTAGAGAATTAATATTCAATTATTAGATTATATCTCAAAATATTACATTTTTGACACTTATACTCTATCTAATTTCATTCATAGAAATAATACTCCAAAAATAAATCCGAAATTATTTTCTTGATATAAATCTTCTTGAATTGTTCGTTTCAATTACCCTTCCTTATACCATGTGAAAAATATTTCAAAAACATGGGATGGGCATTAAAATTTCAGAAAGGGTTATAAAATAAGGAAAGAAAAAATCAGTCCATAAATACATACAAAACATAAGATCATTAACATACCTCATTAAATAATAAGATTTATGAATAACACATAGTAATCATAAATAATGAAGGAAACTTGTGGTATCCATATCATACCTACATTATATATCTCACAACTACATAGGAAGTTACATTTGGAATACCAATCAGAGTATATTCCCAAAATATTTTAGGTGAAACATTAACCTTTACTTCTGTCATGTTACCCAGTGCATTGTAGAGCTATCTCAAGCTAAACCGCCTTAGGTTTATCACAAAACCACCCATATATGTAAATAATGACCAAGAACTTCAACATTATCATAACACATTAAATAATCATAAGTTAAATATAACATCTCTACATTACAATCACAATATATGCATTCATGATATTGACATAATCAATCCTATTTAAAAGACACATTTAAAAAATTTATAAATAATATTTTTGAATCAAAGCATCCAATAACACATTGAATCTTTTAAAGGAATTATGATTGTAAAAATTTAATGTCCCTATAAATAAATCCTTAAAATAATTTTGAAAACAATGACATTAATGAAAAATAATTACAAAAAATAAATCTTTTAAACATTTAAATCAATGTTTTAGTTAAAGAGCCTCTTAACACTTTAGAAATACTTCTATATAAACAATTCAATAATAATATCAAACTAAAATTTAAATATCTATATAATATAGTAATTCATGATATAAAATGTCAAAATGGGTCTTATAAACACGTTAATGGATAAATAAGATGCACAATATCAAGATACGTCTAAATGAAAGGAGATCGAGATGATGTTCCTAACAAATTTTTTATAAATGGTGTAAGAGTTTATCAATGGGGTGATTATGTGTAGAAACTTTATATCCAAATAAAGGGAAGTGAAATTTACAACATTAATAAATAAATATCTATTAATTACATAATATATAATAATATAATCAATTAATTGTGTGTAAATCCCAATGAGTGGAAATTGAGTTTGGAAATTCCCTTACAAAAATTCAGCATCCTAACGACGTCAATTAAAAATATAGAAAATGATTTGATGAGGGAAAAATTCCTCTAATCACATAGACATAAAGAAAATAAGAATAATTATATATAAGAACATATACCAACATAATAAAATGGAAATTAAAAGACATAACATAAATAAAATCTTTCACTAAACGATGAGGGTGAAAGGTTCCCTTTCCACATTGTAACCAATTGAGTCGTATGACCAAAAATTGATTACCATAAAATGATTCACAGAATTCCATGACTATAAAGAGTATCATGATAATATATATCAAATTCTAGAACACAATAAACCACATTTAAGGAATAGGTTTCAAACAATGGATCTCTCACGAAATTAAAAGTGAAATAAGAAACCCCTTACAAAGATCACTTTGTAAATTAAATATATTGATTATGTGTATTCACTATAAATACACATAAAAATGTATAAATAAAATATAGGGAATCAAAATTTCTTTCTCACATAATCATAGCATGATGTAATCAAGAAGTAGATGATCAAACCAAAGAATGGAAATTGGGTTAAGAAGTTCCTTTACCTTGTGTGTGACATGTCTTGTTTTTCTATATCTCGCTCAATAATTTTATTAACTTAATTATACTTAATTCATAAACATTTTCATGTTTATTATTTCTATTATAACACTTATTTCCGTGCTACAAAAATCATATATTTACTCATGTTCATATCGGTCTTTTGTCGATGTTCGGTACTTGAGTCACACATGAACATGTTATAATTAAAAATATCCCTGTTGTAAAAAGACCATTATCTCTATAATTTTATTCATGATTTAAATATCATATATATCCAGTATATAGGAATTTAGATACAACATATATTTATTTAAAATATTCCACAACATTTGGATATAATAAAATTAAATTCCCTTGTTTATGGAGACAGTAAGTAGTACGTATGCATGAACGATACTTTCATTTCCATTTCATTTTTAGAGGAATGGAAAATAATAGATACATAGTATATTATAATTCCAGTATAATATAATTTTTTATATATGTTATATATGTTCATTACATCACTCATTTATACGTTCCATGTATAGCATGAATATGTCATATCACTTTGAGGGGGCGATAGTCCATACTACCTCAAATTAAATTATTGCATTTACGCGTTATGGAAAGCATAATGGTATAATGTAAATGAAAAATACAAAATAACAGATATAATATAAATATATTATATACCATATATAAATATAGTTCCATCATAATGGAAACCATGATAGGCGGTATGAAATAATTGAACAATCATAATTTTGCGAGGAAGTAGTTCGTCGTCCACAAAAAGAGTATGTTTGTAAAAATTAGATGGAGGTTTTGGGAAGTGCAGTTCTAAAAACTCTCATAAAAACATCCTAGTATATTTATCATACTGGTGTTTTTATAAAAGTATGTAATAAAGTGATTCTATGTTTATGGAGAAGGAAAATAAATAGAAGGAGCTTGAGAGAAGTCATTACCTTAAATCATGTAACTCCTTTTTATTTATGCTAAATGGAATATTAAATTTCCATGTGCTAAATGTAATGATTCTATGAGGAAAATAGTTATTTTTAGAGCTTATTTAGAATTATTTTGGATGCTCCAAGAGGCTTTATAGGTGTGAGTAATGGGTTAGAGGAGGTGGACTTTTAGAAGATGGAGGGGGCTCTTTTGGAATATTTGAAAGTGTCATTTTATTATAAAATCCTTTTTGGTTTCAAAAGAAACAAAACTAATAAAATTATAATATCAGATGAATATAAGTCGAAATAAAATCATCCAATAATAATTAGATATGTTTATGAAATTTTTTAATTGTTATCCTTTTTGTTTAACACCTTTTTACTCTTATAATTTTATGAAAAATTTAACAGTTCGAGAATGAAAATTATTACCAAAACATTAAATATGTCTAATTTAAGAGTCAGTAATAAAATTATAGAGTTATGGTAAATATTTGGATGAATATTAATTTTTTTGAATTTAATTATATTTAATAACATATATTATATTTTATAATACGAATTTTGTAAATTTTGAAACTATTCATATCATGAAATTTTTAAAAATCCATAACCACTTGATTACTTTGAGAAAAAATAATTCATTTAATGTTTGAATTGTTTCAATAAAATCATTGTATTTTGAAAAATTCACTATATTTGATCACAATCATCCTTTTTTGGGATATACTGTTATGTGATAAAATAATGTGAAAGAAATGAGATATTCTTAACCTTGAGTTATAAAAAAAATATTTGATTCTGTTGGTTTAGTGTGAATTTATATGATGTGGTTTTCTTTTAATTTATACATTAAAATTTTAAAGATAATATAAAATGTGGAAATGTATTTGAAATGTTAAATATATTGAAATTTTTTATAAGGTGACTAAAAATAGAATTTGTAGTTGAAGATAGTTTTTAGTTTTTATTCTTGATACAAAAAATATAATTTTGTATACATAAATGTTCATGTGTTTTAAAAAGTTTTTCTATTATCCATGTAGAATTAATTTTTCATAAAATGATATGTTTTTAAATAAATTCATTTCATGTTTCAATGATTTGTAGAAACACTTTTTGAATGTTGAATGTGTTAAGGAGTTCATCAATTTCATTATTCAATTATTTAAACAGATAAATGAGACATTAACATATGATAAATGTATTCTTCTAATTATTGAGTAGGTCCCATGAATTATATTATTCACTTTGTTTGTACGATGTGATTTTTTGATTCTAGAGTTTAAAATAAGTCAAAATGAAGATATTTGAGATTTTTTAAATTTTCGTACTACTTCAAACACATCCTAATGTTTTTATAACTTTATTTTTGTGTTATATTTTATCATCTTATTCCTAAAGTTTTAATTTATATTATATTATAAAATCATTATATCTGTTTCACTAACAATATATAATCATAGTTTACTCATTGGATATGAAGGGTTTTATTAGTTTCTACTAGGGAATTTATTTTCACTCTCAATATGAACACAAATCGTGTACATAATAAATTATATTCATGTTGTTTCATGTAAAAGGATTAGACCAATGTATCTGGGAGATAATCTTAGTTGGAAAAACATATTTTATTTCATTTACACTTTGTGTCATGGGGATGGTGGTTTACATAGTTGGTTTTTTTCTTCTTGGTTGTTTTGATCATATATCGATTTTTGGGATATACCTTGGAAACATGTTTTGAAAAATTATTCCACTGGAGAGAAATTATATCCATATAATTGTAATTAAAAATTTCAATGTTAATGGATTATCTTATGATGAAACAATATATTGGTTACTTTTAACGGATCATCATCAGTTATGTATGCTAAGGATTAATTGATAAAATGTGTTTTGTATTCATATTCATCATGTTTATTTTCTATTATTTTGAAAAATTATCATTCTAATAGGTTTTACCTCTCAAAAGTGGTTATACATGTATGATTAATTTGACATCTATCATATCATTTTCCTAGTATCCACCTTCCTACTACCTCATAAGATTAAAACCACTCTCTTTTCACATAGTTTTCAAAATAACAAATATAACACTCGCACATGTTAAAGAGGTTATATATGATTACAAAAGAAAATATTTCATGTTAAACCCCATTTTTAACATTCCTATAATAAATATATATTTAACATATCCCAAACAATATAACTTTTTAGTATAATTGTTTTAAAAAAACTCTAATGAATCTATATAATTTAGAATTGATAAAATTTAACTTCTATAATTTATTTAAAAATAATAACTATACATGAGTGTTTTATTTATTTCATCTGATGTTCTGGAATCATAGTAATCAAAAAATTATGGAGGTATTTCACAGAAATTATTTTTTATTAATTTATAATAGTTCAAAAAATTTAATTTCAAATTTAAAAAACATTCTATTAATAGAAAAAATTTAACTTTATTTAAGAATATTTAAATTTGATTATTAAATTAAACTCTATACTCCTCAAAAAAATTATTTCTTGATAATTTGATACTAGAAACTCATTCATGAAAGATGTGATTAATTATCTAAGTCATCTCTAGCATACCAGCCACTATAAAACACATTTACATATAATCTCTATTAATAAATGAATTTCATGAGTCATGTTGTCCTCACATCCTCACCATTAGAAAAATTATATTGATGATGGAAAAAAGTATTTATGCATATGAATACGATTGTAATATAACATTAAATAAATTTAATTTTCTTACAAAAAAATTCTTTTAAGCATTATCCAATAAACCATTTTTAGGGTGTATCTAGATCAGTGGCCAGACTGGAATGATCTGAGATTATTTATAATATATTTTCATAAAAAAGCTTTCATTATCAACAATAAGTTTTCAAAAAATATTATTGTCCTCATTATACTCAATTATAGGTGGTGTGAGGCTATTATACACTACATTCATGTGCGTATGATCACACATTCTAGTGGAATATCTAATTGTGAACAAAAATATATTATATTAAAATATCATATATGTAAAAAAATAATATGTTTATGTAATTTAATACGTTTCTATAAATATATCTGAGACATCAAAATCTGTGGGTGCCATATGATTCCTAGGATTTTAACGATATTCATCCTGTATATAATAAGTGGAACCCAATGCCTTGTCTGAATTCCCAAAATGTCCGAGATAGATTTTGATGGAGCATGAATGTAGAATATATTGGAGAATGACGTATATGAAAAAAAGGATGTTATATAAGTCTCTAGAAACTTGAAATATAGATGGAGAGTCTAAGTATTCATTAGATAAGGGAATCAATGGCGAGTATAATCTAATGTAAACAATGGTGAAAATATATGTTGCCTAAATTTCTCAGGATACTATGATGAGAATGTGGTGTAAGAAGTTGTTTTGTAAGAAATTTTTAAAGGAATTGGTGTGATTTGATTTTCCATGTGGTTTGTGTAGCTCTAGAAATGCACCACTTGCATCAGTTGGTTGAACACTACTACCACATGGATCATCGGATAATAATTGTCTTCTGTGTGGTGGATCCTAATTTAAATTTAATAAATAGTAATGACATGAAATTATATATTATTGATATATATATATATATATATTAAATAAAATAATCACCACAAGAACCAAATTAGGTACGCCCATCTCTATAAAACTATATTTATTTTCATTCATCACATTCCTTCATATCTTTTCAATGTTTTTCATTTCTAGTATTTTGAAAAAAAAATTAATTATTTAAAAATTTCTAACAATTGATTCAGTCTAACCAATTATTTTAAATATATTAATTTGTGGGAAGCCATAAAATTCTTAGAGGACATGGAAATTAGTTTTACAAATTTGTTCCTTTATGTGATTTATTATTTTTAGTAATTTAGGGTTTTCATACATCGGTACGTTATTGGGATGTATAAACTATAACAATTAGGTTTGGAATTGTTATGACATATCATACTGAATTTTGAAAAAAAACCCATTAACAAAGATGTGGTGAGATGGGAACTATACCAAGCATATCAGTTGAATACTAGAAGTGAGTTTCAATAATAAATTATAATTTTAAAGAATGATATGTATCTAAATTATCCCATTTATAGAGGACTATTCTAAGGGGATCTATAAGATAAGGAAATATATAATCTCTTCAAGACACTATAGTAGAGTGGAGTCATACAATTTTTGTTGGGATTCCATGTGACATGGGTATAGGATGTTGTGAGATGATATTTACAATCCATCAAAAGTTGTTACTGTTATGGCGTGATGACTGTTAATTATTATTTTTTGATTTCAATTAAATTTAAATAACAAGATTACAATTTTTTTTCTATCATGATTTTTCCCAGGATAGTTTATAGGGTATTATATAAACCATAAAATAGTGGTTTGTAAAAATATTTTAGTACCATAGTCACTAATTTACTTAATATTTATTTACAAAATATTAAAAATTAATTGATAAGTTATAATAAATGTTATAATTATTTTTTTGTAGTTCTTATTTTGATATAGGGCCCATTGTGATTCGTAAATAAATTTTACTCTTGGATTGGCCTACAATGAGGTGACTATGTTGTTCTTGATGAGGATATTTATTTTCCTATATAATAAGTCATCATTTAAACATAGCCCCACATATTTATTCATGTTATTATTTTGATTCTGATATGTGATGTCTCTCCACAATGTGAAATTGACACTTTTTTATCATTAATTAATTATATATTTTTAGATGATGTATATTTATAGTAGAATCGAATAGTGTTAAAAATACATCATGGTCCAAGGATTTATTTATGGTAATTATCTTATTAAATATAAATACCTATGGGTGTTGATTTTATTATTTTTAACTTAATGAATGAATTAATGGTGCATAAAGTACCTACAGATAAGTTCATTAGTGGGTCTTCCCTTCCAGACTGAATAGTGGTAGAATATCAGTCACATTACTTAATTTATCATTAATAACATCCATAATAGTCATTTAATGTGGAAGAAATAGAACGAGAATCATAAATACACCTAAAAATAGGTAGAAACAGAATAAGAGGTTGTGGAATCATCTAGACAATTAAAAAAAACAAAAAACAATACAAAAGCAGTGATCATTGAACCCCCAACATTCTATCCCTCAACAAAATTTTATGTAATATAGTAATCTATTAAATAAATATAATTATATTTGATCAGGTAGGAAAATAATAAAACATGACCAACTAGAAAATTTTCAAATTCTTCTTCAATATATGTAGGTGAAATACTTATTTCAAGAGACAAACCCAGATTTAGAAGTATCAAAATAATTTAAATATTAAAATAAAGTACATTCCATTTTTTATGACATAAAATAAAAATAAAATATATTTTTGACATAATACCAAAATTATTTAGAAGTTACTGATTAAATATTGAATATGGATAGAGTTAAATAAAGAATAGATGAGAGATCTTTGTGGGTTGAGATGAAAGTGTAATGTTGAATGTTGCAGATGGGGTTCTAGATGAAAATTATATGGGAAGAGGGGAACCTATGCAGTGGTGTATCTGTGAAAGGCATATGAATATGTTTTTATCATAACCATTGGTATATCCAGCTCTACAATAATGATTTTAAAGAGTTTTTGATATTCTGGTTTCTATTCTAATAGTTTTTTATAATAGTTTGAAACAACAGGAAATAATCATCATGTCCAAAAAGATATTTTGAACTGTTGGGATATGACCACATATTCCAATGATTTTTTTTAAACTATTTTTGTAGGCATGTGGTAATATCCCACCACCCCAATTGGTTTCCAAAATAGACTTCCGGGATCAGGGTAGGCTAATTGGAAGAAACCTTCATGAAGATGTTTGATTTCATTTTTGAACTTAGTGGGACAACACCATCCCAAGTATCAATCATGATGCATTTTGGGATAACTTATTTTTTATATACATATGATATAATTTTTATATTCCTTTTTTGATGTGATTCCACTGTGATAATAATATATATTACATTGATGATTTTATTTATATGGTTATTTTTATGTTGGATGTTATTTTTATACTAGAAAATTATTTATTATTATTACACTACCGATTAATGTTAGAATACCATTGTGCTACTCTATGATCTTGTGGGATTTATATCCCAACTATTCCACCTTAGACCTTCGTAGCTACTGAGTAGCCTATAGTATATATAGTGGTGCTCTTGAAGCCACGTGGCCACCTATGATCGGTAAGTGTTGACTAGAATGGGTTGCTATGTCATAGAAACCATATATATGATGGGGGTTAAAAGAGACCAGAAATTCAAGGATTTAAAATGGGCATAGCATAAGATCGTAAGTGACTTTGAGGAATCCTATCTTCAATGAGGTACTATTTATCCATCTATTCAAGTTAATATCAATGATTCTTATAAATATAATGTAGAGAAATAGAAAAAGGCAATGAATATTTCAATGTATAAAATTTATTATGAGGTAGTTATAAGGTTTGAAATTGGGGTATATGTTGCATGAAAGTCACTACTTGATAGGTATCATTTGGATTATTTAATATATTTTATCATTCTTTTAATCTACAATTGACCATGATTTATAGAGATATAATGAAAAACCTCTTGTCAGAAAATATGGAGGGAGAAATTGAATAATATATACCACAATACATGGTATTCCAAAATGTTAAATTTTTAATGGAAAATTGATATGGTTATATAACATCAATTACTCATAATATTATTTAATTTTGAATAAATAATCATGGACTTATTCCCATTAAATCATGAAAATTATAAATTAGATAACGTGATTTAGGTTGTAGTAAATCATGTGATGAGGTTGCAAAATTTTATATCAATAAATGTATAATTATTTATACAAATTTCCAAAGATATAATTTTTTTATTTTTTTGACACTACGTGGAACAAAACTATCCATTTTATATATTTGGGATCTACAAATATCTTCCTAAATCAATATAATCCTTATGAAATAAATATAGACAGATATGGTTTTTATCACAATATATCATCATTAGATAGATGTTTTGCCTATGAAGGAAAATAATACTCTAGAGGAAATGTAAAGATATTTATTGATCTGTATTCAAGGTTATAGAAATAAAAACATCACCTTAGTTGCATTTTCAAATAATAATAGTTCCCATTCAAGAATTAAAATTGAAGGAAATTGGGTTCTCTGTGAGAATATATTTAAGATGTCATCATACATGGATAATATGTGGGAGAGGATATTCATGGTTCCAAACACTAACATGAAATGATATATATGGATTTTTGAAATCATTGAAATTTTACTGATGAAACTGTTGATGGGAATGTTATGAAGGTAATCATTGATGATATTTAGAGTTTTACATGGTTGAAAATATGATCCTTGTAATTTCATTATGTATGTAGGTGATCATATTTTATTAATAAAGGAATGATAAACCCTAGGTATATCATTCCCTTCCTAATCCTAAATCATAAAATTATTGGAACTTATGAAATAACACACCTTCCTAACCACTCCCATATACATAATGTCTACCATATAACACTATTGATGAATCTCACACTATGTATTTCTCATATATTTCTCTCTGAATCTATCTAACTAGAACATGATCTATCATATTGGGAATAATAAAGGGTATTATTTTATTGAAGAGTCCTCTAAAATTTGGTCCACTCTTCTAGATAATTTTTTATGGATGAATAATATGATTGAAGAATATTTGTTGAAGCCTAATAGTTTAATAGAAAAAGTTACATAAAATCATATTCATCAATGAAATAATTTTCTAATGATGAAATCCTTTTAATAGTGGTAGAAAATGACGAGTCATCTTTTTTTCTTTTATAAATAATAAAATCATATATAAATTTTTCCAGACACAAATCCTTATTAAAATTAAATTAATGAAATTTTAATGTAAAATATTAATTATAAATGTGACAAGGAAAATATTTCTATTGAATTAAAATTTGTGAATATGGGTATAAAAATAGTAAATATTTTTTATGAATATAAAGACTATATTTAATAATAAATATTGTAAATAGTATAACTATTTCAAATAAGAAAACTATATCTATCAAAAAAATAAATTTTTATAAAAATATTTAAATTAATGAAACAATATCTACTATGATAAAATAATAATAAAGATTTTTCAAAATATTAACAATATATGAGAAATAAAATAATTATTATTTCCTTAGAAATAAGAATAAAGAATATTTAACATTTTAAAAAGTTATTTTCAAATAGGAATAGTTTTTTTCTATATTATTATAATATATTTAGATATTGAATTATCATATTTTATAAAACAAATTTAATTATAGATTCATCATTTCATAGATTTTTTATATTTATATAACATTGAAATTAATATTTGGGTGTTTTTAAATCTTATTTTTAGATGAATAGTCTAATATAGCAATTTTAATAATATTTCTGGTTTTTCTTCATTATTAGTGTTTAATAATTATTTGGAAATTTTGAAAATAAATTTCTTTGAGAAAATATGTATTTTATATGTTACTATAAATTTTTAGTTTCTTTTGTAATCCAATATTTGATATATTATAATATTTTCTATATTTCTGAAACCAATATATATTATATTATAAATTTTTTATTTTATAATTAATTTGAGTCAATTTAATTTATTTAACCACTAAATGGATTATAAATTTGGAATCATTAAGTCCAAATTATATAATATTATACTTTAATTTTTTGTTATAAATGAAAAATTACACAGGTAAAAAAAATTTCATCGTAGTGCAATCCTAAATGGTAAAAAATTATTAAACAAAAGGATAAATTTATTTAATATTTAAAAAACAATTAATTTAGTGGTTGAGGATTCAATTGAACTTATAATAACTTATATCCATTATTTATTAATTTTTAACCATTTTTCCATAACAATGACTATCCATTGTTGAAATATTATGGGTATTTAAAAAAGTGAAACACCCTTAAACATTGAAATGGTTACACATATTCTCAAATTTAATAAAACAACTAGTTTTACCCAACACAATGCATTCTAAAGAATAACTTATACACTCCTAAAATACTTATTTAGTAAATATTTTCCTCAATATAATATCCGTAAATGTTTAATCACTTATATATTGGTGCAAATGAAAATTGTGATGAATAGGTTCATAACATGTCATAATGTTTTTTATTTATACGTATGATCTATATTATTTATAAAATTTAATTTGAACAATTTATAGTATAAATAATAGTAACATTATTATCAATAACCACCAAAACCTTTTCCATAAAGTGAAATAATGTGAATCGTAAATTGTGAGAACTACCACCTCCATGAATAAACAAGTTTGTTTCCTTTAATTACAAAAATTTAAAGTAATAATATATTTTTTATAATTAAATAAAATATATTAAATATAATTATAAATCATTTTTATGGTACTTTTTTGATATCAAAAAATGCAATGATCATTATTATTTAATAAATCTATACTAGTAAATAACCAAAAACTTGTTCATCATAATTTGCATCTTCAAGAAATAAGACTAAACATAACATTTAATGTAATTATTACAGTATATGTCTTTATAAAACCTAATTTATTATAACATTACCTATTTTTAAATGATTATCTTTAGGATAAAATGGATCATTACACCTATTTTATAAACCATGTTCAAAATGAGCATGTTTATTAAAAACCATTCCTTAAAAGACATTACAAAAATCCATTACAATAATCTAATTCTTATTGAATAATTTTATAATTTGAAATATATATAATTATTTTCATAAAATATTTAATTATGTTATTCATTGTTATGATATAGGATTTTAATGAAATTCCATGTTAATATTGTGTAACGATATTTGGATTTGTAACTAAAAATTAGTTCATTGAGTAATACAATTTAAAATTGAACATAATTCTTCATAAACATTAAATTTATAAAGATGTTTTCTATTTTAGTTAATTTTAAATATATTCTTTAATCTATAATAAATTTGTTGAAAGGATTATTTTTCATTTCATTTTAAAAAATGAGTAAATTTTAAAACATGTGTGTAGCTTTGATTTTTACAACAATGAATATAAATAATTTGAAAAATCAATTTTTTCTAATTTAGATTTCATTATCATCAAATTGATCATAATTCTATTGATTTAGGATTCATGTTTCACCCAACATTTACCAGTTATAATTTTATCATTTTTTTGATGATTTATTTGGTATCAAACTATTTAACACTTGATAGTATTAAATATTCTTATATTTTTTAAGTGACCAATTATTTTCCATGGTATCTTTATGAAATGTAAATGATTCTAATTTTTATGTTTTATCTATAACATTTGATTACTTTGTGTTATTTATGAACATTGTGTTATTTCAATTTGAATATTTTATCATACCAAATTGTTTTATTGGTTTCATTATTTTTTGAAAATGTAGGTATGTTTAAATAATAAATAAATATATGGATTCATGATATGTGGTCTCCTATATCACCCTAATATTCATTGGATAAAAGATTGTATAAACTTTATTGGAATTATTGAGTATATTATAAAATTCTAGATGAATAGGAACTAAAATTGTTTCAAATGATGTTATTCTTAATCTATGATAATAATTTTTCTATTGTGATGTGAGGTTATTCATTATGACTTTATAGAGTCGGTATTCCCATTTTATGATAGTTTTATAAAGAGAAGTTATAGATAACATATTTACATGTTGATCACTTTTGTTTTTAATATTTAATTACATATAGTTGGAAAAAGACTTACGTTTTTTTGTTATCACTCATGTTGTTTTGATATTTATCTTCTCCCCATTTTTATATTTTTCATATAAACTAACCGATGATGAAATATTGATTCAAACTATACTAATTGATTGGGGATATTAAATTCTTATGTTACCATTCCCCTTGATATGACCAGTATTACTAATGGTAAGTCTATAATTTGGTCAATTATGGTTCTATTAAGATGAAATGATCATAGCTATTGAAAAATATTAGGACTATAACTCAATTCACCAAAGACATTGAACCTATCCATTCATGGGATATTTTTATTTTTGAAATGTAATGTTTTATAACATATATAGTGTTTAAGATAATGTACTTTTTAAAATGGATCACATTATAATTTTTCAATGATATGAACGATTCTCTTGATGTGTGATTATATTATTGTATGATTTTTAGTCTATGATTAATTTTTCATGACATTATTATATAATCTGTTTATTCAAATATGTTCATATTTCTTTTCAATTATGATAATTTATTTTTGTCACTTATCTCTACACATACTAAGAATATGAGCACATAATTTTCATATGTTTCCATTTTCCATGATATGATCATAATAAATTTATTAATTATCTAAAATAGTATCTTATATGTTTAGTTAAATGTATATATTGAATACTTATTTAGTATTATAAAGTTTGTTTTATAGTATGCGAAATTTCTATAGATATAAAATTAAATTGTTCTATAATTTATTATTTTACCCTATTTCTCATAAAATGTTAACCTAATATTTTCACCATATTTTTTTAATGAAATATTTTAGAAATTTTCATGTAATTAGACCATTAAATTTTGGGGCATATATTCGTGGAATCTTAGATGTGTTGGAATATCATTATTGATGAAGCTTTTATCAATTTTTTATAAGTTATAAGATTTAAATGTCATAAAATATTCATTTATTAAGGATGATAATAATAACAATGCAATAGATAAAACATTAAGTTTTTTATTTAATTGAAAATTTTATAGGTATTAGAATATAGATATATTAGAAATTCTATGGGAGATAACTATGAGTAGGTAAAAATCATGAAATTTTTGTGATGTTTTGGGTCTGTGGTTTTATTAAAAATGATAAGCATATCCTGATACTATAATTTTATAAATACTATTTATTATATGTACTTAGTGGTAATAAAAATGAACATGGTGTGTTGGGTATTGAACAAATTATCAACTAACACATTACAAAGAGGCATAACAACATATTTTGTTTAAAACCTCAAAGGATATGATATTATTAATTCACATTATCAATAATGAACAATTATGAAGGACTAATATATCATTATAAATAGTTATGATAGAAAAATATATTTGAAAATTACCATGGACGATTAAGGAATGGTCCGATAGAGCCACATTTTGATCTAAAAGTATCATTTGTGAAATATGAATGTTTAATAATGATAATTAAATAAAATTTATGAATGTTATATATATATACAACACTATTTTATATAATTGAACAAGGGAGATTACAAAAAGGTTCATAAATTAAATAATATATATTTATTGAGGGAAAATGTGAGTTTTATATATTTTTATAATGTAGAGTTTTTTTAATCATTTTAGAAATTATATCATTACACCTTTTACTGTATACATTAGTGGTGATTTTTATTAATTTTCTTTTTAGTAAATTTTAAAATTATTGAGGATTATGATAAACTTATAATAAATTCCCATCATGAGATTTTCTTTAATGGGATTAAAACATTATTAAATGGTATTAGTGACCTTGAAATTAATTTTTATGATAAGAATATGTGTTTTTGGATAACTATTTTAGAACACATGATTGTTTTATAGAAAAAACATAGTTATAATTTATGATTTATATTGAGGTAAAATGCGGTAGAGAATTTTGATAACTATGATTTATATAGTATTGATTACTATAAAACAAATTATTCGTTTATGGAAAACATTGCAATGATATTTTTTTGATTTATATCTCAAATTATATATCCTTGAATATTAATTAACTAGTTTAGGGATTCATAATGAAATGGATAAAAAAATTTAAGATGTATGACCAAGTTAAAGATTGTAAGAATATGTGATTTCTATATGGAATACTTAATAACATATTCGAATGGATTTGGAAATATAATGTTTGGAATAATATTTTATTACTTCATATAGATACATTTATATATGATTTCCTGAAACAATTAATGATTCTTGAGGTTAGATAAGTGACATGATATAATATATTAAAAAATTTATATGTCATATTAGATGATATATCCAAGTGATGAACATTTTTAGAATACCATCACAAACTTTGATTAGTGAGTAATTATAAAAATTATAAAAATAAGATTTAATAAAAGTATATAATATAACGATTGGAAATTTTAGTATGAATTATTCTTAATTAAATGTTAATAATGATAGAGGACATCACATGTGACACCAATCAAAATTCATACATTATTTTTTTAAATTATTATTATTAGTAAAATTTACTAAAAAACCAATCGTCTATATTAAAATAAGGAAATAAATATAAATTAAAAAAAATTATTAAGAACACTAAATTATATTAACTATTAATTTAAATAAAAGTTTTCATCTTTATATATGGGGTTTTCATCTGAAAGAATAAATTATGTAAATTTATTTTAATATTTTAAATTGACATGTCTTTTTCAATTTAAAATATCAAATGTTCCTAAGATGAATGTCTTATATTTTTCTATTTTAAATATATTTTATATGAATAGAAAAATATTTACAATTTGTATCATATTTTGAAATCATATTACTTTATCAATTAAATAGATAATCGATGATGTTTATAATGATTTTTGTAAAACCGTTTTAAGTAAAAAAAATTATGTATTTTAAATTTAAATTTTGAACAAAAGAAATTAACACCATTTTAAAACCGAATTTGAAATTAATTCTAATTTAAATACTATTTTCATCCAAATATTGAAATTAATATTTTTTAATTGTAAAATTATTTTTTTGATTTATTTGGAAGGAAAATATTTACTGTTTTATTTAATATCGATAAAATATATAGAGAATGCGAAGAATATTTGTAATTTTATACTTTCAATACATTTTCTTTCATGAAAATGGACTTTTTATAAAATTGATTTCAGGTCCTAATGACAATATTATCACTTATATACATTTATTATTTTATTTTTTGAATTTAATTTATTCTTCATAGGTAATAAATTTAATATTATTGTATTTTCAGTTTTATTTTTACACGTAAATTTATGCTACTAACATAAATAATAGTTACCCTAAAAAATAGTTATTTTCATATAATGATACATTTTCATAAAGTATTTTTAATTTAAATTAGATTATTATATATTAAATAAATAATATAATATGATTATTATAACTATATACAAATAAATTTACACTCATATAAATATTAGTGAGTTAGATATAATTTTTTCAACACATTGTTATTAAAAATACATTTTATAAAATAAATTTTTATCAACACCTTATATGATTTATTTTAATTTTTTTATAAATTCAATTGGATTAAATAGATTCAATATTAAGATATATAATTTATAAATATTCTTATTTTTGTCTTCTTATATTTTTAGTGGTAAAATAAAAATAATTATTAATTTTCAATCAATATCTATATGAGTTAAGATGGGTAATATAATATGGCTTGAATATTACTAAATAAATTTTTTTCATAGATTTCATATAAAAAATTATTTTATTTGATGGAAATACATAATTATATCTAAAATGTTTCCTCACAAACTCTAATAAAATTTCATTCTTACCACAAACTATATTATTTTTAGATTATTTTTCCCCATTTTTACCTATTAAAGGAATAACATTCTGTCTAATTAAAGAAAAACCATTATAGAAATTTCTATGGAACAATTTTTTATTTATTACCTCCAGAACCACAATACATGTTATTTATCCCCAATCCTATTACTTTTTTTCATTTATTTAGTTTTTATAAGATACATCCTGAGAAGATCCACATTCCATGATTAACTATTAATTAACCTTTTAGTTCTTTTGATCATCATTTAGATCCCAACTCCTCTAATATATAATATCCACATGGATATATTAATATTTTTATAATTAATATCTAAAAATTTCATTTTATTAATTTTATTAGAAGAAATTAAATCCCCTTCCACTTGATTAAAAAATATATGAAAGCACAGATTATGTTTGTGTTTGGACTGCCACCTCAATGATTGGTTCATTTAATTATTCAATAAAATAATTAAATGTATGATTATATAAATGGTGTTATTAAATATATATGTTAATTATATGATTATATTTTAATTGAATATAAAATTTTCATCCGATAAATTATATAATATATCAGTATTCATTGTCAGACTAACAAAAAAATAAACTTTCTATGAAGAAAAATTATTTATTAATAATTTAAAAATTCATTTTTAGTATTATATTTTCTAAAATAAAAAAATTAGGATTAATCATATTGATAAAATGTAAATATATGGAATGGATTTTTTGATAAAATTATTATAATTATTAAATATCTTCTACAACTATTCTCCCTTAATGATATTAATGTGTACATATTTGGTTAATTTAACCGTATACATGATAAATACTATAAATTATAATAAAGGATTGATTTAGTGAAAACATATTTTATATTAATTAGTAAATAATATATTATTTGAGTTTTGAAATGGTAAAATAATCAATCAATCAATTAATTATAACATCACTATCTGTTCAAAATACAATACAACATCAATCCTTTCACCAACATCATCATTATAAATGTTGAAAAAAATTATTTAAAATGAAATAATATGAAAATATATAATTAAAAATCATCAATAAAAAACCATTTATTATTCTATGTTGATATAATCATGGACTAGAATGAAAAAAATATCATGATTACGATGATAGGTAAAAAGTTTCAAGATAACTAACAGTCTACATTCATAGTAGATAATAACATATATATATATATAATAATTAAAAATTATTTTAATAAATGGGTTTGAATATTAAAAAGGTTCTAAAATTGATGATTATTATATTTTGGTTTATTATATTGGATCTTAGAGTGAATTCTACTATTTTGGGAAATAATGTAAGGGTCATTTTTCTAAAATATAAATTTATTGAGACGTTATTATGTTATACACCATGTTTTTGTATTAGTGATGAAAATAATACATTGTTATATTTTTTAATTATTCTAATATATTTAATTGTTTTAAATCTTTTATACCATTTTTATTCTATTATGGTGTTTTCTCTCAATGATTGCAGAATATATAACTGTCCATTGTCTAATTTTCTACTCCCTGAGACATCATTGATATTGTTCCAAATAGTTTCATTATTATAGTGTATTTAATGTACATTTTCATTTAATATGAAAATATCCTCACTTTCATTATTATTAATTATTATTTCAAGATCTTTTATAAGTTATTGAAAATTATTCAGTAAAAAATTCTATAGGATTATGATAAAATTATTATCAGATTTATTTTAATCTAAAAACATATACATGAATATGCATTTAATGATTTATTTTATCCTATAATTAATCATTAATTTATTTTAATCCATTATTTAATATATGGAAATTAGTTCTCATTAACAATATACATTTCAATGAATAATAACTATCAATAATAAATATATAACTTCATAAATGATAAATCCAATTTGTACCAATGAAATTTAATACATTAACCATATTTTCTATCCGACCAATTATACACCCCCTTATATAAGAATCCATATATGGAATATTCCATAGAATTATTTAAAATCCTTATATCCATTTTTTAAAGGAAAACCCAACACCCATTTTATTATATTTTAATAAAAACATAGTTAGTTCAAAATATATTGAAAGTCTAATTCCATCCTTTAAATATAATTTTCTTTTATTAAACCACACATTTCATTGATAATAACTATGAGTTTTCAATGAATAAATTACTAAAAAATAATTTCAAATGTAAATGTTTCCAAATTTTTTCACTTCACCATTTTAAAAATAACATTTAAATGATTCCTATAACATCTTCATTTTAAATATATAATGAAATTAAATTCAAATAAATTCATTTTTATTATATAAGATATTCAATATTTAAACCATAATTGTTGATTTAAAAAAATATAACTATATGTATTCATGGATTCACAATGAATTTAATTTTTTCAATGTTTAATAAAATATGTATTTTGAAATTATTTTCACAAGGTCATGTATACTTTTTATTTCCATAAGTAATTTGAAAATAAATCCAAAAATACATTTCTCAATTTCAAATATTATCAATCATATTAAATTTTTCTTTATCAAGTATTTATTTACTATATAAGCATCCATCATATTTCTAAATATCTTATGAAATTTCCAACACATTTTGATATAGGATATTTTACACCCTTTTCCATTCATAATAATATTAGTGCATTACCAAACCTCTTATTTGAATCACTTTCCTCAGTTAATACTCTATAATTTATACTTTTTATTTGTTAGTTATACACATGAATCCATACTTCTATTAATTGTTAATAAATATTCTAGTATAAATATTACCAGTGTTTGTATTGTGTATATACTTATATAGTTTATTATATTAATTTCATGGTATTTTCAACAAATTTCAATTGATGTATTTCGATATGAATTTATATTACTTGGTTTTAGAAAATTTCGATTATTAGTGGAATTTTTATTGATATTATCAACATGGTAATAAATTTTAATAATATATGAAATAAAATTTCTTTTAGTTATTGTTTATTATATAAAACAGTGAATTTTTATCTTTTCCAGTTTTTTATAGATCCAATTATATTGCTCAATTTTAATGATAGAATGGTTAGATTTTTTCATGTGGATCCCTTGTTCATGGGTAATAATAATGTAATTTTTGGGATTTTTATATATATTTAATGCATTTGGTAAATCTATTACATATCATGAGATAATGGTGAAATGAATTCTACTAATCCATTCAAAAAGGATAACTGCTTGTGTGGAATTTTTTATTATGCGATTTAGGTGATTAAATCCTGATACACTAAGGGAAATTGATATGTGATGCATAATTCACTATGTGGGATAGATTGAAAAAAATTATCCTATTTTCTATGATTTATATAATTTTGGGTGTTCAAAGATGTCTCTGCATTCTATGTTTAGATGGTATATTTAATTTTCATTATTAATAAATTTGATATTTTAAAATTTACGATCTATGATTTTATATGTAATAATTTCTTAAGTATCTAGAATATTCCTATATAGTCATATTTTTCTCATGCATGATCATTGATTTTTATCACATTCATTTACAATTATAGTGAATGTAAACACGTACCTTTTCTTCATTCCATTTCACATTTTATTATTATAAGAAAATAATAAAATATCAAGGATATTATATTATGTGTATACTTATTTGAACATTATGATGTCATATATGTATTATACACCTTTATATATATTTGAAAAAATGACCAAATAGAATAAAAGGACATGAATTTTATTAGTAAATGATTTATCTTATTTATTTATAATTATAAAAATAAATGGAAATATGAATTTATTTTAATGAGAAATTTTCATTTAGTCATCAAAATATATGGTCATGTCTACAAGATTATACACATCACCAAGAGGCTAGCCATTTTCTATTCACCAGGCCCACAACCTCATTTTTGAGACCTCTTTATTTCTAGTGTCTCACAGGTTGACTTTTTAATTGTGGAAAAATATAAAAAGAGATCCTATGGAATGTCCACTATCACAATTTCTAAAAGGTTGAAGCACAAATTAAACCATTATTTAATTAAATTTCCTATATTGTTTTCTATACTTGCATGCCCATCATATGGACACTCTATGCGACAAGACCTTCCAAGTGTCAATATAGATATGTTTATTATGTTTCCATGATTCAAATGACACCTAACACATATTTTTCTAGAGTTGTTATATTATGTAATGTAATGAGTATTAGCCAATCTAGATTTAATATATATGTGTGAAAATCACGTGTCCTAATAAAAAATCCTTAGTCCCCCATGGGAATTATTATTTCCCATTACTTTTACCACTATTTGGCCAGAACATTCCCCCATTTCTATTTTTTTCGTAGAAACATATGGGTCCACCATAACATTGACTATACCATGGTGTCAAAAAATTAATGTGGTAAGGCCTTCATATAATTCGTTAATCAAACAAGTACCTCTAACACAATATGGATCCTGGTTCAACCATTATTAATGACATGACACAAAATTAACTATTTTTAAATATTTATTAACCTATCATATTAGAAATATGGTGCTAAATATCTCCCCATATAACAAGTTATCATCCTCAAGAATCATATATAGGGTGCCAGCTCAAAAATAATAATAATGGAATTTCACTAAAACATTAGACGTTGAATCCCATGATTCATCCTAGATCCATCCATTGTTCTATAAAACTCATAAAAGTTGAACCAAAATCCCCCTCAACACATTGTTTCTTCACAACAATACTATAACTAGGTTACCCAAAAATATTCCATTTTTCAACCTAATTTCTTAATATTCAATCTCTTTCACATATTTAGTGATATACCATTGACGAAAAGAAATATATAATGAATGAGGCAAGACTTGATATATTATAAGACTATCATCTTGTTGACCCACTAATTAAATACATTAGATGAGCACTAAAAATCCTAAAAATTAGTGTACCTGATTACCCTATATTTGAAAATATTATTATAAAATAATTGCAACACTTTTAAGAATAATTTGTTTTCAACATTGAACATCTAATTTAATTACCTATTTTCGGCATAATATCACATCCTTCTATGAGCTTTAACCATATTTTATTGATAAATTACACTCAGTCATATGTATCCTTCGCTATAATCCTCACCACAACTACTTCCATTGTAATAAAATTTCCAAAACAAGAAGACAATACTTACAATCTATAGATATCCTAAAAAACATCATCCTTGAATGAGTCATGGAAACTATTATTGTAAATGTATATTAAACTGGGTATGTTCTCATCCAATGTGAAACTGATTTCACATATGTATGAACTAAACTTATACTAAAGCATTTGAATCATCCCCGTCAATATTAATGTGATCTATACCTGATATGTTTTAATAATATTGAACTGAGTCAAAAAATGAATCTATAATCCCTTCCAAAATAGTGATGTAAAACATTAATCCATATCAATATGAATATAGAATTCACTCCATATCACCATAAGACTTCA
Organism: Viscum album; assembly: GCA_963277665.1. NCBI lineage: Eukaryota > Viridiplantae > Streptophyta > Magnoliopsida > Santalales > Viscaceae > Viscum > Viscum album. The sequence continues at coordinate 1,045,484,967 of OY728126.1, read as the reverse complement.
CATATACAAGTTATTTATAACTCATAAAAAATTGAATTAATTAGATTTGATATAATGTGATACATTTGTTGATTAATGAACTATCCCCCATACATCATAAAATATTCTTGGGTTCCTCTATAGCACCAATAGAATATTTATTATAAAATCATATAACATCCACAATATCACTAGATGTCATTAAAAAACCCAATGTGATACTAATGCTCATCCATTACCCTATTGAATGTAACTCATTGATAAATAAACGTAGAGACAATATTCTTCTTACTGATCAACTATAAATATTTCTAGATATTATTGTAAAACATTATCAACCATGGATTGAATTTCTAATTCAATGTATCTGTGTGTCATATTCACTCCTCCCTAATGGGGGTGGGTATATCTACCATTCCTTTTCTATTTTGATCATTTTATCATCATATAAAGATGAATATAGATCCAAATAATCCCCCACTAGGCATTCCTTCATCACACATTCTTGTCAAAAAACTATTATATCACATTCAATTGATTAAAAATGGATTTTTGATCAAAAAAAAGATCACATATAAGTAGTCCATGATACTTTGATGTATCCAAAATCCACTCAACTATCAAAATCATCCGTTTCCACCCCATATTAATTCCTCTATTCACAATCCATCTTATATAATTAACACTTCATGATTGAATCTTGAATGATATTACACATTAGTAGAGAATTGTATATCCCATACCAGAATGTATACAATTACATAATCTAATGTATCTTCATAATGTATAAATAACACTGAAAAAATGATATATCACAAGGAATTGAAGACTAAGTAAAAAAAATACATTTATTGAAATGATAATTTTGCCCACAATTTAGAGATTGAAAAATAAATTCCCCATATAAATCAGTTTTCATTATTTCCTTCTCACACGCCCGCAGGGCATGGGTGAGTTGGGTAATGGAAGTGGCATCTTGACCCCGAGGTTCCAACTTCGAGTCATCACAAGTCAACATGAATTATATGCAAACAAACCTATCGTGGGCCATCAACCCTTTTGGGAACTGGCCTAAGCCTAAGGGTTGGCCACCTTGGGCCTCGCTGGGGACATGCGGTGCATAGGTGGGGAAACGACCCCAATACCTCGTTACCCAAAAACACATTTGTAGTGGGGGTTTGGATTTGTGGTAAGAACACTATAATAAAAAATGAAAATGGGGGTCCAAAACCCTTTGGGTGCAGGTCACTATGGCATCACTTAAGCGAACTGTAGCAACGAAGAAACTATAGCAATGACAGGCACTCTAGCGACAGTAGGTCACTATAGCGGAAATAGGTCACTGTAGCGGAGACAGGAAACTATAGCAGTAGTGGGTACTATGTGGTACTGTAAGAGGCAGGTACTATATTAGTACTATTCACAGAATGGGCCTTGGGCCAAATATTTGTGCCTACGGGCCATATAATGGGCTAAATTCCCACTGGACCTTTGGGCTATGTTATGGGTCGCCCTCTACCCAGTTAAAGAGGTATTTTCATTCCATTAATAATAAATGAGGTTTTGTCACCATCCTTTATTATTTTTATATAATAGGATCTTAACTAAAATAACCCATAAGCCACTATATGGTATATATTATTTTACACATATTCTATAACAAATCCCCAGGAATGATTTTAAATTAGATAATAAGTTTATTTATATACAATTTTTATAACCATAATTATCATTAATCATCCATTTATCATTACAGAGCTCTATTTGGAAAATATTTTCAACTCAAACATCACTCTATTATTGTTTTCTCCAATTATACAATTTCCCCAATAGATGAATTTATGAATGAATCATCTATAGAACCTATCTAATCTGAAAAAATCTCTTATTCTAAAAACAATACTAGGGTGTTCCAAAGGTATCTTATCCTCGACATTCACTAGGTCCATTGATATTTTTACCTTATAGAACACATTCCCATGAAACCACACTTTATAAATCATTGATTACAAATTGAATTATTCTATTAATGACTGTTTGCTTGATGTATTCTCAATAAATACATAAGTATTCATTCTCCATTTAGGAGATTCATTAGTATAGTATGATATCATACACAATCACAATGATGATTGAATCATGATATAGATTGAAAATCCAAATCATGAGATCCATAAGAAGACACTCTGATAGTTCACGTCTACTCATAAATGATGTCTTGGTAGTATCCACATATTTAACTGAAAGCTAAATGTATCCTAAATTATCATCAATCTTAGAGAACCACCAAACACACTATAATTGATCAAAACGATCTTCAATCATGGGTAAAGGATACCAATTCAACTAAATTACTAGATTTATCTACCTGTAGTTCAGAATGATATGTATTCATATATCTACATGTTTAGAATACAACACAACTTGCTCCCATGTTGATATAAACTATTTCATAAAACAATTTCACATAAAATACATGAATTATACATTATGTTCCTTTAACTCATACATTTTCAAAACATTTTGTTTAATCAATATTATTGTTAGTATAGAATGTTTTTTATATTAATTTTTTTCATCTATTTAGTTGGTGACCAGAATATTTATTCAAGAAGACATCATAATAGATGTAAATAACTTGTTGAAAATAAAAGGGTACTATGGGTACACCGTAAGAATCATACCAATAAGATACACTATAATAGGTATAATTCAACTAATTTATATCTTGATCCAATATCATATTCAATAATCATAATATACTTCTTCCACTAGGTAATAATATTATATAAAAATTTCATATAATAATCGATGTTTTCCTGATAACTTGTCAACTAGACCATTCCAAATATCCAATCAATTCTATTAATCTCAAGGATATTAAAATTATTAGTGTTTTCATATATATATATATATATATATATATAATATTATGGGACATTAAATAAATATTTAATGAAGTTTAAATTTCATCCACAATGATGCATCAAGAAATTGATTCTCAGAATATTACTTTTATGGTAATTCAATACCAATAATTAACTATGCATATTTATATGAATGGGAAGATTCATTATAAAAAAGTAACTATAGAAAGAGTAGAGGTTATTAAATATATACCTTTAATAGTTTAGGTTTCCTATCCACACCAAGTTTGGACCCTTTCCAATGAATGAACTCCATCTTTCTAATATTTTCATCCATATACATGATAGGCATTACTCATTGGAGTCAGTGTTGTCTATGGGTTTTTAGAATTTCTTCTAAAGACCCCTACTTCTTCCATGTCTTGATGAATACTTCTTAATACAATTCCCATAATTAATTATTCATGATTTATTTGAGTAGTACTGATTCACATGTCATGAGTTTCCATAATGAGGAATCATGAACTGTTTATTTTGGAATATTTTGTTATATTTAACCTTTTTTCACAATTACAACTATGAGGATCTCTATATTGAACATGAGGAAATAAAAAAAATCTCTGCTATAAATATCTTTTACCTCTTTAGTAGAATTTATTTTCTTTACTCTTCATATTCCTAGAATACTCACTATGTAGTCCAATAAGTATTAAAATATTTCCAATATTTTTTAATTTCTCTATACAATTTTTAATCATCAATGAATTGCAATAAACCTTTTTATATGTTTTCATGTTTAATCACATAACATTTTGTGTCTACTCGGGTATGAAGACATCCTAAAAATTAATAGAACATTGAGTATCATTCTAATCCATGAGCAAAGAAAATCATAATAACTCCATGAATCAGTTCATTTAAGATGACAATATCATTGATCCTGGATTAATATCATTGAATAATGTTCTTGTTATATCAATAAAAAATAGTGTATGAAATCCTTGAATAAATAATCTCTTAATTCTATCTATGTGAATCCACCATGTGTCCATGAGTAGTTCATGATAGCCCGTCACCTCCAAGAGGGTCCCTAAAGACATAACACATCCATCTTAAATAAACAATCCTATGGATTCTATAAGAGTAACAATTCCCCATAAATGATTTCAATGAAGACATCAGAATCATGAGGTAATATGATTCTTTAAATGAATATATTGTGATAGGTATAAATATCCCCAAAATAGAATAACACATTCTATGAAACTCCTCTACCGTGAAAAGTAATAATGAAGAAGTATCCTGGTTGAAATGTCCCTTTTAATAGGAATAATTATGTGGTTATTGGAGAATCATGTTGCCTTTTTTTGGTTCAACCAAGACAATATACTTAGAATAAGCATTCGTTTATGTACGACAAGAAGTCTAGTGAAGCATTTCTGAGGTGGAAATTCATGGAATTAAAAAAAATGATTATAATAACATGAAATTAGGATTACTATAAAAAACATGTTTTTATTAGTCATATATAGTGTATTTCAGTTGAACTGTATTTTTAGAGGCTACACACAAAATAGAATGAAAAACCCTCTAACTACTACTCAAGGATTTCAATACCAACATTTTAGTGAAAAATATATACATAATATAAAATCATGTTTATGTAAAATTATCATATTTGAAAAATATATATCACAAAAAAAATATAGGTCTAATCTAAATTGATGACTCAATCATGGTGTTAAATTAATAAACTATATAATAGTAAATTATATACATATATATTTGAAATGATTTCATAGATTCCTAGTCTTGATGAAATTATTAAATATGATCTTAATAACATTAAAAATAGAATATACCTATGATTCACATAAAACCATAAAATGATAACTATAATAGAATCAGAATAATGGTGTCTCATAGGTTCATTACTAATGTGTTGGCCCGAAAAAATTGAAACTTAGCTATCTGTTTCATTAAAAACATTGATAAATTCTGAATTACATCAAAAAATTGAAAATATAAATAAATTATTCATAACTCCTCTAATAATAAAAAGGTTGATGACTAGTTTTAGGGAATTGAATTATATCTGTGGGAATAATATAACCGTTGTGTCAGTAAAAAACCATATGTAAGCTCACATAAGAAAATAAGAAAATAAATAAAAAATATATTTAAAATTTAATTGAATGTTTCTCAAGTTATATATGATGGTAAAAAATGAACACTAATGTGGTTGGACAAAAAGAGTGTCATAAAGATAGGTATTAAAATTGAACAACACTATAGTATTCATTATTCATTATATATATTAACATGGATCCCAATGAAGTGTATACTAGATCCCAGTCACTAGGCTCCTCCCCTTTCATGTACCTATAATAATTATGTTTGAACATTCATATTGATGGAAAATCAGGATATGTGTATAATTATAGTAGGATTATACTAAGTTATCCTTATTTGGTGTGAACATTCATAATTTAGAACTCCATAATCATAAATTAATTGGTAAGAAACCACGAATTATAACGTCCTGAGCAGCCATTAACTAATCAAGGCACCAAAAACATACTCCAGTACCTCCTTTAGATCAATTTTGTTATATATTCATCATAGATGTTGTAAACAATAGTCAATAATAAGGGAAAAACATGAATCACACGTTCACCACAATGCTAAAAAATCCTATGTTAGGCCACAAGGACATCATTCCCTGTTTCTATTAAGGTCAGGACGCATAGTCAGGGAAATATGAAATGACACCATCTCTCAAAAGTGGGTCATCATATCCCCGAACTGTGGTCCATGCTAGGTCACTATAAACCATCATTACCCACTTTCACCCATTTTTCTATATCCCTTAATACCATCATTCACCAGGATAAGACCCATAAGACCATCACTCCCTATCATATAACTAATCCATGTCATTATGTCACGTGCAGGGTTTAAACATGCTCCCCTTATAGGGACCCTGATCCATGTAGGGTACACTTAAAAAAAGTAAACCATGAAAAGAAAAAAAACTATCTTTTTCTAAATAAATCATAAAAACATATCATTTCAAATTGAGTAGCAAAATAAAATATCACGAATTTGAGACATTATCCAAAAACAGAAAAATGTGATAAAACTCAATCATGGGTCTTATGGGATACTCACACACATACTGGTGATCAATAATAAAAAATGGTCACACAGACACACACACATATTATCACACATAATTATTATATAAATCAGAAAATTATATGACAAAACTTAATGATAAAAATTATAATAATGGAATCTATTATTCATGGATCTTCATACCTCATGGTTGATGAAAACAACAATATCCATTATCAATATGGTCATCATTTGAAAACTATTAACAAACCAAATGAAAATGAATTATACACCATGATTTCATTGAGACAATTCCAAACATAAATGATATGGTTATTGAATTAATTGGATTCATAATGGGTAGAACATTTCCATACCCAACACATGTATATATGAATGATAGTATTAAATATTTTATGAAGGAAGGAGAACATTTTCTCATTTTTTACCCTCAAAAAATAAAAAAAAATTAAAGGAACTAATGAAACTAGATCAATAAGATATCCCTCCACCATTCATGGTTTTACATAAAAAATGGTATGACATATAGATTCAAGTATAAAAATAAAATAATGATAAACCATTTTCAATGAATCTAGACCAACATCTCACCCATAAAATTCCACAATTCAATTTATAAATCATCATTTTTGAAGGAATCATCAAGAGTGGATAATTGTTCTATTAATAAAAGGGATTAAAAATAGAACAATATTAATACCAAACATTAAATATTCATCTATGTCCTATTTTTATTTTTTGAATTTCATAATGAATGATTATTATTTAAAACATTCAAAAACCATACAAACAAAACAAAAATAGCCACTATGATTAGGTGTTTCTTACGTTCACAAGGCAAACATGGCCATACCTATAGTGTGACTCTATCAACAAGGCCAGTTTTCCATCACTATAGCCTCTACAACAAGTTTTCTAAGGTCACTAAAAATGTGTCTTATTGAATGATAGGAAATGTATCACAACAACAACCATGTCATGGACATCCCATTTCTTTTTATCCGATTATTAATAGATCACATCATGGTATTTTTTAAATTTAACATTGTTATTGGTGTGGAGAATTTTAAATTAATAGGTCTTGATTTTTTTAATGATTCCATAAACCTTTATAAAAAACTATAAATAAGTTTTAACTATCATATTTGAGAAATAATTCCATATGATATGACAAAAAATGTTTTTTCAAACCATATAAATTTTTTCTTTAACAGTATATATTGATGTACTAATTATAAAATATGATATAATCATAAATTATGAAGTTAGATTCGAGATTTTACTTTCCCTCCACCATATAGGTATAATATTTTATGAATGAGTTTTGGGTGTGTAATATGATGCTCTATAAAACATCAATTATTCATTAAAATATATGTTGAGGTCATTAAATGTTTTTATATCCTTACATACATAAAACATTAATCATATGATCAATTTTTTGGTAAACATTTATTTCTATTTTATTATGAATTTTTGAGAGATTTTTTTGATATTATCCATGATATATTCTCCGTGATAGTGATGTTAAATGAAATAATATGATTATTTAAAAATTTATTAATTCCCTCCCTTATGAGGGATGTCAATGATGAAAACTATGTGTATCATACATTATACTTCATTTTATTTTTAACAGTATTATGATGTCTAATAGGATGAATTGTTATCTATATATTGGTTACTTAGTTTCATAAATAACATAAAAATATATTGTATAACAGTTCCCTAACATACTATATTGTTAGAATTGACCTCTATCAGTGAAAATATATGGTCCTTAATATATCAAATTTTAGTTTCCACCTTGGAAATCTTTTACTTATGAAGTCCTATGAAGTTTCAAAATAATATAGGTAGTTGTTTAGTTATAGGATAGTTCAAACATTTTTATCCTACACAATTAACATATTTTGAGCATGAACATGGTGGATGTTGTTATTTATTATGATGGGGAGAATATGAAGGGTTAATATATTATATAATAAGGAATTTATAATAAAAATGGGTCATGAGAGTCATCAATGTACCATTTCCTTATATTCTAACATGGCATATAATTCTATTGATACTAGTGATTTGGAGACTTTTTTTAATCTTCTTTATATAATAAATTATAGAATTGTATGAAGAATCATTCTGTGATGATGGGTTTGTTGTTGACTATTAGATGTTTTCCTAGTATAGGGAATCATTATATTGTGATAATTGATATTTGGGTGGAAATAGTTGATGAAATTTTTTATCATCTTGAATGTAACCATGTGACTCCACCATTATAATGGATTGGTTTTATTTGGTGAAGAATAAAATATAAAATGATTGTAAAAGATATTTTTTTATTGATGTGGATAGTTCATGTTCAATATTTTTCTGTTAGAGTTATCATTACATTAAATTCAAAGGTCTTATGAAAATTTTATTATAGTTAGCAAATTTTCATTTCTATTTCATGCTAGTGATGAGAAAATTTTAATTTATTTTTATATAGTATCTATATATTTTATATTAAATTTTTTGTCATCATTTCATTAAATACTCAATCTGTTCAACATTTAAATATTATTTATTTCAAATATGTTGTACCACCCCTAGTTTCTAGTAATTAACCCTTTATTTTTTTTATTTTATCTTTATAATGTAATTGGGAATTGTTTTTGGGAGTTTAGAGTAGTGTTGGAAATTTTATTGGGCTTTCTAGAGGAGCTCGACATGAGAATGGTTAGTAGAATTGTGAAACACCTCATAAAAACACATATAACTTAAATAGTTTTGACTAGGTAGGTGGATGGTAAGGATTATGGTTTGGCTAAATGTGAGACCACCCAATAGAATCTGTGAAAGTGTAGAGAGAGTTATTTATCTCATTTGGCATAAAATTTGAGTAATAATTTGAGCCTACCATGAATGTGATGTTTAGAGGTTGTGTCTTACTAATCATTAGTGGACAATTGCAATTATTTTTATCCTTAACAATGAAACATAAAAAATATGATACAAATTTTTTTTAGTTAATTTTATTCGTACAGTAAGACATGAATTTTTACCTCATATAACTCAAACTAAATTTCATTTCCCTCAAAATGTCATCATTTCCATTCAATTTTATTAGGTGGAAAGGGTAATTTTTTGGCGAATCGTGGTGTTTTGGGGTTCATATTCTTTATTATGTTCCCATTATTGGGGGTTTTCTTTATTTTTCCAATTCTTCTCTATATTGGATTCCCAAATATTGTCCATTATGGATAGATACATGTTTTATGACATGAATCATGATGTGATGTTGTTGTGTTCATACCAGGGAACATGATCTAAGGTCCATTCATTGATTTTCAAGACATTTTGTTGAATAATTTGTGTCATTTTTTGATCTCACCTATGTTAGTGAGGTAGATGGATTAAATATCATTTATTCTTATTAGTATATGAATATTTTATATCAAATTAATACATTTATTGAATTGAATTGTGAAATTAATTTAAAAATACATATTGTAATAGTCTTAAGTGTTGCATTCTCAAATTTTTAAAATTGGTTATTAGGAAAAGTTATTTGTTTCATGGTTTAAAATTTATTATATTGAAATATGGATTATTTATATTTATGTAAAAGGAATTCATAAATGATTTCATCAAAAGAATCATATTATTGTATTTTTGATGGTTTTTTTGGAATGGTATTTCCCCGAAATGATTTATTTCTGTTTATTTCAATTAATTTGACCATTATGAGGGGGATACAATGTTGGGGAAAATGGTATATGGTTACCTATTGGTGGAATGTTAGATTGACAAGATAAAACTCATGAGTATAGAACATTCATTGAATAATACAGGTTTGGTTGTGTGAAATATAATGTGTATTCTAAATGGATTTGTGAAATGTTTCTAAAATATTTTTTGATTACATTCCAAAGAAACTCATTAGGTATGGGAAATTTTTTTATATGAATGGTTTTAGGTTTTTCGTATACTATTTTAAATGTTATTATATAAACTAACTTATGTAAAGTTTATAACACACTCTATCCTAGTGAAATCAGTAGGGATGCAATTTATATAAATCCTATATATTTTTATTATCACCCACTTCATCGTCACTATGGTGAACTTTTTGATATGGTATATTGGGACATAGGTAAAGGAATGTTATCCTCTTTATTTATTGATAGATCATGATACATGAGGAGTGTATTGATTCATTATATCTTGGATATTGATGGGAGTTATATTTGGATATAATGGTTGTATTTATTTTGTATATTTCAGTTTCCTCTTTAAACTCCCATATAGTTTATGGTTGTAGTTTGGTATTATTGTTGGTTTTATTACATTGAGTTATATTACATTCTACCCAGGCATCATGTAATTTTTTTTGAAATTCATATATTTTTTGGTTGTTTTATTCTTAAAGGGAAAAGAGCCCACTAGGTATTTATGAATCAATTAAAATTTATTTCAATCCTGTGGTTCCGGGGAGATTTCACTTACATATTTTTAATTCTCTACCACCTTCTCAAACTATTGAGGAGGGGAAGGATATTCATATTATATCAGTTTTTTGGTCCTAAAGTATAAAATAATTCTGGTTTTGTCGTTGAGTTGGATTGGTAGTAATGAGTTTCAATTTTGTAACATGAAATGTAGAGCATCAAAATTTATATAAAACTTATTTATGTTTATCTTCATATAACCAATGTGTTTGGATACATGAGTGTTTTGAAACATTTATAAGAGTTATAACCTCATCGTCAATGTTTTAGACACTTATAAAAGCATGAAATGCATCGATAGAAATGGATTCCCATTAGGAATGAATATTTATTTTTTTATTAATGATTTATGATTTTGTATAAGATTGTTGATTCATGAAAATATTTCAAAATATTTTTCATTTTCAACAAAATAGTGGAATTTAAAAAAATAATTAGAATGAGTAAAATATTTTTTTTAATCCTTGTTGTGATATATGATGTGGTAAATTTTAAATTTGTAATCCTTTAGTAGTAAGTGGGGGAGAATTAATGTCACTTTATTTTGGTTTTAGAGAATTGAAATGGGTATGGGTCATCGTGAAAAATAAGAATATGTTTCTGAAAATTATATTTCACATGTGCCATATGTGACACCATATATCATTTAGTGTAATGAACAACCTTTGAAATCATCAGGTAGAGGGGATATATGAGATGAACTAAGTTAATTGTTCCATTTTTTTGGCTCGATAAGTTGAATACATAATTTTTCTTTGGTGACTGAGAATAGGAAGCTATATATGTGTGTTTGAAAAGGGTGAATTAAATTTACAACTTCCAAGGTACACTAGATGAGATAAAAGTCATGTATTCAATGTACATGCTAGGTGATATCGACTTCATGTAGGTGGATTATGTAGTTCCAAAAAAATTGGACAATGTAATTTCACAGGAGAATTTTGAATAATTGAATAAAAAATAACTCTATGCTTTCACCTTTTTAATTTCTAGAACAATGGAAAATTTTAACATTGGGAAAGAGAACTTAAGATTGACAGAGTATAGGGCTAAATTCAGTCCACATTGAAATTGAAGATTCTCAAAGTTCATCCTTGAATGCATTAATTACTGAATCACTATTGAGGCTAGAAATTTTCTCCATGAATATCACCATTTATATAAAAGATTATACATTGGTGGTCCACATAGAGATTGCTATAGAAAGAGACATATCATGAACTATAGGTTGATAAATCATGTTCATACTATTAAGAAATAGTTGAAATTCAAATATAGGTAATAAGTGAAAGAGAGAATCTTATTTATAATGTAGTTGAAAGAAATACAACTAGATAGATGGATTAATATTAATCATAAATGATAGTGTATGTTTTCTTGTTTTTAATGTAGTTCTTTTGAAGATAAGAAGTCAGATTCTGTGGAACCACTGAAAGAATTCTATAATTGAAACCTGATGTAATATTTGTAATTTTTTTCAATTTTCTCATCGATCAGGATATTGTGAAACATATCAAATTTGATATAAGTCATATTATTTTATGTTATGAGGGTATAAGAATAAATATATTTAAAAAACCATGAGATCTATAATGATTTTATGAATTCTAGGACCCCTCAACTAATGCAATCTTCTATTGTTAAGAAAGAGAAATGTGTAGGGAGAATATAACTGTATGGAGATGAGAAAGTGATTATGGATGATCGATCTGGACCATCAATTGTGAGAGGTATGATTATTTTTATATATACCTTTATTAATGTTTTATTTCATACATGTGCTTCATATTATATTATTTCCATTCTCTCTATTAATCTTATTAGTATAAATATTGAGATGATTCAATATTTATTGAATCTTCAAACTCATAATGGTCAAATAGAATGCTGATACATTTTTTGAAATTTTTTTTTCTATATCTATTGATTGAGATAATTTGATTTCATATTACTCTTTTTTGGAGACTTATTTTATTATTTAATACTTGGTATGTATTTTTTTTACAAGTATCAATGATAACATTGAATGTCATACTCTATATGTATTTTTTATAACTAATAATGGAATTATGGATCTCTTTAGAGGATACATAATCCTATTTGTAGGTGAAATGGGATTTTTGGAACAAATTTAGATTAGTATCTCATATTAGTTAGTAGATTTGACCTTAGTATTAGTGGATGCGAATTTGGATAGTTATTTGTCTTATATTTTTAATCAGATCCTTAATTTTTATCCTTGGGTTTTATCAGGGATTACACACATAATAGATGTGAAATTAAAGATTCAAATATTACATGGGACCATTCTTATATCAATTATATATAATTGGATTACACCCACTGAATATAGGGAATTCAAGGTCTAACTAGATGAGCTGGAATGATAAAAGTTCATATAGCATTATAGAGTTATATGGGTAGTTCTAGTATTTGTTATGAAAAATATGGATGGATCTTTTTGAATTTCATGGATAATAAAAAACTAACACAAGTTATGATAATGAATCAGTATCATCTTTTACATATTTATAATCTATTTTACCTATTCAGAAGAGATAAATGGTTCTCTAAAATTGAATTTTGTTCAAGATATCACAAATTGTGGGTTTAGATGTTTGATATTAAAAAACGAATAAGAAAATAAATTTATTTTTAGGAAAAGATGAGGGACAATCCCTAATTATGGAAAGTCTAATAATAAAATCTATTTAATAGGAATGGGTGAAGAGGGAACCCAAATAAGGAATGAAAACTCTATAAGGAAAATGAACTGAAATTACAAAAATGGTATTGAAGGTCCAAAGGGTTGCACCTGTCTTGGAAATCATCAGTAAAAGTCTCATCCCCCCCCAAAACTGACCAGTTACTGTAACTGAAGAAATGGTAATGATGAATTTTCTCCACCTTCCATGAATCCACATCATGAAAATTATGTCTATGTCACTAGGAAGTGAATCACATGGACATGTCACACCAGAACAACCAATATAAAAATCATAATTTCAAATTACACTGGTGCAGCTGAGAAGCACATCACATAGCCAAGTCACATCGATGTAGTCAAAAATACCATCACGATGCCAAATAATGATGGAGTAGTTGAGAAGTGCATTATAAATCCATGGGCAGAGACACAACATGAAAATGAACCCATCCCACCAACACTGAAGTGGAAGGCTGGTCGGATGATAAGTTTTAGTGCACCAATCTCTCAATGGATCCTCCTACCTAAACATTTATCAAATAACACCCATTGAAAACCTAATGCAACAGAAAATCAGATTATAAGTCTATCCAATACAATAAATGAAGGGTTCCAATCCATCCATCATGAAGAGTAATAGCTGAATGATGGGTGTTAGAACACCCATCCCACATCTAGTGACTCCATCTCAATGGAACCTTCATCTCTCAGGGACATATCTGTCCATTATTAGTATATGGTTATACCTTTTGGTTTTAGAAAATAACTATTTTTATTTATAGAATTCATGAATATGATATTTCAATGGTATATACATTCTTTTGTGGTTCTGATTGGAGATGATATATTACTACATTCAAGTTAAAGTTATGTGCATAAACCACACATGACGATAATGATCTGAATCTTTTGAGATCAATGTTTTAATTGAAAATTTCTAAATTTGTTTTTTAATGAAGGAGGTATGTGAAAATTTCCATGATGTATCCAAAAGAGGTGTTTGTGTTGATTAAGAAATGATAGAGAATGTGATAACTTGGAAACTACCATATAATGTATTAGATATATATAGTTTCCTTAGCCTAGATGGTTAGTATCTTCGTTTTTTCTCAAATTATAAAAAATATCTTCACCAATTACATCATTGACAAGGGAATATATTCTATTATATTTTAATGATGAATATTCATAGTCTATTTAAAATATTTATGTTTACCTTACTTCAGAAAAAGTACTTATACTTCAAGAATTTGGATATTGTTATGTGGTGTATTGTGATGAATTTGGATTGAGGTTGTGGTGTGTTCTTAAACAAGGTGATCATTTTTTTCATATGTCTCATGAAACATACAATTTCATGACTATGAACTACCAGAAAAACAATTTGGAATTAGATTCTGTAGTTCATGTTTTGAATACATGGTGTTTTCACATATTTGGTGTGAAAATTATGTTATTTACATATCATACTATCATGAACCACATTGTTTCATAAACGGATTGAATTTTTGATAAAAATTATGGTTGGAGTATATAAAAGTAATATTCATTTAATTTATTTATACACCAAGTGAATAAAATTTGATAATGGATGAATTAAGAAGAAAATCCAACAGTCAGATGGAAAAAAGATGCCACAAGTCAGGGACAACTGGTGTCTGTAACAAACTAAATTCCATTTAATTTTGAGGAATGATGTAGTGTTGTGGTTTTCTTCCTGGTTTACTTTGTTCCAAATTTATTTGATAAGGATTAAGTGGAAATGTCACTCAATTAAGAATGTGTATCTATGATTTTAAAACACAATGGTGGGGAGACTATTGAGGTATTAATGCTAGAGTGAAGATAAATATAGAGTTTTCATGATTTGATGTTTTTACCTATAGTTTTTAGGAAAAAATCCTTCATTATTAACAAAATTCGAGATAGGATGATCTTCCATGAATAAAATATAATATTAAAAAACAAAACTAAATTTTTTCTTGGTTGAAAAAACTGAAACATGGATGAATTTTTTATGATATACCTCAACCTACAGTATGTTAAGTAAGAGCACCAATGGACTAAAGGTATGTTTTTTTCTGTTAATATTCCTATTGTAAAAATGGATTATATATACCTAGATTTATTGATAGGTCTCTAAAGGATGTTTAGGAGACATTATTCAATATTGGCGATAGTGGATAGGAATGTAAATAAGTCCCAATTAACCCTTACTCATTAATCTAAATTAGTGTAGAACATATATAAAATCTATATATTATATGATATAAAGATTAAAGGATGACAATATTTAATACCATGAAAGTTATATCCAATGTTCACATATCATTTTGGAAAAAACATACAACATTCCCTTAAGAAATAGTTGATTATGATTGTGGTATATCATCCTAAAATGGATGGACACTGTATGTGGAAAATCCAAATAATTCATTACATTAATGGATTTTAGTGCCTCATTGAAGTATCACATACCATTATTTAGATCTCTTTTAATATTAGTTTTTATTTTTCAATACATATTGATATTTTTTAAGCATTGTATTTTCATCCTTGTCGTTATACACTTTATTTATGGAATTTGGCGAGGTATCTATAGTTGGATAAATCATTATAAAATAAAAAATGATTAAGATTTAGTTGACTTGGAGGATAATGGAGACAACATAGAGTCTTAAAAAATCATATAAGAATCATCATTAAAATCAAATATAATTAGAAGTGCATGACCATGTGCTATTGGGTGTCATATCAATGATTGGGAATCACCATTTTGGGATGTATGGAATGATGTATCATCAATATATATTCCATGATGGGATACTTTAATTGGATTGTGGGGATGATTATCAGGTATAATTATCACCTAGGTTCATATAAGTCCATATTTTATTTCATGTATCTTAGTTGAGGATATATAAAACTGTTCATGAAAATGTGATTCTATGGGATCAAATTGACTTATTGTTAGGTGAAATGTTGAATCATGTTCTAGTATGGCGTTTTTTAGGAAAGAGATAGTCTTTCATGTTAAAAGAAATATTTTAGTTCATGTTTTCTAGAAAAAATTTTGGATTCTAGAATGAACATGGAAAAGTGAGAGTGAAGTTTTCATGAATGGAATAGACTCTTTTAAACATATTGTGGTTTCCATCTTCACAATTAATTAAAGAATAATGGTGGGAAAATTGTATTACCACCACTTTTAGGAAATTAACTAGTTATTTTTTCATGTATATTAATTAATTAAGTTATGTTTCAGGGGAGGGGGGTTTGAGTGGTTTCTATATGTTTACAATTATTATAGTGTTCTAGTATTTGAGAACATTAACACGAAATAATGAACACCCCCTCAAGACACCATGAAACAAAAATAGTGGGAAATAGATAGGTACATAGTTAGGCATAAGGTTTTTCCAGACCATGAGTTCACAATGGTGAAATCATGAATGTTTAGACATAGGTATTTATCATTGTTTGCCTAAGGTTTCTCTAATAAAGTGAGACAAACATTCAATGGCTGTTTGGAGGTAGTTTTTAATGGATGGTTAGAGATTATTTTTCATTACAATGATCTAAAATAGTGAACAATTTAGAATTAGACACTTATATTATTAATGTAATCAAATTTATATCCTAATAAAATTGTTTTCCCCATAATCCAAACCTAAATAAATTTTCTCTTCCTCTTAAGAAAGTTTAGACCCTTCCCTTGGATCTTGTAGTGATCCATCAATGATTATCAGTGTGTGTTAGGATGGATTCCATTGTGTATTCCAATTCACAGAGATTTTAATTAGATTTTGAGATTTTTCTTTTTCTTGGATTCATTAATATACTTTATTTTGTATATTTACATGTTCTATGATGTTAATAATGATGAGTTATGGTTTTGTAGATTTTTGGGTAAATGATCAATGCTCAGTTTTTGGATTTTCATGCTAATTTTTGGAAGCATTTGTGTTTTTATTCATTTAATATTTTGTTTCTAAGGTTGGTGGGAACAAAATTGAATCCTTTTATTAAAAAACAATGTATTTATATCAAATTGAATTAATTAATGAATTTTAATTTTGAAATTTATATGAAAATATTGAGAGAAACAGTCTCTATTAATGGTTTTTAATATTTTTTAAATTACTAGTTCTACATTGTGCATTGCTCAAAAATTTAAAAAAGAGGATTTTAAAATATTAATTTTTCTATTTAGGTAAAATTTCTATATTAATTTCATCAATAAAAATATATTTTATTGAAATGGTTTGGAAAAATTTGTTTGGCATGGTATTTGGAATAAATATTTGGTGTGTGTTCATTTTCATTGATGTGACCATGTGGATGGGTTTTGTGCCATTTTGGAACATAGTATATATTAACCATGAGACAAAATGGTAGATTGATGAGAGAATTATTAACATTATTGGCCAATCTCATGGAAATCCATGTGTGATTTTGTGGGAATTAATGGTCATGACATATGGAATTGATAAATGGTTCTAATGTATATTTCGGTTAAATTTCATGTATTTTTTTGGAATAAAGAATCATTTTCCATAGAAATAATTTTTTTGATATAAACTATTTTGAATTGTTTTATAAAATGTGTTTTAAATCTAATTAATAAATGATATATCTTAATTTCATTAGTGGTAATGTCAATTGGGTAAATCCTAATGACTCTTATACTACCCCTTACTTTGAAACATTGATGAGTTGGGTGATATTTGTAGGATCGAAATAAAAATGTAGATGCTCAATATACAAGAGGGGGGGGGGGTGAATTGTATAATTTAAAAATTCCTTTGCAACCTTTAAAGTTGGTAACGGATAAATATGTTTTCCTTAGACAAGGAAAGATCTAAGTTTAACAAAGTTAAACTAAGAAGATTCACAACACCTCTAATAACCAATTGGAGAATTGGAAACCAAAGATTACAATATGAGATTCTACATTAAATCATATAGAATTAAAATTAATCAGAGTACAAACGTAAAGAAATATAAGAAGATTATACTTTCCTTACAATAAAAAAGTGTAGCGAAAAAAAGTAGAAGAACTACAAGTAACAAGATAAAAGTCTTTTAACCCAAAGAGAAGGGTATCCAACAACCTTGGATAAAGGTCCCTTGATTTATAAATTTAAGCAAGTATGTCTTACCCACACCAGGGTAAGCCCTCGATACGAAGATCGGAATCTCTGTCGTGCTATCCCCGCAAGCCCTCATCTTCAAGGTAGTTGGAACCTCTGTCTTCCTCAGCAAGGAAGCCCTCGAACTTCAAGGTAGTCGGCACCTCTGACTTCCTATCCCCGGAAGTCCTCGAATGTAATCACCAACATTCTGAGTCACACAAAGCAATTTGAACGAGCAGTTAAGTACGCATAAGGCATGAAAAGCTTCTCTCTCTACAAATCACCTTAACAGCATGTGGTCTCTAGATCGATCAACTTCATTATTCACTTAATTCCATTGTAGAGCTCTTTCAAATGAGCTCATATTTATAGGAAAATTTCCAACGGTCGCCTCCCTCCTCCAACGGTCATATTTTCCATGAAATTCGGAGGGACTTGTACATGTGTAACTCACTCAACGGTTAGTTTGAAACAGAATGGACGACATCGTTTAATAACAAACCATGTATAACTCAATGCATGAAATTGTTTTGAAATGGAACATATGTAAGAAAAAGTAATATTAAAATTTCCGATTGTAAGAAAATTAAAATTACTGAGTCTAACCAAAAAGAAATTTGGAGTCTTTGTTAAGAAATGTTCGGATTCTGTTTTATAGGAATTCAGAGTCTGGTTTCACCAGAGATCAGAATCTGAACTTGCAGAGTTTGAAGTCGAACTAGTAAAAGTTCGGAGTCGAACTTCATAAGAGTTTGTAGTTGAACTACTTAAGAGTTTGGAGTCAAAATTCATAAGAGTTTGGAGTCGAACTACTTAAGAGTTCAGAGTCGAACTTCATAAGAGTTCGAAGTCAAACTACTTAAGAGTTCGGAGTCGAACTTCATAAGAGTTTGGAGTGGAAATACTTAAGAGTTCGGAGTCGAACTTTATAAGAGTTCGGATTAGAACTACTTAAGAGTTCAGAGTCGAACTACATAAGAGTTCGGAGTCGAACTACTTAAGAGTTCTGAGTCGAACATCATAAGTGTTCGGAATTGAACTACATAAGAGTTCAGAGTCGAACTACTTAAGAGTTAGGAGTCCAGAATTCATGAAAGTTCGGAGTCCATAATTTGGATTGGAACTTCATAACAGTTCACATCCAGAATTCGGATCCTAAAAATAGAATGTTCTAAATATTTACATTATATGGCTCTGGGATTTTGGGTATGAATTCGGTTTTTGTACTTAAGAAAAATATTGCTTTGTATAAGAAAATATAGGTTAGGGTAAATTTCCTTAAAGAAGTAGATTTTCCTTATAGAGGTAAAATTTATATTTCCTTAAGTATAAGGTGTCTGTGATTTTCAAAATAAGAAGGAATGGAAAAGTCATAAGGAAAACCTTATTGAATCAACAATCTCCCCCTTATTGGAAAGCAAAAACATCCTTACGAAAAAGAATATAAGGACTTTGAAAAATATCATTAGACTTTGAAACTATGACTTATCTCCCATTGTTCATGGATGAAAGTGAATACAACTAACTCCCCCTTAGGCATTGAAACACTAAGGATTGTATTCTGAATTTTCGGAGTGAAGTTTTCATTATTGTAAGAATGAAAAACTTCATAGTGGGAAAATCCCACTTTCATTAAGGATATTTCACTTAGAAAATTTTTCTTTCTCCTCCTTAGGAGTAGTTCTTTTTCCTTCTCCACATTTTTGATTTTCAAAAAGAATTGAAGGGAATGGAAAAGAAAATATGGTACCTGAAACATTAGTATATAACAAGATACATGCACCCAAATAACATTTCATTAGAGTTGGGAAAATTTTACAAAGAATGTCAATTACAAAAAAAGGATCAGAGTGAGTTCATTTGTCTTCCTTTTCCTTCGGGATGAGCTTCTTTAACAAGGTTTTTAGCCTCTTCAAGTCTCTTTGGTCTTCCTCAACTTGCCTCTCCAAGGCTTTTACCTTTTCTTCTTGGACTTTTAAAGCTTCTATCTGAGCCTCCATGGCTTCTTTCTGCAAATTTATTATTTCATATTGCTTTTCCAACTTCTACTGAAACTCAATCCAGAAATCTCTATCACTTTTCCAATTATGAGATACTGAGTTAAGCTTCCCATTCAGGTCCCTGACCTGTTGATTCCAAGAATTTTTCTCTTGGGACAACTTTTCATAAATCTCGTTAACCTTTTTATCCCCCATTTCAAAAGCATTTTGAACTTCAGCCTAAAAACTCTCAAACTGAACTAAATCTTCATCAACTCTCTTAGACCACTTTGCTACCTTACTACATGACTTTATATGCACATCATAATCGATAAGAAAACTTTTTTTTCAGCTTCAAGCTTCACAAACTTATCCATGACCATGGATAAGGAATTTGATTTCTGATTCATACTTTGTTGCAGCATTTGGCATCTGGAATCTATAGTTGGAAAAATCAGAATGGTGTCCATAAACTTCTTCAGAGATTGATCCAAAAAATCATGACCATGAGATGATGATTCCGAATTAGAAACATTGCTTGGAGATTGATCTTCTTAAGCTTGCACCAACTTCCTTCTTGAGGTACCACCAACTTCTTTCTTCCTTATAATATCATTTATTGGAGTCTCTAGAAGAGCTTGCTTCCCCTTATCAGCTCTTGAAATGGGTTGCTCATCAGGAGATACTTCCTCTGATTCAGAAACTCAAATAATATGGTCTTCATCTGGTTTCTGGTTTTCTTGTCCTTCCTCAAGAAAATTCCTGTGATAGGATTCTTCCTCATCATACAAGATATTTTCTACTTCTTCTTCTTGCTGTTTCTTATCATCATTATTACTAGCTTCCTCATCTCCCTTCCCTGGAGTTACTAACTTTGTGGATTCTACCTTATCTTTATAAACCTCTACTTTCCTAATAAAGGCATCTAAATCTTCACTTCCCTCTTCTTCTTATTCTTCTTCTTCTTCTCCTTCAACCTCTTCAACATCTTCCTATACTTCTTCAGCAACTTCTTCCTCTACATTTTCAGTAAATTCAACTACTTCTTTGCCCTTTGATTTTCTTGGAGTGACATAGTTGTTGCCTGGAGTTTCTGGTAAAGAAGGTTTAGAACCGAACGTTTCTGGAACGAGAAGCATTTAGGAAGCTAACTATATATCTTTCAGCAATGATTGCACCACTTTAGCTTCAGACAACTTCTTTTTCATTTTCTTTTCTTTTCCCTGCTTCTCTAACTCTTCTGCAGCTTTTTCTTTTAAGGCCTTAGCCTCTGCAGTGTCCAATCCGAATTGTGGATCCATTTCCTTCCTCTTCTCTTTGTCTTCCCTCCACTTGGATGCCACTTCATCTATATATATTTTCTTCTTCTTTAGCTTGGGAGGAGATGACTGATTTTTCTTAGGATGAGGATTTTCTTTATCAGCAACCACTTCCTTAACCTTTCTCTTCTTCCTTGTCTTTTTGGATAGTTCCGGATTCTGAGTTTCTTTCTGATCTGATTCAACATCTTCCAAAGATAGAGGGTAAAATTCTCCAGATTCACTGGAAAAACCCATATTCATCCTCTTCAAAGTATCATCATTTACTAACATAATCTAGCAATTCCAGAATTTTTATTTGTATGCAACCTTGAAGGATTCTAGGCACCGAACTATCAGCCTAGATAGTAAGGCATGGTATAATTATTTGAGCTCTCAAATTCCCTTTTTTGATATTCTTGATCGTAATCAAGACATGCCTAATCAAATTTATCTTTCTTAAATTTACCAAGAAATCTAAGACATAGATATCACTTTTCTTAAAATTATCTTTTCCGCCTCTTCTTGGTACGAGAAAACCTTGTACCTAGAGATGAAGAATCTTATTGTTCGGAGTTAGATGAGCAATATTAGCGGTCGTAGCATCCATAAGTCCGAGGCATTTTATAGCCTTCACCATGTTGAAACTTCCTTTCTCATCTAGAAGCTTATGTGAGAAAAACTCAGCTTCCCCCTCATAGGACAGACCATCCCAGATCGCAGCCTTGGTGTAGGATAGCTTATAAGTCTTGCCATAAGGATTGAAAGAAAACCACTCTCTGTCGTCTTCCATCAGGAAGGAAACAGACTCCTAGAACTCGATCAACAAATATGTATAAACTGGATCCTGTTATTCTGACTTGAACAAGAAAATGTCTTCCCAACCATTCAAATTTATATTCTTGGTTATAATAGAACCATGATTTTAGAAATCTGGATGAACTAACATTTCCCGGAAGACTAACCACTTATAGATTGGTTTCGCAGTTGACATATATTGAGATGTAGCTTCTACAGACATTCGGAGTGAATAATCCTGAAAGATTCAGAATGACTTTGAAAAGTTCGGAATCAGTCTTAAGAAGGGAAGTAGGGCTTCGAGGCACGAAGGCTTTCAAAACCAATGTGGGACGAGTCTTGGGGTCCCCTTTATATAGGCGATGGATGTGACCGTTGGTCTTCCAAAATCTATCTAATGGTTGAAAAATCGTTGATCTGATCTAATGGTTGAAAACACTCCCGAAAGGAAAAACCTGACTTCGATATTTTGATGTTTTTAAGGAAAACATTCAGATTTGAGAAAAACTAGAATCCGAACTTTTAAAACTTAGGAAAATACCAGAAAGTGAAATATGATTACGAAACTACAAGAAAGGAAATCATAGTTCTCAGATTGGCTAGAATGATTGTTCATAATTGGTAATATTCTTCTTGAAGAAATGAATTTAAAAACAAACTCATTATGAAATTTCCATTACGAAAATCTCGTTACGAAAACGCCAGTACGAAAATCTCCATTCTGAAAGTTCTCAGTATGAAAATCTCCATTTCGGATGTTCTTGGTACGAAAATCTCCATTCCAGAAGTTTTCATTCCGAGAATTTCAATCCTGAATATTTTAGTTCCAGAAATTCCCATTTCGGAAACTTCAGTTCTGAAAAGTTTGGAAAAATAACTACAAAAATTTTAGTTACACTATTTTCAAAAAACAGATTACGAAAATTTTAGTTACACTAACAATCAAATGTACTCCCCATATAAAAAGGAGTTTATTACTGTTATGAGAACTTTTCAACAAGAAGTTAATGAAGAATGATTACCTTATAGTTATCATTCACAACTTTTGTTTAATGTATTCAAATATATCGGAGGGTAATGATTTTGTGAAAATATCAGCAAGTTGATCTTGCGTTCCGATAAACTGAAGAATGATATCTCTTTTAGTTTTGATAATCTTTTCAAAATATATTTTGTTACCAGTCATGTGCAGGGAACATCCACTATCCATGTATGATGTGTTGGTTTTGGTAATTCCTATATCATCCTGAAATCAAGAAAAGAATTAGACTTTTGGAATCCAAACTTGTTTGGATTCGAGATTTCCAGACAACAAAATTTTAGGAACTCACACTTTCTTAGAAACAGGGGCTTTATGAAAACCTAGAGATTGGGTTTTATTTAAAGGACAATTCTTTACCCAGTGACCACCACATTGACACTTGGTACAAAATGGGGCACTTTGTGGAACAAATTAGTTGTTACTAAAAGTTGATTTTTCATGGGTATAACCAAATCCGGATTTGTTTCTTAAAGGTCGTATTTGTGAATACATTTTATCCAAATTTTCTTTACCTTTGGTAAAGTTTGACAAACACTTATTTAAAGAAAAAATTTCGGACTTGAGTTTAATAACCAAGTTTTTATCTCCAATATCATTAAATTTAGAAGTAGAGCTAGGCTCGAAAACACTTTTCTTAAAAATTACTTGTTCTAACTCCTTATAAAGTTTGATCTTCTCATAACTTACTTCCTCAAGATTTTTTGAAATACTTATAAAATCAGAATTTTTTCTATCAGGATATTTAGAGAGATCTGATATTTCTTTTGTAAGAATAAAATTCCTAGAGTTTGATTTATCAAGTTTTTTATTGAGTTTAGAATTCTCAATCTCAAGAAGATCAGCAAACCTAGACACTTCTTCATAGGTAGGTGAAGTATTTTCTTCATCAGAAGAGGATTCTTCATCTGAAGAGTTATAATACTTACTATCATTTGAATTTAAAGATACATTGTTCAATGATTCATAATTTCATACCTTAGCTATAAATAAATGATTTTTAATGGGTAATCTAGCTATAAGACCAAGATTTTTCTGCCCTGAAGATTCATAATCAGAAGATTCATCTGAATAGTCACCACCACTGGCACTATAGGTGTCATTTTCTTTCAGTACTTTCTTAGCTTCGGTTTTGTAATACTTATTTCTGTTCCTTTCAGAATGCCTTTCTTTTCTTTCATTCTTTTTGAGCATAGGGAAATCTGGTCTAATATTTCCAACTCTCTTGCATTCATAACAAGTAACTTCTCCATCTTTCTTGTATTTCCTTTCCTTTTTCTTATACTTGGATTTGAAATTTCTCTGGCCAGCTATCTTGTTCATCCTTCGAGCAAGATTTTCTAACTCAATTTTTGAGACTTCACTTTTACTAGATTCTGATTGAATAACCACATTCTTAGACTTGGATCTGGTTACTCTCTTAGGAGTATTAGTTTTCATATGATTTGATGTTATTATAAAAGCAACAAAACCATTCCCATTCTTCTTTTTGTTGTTGTCACAATCTCTCTTAATTCATGTTTCATGTTGGATAAGAGTTCCAAATATCCCATCAAGAGAAATTTGAGCGACCTTCCTATTCTCATCAATAGATTTTCTCTTTTATTCCCCCTCATTGGGAATAATATCACTTATCTTATCCACAAGGGCTTCATCATCTAACCCTTTTTCTCCAATAGAATGTAAACTGTTGACTATAGTCATAAATCTACATTGAACTTTACAGATTGGTTCACCATATAGAAAATTGAATCCATGGTATTCTGCTCTAAGCATAGCTCTCCTTGTTTCAATCACTTTAGAAGTTCCAAAGTGTGTAACTTATAACTTCTTCCAGATACAATTAGATGCTTCATAAGAAGAAATTTTGCTATATATATTTCTATTCAATGAACATAGTAATGTATTATGTACCTTATAATTGAGTTGATACTCTTGCTTTTCCTGGTTAGTGAAAGTTCTAACTTCCTTATCAGGAATTTTATAATCACCAGTAAGAATAACAAAATTATCCACACCAGTATTGATAACAAAAGTCTTCATTCGATCTCTCCAGTACTCATAGTCATTACCATCAAATATTAGTGGTCTTGTAGTATTTAGATTATCAATAGAACCAACATTTATTCCTTCCATTCTTAAAAAAACTTGGAAACCAAACTAGTTAATAGAAAATGATTGTAACCACAAAGTTCAGAATATCAATTTTGAATGACAATTCGGAATGACAAAGTTCAGAATGAAAAAACAACTTTCTATGAATAGAATAAGAACAATGAAAAAGTGAGCAAGAAAAACTTATATGTGAATATAAATATTTCAGAGACCTACTCTGATACCATTTGTTGGATCGAAATAATGATGTAGATGCTCAATATACAAGAGGGGGGTGAATTGTATACTTTAAAAATTCTTTTGGAACCTTTAAAGTTGGTTACAGATAACTATGTTTTCCTTAGACAAGGAATGATCTAAGTTTAACAAAGTTAAACTAAGTAGATTCACAACACCTTTAATCACCAATTGGAGAATTGGAAACCAAAGATTACAATATGAGATTCTACCTTAAATTGTATAGAATTTAAATTAATCAGAGTAAAAACGTAAGGAAATATAAGAAGATTATACTTTTCATACAATAAAAAAGTGCAGCGGAAAAACAAGTAGTAGAACTAAAAGTAACAAGATATAAGTTTTTTAACCCAAAGAGAAGGGTATCCAACAACCGTGGATAAAGGTCCCCTGATTTATACTTTTAAGCAAGTCTGTCTTACCCACACCAGGGTAAGCCCTCGATACAAAGATCGGAATCTCTGTCTTGATATCCCTGAAAGCCCTCAAATTCAAGGTAGTTGGAACCTATGTCTTCCTCAGCAAGGAAGCCCTCGAACTTCAAGGTATTCAGCACCTCTGTCTTCCTATCCCAGGAAGTCC
Organism: Viscum album; assembly: GCA_963277665.1. Lineage (NCBI taxonomy): Eukaryota > Viridiplantae > Streptophyta > Magnoliopsida > Santalales > Viscaceae > Viscum > Viscum album. Next base: position 1,045,458,600 of record OY728126.1, on the reverse strand, counting down.
TCGAATGTAATCACCAACATTCAGAGTCGCACGAAGCAATCTGAACGAGCAGTTCAGTACGCACAAGGCATGGAATTATTCTCTCTCTAGAAATCACCTTAAAAGCGTGTGGTCTCTAGATCTATCAACTTCATTCTTCATTTCATTTCTTTGTAGAGCTCTTTCAAATGAGATCATATTTATAAGAAAATTTCCAATGGTCGGCTCCATCCTACAATGGTCATATTTTCCTTGAAATTCGGAGGGACCTGTACACGTGTAACTCAACCAATGGTTAGTTTGAAACAGAATGGATGACATCATTTAATAACAAACCTTGTATAACTGAATGAACAACATAATTTTGAAATGGATCATATGTAAGAAAAATTCATATTAAAATTTTGGAGTGTAAGCAAATTAAAAGTTTTGAGTCTAACCAAAAATAAATTTGGAGTCTATGTTAAGAAATGTTCGGATTCTGTTTTAAAGGAATTCAGAGTCTGGTTTCACAAGAGATCAGAATCTGAACTTGTAAATTTCGAAGTCGAACTAGTAAAAGTTCGGAGTCAAACTTCATAAGGGTTCATAGTCGAACTACTTAAGAGTTCGGAGTCAAAATTCATAAGAGTTCGGAGTGGAACTACTAATGAGTTCGGAGTCGAACTTCATAAGAGTTCAGAGTCAAACTACTTAATAGTTCGGAGTCGAACTTCATAAGAGTTCGGAGTCAATCTACATAAGAGTTCAGAGTCGAACTTCATAAGAGTTCGGAGTTGAACTACTTAAGAGTTGAGTGTCAAACTACTTAAGAGTTCGGAGTCAAACTACTTAAGAGTTCAGAGTAAAACTTAATAAGAGTTCAGAATTGAACTACTTAAGAGTTCGGAGTCAAACTACTTAAGGGTTCAGAGTCCAGAATTCATGAAAGTTCGGAGTCCATAATTCAGATTGGAACTTCATAACAGTTCACATCCAGAATTCGGATCCTAAAAACATAATGCTCCAAATTTTTACATTATATGGCCTTGGGATTTAGGGTGTGAATCTGGTTTTTGTACTTAAGAAAAATATATCTATGTATAAGAAAATCTAGGTTAGGGTAAATTTCCTTAAAGAAGTAAATTTTTCTTTATGGAGGTAAAATTTATATTTCCTTATGTATAATGTGTTTATGATTTTCAAAACAAGAAGGAATGGAAAAGTCATTAGGAAAATCTTATTGACTCAACAATATTGTATATAATAATGTTTGAAATTTCAATGTATCCATGTTCTATAGTGATGAATCAGGATTACTTAGGCATGGATTGATAATTTGAATCTTGGACATTTTTTATGAGTTTCTACTTGATTTCTTGGTTTTCTTTAGGTTTTTTGTTTCAATTTGCAACATTGTATGATGAATTGATTTATGGTTTTTGTTTGGTATTTTTGTTAGTTTCAATATAATTGAGTTAAATTACATTGTAATGAGGCATTATATTATGTTTTTTTAAAAATAGTTATATTTGATGGGTTGTTTTATTTTTAAATGGAAAACCATTCACCCACTATTTATGAATCCATTTAAATTTATTTGTAGTGGTTGGCATCTTGGTTATGATAGCTATGGCCTAGAAATGTCCTACAACCCTCTAAAGCCAACACAGAGGGGAGGGATACTATAGAAATAAAGATTAAATTTATTTTATTAATTGAAGGAATCATTTTATTAGAAAAGTTTATATATTTAAAATATTAACTTATTACTGTTAATGAAATTTTTGATAAATAGGATTGATATAAAAAATATATTTTTTAAACAAAAAATTCTCAAATTTAACCATGTATTTTTATAAAATTAATATTAATATTGGAATAAGAATAGATTTTAATATTTTATTATGAATTACTTTATTGTTATGTAATTAAAGGATGATTATTTTTTAATAGGTATGATATTTTGATTAATTGTTTTATAAAGGAAACATTTACCTACATAAATAATTATAGTTAATTGGGATTTTATAAAATTTTATAGGGGATTTTACATTTTGAGTCATGGTGAAAAAATGAAAATATTATTTAATTAAATGTTAATAATAAGATATTATATATCATCACAAACTATTCATACATAGTCATTACATTTTTTTCTACGGAATAATGAAAACGATAATCAAACATACTACCAAATACCATATTAGATTACTTTCTTTGGAAACATTGAAACATCCACATAAGTACATATGTGAGATACATGGTATCCCACTAGATTCTCCAAGACATAATCCCTTCATAGATATATCATATATAAAATTTATCTTTATAAACTTGGTCTGGAAACATAAAAAGTGTTGATCTCAGATACTCAGTATGGAATAAATGTGAGATATATAATCACAAAAATACTAATAAAGGTATGAGAATCTGATCATAAAATTAGATGATCATAAAATTCATATCATATATCATAAACATAAATCAATGAAAAAATATTATCATTTCATAAGGAATGACTCAAATATGGCATGTTCCTGATTTGGGCTTGAGATTCCCTCCCATATACCCAATATTTTTCGGTCTTGGAATGACCTCCTATGTACCCTATTTTTTTGGTCTTGGTATGGCCTCTTGTTTACCCTCTTTTTTTAGTCCTAATATGCTATCTTTTTTTAGGATTGTGATACCCTCAGATGCACCATCGTGTTTCAATCGTGGGATTAGCTTCTTTGTATCCTTTTGTTTCAAGCTTATGAAGCTTTTTCTATTATATATTTGTACTCCCTTTTGTTTACCCTCTTGTTTCGTTATTTGGATGGCCTATTGTATACGATATTTCTCCGGGCATAATATTATTTATGTCTTTTGTATTGGGATTCCCTCCCACTCACCGTTTTGATCTCATAAAACATTTTTCATTACCCAATGTATTGGAGGGTGATATAATTCCCACCTATCACATTATAAAATCATACACACTTTTTCACAAGGTAATAAAACTAGCATCGTATCATGACCTAGAAAAAGAGATGTTTTTTTGAACAACACATAATAACCCATGAAATGAAATTGGTGTCATAAATATGTAATTATATCATAATATGTAGAAAAATTTTGGTTTGATAACCATTTAATCAATTCATACCCCATTAATTTAAAAATAAAAATACATGTGGAAGAGGATCATGTTTCATAAGAATATTAACAATCAAAGAGAAACTTGTGTTGATAAACCACTTGATATAAAAACATAATCCATTTAGAGAAAGAATATGAATGGATCCCTGGGATTATTTCCCAAAAGGGAATGAGTAACATAAAAAGATGTCATGTTGTATGGAAAATAATATTGAAATACTATTTAATGAAAATTCATGTGGAAAATATCCTTTCATATTTGTAAAATGATTTTTATGTACCATAAAACTGTTATAAAAAAAGATTATTTGAAAAAAAATTAAAACCTAGAATGAAGGATTTAAATAACTTCGAATAAATAATTTATTGAAAAACTATAAATGAAGCATGAAATAATTGTGAAGATATTTTCAGTGAAAAATATTGAAACATTATTATTTATGATTTTAAATTCTTCAAATCATTTTATTTGGAAACAAATTTTTGAAAACATTCTATGTAATCTTTGAAAAATCGTTTTAAACAATTTTAATGAATAATTTTATTGAAGACTATTATTCATTTCCACAAAATATTAACATATAAAAACATTCAGAATATTATAATAATATTTTAATAGAAAAATAACCATATAAAATTACAAATTATGTATTTGGGGAAATATGGTCATGAAAGTGGAAAAGTCCACACATATTGGCTATTCCTTTTTAATCATAAATGTTTAGAAAAGATCATTAATTAGAAAAAAATAACATTTCTTTTTTATATATTTTAAAAAATGTAATAAAATGGAAAAATTAAATTTAAAACAACATTGGATAATAGTGAAACATTTTGAAATGCCTTTTTTTTAAACATGATTTTGATTGAACATATAATTCTGACATAAGACACAGGTAAAGAAGAATATTAATAAAAATTCATTATAAATAATATGATGTACCAAATAGTGGAAAATTATATAAATCCATGAATATATAATTAATTACCATGGATAATAAAATTCATCGGTGTTATTGAGATATAAATAACAATATTTCATCAATGGAAACATAATAGTAAACAATCACTATAAATAATGAGATCATTCTAATAAAGTATTACCACTTTGGTTACATTAAATAATAATAAAATGGAAGTATTAAAATTAAAAGAATCATAAAATATAATTAAAATAAAAAGACTCATGATTTATCATGACAAAGGTAGCATATACAATTAAAAGAAAAATGTATGTTCATAACATGACATGTGTCTCAATGAATGAAACTTTAGACAAAACTACATTAGTAATGTGGTAATTTTTTATACATAAATCCCATCAAAGAGATATCATAATATTTATTTTTTTTAAAAAATTATTGTAATATTCAAAAAATACATTCATGGAATGTATAAACACCAAAAAATGAAATGAGTTGTAAACATTGATTGTATCTCATGAATAATAAAAAGATAGATGAGTAATCCCCTAACCTTAAGTATAAGTAACATTTTACATTTTCAAACCTCATGTATAATAAATATATTGTTCCTATAAATCTACCACAAAATCTTATTCTAATAAATAATAACATATATTACTGACTAATAAATTTATATTTCTTGTTTATTAATAATTCCTTGTTAATGTAATGTTAATGGTAATAACTTCTTTGTTTATCGTAGGTGTTTTGACTTTTTATTCACCATCATCTTACATAAATCCCGAATTTCATATTTGTATAATGAAAAAAAATATTTATATATCATATTTATTCAACATATAAATTATAATCATTATAGATAAAAGATATAAATTTTAAATGAAATACACCATTCATGTTGACGATATGTCATATGTATGCATGAATGAAACATCCATTTTATTTTAGAATTGAAATAAAGAAAGTATTCAATTATATTTATTTAAAGCTATAATACAATTTATGTTTAATTTTTATTTCATATATATCATATGAATTTTTTAAACCCATCCTTAATAAGTTTCATGCAATGCGTAAATGAATCACATCACATTGAGGAAGTGGTAGTCCACACTTTCACAAACGATGTTATCGTATTTACACAAAATGTAATTCCTGGTGGTATGATTTATATAATAACTAAATAAGTATAAATATATCATAGATATAATATATATCATATAAAAACAATGTGTCTATAATAATTCCCAACAATTATTATTGGTAAAGGTTAAACGAATAACATCGTTTCGGGCGGTGTTAGTTCATTGAACCTATGAATGGTATGTTCGTTACCCCCATGATGGAATTGTGTATATATGAATTTAGTACCATTATAATGAATCTATTTCAAAATATATAGTATAATTTATACATTCAATAATCATTAAATTATAATATTTATGGGTTTGATAATAAAAAAAATACAAATGATCTTGAGGAACGATGTTACATTTTATTCCAGTAATTTATTTTGGTTTACACCATAATGATTCCATAGATTGATTAATAAAAAAGGTGATGCTTCATAGTTAAGGGAATTTATGTTTATGATATATTCATGAAAATTATAGTCGATTTAATGTGTATTGAGAGGTGTGAATATGTGGGAGGTCTGAGTTTCTTTTTAAGTGGAGGGATTGGCCACACTTGGTGTATTTAAAAAAGATTTTTTTACTCAAGTATTTAGTGTTATTAAATCATCCATGTGGGCTATTTTGTAACCATGGAGGTTTAGTGTCCAAAATATGTCCATAAAATAGGTTTTGGAAATGTGTATAGGGAAATTTCCCCCTTAATATTATGGTTTTGTCCCTGGTTATGTTTTTTAGCTTAATCGATATAATTAATCTTAAATAGATTCACTCATATTTTTTAGAAGAAAATTATGTTAAAAATATATTAAATTATATATAATTCTTATTCCAGAGTTATAATTAATTTTCCTAAATCCATTTCACATATTTGGAATAAATTAATTTAAATATAATCCAACAAACATGATGACAATGCGAGTTTTTTAAGTAAAAATATTTATTATAGTTCTATTTTTTGATTTGAAAATTCAAAGTGAAATTTATAATAATTAATTTTTTTTATTAATTGATAATAATATTAAAAAAAATTAAACTTTAAAACCATTTAATAATTTATTTTAACTATTACAAAAATTATAAAAAAGCAGTTTTGATTTATAATACATAATTTCTCCATATTCGTTAAAAAATGAAACATAACATAAAAATAAAAAAATCACCCTAAAAAAAATATATGTCTCACATTAAATAATTATGTTTATTTTCTAATATAAATATTAAATAAATGAAAACTTTTATATCAAAAATGCATTCTCCATTAAGATGCATTATATCTACTTTTATTAAAATATATCTTTTTATGTGTAATATTGCGTCTCTTCTTGTATTGTGCGTAATTTTTTTTCATGAAAATGAAAAAATTGATTGATTATATAACATATAAATTTAATTAATACAATTCATTAATATTGAATAATTTAACTTATTATTTTAATAACCTTTTGCACATAAAATATAGTCTTTTATAAAATCATTCCCTTTATATACATTGGATTCTATATTCATTTATAATTAATATTTTACCAATGAATTAAAATATTTAATTTCATAATGTAGTTAATCCAATAATATTCAATTTAATGATTTTGTAAAACCTTATTATATTAAATAGTAGTATTTAAAAAAAATAGATTATAGTTTAGTAAAACTTGGTCTTTCATGTCACGCAAGCCATTTGTTAATGTCGATCATTCATGTAACATAAGATGACCTTATTGTTCCATTTGTAGAATGATAAACATGATATTGTTTGTAAGGTGTTATTTTCATGGTGTTTTATATAAATCAATCCAACCATTTTGTTTTAAATAAAGAAAATATTTTCAGCATTGCGTGAAATGAGAAAAATGCCAAAAAGATTATCAAAATTAGAAAAAAAATATATTTTTAAAAATCATGTGGTGTTACATTCTACCTCCCTTAAAAATTATTTTTCTTACAAAAATTTCCTATATTATCAAATATTTAATAATTGAATTTTCCAATAATATAAACACAAATCATAGAAATGAATACTGACCCCTCTTATAAAATGGGAAGGTTGGAAAGATAACAGTTAACCAAAGGAACACATAGCAATATTTCAATATAAGATAAAACATGCTCTTCGTGAAAATATGGACATGGATGTAAATCCTAAATTATCATATATATTGATAAAGATCACCAATAACATGAATGTGGGTGATTGATAGAAATGTAACAATTACAGATCGATAAAATTTAAAAGCAAGATAGAGGTAATTGATATCATCAAAGATGATGATAACAATACATAATTTTATTTCATGACCCTTTTACTAATATTGAATAATTTTTTTACAAAAAGTTATACTTATTTTTATCATTAACTTTCCTACTAAAAATATCACACATTGGTCAGGTCAAGAAAATTTTACAAATCACATCTTTCTTCAGACCTATGGTATTTGAATTTTGTGTTCTATAATAACTAAATGATAATGGGATCCAAGTTAATTTATCACATCTATCATCAGTTACCATTAACATAAGATATTAATAACATGTTATCAAATTTTCATAAATCATCATATTTTGAGATAATACATTAAGCTCACAAGATCATCTGTATTTTAACATAATCTTTCTATAAATGGTTAACCATATATCCCTTCCAAAGGATTAAAAATAAAAATATCACAACATAATTAATGAAATATTATTTTAATTTACCAACATAAAATACAATGTATATATTGTTTTTAAAATTCCATATTTTTCAATACTTTTATCATGTATTCTTATGACATATGATAATGAACTGAATTACCATACAATAATATTGAAAATGTGCATTATTGTTTATTATAAAATTTAATGGATATATTATATAAATCAATGAAGTTGTAAAATTCATCCATTATATCATTGACATGTTTTTCATCAAATCTATTATTAGTTATGATGTAATAAATGTAACACCCCAGGTAAATAAGGAATATGAAATTTTCATATTTATCCATATTTGTGAATAAAATATTAATATGACTTTAAAGGGGACGCTATGCTCGATGGCGTACCCAACACGCAACAACGAGTTTCTTGGGAATCTTACGTTGCACTCTAATAATAAAATAATATTATTTTAAATGGTAGTTAACATGTAGCCATTTTAATGGCGGGAATGGATATAAATAAATAAAATATGATTATATATGTTCTTAAATATTTTTACATTTATACAATAAAAGATAAAGGCTTAAAATACGGAAAGAATTCAATTTTAGGCGTATATGCCCTAATTTTCACTAAAGGTTCACTTATCACCTTTTGATGAAGAACCGTCATTAAATATAGTTTTGTTCACTCTTAAAAATTATTTTGGACCAAATAAAACTCTTATTAAGAATCGGGACATCAAAATTTACTTTGTGTAAATTTTTGGTATCTTTTCGATAAAGTTCATTTTTTTTAATGAATAGTGTAAAATGTTGTATTTTAATTCAAAACCACTTTTTAATCTAATTTATTTATATGATTAGATTATATTTTGAATTGGTTTTAAAGTGAAATTAGAAAATATTTTTACCATTAAATCCAATAGTGGTCGTTGGAATCAATTTCACTTTGAAATCAGACTTAAACTAGTGTCAATCTTTTGATACTTATTGTTTCATAAAACACGCTATTTGTCATGACAGCGGGAATTAATTATTAAATTAATTAATGTGACTAATATGTTTTGAATTTTTTAAAACTTGCTTCATTTTTTAATTCAGAAGATCAAATATATCTTAGGGTGAATTTTTGGGATTTTTCTGAAAAACTTCAATTTTTGATGAATAGTGAAACCACTAAGTGGTACTTATAAAAACTGATTTTCCGTTTAAATGAAATTTTTCCATCTTTGTGTTTTGATTTTCAAAAATCCGACATACATGGGTGTCATTAAGAAGTAAAATGTGGTTCAATGAGATTAAAATAATTTTTTGGTGAATAGTAACTTATTAAGTTTTTAATCGCGATTAGAGGTAATTAGTGTAGTTTAAGGTAAAAATGATATTATAAGAATGTGAAAACAGCATGAAACTTGTCCTACACCTATTGGTTGTATCATGGCCGACCAAGACAAGCCATGGGTCAACTTGGGGACCCCATGGATCCACTTTGGTTGGGAAATGACATAAATAACATTTTATTTAATGTAAAAGTAAAATTGACACAAACATGATATGTTTTACTAAAACAATTTTTAAGTGGGGTTATACAAGTCATATTTTTGATTATAAATATTAATTGGAAAGATAACAAGATTTCCTACATCACAGAATTTTTTTTATAATTTTTAGACTTTAAATAAATTAAATTATTTATGACATAATAATGATGCAGCGATGACATCATTATTTGATGATTTAAATAAAATGGAAAGATAATGTAAAAGCTATGAACTACACATGTCCAAAACTTATTGGATGAGTGTATTTCGAAGCCTTATCACCTTATACACGAATTATATCAATGTGGGACCTTTTGAAAACGAAACACATTTTCAAATAAAGTAATATTTCTTTACTTTCCAAAAGTACCCCTCCTCTCCTCTTATAAAAGGCCCCCACCTCTACCTCATTTAACACACTCCTCAAGCCTTTGGCTCGGCCACCCTCTGCCCATTTACTCTCTCCACATCACTCTACTCACCCTAGAGGATTCCCTTTGGGCAGAATCCTTTCAAAGGAAGCCTTTAGGCTCAAATCAAAAGGAGTTACACTTTTAAAGGTAATTCAATCTCTCATGTTCATTTGTTTTATTTTGCTTCTCCAACCCCCTAAACTCTTTTTATTTAATTCTTTTGTAACAACACCAGTATCTTCAATATACTAGTATTTTTTTATAAGATTTATTCGATCTACACTCTCACACAATTACATCAAATGGTTAATGAACATACGGTTTCCGTGGATGGTGAAATTATGCCTCCCGAAACGATGATTGTTCAATACTCATTTAACACTTTCAAAGATGGCCATTATGATGTAACTATTTTTATATATGATATATAATATGTTTATGTTTTATTTATGTTTCTGTATTTTTCATTTTTGTCTTACCTTTATGGCTTCCATTATGGGTATACGCGATATCTTCATTTAAGGAAGTGCGGACTACCGCCCCCTCAAAGTGATTTGATTCGTTAAATACCATATGTGGGGTGTATAAAGGATGGAAATATGATATTATATATGATATTATACTGGAATTATAATATACCTTTATATAATTTTTATTCCATTCTATAAAATACGAAATAGAAATGAAAGTAGCGTTTATGCGTACGTACGGCTTACCATCTCCATGAACGGTGCATTTCATTTCTTACCTCTAAATGATTATGTAATGTTATAAATGAATGAATGTACTGGATATATATGACATATATGATATCTACATAATTAATACAATTCTGGATATAATAAACATTTGGCCACACGAACAACATGTACTTGTAAGAAGTCCACTTTCGACTTAAGAACCAAATATCGGCAAAACAAATATTATTAACTTAAATGATTACATAATGTTTATGACATGGTAATAAGTGGTATAAATGTAATAATGAACTTGAAAAGGTTCTTAAGGAATTATAAATTAACTCATTTTTATTATTCAGGAGATTAATGAACGACCGAGTCAAGTCGGACCCGAGGTAAGGGATCCTACAACTCTCTTTCCTTTTAAGTACACTCTTTTATGTCATTTATTTTAAGCTCATCTTTCTTATGATTGGGATGTTATTTTATATTACATTTACTGTAAATTTTATTTTCATGAGATGAGATACCCTATTATCTCTCATCAATACATTTTGGATGTTTTGAGTGGCGCCGTTAGGCTGCCGAACTTTCGTAAGAGATCTAACTTCTCTCTTTCTTTTTAAGTACTCTCCTTTATGTCACTTCTTTTAAACTCCTCCTTGCAATGTTGGGGGATTTTCTATTATATTACACTTTCTGTAAATTCTATTGTAATATTATGAGATACTCTATTTGATCTCATCAATCCATATTCGAAAGTTTTATGTGGCGTCGTTAGGCTGCCGAGTTTTCGTAAGGGATTTTTCATCTCACTTTTATTCCCGTGAGATTTATGCTACATTCGCCACAAATTCCATTGAGTGGTGTATGTACTGCCCATTATTCTAATCTTTGTGTAATATACTTTCGTTTATGAGTATTTACATCAATGACCTATTGTCTTTCTTTCATGGGGTGTATGTTTTGAAAGATACCCAAGTCGGTAAGGGAACCTTTCACCCTCCTCTTTTTTTAAAAGACTTATTTTATTGGGTCTTTTAATTTACATATTTTTATGTTGGGATATGTTCTCATACATCCTTATTGATGTAAATTTTATGTCCAAGTGATGATATACACTTTTTATCTCTCATCAACTCATTTTGATGTGATGCCGTTAGGCTGTCAAGGGAACTTTTTAACCCAATTTCGATTTCTTTGGGTTCAACTTGTAGTCATTGAATATGTCATCCATTGAATATGTGTGAATGACCTTTTATTGTTTTACACTTAATATACACTTATATTGGGTGTATTTATATTTGTCACACATATTTTTGAGATTTATTTGTCCTTATTTTAAGGATACCTTCTTTATAAGGGATTTCATCACATTTGACATTTCTATTGAGGGTTCATTGTTGTTATGCACCAATTCACTATTATATGGTGTATATACTGTCTTTTGGAGTATTATATCATGAATCCATTTATTCTCATGATATTATAAAGTTCTGACTAAATGTTATTCCTCAATTATTGTATTCAAGTGTCTCTAATTTTGGTAAAACCCCTTTAACCAAAATATCGTTTTAAATGTTTTAATTATTTGTTCTTATTAATATCCATGTTTTCAAAATGGTTTTATGGATTTATTTATATGGATATTAATGGTTTAAAATTTTAATCTTCAAGGTGGTATGGGACACTTTGATTCAAAAATCTCTTTATTAAATGTTTTAAATCGTTTTGGAAATGGTTTCTTTTTCAATGGATTAATTATTTCAATATCCTAAAATGTTATATTGTGATTGAAATGTGGAAATGTTATATTTCCTTTATGCATGTTTTATGTGATACATTTATGTTATGGTTCTTGGGAATTGTTATGAAAACGGGTGGTTCCGTGATAAACTAAGGGCGGGTGAGCCCGATATAGCTCTCCAATGCATTGGGTAACGCGAAGGAGTGAAACGTTAAGGTTTCTCCAAAGAGATTTAGGGAATATACTGTGATGGGTATTCCAAACGTAACCAAGAGGGTTACTCCCTACGTAAGAATGTTATGAATGCCTCAAGTTACCTTTATGTCTTATGATTTCTATGATTTATTCATGGTTTGATGAGGTATGTTAAAGTGCCTTTGTTTTATGGGTAAAGTATGATTTCATTCTTATGTATATATTAACTCATGTTTCCTTTCAATATTTTTATAACTCTTACTGAGCTTTTTATGCTCATCCGAAGTTTTTGAAATGTTTTTCACAGGTCAAGGGAAAGGTACATGATGTGATAATAGTGTCAAGGATGTGTCAAGAAAGAATCAGTGTTATATTTTAAATATGTTCCCGTTGATGGGAAGAATGAATACTGTCTTTTATGTAACCACTTTGTTTAAATGTGGAATGTAATGCAAGTTTCATGATCTAATTATCTAAAACTCTAAACCTGAAAAGATCCTCAATGTGAATTACTCATTTAATTCAATATTAAGTAAGCTTTAAGGCTGGGGACTTATAGTTGGTATCAAAGGTCGGTTTAGATAACTTTAGAGGTTAGGGTATTGTTTAAGCATAAGTGACATTACCATAATGGTTAGGATTTTAGAAAGAGTCCTAGTTTTAGATAAAGTGAATGAGTAAGTGTATCTTAGTGTTTACCTTCCTCATTAGTACATGATGGTTTTGTTGATATACTCACAGTGACATTTCTATTTTTAGTGAATGGATGGATCTAGCAGGCACCAAAGAGACAACAGGTTTGAAGGAAACTGTGGTGGTTCTCTGATTAAGATACTAGATAAAATGGAGGATTCAATGAGGAAACTCATGGTTGTTCTAAACCAAATATCAAGGAGTCATGATCAACCACTTCAACCATGGTGAGTTATCTAATGCATCATGTAAGATATGGCCAACTCGATGTGGAAATTCAGGTAATAATTATTAAGGTAACCATTAGGGTTTATATGATACTTAATTTTTAGGTAATTATGGGTTACTCTATGATATGATGGAAAATGAAAGGAATGAGATAAACTTGAGGTTAAAATATGTTATGATTATTCTTGAAGGTTTTATCTCATTTTGGGGAATGTTTTAATAATTATATAGTTTTGTAAAAAGGACAACACGCAGACCGTGTGACATCCCGTCGCGTCGGACAAAGCTGTGGGAATCGAACCCACAACCAAAGTGCGACTAGTATTTATCGCCTACCACTGGACTACGTGAAGTCCCTGGTTAGTTTGACCGATTCTTTCTCGTTATATGATTATATGAATTAAGAGTAAGTTGATTTTGGGTTATTTATGAAAATGATTAACCTATTATGGAGGATATGTGATTAGGTTAATTGCTTTTCAATACGAGACTTTAGGAGCAACTGATGTTGTTTGGTGATAAATGTTACGATTTAACATGGAAGACTATGTGACTAAATCCTTCAAATATTTGGGTTTCAATCTTATTTTGGTTTACTTTGAATAATTTTATGGACAAATTGATTATAGAATGGTCCTCGTTGAACTTTGGGTTTTGTTGGACAAATTTTGGAGGTTAAGAATAGATTTTCTTTTTATAAAGGGTTATCCTTTTCTGGATTATCTGACCTTGTACTACTATTTTTGGTTTTGGTTTTGGTTAAAGCCTAAAGACATGGGATGTATATAGTTATATTTGGTGGATTAGGTGATTCTCTAGAAGTTGATTATAGTACTCTTAATATGAACAAATCTCCCTAAATACTCGTCTTTTGGAAAAAAAATATGAGTTTGATTAAGGAATCTAGTAAAAGTTCAGAGTCAACATGATAAGTGATTATGTTTCCTTATGAATAAATTCCTCAATAAAAAGTAACTTAAAACAAAAATGTTGTCTATTAACTTTTCCTACTGGGGAATCGAATACCATTTAACCCATCACAAGTTTGTGATTTTCTTATTGTTAACTTTCTCATAAACATGTTTTCTATCACTCTCCATCGGAAAATGACCCTATGTTTTCTCCTCCATGTCCATATTTTCATACTTAGAATCCTAGTATGGGTTAACTCGGGTGACCTATGTGCTTATCTTTCTTTATTTTAAAGTGATTGTCTTACCGACTCTTGTTCCGATGTGGGACGTTCAAGGATGTTTCCAAGCGCAATTTTAAAATTACGAGGACGCAATTCCCAAAAGGGGGGAAGGATGTAACACCCTAGGTAAATAAGGAATATGACATTTTCATATCTATCCATATTTGTGAATAAAATATTAATATGACTTTAAAGGGGACGCTATGCTCGATGGCGTACCCAACACGCAACAATGAGTTTCTTGGGAATCTTACGTTGCACTCTAATAATAAAATAATATTATTTTAAATGGTAGTTAACATGTAGCCGTTGTAATGGCGGTAATGGATAGAAATAACTAAAATATGATTATATATGTTCTTAAATATTTTTACATTTATACAATAAAAGATAAAGGCTTAAAATACAGAAAGAATTCAATTTTAGGCGTATATGCCCTAGTTTTCACTAAAGGTTCACTTATCACCTTTTGATGGAGAACCGTCATTAAATATAGTTTTGTTCACTCTTAAACATTCTTTTGGACCAAATAAAACTCTTATTAAGAATCGGGACATCAAAATTTACTTTGTGTAAATTTTTGGTATCTTTCCGATAAAGTTCATTTTTTTAATGAATAGTGTAAAATGTTGTATTTTAATTCAAAACCACTTTTTAATCTAATTTATTTATATTATTAGATTATATTTTTAATTGGTTTTAAAGTGATATTAGAAAATATTTTTACCATTAAATACAATGGTGGTCGTTGGAATCAATTTCACTTTGAAATCAGACTTAAACTAGTGTCAATCCTTTGATACTTATTGTTTCATAAAACACGCTATTTGTCATGACAGCGGGAATTAATTATTAAATTAATTAATGTGACTTATATGTTTTGAATTTTGTAAAACAGCCTTCATTTTTTAATTCAGAATATCAAATATATCTTAGAGTGAATTTTTGGGATTTTTCTGAAAAACGTCAATTTTTGATGAATAGTGAAACCACTAAGTGGTACTTATAAAAACTGATTTTCCGTTTAAATGAAATTTTGCCATCATTGTGTTTTGATTTTCAAAAATCCGATATACATGGTTGTCATTAAGAAGTAAAATGTGGTTCAATGGGATTAAAATAATTTTGTGGTGAATAGTAACTTATTAAGTTTTTAATCGCGATTAGAGGTAATTAGTGTAGTTGAAGGTAAAAATGATATTATAAAAATGTTAAAACACCATGACACTTGTCCTACACCTATTGGTTGTATCATGGCCGACCAAGAAAATCCATGGGTCAACTTGGGGACCCCATGGGTCCACTTTGGTTGGAAATGACATAAATAATATTTTATTTAATGTAAAAGTAAAATTGACACAAACATGATATGTTTTACTAAAACAATTTTTAAGTGGGGTTATACAAGTCATATTTTTGATTATAAATATTCATTGGAAATATAAAAAGATTTCCTACATCATAGTAGTTTTTTTATAATTTTTAGACATTAAATAAATTAAATTATTTATGACATAATAATGATGCAGCGATGACATCATTATTTGACGATTTAAATAAAATGGAAAGATAATGTAAAATCTATGAGCTACACATGTCCAAAACTTATTGGATGAGTGGATTTCGAAGCCTTATCACCTTATACACGAATTATATCAATGTGGGACCTTTTGAAACCGAAACACATTTTCAAATAAAGTAATATTTCTTTACTTTCCAAAAGTACCCCTCCTCTCCTCTTATAAAAGGCCCCCACCTCTACCTCATTTAACACACTCCTCAAGCCTTTGGCTCGGCCAAATACTTCCAATTTACTCTCTCCATATCCCTATCCTCACCCTAGAGGATTACCTTTGGGCATAATCCTTTCAAAGGAAGCCTTTAGGCTCAAATCAAAAGGAGTTACACTTTTAAAGGTAATTCATTCTCTCATGTTCATTTGTTTTATTTTGCTTCTCCAACCCCCTAAACTCATTTTATTTAATTCTTTTGTAACAACACCAGTATCTTCAATATACTATGATGTTGTTATAAGATTTATTATAGCTACACTCTCATACAACTACATCAAATTGTTAAAGAACATACGGTTTTCGTGGATGGTGAAATTCTGCCTCCCGAAACGATGATTGTTCAATACTCATTTAACACTTTCAAAGGTGGCCATTATGATGTCACTATTTTTATATATGATATATAATATGTTTATGTTTTATTTATGTTTCTTTATTTTTCATTTTTGTCTTACCTTTATGGCTTCCATTATGGGTATACGCGATATCTTCATTTAAGGAAGTGCGGACTACCGCCCCCTCAAAGTGATTTGATTCGTTAAATACCATATGTGGGATGTATAAAGGATGGAAATATGATATTATATATGATATTATACTGGAATTATAATATACCTTTATATCATTATTATTCCATTCTATAAAATACGAAATAGAAATGAAAGTAGAGTTCATGCGTACGTACGGCTTATCGTCTACATGAACGGTGCATTTCATTTCCTACCTCTAAATGATTATGTAATGTTATAAATGCATGGATGTACTGGATATATATGACATATATGATATCTACATAATGAATACAATTCTGGATATAATAAAAATTTGGCCACACGAACAACATGTAATTGTAAGAAGTCCACTTTCGACTTAAGAACCAAATATTGGCAAAACAAATATTATTAACTTAAATGATTACATAATGTTTATGACATGGTAATAAGTGGTATAAAAGTAATAATGAAATTGAAAAAGGTTCTTACGGAATTAGAAATTAACTCAAGTTTATTTTTCAGGAGATTAAAGAACGACCGAGTCAATTCGGACCCGAGGTAAGGGATCCTACAACTCTCTTTCCTTTTAAGTACACTCTTTTATGTCATTTATTTTAAGCTCATCTTTCTTATGATTGGGATGTTCTTTTATATTAAATTTACTGTAAATTTTATGTTCATGAGATGAGAGACCCTATTCTCTCTCATCAATACATTTTGGAAGTTTTGAGTGGCGCCGTTAGGCTGCCAAACTTTCGTAAGAGATCTAACCTCTCTCTTTCTTTTTAAGTACTCTCCTTTATGTCACTTCTTTTAAACTCCTCATTGCAATGTTGGGGGATTTTCTTCTATATTCCACTTACTGTAAATTCTATTGTAATATTATGGGATACTCTATTTGATCTCATCAATCCATATTCGGAAGTTTTATGTGGCGCCGTTAGGCTGCCGAGTTTTCGTAAGGGATTTTTCATCTCACTTTTATTCTCGTGAGATTTATGCTACATTCGCCACAAATTCCATTGAGTGGTGTATGTACTGCCCATTATTCTACTCTTTGTGTAATATAATTTCTTTTATGAGTATTTACATCAATTACCTATTGTTTTTCTTTCATGGGGTGTATGTTTTGAAAGATACCCAAGTCGGTAAGGGAACCTTTCACCCTCCTCTTTTTTTAAAAGACTTCTTTTATTGGGTCTTTTAATTTACATATTTTTATGTTGGGATATGTTCTCATACATCCTTATTGATGTAAATTTTATGTCCAAGTGATGAGATACACTTTTTATCTCTCATCAACTCATTTTGATGTGATGTCGTTAGGCTGTCAAGGGAACTTTTTAACCCAATTTTGATTTCTTTGGGTTCAACTTGTAGTCATTAAATATGTCATCCATTGAATATTTGTGAATGAGATTTTATTTTTTTACACTTAATATCCACTTATATTGGGTGTATTTATATTTGTCACACATATTTTTGAGATTGATTTGTCCTTAATTTAAGGATACCTTCTTTATAAGGGATTTCATCACATTTGACATTTCTATTGAGGGTTCATTGTTGTTATGCACCAATTCACTATTATATGGTGTATATACTGTCTTTTGGAGTATTATATCATGAATCCATTTATTCTCATGATATTATAAAGTTCTGACTAAATGTTATTCCTCAATTATTGTATTCAAGTGTCTCTAATTTTGGTAAAACCCCTTTAACCAAAATATCGTTTTAAATGTTTTAATTATTTGTTCTTATTAATATACATGTTTTCAAAATGGTTTTAAGGATTTATTTTTATGGATATTAATGGTTTAAAATTTTAATCTTCAAGGTGGTATGGGACACTTTGATTTAAAAATCTCTTTATTAAATTTTTTAAATCGTTTTGGAAATGGTTTCTTTTTGAATGGATTCATTATTTCAATATCCTAAAATGTTATATTGTGATTGAAATGTGGAAATGTTATATTTCCTTTATGCATGTTTTATGTGATACATTTATGTTATGGTTCTTGGGAATTGTTATGAAAACGGGTGGTTCCGTGATAAACTAAGGGCGGGTGAGCCCGATATTGCTCTCCAATGCATTGGGTAACGCGAAGGAGTGAAACGTTAAGGTTTCTCCAAAGAGATTTAGGGAATATACTGTGATGGGTATTCAAAACGTAACCAAGAGGGTTACTCCCTACGTAAGAATGTTATGAATGCCTCAAGTTACCTTTATGTCTTCTGATTTCTATGATTTATTCATGGTTTGATGAGGTATGTTAAAGTGCCTTTGTTTTATGGGTAATGTATGATTTCATTCTTATGTATATATGAACTCATGTTTCCTTTCCATATTTTTATAACTCTTACTGAGATTTTTATGCTCATCCCAAGTTTTTGAAATGTTTTTCATAGGTCAAGGTAAAGGTACATGATGTGATGATAGTGTCAAGGATGTGTCAAGAAAGAATCCGTGTTATATTTTAAATATGTTCCCGTTGATGGGAAGAATGAATAATTTCTTTTATGTAACCACTTTGTTTAAATATGGAATGTAATGCAAGTTTCATGATCTAATTCTCTAAAACTCTAAACCTGAAAAGATCCTCAATGTGAATTACTCATTTAATTCAATATTAAGTAAGCTTTAAGGCTGGGGCCTTATAATAAATACTATTCAAATTAATTTATATATATCATCATATTTGTATCCATTTAAAAAATCATTTTATCATCCTATTGAACATGTTAATGATTATCTTATATTAAAGTATCCTAGTAATTAAAAAACATAAAAAATATTCCATAATTAATCCTCTTATACTACATGATTTATATTACATAATCTTTTAATTCAAAACCTATAGGCATTAATCTTCCAGAATTATTCATAAACTATTTATCAAGCTTCATCAAATGTTTCCATAATACATATTTTATGAAAATATGAAATATAAAAAATGTCTTCAGATTCCTCAATTTTATTCCAATATTTTTTGTTGAATTTAATGTAAACAATACTAGAAGGAAATTCCATATCATTCACATGTATTTTCGGTCTCCTAATATTCAAAAGTAAATCCAATACTATTACCACCATCATAATTCTAATCATGATGTATCCACATTGGACATTGATTTGAGTAATACCTATACTCAACAAATATAAATTGTTCATTATTTATTATTTTCCCTCTAGTTTTTTCAATTTACTAAAATAGAAATGAATAGAATGAAAAATAATTATCCTAATATAAAACAACATAAGCATCGAAAAAATCACTTATATAATGATTAATTAATGAAACCATATTTAATCTATAAAAATTAGTTTTATACTAGGATATTGATATCGAAAACATATTTATGCCCTTATTTATTATTAATGTGGATTTAGTGAATTCACAAAGAAAATACCATAGGAGCATCAATCCAGGTACATAGTAAGGCCCATTGTCGTGTAATAGGTTAAACTTGATTCCTGCACGATGCACCTCATCATAATTGTCAATACTGGGTAAATCTATACCAAAACCACATCCAATTTAAGTATATAGATAATTATAACTTTTCAAGAAACCACCATTTCAATCATTTAAAAAAATTATAGTGAATTAGTCTAAAAAATTACCCATCATTATAATTATCCTTAGAGACTTCCCTAGACATATCCTTAAAAATATAACTATGGATCTAAATTAACATTTTTCATCATAGTTTTTAATAGTTGGCTAATAATTCAGTCCGATATAATCTATCGTGACCCTCACTAGTAATAAATAAATATCACCTATACTTTTTGGAATAGAAATAACATTACACTAACTGACTCATAAAAACCATATTAATTTCAGTCCTTTGGAATCATAGAATCAGAAACAATGGTACAGAAGTTAGGTACATTATTACACACTTGGGTATTCAAGTATAACCCCGTTAATAGACATATAAAACATATAATATATCTACACAACATCTAGAGGGAAACATAAAAAATCAGTGATATTGAATGCAAATTAATGGCAAATGAGCGAGACAAGAAAAAATAAATATGAGAATACGAGAATGAGATTGTGATGATAAAATTATATGACCATACCCTCTATACAAATATCATAAACATGAATGATGGAAAATTTATTATTGATTAATATGTTTGGAATCATAATGGAGACAAAAAATTATCTATAATGGAAGAAGACATTCAAAATTTGTAATACACATAAGCATAGAAAATAATATTTCAAGGCAACAAACCAAAGTCTTCAGGACTTTTTACAAAAGTATAATAACATGTGTACCTACATAGTACATGTCATGTCATCCCATTACCCTTTTATTTTGGTATTATTATTACCATTCATTTTCCCTATTATTTTAGGATTAATATTTTCTTCAAATTTCAATCTTGGATTACCATCCCATGCACCCTCTTATTTATGTCATGTGATTCCCTACTATATACCTTTTTTTGGGATTAAGATGGCCTCTAGTATCAGTATTTTGATTCACTTCCATGTACCATCTTATTTCCTAAAATGGAGTCCCTCTAGTGTACCCTTTTATTTTGGGTATAATATTCCCTCTTATTTCAAGAAGAAGATGCCCTCTACTATACAATATTTATCTCAAAAAAATATAATTTACCAATGCATTGATGGTATCTATAGGCCCCACATGTTACATAATAAAATTAAACATACATGTTGCATAGGATAATAATACATTCATCATATCATGGAACATTAAAAAAGATGTGTTTCACAAAAATATCATAACATAAAACATGAAATAAAATGGGATTCATAGAAAAGTAATCATATCTTAACTTGTGAAAAAATATATGTTTTATAATAATTTCAGCAATTCATAACATACAAAAAGAAATCGGTTTTATGAGGATAAATCATATAGAAGTGTAATAGGTTTAATTAACATATATCTCATTGAAGATAAATGAATTTTTATAAACATAATGACATCAAAAAATAAATAATTCAGAGAGGTAATATCAGTGAAACCATTGGATCTTTTCCTAGAAGGGAATTAAGAACATAATCAACTATCATCATAGTTGAAAAATAATAATTATATATCGTTTTCAAACATTATATGGGTAAAATATAAATTATTACTTTAAAATGTCATTTAATAATAATAAAAACCATTAGAAAAACATTTTATTTGAAAATAAATTAGAACATAAAAATAAGGCTTGACATATTTTTGAATTATTTTTCATAAATAATTTTAAATGAATCTGAAAATAATTTTTAAAAAAATTTTCTCCGAAATTATATTGAAATATTATAAAATAATTATCAAAATTATTGAAATCTTTTTCTATGAAAACAATCCTTTGAAAACAAATAATAAAATATTTGAAAAATCATATAAATAATGTTTTAAAAAAAATTGAACCCCATTTTTTGTTAATACAATTTTCATGAACATACTTCAATAATATTAAGAAAAATATTTTCATTAAAAATAATATCCTAGTGAACATATAAATGAATTTTCAAAGAAATAATGTTCTTGATGGTTGGTATGTTGATAAATACAAGACATTCTTATTTAACATGAAAAGTTTAGAAAAGTGCCATGATCAGAAAATACCAAGAAGATTACATTTAAATAGATTTTTTAATAAGTTAACATATTGGTAAAAATATCCATTAAATATTATAATAAAATTTTAAAATAATTTTTAAACCCATTTTTTAGAAAAAAAGTTCTAAAAGAATAAAAACGTCTTACAGAAGAGATAGATAATGTCAGACATTCATAAAAACAATTTCTTAAACTTATTATGTACTAAATAGGGTAGAATTATAATAAATATATGAATCTATAATTAATTAATATATTTTAAAAAATTCATGAGTGTTCTTGAGATTTTAATAATAATAATTTATCATTTAATGTATAATCATAAACAATCTCGATATAAAATTTGATTGTTTCAATAAACCATTAGAAAATTGGTAACATTTAATAATAATATAATTGTAAAAAATATTAAATTAAGCTTATAATATCATGAAAGTTAATATATTAAGGATATATCATGAAGAAAAAATTTATATACACCTCATAGAAATATATAGGTTCATAATATAACACATGTCTTATATATTAAAAATTGTAAAAAATCAACTTTACTTCTTAGTTCACTTTTGAAAAAAAAATCCATGAAAGAGAGATCATCAATTTGATTCGTAAAGAAGTATATATTTTAAAATATCATTTATATAATAAATTAATGGGATGTATATACACCACATGAAAAAATGAGTTGTGAACATTTCATGTATCTCATGGATATTGAAATGTGAGAGAGGAAAACCACAAACCTTATGTCCATAATTTCATTATACACATTCAAATGTATTGTATAATAAATATAATATTATTATAAAACTAACAATGAATAATATTATTATTTAAAATACTAAATATTATTCTATAATTACATTATCTTACACTTTTATTAACAATTCCATGTTAATGTAATTTTTCGGGTTATAATTGCACTGTTTATCATACATATTTTGGTTAGTTATTCTTTATCCTCCTAGAAAAATAATAATTTTTATATATATATTTTTTAAAAATATTTATATATCATGTATATTCATTATATAAATATTTTTCTCTACCGTTTAATTGTATAAATATTAAACAAATACAACATTCGTAGAGATGGTTGGTCATAAGTATGCATCAACGATGATTTTATTTTATTATCTTATTGAAAGAATTAATGAAAATGAAATATATGCATATTAATATATAATATAATTATAGAATAATTATAATGACATATATATCATATGAATTTTTTAAACCCGTCCTTAATACATTCCATGTAATGTGTGAATGAATCTCATCGCTTTAAGTATGTGGTATCCCACATTTCCAAAAATGAATATATCGTATTCTCTCAAAATGGAAAGCATGAATGTAGGATCTATATAATACCTACATAAGTATAAATAAATCAAAAATATCATATATATATATATATACATACCATATAAAAACATATTTTATATCATAATTCCCAACCACGAGAGGTGGTAATTGCAAAATGAATAACATCATTTTTTAAGGTGGAAGTACTCCGTACAAAAGAAAGGTATGATCATTACTAATTAGATGGATTTTAGTCAATGTGCAGTAAAAACACTTATAATTAAAAAATATTATAATAATTATTATATTGGTGTTATTATATATTAATGGAATATGAATTTTTGAAGGCGTGGAGAATGAAAACAATACAAATGACATTGATGAAATATGTTACCACATATTCAGGTAACTCCATTTGATATTCAATAAATTGATTCCTTATAGGGATTCATTCCTCTTTGAGTGTTATAATATTAGTTGATGTATGTTTTGGAGAATTTTTGGATGATATTTGTTGATATAATGTGGCATTATAGGTGTGACGAAGTGGGAGGGATGAGTGCCTTATTATAGTGGACTAACATGAAAAACATGGTATTTTTTATATGAATTATGTGTTTCTCTAGTATTACTTGTTCCCAAAGTGACTAAATATACCATTATATAACTTTAGATGTTTAGTGGAATAAATATGTCTTCTAAAGAGTTTTTTTAAAAGTGTATAGTTTAATTTTTCCTTATAATTATTGTTCGACACCTTGTTAGGATTAATTTTTCCTTAATTAATAAATTTAAATTTAATAACATTGAATAATATTTTTGGTCAAAAAATAAGGATACCATGTTATATAAAATAAATTATTCTGAAAAAAATATTTATTACATTTTTATAAATTCATATCATATAAGTGGAATAAATTAATTTTAATTTTTTCTTGCATATGAGAAGACATTGCAAGTTTATAAAGTAAAATAATTCAAAAGTTTATTATGTTATTATCTTTGATTTTAAAGTGAAATTGATTCTAATGAAATAAATTTTATTAATTTAAAAAAATAATATAATTATACATTAATAACATTTAAAATTATAATATATCATTATAAATAAATTAGACGAAAATGTTTTTTCAAAATTTAATTTAATATTTTTTACTCCTTATTAAACAATGAAACATCATATATAAAATAAACAAAAATCACCCTAAAATAATTTTAAAAATTCAAATTAAAAACTGAATATTATTTAGGCATATAAAATTGATAAAACATCCAAAATTGTTATTAAAAATAATTTGTCCACAAAATGTCACTAAAAGTAATTTAAAAAAATATCAGGTATTAAGTGTAATATTTGTATTTTATCATCTTGTGCATATAAAATAAATTTTATGAATATAAAAATTATTTTATTAAATATATTACATATAGATTTAATTAATATCATTCACTAATAGTAACTAATTCAAATTATTATGATAAATCACTATTTTTCACATAAAAAATGGCTGGTGGTACAATAATTACCTTAATATTAATTTTGTTTAAATAGTCATTTCAAATTATATTTCACCATTGAATTCAACTATAAAATATCGTAATTTATATAATTCTATAATAATAAATTTAGAAGCTAGGATGGAACTTGTTAAATTAGCTAATAATATTTTTTATAATATATTATTAATGGGAAACATCTTGTCTTGTGTGTTATACTAGCCATCAAGAAAAGTTAGTCTTATATGTAATAAAAGATAACCTCAGTGTTCCTTATAAAGAACGATATTTTTTTTCATTTAGTTCTTAATTAACATGGTGATATGTTTGAATCAAGCCAAATATTTTTCCATAAGTAAAAAAATATTTTCAATGTAGCGTGAGAAATAAAACCTAGAAAGAATTTATTATCTTAAAAAAATACATCACAAAAATCTCAAGGTGTTACAAATAATTTTTGGATATATATAAATTATGATCTAAAAAATATTATTAACATTATTTTTTTTGTGGTTCATGTTTCATTTTGATTATATGTGGGGAAATATGTATTTTTTATATAGGATTAGTCCTTTCTATTTTTACACACCACTAACATAACATCTATAAAACTATAAGGATATGTTTATATAATTTCTATAGTGGGGTATATTATTATTTTTGTGATGAAGGATTATTGGATTCAGCTATATAAACATTTTATTTTTTTTGAATTTTCCATTATGTTATATATTATTTTAAATGGTATTTAGATAAATTGTATTCACATGTTACCATAAATTTATATTATCTTCAAAATTATTTTTTTAAAATTATTTTTGGATTTTTTTCATAGAATATAAAAATTATAATATTTATTGTTCAATATAGAAGGACTATTATTCTTGAAATATTCATGTATAACAGGGAGTTTTTTTAACAATTTGAGGGGGGGGGGGGTATTGTAACATCCCAGGTAAATAAAGAATAAGACATTTTCATGTTTATTAATATTTTTGATTTAAATATTAATTTTACTTTATAGAAAATTCAATGTTCAATGGCATACCTGATAGACAAAAATGGGTTTTTCTGAAATATTACATTGCATACTAATAATATAATAATATTATTTTAAATGGTTGTTAAAGCCTAGAAGTTGTTTTGTTAGGAAAGAATATAACCATATAAAATATGATTATACATGTTCTTTAAAGGTTTTTACATTTATCAAATAAAATTTATAGGCTTAAAATGTGAATGAATCTAATTTTAAGCATAATTTACTTTAAAATGTTTATTTACCGCCTTTTAATGGAGAAACCTCTTTAAATCTAGTTTTGGTCACTTTTATATGTTCTATTTGACAAAATAAAAGTTTTCTTTAGAATCGGGATATCAAAATATACATTGGGTACAATTTTGGTATTTTTATGATAAAATTCTAATTTTGATGAATAGTGAAAAATATTGTATTTTAATTCAAATAAGCCTTTTAATCTAATTTATTTATATGGTCAGATTACCTTTTTAATTGTATTTAAAGTTTAATTGTAATAAATTTTAACCATTTAATCCAATGTTGGTCATTGGAAGCAATTTCACTTTGAAATTGGACATAATCAACTATCAATCTTTTGATAGTTATTGTTTCTTAAAAACACGCTATTTGTTTTGACAACGGGAATTAATTAATAAATTTATTAATGAAACTTCTATTTTTTGAATTCTGTAAAATAGACATCATTTTTAAATTTTGAATACCAAATATATATTAGTCTTAATTTTTTTGAATTTTTCTGAAAAACATCAATTTTTGATGAAAAGTGAAACCACTTAGTAGTAGTAAAATGTTTTTCAATAAGATGAGAATAATTTTTTGTGAATAGTAACTTTTTACTTTTATTCAGTGTCGTTAAAGTAAAATAGGGTAATTCAAGGTAAAAAGAATATATTAATAATAAAAAATTACTATAACACTTATCCTAAAATTATTGGATGAGTAATGGTAGACCATTTTAATCCTTGTGTCGATTTTGGGACCCCATTGAGCCACTTATTAATGATAATGACACTTTATTTTAATTAACTTAATGTAGAGGCAAAAATGACATAAATAAATATCTCCTTGTAAATTAATTTTTACATGGTGTTATATAAGTAATATTTTTGAATATAAATATTCATTAGAAAGATAAAAATATTTCCTACATCATGGTATTTTGTTTATATTTTTTATACATCAAATAAATAAATTTATTTATAACACAATAATGATGCATTTTTACCCTCATTAATAAATAATTTAAATAAATAAGATTATAAAGATGTAAATAATATCAAAAACCTATCCAATACATATTGGATGATTTTATTTTTAATATGAGTCATTTTATCTTTTACATTATTGTGTTTTGGACTTTTTGAAACCAAAGATATGTTTATAATAAAATAATGTTTTCACACTTTCCTAAAGAGCCCCTCCCCTCCCTTATAAAATGATACAACTTATAACCAATTCCTTACATCTCTCATTCCTTGTTTCTCATCAAAACTCTTCCCAATTAATCTATATAAATCCCTCTCTTCCACCTAGAATCCTTACCTTAGGCATAAGGCATTTCAAGAAGACTTTTTTCTTCAAACCAAATGAAGTTACCCAAATTAAAGGTAACCGTTTTCGTTAACATCTTCTCTTTTATTTTACTTCTCCAACCCCTAAAATATTTTTATTCCTCTCTTTAGTAACAACACCAGTATCCTCAGTATAAAATTATGTTCTAATGAGAATTATTTTAACTACACTTATACACACCTCAATCTAATGGGTGGAGAACAATTTGATTCTGTGGATGGAAAACTAACGCCTCACGAAACAATGATTGTTCGATTATCTCCTACCACCTCTCATGGTGGACATTAAGATAGAAATGTATTTATATATGAAATATATTATGTTTATATATTCTATATTCTTCTGTGTTTTAAATTTATATTCTACCTTTATGGTTTCAATAATGGGTAAACGTGATAATTTCATTTGAGGAAGTGTGGACTACCGCCCCTCAAAGTGATATGACTCATAAATGCCATATTTTGGATGTATAAAGGATATAGTTAATGATATTATATATGATATTATAATGTAATTATAATATGCTTATGTATAATTATGTTTTAGTTCCATTAAAATATGAAATAGAAATGAAAGTAGCGTTCATGCGTACGTACGGCTTACCGTCTCCATGAACGGTGAATTTCATTTCTTATCACCAAATTTTTATGTACTATTATAAAAACATATATATAATGGATATATATGATTTATATGACATCAAAATCATGAATATCATTCTGAAGATAATGGACTATTGACCACAAGGACAAATTGTAATTATAACATGTTCATTTTTTACTAATGCTCTGAACATCGATAAAATATCCAATATGAACTAAAATAAATAACTCGTTGTTATATAATGATAATAAGTGATATAAAATGAATAATAAAATTTAAAGAAAATTCCTAATGAAATATAGATTAACTTATGTTTGTTATTCAGGAAGAACACGGAACATACGAGTCAAGTAGGACATGAGGTAAGGGATTTTCTTATCTCAATTTTAATTCCGTCAGATTTCCACTATTAGCCAATTATTTATTTCATGTGGTTTATTATGTGCTTCCATTTGATACATATTCTCATGATTCTATTTATATTCATTGTATTATGTGATTCATTTGGTGGTTATTAACATTTGGTCATATGACCCGATTGATTACAACGAAGTATGGGTTTTTCTTCTCAATTTTTATTCCCGTGAGATTCATGATATATTTTTCAACTATTTTCTTTTGTGTGGTATATATATGGCCCATTATTATACTCTTTTTATAATATACTTTCATTTATGAGTATTGAAATCTTCATTTTACGATCATTCTTTCATGTTGTGTATGTTTTGTATGTTACCAAATCGGTAATGGAACCTTTCACCCTCCTCTTTTAAAAAGACTTCTTTTTGTTGTATATTTTAATTTAAATATTATTATGTTGGGATATGTTCTTATATTTCCTTATTGATTTAAATTTTATGTCAAAGTGATGAGATACCCTTTTTATCTCATCAACTCATTTTCATAATTTTAAAGTGACGTCGTTAGGCTTTTGAATTTTGGAAAGGGAACTTTATAACCCAATTTCAATTCATTGGGTTAAACATGTACTTCTTTAATATCTCGTCCTATTAATATGTGTCAATGACCTATAATTGTTTTAAACTTGATATCCACTTATATTGGGTGTATTTATATTTTTCACACATAATTATTTGATTGATTTATCCTCAATTTAAGGATATCATCTATATAAGGGATTTCATCTCAATTTTCATTTCCATTGAGACTTGATTGTTGTTATGAACCAATTAAATCTTATATGGTGTATATAATATCCTTTGTCATATAATATCATTAATACCTATATTCTCATGATATAATAAAGTTCTAATTAAATTTTATTCCAAAATTATTTTTAATCAAGAGTCTCTCATTTTGTTTAAAACTCCTTATCTAAAATATCGTTTTAAATGTTTTAAAGATTTATTATTCTAAATATTTATCTTTAATGAACTTTTTTTAAAAATGGATTTGAGTATTTATTTATATGGACATTAATTTTTTAAAATTATAATTCCATTAATATCTTCAAAGTGGTATGGGACACTATGATTCAAAAATATCTTTTTAAATGGTTTATGAAAATGGAATGATTATTTAAATATCTTTAAATTACTTCTTGTGATTTCAAATGAAATGTTATTAGTGAAATGTTTATATTAGCAATATTGTATGTTTTGTGATTGTACATGAACATTTTATGGGTGGTTACATGATAAACCATATAAAGGTGGTGCCATGATAAACCAGGATGGGTGGTTACGTTAAAACCTCCAATGCATTGGGTATGGAAGCCGGACGTATGGCTATTCCATTTAGTGAAATGTGTGGTAGTAAACCGTATGGTTATTTCATTTATGTATGTTTATGTCCCATTTTATAATTATTTGTTATGTGTTCTTTATATGGGATTTATGGTATTATTTTGGTTATAAAATGGTACGTATTGATCTTTTATTCAGTGAAGAGTATTTACTACTTCATAAAGGGGAAATGTATTAGTTATGATAAAGTATTCATGGATTACTTGTTGTTTTAAAAATATAACAGTTTTCCTTCTTTGTGTATCCCTTAATGAGATTTTTATGCTGATCCAATGTTTTTGAAATGTTTTTCACAGGACATAAAGTGGTATAGGGTCAAGGATGGGATCAAGGAAAATTCATGCTATCTAAAACATGGAACTAGACATGTCTCATTTATTCAAGAGTTTTTATTTTATGAAAAAAGGGAAACTGAGTAGAAGTGTCTACATGTAATATTCAAGTTGTTATGTAATAGTTATGCCTAATTCTCTAAAACTCTAAACCTGAAAAGTTCCTCAATGTGAATTATTCATTTAATTCAAGATTATGTAATGTTTATGGTTGGGTCCTTACAGTTGGTATCAGAGGTCGGTTTAGTTAACTTTAGAGGTTAGGGTGTTCTTTATGCATAAGTGACATTACCATAATTGTTAGGATTTTATAAAGAGTCGTAGTAATTTTTAATTAGTTTAAGATAACATGAATTCATATTTACCCTCCCCATAAGATATTATATGATGATTTTACTAATATACTCACACTGACCTTTTTGGTTTTAGTAAATGATTGGATCTAGTAGGAACCAAAGTAACAATGGATGTAAAGATAACTGTGATGGTTTTCTGAATGAGAAACTGAATGAAATGAGAGATTTAGTGAGAAATATTATATTTAGTCTCATCCAACTATCTGGAGTCATGACTAATAACCTAAACCATGGTGATTTTTATAAGGCATCTTATAAGAAAGAAACAAATCCCTATGAAAGTTCAGGTAATAATCATAAAGGTAAGTATGTTCAAAAACCTATGTTTCAAGGATGTGGAATGAAACAACTAGGAAAATGTTTGAAAGGTACGATAGGATGCTATAGATGTGGAAATGAATGTCATAAAGAAATAAGCTTCCATGGAAAAAGGAAGAATCTAGTTGACTCTAGAAAAGTGAAAGTAGTTTTTTCTGAGGGATCAATTGAATGTTTTAAATGTGGTGTGCATGGTTATTATAAAAAAAAATGTCATGCGAAGATGTTTCGTGAATGGGATCACTAGGATCATACAAATATATGTTTACCAATACCAAATATCATTCCAATTCTGGATAAAGAAACTGAAAATGACCAATGAAAGGTATGGATTATTTCTTAACCTATGTTTTGACATTTTTGAATCTTAGGATATGATTCATTATTTAGTTTTTAAGAAAAAAGTATTTTAGAATTAGTTGGAAAAGAATGGTCAATGGATCTTGAATAATGTTGAATGAGTAATAATTCAACATATAATGGATTCGAGTGTTATGGTATATTTTAGGATGGTGAAATGCTTAAAAGTATTAAGGCTCTTTTGATGATGGGATTACATTAGAAGTATTTTTATAGTATGTGTAACCCTAAAGTTTGATATATGAAAATTTTATTCAAGGAATAAATATCTTTTATTTTGCGAATATAGTTATAAAAAACATTTGGGTTTATATGATCTTTTAATTAGAGGCAACTACAAGTTAATAGATTTTTGGGATGAAAAATGAAACTTATTAGATAACCTTTGTGTTTAAAAAATGTTATGGTTATTTTTAATTAATTTATTCATTTTTGAAAATGTTATACAATTATATAGTTTTGGAAAAAGGACAACACACAGACCACGTGACAACCCATCGCCTCAGACAATGTTATGGGAATTGAACCCACAACCAAAGTGAGACTAGGATTTATCACCTACCACTGCACTACGTAAAGTAACTGGTTAGTATGAGTAATTATTTTCAGTTATATGATCTTATGAATAAGTTTATTTTGGGTTATTTATGGAAATTATTAACCTATCATAGATAATTTGTGATTAGATTCATTACACTTAAGTTTGAGACTTTAAAATTAGTCAATGTTATTTGAAGATAAATGTTAAGATTTACTATGGAAGACTATGTGATTAATTTATTCTGAGTTTTGTTTTTAAATGTTTATTTGGATTATACTACATAATTTTAATGAATGTTTTTTATTGAATGGTCTTTGTTGAACTTAGGTTACTGTTTGTTGAATTTTGGAGATTAAGAATAGTATTTCTTTTTATAAAGAATTATCCTTTTGTGGATTATCTGATCTTGTACTATCCTTTTTTGTTTCGGTTAAGCTCTAAATAGAGGGGAAATATATAGTTCATATTTTTTGGGTTATGTGATACTCTAGAAGTTGATTATAGCACTTTAAATGTGAAAAAGTCATCCTCAATACTCATCATTTAGAGAAAATATATGTTTGTGTTAGAAAGCCAGTAAAGGATGAATGTCTATATATCAAGTCAGTATATTTCCTTATATTCTTATTATACGTAGTAAATAAAATCCTAAAAATTAGGAAAAGGAAAATAAAACAAAACCAATTTTTGGTTTACCTTTCCTACTGGGTAATCAAAGACAATTTAACACATCACGAGTTTGTGACTTTCTGGTGGTTAACTTTCTCCTATTCATGTTTTCAACCACTCTCCTTCAGAACATGACGAGTTGTTTTCTATTCCATATACATGTTTTCATGGAAACCTAATATATTTTGTCTCAGGTGACCTTTGTACTTCTCTTTCTTTCTTTTAAAGTGATATATTTATAGACTCTTTTTCGATGTGGGTCTTTCAATTAAGTTTCCAATCCCATTTTAAAAATTGTGAGGATGCAATTCCCGAAAGGGGGGAAGGATGTAACATTCTGGGTAAATAAAGAATAAGGAATTTTCATGTTTATTAATATTTGTGATTTAAATATTAATTTTACTTTAAAGGGGATGTTATGTTCTATGTCTTACCCAATAAGCAACAACAAGTTTCTTTTAAATCTTACGTTGCATAGTAATAATATAATAATAATATTTTAAATGGTAGTTAACACCTAGAAGTTGTATTGTCAGGAATAAATAGAACTAACTAAATATTATTATAAATTTTTCTTAAATTTTTCTACATTTATCAATTAAAAGTTAGAGACTTAAAATGTGAATGAATCTAATTTTATGCACAATTTACTTTAAAAGGTTGATTAAGCACCTTTTAATGGAGAACCCTCATTAAATATAGTTTTTTTTCACTTTTATATGTACTATTTGACAAAATAAAATTCTTCTTTATAATCGGGGCATTAAAATTTACTTTGGGTAAAATTTTGGTATTTTTCTGATAAAATTAAATTTTTGATGAATAGTGAAAAATATCGTATTATAAAACAAATATGCCTTTCAATCTAATTTATTTATATAATTAGATTAAATATTTAATTATTTTTAAATTGTAATAGGAATTTATTTTCACACTTTAATCCAATTGTGGTCATTGGAAGAAATTTCACTTTGAAATTGGACATAATCAACTACCAATTTTTTGATAGTTATTGTTTCTTAAAAACACACTAATTGTTTTGATAACAGGAATTAATTATAAAATTAATTAATGAAAATTCAATGTTTTGAATTTGCTAAAATATACATAATTTTTGAATTTGGAATACCAAATAAATCTTAGGATTAATTTTTGGTATTTTTCTGAAAAAAATCAATTGTTGATGAATAGTGAAACCACTTAGTAGTAGTTAAAAAGCTGACTTTTTCATTTAAATGAAATTTCACCGCTTCTATGAATTGAATTTAAAAAATCCGACATACATGGTTGTTATTAGTAAGATTTTTTTTTTCAATAAGATGAAAATAATTGTTGGTGAATAGTAACTTTTCACTTTTATTTACCATAGTTAAAGGCAAATAGGGTAATTCAAGGTAAAAAGAATATGATAATAATTACAAATTACATTAACACAAAATCTTAACCTTATTGGATGAGTAATGTCTAACCATGGTCATATTTGGGTCGGTTTTGGGACCCCATGAAGCCACTTATTAATGATAATGACACTTTATTTTAATTATCTAAATGTAAAGGCAAAAATGACATAAACAAATATCTTTTTGTAAATTAATTTTTACCTAGTGTTATATAAGTAATATATTTTACTATAAATATTAATTGGAAGGATAAAACTATTTACTACATCATGGTATTTGTTTTATATTTTTTAGACATCATATAAAAAAATATTTACGACAAAGTAATGATGTAGTTTTTAACTCATTAATAATTGATATAAATAAATAAGATTATAAAGAATAAAATAATATAGAAAACCTGTCTAGTTCCAATTGGATGATTTTATTTCTAATACGAGTCATCGTATCTTTGAATTTAATTTATTTTGGACCTTTTGAAACCTAAGATATGTTTATAATAAAATAAATTTTTCACACTTTTCTAAAGAGCCCCTCTTCTCCCTTATAAAAGGAGACCACTTATAACCAATTCCTTACACCTCTAAAGCCTTTTAGATCATCCAAACTCTATTCAATTAATCTACCTAAACCCCCCTCTTCAATCTAGAAGTGTTACCTTAGGCAGAAGGGATTTCAAGATGTCCTTTTGGTTCAAACCAAAAAGAAGTTACACAAATTAAAGGTAATTTTTCCTCTTAACTTCTTCTACTTTAATTTACTTCTCCAACTCCTAAAATCTTTTTATTTTTATATTTTATAACAACACCAGTATCCTCAATATATTAGGATGTTGTTATGAGAAGGAGTCTAACTACACCTTCATGCACATCCATCTAATCGGTGAAGAACATACTGTTTCTGTGGATGGAAAACTAACGCCTCACGAAACGATGATTGTTCGATTATCTGATACCGCCTCTCATGGTGGCCATTAAGATGGCACTATCAATAGTGCAACAAAAAAGATTTACGTCACTTATTTTTCATTTTTTATGTCGGTTTTTAGCTGACGTTAATACCAACGATGTTATAAATATAGTTTTTTAGGTCGGGTATTTAAAAACCGACGTACAAAACATAACATCGAGGTTTTTTTCACTTTGGTTATTGAATAACTGACTTGAAAAACAAGTAGAAGAGTGTTTACCACATCAGTTAAGAAATAACCGACATGATAAACCATTTCCCCGGGGTTATCACATCAGTTATTCAAACAACCGACATCATAAACCCTTCCCAATCCTTTATCACGTCGGTTTTTTTATAACCGACGTGAAAACCAGTGGGGGAGGGTTTATCA
Source organism: Viscum album (assembly GCA_963277665.1). NCBI lineage: Eukaryota > Viridiplantae > Streptophyta > Magnoliopsida > Santalales > Viscaceae > Viscum > Viscum album. The sequence goes on along the minus strand of OY728126.1, from coordinate 1,045,423,105 downwards.
CGTCGGTTATTTTATAACCAATGTGAAAAAACTAGTGGGGGAGGGTTTATCACATCGGTTATTTAATAACCGACATGATAAACTAGTGCGGGGGGTGTTTATCACGTCGGTTATTTAATAACCGAAGTGATAAACCCCTGGGCAATGGTTTATCATGTCAGTTATTTAATAACAGACGTGAAAAACTTGTGGGGGAGGGTTTATCACATCAGTTATTTAATAACCGACATGATAAACTAGCGGGGGGTGTTTATCATGTTCTTTATTTATTAATCGATGTGATTAACCCCTGGTAAATTGTTTAACACTTCGATTATTTAATAACCGACGTGGTAAACCATTTCCCAGGCCTTTATCACATCTATTATTAAATAACCGACCTAAAAAACCATTCCATAGGGGTTTATCACATCATTTATTTGAATAACCGATGTGATTAAACCTCCCACCATTCCATTATCACGTTGTATATAAAATAACCGACGTGGAAAAACAATATTTTTTTTTAAAAAAAATAGAATGAAGTCCTCTGCTCTCCCCAGAAACAACCAGAAACCAAGCCAAGAATTCATACCAGAAAAATAGAAGTAGACCAAAACAAGAACCAAAGAAAAATTTATCATTTATATTGATAACATTTAAAAATTAAAATGTCAACTAAAAAGAACTTAAATCCAACCAAAATAATCACCAAATACACAAATAAAATTACAATTTTTAAATTTACATTTTACATAACAAACAAACAAAAATCCAATCAAACCTGTAAACTAATTTGTCCATTCTACATGTAAGTGTTTGACCTCTTCAGCACTATATGGATTAGGGTCATCAAATATCTACAAAGTTAAAGGAAAATAGTTAACATATAAAATGAATAAATCAACTAAAATATTATGGCAATGTTCATATGAAAATCTAACCTGGTCAAACTTCAAAAGTGTTCGCGTTGTAATTATTTCATACATAAATCTTAACAAATAATATCCAAATTCAATGAATCCTTGTTTTTCATCAAATTTTTGTTTAAATTAGTGTCAATTAAATAAAAAAATTTATGTAATACATCCAAAAGTACAAATTATTAATGGATATTTACCTTCACTTGTACATATTTGACCTTGGCACCCCTTTTGTTTGTGGTTTTTCGAATGTTTTACCATTCCATGTTATAAAATAATATGAATGAGATAAATTTAAAATTCAAATTAATATAAAAAACTATTTGGAAATTGAAACATAATTCTCTAACTAATTCTTAAAACTTTTCTGCGTATCACCATGGACAGAATATATCCAATATAGTGTTTTCTCCAGTGGACAAAAAACACCCAACATCCAATGATCACTGATATAATGGAAAATTTTAGGTTAGTAGTTTTTTTGTTATAAGAAATAGAACACTATCAGGTATATATTTCATACCTCTCACAATAAGGCATCATCCAACACAATGTGATAATATTTTGTTGAAATCTTTCAGCAACATAAATTGCTCTTTCTTACTCATCCAATGGATGTGCATCAGGGGAAAGAAAATGCGGGTCCATGAACCCAAGTAAATATTTCCGATCATTCCTCTCACAAATGTTATAAAGATACCTAATAAAAAATAGAAATAAGTACCAATTTTTTATAAATTTAATGCAGGGAAAAAATTGTGTTCAGACTTACATGGAGAAAATCTGCACCACATTGACGCCCAACTTGTCGCCAGTAACAAGCTCCATGATATCATTTTTTCAAAATTATCACATTTATTTCATGTACAAAAACATTACCTTCCAATGGAAATAAATAATTCTCTGCTAGTAAATTTGAATATGTTGATAATCTGTCAAGACAACTAGAATTTGTATGTGATGTCATAGCCATTTGTCTTTGTTGTTGTCTATAATGTATTTCATTTCCTTTAAAGTATTCCTGTAAATAAATTTATAAATATATTATATTTTAAATGCTAAAACAACTTTATTAATAAATAAAATATAAGATATAACACACATACCTCTACGGTAACAACTCACAGATTTCTGAATGGCCAAACTAAATGGTGGACGATATTATGTCCAATTGTCGTCACCTCATCTGTAGGTACTGGAACTCGAGGTAATATATCTATAAATCCTATACAATGACCCTATTTTTCTCTACCTATAACTGTTGATGATGAACCATATCTCTTATACAATATGCTAGCCCATATGCCACTATATGATGGTGAAGATCATCAATATACAACTCAAAATAAGTTTGAAGCTGTGGCGATGGAGTAGGATAAAAAGTGGGGTACGCAGGTTGAGGTGGAGCAATGGAGGCCTCAGGCTGAGGTGGAGGAGTGGGAGCTACTACCAGAGGTGGGGGAGTGGGATCTGCTTCTAGAGGTGGAGGATAAAAAATGGGGTCTGTAGGGGGAGCTAGAGGATTCAGAGCTATAGTCTGAAATTGTCTTTTCATGTCTGCAAACATAGACTGTAATGATGCTCTGATATATTCCTCCATCATCACATTTATATTTTGAATATCAGCCTACAAAGAATCTATTTTTTATACACACCCTCAATGGAATATGTTGAAGAACATGGCAACACTTTTCTTACTAATACGCCCGTCTGGTATCCTCATACTCGACTAGGATGTTCACACTTTCCCAATGCTTCAGATAAAATATCATGCCTCCCAGAAGCTGTAAATGACCCCTGTGTGCTATTATCCTTAATAGAATCCTTTATTAATTAATTAAAAAAAATTATTGATTCAAAGTATATAATCCGTAGACAACAATTTAAATAAACAAAATAAATATCTTATAATCCTCTTAGCTACGATCCTCGATTCATCTGAAATATTTTTCCCCTATTCTCCCATCTAAGAATTCTTCCATTTTTTATGTCTAGATAGAGGGGATAGAGGAAAAACCTCTCATGAGCTTAAGGACTCATCTGTAAGTTTTGCTAATTTTTCTTGCTATCATTTGTTCCTCCAATAATGTATACCCTCCCCGAGATAAGATATGAGGGTATACATTTTTAGCTTGGATCTCCTGATGAAATTTCCTTGTTTGCTATAAATTGACAATAATAAATCATTAACAAATTATTAATAGGTTCAGTTATATATGAAAAATTATAAAAGGTTACATTTCACTTACCAAAAATGATTCTTGTCTCCTGCATTGGACAAATTTTCTCCATGTGTCTTCATCTATTAAAGGATATATATGACATGGATTTTCATGATTTCTTTGACCATAACTAAAATCAGATGTGTGGGTCGATTTGAAATCCCTCCATCTTCTAGCTGCCATCAAAAAACATTTCTTCTTAAGTCATCTAGATTCAGGAATATCAAATATCATCTGATATAGAAGAGAGTGTTTATATTTTACTTTATTTTTTTAAAGATAAGTCAAAAAGTAGAAAAATATCTTACCAAAATAGTCTCCCACAACTGAGATTTTATCGTTTCGTCCACACTTTTCCAATCATTGTAAAAAATTATAACTTTTCATTTTCCTTGAGTTGATACAAAACTCTTAAAATCTTTTTCATTACAACCTCTTGGAATATAATTGTCATCAAATTCAACTACTATCCTCTGGTCCTGGGCACGGGCAACTGATAATTTTAGTAAACATGTGATTCCATGTTTACCACCTCTTGAACTCTTAGTTGCTATGCTAGCACATGAAGATGATTGGGGAACATCAAAAATAGAATGTAAATATTCCTCCCTAGAGGAATCATCATGTTGATCACCTTCAGAATAATGTGGTTGATCAACTGATTGATCTGTCATTGTCTTTGAAATCAAAAAAGGACTCATTAATTCACTAAAAAAATTCAACTATCACAATGGTAATCATGGTAAATATGGTTTATCATGATAAAAAATGGTAAACATGGTAAAAATTGTATTGTAATTGGAATTTCATCAAAATCAATAAATATATAACTTACGTAAAAGAAAACATGATAAAATATGGTAAAAAATGGTAAAAAATGGTAAACATGTTAAACATGGTAAACTATGGTAAAATATGGTAAAAATGGTAAACATGGTAAATATGCTAGACATGGTAAACATGGTAAACATGGTAAACATTATAAACATTGTAAAAATACATTACCTGTAATATTAGGAATGTACAAATGGATTGTTTTCCCAAATTCCTTCGTCATGATCATTCCTTATGGCATAAACTATGGTAAGCATGGTAATCATGGTAAACATGGTAAACATGGTAAACATGGTAAACATAGTAAACATGGTAAACATGTTAAACATGGTAAACATTCGTTACCGGTAATATTAGGAATGTAAAAATGGATCATTTTCCCAAATTCCTTCGTCCTGATCATTCCTTATGAATCAAACTATGGTAAACATGGTAAACATAGAAAACATGGGAAACATGGTAAACATGGTAAACATACGTTGCCTATAATATTTGGAATGTACAAATTGATTGTTTTCCCAAATTCCTTCATTATGATCATTCCTTACGGCACAAACACTATCTACAACATGCTCATCATTATTTTCTGCTAATCTTTCCAAGGAATTAGGGATATCACATAAATCAGCATCTACATCATGTTGATCCTCACCAATATATATTTTTTCCTTTTAAAAAAATAGACCATTGTATATCTGATTGATCGACAACATAGAAAATAAGTTTTTCATGTGTTGCAAGAATAAAATAATCTGTTGTGTCTTCCAAACTATTCATATTAACAATTTTCATTCCAAATTCATCGTGTCTCACACTGTTGTTACCGACAAACCATTTTCATTTAAAAAAGAAACTTTAATTTTAATGTTATCAACCTCCCATATTTCTTCAATGAATCCATAATATGCACTTGATACAGATATTAAACTTCTTTCTTTAGAAGTCGAAAAATGTACTGCGTCTATAAACACCAATACCCCATTATTCTGAACTACACATCTATTGTCCTGAGCTTTCATATGAAATGTATAGCCGTTAATGTCATACCCAGACCATGTTATCAAATTTAAAATTGGACCACCCCCTAACCATCATAACATTTCTTAGATATCTGATCTACCAAGTAGGGTCTTTTTAAACAATGTCAAAAATGTAATGTTATGCACATTCAAAATCCACGTTTCATTATTTTTTGGATGACATTGTTTCAACTCTTTAATATGAAATGTGATATACGGTTGATCATCAGATATGTTATTCAAGATGTATAAATGCACCTTCTTCATCTGTTACGCTGAAAAAGATTTGACTTTCAAGCCATGAATCCCCTTTTCCTTAGTATTAATTCGTTGATGACCAGATATAGGAAAACTTTTATACTCTACTGTAGACAAGTTTCTTGTACTAAACTGTACATCCTCCTCCAAAATATAATTTTCAATAATGAAGGATTCAGGTCGATAAGAATTTTTAACATACCCCTTCAATATTTTCATATACCTTTCAAAAGGATACATCCAACAAAGATATACAGGTCCAAAAATCCTTATTTATCTAACCAGATGAACCTTTAAATGCACCATTATATCAAAAAAAGATTGAGGGAAATACATTTCCCATTGACAATGTATAGATATTTCCTCTGTTTTGAAAATGTTAAAATCATTCACATCAATCGCCTTATTAAAAATTGAATTTAAAAAATAAAACACCATCGTTATAGTCTTTCTGACACGGATGGGCAATATTCCATGCAATGAAACTGGTAGAAGTTGTTGCATCATGACGTGAAAATCATAAGATTTCATACATATCAACTTCAAATCCTTTAGAGAGACAATGTTTTTTAAATTTTAAGAATAACCTTGAGGCACTTTGATATCATGAAGACCCTGATAGAATCTAATTTTCTCCCTCACAGATAATGTATGATAATCCGGAAGAAGAAATGTCCGTCTTCCATCAGAAGTCGGAGCTAACTCCAAACTTATTCCCATTAATATTAAATCTAATATTGCATTCAATCCATATTTAGTATTTCCTTTAACAATTAAAAATGTTCCAATCAAACTGTCACATATATTCTTCTCTACATCCATGACATCAATATTATGCTTCACTTCATGATATCTCCAATATGGATGCTCAAAAAATATTAACCTTTTCTTCCAAACATGTCTATAATTACCAGATTTATGTGTCATTCCCAATGTCTCATCAAGGTTTTTCGACCTCTCAGAATACTCATCGTGGGAAAAAGGTTTCAGAGAAATATCTAATTCTTGTGACCCATTTTATGCCTTTTTTAGTCTTATATACAAGTGATCTATAGGTGAAAACATTCTATGACCCATGTAGACAGTTTTCCACCCATGATGCAAATGAAAATATGATGTCTGTTGTTGGAAAATTGGATATAATTTATGCCCCTAAACACTATATCCAGAAAAATTTCCATACGCTGGGAAGTCATTTATAGTGATCATAAGCACTGCATGCAGTTGAAAATAATTCATTTTATAAGAATCATACACTCTCACACCATCCTCCCATAAAAGGTTCAAATAATCAATCAATGATGACAAGAAAACACCAATATCATTTATGGGTTACTTTGGACCGGATATAATTATACTCAACATGACATATTTGCGCATCATACGAATTTCAGGAGAGAGGTTGTAAATTACCAATAAAATTGGCCATGAACTATGTGTGCTACTGAGACATCGATATGGATTCATTCCATTTGTGCACAATACAAGTTTGAAATTTCTAATTTCATTTCTGAATGTTGGATACAGCTCATCAATTTTCTTCCATTGTGGAAAATCACCTGGATGATGAATTTTTCCATAACATATTCGATCATCAGCATGTAATGTTAATATTTTTTCATCATGTGAGTTAGAAAATAAAATTTTCAAATGAGGAATTATAGGAAGATACCAAAATACATTGGCAGGAATCTTTTTAATCTCTACATCAACATGTACTTTTTCTTTCAACTTATACCGTGATGTCCCACATTTAGGACACTCTGACAGAAATTCATATTCCTTCCTATATATTATAAATTCATTTAGACATGCATGTATTTTCTAATATCCCATTCCCATCAAGAATATTATCTTTTTCTCCTTATAATGTGATTCTTGAAGATTGTTGTCTTTTGGAAGAATGTTTTTCACCAATTTTAGTAGCTCTATAAATCTTTTGTCACTCCATCCATGTTTTGCCTTCAGGCTAATCAATCATAACACTGCCAAAAAACTGTAAAATCTATTCAACCAGGATACAATGGTTTTTCAGAATCACCATATAAATGCGCAACTGTTGGTTCTATATCAATTTGTTCTGCTGCAATATGAAGAATCATTTCTTCAATTCCATCTGAGTTATCATCTTGCAATTCACCATCATCAATTGATCTGAAATTCTGTCAAGTTTCACCATGCCAAATCCAAGGGCTGTAACTTGGATTAAAACCCTGAAAAATTTAATGATCGTTGATATCTCTACTTTTCAACTTCTTCATATTCTAACATTTCAGGCATGGACAGAAAAAAGAGTCGTTTCATGGAACATTTTGTTTAGAAAATTCCAAAAAAGCATCAAAACCTTCCTCATATTCATTACTCATTCGATGTGTCTTAATCCAAAATCAACTCATTATTACCTATAACAAATATCAAAATTATACATCTTGTAATGAAATGAAAAGTTAATATTTATATGAAAAATATCATAATTTGGATGCAAAATAAATTTGAAATATAAAAAACTGAAATAAAACATGTGTAAAAGATATTATTTTTAATAACAAGAAAACCATTTAAGGAGACAAAAAAGAAAAACCATAAACATGGAATTATAAAAAATCCTTGTTGGATAAACCCATAATGACAAAATGATGATACGAAACGCTCAATGGATCAACCCATAATGAAAAAATGATGTAAAATCTAGATTTTATTCACCACAATTTTCGTAATAGACAACCCTTGTTCATTTGAATAAAATCAATTTTATTCTATCAACATATTAACTGTTAAGATGCATTTAATACATACATAAATAGGTGAGAAACTAGATTACAAACTTGAACATTAGAATCAAAGTATACAAAACTAAAAAAATGAATTTAGGGCATCATCAAAAAATAAGAAATGAAATCAAGGCGGTTTGAAAGTCTTACATAGGGATTGCGAGTCGATCTGAGAGATTTTCTAATAATAAATATGTTTAAGGATCTAGGAAAACCGACGTTGAGGGAACAAGTTCTAGGTGGGTTTCTTGGTTTTTCGCGTGAGAGAGACGAGCTGGAAGCCTGAGATCATAGAAAAAAGATAAACATACGGGTCCTCATAAATCATTTAAAGGGTTTATCACGTCGGTTATTTTATAACTGACATGATAAACCACCAAGAATTAATTTATCACATCGGTTATTTTATAACCAACGTGATAAACCATCAGCAATCGGTTTATCACATCGGTTATAAAATAACCGACGTGATAAACCAATTTTTTTATCACTTTGGTTATAAAATAAGAGTCATGGTAACTTGTTTTTTAGGTTTATCACATTAGTTATTTTATTAATGAAATGATAAACCCCTGAGCCTCGGTTTATCAGGTTGGTTTTTTTATAACCGACGTGATAAACTGCTATTTTTACCTTTTTCAGGTCGGTTATAAAACAACTGACGTCATAAACCTTGTTTTTTTGGTTTATCAGATCGGTTATTTTATAACCGACATGATAAACACCCTGGGCCTCAGTTTATCTCGTCAATTATTAGATAACTGACATGATAAACCAGTTTTTTTAGTTTATCACGTCTGTTATAATTTAACCGACGTGATAAATCAAGGCTCGGTGGTTTATCACGTCGGTTATAAAATAACCGACGTCATAAACCTCCCCGATTCCGTTTATCACATCATTTATAAAATAACAGACATGATAAATCAAATCTAGGAGATTTATCATGTCAGTAAAAAAATAACCGTCATGATAAATTTCCATTATAGATTTATCACATCGGTTATAAAATAACTGACGGGATAAATATAGTATCACAGTTTTCCATGTCGGTTATATATAACCGATGTAAAAAATTCCTTCGTGATAAATGTTTTATGCACTAGTGTGTATTTATATATGATATCTATTATGTTTATATTTTCTTTATGATTCTGTATTTTACATTTATATCCTCCCTTTATGGTTTCCGTAATGGGTAAACGAGATAATTTCATTTGAGGATGTGCGGACTACCGCCCCCTCAAAGTGATATGACTCTTAAATTCCTTATGTGGGATGTATAAAGGACAGAGCTAATGATATTATATATGATATTATACTGTAATTATAATATACATATATTTCATTATTTTTTAATTCTATTAAAATATGAAATAGAAATTAATGTAGCGTTAATGCGTACATACGACTTACAGTCTCCATGAATGGTGCATTTAATTTCATATCTCCAAAATGTTATGTACTACTATAAATAAATAAATATATATATATGCTGGATATATATGATTTATATAATATCTAAATCATGAATATAATTCTGGAGATAACTGAATATTTACCACATGGACAAATTGTAATTATAACAAGTTCATTTTTGACTCAAGTTCCGGAAAACAATAAAATATCCAATATGAACTCAAATAATTAACTCATTGTTATAACAAGATGATAACTAATATAAAATGAATAATAAACATTAATAAAATTTCTCAATGAATTAGTTATTAACTTATGTTTATTTTTCAGGAAGAACAAGGAACATACGAGTCAAGTAGGACATGAGATAAGGGATTTTCTTATCTCACTTTTAATTCTTTGAGATTTCCATTGTTCGCCACTTATTTATTTCATGTGGTGTATTGTGTGCTAGAATTTGATACATATTCTAATGATTCTTTTTATATTCATGGTATTATTTGATTCATTTGGTGGTTATTAAATATTGGTCGTACGACTTGATTGATTACAACGAAGTAAGGGTTTTTCATGTCAATTTTTATTCCCGCGAGATTCATGATATATTTGCCAATATATCCTTTTGTGTGGTATATGTACTTCCCATGATTGTACTCTTTGTTTAATATAATTTAATTTATGAGTATTTATATCTTCATTGTATGATCCTTCCTTCATGTGGCATATGTTTTGTTAGTTACCAAATCGGTAAGGGAACCTTTCTCCCTCCTCTTTTTAAAAGACTTCTTTTTTGTTATGCCTTTTAATTTACATATTATTATTTTGGGATATGTTATTCTATATCCTTATTGATGTAAATTTTATGTCTATGTGATGATATACCCTTTTTATCTCATCAAATAATTTTTTTAATGTTAATGTGATGTCGTTAGGCTTTTGAATTTTTGCAAGAGAACTTCATAACCCAATTTCAATTCTTTGGGTTAAACATGTACTTCTTGAATATGTCATCCTATGAATATATGTGAATGCCTCTAATTGTTTTACACTTCATATCCACTTATATTGGGTGTATTTATATTTTTCACACATAATTATGTGATTTATTTATCCTTAATTTAATGATATCGTCTTTATAAGGGATTTCATCTCAATTTTCATTTCAATTGAGACTTCATTGTTGTTATGCACCTATTCACTCTTATATGGTGTATACAACAACCTTTGTCATATTATATCACAAATACCAATTTTCTCATGATATTATAAAGTTTTCATTAAATTTTATTCCTTAATTATTTGTAATCAAGAGTCTCTCATTTTTTTAAAAACTCTTTAACTAAAATATCATTTTAAATGTTTTAAAGATTTATTATTCTCAATATTTGTCTTTAATTTCCACGATTTAAAAATGGTTTTGAGTATTTATTTATATGGAAATTAATTTTTAAAAATTATAATTCCATTAAAATCTTCAAAATGGTATGGTACACTTTGATACAAAATCTATTTTAAATGGTTTATGAAAATGGAATTATTATTTCAATATATTAAAATTACTTATTGTGATTTAAAATGAAATGTTACTGGTGAAATGTCTATACATACAATTTTTTATGTGTTATGATTCTACTTGGACATTTAACGAGTGGTTATGTGATAAACAATATGATGGGTGGTGGCGTGATAAACCAGGATGGGTGGTTACTTTATAACGTCCAATGCATTGGGTATGGAAGTCGGCCATTTGACTATTCTATTTAGTGATATGTGTGGAAGTCTACCATATGCTTATTAAATTTAAGTATGTTTTTTTCCCAAGTTAGCTTTATATGTTATGTGTCCTTTATTTGGGGTTTATGGTATTCTTTTGGTTACAAAATGGTATGTATTGATATTTTATTCAGTGAAGAGTATTTACTACTTAATAAAGGGAAAATTTATTATTTATGATAATGTATTCATGGATTACTTGTTGTTTTGAAAATCTAACAGTTTTCCTTATTTTTGTATCCCTTACTGAGCTTTTTATGCTCATAGCATGTTTTTGAAAGGTTTTTCATAGGACATAAAGTGGAATAGGGTCATGGATGGGATCAAGGAAAATTAATGTTGTCTAAAACATGGAAGTAGACATGTCTCATTTATTCAAGATTTTTTATTTTATGAAAAAATGAAACTGAGTAGAAGTGTATAAATGTAATATTCAAGTTCTTATGTAGTAGTTATTCCTAATTCTCTAAAACACTAAACCTGAAATGATCCTCAATGTGAATTATTCATTTCATTGAATATTATGTAATGTTTAAGGCCGGGTCCTTACAGGTATAAACAGATGCATTGAGGTCATTCCACTTATTGGAGTATCATCCATTTTGGAAAATGTTTGGTAGTGGTAGTATTGAGAATTATAACATAATAATCCCACAAGAATTATAATCCTGATAAAGATAATTAAAATGATTATTGAATATTTTTTGTTTTAATATATGATTTATGGTTGGATCATGGTTATTAAGTTATTTTTTTTCACCCCTGCAATCATCAATCAGAAATATTTTACAGTTATATGAATGTTTCACTTGGTATGTAGATCTTATAATTTAATTCAATGGGTTAATGATTTTATACCTAGTTGTTATATTTATAAACAATAATTATTAATTCATTATTTATTTTGATGCAACATTTTATGATTTTATAATATTATCAATTAATTATTTATTTTGATGAATGCAATGTTTTTAATATCAATTATTAGATTGTTAGATTTTAAATTTTTAATCATTTTATTTGAAATGAATTTAATGATAAATTAAATAAACTAATTTCATTGATATATTTATTTTTATATATAACTTGTTTTTTATAATGATGGTTTCCCATTATTTAATAGAATCCCAATGTGGATTTTTAAATCCTATGTTATTATTGATATCAAATTTTAAGAAAATTTTGGAATTTTATTATTTTAGATATTAATGAAAAATGAATTCATTTTGATGGGTTCGGTAAACAATAGAAGATAATAATTTAATATAATAAATTTAAGGTTCTTTGTAATTATTTATATCTATATGGTTATTTAAATAGTTCATTATAATCATTCATCACAGAACATTGACTCAAATTTTTTCCTTGATGCCCATAATTTTTATGACTCTTGATGGTTGAATATCGGTTGTTATAGATAATATTTTTAATATTAAATTTTCTTACGCAACATATGATTTTTTTTATTTTTTTTCATGTAAAATATATATTTAAATGATGGGTTACCGGATTTTGGTGTCCATATTGAAAATATTAAAACATTGTTCTAATAAAATTGATAATATAATTTTCCATTTTATGGTAAAAAAATTCTAATTAGTAATATCTCATTATATTTTAAATTGAATAATTGAATAATTATGTTATCTTTATGTTATTTTAAATTAATTTTTTATACATTATATTTAAAATGGTATTACACTATTAATATAACATATTAATGAACCTTGTGTTATTAGGAATATATCATTCCCTCTAATAACATTTATAGAAAATTTTATTACCTTCATAATCTCTAATGGTATTTTCTGTATGTCAACCTTATAATTTAGTTTTCTTACTCCTAAACTCATTAATTTATTACTCAAATGGTTATCAATAATATTGTTTTATATATACAATTGGGTTATTCTTTTAAACGGGAACACTATAATTTTATGATTCAATAATTGTTACAATGGTGTAAAATTCATTTATATCACTCATCTATCATCGTTTGATAAATGAACAGATTTTCTAATGATTCCAATTAAATAATTATTTAACTTTCAGATTCGTTGATTATTACATTAATGAAATAATATTATTAAATTAATTCCCATAATTAAAATTTGTATATAAATTTTTGTATGTAAATTTATTAATCATTGATAATACTTTCAGAGTGATTTTATTTTATTATAATGATTTTTTATTGATTTTATACAGAAATATACCCAGTTGTATTTTTATGAAGTACAATTGGCTCATAAAATGAATAGTGTTATTTCAGAAATTAGAAAAATCTACCTCAATAGTTTTATTAATCATAATTATATTTTATTTTCTATTTTTTAATTTTTATTTTATTTATTGAAGCTTCCAAGGAAATGAAATATTTATTTTTTTTTTATAAAAATGAAGAGTGTATTACCCTTATATAGTCTTATAATATTATCTCATTTATATTTTAAATGAGAAGTTATAATTATTTTCATTTATAATTAGATTAAAGTTTAATTGGTTGTGAGTTTTTAGAATTTGTAAATACATTAAAATATTATTTTTTTAAATAATGGTTAAAGGACTTGATTATATTGTCCTAAGAATATTTTAATACTTGTATTGTATTTAGAAAACATTGTGGGATCAATGTGTAGCTATATATGGATTTAATGTTTGAGTTTTATGAACACAAAGAATTTATTGACTACTATTTTCACAAATAATTGTTTATGACCATATTATATGGTATAAACCCAATAAGGGTAGGGTATGATGGTCTATGTATGTTATGTATGAAAAAATTATAGGAAAAGTGTTATTACATCCAAATCAATATAAAATATTATCTACATTGGTATCTAGGTATATATCGTACGATGTTTGATGACTGATTGTGGATACATTATGACTATTTATCAATATGTTGATTGTATATTTCATGCTGTTAGTGGATAATGTTTCTCATATTGTAATGATTATAAAATCAAATTGGTTATGACATATTGTAAAAATTAATTTCACATATACATGTGGAATAGGAATATATTATATTTAATTTCCATCTTAATAAAATGTATTATTTCAAATGGAATAATATAAATCCTTTATTTTTTTTCATCTTCCTCTAAAATGAAAAAAAACATACATGAAATCCATCCTTTTTAAACTAAGGTATTTGGTATTTCAAAAGAAAATAATTTTTTAATCATGAATATATTCATTATTGATTTTATACCACTAACAACGTGTACAACTTTTTTATATATATATATATATATATATATATTTCTAAACCAACAATGCACATACAGATTCTCTATTTTTTAGGTATTTGATGTTGCCTCTGAGGATACTGTATAGAGGTGTTAGAATACAATGGAGTTCATGTTCCTATTAAATATTTATATTCTCATATTTTACATTATATATGTATATATATTTTAATAGTATCCACTTACCTTCAATTTATATACATAAATTATTTAGTAATTAATTTATTCTTGAGTGTGTTTTAAATTGATATTCCTGTTATTAGTCTGATATATTAATTATAGCTTTTAAAGGGTAATTTTTTTATAATATCTCATGACTTGTAAATAATGTATTTCATTATCCTAGGAATATTTGGGAGATATGTTTTTTTGGTCTTTATAGTTCAATCTTGACATCTATGAATTCATGATTATAGATTATAAAGTTGTTAATGAGTGTAATGAGGTAGTTAATTTACATATAAGTGGAGATTACATCATTAATAACTAATAATTAATCAATACATGGACATGATCAACCAACTTAAAGAGAAAAAAATAATTTTATAGGGATTTATGAGATTGTGTGGATTCTATCTAGCCTTCCGTTTTATGCCCTTTATTCTATATTCCATTGCAAGGTTTCCTTAATATTGTAATTTCATAATTTAATAATTATACAAATTATCTTAAATAATTAATTGTTTATTTTTTATTATATGCTTTATATAAAGTTTGGGGAATGATTGTGTTTTCATTTGTTGAAATTAATTTATTTTAATAATTCATTATGTACTTATATAATAATTAATATTTTGTTTTATCATTTTTAATTTCATGAAAAAAGTATTTGAATATAAATTTAAATAATTTTAGTTTTTTTAAAAAACAAAATTTAATTTTTCATGTACAATGGAATTTATAGTAATTTATAAGAAATATTTATCTAACATATGGATTGAAAAATAGTTTTTATAAGTGATCATTTTAAATTGTTTTTTAGAAAATATGATTTATAAATTGATAGATGTTTTTTAGGGATATAGGGTTTTATGATTTTTTTTGTGGATTTAATATGTCATTGTATTATAAAATATGATTATATTTATGGTTTTAAATCAATTATATGGAAATATTTTTTGATAAAAAAGTTCCTTTAAAAATAATCGAATTATTTCCTTATAATTTGTTTTAATGATCCTTATGAGTTAAACCCGTTTAATTTCACTCATAATTTAGCTCCATTTAATTAATGTAACTTCAGTATAGATATTTTCATTGATGACTGTATTTGTATGAAAAATAAATTATATTAAAATTATATTTTACAGATACTAGACTTCGATAAAATATCATACAACCTTTTTAATTTTAAATATAAATAAATAAGTATTAGATAAAACACATAGAAAATAATTTTACAGTGGAATAATTTTCACATGGTTCCTCCAATACATTTTTTAATTTTATTGAATAAATTATTTTATGTTAAGATAGAACCTAGTGAAAATCCAAAAAAACACATTATTTATCTCAAAATTCAAATATCAAACATAACCATAAGAGCGTTCCACTACCCTTCAAATAAATAACTTATTCAAAATTCAAATGATTTTTCCGAAGCCACCGCCTCACTATGTGCACCAAGAGAGATCTCCTATTTCAGTTTTCAAAAGGAACCATAATCAACACCAAGAGCCTACTCCCTCATGATGCGTTCCCTAACTGAATCCCAACCTCATCCAAACCAGCTTGCTAGAAACTATCATCATCATCGAAATCACACACAAAACCATCGCATAAAACCCTAATTTTTTCATGTGGTTTCAATAAAATTTAATGGAATATAATTTTTTCATAATGTAACGGTTTTTGTATATTCATTTGTTAATATATATTCATTATATTAACATAACTATTCATATTTCATTGTTTATATCTGTTATATTGTAAAATTATAGTGATATTATAATGAATTTACCATCAAAAGATTTATTTGGGACATATCCTACTATGATAACTATATTAATGATATAATTAACCAAATAGTATATTATAGTAAATACTAATATGGGGGCCACCAAGTACATTACTAAGATACTTATATTACCCAACACTCTCCATGCTTTGGACAAAAAGTGTGATAGTAGGAAAAGTAAATAATTTAAACATCACAATATTATTCAAAATTCATTCTAAGTATTAGTTGTTATTATCAAACTCTATATACTCGCTCTGTATCTCTGGTTACTTACAATTTTCTTTATCCTTAATAATGTTTTCTTACTTGTATGATGACTCCCATGCCGAGTGTGAGTATATGGAGAGAAGGATACTATTGATTCAATCTTAAAAGGAGATCAAAAGCATAATAGAGTACATCGTAATAGTGAATAAATTCACAATAAAGACTATATAATCTTGTACTGATGCGTTCATGCTGTAACCAATAAAAAACACTTTCTAGTACTATAATTGGATCCATCAGGGAATAAAGTCATCATAAAAGTTATAAAATATAGTCAAAAAAGAGTTATCATATGAATACCACATCAACAAAAGGAAAAAAAATTTAAAGTCGGTACATAAGGACAACATTCCCTATTTTTCTAATGGGTAGGCCATAAGGTCATTGAAATCTAAGAGAACCTCAAATCATGAAAAAATTCCATCATATCCCATAATTTTCTCTCATTTTAGGTTACTGAACATAATATTTCCCGCATATTATCCTCTTGTGAAATATCCCATAACAACATACTATTCCTATTTTACGCCTCACAATTCCATCAAACCTAATCATTCTAAAACATTGATGTCATAATGTCACATGTAGTGTTTCAAAATGCTCCCCCTATCAGGCCACCGATCCTGAATGGGTCCACCATATTCATTTATATAATGAAAATATCAACACAATATAACATATATAAAATAAATAAAAATAAATCATGGAATTTCATATACTGTAAAAAAATTAAAATATCAAGTATAAGAGATAGTTTCCAAAATAAAAAAATATTATGAATCTCAGACATGGGTCTAACAGGCTACTCATCAACATACATTTGATCTATATTAAAAATTAGTTTTAAAAAACTCCAACAAAAACATGTGATCAAAAAAATTAATTTATAAATAATATAATAAAACTACATTATTTCATTCTAGAAATAAGATTAATTGAATAAATATAGTATGGAATGTATTTCCCCATAGCTGTTGTTAGTGACATTATGTCTCATCAAGATTATCTTATTCAAAACTTCATTAACAAACAATCTTCAACATGTTTGTACACTAACATTAAGTAGAACTGATTCCAAGCATGTATGATATTGAAATAGAATGTATTGGGTATCAAAGGTGTTGAAAATTCATATATCCAACACCAATAATTATGAATAATAGACTCCCATTTAGGTTTAAGGAAGAATAAAATGTGTCACACATAAACATAAATAAGAGAAAATATTCTTGGCCCTAATGAATAGGGTTCAATAAGTGATCCCATATCCATAAATGTTTTAACATTCAAAAAATTTAAAAAAATATGGAGTTCAGATTAAAAACTCACTATGTAATGAAGAAATATAGAGGAATATTGACCAATGCCACAACCTAAAAATAACACAATTCTATTTTTAATCCATCTAGTTTGATGTAATCATCAACAAAGGACTATTGATTGATTAATAGATCAGAAAAGAGTAAACAATGTTAATGTCTCATAATTTATGATTCATATGTGTCCTCTTTGAAATAAATGAGATTCAGGAACAAAATATTTTTATATCAACTACTAAAAACCCATCGTCACACAACCAAAAAGTTCTCTACAACTATGGTGTTCTTATATAAGTCATCCAAATAAGCTCAAACATATAGTGTGCCTCAAAAACCTAGAACTATTTTCCATCACTATGAAATCTTCCCCAAGTTTCCGAGTTTTCCAAAAATGTGTCACAATGAGAGAAAAAAAAAATTTCCTCCGAAAAACCATTACATGGCCTCCCCATTTCCTATTTTCAAATTCTTCATAGGGAACATCAAGGTATACAATAAATTTCCTCAGGGTCATGGTGTAGAAAATGTCAATTAAATTGTCTTAAATTTTTTTTTAATGATTCCAAAAAACTAAAGAACAATCTAAATACATGATTTAACAATGAAATAGATAAAAAACCCTTATTATATGTTGTAAATTATGGTAACACTTCCACATAAAATTTATGTGCAATAAAAGTAATTTGATTAATATTTACTAACTATGATATAATTATTAATTATATTGGTAGAGTTTCCATTTTAGTTTAAAACCAATAGATATTGAAGAATTTTCTAAAATATTTTTTATAATAATTCTCTTACAATACACATATATTAGTCATTAAAAGATATTTTGAGTTTGTGAAATGTTTATAGAGCCCTTAATACAATGATAATTAATCAGGTAATCCATTTCAAAATAATAATGTATATCATGTTTTTGATAAATTATTAGGAGACTGAGATGAAATTATCATGGATAAATTCACCATTATAGGGGTCCTAAATTAACTACAGAATTTATAGAGAAAAAGAAAAAAAATTCCCCTTATATCAGAATTCAATGTACAAAACGATGTGTATGGACTATAAAACATACTCTTATTTTTATCATGATTCTATAATCAATGAAAATTCACTAGTATCATTTTATTAGTTTAATATTTTTGTACTAGGAATAAAAATCTATATTATAATATTCCCTAACTAACTATGTTGTCAGAATGAGACAAGTGGATTGTCATCATTTTTCAAGAATATTTAAACTCATATTTTCTTCCATGGATTTTTTTACTAGTGAAGTCCTACAAATTTTTTAAATCATAGATATAGTACGTTAGTTAGAGGATATATCAATCATTTTCAACATAGAAATGAACCATATTTAGATTATGGATAGGGTTGTGGAAAAAAAAAATTATAATGTGGTGGATATATTGGGTATAAAATTTTAGATAGTAAGTTGTTTCTAATACCAAAGTTGTATTAGATATTTCTATGTACAATTTTTCTCTATCACATCATGGATTATATTTCCATTTATATTTTTTATTTGAACTCTTCTTTTAAATATTAATTATCTAAATAATTAGGGAATTATATGGAGATATTTCCATTGCTGATGGGTTGATTGTGAATATCAGATTTATTCTTTGTCTAGGTAATGTGTATTATGAGTGAATGTATGTTGCAGTCATTTGTGTTGATTAAATTGTTTTTATTATATTAAATATAAAAATATTTTATCATTTAATTACTGTATTTGTTATATTTGGTGAAGAATATAGTAACTTATGAATATAAAATATTTATTTAATCTAAAATTGATAGATATTGAGAAATATCTTTAGTTAGAGTGATCATTAGAGGAAATATAGTTGTCTAATCGAAATTTAATTATATTTAGATAATTTAATTTAATTTATTTTTATTTATAACAATAGTTTTCATAGTATTTATATAGTGTTTCAATATATTTACTCTTATAGCTGTTGTTTTTATTTCATTAAATAGTCAATCAGTTCAAAATTAACATTTTATTTAAATAAAAGAAACAATGATTAAATATATTTTATTAATTGAATTGTTCATTTTATATGAAAGTTATATGTCATTAAATAAGTTATTCCATATTTATGAAGAAAAATTAATTACATGGGAAATGAAAAATTATATTTTATAAATTAAAATAAAGAATGTAATATATAATTTTTATGATATAAATATTGTGCTATGGTTTTGAATTAATGTTATTATTTTAGTATGAAGTATTATTTTTTGTGTTTTCATTCATGGATGATAATATATTTTTTAAAAGGGATTATATGTTGAATGGTTTATTGAATAAATAAATTATGATATATATGAATAATTAAAATCAATAGGGATGCTAGAAAATTTTATAGTGGAACTGATATTTCGAGACATTCTTGAAATCCCGGAAAACATATTCAAATTAAATGTGAATTATAATTGGCTAAAAATAGATATATTGAAATTACGATGAGAAATATATGGTTGGCCCTATTAATGTGTGAGTTTGATGGGATATCATAATAATAGTGGTGGAAATATGTCATTTTTATCTTGGAATATACCATTCTATTTTGACACATATCTTATATAACATACAAATAATTGTAGGGATCTTTTTATAGAACATCTATAGTGGTGGATATAGTCATGATGGTGATCATTGGTTAATTAATACATTCAAATTTTTATTTCATATGATTGGAATTGATTATTAAATAACATATTATTTTTAATCATATTTATCACATTTTTTATTTCAATAAACCCTATTGTTTTATGTTATTAATATTTATTTGTTAAAAAATTAATTTATTGAATTGTCTAGTTGAATATTTGACATTAAAATATAGATTAATTAATAATAATAAAAATATTCTCCTAGAAAATTTCATCTATTCTAGTGTAAATAAATTTTTCTACCCAAGGTCCATTTTGATTTTAATTGGGTTTATTCTGCTGATTTGAGGGTCTTCCATTTGGTTAATTTGACACATAACTAGCTTAAAAAATTTCAATAAAAGCGTTCCAAATTTATTTGAAGTAGTATAATGATATTTAAAATAATTTTTGATTATTTTTTTTTATAAATTATTATTTATTGATGAATTATTCTAATTGGGTTTCATATATTACCCCAAATAGTCATTAATCTAAAATATTTTAGAGTTGTCAGAATATTCAAATGGGTATGTATCCATAATAATTCATTCATTGTGTTATCCATTTTACACATTGTCATTATAATTTTAAAAACTAAGTATATATTCATGATTTATAATATTGAGTCATATGAAGGTTTTAAATTATTATTAAAGATATATTTAATATAAAGAATATAATGTTTTTAATATCGATAGAGAGATATTTCTATTTTTATAATTTTAATTAGATTTGATGAAATGAATTAAAATAGTATATTTTCTAAATTAATTGTATTGATATATTAAGATATTTTTTTATTTAAGTGTAGGTTTTTTAAAATTATGGTTTCCCATTTTATTAAAATACCAAAATATTTCTGTATAAATTATATCATATTAAAGAAATTCATTTTCTTCAACAATGCTGAAAATAAGTAAATTTTATAATTCATGTATAATTAGTGGATTTAGATGGGTTTAGGAATCAGTGTAAGATACTAATATATTATATTTATTTTAAGGTAGTGGTTGAGGCATCATTTGATAATGGGATGGTGATTAGTTCAGGATAATCACACATCGCTAACTAGGACTGAATATATTTTTTCCATTTCGACAATTTAGAGGATTAATCATGATTGAAATATCTATTTTTCTAAATAAAATATTTAATATTTAATATTACTAGGAAACTTATACATTATTTTATTGAAATCTTTTCATTTAAAATATTAAGTTAAAAGATGTATTGGGATATATTTGTATCATTATTAATAATATGAAAACCAATTATTAAAACTAAAAAATATAACTTTTTTTGGAAATTTTTTTTTTATAAGTATTAAAAAAAATAATGTTAATAATTTTGTAATTATATTATTAAAAAATTATTTATTATTAATTGTTTAGTCATTCCATTTGAAATTGGATTGTATGTCTTCTATCCCATAATAACCCACCATGTGGTCATGCGAAGAAATTTACTCATCTAATAAGATTAATAGAACATTTTCTTCCATGAGTATCATGAAGTGGATTTATGGTATTAAAAAATTATTCTTTTGATTTTTTTCTCATGTAATTATCCTATACCTCTTACATTTTTACCTCATTTAGTGTTATTGAGAATTTTTTGTGACTCATTGAAAAGGAATCACACCAAATTTATGGTTCTATTATTGTTACAGTGGGGCAAAATTAATTGATAACACTAAGAAATGATGTTTGGATAAATTAATATAGTTTTTAATGATTCAAATTAACTGATTCTATGAATTTATTAATCATTGATCATTCTCTTGATTTATGACTTTTATTATTTTTTTCCCACACGTCATATTCCCTTATAAATAATTATCGATGGATTTATAATTCATTGACTTTATTTTTATGTTAATTTAATTATTATCTAAATTGATTTTTCTATTATTTTAAAAAAATTATATTCAATTTTTTCATGCACTCTATGTGTTTTATAAAATGAATAAATTAATTTCACGAATAAAGTAAATCTACAATAATGATTTTTTTATATTGTAATGAAATTTAAATTTATGGTTTATAATGATCATTTAATTTATTAAAGAATACTTTTATATGAAATATGTGTTTTTTTCTAATACTCAAGTGCTTGTTACACTTCATTAGTGTTAGAATAAAATTTCCTCTCTCATAATATTGTAGTTTTACATTTTACTTAATTGTAGATTGTTATGAATATTTAATTTGTTGTGAGTTTTGGGTATTTAAAAATTCATCATAATATATGGTTTTTACATAATTATTACTATGAACGATTATACATTCATATGATTATTATAACACCTTGACTAGATTTAAAAATAAATAATGGTATACATGATTAGCTATGTGGGATTTTGAAGGATGATTTTTATCCAAACAATGAATTTATAACTCTATATTTTCCCCTACTGTAGTTTATGTCCTTATAATATGGTATCAACCCAATAAGTCTACTCAAGCTTGGTCTTTGTACATTCAATTGTAAGAAATTGTTGG
Source organism: Viscum album (assembly GCA_963277665.1). NCBI lineage: Eukaryota > Viridiplantae > Streptophyta > Magnoliopsida > Santalales > Viscaceae > Viscum > Viscum album. Next base: position 1,045,399,927 of record OY728126.1, on the reverse strand, counting down.
TGATTATATATTCCTACCCAATCCATGTACAATACTATCAATATTGGAAATTATGTAATATCACCCTGAATGATCCTGACTGATTATGTATACCTTGTGAATATTTATTTCTCTGTTCTTTTTTTATAAAGATTTCTATAGAGGATTTTTATATTGTAATTTTATTAACATCATATTGGTTATGAATATTGAGAAAATTATTCCTTATTTTTTTGTATTATTTGTATTTATATAACTTATTATTAGACTAAATTATTCATTTTATTTTTCAAATGGTAAATTTCTATTCTTTTCCTTGTCTTGTCGCGACATTTTTACCATTATACTTGGTATATTTTTAAAACACATGATTTTTTACTGCATATTAAATCATGGCATTGATGTATTAATGATGGGTTATTATAAAGTAGTACCAAACATTATGTAGTTATTTATTTTACATGTTGATGGTGATTACATCATTAATAACTATGAATTAATCAGTTAATAGTCATAACCAAACCATTTATTAAAAAATAGTTTTATTTGGGTATGTATGGGATATTTTGGTTTATAATGACCCTTAAATGTGATATCATTTAGTCAATATTCCATTATTATTTTTCTTTTATTTTTATTATTTATTATTGGAAGTTATTATATTAAGATTGATGAATGAAAATTTTATTGTTTTTATTACATGTTCCCAATTATATTGAGCGTATTATTTTACATTTATTTATGGAAATGAAATTGATTGAAAACTTCATGGTGTTTTTTATTACTATTAATTTATATTCATATCATGTTTCATTTCATGACTAACTAATTTTTATATAAATATTATAATATATTTATGTTTCCCAAAAACAAAATTTATTAATCAAGACTGCTATTTGGAATAATTCAGTATTTTTTTCACTAACTTAAAAACTAGAAAATGTTCTTATTAATATGTGGATTACTCTTTTTATAAAATATAATTTCTATAATGATATATATTTTTAATTCTGATAGGGTTTTAAATTTTGTTTAAGGAGGAGTGATTATGTAATTTTATTATCTAGTATGATGAAATTCATGATATGAAATTAGTTATATAAAAAATTTACAAACAATAATCATGGAAAAAATATTATCATCGTATGATTAAATTAATTTTTAAAACTTCATAATGTATTAAATATATCAAATTACATTCATTAATGTGATTCATATAATGAATGGAATTTCATATTAGGTATTTTCATTGATGAATGATATTTTTATTAAAATAATATTATATTGGAATGATTATTTACTTATATATGTTTCCAAAAATGGGATATAACATATGTCAATGTAAATGTCAGTAAATATGTTGTAATAAAATAAACTATCTTTTTTGGGAACTATTTTTCATGTTGTTCCTATATCAGTTAATTGATTGTTTTATATTAATCATTTTATTGTAATTATATATATTTATTTTAAAATATGTCCATTATTATTATTAGTCTATAAAGATTTTATTATTTAAGTGAATTATATTTTGATGTTATAGTGGTATTTATATGAATGTATCATTCAAACCAGGTTAACGGTTTCATAATATTCTTATGAAAATTATATTAATCATATAAATAATGAATGATTATCTTAAAATAAATAACCGGTTAGGATCCCGCCTTGGTCATTCATTTGATTCTTATATCATCCCAAGACTTCCTCTTTTAGGAGAACCATCGATAACTAGAACCTAGAAAGAAGACAACTAATGGAAATCCATAGACTATATTGACCTCTAAAAAATATGAATAATTAATACACAATAATAATAAAAATATTAAAATGAATACACTTATACATTTTATACGATGAATTGCAGAACTATGAAGGAACAAATGATGTTCCCAAGTTAGATGGAATACCAGTGGGAGGGGGTGGGGATAGATACTTGTATTGTTTTGTAAAATGTGTTTATTAATTAATCCACTATGAATGTATAAAGTTTTGACCCGCTTAGTATGAACTATTCGCATCATGATTGAAACATCAATGTAAATGATAGAATAATATAATATAATATACAATATTTAATCTCAATTTTTGAGTCTATGTTTTTTGATATTTTTCTCGATCATTGATAAATGGATTAAATTTAAAAATAATATATTGAAAAAGACGAAGTTAATATAAATCCTTAACACATTATTGGATAAATATAACCTAAAAAATGATCAGAAAATATTTCCTAAACTTTCTCAATAAAAACAATAATTTTTGGAGTTATTTATCCTATTAGGTCCTCCTTTAAAACACTACCATCAGTAATATTATAATAATATCCTAAATACCTAATTAGATTCTCCATCACTCTTCAATCAATATTCCTCTAAGATTAATTATATATTCAAAAATATACCAATAATAAACAGTAAGCCATCCTTCCATCCCATTTATTTAGAATAATTATTTCATCAATATGATATCGAATATTTGGGATGAAAAAATTAATGGTTATAATATTTTTCAGGAATGAAATGATAAAAGTGAATTTTCAACTACCCAGTCAAATGTATAAATTTTAATATAGGTCATTGGTCATCATTTTCTTTCATTCATCGATACAGTTGAGTATCATTATTCTTTTGAAATACTCAAACAACATTATCATCTCCAAATTATACATGTAATTATATATTAATGATAATATTTTTTTTTTCTACAATATAATATAAAAACACTCATCGATATTTCTTCATTGTTAATATTTTGTAAAAATAAATCTTATAAAAATAGCTATATAAAGCTAATAAATAAATCTGGGGTTTTTCATGAAATGTCTATTGAAGTTAATAAATTTAATATTAAATTAAATATATTTAATTATTCATGAAATCATTTCATTTACTATTTATCAAGATAGAGAAAATGAAATTTTCAAATTCTATTCATAAAAAAATATAATAATTTAATTTCAATATTTAATTTTTTATAGGTAGACTATTTTAGGTTCCATGAATCACTGTTTTCAACATCATATTTAGTTTCCAAATTTTAATATATCACTTCAAAACCCTTCTAATTTCTATTATTATTTCATGTGTGACACATATTATAATGTCCACGGAACATTAGAATATGTCAATGTCAATTCCAATATCCATTAAATCTCATCCAATGTCTATAAATTATCATTCAATGCACTTTGAGAGTCATCCAATGTTCAATTTTTTACTTATATGAAATCAATAAATATAATTATGAGGATAAAAATTATACTTATAAACATAGGATATCTCAACATTCTAGACTGATCTCCAATTTCTAGACTTCATAATAAAAAAATATTCATCCAACATCTTCAGGACCAATAAATTTACCAAAAAACCTATCAAAAATATTCTCAATGATTCATTGCAATCCATATAAAATTATTTACAATAAATGAAATATACCAAAGTAATTAAATAAGTCACTTCAATATCCACCATTGGGGTTCTTTGAAATCATGCAAATCATTATATTTTAATTCTTGAAACTTTTCATATGAGTCATTAGAAAACCATTAATATCATTTTTCAATAGATAAACATGTAATCACAACACCATAAGGTGGACTAATTTTTAAAATATAACGTTATATCATGGTGAAGTAAAATTATTGTTCTACTTGATAAGATACCAATTCCCATTAAATGATGGAGCCCACCTCTTGACACCCCTAACACAACATTAAATAAAACCACTGAATTATACAAAATATGGATAAAATAATACACTCTCCAATTAATATACAACTTCCACAATATTTTTAATGGGAGTTATTACCATATAATAAAAGGGTTTTTCATATTCTATTTTCTGATTTATAATTTAGTCTATTCATCATTTGGGGCCAACCCTTATATTATAAATGTTGATTAATGGGATATACATTCATGATCATCACAAGTGTATCAGATTATAAGGACCCGATGTTAAACATTTCATAATCATGAATTAAATTAATAATTCACATTGAGGATCTATTAATGTTTAGAGTTTTATTGAGTTAGGTAATAACATATACATAACAACTTGAATATTACATGTAAACACATCTACCTTGTTTCCATTTTTTTCATAAAATAAAAAGTCTTTGAAAAGAAGAGTCATGTATAGATACATTTTTTAGATAGAATGAATTTTCCATGATCCCATCCATGAACCTATTATACTTGATATCCTATGAAAAACATTTCAAAAACTTGGGATGAGCATAGAAAGCTCAGTAAGGGATACACAAAGAATGAAAACTGTTATTTTTTTTAAAACAACAAGTAAACCATGAATACTTTATCATAAGTAATAATTTTCACCTTTAAGAAGTAGTAAATACTCTTCATTTAATAAAAGATCAATACTTACCATTATGTTGCCAAAATATTACCACAAAACCAATATAAATAACACATAGAATATAAAGGTAACTTGGGACATAAACATACTTAAATAGAATAACCACACGGTCGATATCCACACATATCACTAAATGGAATAGCCATACGGCCGACTTACATACCCAATTAATTGGAGGTCATAATGTAACAACCCATACTAGTTTATCACTACACTACCCATCATTTGGTTTATCACGTAACCACCTGTCAAATGTCCATGTACCATTATAAAATCATAACACATAAAATATTTCAAATATAAACATTTCACTAATAACATTTAATTTGAAATCACATAAAATAATTTCAAGATATTTAATTAATAAAGCCTTTTACAAAACCATTATCAATACCAAAACATCCAAAAACAGAATAAGAGATTTTTTTATTTTAATAATATATTAAAGATTATAGAGGAAGGAAAATAACAATTATGGAGGTGGAGAGGTCATTGTCACTGCAAACGTTAAAAACATTCCTTTTATCTTTTAGTAAAACACTTCATAGAAAAAATATTCCCTTTGAATGAATGTAAAATTAAATGGTTTTTATTCAGCGTATAAAGTAGTGTCTTGTATTATTACAAAATATGCCTCATTGAATGGATATTGAGACTAAGTCCCTTACCTCGTGTCTGACTTGACCCATTCGTTCATTAATATCCTAAATAATAAACTACAGTTAATTTCTAATTTAATAAAAAAACTTTTTTATAGTTTATTAATCCTTTTATGTTAATTATTACCATGTTATAAACATTATGTAATTATTTGAGTTAATAATCGTCATTTTCTCGAGATTTGGTACTTAATCTAAAAATGAACTCCTTATATTTACAAGTTGTCCATGTGGTCAATAGAGCATTATATACAAAATTATATTAAATATTTAGAAATCATATATATAATATATATCCAGAATATATATATATTTATAAAAGTACATATCATTTTGAGGTAAGAAATGAAATGCGCCGTTCATGGAGACGGTAAGCCGTATGTACGCATGAACGCTACTTCCATTTCTATTTCTTGTTTTAATGGAATTAAAACCTAATGATACAAAGGTATATTATAATTAATGTATAATATCATATATAAATTCATTAAATATATCCTTTATACATCCCACATATGGCATGAACAAATCATATCACTTTGAGGGGGCTGTAGTCCGCACTTCCTCAAATTAAATTATCGTGTTTACCCATAATGGAAACCATAAAGGTGTGATATAAATGAAAAATACAGAAGCATAAAGAATACATAAACATAATATATATCATATATAAATACAGTTCCATCTTAATGGCCACCATGTTAGGCGGTAGGAGATAATCGAACAATCATCGTTTTGTGAGGTGTTTGTTTTCCACCAACAGAAAAAGTATGTTCTTCACCCATTAGATGGAGGTGTGTGTAAGTGTACATCGAATAATTCTCAAAGAAACATACTAGTATTTTTTGGATACTAGTGTTGTTATAAATTAAAGTAATAAAAGTAGTTTAGGGGTTGTAGAAGTAAAATAAAATAAAAGAAGTTAAGATCGATTGTTTCCTTTAATTTGGTTAACTCCCATTAGTATAAAGCAAAAGAGTTTCTTGAAGTGCCTTTTGCCTAAGTTAAGGATTCTAGGAGAAGGATAGGGATGTAGGGGGATTAATTCGGTAGTTTTTGGAGGAACCAAGTGGCTTGAGAGATTTGATGAATGTGTTAGAAGTGGTGTCCTTTTATGAGGGGGAGGAGGGGCACTTTAGGGATGTTTGAAACAATTATTTTATTATAAACATTTATCTGTTTTAAATAGGTCCAAAAATCATTAAAATCTATGATAATATGACTCATGGTAGAAATAAAATCATCCAATAAGAATTGTACAGGTTTTGGATATTATTTTAATATTTATACTCTTATTTATTTAAATCATTTATTAAAGAGGTAAATACTACATCATTATTATGTCATAAATAATTTAATTTACATGATGCCTAGAAATTATAAAAATAATAATATTATGAATTAAATCTTTTTATCATTCCAATGAATATTTATATTCGAAAATATAATTTATATTACCCATTTTAAAAATTAATTTACTAAATGATATTTGTTTATGTCATTTTTGATATTACTTTAAATTAATTAATCTAAAATGTCATTATCACTACTACGTGACTCCACGTGGTCCTAAAATCGACCCATGGATTAAAATGGATGGCCAAGACTCATCCAATAAGATTAGGAAATGTGTTAAGATAATTTTGTACTATTATAATATTCTTTTTACCTTAAATTACCCTATTTACCTTTAACCGCGGTAAATAAAAGTCAAAAGTTACTGTTCACCATAAATTATTTTCATGTCATTGAACCACATTTTACTTACTAATAACAACCATGTATGTCATATATTATAAATTCAATTCATAGAAGCGGTAATATTTCATTTAAATGAAAAAGGCGGGTTTTTAACTACGACTTAGTGGTTTCACTATTAATCAAAAATGGTGTTTTTCTGAAAAAATAACAAAAATTCAGACTAAGTTATATTTGTTATTCCAAATTCAGAAATAATATCTATTTTACACAATTAAATACACATAATTGGAAGAAATTAATTATATAATTAATTCCCATTGTCAAAACAAAAAAAGAATATTTTTAAGAAATTATAACTATCAAAAGAATGATACTTGTTTATGTCCAATTTCAAAAAAAATTACATCCAATGGCCAAAATTAAATAAAATGGTAAAAATATAATATAATTTCACTTTTAAACAGACTAAAAAGATAATATAACCATATTAATAAATTATTTTAAAATGCAGTTTTGAATTAAAATATTGTATTTTTCACTTTTCATTAAAAATAGAATTTAATTACAAAAATACCAAAAAAATTACCCAAAGTAAATTTTGATGTCATGATTATAAATAATAATTTTATTTGGTCAAATAGAACAACTAAAAGTTAATAAATCCAGATTTAATAATGTTTCCCCATTTAAAGGTGGTAAATCAACAATTTAAGGAATATTAGAGTATTTATGTTTATAATTAGATTCATTAATATTTTTTGCTTCTAAATTTTATTGGATAAATTGAAAAACATTTAACAAAAATGTATAATCATATTGTAGTTAGTTATATTAATTCCCACCAATTCAATGGCTAGGCCCTAACTACTATTTAAAAATAATAATATTATATTATTAGTGTGCAATGCAAGATTTCAAAGAAACTCATTGTTACGTATCAAGTAAACCATCGAATATGGAATGTTCATTAAATTAAAATTAATATTTAATTCACAAATATTAATAAATAAGATTGTATTATATTTCTGTATTTACCTGGGATGTTACATCCTTCCCCCCTTTTGGATATTGCGTCCTCGCAATTATTATTCACTTATCAAAATAAGTGGGGGTATTTATCCCTTGTAGCATTTTTAGATTCCCATGTTCAATCTTCAACCATATGGTTTTTACACAACACATTTACCTGGAGAATTACCTTATTCCACAACACTTGCTCTCTACGTTCTAGAATCTAGACTGGTTGTTCCTCATAAGGGAGATTATCTTCCAACTGAACTACCACTGGACTCAAAACCTGATATGGATTCGGCATATACATTCTCAACAATGAATCATGAAAAATAGTGCATACCTATAAAAAAACACGGAGGTAATGCCACTCTGTAGGTAACTGATCCAACTTTTTCCAGGATTTCATAAGGTCCAATGATCCTCAGACTAAACATTCCCTTTTTCCAAAATGGATCACACTTTTCCATGGATAATCTTTCTGAACTACGTGATCCCCAACTTAAAAAGAAAGATCTTTCCTCTAATTATCCGTATAACTTTTCAGCATACTCTGTACTTCTCTCATGTTCTTCTAAATCAACTCAACCTTTTTTGCCATCTCTTCTCCCAATTCTGGTCCCATTAGCTTTCTGTCACCTACTTCATCCCAAAATCCGGAGTTCGACACTACTTTCTATATAACGCCTCAAATGGATACATCTGCATACTGGAATGAAAATTGTTACTAAATGAAAATTCAACCATAGAAAGATGCTGGTCCTAACTTCCCTCGTAATCCAATGAACAAGCATGTAGCATATCCTCCAAGGTATGTATTTTTCTTTATGTCTTCCCATATAATTGTGGATAAAAAAATGTACTAAAATTTAATTCAGTACCCAACTACTTCTAAAGGCCTTTCCAAAAGTTAGAATTAAACCAGGGATAACAATCAAATACAATAGAGAGGGTAACACCATGCAACCTTATTATCTCTTTAACATTCAACTAAGAAAGATGATCTAGAGACAAAGTATCTTGAATAGGAATGAAATGAGCAGTTTTTTTCAATCAATTAACAATGAACCAGATTTCATTGTTATCTCAAAATTTCTTTGGTTATCCCATGATTAGGTCCATTGATATATTTTCCCATTTCCACTTCGGCACCGGTAAAGACTGAAGCATCCCTTTTGGTAACTGCCGCTCTGCTTTAACATGCTGAAAAGTCAAATAATTCATATTAAAATTAGCAATATCACTTTTCTTTCCATCCCACAAGTAATACTCCCGATGATCTCTTTACATCTTAGTACGGCCAGGATGAACTAAAAATGGGGAACTATGAGCTTCACATAACAACTCATAATTCATCTTTGAATCACAAGGCACACAAAATCATCTCCCAACCCTCAAAACACAATCATTATCAACATTAAAATCTGGAAACATACCCTTCTGAACCAACTATACCTTTTTTTGTAAATCCCTATCTTCTTTATGTGCTTTCTCAATTATGTCTGATAGAGATGATTTCACAGACACCGAAAACAAAACAGAAGAATTTCCCATGCCAACAACTTCTATGGCAATGTTCATCAAATCAAAAACCAAAGGATCTCATTCCCAACGTATCATGGTTAGTAAAGAATTACTTTTTCGACACAAAGCATCAGCCACTCTATTTGATTTTCCCGAATGGTAATGTATTTTGAAATAATAATCCTTGATTAATTCTAACCATCTCCTCTGTCTCATGTTCAACTATTTTTGAGTAAATATTTACTTTAAATATTTGTGATCAGTATATATTTCACACTCCACTGTATATAAATGATGCCTCCAAAATATTAAAGAAAAGACAACAGTAGATAATTAAAAATCATTATTAGGATAATTTATCTCATGAGGTTTCAAATGACATGAAGCATAAGCAATTACATGATCATTCTGCATAAGGACAAAACCAAGTCCATTCAACGAAGCATCACTGTTAATAATAAACTCACCATTTCTGGAAGGTAGTGCAAAAACTATAACATTCACCAATCTCCTTTTCAATTTAAGAAAAAAATAATCACATTCTTTTTTCCAATTGAACATAACACATTTTTGAGTTAACTTTGTCAATGAAATAGATAACCTTGAAAAATCTTCAACAAACCATCAGTAAAACCTTGAAAACAAAGAAAACTACGGATCTTGGTTATATTATTTGGGTCTTGTCCATTCTTCAATAACATTTGTTTTAGTAGGATCAACAGTAATTCCATCCTCAGAAACAATGTGACAAAGGAATGAATATTTTTTTTACCAAAACTCACACTTGCTGAATTTCAGAAATAGTTTATTTTCTTATAAGGTTTGCAAAGAAACCCTTAAATGACTTTCATACGCCTATTTACATTTACAATAAACCAAAATATCATCAATTAACACAACCAAAAACTTATCCAAGAACTCTGAGATAATTCAATTCTTAAGATCCATGAATACTGTTGGTGAATTGGATAAATCAAAAGGCATAACTACAAATTCATAATGGCCATATATAGTATGAAACGCCGTCATCCGAATTTCTGCTTCCATTACTTTCAACTGATGGTACACCAACATGAAGTAAATCTTTGAAAAATATTGGGTCCCTAAAGCAGATCAGAAAAATCATTGATATGGGGAAAATGATACTAGTTCTAAACCGTGATGTTATTCAATGCTCTATACTAAAAGAAAAGTGTAACACCCCGATCTTCCGTTTATTTCAGTTTATAATTTTCATTAACTTTTAAAAAAAATATGTTGGGGTTCGGGTTGTGTCCCGGACTAAAAACTATTGTGTTATAATAAAAAGGGTGTGTTTTTCAGCTGACATTGTGGGATGCATGGGCGGAGCGCGTGTTGGAAACCCTGCGCGACTCCGCTTAGGCATTGGCACGATTTTCCTGCCTTCAGAGGTTTGAAATGAGTAAATGTGGTGATTTATTGTGTTATTAATTTTTTTATTGTTAATGATTTTATTATTATTAATATAAATATTAATAATGACTTATAATAAATTACCTTTGTTGTTATCAAAGTTTTTTTATTATTATTAAGGTTTTATTTTTACTATTATTGTTTTAAATTATTATCATTAGGATTTTATTTTAAGTTGTTTTTTTTGTTGTATCTTATTTTTTTGTATCTTTATTTTTATTTGTTACCTTTTCATCTGTTTATTATTTATTTTATTTTTATTTTCCCCTATTTCCTAACCCTACCAGCGGACTCCCCTATTACCCTACTTCATTTTGAGCCACCACACTTCCTCTTCTCCCTCTCCCCATAACCTTCTTCTGTTCGCCCACCCAACCTCACCGACTTCCTTTCCCCCACCTTGGCCGAAACCCTCCAGTCGGCAACCACACATCTTTCCCCCCTCCCTCTCCTCGCGCACCAACAACAACGCCACCAGCCACGCCTCCCACCTATGCTGCGCACTCCCTGCGCGACGCCCCTGCCCTCTCCCGTATAACCCGCACCTCCCGCCATCCGCGCACCCTCCTGCGTTTCCACGTCCTGGCACACCTCACCTATTCTTTCAGTTCTCCCCAGCACATTTCCCTCCCTCTGGCCTGACCAACCCATCCGCACCACATCCCCTTCTCCTAGACGGATTTCTTCCTCTATTTCTTCTAAACAAGCCGTGGTGAAGCCACTCTTGTCGCACGCTCCCCCGACGACCATTCTGCCCTACTCTAACCCTATCATTCTCTCCTCCACCTTTCGCGCCTTCCGTGCCCATCCTTGTTCTGTTCGGACAAAAAATGAGTGGGCCGATGCCCTCACCTAGTGTGAACCGCATCACCGGCACGAGCTGACCAGCACCACACCCTCAGGCAGCGCAATCCATGTATCGTCCGCACTCCCAGTCGCCTCCTCCCCCTGTTCCCTTATTCCCTCACGCTAGCAGGGCCCCTCCCAGCCCTCCATGTCCTTGCTGACCTCCTTTTATGTGCCTCCTATTGTGTCGCTGGACGCCCCGCACCCTTAAACAGCCGCACACCCTCTTTCTGCATGTTGTCTGGCCTCCACAACACCTTCGTGCAACGCGAGACTCCTTGCCAGTGACCATCAGATCAATATGAGACCACTTTCGGCTGATCCGCAACCCCCTAACGCCCCTTGTTTATCATGCACTGCTCCCGAACTAAGGACTCTGGCGAGATACCCCTCTCCGGTGTTGCCCCTTGATGATGTCCCCTCCCTCTGGAGACACCCTACCATTTCTATAAGGGGTCCTTGGTTATGTGTCCCTTGAGGAGAGTTACCCATTTTTCTAAAACCCTATGTGTTGGGGTTCATTCCTGTTTGCGCAGGGTTTAATTATGATTCTAGATCATACGATTGAGGCATGAATGTGATCACGCACTGGTCTCAGGCATGCATTTTCATTCCACCTTGATTTGAGGTATGATTCCTTTTAACTGCCTCTTAAAATTTAGAGGTATCTTAATTCTTGCATGAATGACATTCATTTATTAGTAATAAATTATTTTTTAAGTATATTTATTTTAAAAGAAATTATGTGGTATTTTAGATAATTTTTTTGGTTAAATGTTTCGCCTAAATTATTGATTTGGCATGCTTTATGATTAATCGATGTGATGCGAAGTTTAGTTTTGAAGGAACATAGTTTTCACTTTATATTTTTTAGCCCGCTTCTATAAATTAAGGTGTGTGTTGATGATATCTAGTTGCGTGTTGTCTAATAGCTTTTATTAAATTCATAAATTTGTCTTTTTACCTGTGCAAGTGGTTCACATTCTGATATGGTGTGTGGAAAGTGCGTGTTTAATGATAAAAAATGGTTTCGAAAAGGTTTTAGGTGTGTAAAGCTGTCTCTTTAGATTTTTTTAATAAATATTAATGTGGTTTAGTAAATAGTGACAATGGTGCGAGTTGTGATTTGAAAATGTGTTGAGGTTGTTGTTTCACATTTCTTTCTCGTTTGAATTGCCTTAAGTCAGTGGTTATATGTTTTTAGTTGTTATGCGTTTATTGCAGCGTGTTGGCGAGGTGACTTCGCGACACCCCAGTCATCGGCTTGTGTGTGCTTGTACATTTGTGTGAGGCGTGTCGCGTCGCCATGTTCGAGCTGCAAGTTGAGGTAGGTCCCCCACTGAACTTACCTTTAGATTTAGAATTTATTAATTTCTTTATGTTTTATTAATTTTAATAAATTGGAAATAATATAATCTAATTAATTTTTATACGATTATTTGGTGTGAAAAGAGCCGTTTATTTTATACCGAACACTTGAAACATTTTCTTGACGAGCGAACACCCAGTACAGAAAGAATGCCCATTTGGAATTTAAACATAATTCATGGAATTTCAAATGTAGTTTTATTTTTAATGATAAATGTTTTCTTTTGAACAAGTGTTTTGGGTTTTCTCTAGAAATGTGGTCTTTCTTTAAAATTGGTGAAGGCCCGTTTGGCACTTTAATAAAATAAATTATTTTGGAAAACCCATTCAGGGGTGATCGGTGGTGTGCATTGATTGCGTGAGCTTTATGTGATGTTTGTGCATCGTGACTGATTATTTGGCATTGTTGATTCACCCATCTTTTATTATATGTGTTGACATTGGAACCTGACATAGTGAGTGAATCTTCTGAGAACGATTGCTGCACTAGTATAGACCACACACTGGCTAGTGGTCCCATACTAGGGGAATAGTGAGTTATTACTTCTATGGGTATTGGGCCCCTCGGTTAGGCCATGCAGGGCTATGTTGGGTATAAGTATGGGCGTTCTGACGTCATCGAGTTAGGGCATGCCTTCAGGATGAGTCACATGTATAGTACATTCTGTACTGTTCACGATCTCCTAGGTTTGACCCATGTTTCTTTTAGTGTTTATTTATATGTGGTGGACGGTTGAGAGGTCTAGTTCGGTTGCTGACCCTTGTGTTCCACTTTTTCCATTGCCCTTGGTGTGTCTTGTGTGTTAGGTGTAGTTTTCCTTTCTAGCTAATAACTAAAGTTTGGTTTTCTAATTGTTCGCAAAAATGTTGTAAAAATGCAATTCACCTGTTCGTGTTAAACATTAGAAATTGTTTTTAAATTATAAAGGGCAATGGACTAATACTTGTTTTAGAAATGAAAGTGTGTGGGTGTGAAAACCAATATTTTGTATATTTAGTTCAAAACTGGAATTAGTATGATTCTTTATTTAAAGGTAGTGCATTGTGAATAGTTTTTTGGGCACGTCTACTAGGTTTTAATACTCACGCCTATAGTGTTTACTTGTTTTTAGTTTTGTTGCAGGTTTGAGTTGAGCTCTCTCACTGTGGGTGAGATTTGGTTGTGGACTGGTGAGCGACTCTCAGAGTCGCGAGGAGTTTTAGTCGTGGTCAGGTTAGTTTGTTTTTGTTGGTCGTTCATTCATTTTGTTTTGTTTATTCACTTTTTTTTCTATTTTCCTTCCACTAATTTATTTATTTTATCGGGAGAAATCATTCCCTATTACTCTCTTTGATTCCCTGGTGCTTGTCGACATCCCAGGAGGATCGGGAATGCCTCTCGGGCCATGTCGTGGGCTGGATCGGGTGACCGGTTCAGGGTCGACCTGGGGTGGTTCATGATAAAATGGTATCAGAGGGAGGCTGTCTCTTGAGCAGACCTTGTTTTTCAGAGTTCCCATTGTTATTTGGGGTTGTCATCATATAAGGAGTAGAATTTTTGGGACTCGAGGCATACGGACTCGAAGGACGTCATGAACCCTTGCTCGTTCCGAACCTCGGGTTACCATTGGATGTTTGGGTTGTCAATGTCTTTTGTTTGCTATTGTTTTTTTTGCTATTGGGAAATGAAATGAGAGTCTGTTGAGTGGCCTCCATGAGCTCGCAAGGTCTGGAAAGCCATGTAGAGACGGGGACTTTACCCTAGAATACTCTTAGTGATAGTGGTGTGACTGGAGTATGGCCGCCAACAATATGGCCGAGTCACCCCTCATCAATAGTTTCCCCCTAGTGAATCGTTTGAGTTTTCCTTCATTCTGAAAATTGTTTTGTAAGGTTTTATTTTGGAAATTGTGAAAATTTGAAATTGAAATGGAAATGACCAGGTTTTGATTATGTTCTTTGTTTATTTGTTCTTTAGTGTTCACCCCCACGACAGTTTGATGGATGCCCAAGGTGCAGCTTCGGGTGGTGCACCCCTGGAATGTCCTCTAGTTGATCAGCCCATAGACTATGTTTTGGAGTTTCGGATGTTGAACCCTCCTCTCTTTTATGGACAAACAGTGCCTCTTGAGGCATATGAGTGGTTGCAGAAGATTGAGAAGAAGTTCAGTTTTGTTGGGTTTCCCGAGTCGTTAAAGGTGAAGTTGGCTACCTTTATGCTTGAAGGACCAACTTGGAAAGTCTGGAAGTTCGTGTCTCGAAGCAAACCTCGAGAATATCTCACATGGGAGTTTTTGAATTAATTGTTCATGAAACAATACTTCTCCGAGTTGATGAAGGTGAGAATGAGGATGGAGTTGTGTTGTCTTCAGCAGGGCGTTGAATCGGTACTAGAATTCCATCGACGTTTCATATACCTAGTTTCGTATGATCAGTGGTTTGTTTTGAATGATCCCGAGAAGGCTCGACAATTTGAGTTTGGACTCCTACCTGAGCTGCGATGGAAAGTGGAAGAGCTCAACCTAACCACCCTCTCAGATGTTGTGGGGAAATACTTTTTGGATGAAGCTGGGTTAACAGGAGGACTTGAGGTGGAGAATCCTCCATCTTTGGGAAGCAGTGCAGAGGATGGTGATAAGAATAATGAGAAGTGACCTAATGCTAGTGGTGCTGGTAGAGGAATCAAGAGTCCTTCAGACCATCAGTCATCATCCTCACAGCGCAATGCCTTGATCTGTCACCAGTGCGGTCAGCGGGGGCACATGAGGCTGATGTTCCAGAATGCTCTGAAACCATGTCGCACCTATGGACGTCTGGGTCACTTACAACGATTCTACCAAGGTGTTTCCAAGAAGCGCGCTGAAGCCAAACCTGGTTCATTGAAGGTCACCTCGGCACGTTAGTGAGAGTAGGGTGATGTTTGGGGATCAGTTTGAGGTTTTCTCTTTGTGGTGTTTCTTTGGTGTAGTAATCGTCTCTTGTAGAGTTTTGCGGAGTTCCTTTTTATTCAGTTGTAAGAATGGTTGTGGTTGAACCTCTTTGGAAATTTTATTTTATTGGAAATGTGTTTGGTGAAGTTCTGGTTTTTTTGTTATGTTTGGGGATTTATGAAGCCTAACTGCGAGGCAGGAGATGCTTCAATCATCGGTGCTCCAACTATAGGCCTCGGAGTGAAGCTGGCGCATAGTCAAGAGAGCCCCAATAGTGAACAAGGGCCTTGGTTTAACATTTATCTTTAATGTGTCATGGTTTGTTTTTTTTCGAGGGTGAGATGTCATTTATATAGAAATGGTGGTAATTTTGATTCTCTACTAGGTAGAGCCTTCCTTCCCTCCGCTACCCTTGTGGTGGGGTTTTTGGTCTATGCGAAAAAATTTCAAGTTTAGTTAATCTCATCAGTTATTAGGGTGGGGAGACCCAGAATAGGTCTCGCAAAGTTACACCTGAAGAAATTGAGAGTTAGCCCAATCTTTATGGTGGGGAGTCCATTCGGGCCTCCCCGTGTCAGCATCAGAGTTTCTTTTCATGTATCGTAGGGGGGGGGGGGGTAGGTGGTCTCATGCGGAACCACCTAATATGGAGTTCATTCTCTCAAGTTGACGTTGATATTGGGGTACACCCAATGGTTTCGTTGGACTATGATTATAGGGATAAGTCTTGGAGGTGATTTAAGTTTGTCCGTTCCTTGGTTGAAACAGATGGTTTGAGTTCAGCATGGTGACAATCAAGGTGATCTTTCTTTATGGATGAGGTGTGTGTCATGGGTTTTCAGTGTCTGTTTGGATCGATCAACTGGAGGTTCTTAAACATTTGGTGGGTGAGTGACACTTAAGGAGTTTCATCTTTGGGTCTTGACTTTATCGTGGCTTTCCGGGGGCAGAAAGAATTATGGTGGGGAGATTTGTAACACCCAGACCCGCCCTTTATTTCATCTTATAATTTTCATTAACTTTTAAAAAAATTATTGGGGTTTGGGTAGAGTCCCAGACTAAAAAATATTGTGTTATGATAAAAAGGGTGAATTTTTCAGCTGACATCACGAGACGCGTGGGCATAGTGCGTGTTGGAAACCCTGTGCGGCTCCACTTAGTCATTGGCACGATTTTACCCCTTTCAGAGGTTTGAAATGAGTAAAGGTGGTGATTTATTATGTTAATAATTTTTTTTATTGTTAATTATTTTATTATTATTATTAACGTTTTATTATTATAAATATTAATAATGTCTTATAATAAATTACCTTTTTTGTTATCAACGTTTTATTATTATTATAAAGGTTTTGTTTTTACTATTATTGTTTTAAATTATTATCATTAGGCTTTTATTTTAATTTGTTTTTTTGTATCTTATTTTGTTTTTATCTCTATTTTTATTTCTTACATTTTCATATGTTTATTATTTATTTTATTTTTATTTTTCCCTATTTCCTAACGCTACCGACGGACTCCGTTGTTACCCTACTTCATTTTGCGCCGCCACACTCCCTCATCTCCCTCTCCTCGTCACCTTCCGTGGTTCGCCCAGCCAACCTCGCCGACTTCCTTTCCCTCACCTTGGCCGACACCCTCCAACCAGCAACTGCACATCTTTCCACCCTCCCTCTCCTTGCGCACCAACAACAACGCCACCAACCACGCCTCTCGCATGTGCTGCGCACTCCCTGCGCAATGCCCCTACCCTCTCCCTCATAAGCCGCACCTCCCGCTGTCCGTGCACCCTCCTGCGTTTCCTCATCCTGGCACACCTCACCTATGCTTGCAGTTCTCCCTAGCACATTTTCCCTCCCTCTGGCCTGGCCAACCCATCAGCGCCACATCCCCTTCTCCCAGACGGATTTCTTCCTCCATTTCCTCTGAACAAGACATGGTGAAGCCCTTCTTGTCGCACGCTCCACCGTCGACCGTTCTTCCATACTCCAACCCTGTCGTTCTCTACTGCACCTTCCGCGCCTTCCGTGCCCATCCCTGTTCTGTCCGGCCAACAACCGAGTGGGCCACCGCCCTCACCCAGTGTGAACCACATCGCCGGCGCGAGCTGACCAGCAATGCACCCTCAGGCAGCGCACTCACTGTATCGGCCAGCCACCCGGCCGCCTCCTCCCCCTGTTCCCTTATTCCCTCAAGTGAGAAGGGCCCCTCCTAGGCCTCCCTGTTCTTGTTGACCTTCTTTGAAGCGCCTCCTGTTGCATCCCTGGCCACCCTTCAGCCTTCAGCCTCTGCGCACCCACTTTCTGCACGCTGTCCGGCTGCCACAACACCTCTGTGCAACATGAGACCCCCTTCTGGTGACCATCGGATCAATCTGGGACCCCTTTTGGCTGATCCGAAACCCCTTAACTCCCCTTGTTTATCATGCACTACCCCCGAACTATGGCCTCCGGTGAGATACCCCTCACCGGTGTTGCCCCTTGACGATGTCCCCTTCCTCCGGAGACACCCTACCCTTTCGGTAAGGGGTCCTTGGTTATGTGTCCCTTGAGGAGAGTTATCCTTTTTTCTAAAACCCTATGTGTTGGGGTTCATTCTTGTTTACGCAGGGTTTAATTATGATTCTAGAGCATACGATTGAGGCGTGAATGTGATCACGCACTAGTCTCAGGTGTGCGTTTTCATTCCGCGTTGAGTTGAGGTATGATTCCTTTTCACTTCCTCCTAAAATTTATAGGTATTTGAGTTCTTGCATGAATGATATTCATTTATCATTAATCAATTATTTTTAAGTATATTTATTTTCGAAGAAATTATGTGGTATTATAGATAATTTTTTGGTTAATTATTTCGCCTAAATTATTGATTTGGCATGCTTTGTGATTAATCGGTGTGGTGAGAAGTTTAGTTTTGAAGGAACATAGTTTTCACTTTATATTTTGTAACCCGCTCGTGTGAATTAAGGTGTGTGTTGATGATAGCTAGTTGCGTGTTGTTTAATAGATTTTATTAAATTTAGCAATTTGTCTTTTTAACTGTGCAAGTGGTGCATGGTCTGATATGGTGTGTGGCGAGTGCGTGTTTAATTATAAAAATTGGTTTTGAAAATATTTTTGGTTTGTAATTGGATTTTTTTAATAAAATTTAACGAGGTTTAGTAAATAGTGTCAATGGTGCGAGTTGTGATTTGAAAATGTGTTGAGGTGGTTCTTTCACGTTGCTTACTCGTTTGAATTTCCTTAAGTCAGTGGTTATATGTTTTTAGTTATTATGCGTTTATTGCAGCATGTTGGCGAGGTGAATTCACGACACCCCAGTCATCGGCTTGCGTGTGCTTGTACATTTGTGTGAGGCGTGTTGCGTCGCTGTGTTTGAGCTGCGAGTCGAGGTAGGTCCCCCACTGCACTTACCTTTAGATTTAGAATTTATTAACTTCTTGATTTTTTATTAATTTTAATAAATTGGAAATAATATAATATAATTAATTTATATACGGTTATTTGGTGTGAAAAGAGCCGTTTATTTTATACCGAACACTTGAAACAGTTTCTTGACGAGCGAACACCCAGTATTGAAAGAATTCTCGTTGGGCCTTTAAACATAATTCACAGAATTTCAAATGTAGTTCTATTTTTAATGACAAATTATTTCTTTTGAACAAGTGTTTTGGGTTTTCTCGAGAAATGTGGTCTTTCTTTAAAATTGGTGAAGGCCCGTTTGGAACTTTAATAAAATAAATTATTTTGGAAAACCCATTCAGGGGTGATCTGTGGTGTGCGTTGATTGCGTGAGCTTTATGTGATGTTTGTGCATCGTGACTGATTGTTTGGCATTGTTGATTCACCCCTATATTATTATATGTGTTGACATGGGAACCTGGCATAGTGAGTGAATCTTCTGAGAATGATTGATGCACTAGTTTAGACCATGCACTGTCTAGTGGCCCCATAGCAGGGGAATACTGAGTTATTACTGCTATGAAGATTGGGCCCCTCGGTTAGGCCATACAGGGCTATGCCGGGTAGTATTATGGGCGTTATGACGTCATCGAGTTAGGGAATGCCTTCAGGATGAGTCACATGTATAGTACATTCTGGATTGTTCATGATCTCCTAGGTTCGACCCATGTTTTGTTTTAGTGTTTATTTATATGTGGTGGACGGTTGAGAGGTCTAGTTCAGTTGCTGACCCATGTGTGCCACTTTTTCCATTTCCCTTGGTGTGTATTGTGTGTTAGGTGTAGTTTTTCTTTCTAGATAATATCTAAAGTTTGGTTTTCTAATTGTTCGCTAAAATGTTGTAAAAATGCAATGCACCTGTTCCTGTTAAACCTTAGAAATTGTTTTTAAATTATAAAGGGCAATGGACTGATACCTGTTTTAGAAATGAAAGTGTGTGGGTGTGAAAACCAATATTTTTTATATTTAGTTCAAACCTGGAATTAGTAAATTTCTTTATTTAAAGGTAGTGCATTGAGAATAGTTTTTTGGGCACGCATACTGAGTTATAATAATCACGCCTATAGTGTTTTATTGTTTTTAGTTTTTTTGTAGGTTTGAGTTGAGCTCTCTCGCTGTGGGTGAGATTTGGTTGTGGACTGGTGAGCGACTCTTAGAGTCACGAGGAGTTTTAGTCGTGGTTAGGTTAGTTTTTTGTTGTTGGTCGTTCATTAATTTCGTTTTTTTTATTCACTTTGTGTTCTATTTTCCTTCCGCAGGATTATTTATTTTATCAGGAGAAATCATTCCCTCTTTCTCTCTTTGATGCCCTGGTGCTTGTCACCAGCCCTGGAGGATCGGGAACGCCTCTCGGGCCATGTCGCGAGCCGGCTCGGGTGACCGGTTCTGGGTCGACCCTGAGTGTATTGTGAAAAAATGGTATCAGGGGGAGGTTGGCTCTTGAGCGGACCTTGTTTTTCCGAGCGCCCATTGTTATTTGGGGTTGTCATCATATAAGGAGTAGAATTTTCGGGACTCGAGGCATACAGACAAGAAGGATGTCATGAACCCTTGCTCGTTCTGAACCTCGAGTTACCATGGGATGTTTGGGTTGTCGATATCTTTTGTTTGTTATGGTTTGTTAGGTATTGGGAAATGAAATGAGAGTCGGGTGAGTGGCCTCCATGAGCTCTCAAGGTCTGGCAAGCCATGTAGAGTCGGGGACTTTACCCTAGAATACTCTCAACGATGGTGGTGTGACTGGCGTATGGCCACCATCAATATGGCCGAGTCACCCCTCATCAATAGTTTCCCCCTAGTGAATCGTTTGAGTTTTCCTTCATTCTGAAATTTTTTTTGTAAAGTTTTATTTTGGAAATTGTGAAAAGTTGAAATTGAAATGGAAATTACCATGTTGTTATTATGTTATTTGTTTCTTTGTTCCTTAGTATTCACCCCCACGATAGTTTGTTGGATGCCCATGGTTCAGCTTTAGGTGGTGCACCCCTGGAAAGACCTCCAGTTGATCAGCCCATAGACTATGTTCTGGAGTTTAGGATGTTGATCCCTCCTCTCTTTTATGGAAAAACAGTACCTCTTGAGGCAGAGGAGTGGTTGCAGAAGATTGATAGGAAGTTCAGTTTTGTTGGGTTGCCTGAGTCATTAAAGGTGAATTTGGATACATTTATGCTTCAAGGCCTAACTTGGAAAGTGTGGAAGTCCGTGTCTTGAAGAAAACCTTGAGAAGATATCACATGGAATTTTTTCAATTCATCATTCATCCAACAATACTTCTCCGAGTTGACGAAGCTTAGGAAGAGGATGGAGTTGTGTTGTCTTCAGCAGGGCGTGGAATTGATACTGGAATTCCATTGGCGTTTCATAGGCCTAGTTTCATATGATCAGTGGTTTGTTGTGAATGATACCGGGAAGGCTCGAAAATTTGAGTCTGGACTCCGACCTGAGCTGCGATTGAAAGTGGAAGAGTTCAACCTAACCAACCACTTGGATGTTGTGGGGAAAGCCTTTTTGGATGAAGCTGGGTTAACAGGAGGACTTGAGGTGGAGAATCCTCCAGCTTTGGGAAGTAGTGCAGAGGATGGTGATAAGAAGAATGAGAAGCGACCTAATGCTAGTGGTGCTGGTAGAGGAATCAAGAGACCTTCATACCATCAGTCATCTTCCTCACAGCGCAATGCCTTTATCTGTCACTAGTGCGATAAGCGGGGGCACAAGAGGCCGATGTGCCCAAATGCTCTGAAACCCTACCATAGCTGTGGACGTCTGGGTCACTTACAAAGATTCTACCGAGGTGTTTCTAAGAAGTGCACTGAAGCTAGACCTGGTTCGTCGATGGTCACCTCAGCCTGTCAGTGGGAGTGGGGTGATGTTTGGGGATCATTTTGAGGTTTTCTCTTTGTGGTGTTTCTTTGGTGTAGTAATCATATCTTGTAGCATTTTTTGGAGTTCCTTTTCTTTCATTTGTAAGAATGGTTGTGGTTTAACCTCTTTGGATATTTTATTTTATTGGAAATGTGTTTGGTGAAGTTCTGGTTTTTGTGTTATGTTTGGGGATTTCTTAAGCCTGACTGCGAGGGAGGAGATGCTTCAATCATCGGTGCTCCAACTATATGCCTTGGAGTGAAGCTAGCGCGTATTCAGGAGAGCCCCAATGGTGAAAAAGGCCCTTGGTTGAACCTTTATCCTTAATGTGTCCTGGTTTTTTTAGGGTGATATGTCGTTTATATAGAAATGGTGGTAATTTTGATGCTCTACTAGTTAGGCCCTTCCTTCCCTCCCCCACCCTTGTGGTGGGGTTTTTGTTCTGTGCGAAAAATTTTCAAGTTCAGTTAATCTCGTCAGTTCTTATGGTGGGGATACCCACAATGGGTTTCACAAAGTTACACCTAAAGAAATTGAGAGTTAGCCCAATCCTTATGGTGGGGAGTCCGTTCGGGCCTCCCCGTGTCAGCATTAGAGTTTCTTTTCATGTATCGTAGGGGGGGAGGGTAGGTGGTCTAGTGCAAAACAACCTAATATTGAGTCCGTTCACTCGAGTAGACGTTGAGATTGGGGTACACCCAATGGTTTTGTTGGACTAAGATTATATGGATAAGTCCTAGAGGTGATTTAAGTTCATTCGTTCCTTTGTTGAAACAAATGGCATGAGTTTAGCTTGGTGGGAATCAAGGCGATCTTGTTTTATGGATGAGTTGTGTGTCATGGGTTTTCAGTCTCTGTTTGGATCGATCAACTGGAGGTGCTTAAACTTTTGGGGGGTGATTGACACTTAAGGAGTTTCATCGTTGGGTCTTGACATTATCGTGGCTTTCCGGGGGTGGAAAACATTATGGTGGGGAGAATTGTAACACCTCTACCTGCCCTTTATTTCATTTTATAATTTTCGTTAACTTTTAAAAAAATTTGTTGGGGTTCGTGTTGAGTCCTGGACTAGAAAAAATTGTGTTATGATAAAAAGGGTGTGTTTTTCAGCTGACATCGCGAGACACGTGGGCGGAGTGCGTCTTGGAAACCCTGCGCAGCTCCGCTTAGGCATTGGCACGATTTGCCCGCCTTCCGAGTTTTGAAATGAGTAAAGTTGATGATTTATTGTGTTATTAATTTTTTTTATTGTTAATTATATAATTATTATTATTAATGTTTTTTTAATATAAATATTAATAATGTCTTATAATAAATTAACTTTGTTGTTATCATGGTTTTATTATTATTATTAAGGATTTATTTTTACTATTATTGTTTTAAATTATTATCCTTAGGCTTTTATTTTAATTTGGTTTGTTTTTTTGTACATTATTTTGTTTTTATCTTTATTTTTATTTGTTACCTTTTCATCTGTTTATTATTTATTTTATTTTTATTTTTCTCTATTTCCTAACCCTACCGGCGGACTCCCCTGTTACCCTACTTTATTTTTCCCCACCACACTCCCTCTTCTCCCTCTCCCTGTCACATTCCGCGGTTCGCCCAACCAAACTCGCCGACTTCCTTTCCCTCTCCTTGGCCGACACCCTCCAACCGGCAACTACACATCGTTCCCCCTCCCTATCCTCATGCACCAACATAAACGCCACCAGTCATGCCTCCCACTTATGTTGTGCACTCCCTGCATGATGACCCTACCCTCTCCCACATAAGCTGCACCTCCCGCCGTCTGCACACCCTCCTGCGTTTCCCCTCCTGGCGCACCTCACCTCTTCTTGCAGTTCTCCCAATCACATTGCCCGCCCTCTGGCCTGGCCAACCCATCAGCGCCACATCCCCTTCTCTGAGATAGATTTCTTCCTCCATTTCCTCTGAACAAGCTGTAGTGAAGCCCCTCTCTTCGCACGCTCCACGGCCAACCATTCTCCCCTGCTCCAACCCTGTACTGCTCTCCTGCACCTTCCGCGCCTTCCGTGCCCATCCTTGTTCTGTCCGGACAACAACCGAGTGGGCCGCCGTCCTCACCCAGTGCGAACCACATCGCCGGCGCGAGCTGACCAGCAGTGCACCCTCAGGCAGCATACTCCCTGTATCGGCCGACCACCCGGCTGCCTCCTACCCCTGTTCCCTTATTCCCTCACGCGAGCAGGGCCCCTCCTAGGCCTCCCTGTCCTTGCTTACCTACTTTGCAGCACCTCCTGTTGCGTCCCTGGCCACCCCGAACCCTTCAGCCGCCGCACACCCTCTTTCTACACGTTGTTCGGCTGCCACAACACCTCCGTGCAACACGAGACCCCCTGCCAGTGACCATCAGATCAATCCAAGAACACTTTTGGCTAATCCGCAACCCCCTAACTCTGCTTTTTTATCATGCACTTCCCCAAAACTATGGCCTCCGGGGAGATACCCCTCGCCGGTGTTGCCCCTTGACGACGTCCCCACCCTCCGGAGACACCCTACCCTTTCGGTAAGGGGTCCTTGGTTATGTGTCCCTTGAAAAGAGTTATCATTTTTTCTAAAACCCTATGTGTTGGGGTTCATTCTAGTTTACGCAGGGTTTAATTATGATTCTAGAGCATACGATTGAGGCGTGAATGTGATCACGCACTAGCCTCGGGTGTGCGTTTTCATTCCGCCTTGAGTTGAGGTATGATTCCTTTTCACTTCCTCCTAAAATTTATAGGTATTTTAGTTCTTGCATGAATGATATTCATTTATTATTAATCAATAATTTTTAATTATATTTATTTTAGAAGAAATTATGTGGTATTGTAGATAATTTTTTGGTTAATTATTTCGCCTAAATTAAACAGGGTTTAATTATGATTCTAGAGCATACGATTGAGCCGTGAATGTGATCACGCACTGGTCTCGGGCGTGTGTTTTCATTCCACCTTGAGTTGAGGTATGATTCCTTTGCATTGCCTCTTAAAATTTAGAGGTATTTTAATTCTTGCATGAATGTCATTCATTTATTATTAATCAATTATTTATATGTATATTTATTTTAGAAGAAATTATGTGGTATTGTAGATAATTTTTTTTGGTTAATTGTTTCGCCTAAATTATTTATTTGACATGCTTTGTGATTAATCAGTGTGGTGCGATGTTTAGTTTTGAAGGAACATAGTTTTTTACTTTATATTTTGTAGCCTGCTCGTGTGAATTAAGGTGTGTTTTGATGATAACTAGTTGCGTTTTGTTTAATAGCTTTTATTAAATTCATCAATTTGTCTTTTTAACTGTGCAAGTGGTGCACATTCTGATATGGTGTGTGGAAAGTGCGTGTTTAATTATAAAAATGGTTTTGAAAAGGTTTTGGGTGTGTCAAGCTGTCTCTTTGGATTTGTTTAATAAATTTTAAAGTGGTTTAGTAAATAGTGTCAATTGTGCGAGATTTGATTTGAAAATGTGTTGAGGTGGTTCTTTCGCATTTCTTTCTTGTTTGAATTGCCTTAAGTCAGTGGTTATAAGTTTTTAGTTGTTATGCGTTTATTGCAGCGTGTTGGGGAGATGACTTCGCGACACCCCAGTCATCAGCTTGCGCGTGCTTGTACATTTGTGCGAGGTGTGTCACGTCGCCATGTTCGAGCTACGAGTCGAGGTAGGCCCCCCACTGCACTTACCTTTAGATTTAGAATTTATTAATTTCTTGATGTTTTATTAATTTTAATAAATTGGAAATAATATAATATAATTAATTTTTATACGATTATTTGGTGTGAAAAAAGCCGTTTATTTTATACCGAACACTTGAAACATTTTCATGACGAGTGGACACCCAGTATTGAAAGAATGTCTGTTTATCCTTTAAACATAATTCACGATATTTCAAATGTAGTTCTATTTTAAAATATAAATGATTTCTTTTGAACAAGTGTTTTGGGGTTTCTCGAGAAATGTGGTATTTGTTTAAAATTGGTGAAGGCCCGTTTGGCACTTAAATAAAATAAATTATTTTGGAAACCCATTCTGGGGTGATCTGTGGTGTGCGTTGATTGCGTGAGATTTATGTGATGTTTGTGCATCGTGATTGATTCTTTGGCATTATTGATTCACCCCTCTTTTATTATATGTGTTGACTTGGGAACCTGGCATAGTGAGTGAATCTTCTGAGAACAATTGATGCACTAGTTTAGAGAACGCACTTGCTAGTGGCCCCATAGCAGGGGAATACTGAGTTATTGCTGCTATGGGGATTGGGCCCCTCGGTTAGGCCATGCATGGCTATGCCGGGTAGTAGTATGGGTGTTATGACGTCATCGAGTTAGGGAATTCCTTCAGGATGAGTCACATGTATAGTACGTTCTGGATTGTTCACGATCTCCTAGGTTCAACCCATGTTTCTTTTAGTGTTTATTTATGTGTGGTGGACGGTTGAGAGGTCTTGTTCGGTTTCTGACCCTTGTGTGCCACTTTTTCCATTTCCCTTGGTGTGTGTTGTGTGTTAGGTGTAGTTTTCCTTTCTAGCTAATAACTAAAGTTTGGTTTTCTAATTGTTCATAAAAATGTTGTAAAAATGAAATGCACATGTTCTTGTTAAACATTAGAAATTGTTTTTAAATTATAAAGGGAAATGGACTGATACTTTTTTAGAAATGAAAGTGTGTGGGTGTGAAAACCAATATTTTGTATATTTAGTTCAAACTTGGAATTAGTAAATTTATTTATTTAAAGGTAGTGCATTGGGAATAGTTTGTTGGGCACGCCTACTGAGTTTTAATACTCATGCCTATAGTGTTTTCTTGTTTTTAGTATTGTTGCAGGTTTGAGTTGAGCTCTCTCACTGTGGGTGAGATTTGGTTGTGGAAAGGTGAGAAACTCTCTGAGTCGCGAGGAGTTTTAGTCGTGGTCAGTTTAGTTTGTTGTTTTTGGTCGTTCATTCATTTAGTTTTGTTTATTCAATTTGTGTTCTATTTTCTTTCCACTACTTTATTTATTTTATCAGGAAAAATCATTCCCTCTTGCTCTCTTTGATTCCCTGGTGCTTGTCTCCAGCCCGGGAGGATCGGGAACGGCTCTCGGGCCATGTCGCGGGCCGGCTCGGGTGACTAGTTCAGGGTCGACCCGGGGTGGTTGGTGACAAAAGTCACATTTAACCATCTTTATTTTTATGAATCAAGACTGGAGAACCACATCATGATGTTCTAGGTCAAATGACACCTTTATCTAATAACTCCTGCAATTTCATATTTAACTCTAAAAGTTCAATTTGATCCATTTGATAAGGGGGTTATGAAATTGGATTAGAATCAAGAACTAATTCAATAGTAAATTCAACTTTCTGATCAGGTATAATACCAGGCAACTCATCAGGAAAAACATCAAGGTACTCATTTACCACTGAAACATCATTAATATGAATTGTTTCTTTATATTCAACAATATGTGAAAGGTAACATTCATTTCCATCTTTTACTTTTTTCTCAGCATCCTAATATGTTATCAAAATCAATGGTTTGTTTTTGTATACAAACTAAAAATCTGACTGAAAATATACATCTTTAGCTATGTAGTCATTGTTAGAATGATAAAAAGTTAGCCAATAAATTCCCAAAATAACATCAAACTCTACTAGATGAAAAACAATATGGTTTGCAGGTATATTCTTTCCATACATAAGGACAAGAAGGTTCTTATAATTTCTCTTTGTCTCAGCGTTTCATTCAGGTGTTTTTACCATACGACTAGTATTCATATCATGAGATGGAAATCTCAATTTACTAGAAAAAATCTAATAAATGAGACAATGTGTAGACCCTGAATCAAATAACCCATTGACATAATTTGAACAAACAAACAGTGTACCTGATACTACCTCATTCAATGACCCAACATCTGCTAAAGTAGTCGCATAGGATTTCACCTCCCCTTTCTACTTGTAGTCCGACTTCTTTCCCTCATTTGAGTTTTTTGTTGGACACTCATTTGCATAATGACCCATTTCATTACACTTAAATAATCTTACCGATGAATTTTCATTTCCTGCATGATCATATTTCTTATAGTTATGAGCAATATGACTAGACATTCCACACTGATAGCACTTCCCAAACATTGATAAACATTCTCCAGGAATATTTTTACCACACTTATCACAAGATGGATATTTTTATTTCTTACCTACAGGCTTCTTTGATTAATTTTTTCCCTTTTCCTACCAACTAGACCGTGTAATCTATAATTTTTCAAAGAACACCTAGTCATCGACAAACTCCATTTCCACCTTCTCTTCACATCAAACATATTTTTCATAACATCTGAAATAAAGAGAGGCTAATTATCTTCGATATCGCGACATTAGTCCTAAGTAAAATACATTTATCTTACTATCATGATCTAAAATTAAATTTGGAGTATACATTTCTAGTCATGTGAAATTTCCTTCGTAAACAGCCATTGGGTCATCCTCCTACCTCAATTCCAAGAATTTTTTTTCCATGCTAAGTCAACCACTATAGGAAGATATTTCTCAAGGAACATACCATTGAATACATCCTAGACAAGAGAATCAATCTCCTCACAATCCCTGATATTTTTCACCATCGAACACCACTGATCTGATTCACCTTCAAAACTGTAAATAGAGAGACAATCCTTTTGATGTTCTGAACAAGCCATGACCTCGAAAATTTTCTGAAGTGCGTCAATCCACCTTTCTGCTATCATAGGGCCAGATGATCCTCTGAATGATTGGGGATGTTGTCTCATGAAATGCTCCACTACTGACATGTTCCTCTATGGTTGATCTGGCTAATCTCATGCATAGATAACACCACCATTTTTAGCGTGATTCAACTATGTCATCACTATAAAAAATTGGTTCAGTTCCGATACCGACCATCTCAGGTTGCTGATTTGGAAGGTCGTCTTCCACCTTATGATTCCCCAACATAGCTGCCATGTTTCCTCTGTGGAAAATCATTAGGAACACTGGAATATCTTATGCAAAACAACATGGTAATATGTAAATGCTATATATGATTTCAATCATAAACTAAAAATAATTTAGGTATATTAATTTAATTATATTCTAACTCTAAAATTTGTCCAAATAGACCTATGATACCAAATATAAGGACTCAGCCTTAAACATTTCATAATCATGAATTAAATGAATAATTAAAATTGAGGATATTTTTAGCTTTAGAGTTTTTAGATAGTTATGTCATAACATATGCATAACAACATGAATATTACATGTAGACACATCTTCCCAGTTTCCATTTTTTCATAAAATAGAAACTCTTTGAAAAAGAGTCATGTCTAGTTCTATGTTTTAGACAACATGAATTTTTCATGATCTCATTCTTGGACCTATTCCAAATTTTATCATATGAAAAACATTTCAAAAACATGGGATGTGCATAAAAAGCTCAGTAAGGGTACACAAAGAAGGAAAAATGTTAGTTTTCCAAAATAACAAGTAAACCATGAATACTTTATCAGTAGTATTACTTTTCACCTTTAAGAAGTTGTAAATACTATTAATTGAATAAAAGATCAATACTTACCTTTTTTCTAACCTAAAGATTACCATAAAACTCATATATAGAACACATAACATATAAAGGTAACCTTGGACATAAACATACTTAAATGGAATAACCATACAGTCAACCTCCACACATATCACTAAATGAAATTGCCATACGGCTGACTTCCATACCCAATGCATTGGAGTTTATAATGTAACCACACATCCTGATTTATCATGGCACCACCTGTCATTTTTTTATCATGTAACCACCCGTCAAATGTCCAAGTACCATTATAAAATCATAACACATAAAAATTGAAAATTTAAATAATTCAACGATAACATTTAATTTAAAATCACAAGAAATCATTTTAAGATATTGAAAGAATCAACACTTTTCAAAAACCATTTTCATTAATACAACACCCAAAAACAAAATATGTGATTTCTTTTCCTTTAAAAAACATTATCGCTTATAGAGGAAGCCAAATAATGAATAAGGCGGTGGAGATGTCATTGTTGCTGCAAACGTTAAAAACATTGCTTTTGTCATTTAGTTAAAAACTTCATAGAAAAAATATTACCTTTGAATAAAAGTAAAATTAAATGGTTTTTATACAGTGTATAAAGGAAAGTCATGGATTAAAACAAAATATGCCTCAATTAAAGGATATTGGGATGAAGTCCCTTACCTCGTGTCCAACATGACCCGTTCATTCTTTAATCTCATGAATAATAAATTAATGTTAATTTATAAATGTATAAGAATTTTTTTAAAGTTTATTAATCCTTTTATATCAATTATTATCATCATATAAACATTATTTAATTATTTAAGTTGATAAAGTTCATTTTGTCGAGATTTTGTACTTATGTCAAAAATGAACATCTTATATTTACAAGTTTTCCATGTGGTCAATAGTCCACTATATATAGAATGATATTTATTATCTAGATATCATATATATTATACATATCCAGTATATATATATATATATTTATAATAGTACATATCATTTATAGGTGCAAAATCAAATGCACAGTTCATGGAGACGGTAAATCGTACGTACGCATGAACGCTACTTTCATTTCTATTTCTAATTTTAATGGAAATAAAACATAATGATACATAGGTATATTATAATTCTAGTATAATATCATATGTAATATCATTAAATCTATCCTTTATACATCCAATGTATAAAATTATCGAGTCATGTCACTTTGAGGGGGCGGTAGTCTGCACTTTCTCAAATGAAATTATCGCGTTTACCCATAATAGAAAACATAAATGAATGCTATAAAAGAAAAATAAATAAACTTAAATAAAACATAAAAATAATATATATATCATATATAAATACTGTTCAATATTAATGGCCATAATGATATGCGATAGGAGATAATAGAACACTCATTGTTTCGTGAGGCGTTAGTTTCCCATCAACATAAACAATATGTTCTTCACCCATTAGATGGAGGTTTGTGTAAGTTTAGTTCGAATAAATCTCAAAAAAACATCCTAGTATATTGAATATACTGGTGTTGTTATAAAATAAGGTAATAAAAAGAGTATAGGGCTTGGAGAAATAAAATGAAATAAAAGAAGTTCAGAGAAACTGTTAACATTTCTTTGGGTAACTCTCTTTGGTATCAACCAAAAGGGTTTCTTGAAGTGCCTTCTTCCCAAGTTAAGTCTTCTAGGAAGAGGAGTGGGATGTAGGGAGCTTAATTTTTGTAGATTTTCGTTGAGACAAGGGGTTTGAGAGGTATGAGGAATGGGTTAGAAGTCATGTCCTTTTATAAGGGGGAGAAGGGGCACTTTTGGAATGTTTGAAATAATTATTTTATTATTTACTTATCTTTAGATTGAAAAAATCAAGAAATCATTAACGTTGAAGATAATATGACTCATTATCGAAATAAAATCATCCAAGAAGAATTGTACAAGTTTTGGATATTATTTTAATATTTATAATCTTATTTATTTAAATCATTTAATAATGAGGTAAATACTGATTCCTTATTGTGTCATAAATAATAAATTTTATTTTATGTATAAAAAAAAAATAGTATAATTTAGGAAATTGTTTTATATTTACAATTAATATTTATAGTTGAAATGATAGAATATACAACCCATTTTAAAAATTAATTTTCTAAACGATATTTGTTATTGACATTTTTTTCTTTACTTTAAGTTAATTACTCTAAAATGTCGTTATCACTCTTAAGTGGCTCCATGGGGTCCCAAATTCGACCCAAGTATTACCATGGTCTAGAATGGCTAATAAAATAAAGGTAGGACAAGTGTTAATGTAATTTTTTATTATTATAATATTAATTTTACCTTAGATTAACCTATTTACCTTTAACCATGGTAAATAAAAGTCAAGAGTTACTATTCAAAAAAAAATATTTTCATCTTATTAAACCAAATATTACTTATTAATAACAAACGTGTATGTTTTTTTTTCAAAATTTAACTCACAGAAGCATTAAAATTTCATTTAAATGAAAATGTCCATTTTTTAACTACTACATAGTGGTTTTACTATTCATAAAAATTTGAACTTTTTTAGAAAAATACCAAAAATACTACCTAAGCTTTATTTGATATTAAAAATTCAAAAATGATGTCTATCTTACCAAATTAAAAATAAAGAAGTGGAAAAAATTAATTTTATAGTTAATTCCCGTTGTCAAAACAGAAAGAGTGTTTTTAAGAAATAGTAACTATCAAAGGATTGACAGTTGTTTATGTCCAAATTTAAAAATAAAAATAATTCCAATGTCCAAAATTGGATTAAATGGTAAAAATATAATATTATTAAACTTTAAAACCAATTAAAAATATAATCTATCCATATAAATAAATTATATTAAAAGGCAGTTTTGAATTAAATTACTGTATATTTTACTTTTTATTAAAAATTGAATTTAATGAGAAAAATACCAAAAATATACCCAAAGTAAATTTTCATGTCTCTATTATAAAGATTAATTTTATTTTAACAAATAGATAATATAAAAGTGGACAAAAAAATATAAAAACAGGGGTTTCCATTAAAAGGTTGTAAATTGACCATTTATTGAATATTAAAAAATTTATGCTTAAAATTAGAGTCATTCACTTTTCAAGCCTCTAACATTTATTAGGTAAATGTAAAAAAAATTTAAAAAAATGTATAATAATATTTTAGTTAGTTATATTCATTCCCACCAATACAACCATTAGACGTTAATTACCATTTAAAAATAATTATTATATATTATTAGTGTGCAACATAAGATTTCAAAGAAACTCTTTGTTGTGTATCGAGTAAGCCATCGAATATAGAATCCTCTTTAAATTAAAATTAAAATTTAATTCAAAAATATTAATAAAGATGAAAATATCATATTTCTTTATTTACCTGGGATGTTAGGAAAATATTTCCTTAGTAATTTAAATTGTTATGTTTTATAATTTCTGAACTTTTGGTCAAATCAATTTCATATTTATACAAATTTTGAAAAAATTATTATCGATGAACTTAAAATAAATATCAATATTATAGGATCAGGGAAGATGAATATAATTTTAATGAATTTTGTTAGCACTGTATTTATCATTTATAATATTGAGAAATCTTTAGACATTTGAAATAAAATTTTAATGCTTCTCATTAATAGAAATCATCTATATACATGATATGGTACTCAAATCATATTGATACTCTATAGTAATCATTTCAACTGTGATCTATTTCTTAATATTAAAACTCATATAACTGTCTATAATGAGGAAAATTTTAAATGATGTGGACTTTATATTGTCACAATCACCGACCCATTGCAAATCATTATATTCGAATAGATTAATATTATTACAATCATAGTCATCATTCACTGACTCATATTCTATTTGATAAATAAGGGGACATATTTTACATCCATAATATCTGTTTTAATTGGATTTATCATTTAAATTTTATCTAGACCTGCACTGTATAAAATATCTAGATAATATATATTGACATACAATAGTGTTCCGTTCAATTTTATAAACATTCAATGATTTTGAAATTTACCATAATAATATTAATGTAGATTAAATAGAACTTTAATCGGTTTATCTACTTCATTGATGTCTTCCATATCAAAGATCCCCAATAATTCATTCATATAAATCTACTAGGATAAAAAAAATTAAAATTTTGTTTTTGTATCATTTCTAATGCAATTAATTATGTCATATTAGCTAGGATAAAAACCTCAAATTGTTTTGTCATTTTCTATAAAATATAACTACTGTATATTTCTTATCACATAAAAAATAACATCTTAAAAGATTATAGTTTAGTTAATTGCAAAAGAACTCGTTTAATGATTTTTATGGTCATTTGGATCATTTTCGTTAGTGAATTCCAAAACATTTATGAAACTGTGCAACAATATATTATAGATAATTATAGACTGATTTATCCAATATGAATTCTTATTCTGTATGAGAACAATAGAACAATTATATTTATACATGAATCCATTGTGATAATTAATCTATAATAATTTATCTAGGAAAATATCTATAAATATGGATTTGAAATCTATTTCTAAATTTTATAATATATATTATCTACCAAAAAATATAATATTATTATAGAATCCAATAATAATATTTGAGTGACCATCTCTTAATTAAAATATCAATGACTATAAGTGTAGCATTTTAAAATAATTATAGATTTTTTCTAAATCATTATTTCATGATCATGAATCTTTTTTTCATACACTTACATTCCCCCAAGGACATTATTTTCAGCATGTCCTAAGGAAAGGTCCCAATATAATTTTTCTCATTTTAGTTGACCACATAACCTAAAAATAAAATCCACTATTGATATGTGAAATATTCAATCCCTAGTTGGGTCTCAACATGAGGGATATGTGATTCTTTATTATCAAACCTTAATAAATTTCACATTCGTTTCAGTATGTGATTCACATATGCCTTCCTATTTTTTTCCCTTATGTAAATTGATTCAAAAATATATTATATGCATATTTATTTGGTAAACATATATGTTTTTTACATTAAGATATCATTAGATTCCTCCACTTTACTTGTCTGATTAGATTGAATTTTGAAAATGAGCAGTTATGGGTTTCCTTAGGAAACAATCTATTTTAAAGATATTTAGTCATTTTTTTCTACCAATATATATAAAATTTCAACATTTATAATTAAATTTATGGGTTTAATTAGAATTAATATTAAATCATAATATTGAAACAAAATTTGTTACAATTTGTTCATGTATATATGCACCTTCTTACTTGTTGAAAATCCCAAATTATTAACACATTTGAATTTCATATCATACTTATCAGAAATTTTATTTATAAATTATATCAATAAATATAAAAAAATTTAAAGAAATAATTCCTTGGTGGGTATTCTTCTATAACATAAATAATAAAATAATTTTTGATTCATATTCTAATGAAATATCATTCAATGTATATAGTTATGTAAAATTATCCCTCTATTATTATTTAGACATTATTTCCATACAAAATATTTCATTAAATTTATACAATACATATATTCTTATATTATGATATTCTATTATAATTGGTTGAATAGGTAATTCTATAATGTGAATCAATTCCATACCTTTCAAGGTAATAATAAAATTATATTCTAGTAATATCCATCCAATTTTAAAATATGAATATCTTTTTGTTCATTTTGAAATCCCTAACACCGATTATTATAAGTATTTTGATCATTTCTATAGCCTAATAATGATGTTTTATAACCATAATTTAAATAATAATGAATAATAAAATATAATTTAATGAAATAAATATCACAATGAGTGGAATCATATCTCATTGGATAACCCAATTATGAATGTGTCAACTATATGCTTTATGTGATCAATTTTTCCGATATTTTGTGATACATT
Organism: Viscum album; assembly: GCA_963277665.1. Classification (NCBI taxonomy): domain Eukaryota; kingdom Viridiplantae; phylum Streptophyta; class Magnoliopsida; order Santalales; family Viscaceae; genus Viscum; species Viscum album. The sequence continues at coordinate 1,045,364,299 of OY728126.1, read as the reverse complement.
GGTGTTATTGTTTCCATTTAAATTATCTTACATATATTTTACCATCATCCATTTATATATTTTTTACTATTCCATGGAATATTTTTAATATTTTTTTAAAACTCTAATAATATATTCGTCTCGTCATTTTATAACCAAATGTTTCCTCAAAATTTGACCTTCATTATATGAATTTATAAGTATCCAATAATAAATAATTTATTACTTTCTATTTTTAATGTTCTCATAATTTTTTAATCCATTATCTTCTTAATAAGGTATATATACCATATAAAATTTCCTTCGTAACATCCTCACATAGATGAATTAAAATTTAATAGATGTTTTTTTCTTTTAATCAAATAAACTATCATTAGTTTTCAGTTTTTGGGAATCAAATATCATCTATTAAAATAAATTTAATTTTTGGATATTCATTTCATCCAAAATGTACTACAAAACCTCACGTTATTTATGTTATTAGTTTATTTGGTGTATACCATCATGTTTGATTTGAAAATAATGTTATGGATCGTTCTCCTTCTCTAATTGATGATTTTTAGTTCAACATCATCAATTAGTTATTTATATAAAATGTAATTATGGTGATAATTTTTTCCATTATCATTCATATGATCTTGGGAATGAATAATGATAATGAATTATTTTATATGGTGAAAATAAATTTCACATCATCCATATTTCATCTGATGCCCCTCAAAATTGTGGATCCAGTAATAATGTATTTTTATATCATCAAATTTCACTATAAAACATTTGTTACATTTCACTAACATGTTTACTCACCTTAATTATAATTATATATTAATTCAATTGAAGTAGTAAATATAATATATAAAACAGTTTTTGTCAATAATAGCCATGTCACCATGTGTATAATTTGAGGCTATATTATATATGAATATAATAAACGTTTTTTTTAATTATACCAACTCTATGAAACATTTTCACCCTTTTTTTGGTTTTAATTTTTTAAATTTTATACATTTTTCATTTCATTACATCAATAGATGTATAAAAAATATTGTGGGGGTTTCTATTTGTACACATTTTTATATTTTTAATGTCATGACATAAACTATTTACAAAACCTTATTTTTATATTTCCTTATATATTATGTGTGTCTATTACAAACAATATCAACAAAAATATATACTATATTTATATGATTTATCCATAAATTTCATATCATTTTCAAAGACTTATTTAAAATAGAAAAGGGACTTTGTCGACATTGATTAAAATAACCTAATATGATTATGTTCATTTTCATTATTTGTAAATATGCTCTAAAAATCTGTTATAATCCATTCATTTTAACCTAAATTAAAATTTATATTAATTATATCTAAAATGTTAACATTTTCATTATATTGATCCTCATACCCATTATTTATTGACCTTTTTACTTCATTCAAAAGATTGATAACAACTTAATAACGAGCTATGTTTCTATCATCAATTCCCTAAATCAATTTGATATAATGTGTACCATATATTTTTCGACTCCAAATTCAAATTAATTGATTCATATGTCTTCTCCCTTTTTAAATTGAATCAATTAAATGTATTTTTGTTCTTGTAATATTTTTTATTAAAATTCAAGAAGCTCAATAGTACATCATTTAATTTATAAAAATTATATGATACATTATTCATTACATTGTTCACATGAAATCATTAATCTTATTTATTATTTAGATCATTTACATTTGTAATTTAAATGTGGAAACTACTTTTTTTCACCCTCATTATATTGTACACACTCATTCATTTATATTTAGTTAGCTAAAATGTTCTAATCCCCTATAATCATCAATCATTTAGTGTGATTTTACATAGTCTTTTCCATTATTTTTTAGCATTTTTTGTGATAAATGGGATTACATTTTCTTAATTTTCATAACTCGCATCACCATCTCCATAGTCACTGAAATATGAAACGTCCAATTTTATTAACATTAACATATCAATGGATCATAATTCCATTTCCTATTTATCATTAGTCATAAAATCTACAGACGTTATATTTTTATAATTAAGAACAGTATTCCAGGGTTTATTTGGGGAATTATTGTCCAAATATTCTATTAATGATTCAATTGTATGAAATAAATATGTAATGTGACTCATTAGATTTATAACAACTTTAAAAACACTGATATTTTCTCCAAAATATATACTATGACAAATAATGTATTTCATTTTAGTGGAAGATTCATCCATAGTATCCACAACAGTAATTTTTATTTCCAAAAATAAACTCCTAAAAATATATTCCATGTATTCCATGGTTTTTGATATTTCCCTCGCACGTGATTTCACATTATACATATATTTCTTTTTTGTTGTTTTGAGCCTCGTCACTTTTGTGTACTCATTTTCCAAAAAGTGTGACAATGTAATGTTTTTTCCTTTGTATTAACCAATTGATTTATGTTTTTGGTGAATGTCATAAGATTATCCCTACGAAGAGGTCAAATAAAATTTTCACAATTTTACTCAATGTGTATCAATTTTTTTGTATAAATAGAATAATTTTATCTTTTATCAATGTAATTTTTTCACGGAAAAATGGAATCATTTTTTCTGAGAACATTACTAATTATCTCTATTAAACATAATGGTAGGATATAACAGGGAACATATCTTGTTTTTATACCACTTGTGTTTCCTATTTTTGTTGGAAACTAGAAGAGGGAGTGAATCATTGGTATATGCTTCAAAAATTTCATTTTCATGTAAATAAATAAGACTTTTTAGGCCTATGATTCTAGTAATAAATGAAATATTACCAAGATAATGAATTAATAAGGTTAAATATAGCTTATCATACAAAGATCGATATGGAAGAACAACAATGTTAGAAACTAATGCATTTATTTTTTGGTTCAATATCAATGACCTGTATTGTCACTACATACTATGATATCTAGTGAATAAAAGTGTTTATACATCAATCAAGATTTTGTGAATATAAATGATACAATTTGTGGGAAAATATAAATCCTTGAACATCAAATGTAAACTAAGAAATGAAGGAATTATATTACCTAGAGAAGAAAACCATTAAATGATTTATTCATTGATAGTTGAATCTTATCTCCACTCCTACACTTGATTCATAGGATTTATTTAACAACCCTCTTTACAATATGAAATAAACTAATGTACTCATATAAAAGAGAAATTTTAATTCTATCATCCTCTGTAGTTTTTCATAATATTTAAATCATATAATATATCATTTAAATAAGGGATAACATTATTAATTACAAACAATAAGGATTAAATGTTGACAAATAACAAAATTCTTTAATAGATTTTGAAATATGTAATGTTTTGTCTGTTAAGGATCTAGTTCATCTATCTCCCTAAGATTCAACCATGTATCTAATTCAATTTTGAATACTAAAATTCAATTATCTCTTTAATATTACATATATATTCCCATAGAATGAAAAAAATATTCATCTTGTAATAAATTACATAAAATATATTGAGTATCTCATTCATATATTTCTTGGATCAATATGATTCCAAAAATAATAACAACATAATCAGTAATATAATTTTATATAGTTGAATTTTTAATCTCCATAAATATATCAATAAAATAATATTATTTAATTTTCATCTAAATATCTTTTAACCGACCTTTAATATTGTAAATAATCATTTCCCCAGAATAATCTGATAATATTTTCCAATATATTTAAAAATAATAAATAGAATGTTTAATATCCAAATTTTTCATTCATTATCTTCATTTTTAGGATCTAATAATGTATATGAGTTTTTATTTTTATCTTCTCATTTACATTCACAATGATCATGTTACTTTTACAAGTCATGGGTGTTACTCTTTTGAAATCCATAGTGACCCCTTCGGAATCCACCATGAATCTTCTGAACACATAAATGACTCAACTGATGTCCCTAAAGTCTATTTTTTTTGGAAATTAATCATACAATGTCAAACAATTCAATTTATTTATTTAGTAAAATTATTCATTTAAAATATAGATATACACTTTGATATCAAAAATTGAATCATTAAATGTTAATACTTAGATAAATTTCTCCCACAACTCTAATTTTAAGAATTGACCACACTAATTTGGAAAATTATACTAGAATAATTATTTATTCCAAAAATTCTGCAAAAATAGTAAAAACATTCCCACATTTTCATTGAAATCTACCACAAACAGATTGACAACAAATACAACATACATCCATAATTCATATGTCAAATTAATCATATAATTTTACAGTGAAGATGTATAAAAGGGTAAACCAAAATGAATTATAAAAAAATTAATTTTCAATCTCATTTAATGATAAAATAGATCCATGTTTATTGTTATTATAGATAAAAATCACAAAAAAACTATCTTTCATCATTATGAGCATCAAATATCATATATTATTTCTAAAAACACTATTTAATCAATATATAGTAAGATCATCTCAAATTTGTTTGACTTCCGAATAATAGAAATGTATATGGGAAAAATGAAAATTTAGTGGTTATTATTAATACCTAAACAAAATACCCTGATAATAATATATAAAATTATAATTATAATTATAATGAAACTAAAAAACCATGTAATATCACATCACCTCTTAGAAAACATATTTTCAAAAAGTCTTATATAACTATATAAGAGACGGATTCCAACTATTCATATCTCTAATATATAAATAATTGTTTATTGTAAGAAACTAATGATACCTGAAATAACCTATGGTCACATCATGAATAAAGTGGATAACCTAGATGAGGACTATATATTGAAGGAGACCAGCAATTTACGTCATGAGAAAGAAAAAATAAATTTTTATCACATAGCATCCCATGAACTATGTAATTATGACAACTATAATTCATCATTAAAAGTAAATTTCATGATCCATAGCTCATGGAGTAGTGAAAGTACATCATGGGATAATAACACATTTAAATGGCCCAAATGACAGTTTTTAGAGTAAATTGAATAATGGATCAACTAAATCTATATTAGTAAGAATGAGAACCAATTATTTTTGGGGTTATATTCTTCAATGTGTGATTATTGGACCCATCTCCTTTAAATTATTTTTTTATAAAGGTGGATTACCAACAAAAATTTTTCTTCGAAATTAGTTCCCTCAAACATTACCTTTTATTAGAACTATGAGATAAATAATTAAAATAACATGAAACAAATTAGAAAAAAATGAAGAAGAAAATGATGTGTGATATATTAGGTTTTTTGAGAAAAAAAATATCATGTAGTGTTATATAAACATGACTGATTCTGACAGACGATTAAGATGGTAAAAAATATTTCGAAGGAAAACAGAGTAAATGTAATTTTTGTTAAGATCAATATGTACATTCCACATTAATATCCAATCATAGTATTCAATAGTTCAAGATATATTTAGTTAACTAACATGTCATGTCTCAAAGGGTAATGGACTTGTGGGACTCTCTATTATTTTGTATTATATGTGGAATATAGACATTGACCCTAAATGCTGTGGTATATGATATGTTCTTATCAGTATGTGGAATGAATTCATCCACTAAACTAATGTTGTGGGGTTAATACTGTATATTTTTTATTGTACTATAAAACATCAAGAAAATTAAAATAATTTTAATAGTTCAATGAATAATACTTTTAAACTAATAAATGAGATTTATTAGAGAAGAAAAGTAATAGAATAAATTTTTTACATAGTAGTTATGTGGTACGTAAAGAAACAATTTTGAATGAATAATACAATTGTTCTAAAAAAAGAATGAATAATTTAATATATAAGATTTAGATCATATATAATGGTTATATAAATATATATTTATTACTCAAAATATAATATTTTATGTTATTACAGTGATTTACAGATCAACATAGTGTTCCTCTATGAGATCCCATTGTTTTTGGCCCCATATTGAGCAAAATATGTGATCAATTACATGAATTATAGAAACTAAGTATGCGTAATTGGATATATTTTTGGATATAAATTCCATAAACTATTATCATAATTTCCATTATCAATCATGAAGGATCATAGTTTCATTTATTAGAAAAATATAATCACTAGATATATCCATATATGTTATCACAACAGAAAAATAATGGTGGGTAATTATTGGGAGTTTCATAAGGGATTTCCATCATGATAAACTTCAGAAAGGAATCCCCTACATGGCAGATCCTTTTTAAAGGGGCCATGTGAACTAATCTCATAGTGGTTGATTTCGAGGTAGTTATTTTACAATGAAATATTATAACTATTATGTATGTGGGTATTACTCTCTCTCTTTATGTGAAATCCATGAAATGAATATTATATTGAGTCTACGATAAAACTAAGCATATTATAATTATATTCAACTACTATTTCTGTAAAATCCATATAGACACATTATGAAGCACCTAAATGATTGGTAAATGGACCTATTCCTTTTCATATATGAATCTTATGTATCATTTTGGGTTTATATTTCAATTGATATATGTAGACTCTATTATACATGAGTTAGTACAAAAATAAGTAATATATTTGACATATCCCCATTGAACCAGCCATACATGAGTTATTCATCTTGTGCATCTGAATTCAATCTATATATTATTTTTTATGTTAATAAGAAATGATCATGAATTTTAACCATAAGTATGTAAACCTATCAGAGTCAAACCAATTGATAAATCTATTATGAATTATGGTATATATCATGAGGAATCCATAGTTGTATCTTGTACATGAATATTATTTTCCCTTCACTAAATTTAATGAAGACTATTGACATGAAAACAAGATTCAATTATTATTGGAATCCCCAGTCAGGCCCCTATTGGTGATTAAATAACCTCATATCATCACTGATTTATGGAAACCCAAATCTATGTAAAATATAAATATTTTAATTCCCACTCAATATATTTCAATTATGAAAATTATTTTGTCCCTAATCATTATGTGTATTCCCCATTCTATAGTATCATTATTAATGATCACATCTCAATAATTCATTATTGAGTTTAACATTGGATCCTCATTTTCTAATCCTCAACATCTCATCATGATTACATATTTTCTTTGAAAACCCAGTCAACGAGTTATATTCCCCATGATAAATATTAAATTTTATGTTTGTATTCCTAGAGACAAAAACGAGGGGGAACCCATATGCATAATCCAATCCCAATCCAAATTTTCAACTTTTCTCACAATAGAAACATAACAGTCACATGGTATAATACTATATTCAATAATTCTTTTCACATTAATGTAATCATATTATATTTTTTCCATTATATGTTCAAAATCATACCACCATGAATGACATTAAACATCAATCCTATAATCATGGATATCTATGAAGCCTCTATGAGGTTCAAAAATATTAGTAAAAGTACATATGTCATTTTTCATCAATCAATATTACCGAAAATCTAATACGACTCTTACTATAATAACACATTATCTATGGGTCCTTTGTCTTCTTTACTAGGGTCTTATATATTCAGTACAATATTCATTGGGATATATACATCATAAAATCACTTACACACTTCCTCATTGAGAAATATCCCTTATTTTTTACAACATTCTTCATCTAGGGTCATATTCCCCAAACAAAATTTCCAAAAATCTAATACGACTCTTACTATTATAACACATATCTAGGGGTCCTTTTTCATCTTTACTAGGGTATTATATATTCAGTACAATATTCATTGGGATATATACATCATAAAATCACCTACACACTTCCTCATTGAGAAATATCCCTTATTTTTACAACATCCTTCAACTAGGGTCATATTCCCCAAACAAAATTTCTCATTGAGAAATATTATAGAGCATACATTATCCGTTCCCAAAAATTAAACCACACAACATAAAAGTACATAATATATTTGTAACAAATCCCTCATCATTGAGCTATATTTGAATTGAATGGGATTTTCATATAAAAAGTATATACATCAAACCATACAAGGATAAATTTTCATAAAACTCCACTAAAGAAGTATATAAAAATATTGGATATGTTGATTCTTTCAATATCATAAAGGATACATGATGACCCTTTTCACTTTAACTGCGAATTTATTATATGTCTTATAATACTAAACCATAATAATTTGGTTCTTCATCACTTTATAGTGATATATGAATCCATTATCTATGATAAATCCAAATTAATTAAAAACCTGACAACTCTATATATGGATTAAAATTATGATGATATCAAATAAGTGTAATATATAAAAATCATTTCAAATTAAAATAAGAATTATGGATAAAATCATAATGATCCTGATGTTCACATCAGTGCATGTCAATGATAAATAATATAAATGGCAGTAACCAATACCAATCATGTATTTGGGTAGGATTAAAAATGTACACATAAATATAGATTATAGTCTTGTAGTATGAAATAAATACCTTGAATATGCTGATATGAGTACATACATCAATCCTATAAATAAATGTGAATTAAAATAATGTACTGAAAAATAACCAGAAACTACTTCCAATTAAAATTTTGGTCCACATATATTGTAACATTATTTCATGATCACATTTCAATGTTATTTATCGACAATAATAGAGAATATAATATTAATCTATTAATTAATTATTTAATTTTTAGAACCTATTATCACTAGAGATAATTAATTTCTATGTATTATAGGTTATGATATTCATGTTTAATTGGAATCCCACATATGAAATTCCGTCTATCTAATGTGATGTTTACATCATTATGAAAATAGTATTAGAACTTAGAAATTGAAAAGGATGAAATCCCAATATATAGATATACATTAAATCTGATTTAATGGTTTTAACAGTATATAACGATTGAATTAGTAATTATGAATTTTGAAAACAATTTCTCTCATATTATAGATTTTCATTAGTATATACTTATATAAATAAATCATCATGTCCCACCTAATGATTATATGGTACTGAAGATGTCTGTGAAACATATTTCCATAACATAAAACATTAGATGATTATTCATATAATATGACCATGTAATTAATTCATAACTAATTTATATAGTAAATATGAAAGAATCCCTTATAAATATTTATTATACTTCACAGATTAATACCATCAATCATCCCATTGTCTAGGACTATGTAATCTCATTTCCTCAATATAACAATAATGAAAATTCTTATGAATCCCAGACCGTGATCACATGGAGAAGTTCAATATAGAGATCCCTCTAGTTGTGATGGAAATAAATATTTTTGGATTAGTTACATAATTGAAGATCTAGAAAATAATCCTAATATCATATAATGACATCCAAAATTGGATAGGAACATGTACCTATTTCACATATTAGATGTTTTTAGAAAATCAGGTTGGTTCCATGGTGGAAATCCTATTCTCATGCTCTCGAATGGGAAGTCAGAAGACTCAATTTTAATATATAACGGGATAAGACTCGGTTCCTGACTCTATGCCAATATCAATATAATGGATTCATATTTTTTTATGTTTAATAAACTGAAATATCATTCAATACATATTCTATAATATTGTCTATATGTTGTGGGGAATATAATAAGGGAATTTATTTAATGATAATTATGATACCAATGATAGTGTACAGATTCAAGTGATACAATTGGAGGATTGTAATATCATTAGAAAATATAATAGTTGGTAGAAACAAACTAATTCCACAACATTATTGAAGATTTATTACATATTATAGTAGGTACAACGTTGAGTCAGAGCACATCCTTGCTCGTATTCAGTAGTATTTTCATCAATCCCTTATTTGGGTTGAAGAAAATGAGTGGTATTATATATCTAAAATCAAAAAAATGTTTGTTGGACTATTTTCATATGTATATGAAGGATAAAATGTGATCATTCTCTTCAAAAGAATGTGTTGGAACACTATATTTTCCTACATCGACCAAGGATGAATATGATTATATCAAACAGAAATACATCAGTGGTATCATTTCCACACCTCCAATATAAAGTTTAAATAATATTTTGAAGGATCGACTAATATATATTAATACATTTTCCCATTAATCCTTGGAATACTAAAAATATCATAACATCTATAAAATTGTGGGAACACAATCTCACACAAACTGATGCAACACATCTGTCACACCCTGTCCTATTTTATTATTTTATTTTATTATTTCTTTGGCCTTAAATAATTTTTATCGGGGTTCGGGTTGAGTCCCGGATGAAAACATTGAGTTTTTTGGAGACAACATGACGTATATGAGTTTGGCAATGTCTGTGGTCAAGCAGAACAAGGTCGAGGGACCGTACAGTAACACCCTAGTCACTGCGCAACCTTCCCATTATTTAGGGAAAACTAATAGATACGGGAATAATTAAAATGGCGACTAAAAATATTTTTATCCCAATAATCATAAAATTTGAAACATTATTATTATTATCATTATTATTATTATTTAATATAAAATGTTATTATTAAAATAATTATTCATCATTAATATATTTTTATTAAAGTTATTATTACTAATATTATTTTTATCAGGTGTATTGTTATAATTATCGGGTGAAATCATTCCCACTTTCACTCGGTTGATTCCATGGAGTTCGTCTCCAGCCCAACAGGATCGGTAAATTCCTATTGGGTCTTACCACAGATCAGCACGGTTTACTAGTTCAGGGTCGACCCGGGTTGGTTCATTAAAAAATAGTATCAAATGTAACACCCCAAGGTTTTAAAAATAAATTGATTCCTTGAAATTTTTTTTAATTAGATATTTTTATCTATCCTTTATACTTAATTTAACATATTCTATGTTTTGAATTTCGAAAAACTGTCATTTACAATTTTTTTCAGTAGGTTATTTAGAGTCCAATGGAACCAATTTCTTTGTTTGGTGAATAGTTACATACCTATATGAATAGTAAGATTTATAGTTATGTGACCTATTGAATAGTAAATTGTGTTATTAATTTATTTTCTTATGGATTTAAAATAATTCCATCTTGGTTAATTTTTCAGTGTGATATAAATGTAGTTATAGTTTTAAAATTGTTAATTTTTTCATTTCGTACGATTTTATTTAAATATTGAATTAATAATATTTATAAAATTATTTTTTAAAAAATTAATTTTATTTTTGAACTCAAAAAGTCAAAAAATGGTTAGGGTTAATATTTGGGATTTTTATGAAACAATTGATTTTCGGTGAGTAGTAAAAAATACAGTTTTGAGTTTTGTTGTGTTAATGACATCATTAATGATGTAAAAATGATGTAATAAATCTAGTAGACTTGTGTATAGTTAAATAATATGTTAGGTTTCCCCTGTACATAATATCATGGGCAAAAACCATGGGCAATCCCATGGATTTGCAAATACCACTAATGAGGTGTCCCTTTGAAATTATTTAAATAATCCATCAATTTTGCTATAAATACAAACCCATTACTTCATTAGATTCATTCCAAATTTCACATCAATGAATATATCGCTTAATTACCTCCCTAGTAGTCCTCCCATGGTTTCTTCAATTCACCAAGGTCCCATTCTTCATGTTATATGAGTTACTCTATGAGGTAATAAATTTCTCAATTTTATTCTTTTTAAATTCATGGTCACTTTTATGGGGTATAGCTTTCATGTTTCCATACCATGTTCTTATTTTCCACTTATTCATGGCCTATTATATATTATTATTAATTTATATATGGTTGAATCTTTTCCCCCCTCTTTTAATATTTTCTAAAATAATGTTTTGTAGCCTTTAGGCTGCAGAATATTTGTAAGGGATATCTGAATTATTCTTTTATTTTGAGATTCTTTATTTTCATATTCATTGAAAATATTATATTACCCAATAGGAATTAATTCTCCATAAATCATGTATATTTTGGATTTTTTCATTTTCATTGAAAATTCATCATCATTCTTCTTCTATTGTCCCACTTATTCATGGAATGTAAACATTTTCCTATGATGTGTCGAATTACAAACATCATGGATGATGTGATTTCAATTTTCATTATTCATTAAAGTATGTTCATGATACAATTTTTATGGTTGAACCAAGTTATTGTTTATATATTATGTCTCATTCATGGTTCTATAATTCTAATGTACACATGGTTTTAATTTATAAAACAAAATGATGTCATTATTATCAAAGAACCACTAAAATGATATAAACAAACATCACTAATTTTTTAAATTATGAATCATCGTCATGTAAGAATTAAAAATGATAAATTCTATAAGATATTGTTTTTTAAATATGTAAATAATACTCCATTAAAATTCTGGATTTACAATTCCAATTGACATGAACAATCCATCATGAACCGATCATGAAAATCATGTAATGAACTCACCCAAAACAGTGCAGGGAACAAAATACTGACAATTAAAGGGTGAAATTATATAATGAAACGATCATATAAGGTATGATAAAGATGAATATGTATCTGTAATATATTAATAAAACTCTTCTAACAATTATACAGTAGGTTTAAATGAGTTGGTTGTAGGGAAAATCTGAGGTAAGGGAATTCTTAACCCGATTTCCAGCCTTTTGGTTAACCTTATACTTCCTTATTTATGTGGTATTAAAATTTAGTTTATGATGGGTTTTTTTTATTATGTTTAATTATGTCTAATTAAAGTTTATATATATATATTCTATCCACACTATTTTTTCTCACTTCAATTATATGATTTATGTAAGGGGGTTTTCTTTTTAAATCAACTTTTAAAATTCTATTTTACAAAATTCAAAAGGAATGTTTTTATGCTATTATTAAATTTTTATGATTATGTTCTGGTTCTTGGAAATTGTTTATAATGAAGGATGGGACCTATATCTACCTCCAATTCATTGGTAATTTGTATATTGGAGGTCTGCCATATGGTTACGTCAAGTATAACTGTGATGGTTACACAAATTGTTAAGTAGTTGTGTGGGTTACAAATTATATGGTAGCCAGGAGGGTTACAAGATTATGTAAGTAATGCCCCAATATACATTTATTATTATATCTATTCTCTAATTTTTTGTGTCGATCTTGTGTAAGTCTCATTCTTCACAATGTTAGTATATTTGGGTGACAAGCATGTCTTTTGAAAATGTTTTTACTAATTTTCTCTTTCCTTGTTTTACATCCCTTACTGAGCTTTTTGAACTCATCCCATGTTTATTTTTTTTATTTTCATAGTTCATAACTAATTTTAAGAATAACAATGAATCAAATTTAAATTTTTGGTGAATTGTCAATGAAATCATGTTTTACGCTTTAATGGTTTTTATTTTGTAAAAAATGGAAAACGTTTTTATGGTGTCCACTCTATTACAATGTGTAACGTTATGAATGTATTATATCCCAATTAACTAAAGCACTAGTCCTGAAAATATCCTCAATGTATAAGGAATTGATTTTTTGTCTAAAAACAAGATTATGTAATGTAATAAGGCTTGGTCATTATTGTTGGTATCATAGGATGGTTTAGATAACATTAGGGGTAGGATGATGTTAAAAGAATACCATAAGTTATTTTTACTCTATAATTAATTTGAAATGTTATTGAATTTCAATATAAACATTTTTATTCATCTAAGATATGTTTATTCATAATGGTTTTCCACAGAAGAAACAGGGGAGATGAAGAGGAGAGGCACTGACAAAACAACATCCTTCTGAATCTGCAGTCTGGAATTGTAGGTATTGGAACTGAGCAGTTTGTGATAGTAATGGCTCAGCTAAAGGAAGAAATAAATGGTGGTGGAATCCATGCAAGAGAAACACCAGAGTTACCACAATGTAACATGATATTAGTGGAACATTTTATGAGACAACACCCACCGACTTTCAATGGATATTTTGACACAGTAGTGGTTGAAGGATGGATTAAAGTCCATTAAAAGATATTCAATGTTATAGGATGTTAATATAATCTAAATGAATGTTTTCCATTTATTATTTTGAAGGAGAAGAAGATCTATGGTGGTCAATGGTAATGAATATCAAGGAATGAGACAATATTGGTTTCTTAGTGTGGGATGAATTTAAAATTCATTTCATGTAAAAATATTTTTTTAAAGGGGTGTTACATAGGATGGAGAAGCAATTATTTGACTTAAAGCAAAATGATTAGGATTCAGTGGATTTGTTTGAAGAAAAATCACCCAAATATCGAGGTATATTCCAAATCTTATTCTGGATCTTGATAGAAAAATCAACCGCTTTTACTCTAGATTTAAGCCAAGGTATCGAAGTGAGTTAGCCTCTAAAAAATTCAATAGTTATGAGAAACATTTCCGATGGGATGAGAGGGTAGATATAGAGTATGCGGAAGATCATATTCATTTTGGAAATAAGTAGAAGAATAAGTCTATATTGAAAGTGATGGGTAATAATCAACAAAACAAATAGGATGGTTAGAAAGTCTAGTTTCAAATTTGTGAAATGCGGGGCAAGAAACTCCCTAGGGAATGTCTTAGAAAATATGGGAATTGTTTTAAATGTTGAAAGTTTTGACATATGGCCCGAGATCGTAATGAAAACTATCCTAAGACTAATTCTGATTTGAAAACTGTAAATTGTTTTAAATGTGGTGAGATGGGTCTCTATGCAGTTGCCTACCCAAAGAGAGATCCAAATGATGGAAAGAAGCAATACTATAAGTATAAAGGCATAGGGAGATACTTTATGACTACGTCCGTAGATGTTGGTCCATCCAATGAAGTTGTTTCAGGTACTTTGTATGTTTAATCATATTTTTCTAATGTTTCGTTTGATATGGGTTCTACACATTCCTTTATATATGAGAAAGTTTTGTGCAAATTGGATATTTTACATCAAAAAATTAAACAGTAAATTTTTGTTAAAACACTAGGGGTAAATATTATAATAAAGAGGAACTATAAGAATATTTCTATTGTGGTATGTGGAAATACTTTACCTATGAACCTAGTTGTTTTTAACTTAGTTCAGTTTTATGTTATTCTAGGAATGGATTGGCTTTCTATTTATCAGGCTAAGATTGACTGTAGATATAAATAAGTTGTTTCTTAGAAAGAGTTTCAGTTTGTATACAAGAATGGACCCATAAAATTTATAACATATCAATAAGATGATAATCTCCTAAAATATAAAGATGAATGTTATCATGATCAAATTGTTGAAATCATGAGAACTGTTCAGATTTTTGAAGAACCTATGGTAAAGGAATACGTTGATGTTTTTTTTGATGAGTTACCCGGTGTCATACCTGACCGGGAAGACTAATTCACAATTGTGTTAGTTCCTCATGCTAAGCCAATTCCAAAGCCCCCTTATCATATGGCTCAAATAGAATTTCTTGAATTCAAAAATCTATTGCTATACATTCATGATAAAGGCTTCATTCGTCCTAGCACATCACCATGGGGTGCTCCTATTTTGTTTGTTAAAATGAATGATTGTTCCATGAGACTTTGCATTGATTATAGAGATTTGAATAACATCAATATTAAAAACAAGTATCATTTTCCACATATTGATGAATTTTTTTATCAGCTCTAGGGAGCTAAGTACTTTTCTAAGATTTACATGAGATCTGGATACCATCAACTGAAGGTGAAGGAATATGACATCTATAAAATATTATTTCATACTAGATATGGGAATTATGAATTTTTTGTTATGTCGTTTGGGTTAACTAATTCACTTGATGTATTCATGAATCTAATGAATAGATTATTTCATGAGTTCTTTCATATGATTGTGGTTGTGTTTATTTATGAAATTGGTTTATTTTCTAAAAATAAATAGGAGCATGAAAAACTTTTAAGGGGTTTTTTTAAAAACATTAATGTAAAAGAAACTAGATGGAAAATTATGCAAGTGTGATTTTTGGTTGCAATAGATTTCTTTTCTTGGTTACATAGTAAATAATTATGGAATAATTATTTATACTTCCAAAACAAAAGTAGTGGATGAATGGAAAATAACTACAAATGATACAAAGATTTTTAGTTTTCTTGGACTGGTGGGTTACTACCGATGGTTTGGTAAGTACTTTTCACGGTTATCTAGTCCAATAACAAAGTTAAAAGGAAAAGGGGTTAAATTTGTTTGGACAAAATAATGTGATGTCTATTTTTAGAAACTGAAGAATATATTGGTGAATGCTCCAGTTTTGTCCTTGCCTTCCTAAAATGGAGACTTTGTCATCTATAGTGATTCTTCATTGAAGGGACTTGATTGAGTTTTGATGCAGAATGATTAGGTAATTGCATATGCTAAAAAACAACTATAACCTCATGAGTTAAATTATCCCACACAGGATATGGAATTGGCTGCTAAGTTATTTTCTTTGAATATTCGGAGGCATCATTTATACGGAGCCAAATGTAAAATATATATTGAACCTAAATGTCTGATATATATATTCACTTAGAAAGAATTAAACACGAGGCAATGAAGATGGATAGAACTGATAAAGAAATATGATTTAATGATAAATTACCTTCCCAAAAAACAAAAAAAAAATATACAGATTTCTTATGTCAAAAACATCATGGATCATTAACCATGTTATGTTTGGAATATGATACCTTCATTAATGATTTGATAAATTTTGGCATAGAAGTTTTTAGTGCATATAATATATATATTTTGTCTTAGCATTTAGTGATGTCATAATTATTAGATAGAATTAAGCAAGCACGGAAGGTAGATCGTGAGCTATAGAAAAAGGTAGAATTTTTTTAAATGGGGTCATTTCCAGAATTTAATCATGATAAAGATTGTGATTTAATATTTGGAAAAAGCTTCTGTGTGCCTTGTGAATTCCATTTGAATAATGAGTTTTTGTGTGAAGCTCATAGTCCCCCATTTTTATTTCATCCTAGAAGTACTAAGATATAAAAACACCTTCTGAAGTGTTATTAGTGGGATGGGATGAAAAGAGATATTGCTCATTTTAACATGAAATGTTTGACATGTCAACATGTTAAAGAAAGCAGTGGTCACCAAAGGGGGTGATTCAACCTTTTCCAGTAATGGAGTGGAAATGGGAGAATATATCCATGGAATTTGTGATGGTACTACAAAATAAATCTCAAGGTAACAATGTAATTTGCGTTATTGTTGATAGGCTGAAAAAATCGACACATTTTATTTCTATTCGAGATAAAATGTCTTTGGATTAGCTTTCTCGACTGTATCTAAAAGATATTTTTAGGTAACATGGAGTTACTATTTCCATTGTATCTGATTAGGATCCCAGGTTCACTTCTATTTCTAGAAGGGACTTCGGAAGTCGTTGGGAACAAATTTAAATTTCAGTAAAACTTTTTATCCTCAATCAGATGGGTAGTCAGAAAGAATGATTCATATATCAGAGGATATTCTTTGAGCTTGTTCAATGGACAACCAGGGAAGTTGGGATCAATATAATTTTTTTTTGTTTTCTTATAATAACAGTTTTCATTTCAGTATACAGATGGAACCTTTTAAGGCAATGTATGGGAAGCAGTGTCAGACACTAGAGTTTTGGGTTGAATTCAGTGAAAGAATGTTGATGGGGCCAGAATTAGTAGACGAAGTGGCAGAGAAAGTGAAAATGATCTAGAAACACATGAGGACAACTCAGATTAGGGATAAAATTAATGCAGATAATATAAATAAATACTTCTCATTCAAGGAAGGTGACAATATTTCTTTAAAATCACACATTGAAAATGTGTGATGAATTTCTGTAAGAAAGTGAAGCTAAGTCCATGGTTCATCATCCCATTTGAAATCATGGAAAAATTTGGAATAATTGCATATCGAGTAGCTTTGACACCGATTTTTTAACATGTACACAATATTTTTCATGTTTTGTTGTTGAGGAAGTATGTGCCAGAATCATCACATGTTTTGAGCCCATAAATAGTTCAGTTGGAAGAGAAACTTTCTTATGTAGAGAAACCAGGTCAATTACTTGATCGAAGGGAACATGTATTGCGGAATAAGGAAATCCACCAGGTAATGGTTTTGTGGAGAAAACACAGGGTTGATGAAGAAATATGAGAGTCAGAAAATGCTATGGGGGAAAGATACCATCACTTGTAAAATGAGTAAATAAAATTACGAAGTTGAAATTTCTAAAAAGTGAGGATAATGTAACATGATACGGTTTTAAAATTAAATTTAATCCTAGAAATTTTGTTTTATTTAAATATTTATAACTAGCCTTTAAACTAAATTTAGTAGCTTCTATGTTTTGAATTTCAAAAAACAGTCATCTACAGTTGTGTTTAGTAAGATATTTAATGTCTGATGGAACCTACTTAATTTTTTGTAAATAGTAACATACCTTTATGAATAGTAAAATGAATTGTAATGTGACCTTAATGAATAGTAAATTTTATTATTAATTTATTTTCTTAAGGATTTAAGATAACAACATCTTGGTTAATTTTTCCGTGTGAAATAAAAGCAGTTATAGTTTTAAAATTGTCAATTTTTGAATTAAGTATGATTTTTTTTACAAATTAAATTAATAATATTTAGAAAACTATTTTCAAAAAATGTATTTCATTTTTTAATTCTATACATTGAAAAAATGTTAGGTTGATTTTTTGGGATTTTTTCGAAATATTTGATTTTGGGTGAATAGTACAAAATAACGTATTGAGATTTGGTGTGTTAATGACGTCATTAATGATGTAATAATGATGTAATAAATATGTTAGACTTGTTTATAGTTTATAATCATGTGAGGTGTCACATGTGGCTTATACCATGGGAAAATACCTTGGTCAAGCCCACGGTTTTGAAAATACCACTAATGAGGTGTCCCTTGTAAATTATTAAAATAATCCCTCAATTTTTCTCTAAATACCAACCCATTCCTTCATTAACATCATTCCAAAATCCTCCTAATCTAAGATCTAGCCTCCTAACATCGATATTAGTCCTCCCAAGGTTTACTTAATCCCCTAAGGTCCCATCTTTCATGTTCTAGGAGTTACATTACAAGGTATGAATTTTCTCAATTTCTTTCTTTTTTCCATTCAAGTTCACTTTAATGTTGTATAACATTCACATTTCCATTCCATGTCATTATTTCCATCATATTATTGGCCTATTATGTATTATTATTTGTTTTTGGATGATTTATCCATGTTTTCTTTATTTTTAATATTTTCTAAAACCATGTTGCATAGCCGTTAGGCTGCCCAATTTTTGTAATGGATTTATCAATTTTCATTTATTTTGAGTTCCATTATATTTTATTCTTTACTAATATCCTATTACCCAAGAGGCATAAATTCTCCAAAAATAATATATATTCTGGATGTTCTCATGTTCATAGAAAAATCACCATCATTCTTTTTCTCCTCTCCCACTTAATCAAGGAATAATAACATTTTCTGTGATGTGTCGAATTACTGACATCATGGATGATGTGACTTCAATTTGAATTAATTATTTCAATAATGGTCTTGAACCCATTTTTATGTTTGTAAACGGTTATAATATTATTATTATGTCTCATTCAAGTGTAAGGAATTATTTTTTACCTATGGTTTTTATTTATAAAACAAAATGAGGTCGTTTTTATCAAAGAACCACTAAAATGATCGAAATGAACATCACAAATGTTTTAACTTATGAATAATAATAATGTAAGAATTAAAATAAAAAATGGTATTATTTAGGGTTATTTAAATATTTGAATACTAATCTATTCAAATTCTATAGTTTCACTTCCAATTGACTAGAATAATCCATCATGAACCGATCATGAAAATTAGGCAAAGAACTCACCGAAAACAGTTCAATGAATAAAATAATGACAATTAAAGGGTGAAATGATGTAATGAAATGATCATATAAGGTATGATAAAGATGTATATAATTCTTTAATGTATTAATAACTCTCTTTTAACTACTATAAAATGGGTTTAAATGAGATGGAAGTAATAAAAAGACGAGGTAAGGGAATTCTTAACCCGATTTTCACCCCTTTGGTTAACCTTCTATTTCATTATTAATGTGGTATTAAAGTTTTTTGTCTGATGGGTTATGTTTATATTATTCTGAACTATGCAAAATTACGGTTTATATACATATTCCCTCCACTATATTATATCTCACTTCAATTATATAATTTATGTAAATGGATTTTCATTTTAACTCTTCTATTAAATTTCTAACTTACAAAATTCAAAAGCTATGTTTTTATGCTGTTATTCATGTCTTATGGTTATGTTTTGGTTATTGGAAATTTTTTATGATGAAGTATGAGACCTATATCTCCTTCCAATTCATTGGGTATGTGTAAGTTGGAGGTCGCACGTATGGTTCCTCTAAGTGTAACAGTGATGGTTACACAAATTGTAAGGTAGTTGTGAGTGTTTCAAATTATAAGGTAGTCGAGAGGGTTAAAGGTTTATGTAAGTAATTATCTAATATACCAATATGATTATATTTATGTTCTCATGTTTTGTGTGGATATTTTTTAAATATATTGTTTCACAATGTAAGTATATATGGGTGACCATCATGTCTATTGAAAATGATTTCATACGTTACATGTATTCTTGGACTAATGTGCACATTATTTATTTTAAATCACTTACTAAGATTTTTTTGGCACATCCCATATTTTTTAAATAATGTTAAAATGTCATAAGGTTGTGTAAGTCAAAGAAATAATCCATGTTAAATATTTGATGAATTGTTAAAGAAGTCAGGTTTTAAGCTTTAATGTTCTATATTTTGAAAAAAAAATGAAACTATTTTTAGGGTATCCACTCTGTAACAATGTGTAATGTTAATATTTTATTTTGTTCCAATTATCTAAAGAACTAAACATGACAATTTTTTCATTGTAAAATGAAATGATTTCCTATCTAAAATCAAGATAATGTAATTTAATAAGGCCAGGTCCCTATATCAAAGGAATGTCGGCTCTTGAGAGGACATTGTTTTTCAGAGGGCCATCGTTATTTGGGGTTGTCATGGTTCAAGGAATAGAATATTTGGGACCTGAGGCATTATAATTAGAATTAAATCATGAACCCTTTCTCCTTTTGAAACTAGGGTTACCATGGGATGTCTGGGTTTTTGTCGTCTATTTTGTTCCTTTGAATTTTTTTATATTTGGAAATGAAAAGGGAATTGGGAATGTATCATTGTATTCTTATAGGGACTTGAAAGCCATGTGGAGCTAATGAAATTTCCTTAGACTTCTCTCTATGATGGTGTCGGGACTAGCATGTGGCTTCCAACCATATGTCTGAGTCCCTCATCATCACTACATTCCCCAAGTTAATCATTTGTGTGTTTTTTAATATTGATTTTTTGGTAATGTTTTATTTTGAAAATTATAAAAAGTTGAATTTAAAGTAGTAATAACCATGCCTTGATTAAGTTATTTATTTAATTGTTCCTTAGTGTTGACCCCATAAATGTTTGATGAATTCCCATGGTGCATCTTCAGGTGGTGCGCCATTAGAAAATCCTTCAATTGATGAACCTATGGACTATGTTCTAGAATTTCGGATGATGAACCCTCCCTTGTTTTATGGTCAAGAGGATCTACATGAGGAAGAAGAGTTGTTGTAGAAGATTGAGATGAACATTAGTTTCATTGGGTTTCATGAGTAATTGAATGTGATGTTGGATAATTTATGCTTGAAGGTCCAAACTGAAAATGGAAGAAGTCCATGTCTCGAAGAAAGCTTCTAGAAGATCTCACATGGGGGTTCTTCAAGTCTTTATTTATCCAAAAACTTCTCTCTAATTTGATGAAGATGAGGAAGAGGATGGAGTTGTGTTGTGTTAAGTAGGGCGTTTAATCAGAAATATAGTTCAATCGATATTTTCTAGGACCTAGTTATGTATGACCAATGGTTTGTTACAAATGATCCCAGGAACACTCGACAATTTTTGTCTAGACTTTGACCAGAACTGTAGTAGAATGTGGCATAGCTCCACCTAACCACATTCTTGTATTTTGTGGGGAATCATTTCTAGATGAATCTGAGTTAGTAGGAGGACATGAGGTATTGAATCCCCCCCAGCCTTGAGAGGAAGTGCAGAGGATGGTGATAGGAATAATGGGAAGCAACCTGATGTGGGTGGCTCAAATTGAGGAATCAAGAGGCCTTCAAACCTTCAGTCATCTTTTTCACAACATAATTCCATGATCTTTCACTAGTGTGATAGGTAGGGTCACAAGAGGCCGATGTGCCCAAGTTCTCTATGACCCTACCACACCTGTGGACGTCTTGGTCAGTTGTAGCGATTCTACCGAGGTGTTTCCAAGAAGCATGCCGAATAGACACTTGGATCCTCGATGGTCATCTCATCCTGTCGGTAGGAGTAGAGTGATTTTTGTGGATCAGTTTTTGGTTTTTCTGTTGTAGCGTTCCTTGGATATAGTGGTTGTCTCTTGTAGTGATATGTGGGGTTTCTTTTCCTTCAGTTGTAATAATATTTTCTAATGAACATATTTGGAACCTTTATATTATTATAAGTGTGTTAAGTGAAATTCTTTTTTTGTGTGTTCTTTTAAGAAATTTGAAACCTGACTGTGAGGAAAGAGATTCTTCATTCATCAGTGGTCCATCCATAGGTCTACATTTAAGCTGAGATGTAGTCATGAGAACCCCAACTGGGAAAAGGGTCTTGGTTTAATATATGTCTTTATTGTGGAATGGTATGTGTTCTTCTGAGGGTGTGAAGTTGTTGACATAACAATGAAAATAGTTTTTATGCTCTATCTATTGGGTCTTTCTTTCTACCCCTTGTTGTATAGGTTTTTGGTTCCATGCGGGTAGTTTTCATTTTTAGTTAATATCGTCAGTTCTTATGGTGGGTATACCCACAATGGATATTATAGAGTTACGTTCGAAGTAATTTAGTGTTACCCAAATCGTTATGTTGGGGAGTCCCATCGGGACTCCCCATGATAGTATCAGAGTTTATTTTCTTGTATTGTTTGGTGGCGGGTGTTTTCGTGTACAACCACCTAATCCTATGTTCTTCCAATAGAGTAAACGTGCGGATTGAAGTACACCAAAAGAATTCATTGGACTAAGATTATGGGAATAAATATCATAGGCAGTTTAAATTCATTCATTTCAGGGTTGACTTGAATGGTTTGTGTTCTATTTGGTAGTGGTTAAGGTGTTTTTGATTTGAGGATGTTTTGTGTGTCATGATAGTTCGGTGTCTGTGTGGATCGATCAAGTAGAGGTGCCTAATCTTTTGGAGGTGGGTGAAAAATAAAAATATTTATCATTGGGTCTTGATGTTCTTGTGGCATTACTATGAAAAAACCATTATGGTGGGGATAATTGTCACACCCCGACCTATTTTAATTTTTTATTTTAGTATTTATTTGATCATAAATAATTTTTATTGGCGTTCAGGTTGAGTCCTGGGAGAAAAAATTTATTTTTGTGGATACAAGTGCATGTATGTGGGTTTGGAAGCATCTGTGCTCATGCAAAACATGGTCGTGGGATCGTACAACAACACCCTGGTCCTCGCACGACCCAGCTGATCTGCGGGGAAAAATAAAAGTTTAATGAACAATTAAAATGGTGGTTAAAAATATTTTTATACTAATAATCCTAAAATTTGAAACATTATTATTATTAACAATATTATTATTATTTTTATTAAATAAATTTTATTATTAAAAGAATTGTTTTATCTATATTATATTTTTATTAAAGTTATTATTATTATTACTGTTATTATTATCATGTATATTTTTATAATTATTATTATAACATTTAATATAATAATAATTATGTTAATAATTTGATTAAATTTATAATTATTATTATATTTTGAAATGGGGGGAGAAGGGTTACGGGTTCTGCGTAGCCCCCCCCCCCCCCCATCCACTTGGTCGTCTCCATCCCTTACCCTTCGAGCAGGCTGACAACAACGATCCCCCTATAGCCAGACTTTCCCATCATGATGACGACCTCCTCCTAGTGCCCGCTGCACGGTGCATGCCCTCGGCCTCCATCACTTGATGTTTAGCTAGCCACACCCCCCGGCTACCCGTGACCCTCCTCTGACTAGAAAACCAAACAACGTAGACCTCTTGCCGATGCACCCCTTTTTCTGGAACCCTCAAATCTCTAGTGTGTCCCTATTATGCATGTGACTCCTCCGAGTGACCCTTCCTCTTGTCGGCCAACCCCTCCGTGCGACCCCTCTTTTTCTGGTGCAAACTTGCCCAACCGCGACTCCCTATCGACAACCTTCTCAAGCCAGCGTGGCCTGCTACATCATCCCTCTCTGATGATAGCCCCCTCCCCTCCGGTTTCATTCTTTCTTCCTCCCATCATGGTAGAGTACTTTATTTGGCTAAACCCAATGCATTAGTGTCAAATTTCTAGGGCCGTCTTCTTCAAATTGTATGTTCAATTTCTATTGCGTAGGATAGTTTTAGCTTCCCGATTGTGCAGTTGGGGTGCAGAAGAGATTTCACACCTCTTTTGGGAATTCCATTTACGAATAAGGATAGATTCCTTTGAGTTTCCCCTTATAATTAGAAATAAATTGTTTTATTCCATTTTGCGCTTTTCTTGTTGATTAAATACTTGACAATGAAATTGTATAAAAAATTTAGTATGATTTTCTTGCTTCTTATTTAAATGCTATGGGTTGTAGATGAGGTTTTAGATGTGTTTTTGAAAGTAGAAGATGTGTGTGCATGTTCATTTTTTTTTGAGATGGGTTAAATTTTATATATAAATCTATTGTAATTCCCCTTTCATGTATTTTATAAATTGTGTATGTAATCTTATAAAATTGATGGATGGTGTAAAGGTGTTTCTAATTATTATTTGTTGTGCATTATATTTAAAATGGGGTTTGAAGGGGTTTTGGGTGTGTAAGCTGTGGGTTAATCTTTGAAAATTGTATTATAAATTTTAAATCAATTTAGTAAATAATGTAGATGGTGTGAGTTGTGTTTTAAAATTTTCTGAGTTGGTGTTTGTGCTATTTGTAAATTTGAATTGTTTTAATTCTATTTTTATGTTTTTTTATCATGCGGTTATGGAAGCATGTCGATGAAGAAAACATGAGATACTGTTGTCATCAGCTTGTGCATTCTTGTGCGTCTGTGCGAGGTGTAAATCACCATTGTGTTTGGAAAATGAGTCGAGGAAGGTCCCCACTACACTCGCATTTAAATTTATAACATATTAATTTCTATATATTTAATTGATTTTCAATAAATGAGAAATAGTATTAGATAATTAATTTTGGAATAATTTCTTGATATAAAAAAGATATTTATTTTATACATGGCAGTTGAATTATTTTCATGATGAATTGACGCACAATAGAGATAGAATTTCCGTTTCTACTTTGAACATAAATCATAGTTTTTCATGTGTTGTTCTGATTTTTTGGTAACTTTTTTCTTCTACTACATCAACTTTTGTTTTCATGTCTCATGAAAATTGGTGTCTCTCTTTGATGTTTAATAAGGTATGTTCAACACTTTAATAAAATAAATTATTTTGAAAAACATTCTTCGAGGTGACTCAGGGGGATCTTGTTTTGAACATCGATTGTATGAGTTTTTTCATGTGATATTTGTGCATCATGGCTGATTACTTGATTGAAATTTTTACTCACCACTTTTTGTTACACGTGTTGAAATTTAAACATGGAAATGTAATGGAATATTCTAAGAATGATTAATGAACTAGTTTAGAATAAACATTAGCTAGTTTACCTTAGTATATACTTTTCTCAGCTAGGGGATTGCGCCCCTCAGACAGGCCTGGTCGGGAAACACTGGAAATTTGGGAATTATGATGTCATCGAGAGTAGGCATGCCTTTACGATGAGTCACATATATAGTATGTTCTGGATTTTTCACAAGATCCTAGGTTTGACCCATGTTTTCTTTAGTCATTGTTTGTATGTGGTGAACAATTGAGAGGCCTCGTTCGGTTGCTGGACCATGTTTACCATTTTTCCCATTTCCATTATTGTGTGTGCAGGGTTGTGTGTGGTTTTAATCTGGACTAACAACTAAACATTTATATTTTAAATTGCTTGTGATTTTTTTTAAAATGTAATGCACATTTTTCTTTCAACCATTTTACTTTTCACTATATTTAAAAGGAAAATGGAAAATAATTTGTTTTAGAAAAGAATGTGTTTTTGGAAACCCATATTTTATATAATCTAGTTCAAAATTGGAGTTAGAAAATTCTTTATCGAAAGGTAGTGTTTTGGGGACACATTTTTGGGCATGTCTATTGAGTTTTAATACTCACACCTATAGTGTTTTCTTTGTTAATTTTCTGTGGCAGGTTTGACTTGAGCTTTCTTGTCATGGGCGAGAGTCAGTTGTGGTTTGGTGAACAACTCTCGAGGTCTCGAGGAGTTTTGGTCATTGTTAGGATTGTATGCATTATTGGACATTCTTTCCCTTTTGCGTCATTTATTTATTTTGCATTGTTTTATTTTATTTCTGCTTCTTATTTTATTTTTATTGGGCTAAATCATTCCCACTTGTCCTATGTTGATGCCCTGGGGCTTGTTGCTGGCTCGAGAGGATCAGGAATGCCTCTTGGGCCTTGTTGTGGATCATGTCGGGTGACAGTTTCAGGGTCCACCCCAGGTTGGTTTGTGAAAACATAAAATTTAAAAATGAAAACATATGGAAGTTCACATGTTACTATTGTAAATGAAGGATAACCTCATTGTGATCTGACAAACACATATAATACTGAATGGGAGACAACCATTCAATATTTTCATTAATTACCCCAATTTATTGAATATAAGAGAAAAATTAATCATAAAAAATCCAACAACCCATGTGATGATCTATATAAATATTTAGTTTAATGATAATCTACCTGAGTCCCAGAAACACCAATTTACAATGTCGTTATTGTATGCCAATATATCAAGAGAGGAATGGATTTCTGGACCTTAAAGTTTAGATCCTTTAATTTGATCCTATATTCCACTACAAATTCCTTACCCAATACAAGAATAAAATGGAAACTAAATTTAATGAAATAATAAATATAAAAATAACATGAGTAATATAATAATTACTAGATAAAATGATAATACTAAATTTAAATTAGTTTATACAATTATTCTCATTGATAAATATTTTAAATAGGATTCATTTAAAACAATCATTTAAAAGAAAATATACCTAGATTTAGAAAAATAATCTAAATCGATCACATTTAAAATATTAGTTTATATTAATATTTTAAAATATACTTTTATTTATTTATTCATTTTGATATTAAAATAAAAAATTATATACACATGAATATTCAGAAGACATAATTACAGAAAAAAATTATAAATTATGTTTTAAGATTTTAGTTAAATAAAAATGTATATAAAATTTTAAATTTTAAAATAAAAAAAATATTTTTTTTTAATTTAATAATTATTATTGATTAATTTTTTTTATATTTCCCAAAAGTGTGTTTTTTGGTGAACACTATGAAATATAATTTTTTTAAATATTTACTTTTTCTGACACTATTATAGTATATATATGATTTTAAATTCATAAAGTGATTTTTATAATAATAACAATCTATCTTATATCTTAAATTTTAATGTTAAAAAAATTTCTTTAAATTTACAAACCTATTTTTTAAATTATTGAATAAATTTTATATGTTTCTATTTTTTTTAATAAATTATTAATTACTTATTTTAAAATTATTTATTATCACATTTTTAAATTATAAACTATTAAATTATTATTAAATTTTATATAATTAAGTTTAAATTTTGTAATATGTTGAATTTTTTTGTATAATGGATAAATTATGTTGGAAGAAACTATTTACCATTATTTAAATGAATATGGTAAAATTGAGTAACCAAAGATGTAAATAGCCTAATTTTTTAAAACAATTCTATCAAATGTTGATTTCTATGTAGACATTATAACATCCTACTTATACTTTTACTCAAATTCCTTTAGAGTGTCAACATATTTTTTAATTGTGTTATGTTTTTATAAATATTTTGTCCTGTTTTAAATATAAGTGGGGATCTCCTCTCCCAACATCCCATAAAACCGTAACACGAAAAATTAATCATAAAACTGTACCAAAACTATCATAAACATTATGAGGAACCCAAAATAGGTGTTTGTATTCTAAAAATAAAAACCTTGAAGAGAATAAACCCTTTCTTAGAGTAGAAAATCCAAAAAATAAATTATATGGTCCAAACCACTCTTACATTTTTCTATAAATTTTTTAACAAACTATCTTCATCAAAATTACATGAACAACTATTTCATAGCCCAAATGGTGGTGTATTTTTTTATATGATACATTACTCACACTCTTCTAATGGTTTCTTATTTGGTTTATTTATTAATCTTGAAACACCCAATAGTTAGAATTTTTTTTGGGAATCTACCCATTTTCTAATGATAGGGGTCATTATAAATATTTATAATGATTCATATAAGCTCAAAGTTGCCATGTGGATTGATCATTAGGATGACCATACCATGTATAGTGGACTTTTTCATAGTCCATGTCTCTCTTATATATTTATAACATATTTGTGTCCCCATTCCAAATCCAAATCAGGTACCGATATCCCTTGATATATTATAAATTGTTATTTATCATATATTTTGGTGTTTTATTTCAATTTATATGTGGTTAACTATTAATGGGGAAATATATATACATCATATTTTTTCCATCAGTGTATGGTTTATTATTTCTTAATGAATCACATTATGTAAAATAAATTAAAATTAAAATTTATAGGCTCTCGACAATTTAAATAGTATAGGGATGTATTGGTTTATTTTTATTGGGATATGAGATCTAATAGTGTTTTATATAAATCCACAAAAAAGGAAACAAACATATAGTTAGATAACACTTAATTAGAAACATCAATAATTGTAATTTTATCTATCAAGGACCAAAACGTGTTATTTATCTTCATGTAGAATTTATGTTCATAGGAAATATGAATAAATATTATTGGTGTAGGGCCAATGAATAATCATCCCTTCATAGTCATACTCATATTTAATTCTTCCAAAAGATATTTTATTAATAATTTACGTAATATTGACCAATTAGGATTCCTATCATTGGAAATGTTGTTCGATTGAGAATATAATGATAGCGGTCTAGAATGAATGTTTTTCTTTAGGAGAGGTAATTATATTATTGGAAATTTGAAACAATTAGTAATTTAGTTTGAGAAATATATTTTACTTCATTCGCTGGAATTCCACCACTCTAGAAAATATAGATATATGTTAAATCCAATTTTTCCTGACACGATTGCGGTTTATGTGTAAGGCGTAGGAACAAGGTTGAAATTGTAGTTTAAAAGGTTGTATGATTTACTAAAGTTTCTTATAAAACATTATTTTTGCACATTGTAAAAATTATGGAATTATTAAATGTATTTATTATTATATAATTGGTTTCAATGGGGATAAAACCCATAACTAGAACTGTAGTAGAAGATCTACTTCTTCATTCATTGGTCTATAGGGATCAGGATATGAGTGGATTTAAGGGTATAAAATCATAAATAAATTTATCAAGGATTATATTGAAAGGTATGTCAATAGCGATCCCACTTCATATACACTAATTAATGATATAAGGGATCTGATGAGGTATCCAAACTGAATTTATTGGGAATTAGTCTATGTGGTATAGTGATAAAAAATAATTTTGGGTGAATATAATCCACATATTATAACATACATAACAGTTAATTTGAAAACAGAAGGCAGATATGATGTCTAACTTATTACAAATTTTAGGGAACATGATAGAGGTGAGTTCCAAATAAATAAATGGGATGGATCCCACTATATTGTACTATATTTGGGCCTTCTAACCAAGGTGATTAAAAATGTCAAACACCCCATTGAAACTACCCACTAGTCTGGTTAATTGGATCATTCCAGTATAATGGGTAATAATTATCCATAGTAGGGTTGACTACTGTTCCCATTACCACATCCATTAATATATGGTGCTCATGGGGCAGTCCCTCATAATAATATTCTATAATTATAAATTTTTGTATAGGTGGATTGCGTATTTATGGATGAAACATCAATGAGATATTAGTCTCATTGGTGAGTATCAATGAGCTAAAGACCATTAAGGTGGGATTCCATATGTGTCTTGTCACGTATGTGGAAATCCCTTGGCAATTAGTTTCTATGGTGGGATACCCTATATGAACATTACCTAATTCGGCATGAACTAGGATGATGGCCACTGTATTATGATGACATGGTTAGGTGATCAATTGGATAAAGGAAATTGGGTAGTTAGTCACACATATTATGGAATTTTTATCACCATTAACTAGTACTGATATGTATTTTTTCGATGTCCTATTTTTTATATGGATAACTGGGAGAGTGGTAGGTTGCTTGATTGTAGTATATCCAAGATGTTTTTTATCTCCCCTAGTAAGTTGAAAATCATATTTCCTAGAGTAAAATAAGGGAACTATTTATAAGACATAAACTAAATTTTGGGTGGTGAAATCTAAGCGTGTATGGTATCATGAATATGTGTGCACATAAGGGAAGGCTGAACGATCCAAGTGTATTTGAGTGAGTTTGGCCGAGGGGCCATTTGTTAACATGGATGCGGAAGAACAGTCAATATGATGGTACCAGGGAAACAATCATAGTAATTATCTAAGGTTTTCATGGTTACTTATTCCTTCTCAAATTATTAAAATAAGTGATCCCTAAACAATTACAAAAATGTTTTCATGCTTAGAATAAATTTAATTTTTTGAATTTTAGGACATCTAATCCCTTCTCAAGTAACTATTCAAGATTGATAGGTTATAACATCATGTTCAATGTGTTCCATGGGTTGAGTTGAACTACTAATCTAGAAGGGACACATAGTGTATGATGACTAGCATGTTCTAGTCCTTCCATGAAACATGGAATACTTCGAAAAAATGTGGGAGGTCCACCTGAAAGATAACAACATGTTTCAAATATTCATATGTTCTTTCTTCCATCATAGCTCAATGGTGTTAGATGAATTTCATTCTCTTTAGAGGGTCCTCCCTAGTAAATGTGACTTATTCAATCCTTCCTAGAGATGGGTCACTAATATGGAAATATTATTGAGGGGGATTGAGGTGGGACACCATATTGAGGATGTGTGAGGTATCTAACTTGGTTGAGGATTTAAAAACATTAAAATTATAAAAATGGTACACTCATTTGGGGTTAACCACTCATGCTTCCTTACTCTATACTATTGAAACCATTAAAAAATTCAATGATGAACATTAGTCTAGATAGATCATCCAAAGTCAGATTAAATGTCAATTCTACTTCTCATATCAACATTATAGTTTCTAAATTTGAAAAGGGGGTGGTTGTTAGAACGAACCGTATAAATACCCCTATTCAATTACCCTAAAGAAACATCATTATGAGTACACAGTGTTAGGCTTTATTAATTAATATAAGAATATAATCTTAACTAATTTAGACATTCAACAACCATATAAAATTATTAAATTCATGTTGATGAAAGAGTTTAATATGTCGGTAGGGGATAATATAATGTTAAATGGTGGTTATAATATATAATGAACCCCCACTTATCTTATGATATTTACCACAATAAGGATATCAATAAATGATGAATGGAAATGAAATAATTTGAATAAAATTCTAATCTTTCATATTATATCACTAAATCATCATATTTTTTATTGGAATGAATAATGGTTGGGACATTATCCTTATGGGATTCTACAATGTTTAGTGGATATTGGCGTACTGGGTATGGGTAACATTTGGAGAGTTTGGAACCTAAATAACTAATGATTCTATAAGTAATATCACGTTATTTTCTAAGAAGTAAGTTAATAATTCGAGTGGGTTAATGGAATAATATTTCATCCTCAAGATACCCTAGATATTAACTTTTATAATAATCATTGTGAAGTAGGTATCTGCTTGTGGGATACATAATTCATATTAAGGGAATCAATCCTTTGGGATATGTATGATTTGTTCATCCCCTATCAGGATCATAGAGGATATATCAATTTACATCCTTATTTAGATATGAATTTATTTATTTATAATATTATTTGGTAGATAAGGTTCCCAACCCGAGGGATGATATAATATAAGATTCTCATATGAAATTATTTATGGATACCTATGAATATTATCATAAATTTCGGAACCAAACATTATGTCCCTTCATTTTGAAATGGTGGGTTCCAGAGACACAGTCTCTAGATAATTTTGTAAAATAATATGATTTTTGGAGATATTAAGTTATCTTAATAATCACATTATATATTATTTTAGAAGGGTTCTTTAATTTATTTCATAATGATTATCTTCTGCTGATACATTAATGTAATTACGTCATCATGATAAGAAAATTCATCCTTATGGGAATGAATGAAATTGGGAGTTATTTGGTCTTGGTTTCACTTTTATTGTAATGGATTCACTAATTAATGTTACATGTTAATGATGGGAAGCAACTTTTTAAACTCTCAAGACCATTAATGAGGTTTTTTGGTTATACTTTAACCCATATTTTTTCCTATAAGATATTTAAAACTATAGGGATTCCATGATGTTGGTTCATACAATATATATATATATATAGTGTCTAAATATTTTCATTAATATTGATGTATCCTTTATGAATTCATATATCCATATGAAATTCAAATTCTTTCCTTATGGAAAACCTCTTATAGGAACAAACCATATTGATTGTGACTCTTTGTATGACTTTTCATCATACATGATATAACAATGGGACATTTTACTTGAATCATTAATTGATTATGACATCATCTTTAAGTTTTATTTTTCATACCACATTTCATGCCAATGTTAATGATCCAATGTGAAATCGTATCACAACAAGTTCCCATTCGATTAGTGAAAAATCATATTATAATAGAAAATCTATCTTTGTTGATTGACCATGTTAAGATTGGTATAATGACGAACAAAACTATTAATGAATAATTTATTGGGATACTAATTGATTATTCTTATACATGGTTGTTTTTATAACCATGCATGACATTTTCCGTGACAATTCACAATTATTCTATTGAGTCTCATTTGGTCTGTCAGAATTTTTTATTAATAATCCTTTTAAGAAGAATTCCATAGTTAAGGTTACTATTTTCAAAATTCATGTTGAACCCCAATAATATTTAACCTTTATAATATAACATGTTCATTAAGGGGTCGAGTTAAGGTACTCTACCTGACATTAATAACAAGAGGCATCAATTTTCATATAAATGAGTGAGAAAGAACATAATTGAAATGTGGATTAATCATCCTCTATCCAACAAGGTTATATGAACTATGATATATGTGTGATATATATATATTTCCACTTTTTATATATTTTTGGGGATTATTAATCTACTATTTCATATTTATTTTCCATATCATACCAAAACATTCATATTTCTATTTTTGGAAATATAAACTCCCCTGATGATTTGAATTATGTAACTAAATCTATTGATTTTAGGGAACCCATATTTTAGTTGGAAATAATAATTCAATCAATGAATTCAAAATTTCATTGCACTAATTTCCTACAACACATTAAGGATCTTGTAAATATTGATGGATGAATTAACAAATCAATATACAAGGTTTGGAAATCACTTGTTGTTCTATAGAATTTTAGTTCAATTATTTAAATATTATAACTGACTTGGACTGTTGTTTAAGCTGGTCAAAGCTTAAAATTTATAATCTTACTTGCTATAGTATATGTGGCAAGCAGGGTAGAACCCACATGGAAGGTAAATTTTCCAACAAATCTTCTAAAAAAACATGGAAGCTCCACAGTTGTCAGCAACGGGGTGAATTTTCTGTTTTATAACTTTTTAAAGTTTTTTTATATTCTGTATTAAGCAGTGAAGCAACAAAACTCTACAGATCATATATTTAAACTAATTTTAAATGATACATAGTTGAAAACAAAGGGGAATTGAGATATAAAAGTACTGATAAATGAACAATCTATTTAAAAGATCTGGGAGTAATCTCCATTATAATGTTTTTGAAGGTGATTCAATTTACTTATAGGTTTTTATAGAGTACCACTGTAAAGAGTATGAATCACCCCCTTCACCAGGAGTTAAGTCACACAAGACAAACAATTTAAGAGTTCTCCAATCCAAAATTAATCAATTGTGAATTGTTTGAAAATTAAAATCAAGAAAAAATCACAGTAAGTCTTGAAGTTTTTTCAATATATTATCTTCTGAATAGTTTTTCCACAATAAATCTCCCAAACTAATTGTGAAATTTTAAAATTTTACTTTGGTGGAAGAGTACAATTGAATGAATTCAGTATCGATCTTGCTGATCAATACTGAATACATTAAAATGATAAAGTGAAATGAGAATTTAATGAGAACCAGTGGAAAATCAATATATCCCAGAATTAAAAACATAGATAGAAATAATCCCTATTATGTATACTAAAATAATTAAATTAAAAATGAGAAGAATTGAAAGATAACAGAGGAAGAAAAATCCCTCTGCTGGCATGAATTCCTGCTCCTAGACCTCAGATCACCAAGGAATGGTTCTCCAAGTGCTGATCCAGAATTCACCCAATGGATCTTACTCCGCTCCCCAGTGAATGATTAGATCTCCAATGAATGTAATCCCCAAAGACTTTTTATTTCCCTTATTAAAATATATTCCGTCATCTTCTGCATGTCATGGCACATTTCCACCGACTTTTGAAATCCTTTACTTGTGTGCCGCACACGTGTGTTTTTTCATGACTGGTACGTCGCACCAGTTTTTCCCTCGTAACTAACTTCCACTGAGTTAGTTGAAAGCACCTGGACGTTTTCCCATCTCTTGAATGAACCTCCATAATAAGAAGAGAAAAATAAATAAATGAGAATGCAAAGAATGAAATATAGTTATTTTTTAAGCTAAGAGTTATATTACTCGTTAAAAGTTAACTAAAGTTAATAAATAAATATCTTAATTGATAATTATTATTTACTTTATATTATTTATAAAATTATCCAATTAATATTACTGTGATAAAACAAATGTTTATCAATGTGTTATTAATTTAATTATGTTATTAAATATAAATAATAAAATTTTTAGTTTATCATTTTCAACTAAATTTTACATCAAAAGCAAATCAGTAATTAAAAATTATATAATATACATTGTATTAATTATTTTTAATTAATTATTTTATTATTATTATTATTACTATTTAAGAAATTATTTTGTTAAATTATTTTATTAATTATTTTTATATGAAATTAATAATTATAATTAATACTTTATTTTTAAATATATTTATTAAATTTTATATTTTATTTAATTATTATTATTAAATATATATTTATACTATTAACAATATATTAATTTATTATTAACTTTTATTATTAATTTAGTTTTAAATTATTTGTAGATTTTTTATAAATATTCATTTCACCCCCCCCCCCATAATTCGACAGAACCCATGGGGAGAGAATCCTCCTTGGCACCACTTCCAGGGGAGTGTCGACCTCTTTTACAGGTGGTGCAACATCCTGTCTTTATCCTTCAGTGGAGATGCACTTCCAGCAGAAGTGGCAACCTCCTTAGTGTCGGAGGATCCCCTATTCTTGCTAGAGGCAAGACCCACGAAAGGGATCTTCACTTGCCTTCTACAACGTTTATCAATGGACCGCGTCTTGGTTTTCTGGTGGATGTGGATGTCGTGATTTCCAATCAACGTCAGACTAAAACGACTGTGGTGGAGCAACAAAAGTATTGATTCAGCATCACGATCTAAATGCTATTTGATTTTTATTGCATATGGATCTGATCTAGATTGTGTTATTCAGATTTATTTGTATACCTTGGAGAAGAACTATTCCAGAACAATGGAGGGTCATTGATGGAATGGTGAGGAATAAGGAAGGAACTGCGGTGGCGGCATGGATGGAATCAGAGTATTGTGCTGCAAACAGAGTCAGTAAGATGAAATGAAACTGAAAATGTTGGGTAGAAATGGTGTCTCGTGGGACTGAAAGGAGGTGATGAATGGAATGGTGAGGGGCTAGAATGTATATCGGTGAGAGAGAGGGGTGAAATGGGGAGGAGATAACTGTTAGAATTAAAATGATGATCACTAGTATACGGTAGTAACCGTGAGGTGCGGGGGAGGGGGTCACCATTAGGGAAGATAAAAAATAAGAGGAACATTACAATGCAAGGTCACCAATGGTCCAAAATTAGACACTCACCAGCAGCATAAATAATTTTAGGTTACCGATAGAATTAAAAAACACAGGTCACCATTGCAAATTAAAAAGAAGAGGTTACCGGTAGAATGGGGAACTGTTGGTCAGGGGACACCATTAGGTATAATGAAAAGCACACAGTTACTTTAAATCAGTGGGTCACCGAAACCAATTAAATTTAAAAAATATAAAATCTCACCATTTGTATAAAATAGAAAAGGTCACCAGTTGAACATAAAAATAAGGTTACCGATATACTTAAAGGAAATCTACTAGTAAGCTACACAATGTCACCGTTACTCAAAAGGTCGCCAATGGATGAAATAGTCACTGATAGATTACTAATAGTGACATAAAAAACACAAATTGAACTAAAAATACATAGGTTATTTAAAATAATGATTGAAAATAATTAATTACAAGAAAGGCTAACACCATTATTTAAATGGGGATTTTTTTAAACATAAAACATTAATGTTATAATAAAAGTGTATTAATTGATAACACTTAAATTAATAAATGGATATATCACAAACTAAATTGATAAAAGGCTTAAATTAAAATAACTATATAAATAATTACAGGGTAGTAGCAAGTGAAATGAAATGCAAAAGTGACTCATTAGGATACCAATAGTTCTTGTCTACCTCACCGGTAGACTAAAATAAAAAATTAACGATTAAATAAAAAAAATGTGTAAATAAGATTAAAAAATTAATACTTTTAAAATCTTAATTAATTAATTAAACAAATATTTGAAAACATAGAATTAAAAGAGTATTATTATATATTAATTAAAACAAAACCCTTAACATAATTAAATAGTATGATGATTAGATGAGTTAATAACTAATGTTAAAATATATTAATGAATCCATCATTAATAAAATAATAGTAAAATAAAGTCTAAGTTGATTAAAAAACAAAAAAGGATGTTAAAAGATTATTTATGATTAATGTCAAATTATTAAATAGTGAGCATATTTCCATTAAAACAACTAATAATCAAATAATAAATTTAGATAAAATAAGTAAGATTAAAATTATTGATTAAAATACTAAAAATTCATAATTAAGTATAAAAAAAATTATTAATTAAAATTTTTAATTATAAAAATACAAAATCACAATTATTTAACATAATTCTACTAAATAATTAATTAAATCATAAAAAATTAAGTAAAAAGATGTGGTAAAACTATGTAAAAATAGATCAAAATCAAATTCCCCCACACTTAATTATTATTTGTCCTCAAACAACTTCATGTTTTATTTTCATTGAAGAACAATAAATTTTTTATTATGATTAAGATCACATTATAATATGTCCATCACTCAAAAATAGAGGAGAAAAAATAATATAAGGCTTTTAGAAAATTAATTACTAATATGAATCATGACTATAAAAAATACTCAAGGGAAATTAAGAAAGCAAATACCATCCATCAATGAAGATGTCATGCCACATACGTGATGCCACATTATGGATAACATTAACCCATGCTTATGTCCAAAGTACGAGTCTGACAAAGGGTAAAATTAATGTGGAACTAAGAACATAACAGTATGATCATTATACTTTCAATTTTCCAAATAGGTTCCAAAAATAAAAATATTTTTTTTGGGAATCACCTCAATGATACAACTTAAATGACTCCCAAATAAACCAATTGGCCCATTCTTCATCTAGATTACATCACCCCCTCACCTCAATGAACTCATTTTTTACCCTAGACACTTAATTTATTTTTCCCAATCCATGTATCATTGTGCTAAGCACTATGTAATGCCCTTATTGAAGGTGAACAGAGGGCTTAAAATTAATAGAAACGCACCCAGTATCTAGGGTCTCAGAGACTCACTATGGGATCCCAGATGCCTAGACTAATCCAATTTTAAAAGATTTATATAGAAACCATTTACATTTCTCATTAAAGCAATTAATTTTAAAAATTAAAAAATGAATGAGGCCCCTAGAATCAGAATCAAACTTCCAGTTCCAAGGGTTATGGTCATTATTTAATTAAAAGGATACCATATCACATTCTGAAATAGTTCCTGAACATAATTTCCATCAAATCACTAAGTAAGATCACTCATCAATCAACCATCCTCATTAATTCCATATTCAAAAAAAATCTTAACTACCACCAAGTTACTTGTCCTAAGGTAAGACCCAATTGAGTATAGTCTAAATCTTAGAAAAATAACAAAATTTTGAAAAAAATTTAACCATTTTTTTATAATAATTTTGAAGTGATCTGGGAATTGATGGGCTTCCATTAAAACACAACTTTATCACAATAAAGAATTGACCCCCTCCCCCACACATACAACCCAACTTTGTCCCCAAAGATGAAATTTAAATATGAAAAAGAACAATTTGACAATTATATGTTCAAAACAGATTTTTAATTAAGTAGATTGATGACATGTATAAAGGTCACATTGATGTTCAAATATATTGTTTTTCAAAATGACTAAACTAAAATCAGGTTAATTATCTAGTATATTCATTAACATTTAGGTCAAATGACATTGATTTTCAATTAAAATTCATAAGAGGAATGAAACCTGTGGGTGAAGAGAGAATTGAGTGTATGGAATTTTAGAAAATATGATTCAGATTTATGTTAAATAACATATAAGGAAAGTATTCCTAACACTCCTTAGAAAATCACATTCAAAAAAAATTCAAAACCACAAGAATAAATGAAACCCCCACACACTTAATTTTAATCAGTGAGAATATTTCAATATTACAATGAAATTCGAATTTTCAGCCAGAGGCACATGAAATTTTTTTATTTCAATAGCAAGACATGCAACATATGTTTAATACTGTTCAATTTATGCAACAAAATATTCATTACATAAGTAGAAGAATTTTCTATTTCAAGCAGAATTTTTATTAGAAAAAATGAGAGCAAAAATAAATTCAAAAAGTCGAAGTACTTCCTTAAATAAGTTATTTCCCAAAAATGATCAGGGGAATTCCACTCCTTTACTGACACAGGAATAATTCTAAGACAAAACCAAGAAACAAAGAACAATAAGTAACAAGTATTTCACAAAAACAGGGCATAGAATCTGGATTTTATTCAAGTTTAAAAAGAAACTACAGAATGACAATAAGAACCATGGGTTGCCTCCCATGCAATGATAGATTTAAAGTCTCCAGATGTACATTATTCAAGAACAATTTTCATGCCCAGTGAAGGAAGCGAAGCCCTTAAGTTATCCCTCAAAATAAAGTTCCACTCTCTTCCCATTAACCAACATGGGTTTATTCACTTTACCTACAATTTCAACAGCTCCATCCTTAATCAGCCTCACAATTGTAAAAGGTCAAGACCACTTCGACTTAAGCAGTCCAGGGAAGAGTTTGAGTCTAGAGTAAAAGAGAAGGATCTTCTGTTAAGGTTTGAATTTATTGGATTTAATGATCAAATCATGAATGATTTTAGTCCCCTATTTATATATCATTGAATTATAATAACTCCCTCTCCCTCTCTCTTAATCTCATAATGTTCACTCAACTTAAGTAACCTTCTCTCACCAGAACTCTTAAAATCAATGTTAAGAGCCTTGACTGCCCAATATGAATTATGTTTCAACTCCACAGGTAGATGACATCATTTACCAGCAAAACACCAGTAATTAGACATACCTATTAGGGTTTTGAAAGCTGTTCTATAAGCCCATTAGGCTTAATCCAATTTAAGAGACTAGTCTTTCCTAGAGTATGACACTGTTTTCTCATGTATTTGTTTCAATTCCCTATTTGAATATTCCACCTGTCCACTAGACTATGGATTATAAGAATTACTAGTTTTAGAAACACATATATATTTTTTCCATCAAAGATTTAAATTTATAGTTCATAAAATTTGTTCAATTATCAGTGATAAAAGCTCTTGAGACTCCAAATCTTGTAAATATGTTATTCTTCACAAATTTTATAATAGAATTTTCTTAATTGTTGGGTAGTGCCACTTCCTCATCCCATTCCGTCATATAATCAACAGCAAAAAGAATATATCCATTCCCATAAGATATTGGTAATGGACCCATGCAATCTAAACCCCAGACTTCAAAAATTTCAATTTCCATAATTTCTTTTTCGGGAAACTTTTGCTTCCTACCAATGTTTCCCAGCCTCTGACATCTATCACAAATAACTACAAAGATCCTAGAATTATTAAAATGTGTAGGCTAATTTAAACCATATTGTTGGACTTTTTGAGCGATTCTTCCACCACCATCGTAGAATGGACAAAACCTAGGCTAGTATTTTTTTCATACGGTTGTTTTATGAATTCATTATCTATCAATTATATATCAATGTTGATATTTATTAATTATATACAATAAAATCATGTTTTCTCAACTACATGATCCCAATCACTATGGAAATTCTATGAGTAACTAATGTATGTCTGAACTAGTCTCATTGGAAAAGATAAAATTCCACCCAATAAACTAGTCACCCCTATTAAAATATAGATGATAGTGGTAGAGGTTGTATCGCAGGATAAGGGTGTCCTCTTTTTAAGAGTAGTACATTTATGGCAGTTCCATCACAAATATCCTTAATGCGATTCATGTCTTCTAATAAAAAAGATTTAATATTTGTTCTTTTAATAAACCCTCATATTCATACCAAACTAGATACACTAGTAATGGGTTATAATAGTTAAAGGAGAACCCTATAACCCTTTTCGAGTGTAATGTCTCTATAGAAAGATTCCACATTGGTGAAAAATTAGGGTCTGAAGAGTAATCAGGATATAGTTGAATATGATATTGATGTATGGGAATCTATAAGAGGATTTTCATTAATTATGGATTCCCCTTTTAATATTAATAATATGGATCCTATTATATTTCATGTTGAGGTGGTTACATCTATTTGGGTTACACACACTATAGAAAAAATAATAATTCTAGAAAGGGTGTGTATTTGTACTTCTCCAAAAATCCATTATTAATATTTTTATATATAATTTTAAAATTCAATTATTTCTCATTAATATCACTAACGGAGGTCCCTATTGTGGATGCAAAAATTCAAACTTCTGTGGACCCAAAAGACAAAAATTCTAGTCAATCATAGTGACCTAATTCCAGATTATATTTCAATTTCATGGTTCTAATATGATCAATTATATTATACCATTAATTACTATCAAATTGTCTGTCACAAACCAGGCCAGGTCACTATCTGATCCGGCGCCCGACCTGGTCCGCAATATGGCCCGAAAGACGTTCCCGATCCACAGGGGCTGACACAAGTTCCTAGGTATCAAAAATAAATCTTGGGAACGATTTACCCAAAGAAATAAATATTAAAAAAACATCATGCTGAATAAATTGAAACTAAATTCAGACAACCAAACAGAACCTTACACCAAGTTCAGATTTAATGTTTACAACTTGGACTAAAAACCCAAATGGAATGGCAACAAAAAAAATAAAAATAAATTTGTATCCTAATAAATTCTAATTTTTTTAATATTAATAAGAAAACAAAAATAACTAAATCAACCACAAAAATAAAATTGTTTATTGATAATGGACACCGTGCATGGTCGCACGTAGGGTTGTATTCACGGTCGCACGCACGGTCACACACACAGTCACATGCCCGCAAAAGAAACAAAAATAAGGGAAACGACCAGGTTAAAATATTAGCTGAAATAAAAATAAAAATAAAAATAATAATAAAAATAATAAAACCAACCAAAATAATAAAATTATTATTAATTTATGTTGGACACCGCGCACGGTGGCGTTCCCGGTCGCGTGTGCGGGCGCGTTCATCGTCGCGTGTGTGGGCTCGTTCGCGGTCGCGTGTGCAGGTGCGTTCACGGTCGCGTGTACGGGCGCGTTCGTGGTCGCATGTGCGGGCGTGTTTGTGCGCCTAGTCGCGATTATGGTCGATCACTCGTAAAAGATCTCCAATTCCTTTTTAAAATTGAACCGTTTCAAACTGAAACTCAAAAGAACGACTTAAAATAAATAAATTAAAAGAAGTGTCTGTCGGGGGGTGAAAAATCTCCCCACCCTGACACTTTCGACTCCCCAAAAATCCCAAAAGTCTTAACCAAGAAAAGATTCCAACAAGATCGCAAAGATACCTAAAACAAAGCTCAGTCACCCGAAGATCGGGTATGAAAAACACCCCAGACCTAAAACTCCAAAGATCTCAAAAAATAATTACCAAGAAAAACCACCAACAACCACAAAAATTCAAATCCAAACACAACTACAACATGGAACACCCCGACCTCTAACATAGGGATCACCAGGGAAGCTCGAGATCTCCTACAACAAACGTCCGACAACCCACTATCTGAGCTAACCAATTAGCATGTTCAAGGTCTAGTAGAGTAGAAGTAAGGGGTTTCCATGCCAAACACACATTGAAAACAAGGTCTTTCCCATGCTCATATTATGGTGGTCTCCCCACCACATTAGAATTCTTGTCCAATATTGGTTCTCTAAACAAAAACGACTCACAAGCCCAGTCAAACCTTTAACACTTGCTTGACCCTCGATGATCCCCAAGTTAAACCAAACCAACACAGGACGAGATGCTAGGGAGACCCATAATGGGTCTCCCCACCATTTTATAATTTCCTAACACCACGGAACCTGTGCAGGAATTCCAAGTTTACTTTGATAAATATGGATTGAAACCCTCATCAAAAACCCACCAACACAGGTCGACCTGCACAGAAGATTCCTACACTAGAAAAAACATTTCCCCATGAGATAGCTTTGATAGCAGGAACCCCTAACTAGGAGGTGAACCAGACACGCGTAAGTAAATTCCACAAGACATGAGCATCTCCGACCATAAGATTGTTCACGGAGCACGCCTATTGGCTTTACAAGAATACATATTTTCTGATCCTCTTCAAGGCCCAAAAGGAACTCCCATAAAATAAGACCACAACAAGTAGACAAGGGATCCATGCCCCTCACAACAAGAATGATTCCTTCACAGAGGGTACCGAAAAAAGGAAATTTGATCTTTACCCATCGCTTCACTACAAACTTATGTCGGATTAATCTCATCCCATGTTCGACGAGTTTTTACCGCATGAAAGCTTCACCCTGAGACCTATGGCAGGGGCCCTGATGTCTGGAGCATCTACAACCTCGCAGTCATAAGCTGACCACCTCTGACTGGAACTCCCTCTGCTAGAAAAGCAACCTACATACTACTCATTTCCAGAGAGTCAACTCCATCAACATACTAACTGAGAATTGAAACGAACATATTAGAGTGTCTGACTGACCATACTAGAAATAAGAGATTGAGTGGTCTGTTAAATACACGACGCAAACTGACGAGAGAAGCACTCCAAGAACATATCCCTATGGTTCACACTCCTCATTGGATGAGGAACCCGCAATTACCACAGTATAAACAGAACCAAAAACTATTATGAACTTTAAACTGGTCATTTAACACATCCTTTTGGAAACATGAAGCTAGATCATCAAAAAGGTCAAACACACATCCTTCTCCACCTGTTGACTAGTTGAGAACTGTGAGATCCACCACTTTCCTTCGCCATCAAATAGGTACAACCACAAAATGCGACTAGTCTTGAGGGTTGCTCACGAAGTCGTTTTTTTCAACGAAAATGGAACTATCATCGCTTTCTAATTTAGTCTCGCTCCTCCAAACATACTTGAGACAACTTACACATACACAACATCTAGAGTTCCTCCAAAACCAGAGACACTTCCAACTTTCCCAAAGCATTCAACAACACTCACTCGACATCAGCATCTACAAAAAGATGACACAACCGAGAAGAACGCAACTCTGTCACTCCACTGAGTCTAGGTCGGGCCAAGAACTAAGAGAGACCTGCTGGAACCCACGGGACATTTCAAGGGGGAATATCCTAAACAAGGAACAAAAAACATCCTTCCACAAATACAAACACATAACAAGGCAAACATCCATTTTCCAAACACAAATCCAACAATGTCAATTTAAAACATCAATTCATCTGTAAATAAAAACACCCGCCTGAAAAACCAAACACCATACAATAAAACCCAATAACTCTTTTGAATTCATCGCTTTCAATCTGGACTCAAAACTATTTTCCAATTCCAAAACCATTTAAGCACAAAAACCCATTTGAGAGAACACCTCACTTTTTAGGAAGCAAAATGCAGCTTTTAAAATCCATCACTCAC
This sequence comes from Viscum album, assembly GCA_963277665.1. NCBI lineage: Eukaryota > Viridiplantae > Streptophyta > Magnoliopsida > Santalales > Viscaceae > Viscum > Viscum album. The sequence goes on along the minus strand of OY728126.1, from coordinate 1,045,319,712 downwards.
CACTGATATTCTTGGATGCCTCGTAGATTTGCATTTCCGTGCCACCCAGGCACCCATCAACAAAATCCACCAACTATCCATTATTAATTTCCACATGCTCACATGAGCATCCATAGGAATAAAACAAGACAAATCAAGGTTCATCCGCTTTCAAAAATAAAACATTCTCAATATTCCAAAAATTCACTTTTTTTTCCAAAACTATTTCAAAAACTCAAGGCAAATTTTCAAGATGCTTTCCATTTATTAAACAACTCACTCTAATTACCAATAACCCAAGACATCCTTTTATCAATTCAAATTTCTATAAATCAAATTCCAAATTTCCAAAAACCAGGTCCAAGAGAAACACACCCCTATAATCATGCCAACCGCACACCAAAATAAAATAAGAGCATCACCAAGGTCTGATTCCCTTTTTAATTAAAATAATTTCACGTCAAACCCAAAACTGAAGAAAGATATCACAAACATTAAAGCACCTGGGTGGAGGACTAGTGGTCATGTCTAACCCGGCTACATGGTTTAGCAGACCATGCCCTAGGTAAGCACCAACCACAGGGATTGTCGATCCGTACTCTCAGGCATCACATGGGTCGCTACTCCATGTGATACCGCGCGCAGTACCAATTTTCTCCTATTTTTATGCCCCATCCACACAGAGAAAATCCCAAACTTAAGTCACGAACTACCCCTGGTTACTCAAGGATCAGAATGAGCAAGAGTTCGCGATGCTCTTCCCACACCTACCACTCGAGTACTCACAATCCTATCTTCGATCTACCTGACATCCCAAATAAAAAGAACAAAAACCTCGCTCTGATACCATTTTGTCACGAACCAGGCCGGGTCACCATCTGATCTGGCGCCCGACCCAGTCTGCGACATGGCCCGAAGGGCGTTCCCAATCCCCACGGGCTGACATAAGTTCCTGGGTATCAAAAATAATGTTTGGGAATGATTTACCCGAATAAATAAATATAAAACAAAAAACAATGTGAATAAATTGAAACCAAAGTCATACAACCAAATAGACCCTTACACCATATTCAGATTTAAAGTTTAAAACATGGACTAAAAACCCAAATGGAATGGAAAAAAAGGAAAAAAACACTAACTCAAACCTCCAAGCAGCATGCGGTGTAACAACCTCAAGCAACATTCACCAAACCAACACGAGGACAAGGCTGATGACACGAACCACAAATGTTGTGCACGATGCCTCAACCTGGAATGCAGAAGAAACAGAATCTACATAAACCCAAGGGTGTATGTAGGGTGTGAGTTAAAAGCCCAATAAGATGCCACCGAGAAAAGGTTCTAGGCATAATTATTAAATGAAAAATACATATTCAGTTTAATAGAATAAAAATAAATAAGTGCTTAAAGAATTTTAATGAAAATAGTTTTTAAGGGAAAAATACTCTAAATAGAAAACAACATAAATTAACACACACACAAACACACACACACACACACTCTCTCTCTCTCTCTCTCTTTCTTGGTAACCCCAACGTCACACCGTGTGCCGATGATGAGCGCTGAGAAAAATAGGAGCACAAAACAAGGGAGAGGCCCTAATGATACTAGTGAGGAGTGGGACCCTAGAACCTCGTGTCTCAGTGAAAAATGGTATAGGAACACAACAATATATGTTCTCGTGAATGAGCCACTAGATAGGGCAGCACATCCATAACCTAGTAGTCACTGATCATCCAAATATTTAGTTAGTGTTGTAGTCGTCAATCCAGATAAGTGAATCCGGGCCGAAGCCACTTCTGAATCACTAGCGCACTAGTCCTAGTCCGCACACATAGTACCCAGGATTCCCGTTTGTGCTCAAGAAGTTAAGAGTTCATGTCTTATGTCATAATCACATACTCAGACAAAACAAGACACTATACACACCAAAAACCACCATTTTCACACAAAAATGCCAATTGAAATAAGATTCACACTAAGAATATCCCAAAACTAAATCTACATCACTCACACAACCAAAATAAAGACTGCACAGTCAAAGAAATCAGTTTTATTATCAAACACGCCACAAATAGAATTTATTAAACAAATTTCACACAGGTCGCATGACTTTAAGAACAAAAAATATTCACCCAATTTAACCAAAACAAATTTTCACCCCTTAATATTTCTTAATAAAACAAACCAAATTTTTCATAAATAAATTTTAAAGTGAAAAATACCACTTTACACACTAGACTGGCCCAAACACCCTTTTTATGACCAAACTCGCACAACTCCACCTCAAGAACACAATTTGCAACACACATTTGATTAATGAAACCACACACGTAGTAAATGAAACTATTATAGTAGTTGAAAAAACTGCCAGGGAAACATGTCAACCAATTTAAAATTATGCCGCATGACGAAAACACCAAAAATCCACCAAAATGGTCATTTATGATAGTACACACACCGACGCAACACCAAAACACCAACTGCAGCCCTTGTACATCCAAAAAAATAATCCTCACATTTTATAAAGAAAACTAGTGAATAGTCCGACATGGGTTTTCACAGCAACAACATACATATCTCATCAAAATGCACTAATAAACACATTACGAAAAATCAAAACTCTATTAAAAATTAAAACACAGTAACCAAAATAAATGGTAGGCTAACCACAAAAAAATAACAATTAACCAGAGATAACATTCCAGCAACAAGTACACATATTATAAACATGATTCCAAATAAGTCCAACTACAAATAAATCCTCACAAAAGCTAGACTTCGCACTACAGCAATTAATTACAAAATATTCTAAATTAATTAAAATAACAAATTAATTAATCAAATAACAATCAAACATGGAACCACCTACCTGGAATGTAGCAGACTTTGCAACTTGGCATGCAAGGATCGTTGAACCTCAATCGCACCGAAAAGGGCCTAATAAAACACTTAAACAAAGCACTGCAACAAATGCATCCAAGATGAACCAATCACACAAAAACAAAATCAAATTGAACCCTAAAATCAATTCATTAAACCAAAAAATCAAAATCAAACAAATTATAACACCAAATTTAATCCAATAAACTCTCAAAAAAATAAAATCAACTAAACGAAGAAAAAACCTACGACGAGGGAGAGGGAGACTAATCAGAGCTTAAAGGAAACTGCCAGAGATGTGTCGCACCAGAAAACTTCATCCAGAAGGGAGATGCGGTGTGTGTCAATGTGGTCCAAGGAAGTGGAGTGGCACGGGTTCGAGGTTGGGGTGCGGCGCAGTTCGGCTGGCCAGAGAGGGAGGGCGAAGTGGTGCAGGTGTCCAGAGATGGAAGAGGAGGGCGGTTCATCATGTGGGTTTTCCGAGTGGTCCACCGAGAGGGAGACAAGGCAAGGGAGGATGTGAGCGTGAGATGAGGCTGGCGGGGCTGGTCCGGCGAGAGCGATGAAGTAGGACGGGGGTCGTCGGGAGGTTTGGCTGGGAGGGAGGTGGCCAGGTGAGGGTGTGGCACGACTCAGTTTTGCAGGAAGGGTGGTGTCATTGCAGCTGGAGAAGGAAGATCAAGGAGAGCCGGAAGAAGGTAAGGCAAGGCGATGCCAGTGCGGGAGAGGAGATGTGCTCTAGCGAGGAAGATGAGGAAGAAGGAGGGAAAAAGAGACAACAGTGCTAGGGTTTCCAGGGGAAGAGAGGCCCGCGCAAAATGGAGGGGAGGAGTGGCCTGCACGATGAGAGAGAGGAGAGAAAGAAATGGAGAGGGAAAAAAACAAGAAAAGAAAGAAAAATGGAAAAGAGAAATAAAAAATAAATAAAAATAAGGAAATATTTTTATCCTAATAAAGTCAAACAAATTTTAATATAAATAAGAAAACAAAAATAATAAAATCAACCACAAAAATAACATTGTTTTTTGAGAAGGGACACCATGCATGGTCGCGCGTAGGGTCACACGCACGGTCGCGTGCACGGTCACACGCACAGTCGCATGCCCAAAAAAGAAACCAAAATAAGGGAAACGACCAGGTTAAAATATCATCTGAAAGAATAATAATAATAACAATAATAATAACAAAATAATAAAACCAACCAAAATAATAACATCATTTTTAATTTATGTTGGACACCGCTCACGGTCGCTTGCACGGTCGTGTGTGCGGGTGCATTCATGGTTGTGTGTGCAGGCATGTTCGCGGTCGCGTGTGCGGGAGCCTTCGCATGCCTAGTCACGATTACGGTCGAGCACTCATAAAAGATCTCAAATTCCTTTTTAAAATTGAACTAGTTCACATTGAAAATCAAAAGAACGACTTCAAATAACTAAATTAAAAGAAGTGTCAGTCGGGGTGTGACACTATACATTAATATATTTGGAAGAGTATATGGATATTTATTTGTAAAACACATAATGATTTTCTCTAATAACATTTCAATAAACAATAATGAAACTTCTTATTCATAAGAAATTGTGGATTTTATTACCCAACCTATATAAAAACAAAAATTATATCATTTAGACCCAAGAGTTTTTAGGAGAGAATTAGGGATTACATCAACAAATAATATTAAAAGAACAGTATTCCAAATATCAGGCTACTACACTACTAGCCAATTCAAAAAATATAGGTCTAGAATTTATGAAATGATCACTCACAATGAAATTATATTTCTAACTAAGTAAACATCAGCATTATTTTAAGATTGTAAATGAATGAAAATTGAATTATGAAATAAATGGAGAAGATTCAATTTAGAGATACATAAGGCAATCATTGTTGTTTATATCCTCCCACTTGTTGATGTAGTGGAGCCATCATAGATGGATAGTTTTCTATAGATTATAGTAGAGGCATAGAAAGAATGTAATAGTGTTCAAACAAAAACATAGCATCATGAGTAATAAGTTTTATATAATGGAAGGAGATTCTAATATGTATATTATAATCTAATCCTTCATTCAATGAAACAAATGAAAATATATTTTCTGAACAATTAACCTTATTTTGTTATATCATTAAATTTATTGAAAGTAATATCAAGAAATAATTAATCCTCCAATCAGTAAATTTATTTTAATGATGTAATCCATATATCACGAATAGAAGACTAAAAATTATCTTAACATATGGAAGGATCATGGAACTGCATATGTATAATTGTGCATAAACACAACACTATATTTTTCCCATATCAATGGAATATCTTATATCCAACTTTTTCATTTCATTATTGAAATATCTGGACAAATATATTAGGAAATGAAGGATTCTGGAACATTTCCCTATTTTAAGGGCTTAGTGATCAATGATTGTCTATTTTTGGTCATTATAGTGGGTCCATTGATATAGTTACATATTTTTCTATTACCCTCACTTTTTCATTACTATAAGATAATTAAGAATTTCAGTGAAGGAAATAGATTATTCATTGAAATTCCATTATAATATTTCAACCTAAAATATTATATTCCATGTTTTTTTATTAATATTTCATGATTCAAGCAAGGTTCATGTCTACTGAGAAGTGAATTGACATTTTGATATACCTTTTTTATGGGTTCTCAACCTGGAACATATTATGTTTAATTTATTAGGTACTTCATTGTCATGTATGTTATACAAATAAAGATTATTTGTAAGGTCAAAAAAAGAACAAAAAACGTTGTGTTGTATTTTCACATAACATTAATCAAGGGATGCATCTTAGAGGTATATATTTTATAGAAATAAGGAATTATTGATGATATTACATTTAACTTAATAGTTGTATTTTTAATATATAAATCCAAACCAATGAATGTATAAGAATATTGGAAAATGATATTGAAAGGAAAAAAATAACAATTAATAATGGAAGAAAAATAATGCCACATTATGTGAATGGAGACTTGTGGTAGTAGGGAGGATCACTTAAAATAAACCTTTCCTGTTAGTAATTTATTAGGAATGTGATAAATAAAAGTAATAATCAAAAAAATGTTGGTAGCGTAATGTTAGGTAAATTGAAAAAAAAATTAAGAATTGAATCAGACAACGATTTTAAAATGATTGTTCATAGATGAAATGAAAATTCATAATCATTCTGGAGCCATTTTATACACCCTGAATGGAGTATATATTCATGTTATGAATATATAACTTCAAACCAATATCATTATGGTATTCACATAGTTTATGATTATGGTGATTCAAAAATATGATTGTAATAATAACATGAATTAGGGAATATATACCATGAATACATAAAATATTTATTGAAAATTTGGATAGAAATTATAAATCAAATATTGTCCCACTGAGATACAAAATGGTGGAATTGGATATGAAGACAATGAACAACTAAGAAAAGTGATTGTAAAATAAAATTACAAAACTATATTATTATAAAAAGATGTTAAATAGATTTTATCCAATCCATATAGATTTATATTGATGATGGTTCATATTGAATGTACATATATAAATAAATTTTGGAATAATTTTTTAGATAGTTTTAATATTGGCATTCCATGGATTCATATACTCATCCAAATGGCAATCAAAGAATGGTTCTGACAATATGCGTTTCTAAAGAAAAAATTTGTTGTTTATGAATCATAGATTTCTAGAATTAATTGTAGAAGAATTAAGACTTGATATTCCATAACAATGATATTTTGATCATATATAGAGGAACGAGAGAAAGTCCATGTGGATATCATAGGTATTTCCTCACATATATAAAGATATTATACAAGGAAATTTCAATATTCTATTATTTTCAAAATAGACTAAATTTAGGGATCTATATTATTCTATATATCTCATTTGAATGTGAATAAAGACACATTTGGTTCATTAAAATAATACCCTTGTAATGATCTTGATCATATATAAAATGGAGGTATTAATATATCTCATAGTAGGACCTAGGATAAAGAATTCATGGGTTACATTGAATCTCATTGCGATGAGAATTTTTCCACATGTAGTTGAATGTAAAAAATATCCCACTTAACTAATATAATTCATATAAATGGTAATGTGGATTTTAATATTGATATTTATTTAAAAATATTAATCTAAATCAAATTCTCGTATATAGATCAGTATTGTAAACCATAACGTGATATTTTTTTTCTATGTAATATATGAGTTGTATTCCTTTAAAAAATACATTTATGGAGATATCATATAATTTATGGGGATTTGGAAACAAGCAATATTCCACTTAGAGTAGTCTATTGTAATATGGGATGAACATTCACCTTAATATGGGACATCATTATACAAGAATTGTAACTGTGTAGTTTAATTTCATTCGATAAAGATGTGGTTTTATATCTTTTATAGTGTTTTGACTAGAAATAATTATTGGTTTCACGAGGTTATAATAGAAATGTGATGATTATGAACCATGAATATGTTTTTTCTTAAGAACTACCCAAACATAATCAATTTACTAGTCATGTAATGAGTCAACATGAATTCAATTTATATTTTATTTATGAAAATGTGTCAATATATCACATATTAATTTCATAATTTTTTTATTAGAATATTGTGGTATATTTTGATGTTACTATTTATCCCAAAGGATAAACAACAAAGAAATATTAACATCATTGAACAAAAATACCCTTATATAGATCTGGAACACATTTGAATTGAAGAAATGTATTTTTATTCTCAATGGGTCATACATGATGGTTCAATGATTCATTTTATACAATATCATAAAAAGAAACAATACAAAAATAGTTAAGAAAATAAATTTCATAGATTAGGTTCATATATGTCCCATACCTTTTCTGTTTTTAGGTATTCTAAAACCCAACTATTTACTATGCTTTTTTGGGTTTCGTTTGGGGTTATTTAATGTATAATTTTAAATATTAATTAAATATTATAGATTACTACATGATTGGCACATAGTGTTCCCAAGCCATGGGCCCCCCATGGAATCCCATGAAAACCCTCACAGTGTGGGTTTTCATCATTTGAAAATGGTTAGTCATATTGTTCTCCATCTTTATAGAAATAGTTCTTCCCATTTAAAATAGGTGCATAGCTAGTTCGCATGGTTTCTCAATCCATGCTACTCTAACCTACAATTTTTTCATGGTATTTCATAAATAGAAAATCCCAAAAAAAATCAATAAACTTCCAAATTCGGTTTTAGAAAGACATACAATGATCCCACATGATTTCTTCTTCCTTGATATCATCCAAGATCTCTTCAAGTCCCATCAGAATCATTCTAGAAGTTTTTATGTTGGAGGAATACCCTTAGATATTATTCATGTTTGTTTCCTCACCCTGAACTATATCTCCCATGATCTCTCTTATTTTCTTAAGGGCCCTATATATCCCTATGTTTTTTTGGATATAATACCCTGATTTTTGTATCTTAAACCGTGGTATGATCCTCATTTCCCATATTTTTGATCATCGTTCATTAGTGTTGAATAATGATTAGGGTTCAGAATTAGGAGATAAATTGAACCTAAGGTAGGATATTCCATCATAATTTCCAATTTATGTTTAAAATAAATTGATTTATTTAATTTCAATTGTATGAATTATATTCAATTTATCAATTTTGAATAATGTTATTTTAATTTTTTTTGTTGAGAAGAACCCATTTCAAATTAATTATGGTTTTTAAAAGGGGGTTTTGGAATTATTTTGGGGAACCCATAATTCATTTGAATTAGAGTTTGTTTTAGGATTGAGCAGGGGTAATGCACAAATTCGATGTGGTTATAGGTGTGGTTCCATGGACATGGATAGTTGTGTTAGATGGTACTTAGGATATTTATATTATTTTTTCTGGTAATTTTCTATATTATATTGGGATTTCATAATTGTTTAAAATCTGGTGGACATCTCATATTAGAGATTTCCTTGTATGCATAATGGATTTTTTATCATGCTTCCTCATTGTTAGTGTAAAATTTGTTCCCAAATTTGTTTTTTATGATGTTTGTTGCTTGTAGACAACCCATGGGGATCATGACTACCCTTCCTTCCATGCTATTTACATCTTGGTTATTAGCTTACAAGGGTACCAGAGATGATTCAGAAAACCTTGTATCTAAGGATGTTGATATTCCTTTCCATAAATAAATCTACAGTGGTATATTATTTTTATTACTCAAGAGGTAGTTGTGATTGAGTTCATGGATAAATATCAACATAATGAATTCATTATCACTAGGGGTGGTTTGGGAATAGATTCTTTAGTATTATTTATATATATTTCCCTATTTTCTTGGATAGGATTTAAATCCAAAACATGGGGTCTATATATTGGGATTTATTTTCCTTCATTTTTCAAAGGATTGTTAATATAGTGTCTTCCTTATTGTCTAATGATGATTTGTATCAACATGCCTATGAGAAGACATGTGAATAATATCCAAGAGTAAAATGTTTTAGAACATTAACAATAAAATCCTATTTTGGACCTGAACTTGGTTGAGGTGACTATTCATACAATCTATGCTATATGACAGACAACATCACCGGTTCTCATTCATGGTCCAGTCGTCGAACCTAAAAATTTTATTCTATAATAGAATTATAAATAATTTATTATTAAAAAGTAATGTCCATTAAATGTCTTAGATGATCAACAAGATATTGAGGAATAGTTTAGTGGGGTGGAATGAATTTTTGGGTTCTTTGATACACGTAACAAAATTAATATGGACTATGACACATTCATGATGGAAGATAGTGAAGAAGATAATGGGACACAATTTTGATGGTGATAAAGCATGAGGGCTTAGTGTGGAAATGTATCAATGTTCATTTCACTGACTGGTTATATAATGAGTCGATTTTGTTGGAAAATTCTATTGATATTTTCAAACATGGGAAGGTTGAGAGGATCATGAAAGTGTAAGAAAATATTTTTTTGGAACTCATGTATTTCACACCTGATATTGTTTCTAATGAGAATATAAAAAATTGATGGTTCGAGTTGGTTATTTTTTTAGGATATTAATTCTCATGAATTATTGTGGAATATACTTCATTATGCTGATGTGCTAGATAGAGTGATAATGGTTGAATGCGACTTATCTTGAATGTGGGGGTTATCGGGAGATTCTTTCTCTCCAAGTGGATGCATGAGCTCCATCAATGGAAATAAGAAGAATGATGATTTTAATGGTGGTCCATGATAGCATGGTCATTCTAGGCCTCTTGAAGTACTTGGAAGTGGCCCATTTGTTTGAACCCAGTGTTTCAATACAAGGATTTATAAGAGGATTTTCTCTAAGTCAAACAAGGTATGTCATTCCGGTGGATGATCAAGTCACCTATTGAAATTATAACCTGTTTGTACAACTCCACAAAATAGAATGGGATAATCATCTCCCCTAATAACTGGGGGAAACTAGATGAATCACTTATATATGGTATCCCACCAAAGGAATCATAAATAAAGCATCTTAACATAGTGGAATAGTATCCTAATCAAGTGGATATGGAACCATCAATAGTGAGAGGTACAATTAATAAATCTTCGTTACTAGTGACTACATTATTTTATTGTGGAATATTTCATTCATTTATTTCAAATAGTATTGTCAATATGATACACATCCCTATGAATATTTTATCTTTAGTTAGGGATATTACAATAGCACTTTATATAAAGAATGATTGGGGTATCTATAGTCCCATTTTCATATTCTATATATCATATGTTGAGATTTCATAGAGATCTCTTTTTCACTACATGAAATCTCTTAAATTCATATTCTAAATGGATTGGATGATATCCTATAAATCATGAATTTATTGTTATCTTAGTCAGTTCTCCATTAATACAACCAATGAAAAAATACGAATGAGACCTTTTGAGAATAGGGAAAGAAATTATTATTTGGATTTGGGTAATGTAATATTTGGAGTTTATATTGATATTGAGGGGGAATCGTTATTTTTTGATATGCCTCCCGTTATTCCAATTTTTCATACATTTTCCCTTCTAAATTATCATGTTATCCTCTACTAAGATTTTGAGAGTTTCCTATTGGTTTTTTACTGGTAATCATATGTTTTCACTTTCTTCTTAATGAATAAAACCATTTGTGCTGAAAAATTAGCTGACATAGTTGTATAATCTTCCAGAGAAAGGATTTATATAGCAGAGTGAGTCACCTTAGGCGGAACTGGTTATATTTTATATCAAATATAATAGTTTAATTGACCGATGTGTGAATTATTTAAATCTCAATCCAGTGAAATTAAATAAAAAGTTTCTTTTCCACATATTTATTATTTTTTTGATTTGTTAAATGATTTTAATTTGTTCCCATAGATCATCCATTGATCTAGTTACCATCAGTTGAGTGTAAAGGAATTTGAAATTCTAAAAACCACCTTTTAGTGAAGGTATGAACATTATGAGTACAATTTTATTCCCTATGGTCTATAAATTGATCCTAAAATATTTATGGATTTAATGAACATGATTTTCATTTGTATAAAGATAAATTTTTTGTATTTTTTGTGGGTAAAATCATTTATTACACTAATTCTTGTGAGGAAAGTTTTCATCGTCGTTGAAAAGAATTTTTTTTGAGTAATCAACTACAATATTCCAAGGTTTTAAAATATTATTAATGGATTTGAGAAGTCCAACTCATGGGAAACATAGTTTCAAAATGTGTCATATTAGTTTATCCTAAGAAGGTAAATGTTGTTATGACATTGGAATTAGAACACAATTTTTTCGTGATTCAGATCTTCATGGGTCTAGATGGGTATTATTTACATTTCATTATGTATTTAAGAAGTCTTCATATATGATAATTATATGTGTCGGAAGGGAGTATGATTAATTTGAATAAAAAAATTATATGATATTTCTTTGAGTTAAACTTTATTTTGATTACAACATTAGTGATGAATCTTGCAATGGATGTGTAGGGATACGTATTATTTTATGATTCATAATGTTTAATTTTGGGAGTTGTTATTATGCAATGAGATCATATTGTTACCTATTTATTTCTTATACATAGGAAACATGAGAAAAATTATTCGTACCAATACCTTGAAATCCTATATGTGATACACACACATAAGAGTTCACAATATTACCATTATGTAGATTGTTTTACCATGTTTTTGTACACAATCGGATGAGTTATATATTATTTGAATTTTTTGAATCTACTATAGAGTATATGGGTGTAATATATGATATCATTCAATATTGACATCACATATACACCAGGGAAAGGGAATTTCATCACAGATGCCTTGAGTCGAAAACATTTGACCCAAACAGTGAAAGATTCTTCAGAATAGTTGAATTTGACGGCTCTCTATGCATAATTGCATTTTTTAACAAGTAATCATGGATTGAGGATACTTTTTCAAGTGTCTAGTTTACATCCTCTATTCTTGAGATGATTCTCTATGAAGAATAACATTTTGATCACTTCCATAGAATTAGAAAATCTATTTATGGTGGGGAGATCAGTATTGAGTTTTAATTCTCAAAATATGTAATTATATGTGGTTTTAATCATTTTGATTTAATATAAGTGGAAGGTTATTATGTTATGGGGGATTTCCATAATTACCATTGGGTTATTCACCAAGGATCCAAAAATTTATTTTATGATATTCAGGGGAAATTCTAGTTGAATGTTATGAGATATGACAATGTATATTTTTGTTTTTAGTTATCATTCATGCCAACAGGTAAAGTAATACCATAAAAACATTAAATATATCATCATCCACATCTAGTGCCTTCATGGAATTATGACAAGAGATCTATTTACTTTGAGGTTTGGTTTTCATTTACCCATAGAAAGAATAATGTGATATGGATTGTGATTGATTAAGAAATGAAATCGGCTCACTTTATACACATTCATGTTATTGAAAATATTGAGGAGTTGGAGAATCACTATGTGAATGATATTTATTGGTTACAAGAAGTTCGATATTCTATAGTCTTTAATATATATCCTTAGTTAAATTCTTATTTTTGGAGAGTCCTACAGGAGGGACTGGGATATCGTGTCCAATTGTGTACAACATTCCATCTATGGTAATATGTCCACACAAAAATTGATATTTTGATTGTAATGGAAATGATTAATTCTTGTTTTATAGACATTTATGGTTCATGGATTATTATTTTGGGCTGGTTAGGTTTCCTATATAAACATTTACTATTAAAAATCAGAATGAATCATTTTGAGGGATTGTATGGTTGGCCTTACAGATATCCACTGTGTTGGTCATAGATTGGTGGCAGTTCAATAGTTTTACTAATTTTGGTATAGGATACAACATTTAATATTTATATACTTTGTAATAGGATGTTGACAACACATTTGTGGTATAAGTCTTATGTCAATCCTTTTCGCATGTCATTTGAGTTTTTAGATGGTGACGAGGTGTTCTTGAAAGCTTCACCCTAATTGGGTCATCAATGGTTTTGGAGGAAAGGTAAAATATATCTTCATTTTCAGGGATCATTTAGGTTTTTAGTAGGTCGTATATGTTATATGTTTTATATAAAACCTACTATATATGATTTAGATACAAAACATCTTCCACAAATCTCAACTACCAATGTATCTATCTAATCCTTCTCATGTTCTGAGTTGTTATGATATATGTATTGAAATCAATTTATCTGTGACTGAATTGCTAGTAAAGCTAGTTGATTATAAAAATGGGTTCTTCATGGGATGAATATACCTTCGGTTCTTGTATAATGGAATAGAATTTTTGATAATTGAGATATTCACAAGAATGTGGCACTAATGAGAGATTTGTGGCCTTATCTTTTTTCCTTGGAAGATTCTGAGTATGCTTTATGAGGAAAGAAAGATTCTATAGTGGGAGATTATAACATCCTATTACTATTTTCAGTTATTCCTAAAATATTATTTTTACCAATTAGTATTTGGTTTTTATTTGGGGATATTTTCAACAGAATTTTAAAAAATTTAAAAAATTCTAGGTTGGTACACATTTAGTGCACTTTATTACCCAACTGTGCAGTCTCCAAAAAAGAATCGTGTAATCCAAGAAAATCGGTTTTTCATGGTTGGAACATATTTAGTTAGACCATTAAACTATATATAAGATAATCCTTTTCCAATTTAAAATACTCTGATGGTTAGTCCACATGGTTAGTCATGTTTTTTGGCTCTTCCCAACTAATCGTGCACGAGATTTCATTAACCCAAAAATAAGAACAAAAAATCTGTAAAACACCACATTAGGTGTGGAAAAGACTTACCACACCCCCATATAAGTTATTATTCCTTAGGATCATCCAATAATAGTTTATGGTTCTTTTTAACCCTATCATAAGAGATTCAATGCTAGATGAATGCCCATCGATCTTCTCCATGTTAGTTTATTCACCCCAGTCTCATTCTCCAGTGGTCTCTCTTCTCTTTCGTAGGGTTCCACAGATCCCCATGTCTCTTTTTGGATCAAATAACCTCTATTTTATGTATATTATTCATTGTTATTACCCTTTCTTCCCAGATCATGAGATCAAATTTCATTATTATAGCATCTTGATTTGGGTTTGGTGTTATAAGATCTATTGATCCTGAGGTATGTGGTTCCATCATGATTCTAAATTTATGTTACCTCTATATTAATTTATTTAATTTAAATTGTTTTATTTAAATTAAATATGTTGAATTGATTAACTTAATTTTAATTGGATTTTTGGGAAAAAAACCCTATATCCAATGAATTTGGGTTCAAAAAAGGGTTATGGCATGATGTTGGAAAATACCCCAATTATTTTGAATTGGGATGTGTTTATGGAAATTTATGGAAATTAAATTTCTTAATTGAAATTATGAAATGTATTTGATGGATGTTTTTACAAACCCAAACTCCATTTAATTAGGTGTTTTTATTGAAATTGAAGGAAACTATTTGTAATTAAATTGTTTATTTTAACTATAAATGTACATTGTGAAATAGAGTTTTTAATAAATTTCTAATATATTTTTGTGAAAATGTCTTAAAATGGTTTGATATTACCCATATTATTTTATCATGTTGAAAAGGCACGTTATTGATTAAAAAACTATTATTGTTTTTAAATAAAAATTGGAATTTCTAAAAAGGGGGAATGAGACTAAATTGTTTATTAAGGTTTCATAATAATAGTTTCACATCATTTAATTGTAATATAAAACATGAAATTATAGTTTTTTAGTGTGTTATTGGAATAAAAATTACATTTCTTAATTATACAAACAACATATTAAATCATTACAACACTATAAAAATATTTTTTACCACTACATAGTTCCAAATTTGACCATGGATGAGTCCTATGTTTACATTGTCAAGGGACATTTTCACACATTTTTGTTTATCACATCAGTGCTTGAGGATCCCATAACATGGAACTATCATACATATAATCATAAGACCTCATTTCTATGTTTTTAAAATATGATATATAAATTTATTCCAATGTTGTGAACATTTGTAAATTCCCTCTGATTTGTATAAATTGTCTTACATAAATGTTTTTATTAAATATATTTGTGTACATCACCATTTTAGTTATGTATTTATATATTTTTAAATGTATTTACATTATTTGAAAAGTAACTGATAGTTTATTGAAATTTTATCTTTAAATTCAAAACATATTTGTTTAAAAAATTGAAATAATTTTTTTTATTAAATTTTATGTTGTAATCTTGTTATGAAATCCTTGGTAATAACCTACAAGAATTTTAGTTCACACAATACCTGTTTCATCATGTGTTTGTAGATTATCTCTTTCCTTGTTCTAGAATGGGTAAATAAACAAATGGATTTTGGTTAAGATATTTATCTATGGACATGGTGTGTTGCATCCATTGGGGCATCACCTATTTATCCTTATGTTTGCTTTTGAATTGTTGTAGTACACTAGGTTTTCACACCTATATAACTTTTAGTAAAAATTTCCCCATGTGGGTTATCTTTTATGCATAATGTTTTGATGTCTTTCTTCTTCATTTTTAGTGGAAAGTTCATAACCTCATTAATTTTGTATGATTCCAAGTGCTTATTGTAAAAACTTATGGATCAGAAAATCCCTTCAGGCCTTGTAAAGATAGGATTGGTTATCTGTTTACCATGGTAACTAGGCTGATTCACGATAATATATATGTAAATGGATGGTTATAAATATTAGGGTTATCTCTATATTTTATATTACTTTAGCATTGAAAAAAATTCATATACTATGGGTGTAGCATATCCAAACAACAAGAACTAGAATAATTATCTACAAAACTCTAATCATATATGAATGATTCATTGAGTGATAAACAAGGAAGAATTTTATGATTACATAGATTATATTTTTATAGAATGTAATGAAAAAAAAATTCTAAATGCATTAACCTTTTTAATGAATAAGTTACAGATTACGTAATGATGCAATGGAAAACACATGCACTGTATTTTCATTGTTATTTTCAAATATTGGAAAATATGTACTTAATTACATACATATCATAAAATATTTTAAAACATAATATCCACTATAAATATAGAAATTTCGTTGTTGTCATTAATATTTATATTGAAAAGTGATATTATAATGTCTAAATGAAATACTAGGAAGAAGCAATGTTCTATAATAGTAGGATTGTAAATAATATATATCCTTTATCAGGTATTATGAGGGATATGAAAATATTGGCATCTTCCCTTAGATTAATTTCCATAACTTATTCATCAATAAATACCTCTTAATATATTCTCAATCTCATAAAAATATTCTTCCATTATTTTAGAAGAAACCAATCATGTAATGGATTCACTTACTATTATTTTATATTCAACTAATTTAATTTCATAAGTAATTTTTTATCAAATTAGTCATATTATATTGTGTTTTTAATATAATAATTATGTCCATATGATAACTATGTAATGGTATTATGGGTTAATATCTCATTAAAGACATTATATGAACGTGTATGGACCTGACTATACAACTGAAATTCTTTCAGTATTTTCAATGCTAAACTTTTGTATTGTGAATACCAGCCCCAATTACCTCATAAAAATGAACTAGTTTAAATATAATTCATTTATTAGGGACATCAATTTATGTAACCCAAAATCCTTAATTTTTGTATTATAAGTGATGATAATTCTACTTATAATGTACAAACAATGTTGAACAAAAATGTATATACATGAGATGAATGCGGTTAGATGGCTCAAATCTAAAAATCATTCAAATGCATTTGGTAGTGCTTTAATCTAATAGAATAACATATCTAGTCCTATATTTGTAAGACTAATCATATTATCCTATGATTCCTTGGTTATTATCCACAAATTCTTCTTGTGATGTCATGTTTTCTATTGTTTCAATATTCTTATATTTCCATGATGTTATGAACTAATATAATTCTTTGATGTTCGTTTTTTACTATTCAAACACATTAATATAACCATGCTATATCTTGTTAATAAGATTACTTAATTTTAATAGGTTATTTTTTTATTCCATTATTATAAACTATATTTCTTCATTATGTACATCCCAATGTCACCCTATGTAGTATAAAAAGTCAGTGGAATATAAGACCATGATTTCAATTTTTAAATAATGTAAATATACCAATGTTTCATCTTATTATACAATGTGTATAAATACCAAAATATAATACTTCATGTTATCTTTTGGGTTTTTATAATGTATTGAAATATGAAATAAATCACTAAATAATTTCTAATATAAATATGGGATTTAAACATTGGCAGTATAGTAAAAAATATTATATTGTGGATTATGATAAGTATGCCATAGTGAAAACCATATGTAAAAAGATAAATATAAAAAAAATCCCTATATTTTATTAATGTCTTTTGTTATGATTTTTCTATGAAAATATATCTATTTATATATCCTTGTAAGTGGATTTGGATTTG
The DNA here is from genome assembly GCA_963277665.1 of Viscum album. Lineage (NCBI taxonomy): Eukaryota > Viridiplantae > Streptophyta > Magnoliopsida > Santalales > Viscaceae > Viscum > Viscum album. The sequence goes on along the minus strand of OY728126.1, from coordinate 1,045,301,790 downwards.
GAATATTTTTACCCATGGGTAAAAAACATGAAAATAGAACATTATTTACTACAATCATAGTAACATTGTTCATGGAAAGGAGTACTATGAATGAACATTTATCAATACAAACAATAATTATATTCATTAGTTTCTCATTTGTATTTTAGAACCCATTATAAAGGTAAAATAATGGCCATATATTTAAATTAGTTAATATATGTCATGGATAACCTATTGTTAAATATAGTAATTTAAAGGCAAACAAATACAATTATGTTATGGGTTATTCCATTAATTGTTATATTTTAACATTATAATTATGATGGTTTGAATATGTTCATTCTTATTTATCCTTTGGTTATTCAATGGATTTAAATAATATGAACCTAATAAATATCCAATGTTATGTCAAATGTGATTTCGATTAAAATTTCTTTCCCTACATAAAGGGAGTGGGATTTGAGAACATTATGGAACAAAATTCTCAGTTAAATCTGTTAGTGATTATAATCCTCGATTAATAATAAAACACACATCCGATAATGAAATATAATGATAGAATTGTTTAATTTTTCAAAATTTTACCTTTTAAATTTAGTGGATCATATGATTTCAATATCAAAAAACAACATATTCACTCCACTAGCATGATATATCCAATTTTCAATTATTTCATCTTTAAAGGGACTTAATTTCTAATTATTTTTGGAGTAAAAATCTGATCCATGATGGATTTTGGTCAAGAATAAAACAAATATTGAATAAATAGATATTATAGTGTGGAATGAACTTAGAAAAATGTTTTTTATAAATATTTTTATCATAATATTTTATATAAAATAGATTTGGATTTCATTGGCCTCAAGTAAAAGGAGGACAGATCAATAAAATCATTCAATGTAAAGACCAAAACACTCAAATGATATTCTTTTGTCATTTTAATTGAACCCAAAAAATAATTTTTACCACTTAATTATTGGTATAAATCCAAATATATGAAAATTGATTTCTAATAAATACCATGGAAGAAAAGATAATATTTTATGATGTTCCATCAATATCAAATTAGAGAAAGGTAAATCTCAAGAATCTTATGTGTATAAAGAAAAAAAGTAGATAATGGAGTTTAATTATAGAGGAGAAATAGATACATCAAATGTGGTAAAACTCCCAACACCCCCCAAAAAAATAGAGGAAGAAGAATCCTATAAATTTCATGGTGGGGGTAAATATAATGATTTAGGTTTTGGAAGGGAGGGAACCATGATAAAAAATATCAATGAGATAAATAAAATAATTTCATGGATGAAAATAATAATTTAGAAAACCAACAACCTACTATATTATGATTCATAATTAATGAATATAAACACTATGAAAAAATATATCATAAGGATAGGGATTTTGATACTTGTGGAAGACAACAATAAATATGGAATTTAGATAATGGAAAATAATATTTCATTACCACTTTTTAGGTGGATCATATTGATAAAGTGGAAATAGATATATAAGTTATTCATTTTTTATAGTGAATTCTATATTTCATTTAGTTAGTAAACAATAATTCATATAACATAGGAATTATATAACTAATTCAACTAAATCTAAAACATGGATGTCGATTTATTGGTGAAGACATAAAATTGGTGTATTATTTCATCCCATACACATTAAATTACACCAACAAATATTTTTCTTCTGGATTTCCTAGAAATGCATTTGACAAACAATTTTGGTGAACTCCTTGATATTTTATATATGAATTCGATTTCATTTTATAATTTTATTATTAAATTTTTATGTAAGGAAATAACACTTAGTATCATATATCACCCTTTAATTCATTACATATATAAAGAGGGTGAATAAAACATGGAATGATCATCTCCTGAATATGTATTATTACCTCATATGGAGGAATATCAACCTCAAATGTCTATTACTGCTAGAAATTTCAACATTTATTTCTTCACTATTGTATGATAATAAACTATTTTTATCATGATGAATATCCAAGAATTGATTAATGTTTAGATGTATAGTTAAAAATAAATCTTTTACCTGTAACATTAGATACATAAAATACCCTATATTGATTGGAAACTATTTCATTTGAATATATACATTTGGGGATATTTGAGATTCATTATTATGATTTTAAATTCCAAATTTATTAATTATGGACATCATTGGTTCCTTATTTCTAGATCAAGGAATGGTCGATGTGCGCCTACATTGATTTTAGTGAGCTGAATGAGATGATGTTAATGTAAATATATCCTCTTCTATGGATTAAAAATTTATTTGACCAAATATGTGTTACCTAGTACATCTATGAGGCAGATTTTCTGCTTGGATATTGTCATATATCAATGATAATGGTGTATTTTTTGAGGGAATATTATTATATGAGGTATTAGATCCTTGATTCCATAATGATTCCATATGTATTAAGTGACGATCCCTCTATCATAATGAATATGATTAATATACTATTTTTGTATTGCCTCATTAAATTATTGGTTTTCATTATAAATAATATTCTTATGTACTATAAACTAAATGAAATTAATGTTTATGATTTAACTACTGATTGTAATACCACCTTAGAAAAAAATTTATATAAATAGTATAGTAAATTGGAGTATTGGATTGATCATGTTACATAATTTTCACATGTTTTTACATGAAAAATAGTATATGTTGATTCTTTAGAAATAGATAATATTAGAGTATTACCCTAAAAAATCATTGTCAAATATCTTTTATTTCATTAGATCAGTTATAAACTATCATTGATTTCTGAAAAACATATCATATATTTTAATCCGACTAAACATGACATATCATAAGTGAGTGATGTTTTTATGAAATTATTTGTGTGAGTAGTTTATAAATGTGATAAATATAATGCTAATTATCACACTTTTATATCATTACTCAAAATTTGGGATTGATTTTTTATCTGTATTGGTGTTTCTAAAAATAGATTTGGTTGTGTGTGCATGAAAATTTATAATGTGATAACACATGAATACCATCAATTAATGATATACGAATCGAACTAAATGATTAAGAATCATTAAATAGTCATGTGATCTTCTTATTAATGAATTCGATATACAATCTCTATAATGATATGTTAAACTTATTTAATGTTCATGAAGTCATCATGTATAAATTCAAACAAAATTGTTTCTATATTATTCAATATTGTTTGATATATATGACAATGTAATATGATTATATAGTATATTAGCATCCTGGGATGCTGGAAAATGTGGTATATTATTTGAGTATAAGGGATCCCTCAACCCTATAAATGACAAGGATTTAAATTCATCCAATGAATTTTTGGATCTAATTTATTGGTTTATAAATAATAAAATGGGAGTAATTGTAATTATATACAATATATTTTCCAATAATTATTATTCATTGTATCATGGAGGCCCAAAAAGATTAATAGAAACAATATATGAATCTATAGATTATTCGGTTGTACATAATTAGAATTGATATATATATATATATATATATATATATTGTTTAAATCATTTAATAGTATCCCATAAAACCCATAAAATAATTTCTAACATATTTGTACCTATTTTCATCCTCGCAATTAAAAATTTCTTGAGATAAATATTAAAACATTAAATGATATTATATTATCACATTAAAATGATTTCCAAGGATGTTGTAATCAACAAAATCCCTTACTGATGCTCTCTTATAAGAACAGTTTCCATTCAAGCATTCAAAGGATACCTTATGAAGATCTTTATTTGTCGAAGTGTTATAAAAAAAATTATAAGATGATGTATGAGAGTGGAATATGATTGGACCTAATCCAATACCATATATTATGGATATTGTATAAACCATTCATCATTATTCTAAATATGTGAGTAGTTAAAAAAAATATGTATAAAATAATCAATGAAGCCATGTGTTTGAGAATTGAGAAAATGAGTTCAATCATTTATCAACATGGATGGTTTTCAATATGATTTGGGAGAATTGAAATATGATTTCTACATATATTGGTTCATATAAATATTTTATCACTTATTATTTTTCCAAATTTCATAGATATCCCATATAACATATCTCAGGTATATTATGTCTTCCATTTATCCCTATTTAGGAGATAAATGCCTCACCCCACACATGAAAAGAATAAAGAGGTGGTAGCTAGGGAGAATGACCATTGAAAACATAACGACCAAAGGTTGATTATAGATTGTAATGAAAATTTTCAATTATACATGATTAAACCCCAAGTTAATGTATTGTGGACGAATGCTATTTTTTTTGGGAAATATAGGAATGGAAATTGATGATAAAATCGAAGAACCCTCAAATGTTCTATCATATAAAATTAAAAGTCAAGGGTAATGTTTATAAAGGGGGAAATGTAATAAGAAAAAAATTTATTAACTAAATTTCATTATAAATTAAAAAAATATTTATTACATAGTCTACTTATTGAAAACATAGTTACTATAGTTCATTTTTTATTTGGATACATTATAAAACACGAAAAAAATTTCTTATTTGGATTAAAATGTTATTAAACTTCATAATAATTTTAAATATTCACATTCTATAGTAGCCTTCATGATATTTATTTTTTAGGGTATATGATAAAATATAATTATAATAAATGAAATAATTTAAGTCCTTGACCTGTAGGATTAGACCATATGATGTAGTTTAACATATATTCTTATGTAGATGGCACCACATGGCTATGACCTTGACTATTATCAGGATGATATTTACTTACATATGAAATTGTGATACTTTTTACAAGAGTTGTTCAACATTATACAGATCATGAAAAACCATGTTCACCAAACCACCCAATGAAAGTACCATCATCACACACAATAGAATTTGGGAGTATAATAGTGTTAAAAAGGCTTATATTTCGAGACCTCCATAGTATTAATTATAATAATTTTTTAATTAATAAATTAAACTATATATTTATACATTTCAGTGTTTATTTTTATAAATTACTATATAACGAGTTAGATAAAAATCCAAATTTGATAAAAACTATGTGAAATTGCATTTTTGGGAAATATATATTTATAATAGAATAAATTCTTGAAAAAAAATCAAGAATTTTGAATAAATTATTATTGTCATTAAATGTTAATATTAAATAATTATTACGTAAATATAAATGGTAATATTATTTAATAATATCCGATTTAGTTTTTATAGTAGAAAAAATATTATTATTCGTTATTTTTTCTAGTAAATAATAATATTTATTTAAAATTGTTAATTATTCTAATTATAAAAAACCATTTATAATAATAATGGTTGTTTAAATAAGCCCTTTGATATGAGAAAATAGGGTGTTTTAAATATTTTTTAGATATAATATAAATTTTACATAATAATTAATTATAATATAAATATATGGTATGTATTATTAAAGTCAAAATGGACTATAATTTATCAAATAAATATTATTGTGGAAATATGTTCCCAAAAGTAGATATGTCCTGATTTATAATGTATTTTTGGGGTTTATTAATTAATTTTACAAATAGATTATTAATCCTATATTAAATAATACATTTAAAAAAATATTACATATTATAATATTAATATTATTTTGTAAAATTTTGATACATTATATGATCATATATGATTTTTTTCTAATCCTGGATACAAAGACCTGTTTTTTCAAAATAAACTAATTTATCTCCCACAATTTCCTTCTTATCTAGATGAATTACTAGACATAACACAATTAAAACCAATCATCATGACCCAAGGAATGGAAATATCAGTAAATATGTGATCTAATTCTAAATGAGGAAAAATATTTGAGATATAAATGACTACTTAATCATGAAATGATAATAATGTTTTGTGGATAAGATATAAGCAATTGAAAAATATTTCAGGATTACCTTATATCATAATCTTATATAATGGAATATATTTTCAATGTTCATAAGATATGAATGATAAAAGAATCAATAAACATAAGCCCTGATAGAAAAAATTGTTAGAAGAAATATGTTTTTGGAATGGACAATGTCCAAGAATATCATTTCAACTAACAAGTATCATGGAAAAAACTATAATTTTGGATTTAGTCCCCACCATTTTATCAATTACTTATAAAATATTCTCTCCCAATACTATCATAGTTATCATAGTCTTTGACTGAAATTGGTCCACTACCTATTTCTTTCCTTGTTATCTAATGTGATATCCATAAAAACTAAATGTGTTAGAGAGATATATAATTCTGGTAACACACATAACATTATAATTTCCCAATCAACGATCTTCCAAAAACATTTAATCATTCGTCATATGTAATTAATAATGGAAAAAAACATTCATAATCAATTTACCAATCAGCAAAACATAACACATTAAAAAAAGGAATTTTATAAACAACTCACCTTCTTAATAATACACTCTCCAGAGCTATAATAAGGATTTAACCATTAAATGATATCTTCTGTAATGGGTTATTAACATAGTGTGATGCCCAAAAAATTACAATTCATTATAAAGATCACATGGAATCATTAATGATGAAAATATTGCCTTAATTTTGAGTCCAAGAATTTCAAATGATAAAATATAAAAAATATATTTTTTTACTGAATATAATAATGGAAACATATAATGTCACCGTAAAAAAATTGACTTGGCTAGATGTTGGGAAATAATGTTAATTTCAAATATGTGAAAACAATGTATCATTTCAACCATTCATTATAATGTCCAAAAAACCCTTTCTATGAATGAAAATAGAATTCCATATGGACCATCTTCTAAAAATTCATAACTGAATAAAAATTATACTAAAAAATATTTTCATAATTATGAAAATTTTATTCAATACTTTTTTATTGATTATTAAGATGAATGATAAATAATTTCAGATTGAATAAAAAAATAAAAACATTATTCCATAAAAATGATATTCGGTTTCTTGAGTGCGCAAGAGATAAAAATGAATGTAAAAAATTTAACCTCTATTAATTTACATATGAGAATAAAATTAATTTTTTTAGTGGTGTATAATGATATTTAATCATTGAAAATGTAATCAAATCAATCTTGATGAACCACAAGATTAAAACAATAGTCCCTTAAATCGATTTTGACTTGCATAAAAATTTCCCAAAAATCATGTATAATAAATTTAACTTTTTTTATCTATAAAAGAATAATTTCAATTTTTATAATATCAAATATTATCTACCTATATTATTTGGACACTCATTTATTAATAACTCCTTCATAAAATCATTTTTCTATGTGTTAACTATTTGGGTTTTCCAGTGAATTCCTTGTTGGTTTCTCAAGTACCTATAAATTGACCAGGATTCCATCTTTTTACTGTTTCTAATAAGGATAAAAATTTAATATATATTAAATATATTGAAATTTAGAGTCACAAAAATTATAAATTGATTAATTAATTACACTGTTATGGGAGATGATATGTCGTATAAACAAATGAAGGATGTTTTTAACGTCTTACAAATAGAATGAATGAATGTAAATTAATAATTAAAATTTCTATATTGATATAATAGTTACATATATACTTAATAGAATCCATTTAATTCAATATTGAAAAACTATTCACTTCACTTAGGTGGATGTGGTAATCCTAACATTCAAATAATTGAATTTATCCTTTTACCACATATTGGTTGAGAAGATGTATGATATGATATTTTAGATAGAAAATAATATTTATTTATTTTCTCAAAATTAAAAAATTGAATAGATCGTAATGACAATTCATTAAATACACCGATATAAAATAAACTGTATCGTTAAGTGATGGTGGTAGTCCATACGTACAAAGGCATAATAATTTCATAGCCTGTTATATTGGATAGAGGGTGTATATTAGTGTTCCCTTTATAAAAATAATATTTTCGTAAGTTATGGATATTGAATTTATAATTTTATGACGAATACCATATATTTAGAGGATATATAAAAATAAATAAATTTAATGGGGATGAGTATGATGATTATATTTTCTTAAATATACCTCCCTTAAATCCTTTCTTAAGGACCATTGAAATAATTTTTTACAAATGTAATCACCGATAATAATTATATATATATTTATTTATAATATTTATTTTAATTTTTTCATAATCTATTATTCAATATAGTGTATGTAAGGGAGAAAATGGGTGTACTTTTATAGTTAGGGGTGACAATCAATATGGTACTTCGAAAAAAATTAATTATTATAAAGTCATACACAATCCCTATCCTCAAAAATGGATGTGATTTTAATTAATGGATACAAAATTTGTAATAATAAGTCTATATGATATTATTTGTTCATTTTTAATTTTTATGTGTACCCATGTATCTTTTTTATCCTTAGGTAATACCATTGTGAACGCTACCATGGAGACAATTTTTTTCTTTTTTTACGAATCATTTTTACTAAAAATGAATGTAAACTCATTTCAAAATTAAATAATTTTATTATAAAGTATATATTATGAATTATGATGTTCAACATATTAGTGTCAATGAATTTTATTTAAAATATATCACCTGAAACCTGATATAATAACCATTTCTAGAAATGTTTTTTTCCAATATGAAATTTTTTATACAAAAAAAATCAATATAATCATCATATTTGTATTATTTAAAATTCAAGTGAACAATTTTTATATTTAAAATAGTTTTTATAAAAATATATCTTCTAAAATTCATTAATAGAAAAGGTATATGTTAAGAAAAATCATTTTTCAATATTAAATTGTCACAAACCACCTTCTACAAGAAGAGGGAAGGAACATAAAATTGCCAGACCCTTCTTCATGTTGAAGGAGAGATAATGACCCCTGAGACCTGTCATCAATAGGCCCCAGAGTGGAGAATAACACCAAGGATATATGATCTCTTGTAAAATAGAACGAATTAACCTTTTTATAGAACAAGATCAAGAGATGAGACAGTAAATCCCAAACAACTCCAAACAACGGAATTAATGTAAATCCAATAACTTTTTTCACACAAGAATGTTCAAGGTATAGGTGATGTAATGTACAACAAAACTCAAATTTAATGTACAAAAAGAAATGAAATTCTGCAAAAATAGAAACGAATCCCAACTTTTGAGCTAGTAAAGTCCGACACGGTCCTTGTTGTGATCCTAGAATCTTGAAAATAGTTTAACATTCATAGGGTGAGCATAAAAGTATACTCGTTTGGGAAAACTAAAGCTACTCGTGCACAAGTGAGGGAACATACTAATTCCTATGTGTGAAAACAGGTGAACCTCAATCTCCTCCCAAGGAATACTAACCAATCAGAACACACCAAGGAACACTCACCCTATAATGCAAGACATTTAATGTAATAGAATAGGAACATCGATATTTGGGCTTCGAGAACACCACATTTCACACAGGTTAACATATCATGTCTAATGATCTAATGTCTTTACAAGGACACTCTTCCCACACACAGTTGAAATGGAACAACCTACTCACACACAATTGGGCCACACACAACCACTACTACGCTCAAAGACCCCTTGGTGAATACATCCACTTCCACACCTAAATTCACATGGGTAATGATAACCACCGCCACACGCAAAGGCTCATGGGCCTCATCCCAAAGATACATGGGAAAAAAAACCTGTCCCATAGAATCCTAGGCCCCTAATTCAAAACAAACCCTTTCCCGAAGAATTATAAACTAGGGTAATCCTCATGACATTACAGCCTTACCAGATGCACCAGAGTGACATGATCTGTAAGAGGGTGTGAGGAAGAAACATTTAAAACAATCCATCCATTCTCCCACAAGTATGTTTGGAAAGACATCATCCCACATGAAATGGAGGTGTTCATTAAATAGTGATCAACAATAGTGGGGTTCATATAGAAATCACAATGAACTAAAATATATATATATAGGTAACTGAATACCCAACCCCAACCTACAAGTTTCTCACAACAGACAACAAGCTCACACTAGCACAATGTTCAATACTACATCTACAGGCACAACCATACGACAACCACATCCAAAGAATAACACACCCCTACCCTTTTGATCAATTTCTAATTAACTTTTATTTTAATGGGATTCATTTCAATTATTTTCACACTACTAGGATACTAATAACCATATTAACACTATGAAACCAATAAAATCAAACAATGTACCTCTTTACAACTACTCAAAATAATTGAAAAAACCAGACTTGATGTCCCAGTTCACATTCCCATTCAACTAATGGGTTCTATCATTCACCAAATTAAATACCACCAATTTTTTATTCCACAACCCAACCCTAGAACCCTGCTTTCCAAACAAACCTCCAATGTCATCCCACTGCATAACTGGTCTATAGCCACAATTCATTCCCACTAATTAATGTCGCTTCATGACCATAACACATAATAAAGGCACTTCACCTATGTATAATTTCATTCATTCCACAATCAACCAGTCTCTTCGAAAGAGATACCAACACACATCTTGTACCACCCCACATATCATGCCCATAGAACCCATACCTGAACAAATAGCACATAAAAAAAGCATAAAAAATTATATTCAAATTAACTAACATGGGTTTATTAATATCCACATTAATATAACCAGGGTGATCATGGAACAAGTTTGATCATGGTTTATCCATTTATTTAACCCAGTGTACATGATTAACCATAATTATAGTTATAATTGTATATAAAAACAACAAAGGAAAATACCACTAGTGTACAATAGAAGACCACCAATGGTCCTGATTTTCAGAATCCATAGAAACACAAAAAACATAATAGATATAGGGATATCAAAATAAAAATGCAACCAAGATCGGCCACACCCTTCACAGTATTTTATTTACAGATGTTTTATTTTGATCATGTAAAATTCATGATTAAATCCCTCTTTCTAGAAGGGTATTAAGCCATTACATACAAGAAAACATTAATTTTCCCACCCCACATGATGTAAAATGAAGGATAAAAAAAAGGAAAATATCTCTATGGATGATCAATGAATGATGTTCCCTGTTGTGCCAAGAACATGGGATGACGCGACCTGCAAGAAAAACACCTACGATGAGTGCGAAGGGCTCCAGAAAGCATGAATGGCACATCCGGGGGGGGGGGGGGAATCCAGGCGCACTAAGAGATACAAAAAGGAATGGGGATGACATGATCTCCGCTTTTTAAGATGCTAGATCCTAAAATATGGGAGTCCATTTAAATGTATTTAAATGTCAGATAATGGATTGGATACACGGGTTTACAGTTTCACATGTTATAATTAATTGTGATTTATTAATTCCCTCAGATATGGTGGAGATAGTCCAATGTATAGTGGAGAGTAACCATGTTTCCTTTAAACAAATAAAAATACCTAATAGTTGCCTAACATGAAAACACAGGAGACTGGAAAATGCGATAAAGGGTGTGACATAGATAATGAGGAAAAATGTTTTGGTATTTCAAGGTTCACCCATACCATAGGAAATTTAAAATATATTTTATGCTACTTAAATTACATTTAAAGGGGTATTAAAATATATTTATGTTAAAATATAAACATTATATGAGTGAAACTGCAATGTCTGGGAGAGGCTGGTAATGAATCACTAATGGGTGATTCATTAAAACCCTTTCAACAATGCCCTTAAAATAGTAGGTGTGGAACCACTTCTTATCAGTTATACTAATGGAAATCAGTGCCACGTATGGCCAATACATGCCAGTGATGCCCATCGGTGCCACCGATGGCCAATCGGTGCCAAAGATTTTGATCGGTGCCACAGTTAGTTTGACTAGAAATTTGGAAACCTCCTCCATGAGTCACCGATGGTCCCCAAAATACATCAAACATCTGGATTTGTAAAATTGATAGACTCTGTGGATATATTCCATTACATCAGATACCTCTCAAACTAATCTCACCCTCAAGAATTGAAGAGGACACCCGAGGAAAAGAGAGTGATCCGAACAACCACACTATATGATACCTCTCACGGACAAACCACCCTACTTTTGATAAAAATTTAGAATTAAACATCAACAACTAGGAAAATATCTCTAACTTATATTTCTAAAATAGCTATGGAGAAAATATGACTCCAATGTCCCAAGAAATCATACAACCACCAAGGGTCACGCTGTCCCGATACAATGATTCGGGATATCCTTCCTCCATGTAAAGATACAATCTACATTTTGAGGCACTGAATTTCCCACATGGGTTTGATTGCATCCAAATTAATTCATCTTTATTACGTATCATGTTCTCCCCTAATCATATTTAGGACATACACAAAAAATTAGATAACAGAGAATCAAATTATCATTCAAAAAGTGAGGTTTACCATTACATCATAAGAAATTCACCAAGTAAACTCAAGATCAAAACACCAAACAGATATGGGTACTGGGCACACATTTGTACCTCTTATTCTAATGTATTCACTTTAAGGACACCATGACTCCATATCACACAAACCAAGGAAATATTCTATCCACAAAGCATCTTATTCATACGATCTTTTATTTTTAATGGTTGTTCCATTAATGTCACATTGTCCTCAATATCTAAATCTCCCCCATCGAGGACGTGGGAGCCATCTTGTATATACCGATGGAGCTAAGAGACATGAAAGACATTGTGGATCCACTCTAACTATGGTTGAAATTCCAGATGAAATGCCACCTCGCCGACTCGCCCCATCACTTCAAAAGGTCTCATGATCCTGGGAGACATCATGCTTCCCATGATAAACCTATCATTTCCACGCTGAGGGTATACCTTTAAGAACAAGTTGTCCTTTAACTCCAAGGGACTCCTCCTATTTTATGTGTAAAAATTTTCTAGTCTAGAGCTTTATTAATCATTTCAAGATAAACTTGAACATTCTATGTAATTCATTGCACCACTTCTAGGACAAGAACACTTTCCTCCCCAACCGTCGTCCAGCACATCAGCGAATGTCATGGTCTTATGTACAAGGCTTTTAATGATTCCCTTCCATTGGTGTAGTTATATCTATTATTATAGCCAAACCCCACTATGGTAACTTGTCGTACCCATGATCTTCTGATTTCCAAATAACATGATCACATCATATAATCCAACATCTGGATGGTCCTATATATCTTCCCATCCTTCTAAGGGTGGAAGGTAGTGCTAAGGAATAACTACGTACCGAAAGCATGTTGTAATCCCTTCTAGACTAATGATGTAAAGTTTGTATCTTGATCTGAAATGATGGATTTGTGAAATCTTATCATCTTCACAACTTCACCAATGTACCTATGTATGAATGAATCTACATCGCTCGACTCTTTAACTTCTTAGAAGTTTGCCGATTTGGTCAATTGGTCCACCACTTCCCAGATGGAATCACATCCTCCCTCATCCCTAGGTACTTTTGTGATGAAATCCATCAAGAATTTATCCCACTTCATCTATGGAATGTCTAAGGGCTAAAACAGACCCCCAAGAACACAGTTTTTAGCCTTCACCTGCTGACACATGAGGCACATTTCCACAAACTACGCCATTGTTCACTTCACTTTGGGCCACCAAAACTGACTTCTTAAGACCCATTACATCATCGAGACTCCTTGATGTACTTCCAAGGGTGTGTTCTAGAACTCACCAAGAAATACCTAATTCATTTCCACTAGGAAAAACAACACCCCTCATAATAACATCCAATTTTTTCTATGCTCTGACCATTAGTCCGAAGAATCACCCCGGCTAACATGATCACGTGTCACCTCAACCGTTGAGTCTACCCATTGATACTCATACACTGACCATTCCAAGGAAAACATTAGTATCATCTAAACCAAAAATCATTTTCCATACTCCACACTCAATCCCGGATGAAAATCAACCAACTCCTATATTTCATTCCTATCATTTGAGGACATCCAAACTAAATTTTTATATGACTTCCTTCTCAATCCATCGACCACCATGTTTCCATTTACTGAGTTTTAGGAGATCTAGATGTCGTTTACTTGAAGGAAAATCATCCACCTCCACTACCGCATGTTCAGGTCTCACTGAAGATGACATTCCTTGAGCTTTTGCGATCTTTGAAAATCATGAAACGTTCTCTAATGAGGTAATGCCGCCACATGTTTAGTGCGAAAACAACTGGTGAACGTTCGAAGTCATGGGTTCCATAGTAACATTCATGAGGGTGTAAATTCTTAGACCCATAATGGATCACTCCCCACTACTGCATCATCACACACCCCAATACTAGTCCAGAAGCATCACAGAACACTTCAATCATTGCACCATACACTAGAAACCTTATAACTGGGGAAATTACCCACTTCCCTTCGAAATAACTAAATTATTATTGGAGATTCTCACTCCATAAAAATATTGTTATTTTGTGGTTAAATATATAAATGGCACTGAAACTTGATAGAATTCAGGTATGAACCTATGATATTTACATGCTAGACCAAGGAAACTACTAACCTATGCCACGTTCTTGGGTGATTCCAATGAAACAACTTCTTCATCCAATGATTGTCCCACTAATATTTTCTACTGGGACAATACTTGTCTAAGAAGCATACCTCTCGTGTCTAGAACATGCACATGGAAATATTCCTATAGAGCTGGTGGTGTTAGATAACGTCCACAATTGTCCTTAGATGCTCGATGTGATACTCCTACAATCATCAGTAGATTGTGATGTATTTGATTAAAACCACCACGAAACAGTCTAGATAATTAAGGAAAACAAATTTTATGAGCCCCATGAACACTGCTGGTGAATTCATAACACTAAATAAAAAGACCACAAACTCAAAGTGACTATTCGTGCACCTGAATGAAGTATTCAGGATGTCACACTCCGTCACCGTAAACAGGTTATAAGCATACTGCAGGTCGATCATAGAGACCTATCATTCATCCATAAAATGGTCAATAATATCTTCTGTCATTGGGAGGGGGTAATAGTTCTCTGTTGTCACCTAATTTTGTCTCTGGTAGTCTATGTCCGGCCTGAGACCACCATCTACCTTCATTGCGAACAAAATTGGATCACCCCCAGTAATACACTCGGTCGGATGAAACCCTTTTTCATCAGGTCATTAACCTAAATCCACAACTCCCACAACTCAGAAGGCTATATCCTATATGGATCCATCGAAATCGTACATGCACTAGTTTTATGTCTGTCCCAAACTCAACATCACCTTAAGGGTGTAGATTCATAACCTCTTCATGTAATAAATCTAGAAACTCCCCAAAAATCACGGAACATCCAACTTATCTGAGTCTATTGATTCTAAAAATAGCTCGTCTAATATGAAAAGAAGGTTCTCTACAGGCTGGAAACCCTCTTGGAAACTATTCTCACCAACAAAAGCTACATTATGGCTACCCACATTCGAGAAAACTAACATTCTCTTGATGCAACATATAAGAGCATGGATAGAAAAAAGTCGATCAATGACTAGTGTGACACAGTATGGCTGCATTTGTAGCTAAAGGAGATCCCCACTAGAATGATGTTGTCCCAAAAACTGTCTACATCTACAAAAAGAATCATACAGGCTGACCTGATATCCATTAGACATACTCAACACTAGGAGCATGGAAAGTCTCTCTACCTATATACCCAAGACATGGTCTAGACTGGGTGCAAAAATGGAGTATTAAGCTCTTGAATCAATCACAAAACATGCATGAGTAATAAACAGAATAAGCGTAACATGAACGAGTTCTGGCCCTGCTGGAACTACTGCAAATGCAGCATTCAAATCCACACACCCAAATCTTATGCCCCTTGACAATCAGTCGCCTCCCCAATTATTCCCTAGTCAAGGTCCCTGAGTAGGGCCCCGTGGTCAGCCTCCTCCAGAACCGTCCAGCCTTGGTGGAGAGGGAGATTACTGCCCCTGCTTCTGGAAAGGCCTAGCTAGTAACTATAACTGTTTAGGTGGGAGTTGAACCTTCCCACTCCCACTGTATTGTACTCGAACAAGGAACTTATTCAATAGATTCCCAAGGCTACCTGAGATAAAGCACCTCGGTCCAAGGCATTTGTAGAAAGGGTAGGAACTTGGAGATCAGAACTGAAACTACTGAGGCATGCTCCCTGTCAGCCAAAATATAGAAGGCCATAATGTTATGTGGACACTACTGAAGGCCTTCTCCTTTGAGGAAATAAACTAGCTCCCCTCTTGCAGCACACCTCCATATGCGTGCATCCCTTCAAATATTCTAGCCTTCTTTTGATCCTCCATCTACAGTGGTAGTGTGAAGGGAGGAACATCATACACATGAGAAATTTGGAATGCCTCTTCCAAGTTCCTTTCCTTTTATTCATCATACAAAAAAGAGGTCCGAATTAAAATGAAGTAGATCCTATAACCTTATCCACATATCCCTCACCGACATATTTCATTTCTAGAGGGAGATAATATCTTTAATATTTTCATACATCA
Organism: Viscum album; assembly: GCA_963277665.1. Taxonomy (NCBI): domain Eukaryota; kingdom Viridiplantae; phylum Streptophyta; class Magnoliopsida; order Santalales; family Viscaceae; genus Viscum; species Viscum album. The sequence goes on along the minus strand of OY728126.1, from coordinate 1,045,285,294 downwards.
TTGTGGAATAAATGAATTCCACCCAAAACTACTTTTCAATGTCAATCCAAGAAAACCATAGTTTTCTTCGTCTACCCAAGTTAGAGAATCCACCACTGACATTCCGCTCCTCACATCTCACTTCAGGCCAGAAGATCCCAGTATGCTATCATAGCATAGATCAAGATGAAAGTGATCATCAGCTCCTTGAGCCAGCTCTCCGTCTCACTGTCCAAGACACTACCATCACACTTTCCCAAAGTCTTCCACAATATGTCACAAAGCAGCTGCTACTTATGGTCATCCTCATCCTCTCGACCATCCTTCTGTTGATCAATCAGATCAACCTACTAGGCCTCAAATTCTCAAAAAACTCTTGGATGATGCTCGGGATCCATAGCTGAAAAATATAACGAGAAACTATTAAGCCTAAGTAGTGGGAAAAATTCATTTTAATTTTTTTGAACAACTTCTTTATCCTAATTTTCCAAAATACCTAAGGAACAGAAGACTGCAAGTCAATATGATTCATGTACCTTTCCTATGGTCTTTACCATGCAATCAGTGTAGCCTCACTTGGTCATTCAGTTTTTCTAGAGTCCTTGCATCATGTCACTTGTGTCCCCAAAATATCATGTACGAGTCGGTCTTACCTGAACAATTTACCACTCAAATATTTAATAACATTTTTTCCTACCATCCCATGAAATAATCACTATGAATAACCTAGAAATCCATTTTATCTCTCAACCATTACATTTGATACCATTCATTCATGAAACTACTTCTTCAAGATGAGGGAATGGACCAAAAAATTCCAGACCGTTCATTCTTAAAGTTGAAGGAGAGATAGTGACCCCTATGAACCTCCTTCAATAGGCCCCAAAGTGGAAGGTAGAACCAAGGTAACATGATCCCATGTCATATGGAAGACATTACCCTTTAAATATAACATGATCTGTAGATAATATGGAAAATCACAAACAACTCCATATACATAATGTTAATGTAATGCCAAAAACCTTTTTTCTCACGTGCATGTAAAATTTAAAGGTCATTCAAGGACCAAAATACTTCAATGTAAAGTACCAAAAGAATAGAAACACATTAGGAATAGTAACTTACCCTAACACCCAAGCACATAATGTACATAATGGTCCTCAATGTCCTCCGAGAAACTTGAAAATAGCTTTACAGACATTGGGTGAGCATAAAGTTATAATATGTAGGGAAAACTAAAGCTACTCGTGCACAAGTGAGGGAACATACTAATGCCCCTGTGAGAAAATAGTAAAACATCATGCAGCTTTGAAGCAATACTAACCTACCAAATATAACCAAGGCAATCTCACTAATGCAATGCAAGCCATGTAATATTATAGTATAATCACATCAATATTTGGGCACCCACAAATAGCTTTTACCACTAGTTTACTACTCATTCCTAATGATATGACGTCTTGATGCTGCCTCTATTCCCATACATAGTCCCACTACCACAACCTAGATGCACGCATCTGGACCACACACAACCACCGCAATGCATGAAGACACATGGACATGAAAACCCACTACCATGCCCAAAGAAAAATGGTCTAGAGAAACCACCGCCTTGTCTAAAGTCACCATGGCATCATCCCAAAGATACACAGGGGAAAAAACCAGACTCGCATACACCTGGGCCCCTCATCCAAAAAAACCCTTCACTGAAGAATCCTAGACATTGGTAATCATCATTCCAGTACAAAATATCTTGATTTGGCCATGTAGTAAGATCTGAAGAGGGTTTGAGGAAGGAAAATCAGTAAACATACATCCATCCTGCCAACGGGGTGTTGGGAAAGAAACCCTCCCCCATTAAATGGAGGTGTTCAGCACATAGTTCTCATCAAGGGTAGGGAGCATGTAGAAATCACAAGTAAATAAAATATATATATATAGGTAATCAAAAAATCAACCCCAACCTATGGTTTTCAGACAGCAAGAAATAATCCTACACTAGAACAGCTTTCACTGCTACTCCTATACACACAACCGTACAACATGCACTGCAAAAGCATAAACCACCCCCTTTCATTAAATTTCAGTTTACGTATTTATTTAAGGGGATTATGTAATATTATTCCAAAAATATAGGGAGACTAAAAATTATTGTCCCACTAAAAAAATAACTAAATAAAACTAATTCCCATTCTACAACAACACAAAACAATGACACAAAAATACACTTGCAATCACACTACACTTTCCAATTCAACTACTATCAACTATCATTCACCCAAGTAAATACCACCCATTCCTTATTCATCAACCCAAACAAGCAGCCCTACTACCGAAAAAATATACCAATGTAACCCTCTTCATAAACGGTTTACAACCACACCACAGTCCCACTATTCGACGTCGCTTCGTGACCACTACACAAGATAAAGGTAGTTCACCTGCCTAAATGTTCATCATTTCCATAATCAATATCTCTCTTATCTTGGGATTCCAACACACCCCCTATACCAACACACATATCAAGACCACAAAACCCAGACCACAAAAAAATACATATCCAAAACCATCATCCAATATTATTCAAATTAAAAAAAAAGGTTCATTAATTTCAACATTAATATAATTAGGGTGATCACAAAAAAAGTTTGATCTTGGGGAATCCATTTATTTAACCAATTTTACATTATTAACCAAAATTCAAGTTATCTATATAAATCAATAAATTAAAGAAAAATACAAGAAGTGAACAAGAAAAGACACTCAATATTCATGATTTTTAGAATCCCTACAGCCACAACACCCATAAGATAATCAAAGATAAAAAATAAAAACAGGTGGCCCAGATCAACCACACCGTAGACATTATTTAATTTATAGAATTTATCTTTTGATCATAATAAAATCACATTTAATTGTCATTCAAAAAAGTGTATCGAGCCATTCCATACAAGAAAACCATTATGTGTCAACCCAACAAGAATCAAAATTAAAGAGAAGAAAAATAAAATCCCAACATGGATGATCAACGATCAATGTCTCACTTGCACCAAAAATAAGGTATGACGTGACATGATTGATGAACTACAAGGCTGAGAGGGATGGGATCCATCATGGGAATATGACACATATCATGAGGAATTCTTGAGTCATAATATGATAAAGAAAAAAATAAAGGAAGAGGGGATTTTGGATTAAGAAGATGTTATATCCTATAATCAAGGAGCCCATTTCAAAGTACATAAATGTTTGATCTTGTATTAGACATGTGAATTTGAGATTTCACACATTGGAATTAATTGGGATTAAATAAATTCCAAATATAAAGTTTGAATATTTCATCATATGACATATATTTTAATTTTTTTCATTAAATGGAGAAAACCCCAAATAGGGGCCTAACTAGAAAACCCAGGACACTGGAAAACATGGAAAAGGTTCTGACATCGATAAAATGGCCATATGTTTTTGTATGTCCAGGGTATCTCATCTAATAGGCGATTTAAAATATCACTTATGCACCATAAATGACTTTTAAAGGGTTATTAAAACAATTTTATGTTAAAAGAGATACGTTACATGAGTGAAACTGAAAAGTTTGGGAGAGGATGGAAATGAATCACCGATGGGTGAGTCACTGAAACCCTGGAACATATGCCTTGGAATTGGTTGGTGTGGATCCACTTTTGATCTATAACATTGATGTCGATCAGTGCCACCAATGGCGATTGGTGCCACTAATGGCCGATCGATGCCATTAATGCATGTCAGTGCCACTGATGGCCGATTGGTGCCACCGATGACTGATTGGTGCCACTAATTTCAATCAGTGCCACCGATGTCGATCGGTGCCCCAATTCATTTAACATGAAATTCTGAAAACTCCACATTGAGTCATCTATGGCCCCTATGATAACTCAAACATCAGGATTATCCAATTTAATGGACTACGAGGGTTTGGTTGATTACATCATTGAAAAATAAATATTTCTAAAAAATTATAACTATTTCTATGAAAATTAGTTTTTCATGGTGATATTTAAAAATTAAATTTTTTTTTCTAATAATATTTTTTTATTTTATAAAAATAATTATATAAGCTTATAATATAAATCAATAAAAATATTTTTTACGATAAATGTATTTTTGATGAAAATAATGAATTTACATCGAACTCAGTTCTTATTTAATAATATATTTTCATAATATAAAATCATTATACATATAATCAAATATGTGGTCATTATTGTTAATTTAATAAATTTATTGGGAAGGTTGTAATGTTATCATATATTAGATTTTACAGTGTCTTGGGATCGCAAGTATCAAAATATATAAATTTAATTTTATTTATTTGAATAAAAATATATAAAAAATATCATTCTGTTTTATTTTAAAACCATTAAAATAAATATCTCCCTAAAAATTCATTAAATAAGATAAAAAATAGAAATATAACTGGTCCACCACATCTTAAATTATCTACATAGGTTCAAATAATATTTCATTCTTCTAGGGAACATTAACCAGATGAGTAATCGTGATCTTAATAACATTATCCTTATACTCCAATATTTATATATGTTTTCATTATTATAAATATCATGAATTATTGGTAAAGAATACGTGTCTATTATATGTGAGTGTTCAAGTATAAACATCCCTTGGAAATATTTATGGAACATATTTGGATCATGAGATTAGTTAAGTTGAAGATCCATGAAATATGATATAGTCCCTTAATGATCAAGAATATTGAAGGGGATGATATACCTAGGGATCTAAATCAAATTATTTCAAAATATCATAACATAATTCTATAGAGATAATCATATGAATACCATATCATAAATTTTGAATTCTTAATTTCATCTATGATTTTAAATATTGGGTTTAGGTAACCCATGTGATTCTATAACTTGTTCTTGAATGAAATTGAGATTATATACCATTTCTTCTACTATATCGAGACCCATTAGTCTTATTTCAAAAAATTATTCCCAATATATTCGAGTTCAACACATCCATACATATAAGATTTCATATGGTTCAATCTAAATTATTGAGGTAAATATAATATTTTAAGAAAAATATTCTAGAGAAAGGAATTGATGACTAACTCCATTGAAAGTCATATAAAAATATCCCAATATGTCAAATATTGTATCAATGGTTTTTTCAGATTGGAAACCATTATTATAATGATAAGAAGTTGTGAAACTCAGCACTGTTTCCTAATCCCACGAATGAATTTTCTAAAATGTCGACTTAAACCACATATCTTTAATAGAAAAAATATAATGTGTTACACCATGAAAAAAACCTCTTCGTTATTATAAAATTTGTAATATGTGAAAGAGGAAAATATTATCAAATATCAATGAATTTTACAATGTTCATAATCTGATAGAATACATTGAAAATATAATAATTTTCATTCAATGTTTTAGGGATTCTGAATACAATATCCACTGTGATGTTTTATAATATCCATGTTGGTGTGGATAATGATTGTAACCTCTACATAAAATTAAGTCTCTCATTCATATATTTGTAACATGATAAGCCCCTATATAAATAAGTTGATTTATTAATCTTTATGCTATCCAAGAGGGTTTAACCTTTCATATGTAAATATATTTTCATTATTTTAGGATGAAAAGTGAATTATAAACTCTAGGATTCAATCATAAACTTCTAAATCATTTATATCATGTATGGGAGTCATAAATGGTTTTTAAACATATCATTCCATAAAAAAGGTTAAACTTGTGAAAATTTTGGAGTATATTTTAATGTAATACATGTTCCTTATATGCCTATTTAATCCACTCATTTATGGATAGTTGAAATTACATTTTCGAATGATATTATTTATCTAATTTACATAGTATATCAATTTCTATTTTCTTCATATCCATATATATTAAACGTATTACCATCCACATCAATGAAAAACTATCGCGGTCCTTATAACTCCTATCGTCATACTCTTTTCACCATCTAATGGTGGTAATGTTTTAAAAATTCATAATGATCAATAATTTCCAACTAGGATCACTGGAAGATAATAATATCAATATTATTGAATTTATAGATTAAAAATTTATCATTACTATATATATCAAACCACTCAAAATATAAATAATTCATCCATATACATAATTAAATAATTTCCATATCTAACTTCAATGCATGATATGGATAATTTTTATTATGATGGTTCAATTGATATGAGGCATAAGCTATCACCATGTCATTAAATATGAGGAGGTATTCATGTATCTTATAAGATGAATCACTATAGATAAAAACAACTTATAAAATTATTATTAGTATAAACACATGATCCCTATGTAACCTTCTCTTCATGTCAAAAATGGGTTGTTTTCATTCATCTATAAAAAAGGAACTATTATCCCATTTACGATAACATGGATAGTTAATTAGATAGTCGATAGTAATTCTCTCTAGAGTAATTATGAAATATAGTTAAAGTACGAATATTATGGGTTACAGTAACATTGATTATTTCGAGATAAAACTAAATAATGTCAATTTTTAGATTTCCCAAAATACCCACTCTTGAGATTAAATTTAATAAAAATGAAATTTATTGTAGATAAAATTCAACGTAGGATGATTTTTCCTAAAAATATTCTTTTTGTATGTTCTTTAATAAAATCATCTTGTCAAAATCCTTATATTCCAAACTCGAGGTAGAAATAAATATGTCATAATTAAAGACTACCACATATTGAAAAAGGTATTATCATTGGAAACTATTCCTTAAACTAATTTTGATGAAAGGGTCATTAGTAAGACTAATGGGAATCGCCATAAATTAATATCATACATACCTCATTTGGATGGTTATCTTTTGTATGTATTGACTCATTGACCTCATTTGATAATATATATTTGATGACAAATATAGAAAAAATGATCCTCATAATTGATAGAAAAAATCATCTATATAGAAAAAAGAATACTTATTCTTTAATGAGAGTGTGATGAGTTCACATTAATCAACTCAGTGTCGAATTGATATATCATTCTTTGTGGTAAAAAGAATAAAAGAAGACCAAAGATAATTACTTCACCTAACGAATCCATTGTCACGAATATCTATGAGTAATTTCTTCTATTATGAAAAAACAATCATATCCAGTAAATATGGGGATGTTTAAATAGGTGTTTCACAAAATATTCATTTAATTAAAAAATAAAAAATATTACTAATAGGACAAAAAGAAAATCCGTCCAAAAAATATTTAAAACTATCACTTAATTAGTATATAATTAATATGACATTTTCTCCATCTATATGAGTTAAAAACAACATTTAATAACAATCATGACCAATATAAAGTATTCACATTCCATCATATGTTCATATTTATTATCCCACTGATAGATGATCACATGTTTGTTTGAAATATTAAATAAAATTCACTTCCTTAGAAATTTATTTAGGATTTATGTATGGAAATCAAATACGTGACTAAAACAACATTTACATTAATTAGAGGGATAATGTCAATATTGAATTGAAAAAAATTCCAAAAAACTCCTATCAAATGATAATTAAATATATGTGATTAATTCATTACACAATTGAGATATTTCACTATTAAATCAATATATAATTTTTTGGTTAAATTTATCTAACTTGATAAAGTTATTTTCAAATAGAAGATATTTTAAATCCATAATGAAGTAACAATTTAATAGTTATATAGTGAATGGTATGTGTACCCTCCAACACTTTGTAATAATAAACAACTGAGAAAATAGTTATTAGGTGATATATTACTTCTTCAATGGGATATTAATGTAATTGGATTCTATGATAATCATTAAAATTTATATTTGGGAAGTGGATTTCATTATAATCATTCTCCTTTCATTAGAAGTATTAGAGCATGTGTGGTGTATTTTATGGAGAAATATCCTTATTCAGGTAATTGGATAACATACACCCAACAATTCCTCATTTAATTTCATTATGAAATTCAATTTCAAGAATTAAACAATTATTAATATGAGAAATACAAGTAAATACATGTACCATTCAAATATTATAGTATTTATAAAATATCATATTTTTCACTCCAATTTTTTAATTTGTTTTTTCACTACATAATTTTTTTTATATAAAAACCAAGAGAATGTTGGTTAATTAAAATACATATATCCATGACAGTGGTTGAAAAATTATTTATCCATATACTCTAAGGTCCTAAATAGATATATCAAGTTGAATACTATGTTTTAATACACTTATGAATTGTATCACCTTATATTCATGGTTGATGATAGTAATAAAGGACTATGAGAAATGTCTTGTAAAATGGGGATGATAGCTAGTAAGAGTGGCATAATACACCAATTTTATCTAATTCAACACCTTATATATTTTATTATTAAAATTAATCATAATTAATTTATTAGAATATATATTATCAATCTCAACCATCTATATGGATTCAATTACTTAATTTTTCCAAATATTCTTGATTGGAGTCCACCGTTGATCTTATTAATTATCCAGATAATAATAATCACAAATACATATCCATGTTCTCAACATTGGATAATCGAAATTATGGTTTTTTGTGGAAATGATCCCCTCATCATTCCATAGGGTTCAGAAAACCCACTAAACAAATATTATTATTCATATGGTAAACAACAAGACAGTATAACAACCATAGTTAGTTGGGTATATCAGTACGTTGTGTGGATTATGAATTTATATTAAGAATAAAAGCATGATTTTATATTCTATATCCGGAATCATTTAAATTATCATGTGTAAAATAGATTCATTTTATGTCATATTAATTAGTAACACTATTACATTAGGTTCTAAAGTTTAATATTACTAATAATCATTTTTAAAACAAAAATAATCATATACAAAACCCACATAATCCTAAAAGATCAATTATATTATTTCTAAATAATTAAAAAAAATTATTATATGAAATATAAGTTTAACCAATTACTTTAATAATAATCATATATTAAATTATTTCATAATGATTTATAAAAAAATTTAGTCAACCCAACTTTATAACCTTACTATGTAAAAACAAATGTTTAATAATGAATATTCAAACTGAATTAGAAAAATTTACTAAGTATACATGACCCAATATTTTTTGCGATATTACCCATATATTTATTTCTTCTAAAACCACTCCACTTTTAGAGATTAGAAAGCATTTTTTTGTATGAAAACATCCCTACAATTTTTATTATAATATATAATTTCCTCTTATAAATAAGATTATAATAAGTGATCATAAATATTGTTTTTCTCATCCTAGATTCCAATGGTAACTAATACATTATATGATACGAAATTTTGCAACCCATATATGTAAACACCCGGAAACTTCAAGGGAAATTTTTGTCTTAATTTATTTGGGATTTAACAAGAACACAGATTCTGACGGCACCTGATTCTGAGGCCCAGTGTGCCCGTAATCAATTTTCGAAGTTTGGATCGGGTATGTTCCGTGAATGAACGAGTGGGTTTTTCTATCATTTGAACCGGTTCTCAGAATCGAAATATGAGGGCACCGATGGAACCATAACACCGGTAATTTCTTAGGAACACCTTTTCCGAAGGTGCAGTTTCTTGGGTGTTGATGTAAATAAAAAGTGGGGAATAAAAATATAATTGTTTTATTTTTATTTCTTCACTAAGCTGTTTAAGTGAAATAAAGTTGTGTCTCAACTTAATTTCTCTTTTCTAAGTGTCAGATCCTAGGTGTGGGAGTTGGAGTTGGACCCACCAGTTGTTAACTCCCCATGAGAGGATTAAGGGTGATGTGGGGCCCACACAAGCCCCCACCTTTTCAAATTCCTTAAATCCATAACCCCCCTTTTAGGTGAGACCACTCACCACCCCCTCTCTCTTCTTTAATCATGCCAACTCACTTAATTAATTAAGTGAGTTATGTTTTTGATTTTTAAAAATTGAAATGCTTGGCTTAATGTAATAAAATAAGATATGTCTTATTTTATTTGAGAGGATTGGTTGTTGTGTGAGGAGATTAGGGATATATAACTCTTTTCTCTAGGGAAGAACTTCATCATCCCACGAAGAACATCAATCCTTCCGTGAAGAACGTCATCTCTTCAACGAAGAACGACTCAGCGACTCCGTTATCTCCATTACCTTTCTCCTCCACGACAAGGGAAGAGACATCGACGCCAGAGTTCTCCAACAACACGTAATCATCCTCTTATATCTGTGATAAAGAGAAGATGACGTCTCCTCAGAATCTCTCCGTTGATGTCTACGGAACCATGCCCCGTGACGCCGCTTTCCGCGACGCTCTTCGAACATCAACTCGTTATCAAGGTAGGGGTTTTATATATGTTTGAATTCATTTTATTGATTCTTCATATCCTAAATTCACGACGATGATGACCAAATGAACATGATCATCATCCTTCACATAACCCATGCTCCTTTTATTTTTATTTTTCACGTGTTCTTCGGGCGTTCTTCAATGCCAAATATTTATTAACGCTGGAAACACGGAGTTTTGTTGAGCGTAATAAATGGATGCGAAGCCCTTGACGCAAGGATCACACATATGCGATCGTTTAATTTTTCGGGCTTGGAATGAAGCCACAATGGCTCACGAAAGAAGGCGTCCAAATATTTATTGACGCTGGAAACATAGAGTTTTGTTGGGTGCAATATGTGGATGTGAAGCCCTAGACGCAAGGATCACAATTATGCAATCGTTTAATTTTTCGGGCTTGGAACTAAGCCGCAATGGCTCACGGAAGGAGGCGGACAAATATTTATCGACGGTAGAAACACAATATTCTACTGAGCGCGACATATGGACATGGAGCTCTCGACCTGAGGATCGCGAATATGCGATCATATTAATTTTCGGGCTTTGAATGAAGATACTGCGACGCACGGAAGGGGGAGACGCAGTGGCGCCGATGACCGGAGGCGACGGCCAGAGCCGTCCGGCCGCCTAGAGGTGGTGGCGCCCCAGCGCGCTGCTGGAATAAAACCCGCCGCCGCACAGCTGCCGTGTTGAGGATCCGGACCTCGCGGCCTCTCGGGATCCGGGAGGCAGTGCGGTGCCAGCTGGCGCCGCCGGTTACAACAAGGGGTCGCGCCCCTTGTGTTCCGCTTGGCCAGCGCCGAGTCGCGGCCGGCCTGCCGGGCTGGGCTGCGGTAGCCGGGTCGAGATGCGCCTGAGTGGGCCAGACCCAGACCCGGGTCGGCTCGACCTGGTTCAGGCCGACCAAGGGGGTCTCGGGCCGGGTCGGACCGGGCCCGAACCACCTATTTTCGGGCAGTTTTCATTCAAACTCCCATAACATGGGCTAAGGACCTCTGATCGATGCACCGTCAGTTGTGATGTGATCCTTGGATCGATACGGTCGTTTAGGTATATTACACTCAATGTTTTGGAGAACTTTGGATACAGCCGAGTTGGTTCGAACCCTAAACTAACCTGGCCCTCAGAGCCGAAACACATATAACTTGAGCTCCGGACGTCCGATTGACGTGCCGTCGACTTTGTTGGATTCTTATTGATGAGACAGGACTTTTGAAATACTTCTACTGAGATTTGGATGTCGTTGGATAGTGGCCAGTATGGATTGTACCTGAAATCCAACAGGGCCCCTAGAACGGAAAAGCTGATAACTTTCAGACCGGACATCCGTCTGACGAACCGTCACCGGCGTTGGTGATCTCGTTGAGAAACGGTCCCTATGAATATAACCTATGAGAGTTCAAATTACAGTTGAGATACGGACGGGTTGGTTCTCACACGAAACCAACCGGGCCCTAGGGACGAAAAGGCTAATAACTCACAGACCGGGCGTCCGATTGACACGCCATCTGTTGCGTTGAGATCCCTATGACGAGGTGGTCCATTGAGATACTTCTTCATGGGACTTTGAGAGACTTGGAGTATCGACCTGTAGCTCGTGGAGCGGACCCTCCCAGAGATGAGCGTGCGTAGTACGGAGACCGTGTAACCGACTGAGACCTGACGACTACTTGACCAACTCGACTTGGAGTGAGTCGACTAGCCCAGTGGACGGAGCACTACTTGTTTGTGTGTCGAACCATGGCGGACGGAGCACTACTTGTGTGACAGTGAAGACCTGCGGTACTCGTCCGGAGTGTACCTCTACTGGCTGTTAGCGGGTGTGCACTACTGTGTTTGGGTGGCATACCCTGGCGGGCAGAACTACTGTGTTTGGGTGGCTGGCCTGTGGTACTCGACAGGAGAAGTACCTCAGCAGTCTTAGGTTAGTGATTAGTATCTCAGATTTGTGATAGGACCAATGTACACTCTAGAGACAGGGCTCTTCAGTAGTAACAATTTTGATAATGAAAATCCCGGTTTGAGCTGAGTCTATGACCTTTGTGTTTACCTCATGATTGAGATGGGTCACTTGATAACTTAGGTATATGTATGGGCATATACTTGGGAAGTGGTTATCCGTTGATTTCATAATCTTAGTGTTTCCTCATGATTGAGATCGGTTATTGGATAACTTAGGTATATGTATGGGCATATACCTAAGTAGAGGTTATCTGTTGAGATATTTCTTTGTGGTTATCCTTGTTGAATTTAGTGAGACCTTGAGGGTCTCGGGGTCCCTACTGAGTATAGTTATACTCACCCCTACACGGGCTATGCTCGCACCTCGTTGTGTCGGTTACAGATGACAGGCAGTGCTGAAAGAGTCCGAGTGTTCAAGGACTGGACGGTACCCAGAGGTGGATCTCTGACGAGTCAGTATCCGGAGGTGGACTTCACGATGTGACGATACTCGGAGGAGGTTTACGGGTGAGAGCGTTGTGGAGGATATTTGTACCTACCCTTCAGGTAGGATCTGTGGTGGACGATCCAGGAGATGCGCTATCTGTACCTACCCTTCAGGTAGGATCTGTGGTGGATGATCCAGGAGCTGTGCCATCTATACCTACCCTTCAGGTAGGATCCGAGGTGGACGACCCAGGAGCAGCTTCTATTCTTCCTGGATTTTGTCTTTTCTATTTTTTTTTGTTTCAGTTGTAGCTGTACTTTTAAGTTGGGTTTGTATTCTGGCCCTTTTTACTTTTCAGCACTTTCTTTTTTTACTTAGTGTTTTACTTACGCTTGTAATCTGTGGTGTTTGTTTACTTTTATAAAGGCAATTCCTTACCAGTTATCGGGATTTACACATTTGGTGCTAGTCGCCAGCCCCTGGACTATGGAAGACGGTCTTGGGGTAGTCATGGCACGGGCCCTGAGGACGGGTCGTGACAAATTGGTATGAGAGGAGTCGGTTCTACTACAGGACTTATAACTCTGATATTTTCATTTCTGTGAAGCAATAGTTTTAAGGGTACCGAGTGTGGTCTTCAGTTCAGGGAGTCCAGTATTGGTGCGGCGGCCGACGTATCCGTACACTAGGACCCTGACTACTGATTCCCGACTTTTTGCACGAAAACACTTATTGTGTGTGTGATTCCAAAATTTTTAAAGTCAGCTCAAACCATGTCAGCTCACCAGGTATAAAATGTTGACCGTGTCGCATCTGTTCAGGATTTCTCCACGCAGCCAGTTAGTTGGAGTTCTGAGATTGTACTCGATGGCGGCCCACCGAGCGACGACGCTCCGGTGCAGGGCCCTCTTTATATGTTGGAACCCTCGGGTGGTGTACCAGTAGCACCACCACCTGTTGGGAAGCAGATGCCACCAGCCATACTAGCGAACTGTGCACACTGGAAGACCGTGTTTCATGAGTTCCAACAGTAGAGGCCTCCGAGGTTACGAGGTGAGGTAGATTCTAAGGCAGTAGAGCACTAGCTTGAGGCGATTTCTAGAGTTTTCCACCAAGATGAGACATCAGTAGAGTGGATGGTGGACTTGGCTTCTAGTGATTTCTAGTGAATGACCATGAGGATGGTCCGCCTAATGATGAGGCTTCGGTACGTGGACCGATGATTGAGGTAGTGCCTTCGGGTAGTGAGTCAGCTATACATCACTACCTGTTGGTCAGCGGTTACAACCGGCGGTACCGGTAGGTGACACATGTAGGCTTACTTCCTCACACGTTTTCCAAAATCAGATACCCTCAAGTTCCGAGGAAAACCTAACTCATAGGTGGGTGAAAAATGGCTTGAGGAGGTGGCTGAATGTTTTCTAGAGCTTATACAGCTTTGGAAGGATGACGTGTTAGTAGCTGAGAAGTCATCGAGGAGTACCGAGCATTCCGGGTACTCGATGAATATTTTTCGATCAGTTCTATAGAGCTCGGACCTCTGAGCGTGGTGATTTTAAGGATATCCGAGCCAGCACCTTTTCTCAATGCATTCCTACTTATGCTAGGGTGCTCGAAATAACCATTGTGTTTGAGAATTATTTTGCTGAATGGATGCAGTCAGTGGAGGTTAGCAGTGGGAAAGCTAGAAACTGGTGCCAGTCTCAGAGACTTCGGCGTGCGAATTTTTTAAGAAGAAGTAAAAAGGACAGATGATTCTGTGAAGCAGTAGACGTGGAGGTAGATCTAGGAGAGCAGCATGAGGCGGTGTACATTTCAACATGTTACAATCACCCACCTTTGTAGACCCCGCCAGGCTTAGGGAGCTGGAGGGCAGGGGAAGAGAGTAGCTGCATGCGGTCAAAGAGTCTGACCCAATGGCTCTAAAAATGATTCAAGGGATAGTATTTGTCCACTACTGGCTGCCATAGTAACAGACGTTGATATGAATCATTCCTTCCTTCCACAAATCTTGTCCCATACCTAGAGTTTCCGGTAAGCCATAGACATGACCCTCACATCTGGAGATACCTTGGGAGGAGACTCGATAATCACACTTACGCCGATAGTGTAGTCTGACCCATGAGGCGAGAGTTTCGGTTGGAATCTCTTGGTGGTAGCATCGAGGCCTTACGACGTTGGTCTCGGTATGGATTGGATTCACAGTTCATGAAAAGATTGACTGTATTAGGAAAAAATGTTTTGGTTTATCTACAATGTTGGGATGGGGTTTTCCTTGGTCAGCGAAAAGGAAAACCCAGGAAGCACAGGATAGAATCATGCATAGAAAGGTGTAGCCGATCACTCTTGAGTTGGCCAACTTCACCCACGTGGCAGAAGGAGTTTTGAGTTTCAGTTCTAATCAGGAAAGGGAGACCTCTAGAGTTTGAGGATGATGATCACATCCTTATACGGGTCTCAACTCAACGAGGTTTACGGAGGTGTGGCCAAGGTGAAAAGTAATCTCTGAGGTTCAGCGAACCTTTTCAAGTCCTCAGTAGGGTAGGCGAGGTGGCTTACCGTTTGTCACATCCACCTCAGTTGCACCAGGTGCACAAAGACTTCCATGTATCTCAACTGGGGAGATACGTTCTTGACCTGACGTATATCATCAACCATAGGGAGCTAGACGTTGGCGATGGGGTGACTTTTGCAGGGTTCCAGTAGAGGTTGAGGATCGACAGGAGCGAGTCCTACAAGGACGGTCGATTCCTCTTGTGCGCGTTCGCCGGTAGCACGGGAACCTCCAGGGGAGCACATGGGAGTTTAAGGCTCAAATGCATGCTCAGTACCACTTTTGTATCCCGAGTTTGTGTTAAAGCTTTACGGGGACGTAAAGCCCTAAGGTGGGAGTAATGTATTGACCCTGAAATTTAAAGGAATTTTTTTTCTTAATTTCTTTGGGATTTTAAAAGAATTTAGTTTTTGACGGCACAAGATTCTGAGGTCCAGTGTGCCCAAAATAAATTTACGAAGTTTGGCTTGGGTACGTTCAGTGAACGAATGAGCGGTTTTTTCTAACTTTTGAACCGGTGCTCGGAATCGAAATCCGAGGGCACCGATGGAACCAGAACGCCACTAATTTTTTTGGAACACCTTTTCCGAAGGTGCATTTTCTTGGGTGTTGATGTAAAAAATGTGGGGAGTAAAAATATAATGGTTTTATTTTTATTTCTTCACTAAGCGGTTTAAGTGAAATAAAGTTGTGTCTCATCTTAATTTATCTTTTCTAAGTGTTAGATCCAAGGTGTGGGAGTTGGAGTGGGACCCACCAGTTGTTAACTTCCCATGAGAGGATTAAGGGTGAGGTGGAGCCCACACGAGCCCCCACCTTTTCAAATTCCTTAACTCCATAACCCCCCTTTAATATGAGACCACTCACCTCCCCCTCTCTCTTCTTTAATCATGCCAACTCACTTAATTAATTAAGTGAGTTATGTGTTTGATTTTTAAAAATTGAAATGTTTGGCTTGATGTAATAAAATAAGATAAGTGTTGTTTTATTTGAGAGGGTTGGTTGTTGTGTGTGGAGATTGGGGAGATAGAACTATTTTCTCTAGGGAAGAACTTCATCCTCCCACGAAGAGCTTCAATCCTTCCACTAAGAACGTCATCTCTTCAACGAAGAACGACTCAGCGAATCCGGTATTTCCATTCCCTTTCTCCTCCGCGACAAGGGAAGATACATCGACACGGGAGTTCTCCAACGACATGTAATCATCCTCTTCTCTCCGTGATAAAGAGAAAACGATGTCTCCTCAGACGCTCTCTGTTGACGTCTACGGAACCATGCCCCGTCACGCCGCTTTTCGCGACGCTCTTTGAACATCAACTCGTTATAAAGGTAGGGGTTTTATATATGTTTGATTTCGTTTTATTGGTTCTTCATATCCTAAATTCACGATGATGATGACCAAATGAACATGATCATCGTCCTGTACATAAACCATGCTCTTTTTTTTATTCTTCACGTGTTCTTCGTGCATTCTTCAATGCCAAATATTTATTGACGCTGGAAACACGGAGTTTTGATGAGCGCAATATGTGTATGCGAAGCCCTTGATGAAAAGATCACAAATATGCGATCGTTTAATTTTTTGGGCTTGGAACGAAGCCGCAATGGCTCACGAAAGAAGGCATCCAAATATTTATTGACGCTGGAAACGTAGAGTTTTGTTGGGCGCAATATATGGATGTGAAGCCCTCGATGCAAGGATCACAAATATGCGATCGTTTAATTTTTCAGGCTTAGAACGAAGCCTCAATGGCTCGTGGAAGGAGGCGGCTAAATATTTATCGACGCTGGAAACACAATATTCTGTTGAGCGTGACATATGGACATGGAGCTCTCGACCCAAGGATCACGAATATGCGATCATTTTAATTTTCAGGCTTTGAATGAAGATACAGCGACGCACGGAAGGGGGAGACGCGGCGGCGGCCAGAGCCGTCTGACCGCCTGGAAGTGGTGGCGCCCCAGCGCACTGCTGGAAGAAAACCCGCCGCCGCACAGCCGCAGTGGCGGGGAGCCGGACCCCGCGACCGCGTGGGATTCAAGAGGTAGGGTGGTGCCAGCTGGCGCCGCCGGTTACAACAATGGGTTGCACCCCTTCTGTTCTGCTCGGTCAGTGCCGAGTCCCGGAAGGCCTGCCGGGCCGGGCCGCGCCACCTAGGCTGGGCCGCGCCCGAGTGGGCCAGACCCAGAACCGGGTCGGGTTGAACCGGTTTGGGCTGACCCAGTGGGTCTCGGGCCGGGTCGGACCGGGCCCGAACCCCCTATTTTCGGGCAGTTCTCGTTCAAACCCCCATAACATGGGTTACAGACCTCCGATCGATGCACCGTCAGTTGTGATGTGATCCTTGGATCGAAACGGTCATTTCAGTATATTACACTCAAGGTTTTGGAGAATTTGGGTACGAGTGGGTTGGTTCGAACCTGAAACCAACCGGGCCCTCGGAGCGGAAACACTTATAACTTGAGCTCCGGACATCCGATTGACGTGTCGTTGCCTTTGTTGGATTCCTCTTGATGAGACAAGACTTTTGACATACTTCGCCTGAGATTTGGATGTAGTTGGATAGTGGCAGGGTTGGATTGTACCCAAAATCCAACCGGGCCCCAGGAACGGAAAAGCTGATAACTTTCAGACCAGACGTCCGTTTGACGAACTGTCAGCGGCGTTGGTGATCTCGTTGAGAAACAGTCCCTATGAATATAACCTATGAGAGTTCGGGGTACAGTTGAGATACGACCGGGTTGGTTCGCACATGAAACCAACCAGGCCCCGAGGACGAAAAGGCTAATAACTCATAGACCAGGCGTCCGATTGACGCACCGTCTGTTGCATTGAAACCCCTATGACGAGGCGGTCCATTGAGATACTTCTTCATGAGAATTTGAGTTAATAGGGGTATCGACCTTTAGCTTGTGGAGCAGACCCTCCCAGAGATGTGTGTGCGGAGTACGAAGACCGTGTAGCCGACTGAGGCCTGACGACTGCATGACCGACTCAACTTGGAGGGAGTCGACCAACCCAGTGGACGGAGCACTACTTGTTTGGGTGCAGACCCGTGGCAGACGAAGCACTACCTGTGTGACAGTTCAGACCCGCGGTACTCGTCCGGAGAGTACCTCTGCAGGCTATTAGGGTGTGTGCACTACTGTGTTTGGGTGGAATACCCCGGCAGGAAGCACTACGGTTTTTGGGTGGCAGGCCCACTGTACTCGACAGGAGGAGTACCTCAGCAGTCTTAGGTTAGTGAGCAGTACCTCAGAGTCGTGACAGGACCACTGTACACTCCAGATACGGGGCTCTCCAGCAGTTACTGTTTCGATAATGAAAATCATGGGTTGAGCTGAGTCTATGACCTTTGTGTTTACCTCATGATTGAGATGGGTCACTTGATAACTTAGGTATATGTATGGGCATATACCTGGGTAGTGGTTATCCGTTGATTTCAGAATCTTAGTGTTTCCTCATGATTGAGATGGGTTACTTGATAACTTAGTTATATGTATGGGCATATACCTAAGTAGATGTAATCTGTTGAGATATTTATTTGTGGTTATCCTTGTTGGATTTAGTGAGACCTTGAGGGTCTCGGGGTCCCTAATAGGTATCGTTATACTCACCCCTGCACAGGCTATGCCTGCACCTCGTTGTGTTGGTTACAGACGACGGGCAGTGCTGACAGAGGCCAAGGGTTCGGGGACTAGACGGTACCCGGAGGTGGATCTCCGACGAGTCAGTATCTGGAGGGGGACTTCACGACGTGACGATAATCGGAGGAGGTTGATGGGTGAGAGCGTGGTGGAGGCTATCTGTACATACCCTTCAGGTAGGATCCGTGGGGGATGATCCAGGAGCTGCACTATCTGTACCTACCCTTCAGGTAGGATCCGTAGTGGATGATCCAGGAGCTGCACTATCTGTACCTACCCTTTAGGTAGGATCCAAGGTGGACGACCTAGGAGTTGCTTCTATTTTCCAGTTGTTTGTCTTTTGTGTTGTTTTTCCTTTCAGGTGTAGCTGTACATTTTAGTTGGGTTTGTATTCTGGCCCTTTTTACTTTTCAGCACTTTCTTTTGTACTTAGTGTTTTACTTCCGCTTGTACTCTGTGGTGTTTGTTTATATAAAGGCAATTCCTTCCCAGTTATCGGGATTTACGCCTTGGGTGCTAGTCGCCAGCCCTTGGCCTATGGAAGGCGGGCTTGGGGTACTCACGGCACGGGCCCCGAGGACGGGTCGTGACAATATATTTCATAATTTGATAATAGATTTAATAATTGAATATTTATTACATTAGATTATTCTCCACACAATAATCATATATGTTTTTAAATTTGGAAACAAGGATACATAAAAAATATCTTAAAATATTATATTATTCTTTAATAATGTTCATAAAAAATAAACATTCATTGAAATATCTTTCATATAAATTTTTTCCATTACTTCAGGAATGTAAAGATAAGTAATGGTGAGATCATATGATTATTATGCGAAATCATTTGATATAAAGAGGATCACGTAAAAAATGAGCATATGGGAATTAAATTATTATAATAACATCTAACACCATATCCGTTATATCATATATAATAACCAGGATTAATATAATAAATCATAGTAATTTATAATATATGAATAATAAAGGAATCAAATAATATGGACTATGAGAGAACCACATTTTAATATGAAAGAAAATAATTTTATGCATATAATAATAGAAAATAATTTTATTAATTTTGTTACATATATAGGACAATAATAATGTGTTTGGGTCACCCACATTCCATTATATCCATAGATAATCATCACTTACATGACAATCATAATAAATAATGTCAGTTAATAAATTTGGTTCACCTCCCATTCTATTAATTTTTTTATCCTTATATACCCCTCTTCACATTGAGAATTAAATTTATATATAAATAATGGAGAACCCATCACATTATCATAATCCCTTCATATTTGTTCCATAAGATTATAAATAGTTCCTCATATATCAAAACTCATGGAAAAGTAACATGTCTTATTAACATTTTGACATGTAATGATATCATCACATGTTTGAAATAAATGGGTTTTATAATCCTCAATCCATCGTAATCATAAAAGATCCATAGAAATAACAATGATGGATGAATTGGATCATACATAAATTAATAAATAATAAAAATCAAGGGATGTTATCTGAAATGAAAAATCCTTTAAAAGGCATGATAAATAATTTCTCTTTGAAAAACCATTTTCAAATTAAAAAAAACAAATTTTAATATAAAAACATTT
The DNA here is from genome assembly GCA_963277665.1 of Viscum album. Taxonomy (NCBI): domain Eukaryota; kingdom Viridiplantae; phylum Streptophyta; class Magnoliopsida; order Santalales; family Viscaceae; genus Viscum; species Viscum album. The sequence goes on along the minus strand of OY728126.1, from coordinate 1,045,264,702 downwards.
ATAAAATAATATGGTAATATTTTTCATTGAATATAATCAGGGGAACATCTAGTTGAAGAATCAAAAAGTAGTTTCATCACAATGATGGGAAATTCCATTAATCCATATATATAAGAAATGATTTCATTAATATAATTATTAAAAATATAATTTTGATTGATTCAAAAAAGGGAAATAATATTATATTTTAAACATTTTCTAAATTTAAATCATTCATAAAATTTATTTTAAAAAAATCAACGTTTAATTTTAATATTATTCTTGAATTTATTTTATTAAACATTATTAGGAATAATTTTTTTTGACTAAATAGAAAAATAATGTATGTTTCAATGAAATTGTTCATTCAGTATCATGAGAAGTTATAGAAATGAAATGAAGGGTAAACATATAGTCTATATAAAATCACCAATGAAGAAGAAAATTAATTATATTATTGAGAGGTGTAACAAGAAATTTTATCATTAGAGACCAAATCACAATAAATCACGATAGACAATAAGATTGTAATTTAAATCCCTTACCTTAATATTGTCATGTTTTTTAAGGATTCTAACAATTGATATAATCAATATTAATGTATTGTAAATTTATTAAATAATTAGGTAAAACATGATTAGTATCATGTATGATTCTATTAGAGGTATTTAACATAGATTTTAGACTATTTACTAATTGATATCATTATTTTTGGGAGTTATCATTTTAATTTTTCATGAGATGTTAGATTTGGTAACTCATGTAATTGAATTTTCATCATTATTTTATCGTCTAAAAAACTTTAATCATGTTATATATATAATATATATTCATTAAATATATAGATTCATAAAAAATAGATAGATATATACAAATCGATTTCCCTATGCATGGAGAAAGTATGTTTTATATACATGAAGGATTTTTTTATTTTTTGAAATATAGAAATATCATAAATTAAATAATAATCTACATTTATTATACCAATATATTATTTTTTATATCATACATATTTATTAAATTTATCATTATTACCAATCATGATAATAAAAAAATAAAAATGTATTGTATTTATTAATGGAGGTTATTATCCACATATAAACATCACTAAAATTACAAAATTTCCAATGTATCATAATTTAAGAGTAATTATAAGTGATTATAATTAAAAAAAATTATATCATAAATATAAAATATAAACCATTATCCCACCAATAATGTAGTACCCCCATTTTTTGTTATGTAACCCTTACTTGATGCTTTTCATTGTTTTAAAGTTAATATTGTTGAATGGGAGAGTTGGGATAACATGGAATGATGTTTTGAGGTAATGGGGAAGTTGCACGAGAGGTGCACATTTTTTCTAAACTGTGTGGCCAAACCTTGTGCAATGGGTCTTGGAGGAAGTGGAATCCGCACGGTTGGCACACAGTTTGTTTGACCGTGCAACCAAACCATGCATGTAGGGTGGTCGAGCTAGTAGCTAATGCACGGTTAGCCCACGGTTGTCAAACCGTGCGAAATAAACATGCATCCACTTAAATGAGATCCTATAATGGTGTATCTCATGCATTTTTGCCTCTATATATCTCTTTTTTCTCCTAAGTAGCCCTAACTCGGGATTTTGGTTCTCCTAAGGTCAAGAGGGTTCTCCCATCATTCTAGAGGATATCCAAAGGCTTCTCTAGGAGAATCGAAGCCAGATTCTTGAGGTATGTGATCGTTCTTGTTTGAATTCATAGATCTACTCAGATCTACTTCTCATCTTCTCTCGGTTTCTTAGATCTACACCCGTTATGGGTATATCTATGTGTGTGGATTCCAAATATGACGAGATTTGGTCTTGGTTGTGTTGGGAGAGGAGATATAAGGAGGATCCATGGTGAATCTGCCCGGTTTTCTTGTGCGTTCTTCGTTTGTTAGGGTTTTCATCAAAACCTTTGAGGTAGGAGGCTTCACTCTTTACTCCTCTTGTTAGAATTGATTGGATTAGTTTCAACTTGGGGTATTTGAATGAAATTGGTTATGAATATCATGGAATAAATCTTTTTTAGTGATGATTTATTGTTTTGATAAATTGTAGAATCTTGGTGAATTGTTGTGAAAATTGATTTGGCTTCTTGAATTTAAAATGTTTATTTTAAATTATGGATTTTATGGAATGGTAAATGGTTTTATAAAAGATGGGTTTTCAATAAAAATGGGTGTTTTATTTAAATGGTTTTGTATTGAAATGGCTTAATGAAATTGGATCATTCTTTGGTTTTCAATAAATGTACGGTTTTATTGAAATTGTTTTAATTGGTTGAACACACTTGGTTTTGATAGAAATGGTTTTCAATAAAAGGTGTTTTATTGAAAGGATGGTTTGGGCATGATTTTTGTGAACATGTGGTGTGTGTTCATGTTGCATATACGAGGCTTGGTTGAAATAAGACCTTGTGCTCGGTGCCAAATATTTAATGGAACATGATACTTTTAAGTACGGGGCTTGGTTGAAATTAGACCTTGTGCTCGGTGCCAAAGGTGTAAGGGAACATCAGAAACAATTACCTTGTGACTACTTGGTAGATGGATGAGAAACCTATCATGAGTATGGAACTTTCATAACGAAGCATGCATGGTTGATTTTACGGGTTTGTGAAATGGTTGGGTATGCCAAAACGAGAGGTTTGTGAAATGGTTCGAAAGCTTGTTTGATTATTTTTCTGGAGAAAATATCTTGTTGGAAATTGGTTTCAAATGTACTTGGATGTTTTTGGGTATGAATGGTTTTGGAATATGTTTATATCTTATTATAAACTGTTTTGAGAAAATGTTTTATATAAATTTTTATAACTCTTATATCCTAGTGGCATGAGTAGGGAAGTCATTGGGGAAATATTTCTGAGTTATATACTCACCCTGGCTTTGTCACATGGGTGCTTGTGTTGATGTTGTATTCCGAGATACTGGTAAAGATAAATCATCTTATTTCTAGTGGCTCGGGGTGATGCTTGGGAGATTTTTTGGAGCTGAGAGCTTGCGGAGCATGGAGTCGTGGTGATTCTTGAGAGTCTTGATTTGTTCTTCCACTGTGTATTTTGATTTTTGGTTTGGTCTTCCGCTGTTGCGTACTCTGATGTGGTTTAATATATATGAATTTGTTTATTGTTCTTTCATTTGTTCATGCATCATATAGAAAATAGTTGGTTTATGGGTTGATTTCATAAAGGGTAAATTGTCCCCCAATTGTACTTGAATCCCTTCGGCATTTATTTCCAGCCTTTGGCGTCATGGGGATGTCACTTATGGCCTAGTAATGACTCATTGAGCTCTCAAGCCAATAAGAATTGGCGGGTCATTACAAATGGTATCAGCTTGTTCGGTCCTTGTCTAACAAGTAGTAAACAATGTTCTTGGTCCTGGAGTTTAAATTCATTCTTGTCTATTCCTTAGGTAGAAATCATAGACTGGAGTAGAATTTTCAGATATTGAAATGTATAACATAAATGGACATCGATAACCCGTTTATGCTGAACATCAAGTTACCAGGGTGTTGGGTACATAAGTGTTTTTGATACACTTTTAGAATGTTGGGGATGCTCAATTTCATGGGTTTAGAAAATGAGATAAGAATAAAATGCATTGTAGAGGAATGACTTCCTACTAGTATTTGATATTTCACTATGAGGAATGAATAAAGATTTTGTGCATGGTGCCAATTATTGAAAAATGTAGAAATTGTTTTCAAGTGAAAGATTTCGAAAATAGGGTATTTGGTGTATTTTGAAAATGTTTTTATTTTCAAAAAGTATGTTGAATGTTTCAAAAATGGTTGAACATGGAAAAAGGTTGTTTTTGGAAAAACAATGTTGTGATAGATGTGGTGATAGAATTTGAAATGCTAAGCCAAAAGTTGCTAGAGAGTGAGATTGACAGAGTTCGTTGTCCATTTAGAAAATGGAAAATGTGGAAAGGTGGAAATCCTCATCGTGATAGTGTTGTCTAATGCGATTACTAATGCTTGATGTCTAAGGAAGTGAGACTCAAGTTTGGTTTTTCTATTTTTAGATAATGGGTAAGTGTCATAGAGACCAACCGGTAGTGGCCGATGATAATGTGGTTTCACCGTGACCCAGATGAACTAGAGTTAGTCCAGAGCATAGTGCAAGCTTTCCAAGCTCTGGGATGTGTGAATAAAGGGATCAACCAAAGCATGTTGATTATGCGACTCAGTTCCAAAAGCAGGATCCACCCGTCTTTATGGGTGATTCTGACCTAGAAAGGGCAGAGAAGTGGCTATCCAGAATGAACAGAATTTACAAATTCTTGGGGAAATTGGTAGAGCTAAAATTAAATCTAGAAACGTGTAAGCTATAGGATCTTACACTTCAGTGGTGGGAGTGGTTAGTCCAAGTGGGAACGAACCAGGGTATGATGTGGGAAGGTTTTTTAGGATTTGTTTAATAAACAATTCTACCCACAAACGTTCATAATTTAGCGCACAATTGATTTATTCAATCTAAAGAAAGAGCATATGTCAGGGACGGTGTATGAAACTATGTTTATGAACATAGTGTGGTTTCCACTCAAGGTGGCAGGTAGCACGTCATTGAAGGCAAAGATCTTTGAACCGGGGTTAAGGTAAAAGATCTATTCAAAATAGTAGTGCTATGTATCAGTGATTACACAGAGATGGTGAATCGAGCATCGGTGACTGAGCGGGATCTGTTGGGAGCTTCGAGTGGAGGAAGCATGGTGGTACCCATGGGGAAGAGTGGGATCTCTAACGCGAGGTTCAAGAAGATTTTACGATTAATCTCCTTCTGTGGACCAATCCTAACTCACTTCTGTCTTACTGGATGGCACCTACTGAATAGTGGTAATTGAAAGTGTAGTTAGAGGAGCTAGAAAGCAAGGGTTTCATTCTTCCAAGTACATCTCCGTGTGAAGAACCAGTTTTGTTCATGAAGAATGCAGATGGAACTCGTCGACTGTGTGTTTATTATCGTAATCTTAACCAAGTTACAATAAAGAATAGATATCCGCATCCACACATTGATGATCTGTTCGATCAATTTAGAGGATCTCAGTGGTTCTCCAATATTGAATTGTGATCAGGATATCCCCAATTGCGAGTTTGGAAGGGGGATATTCCAATGACAGCTTTCAAAAGAAGATATGGCCACTACGAAAATATATTCATCCCTTTCAGTCTAACAAATGCACCATCGATCTTCATGGCTTTAATGAATCAGATATTTCAATGATATCTAGATTCTTTTGTTGTAGTATTTGACGATAATATCTTGGTGTATTCAAAGACAAAGGTTGATCATGAGTTGCACCTAGAAATAGTGTTAAAAATCATGAGAGATCATCGTTTGTATGCCAAATTATCAAAGTGTGATTTTTTATACAGGAAGTATGTTTCCTTGGCCATGTCATTTCTAAGAAAGGAATTTCTATTTATCCTGAAAAGATAGAAGACGTCATCTCCTGGAACCCAATAAATAATGTGCTCGAGATACGTAGTTTTCTTAGTCTATCTGGTTACTACCGACGCTTTGTGCGTGATTTCTCACGACTAGTGTCACAAATTCCAGCTCTGACAAAGAAGAATGCTCCATTCCAATGGACAGAAGAATGTCAGAAGTCTTTCTAGGAACTGAAGTTTAATCTTAATTAGAACCCATCTTGATCTTTCCTGAATCAGGGTAGGGGTGTGTGGTGTATTGTGATTATTTAGGATCAGGGTTGGGTTGTGTTCTCATGAAAAGAGATCATGTGGTTGCTTATGGTTCAAGGCAGTTGAGGGTGCATGAGAAAAATTATCCAACACATGATTTGGAGTTGGCTGCAGTCATCCATGCTTTGAAAACATGGATGTCACGACCCGTCCCGATGGGGCCCGAGCCGCAACTCCCCAAGCCCCCCTCCAATAGGCCAGGGGCTGGTGACTAGCACCGAGTAGGCATGCTACTAACATGTGAGGCATTTCCTATAAACCTATACACACACACACACATCTCCAAGCCCACAATGGTGAAAGTAAAAACGAATAAAATGAAAAGGTACATGAATACACTAAAAACCAACCACAGAGCACGACAGGGAAGGAAATTACAATAATGTAAAACCCTGGGCCAAAAGTACATGCCCACCAAAAGAAAGTCTGCAACAAGATCCAACCTGTAGAGAAAAGTACTAGGACTACAATCCACCACCGAAGGAACACACCTCGGCCTGTCTGATCTCACTGAGCACTGTCCGGTCCTGGTCCTCCTAGAATACTGTCAAAGGCTCCCTCGTCTGCCCAAGACATGACACATGCGGGAAAAGCCAGTGTATGGGTGAGTATAACAGTACCTAGTAGGACACCCCAAAAACTTCAAAGGAAACACAAAAAAGAAAAATACCTCATAAAAAGGTACAATTAGCTTTACAAAGTAAATGTCTATGGAACATATAATAAGAATATCCAGATATACGCATACATAGAGAACCATCGCGAAACCACCACTAAGATCCAGCTTGAAGATGCCACTAAGAATATAACCGGGAGAACACACTCCTAGGTCTGAAGAGGGAGTTGCGAAGTACTCGTTCCGGGAGAACACACTCCATGAGTACCTTGAGAACATGATGCTCAGGTGATGACCAAGTCATGGGGTGACTCCGAAAACTCAGTCTGAGCTAATCCGCTTAGCAGAGAATCGGCGCCCGAGTAAGGTATATCATGTCGATACCAAGAACTCTACCTAGGGTATCAGGAATGAATAAAGGATCCGGCTCTAAATCTCTTAGAGGGGATTCCAACAACTCTATTCAAGAAGTTATGCTGAAGGGATCATACTGCATGAAAGATTTGATACCAGAACCTTCAGGGGATTACCAAGGGTATGAAACCTAAGAACTAGTCTATGTCATAGAAGGCATGTGGCTCTAGCCATGAAGAAAAAGTTACACGGCGTGTAGTATGGTTACATGTCGTGTTCCGTGACCCCGGGTACTGCCTATGTAAACGGCTCGTTTCCTTCAGCTTGTAGGATAGAAAACAACTACACGACATGTAGAAGAAATCAAACGCCGTTTTTGAGTGATTGGGTTTGCTCCATGTACGCTGGCCATGTGCCCGTATACGGTCTCTGCCCGTGTCTGTGTCACCTGCCCGTGTACCAGTACATGGGGTACCCCGTGTCTCTGGCCGGGTCTGGCTGGGGAGGGGTATACAAGGAACGTCCATGGCCGTGTACCCTTCCCGTGTCTGTGTACTCCATGAGTACACATCGGGTAACCCTTCTGACGAACACACGCCGTGTAGCCCATACTACACGGCGTGTAGTCGGGAAAATTTCAAAAACCACATCTTCCTCCGCGTGCCTCGACCGATCTTTCGGATCTCGATTCTTTCGTCCGTTTTCCGCAAAAATCCAGATACCGGGTCTCCACATCTCCATGAAGCCGAATCCATGGGTTTCAGGCCTTCAATCGCCTCCAAAATCCGATTACGGCCATCAGAGAGGAAATCGTCCGAAGAACGATTTCTTCCGATCCGCTTCGATCCGTCCACCGAAACCGTCATCGCACCTCTGCAAGACCGCTGCAGTGTTGATCCTTCAATTTGGGATCGTTGCATCACAGAATAGACGTGCAACGATCCATTGTTCATCGTCCCAAAAAGAACGCAAAGAACGCTCACAAAGAACGCGAGAATTTGGGGAATAACACACAACAAATCGAGAGGTACAAACCTCGATCGATGTTCGTGTCGATCTTGGTTCATCAGCATTAGAAGGTTGAACAAAAACAAACAAATAACAAGAATCAAATCCCCCAAAATCCCCGCAAAATCCCATCCCGCAAGAACGATCGATCTGCGTGCTAATCTGTTCGTAGATTAGTCTGCGTTCGTCATGGAAATAAAAAACGGGGAAGAATTAAAGATCAAAAAAACATCCTATCTGGATTCACTGCATTTCCTGGAGAATATCCGCTCGCCACATCGTCGTCGCCATTGAAATCCATCAAGAACGTCGCCGCCTCCACGTTGGGGGTTTCCTCCAGAGCCGCCAAGGGTTTTCAGGGTTATGGGGTTTGTAACCCTGGACCCTGGCGCAAGCCTCTATTTAAAGAGGATAAAAAAATGATTTAAAAGATCTCACTGCAGAAATAAAATATTTTTATAAATATTTTATTACCGTTGCGTCAAAAAACAAGATTTCACCACCGACCCGCGTCGGCCGAAGTTAGGCCTTGCCTAAGGTAAAATCGATGTTCTGAACGCAATGGTGCCCTTAGATTTCAGATCCGAGCACCCATTCGGGAGTTATCCACTTTTACAGGAAAATTACATGCGCTCGTAATTTAATTATTAAATTAAATTCAAACATTTGTTCCAGGCCTACTGGGCCTCGGAACCGCACGCCGTCTCAGAGCCTGGTCTCAAAGGAATTCCTATATAATATTAAAATAATACATGGAAAAATCCGGGACATTACATCACACCCACCTCCGGGATTTTGCATCCCCGAAAAGCCAAAACAAAGGCTACTAAAAAAGATGTGGGTCCTGCAAGAGAATCTGAGCCTCCCTCTCCCACGTGCTCTCCTGGAGATTCCCATGCTGCCACCAAACACAAACCAAGGGAATAGCTCTTCCACGAAGGATCTTCTCCTTCCGATCCTTGATCTCCACTGGGTACTCAGCAAAGGTCGCTCCATCGTCGATGTCCAGCTCGCCCTAGTCGATGACGTGCGAGGGATCATGCACATACCTCCGTAGCTGCGACACATGGAAGACCTTGTGTACCCGGTCCATATGAGGAGGTAGAGCCAAGCGATATGCCACCTCGCTAACTCTACTCAAAATCTGAAAAGGGCCAACAAACTTCGGAGATAGCTTGCCGCCTCGGCCAAATCTCCACAATCCCCATCGAGGTGAGACCTAAAGAAACACATGGTCTCCTTCCTCGAACTCCAAGGGCCTCCATCTCCAGTCGGAATAAGACTTCTGCCGACTCTGTACAGTCTTCATCTGCTCCTGGATGACCTGCACCTTCTCTGTAGTAGCTCTCACCATCTCTCGGCCCATGAGTGGTGACTCACCCGGGTCAGTCCAGCAAAGTGGGGACCTGCAAGGTCTCCTGTATAGAGCCTCGAATGGTGCCATACCGATTGTGGAATGATAACTGTTGTTATAAGAAAATTCCACCAGTGCTAGGTGATCCTCCCAACTACGACCAAAGTCAAGTATTCAAGCTCGTAGCATATCCTCCAGGACCTGGATGGTCCGCTCTGTCTGACCATCAGTCTGGGGATGAAACGATGTGCTCAAGCATAACTGAGTCCCAAAAGCTTCTTGTAATCCCTTCCACAATTGGGATGTGAAACGAGCATCAAGATCTGAGACGATCGTGGATGGTACTCCATGAATCCGAACTATCTCTTTCACGTAGAGGCGTCCCAAGCTCTCTACTGAACTCTGCTCCCGTATGGCTAGGAAGTGGGCCGACTTGGTGAGTCAATCGATGATCACCCAGATGGAATCATGTCACATAGACGTATGTGGTAAACCCATCACGAAGTCCATGGATATTCTGTCCCACTTATACTCTGGCACCTCAAGGGGCTGAGTCAAACCTGCTGGAACCTGGTGCTCAGCCTTTACTTACTGACAAGTAAGGCACCGAGAAACAAACTCTGCCACACTCTTCTTCATCCATGGCCACCAGAACTAATGTTGGAGGTCCTGGTACATCTTTTCCACGCCTGGATGCACCACCAAAGGGGATGTATGGAACTCCCTCAGAACCTCATCTCGCAACGTCACTGGTACTATCGTGCGTCCTCTGAAAAGGACATCGTGCTCTCCACCTTCTTAATATCCATCAGTAGCATCACCTGTGGATATCTGAGCACGTAGAGTCTCACAACTAGCATCCTCATGATGGGCTTCCCTGACTCGCTGTAAGAGCGGAGAGGTAACAACCATCGACTGAAGGTATTCTCCCTCATCTCCATCCACAAAGGATAACTCCAAAGAGTCCAACTGCCTTGACGCCTCATCCAACAACTATGAACTAGATTTACTATTGAGAGCATCTGCCACCATGTTCCCCTTCCTAGGAGTATAAACGATCTCAAAGTCGTAATCCTGGAGCAACTCAAGCCATCGCCTCTATCTCAAATTCAGATCCTTCTGAGAAAAGATATATCTAAGACTCTTTTGATCAGAGTAGGCGGTAAACCTCTTGCCCATCAGGTAGTGCCGCCACATCTTCAATGCGAAGACTACCGCTGCCAACTCCAGATCATGGGTCACGTAGTTCTGCTCATGTGTTCTCAACTGACGTGAGACATAGGCACTCACCGCTTGCCTCTGCATCAGGACAAAACCAAGCGCGGTTCCTGATGCGTCGCACAACACTACATACTCGACACCCTCCTTCGGTAATCTCAAGATCGGGGCGCTCGTCAGACTCTGTCTCAACTGTTTGAAAGTTCGTTGGCACCTCTCGGTCCACACGAAAGGTTGTCCCTTTCGGGTCAAAGATGTCATGGGTGCTGCAATCCTGGAGAAATCATGGATGAATCTACGATAGTAGCCTGCCAACCCAAGGAAACTCTACACCTCCATCATGCTCTGGGGAGGATCCCATGCTAGCACTGCCTCCACCTTTGATGGGTCCACTACTACACCATCTGCTGAGATAACGTGTCCCAGAAAGTGGACCTCCTATAACCAGAACTGACACTTTAAGAGTTTCCCATACAACTGGTGCTCTCGGAGTGTGTCCATAACCATCCTTAGGTGTCTCGCGTGCTCCTCCTTGGATGCAGAGTACACAAGGATATCATCGATGAAGACCACTACAAACTGGTCTAGATAGGGCTGAAAAATCTGGTTCATGAGCCCCATAAACACTGTCGGGGCGTTAGTCATGCCAAATGGAATCACCAAGTACTCATAGTGACTATAGCGACATCCGAAAGCCTTCTTCGGTATATCCTTCTCTTATTCTCACAATTGGTGGTACCCTGATCATAGATCATCCTTTGAGAACCATCGTTCCCATCTCAACTGGTCGAAGGGGACATCGATCCTAGGTATTGGATACCAGTTCTTCACAGTCACCTGATTCAAGTGCTGGTAATCCACACCCAGCCTCAAGCTTCCATCCGCCTTCTTGGAAAACAGTATTGGGGCTGCCCAGTTTAAAATGCTGGGTCTCACAAATCCTTTCTTCTACAAGTCGTCAAGCTGCATCATCAACTCACGAAACTCTGCAGGACCCATCTGATAAGCTGATGCGGATATCGGGGTCGTCCTGGGTTGCAACTCAATGCAGAAATCAATCTCCCGATGGGGAGGTAGCCTGGGGACATCCTACGGAAAGACGTCATTGTACTCAACCACCACTGCTGGAAACCGGAATCTCGTAACATCTGTCGGGCCAAGGGCTAGGCTAGCCAACTGATGTGAAATCGGTTGTGCCCTCCTTTTCACGAGTCCATCCTGCTCTTCCTGGGTCTCTCTTTCACCAAAAAGAGAGAACCTTGTCCCATCACTGCGGACACACCGCACCCTTCTCCTAAAACAATCAATCTGGGCATGAACTGTGGATAGCCAATCCATACCAAGAATGACATCGTAAGGCCTCGACGCTACCACCAAGAGGTTCCAACCGAAACTCTCATCTCCAAGGGTCAGGTCACACTGCCTACAAAGGTGTGTGATATCTGAATCTTCTCCAGTTGGTGTTTCTAAGCGTAAGGGTCGAGTCAATGGATCAACTGGAATCTCATGGTCTTGAACAAGATAAGCAGCCAGAAAGGAACGATTAGAACCTGTGTCTTTAAATAAGGTATCCAAAGTAGAAAAGACATAAGTTTTACCTCTAATCATTCCTGGAGTACCTGGGTCATAAGCCACTATCGCATACAGGTGCCCCTGCCTCTATCCACCAGCTCCCCGAGCCTGGGGTGGACCTCTTGGGGGTGGTGGTGGTAAAGGGTCGAAACTCCGACCACCTCCAGCTGCTCTCCCCGCTCCTCTGCCATGTCCGCCGCCTCATGGATCTTCCTAGTCCACACGTTGCCTCTGCCTCAGTGGTCCATCCACTACTCCCATGTCAGTAGCACGATGGGTCAGAAAATATCGAGTGAGAAGTCCCCTGCCGTCACATGAGTAACATCGCCTCTCTCGAGGATGGATGGAAGCACCCTGTGAGCCCTACCTGGATGATCCCCTACCTGGGATCTCCTCTAGAAACGTCTTCCACGCCTGGGTCCCTGACGTCGGATCCCTGTCGCCAAGGTCTCTGCTTCAGCTCCCCCACTACTGACAACGGTCGGCTGTCCCTGCTCCGCCAGGAAGCTCTCGACCACCAAAGCCCGCTCGAGCACCCCAACATAAGTAGTAATGCTCATAGGGATGATGATAGCTCGCATATCTTTGCACAAACCCTTCTCAAAAGTCCGAGCTCTGAAGTACTGATCTCTGACCATATCCATCGAGTACTGCGAGAGGTCGGTAAACCTCAACGAATAGCCAGCCACCATAATTGTTCCCTGCTAGAGTTGAAGAAGCTCATGTATACGTACTTCTCTCAGGGTAACCGGTGAAAACTCATCTCTGAAGAGATGCTCAAACTCTAAACATGCAAGAGTTTCCTTGTCATGAGTCTGGATGACCAAACTCCACCATCGCCCTGCCGAGCCCAGAAGAAGGCTCGCTACCAAGATCACCATCTCGTCTGCTTGTGTCCCGACCAAATGGAAGACTCAGGTCATTTCCTCAAACCAGTCCTCTGCTGCATAAGTGTCAGGCACACCTCGAGACCTGAGGGGTCGCTGTCACTGAAACTCGTGGAGGGTGCTTAGCCTACGCTCCTCCTCCACTTGTACAATAGGCGCTAAACACTTCCCCACAGGTGGTGGAATAACTGGAACGCCACCTGGTGGTAGAACTGGGGGATCTGGTCCCTGTATCAAAGCTTCATCACTGAGGGGGTCATCCTCGTGATCGAGCTGCTGGATCCTAGTGGGTACGTGTCGCGGAGGAATCCTGTTTAAGAAACAAGATATATCACAGTCAGTGATTATATATGGAGAGATGACTCAAGAAGGACATGGAAACCACAACCCATTCCTATATGATGCATGTACCATTATTTCCCCCCATGCAACTGGTGTTTTCATGTTCCGAGTCGAAAAGAAAGTTATCAGAGTCCTGGTGTATGGATACGTCGACCGTCGCACCAACACTGGGGTTCCTGGCCTGAGATCCAAACTCGAAACACTTAACATTGTTTCCCCAAACCAGCTCATAGACTCTCGGTCCTAAGGTAGAACCGACCACCTCTGATACAACTCGATCACAACCCGTCCCAATGGGGCTCGAGCCGTAACTCCCCAAGCCCACCTCCAATAGGCCAGGGCTGGTGACTAGAACTGAGTAGGCATGCTACTAACATGGGAGGCATTGCCTATAAACCTGTACACACACACACACATCTCCAAGCCCACAATGCTGAAAGTAAAAACCACTAAAAAGAAAAGATGCATGCATATGCTAAAACCCAACCACAAAGTACGACAGGGAAGTAAATTACAGTAAAGTAAAACCCTAGGCCTACAATCCCACCAAAATAATGTCTGCAATAGGATCTAACCTATAGAGAAAAGTACTGGGACTGTAATCCGCCACCGAAGGAACACACCTCGGCCTGTCTGATCTCACTGAGCACCGTCCGGTCCTGGTCCTCCTAGAATTCTGTCAAAGGCTCGCTTGTCTGCCCAAGACATGACACGTGTGGGCAAAGCCCGTGCAGGGGTGAGTATAAGAATACCCAGTAGGACACCCTGAAAACCACAAAGGAAACACAAAATAGGAAAATACCACAAAGAAAGGTACAATCATCTTTACAAAGTATATGTCTACGGAACATATAACAAGAATATCCAGATATACTCATACACAAATGACCATCGCGAAACCACCACTAAGATCCATCATGAATATTCCACTAAGAATACAACTGGGAGAACACACTCCTAGGCCTAAAGAGAGAGATATGAAGTACTCGTTCCAGGAGAACACACTCCATGAGAAACTTGAGAACATGATGCTCAGGTGAGGATCACATCCAAGTCATGGGGTGATTCTGAAAACTCAGTCTGAGCTAATCCTCTTGGCAGAGGATCGGCGCCCGGGTTAGGTAGGTCATGTCGATACCAAGAACTCTACCTAGGGTATCAAGAATGAATAGAGGATCTAGCTCTAAATCTCATAGAGGGGATTCTAACAACTCTATTTAGGAAGATCTGTTGAAGGGATCATACTGCATGAAAGAGTTGATACTTGAAACTTCAGGGGATTACCAAGGGTATGAACCCTAAGAACTAGTCCAAGTCATTGAAGGAAAGTGGCTCAATCCATGATGAAAAAGTTACACGGCGTGTTGTATGGTTACACGCTGTGTTCCTTGACCCTAGGTACTACCTGTGTAAACGGCCCATGTCCTTCAGCTTGTCGGATAGAAAACAACTACACGGCGTGTAGAAGAAATCACATGCCGTGTTCGAGTGCCGGGGCCCACTCTGTGTATGCTGGCCATGTGCCCGTACACGGTCTCTGCCCGTGTCCGTGTTGCCTGCCCGTGTACTAGTACACGGGGTACCCTGTGTATCTGGCCGGGTCTGGAAGGGGAGGGGTATACATGGAATGTCCATGGCTGTGTACCCTACCCGTGTCCGTTTACTCCAGGAGTACACGTTGGGTAACCCTTCCGACGAACACACGCCGTGTAGCCCAAACTACACGGCGTGTAGTCGGGAAAATTCCAGAAACCGCGTCTTCCTCCACGCGCCTCGGATGATCTTCTAGATCACGATTATATCATCCGTTCACCGTGAAAAACCAGATACCGGGTCACCTCGTCTCCATGAAGCCGAATCTGTGGGTTTCAAGCCTTCAATCGGCTCCAATATCCGATTCCGGCAATCCGAGTAGAAATCGTCCCAAGAACGATTTCTTCTAATCCTCTTTGATCCATCCACCGAAACCATCGTCACACCTCTGAAAGACCACTGTGGTGTTGATCCTTTAATTTGGGATCGTTGCGTCACAGAACGGACGCACAATGATCTATTGATCATCGCCCCGCGAAGAACACGAAGAACGCGAAGAACACTCACGAAGAACGTGAGAATTTGGGGAAGAACACACAACAAATCAAGAGGGACAAACCTCAGTCGATGTTCGTGTCGATCTTGGTTTTTACCTATTAGAAGGTTGAACGAAACCAAACAAATAACAAGAGTCAAATCCCCAAAAAACCTTGAAAAAGACCATCCCGTAAGAATGATCGATCCGTGGGCTAATGTGTTCATAGATTGGTCCATGTTCGTTGTGGAAATAAAAAACGGGGAAGAATTAAAAATCACAACAACATCCTACCTGGATTCGCTGCGTTTCTCGGCGATGATCCGCACGCCGCGTCATCTTCATCATCGAAATCCGTCAAGAATGTCACCACCGACGTGTTGGGGGTTTCCTCCAGACCCAGAAAGGGTTCTCATGGTTATGGGGTTTGTAACCCAGGACCTTGGCGCAAGCCTCTATTTAAAGAGGAGAAAAAAACATTTAAATGATCTCACTGCAGAAATAAAATATTTTTATTAAATATTTTATTACCGTCGCCTCCAAAAACTAGATTTCACCATCGACCCACGCCGGCCGAAGTTAGGCCTTTCCTAAGGTAAAATCGTTGTTTTGAATGCAATGGGTCCCTCATATTTCTGATCCGAGTACCGGTTCTAGAGTTATCCACTTTTACAAGAAAACTACATGTGCACATAATTTAATTATTAAATTAAATTCAAACATTTTTTCCGGGCTTACTGGTCCTAGGAACCGCACGCTCTCTCAGAGCCTAGTCTTGAAAGAATTACCATATAATATTAAAATAATAGATGGAAAAATCTGGGACATTACAATGGATAAATTATCTCTTCGGTGAGAAATTTACTTTGTTTACGGATCACAAAATCTTGAAACACATTTTCTCACAGCGAGATTTGAATCTCAAGAAAAGGATATGGATAAAGTATCTCCAAATGTTTGACTGCGACTTAATGTACACACATGAAAAAGGAAATTCGATGGCAGATGCATTGAGTAGAACGTCATATGCTATGTTGGGGAAAGAAGCATCAACTGAATGGAATTTGATGTCAGCCTTAGCTGACATACATGTGGAATGTGAAGACCGAGGTAATGTTACTATTTTATTTTCAACCACACTTGTTATAGATTTAGTAAAGATGATCAAAGAAGCAAAAACATCTGATGCAGAATGTCTGGTTGTAAGTTCAAAACTCAATGGTGGGGAGACCATTGATGGCTGGAAACTTGATGGGGGTTCAGTTTTGTGTTTCATAGATCGGATGGTTGTACATATGGTTTTTCAGGAACAACTCCTTAATGCTTACCACCAATCAGGATGGGTTGTACATCCATGTACATAGAAGATGTATAAGGCATTGAAGGCACAATTTTGGTGGAGCGGCCTGAAAAGGAAAGTGCCCGAGTTCGTCTAGTAGTGCATAAATTGTTAGTAATTTAAAGAAGATAATTTGAGGCCAGACGGTATGTTACAAAATTTACCTATCCCACTGTGGAAATGGGATCAGATAGCAATGGATTTTGTTACAGGTCTTCCAAGAACGGTCTAGAAACACGATGCCATTTGGGTGATAGTGGATCGTCTAACCAAGTCGACCCATTTCATCCCTATTCGTGAAACCCATACTGTGAAAGATCTTTCAAAAATCTATATCCGAGAAGTGCTAAAGAGGCATGGTGTACTAGTTTCTATAGTCTGAGATAGAGATATGAGGTTCACATATCATTTCTAGAAATCATTACAACAATCCCTTGGGACTCAGTTGATGATGAGCATGGTCTATCATCCTCAGACGGATGGGCAATCTGAGCAGACGATAAAAATGTTGGAAGACATGTTGTGGGCTTGGGTAATTGATTTTGGTGGCTCATATGAGGTGCATATAGACTTACAAAGGTTCTCATACATTAACAGCTATCAAGCCTTGATACGAATGGCTCCGTTTGAAGCATTATATAGGAGTCCTTGTCGTTCACCACTGTGCTGGGAGGAAATGGGTGAAACATCACTAGTTGGGCCAAGCACTATCCAAGTGACAATAGATGAGATCCTGTTGATTAGATAAAGGATGTAGAAGACTCAAAGATGTTAGAAATCTTATAAAGATCACCGTCGAAGACCGTTGGCGTTCGTTGTGGGTGATCATGTCTTCTTGATGATCTCTCCAAGACATGGACATCATCATTTTGGAAATAAGGGAATCCTATCTCATAGATACATTAGCCATTTTGAGATACTAGAACGGGTTGGAGTGGTGGCATATTGGTTGGCATTACCACCATGGTTTAGTTCGGTGCCTAATGTTCCATGTATCTTATTTGAAAAAGTCTCATCATGATCATGACCATGTGATCGGATGGTATCATGTTGACCTAGAGCCGGATTCTTCATTTATACATATCCTGGTACGGATTGTGGATAGGAAAGAAAAATTCTTGTTTTGAAAAAGCATCAGTCTAGTGCGGGATTTATGGTAGCATGGTCAGATTTAGGAAGAGACTTGGGAACGTGAAAAGGAAATGAAAGTGCAATGGATGTAACTCTTTCGGTGGGGTGAAGGTTTTCTACTTTTCAAGGATAGAAAGTCCAATGGTGGTGAGAATATAGTACCCTAGGATTCTGTTATATAACCCTTACTTGATGATTTTGATGGTTTTAAAGTAAAGAGTGTTGAATGGGAGTGTCGAGAGAACTTGGAATGATGTTTTGAGGCAAAGGGGAAGTCGCACGGGAGGCGCACGGTTTGTCTAAACCATGCGGCCTAACCGTGCGCAATGGGTCTTGAATGTAGTGGCTTCTTCATGGTCGGCGCACGGTTTTTCTAACCGTGTTGGAAAACCATGCGAGAAGGGTGGCCAAGGCAGTAGCTAACTCACCGTTAGCGCACAGTTTGTGAAACCGTGCGATCTAACTGTGCATCCACCTAAACGAGATCCTATAAAGGTGGATCTCACGCGTTTCTACCTCTATGTAGCTTCTTTTTCCTTCTAATAAGCCCTAACTCGGGATTTTGGTTCTCCCAAGGTAAAGAAGGGTTCTCCCATCATTCTAGAGGTGATACGAAGGCTTGTCTTAGCGAATCGAAGCCAGATTCTTGAGGTATGTGATCGTTCTTCTTTGGTTTCTTTGATCTACTCAGATCTACTTCTCATCTTCTCCCAGTTTCTTAGATTTATTCTTTTTATGGGTATATATAAGTGTGTGGATGCCAAATATGATGATATTTGGACTTGTTTGTGTTAGTAGAGGAGATCTAAGGAGGATCCTTGGTGAATCGGCCTGGTATTCTTGTGCGTTCTTCGTTTGTTAGGGTTTTCGTCAAAACCTTTGAGGTAAGAGGCTTCACTATTGAATACACTTGTGAGAATTGATTGGCTTAGTTTCAAATTAGGGTATTTGAATGAAATTTATTGTGAAAATCCTGGAATAAATCTTCTTTAGTGATGATTTATGGTTTTGATAAATTGTGAAATCTTGGTGAATTGTTGTGCAAATTGATTACGCTTCTTGAATTTAAAATGTTGATTTTAAATTATAGATTTGCTAGAAAGGTAAATGTTTTGATTAAAAAAGACGTGTTTTCAATAAAAAAGGTGTTTTATTTAAATGGTTACTTATTGAAATGGCATAATTAAATTGGTTCATTCTTTGGTTTTCAATAAAAGTATGGTTTTATTGAAATGGTTTCAATTGGTTGAACACACTTGGTTTTAACAGAAATGGTTTTCAATAAATGGTGTTTTTTTGAAAGGATGGTTTTGGCATGATTGTTGTGAATGTGTGGTGTTTTTTTATGTTACATATATGAGGCTTGGTTGAAATAAGACCTTGTTCTTGACTCCAAATGTTTAATAGCACAAGGGACTTTTAAAATATGGGGCTTGGTTGAAATATGACCTTATGCTCGGTGCCAAAGGTGTAATGACACATGTGAAACAATTACCTTGTGATGACTTTGTAGATCGAGGAGAAACTGGAACTGTCATAAAAAAGCATGCATGGTTGATTTCACGGGTTTGTGAAATGGTTGGGTATGCCAAAATGGGAGGTTTTTGAATTGGTTTGAAAGCTTGTTTGGTTATTTTTCAGGAAAAATAACATGTTAGAAATTGGTTTCAGATGTACATGGATGTTTTTGGGTATGAATGGTTTTGGATGCTTGTTTATATCTTGTTATAAATTGTTTTGAGAAATTTTTAATATAAACTGTTTTATATAAATGTTTCTAACTCTTCTATCCTAGTGGCATGAGTATGAAAGTCATTGTGGAAAACCTACTGAGTCATATACTCACCACTACTTTGGAAATTGGGTGCTTTTGCAGATTTTGTATTCTGAGATACTGGTAAAGGTAATGCATCTTATTTACAGTGGCTTGTGGTGATTCTTGGGACTTGTTGTGGAGCTTGGAGATTGTGGATCACAGAGTCATGGTGATTCTTGAGAGTCTTGAGTTTTTCATCCACTGTGTATTTTGATGTTTGGTTTGGTTTTCCGCTGTTGTGTACTATGATGTGGTTTAACATAAATGAAGTTGTTTATTGGTATTTCATTTGTTCATGCATCATATAGCAAATGGTTGGTTGATGGGTTGATTTATTAAAGGGTAAATCGTCCCCCACTTGTACTTGAAACCCTTCAACATTTATTTTTAGCCTTTGGCATCTTAGGGATGTCACTTAAGGCCAAGTAATGACTCATTGAACTCTCAAGCCAATGAGAATTGTTGGGTCATTATAAATAATACAATCCACAGTTGATAGTGATTGATGATAAATTGTATTGCAATGTGTGGCTTGTATCCCACACATATACATAAATGATACTTCTAATTTATATTTTATTGATATATTTTGGATATTGGTTGTCGATTAAACATTCTAAATTTTAATTATATTTAGGATACAAATTTTTTTATAAAAATAAGAATTATTTATAGTAGGTACTAAATGAATAAAATTTAAAGTGGTTTTGTATGATGATTTCATATTAATCAGTATTAATCCTTTATATCCATTATTATGGAACATGTAATTATTTTAAAGTGGACTAAAACCTCTAGAAATTGAGTTATATATTGAAAAGAGATATTTTTTTATTTAATCAATATAAATTATCCATTTTCTTGAAGAAAATAGATTATAGGTCTTTCCTTTTATCATTACAAGATAGAGAAATCCTGAAAGTTCGATTTTTTTAAAATATAGTAATAAATAGGTAAAATGATTCTAAATGGATCGGGATTGAAAGAGGGATTTTATAGGTTCCAAATTTGGTCATAATATTGTATTTATAGATGTTAAATTTGAATTCCTTACCTAATATGTTATATTTACCCCTGGTAAATTCGACATCACCATAACTAGAATATAAATTTTTTACCCTTATTTACTATTAATTTCTACCCAAAAATAAAGTGGCCTCATTTCTAAAATACAAATTTGTGATTCCATATATCGAGGATAATATATCATATAAAATTCCAATAAATACATCAATTAAATTTAATAGTAATCTCCAAAAAACTTATTTTTCCAAAACACTATTTTCTGAAGTATATATATTTTAATAACATTGTCAAATATAATATTAAATGCAATTCATATAATAAAATAATAAATAATTTCAATGTATTTGTTTCATTTAAAATAATTTACTTTGTATGTAACCTTTTTTAATGATTTAAATAAAAATATTGATTTTAGTAAAAGTCCTTATTTTTCATTATTTGTCATAAATAAATATTTTCACGGAATAATAAAAAAATTATAGTAAAATAATCTATACCCACTGATATGAAAAATTAAATTAATTTTTTAAATTAACATTTCAATTAGTTGAAAAATTAATTTTTATTTTTTTGTTTAAAAAAATAAAAAATAAATTTTGATGAATGATGAAATTTTTGAATCATAAAAATACTTTATTAAATTTTTTTGCATTTATATCAATATATTTTATTTTTATGAAACTATTATACATAACATTTAGAATTAAATTAATTTCATTCTTCCCAATAATTTAAGGGCCAGTTTATAAAATCATACTTTATTACATATCATTTAGGACTAGGTATGCATGTATCAATAGATATAAAGTATATTTAATTTATGGTAATATAAATATATCATAATATCCGGGGTTTTTATAAATCCTAAAAATCATACATTATAATATATGTTTTAAAAATTTAATTTTTTTAACATAACTCACTTCCCAATCAACAAATATTTTATTTTAATTATTTTTTCTATTACCCAAAAAAAATTATTTGAAATCAATCCTTTTGGTTTTATATCAAAGGAAAAAAATCCATAGGATGGGAGTGGGTTTTTTATATTTTCACATTGAGTAGATAAACAATATTTATAAATTAATTAAAAAGTATCTTGTACTTTACAATAAAAACCCAACCATCCTCCAATTCCACATCACTCAGAATCCAATGAGTATGATTCATCAAATTATATTTATCACTGGAACCCTCCCATGGGTTTTTTATTTCGTTAAAAAGTTCATCTATATATTTTATAAGAAACCAATCACACATGGGGTTCCTTTCCTCTTCCTTTTAATTATTTATATTATTAGTAATAAACCATTTCACTTTGAAATTTTCATCTGTTGACGTCTTAGAGACATCCCTTTAATGTAAATATGGCGCCTAACTAATGTTAGAAAAACATTCAGTCACATTAAAACATATTATTAATATTTATGTACACATATTACGCTGCCAAAATAATTCATTGACATTCAATGCTAAATGTTTCGGTTATGAATACAAATCCCCATTTCCACTTTAGTTTATTCATCTAGATGTATGTATACACTATTTCCCTTGGAAATAATTGTATATATCCCACAATACTTAAGCATGGGAAGATAAAATACTAAATATGTTCATGTGTTGTGTGATATTTGTTAAAATGGAATTCTTGTATCTAGTATGATTGTGACACGGGGATCAAAATTATATACCTCTCAAAATAAGTGGTTATGGAATTCATCTCATGAAATACCATGTATGGTTCATGGGAGAACATATTATGAATAGTATATTATGATGCATCTGTAATTATATTTATCCCATTATTATGAGGTAATTTTCTACGTTATTATCACATTATTATTTTTTATGGTTTCACCTTGTATCCTACATTAATGTTTATATTGGATTCTCAAACTATTATTTCTAATTTATATGCCTATTTAATGATATGTGTTACTATCATCATGTTTTCATTAGTGATTACCTTACTATGATTTATATTAAACCCCACTCACATGTATGTCCCCATGACATCCCGTGAAGTATTAGAAGAAAAATAGAATATAATATCATTTTTTGGTGTTTTTTAAATAACATAATTACACACTTTATTCATGTTACACTGAAATGTATAAAAATTCACATATAATAATGATCCCCCAGTCTATTAGAACATATATTTCAGTATAATTGAGTAATAAATCATGAAATAAATTTTATTAATGATATGGGTTTTCAAAATTCAACCAAGGATTGATTTAGATGAAAAATATGTGTTTTTCTTTATTTTTTTAAGTATTCAATTTTTTGTAGGTTTACATCTTGACACAATGAAATTAGTCCCATGCCATTTAAAATAACACCTTCATGTGTTGTGAATGGAGTTTTATTATCATGCACCATGAACTGTGATGTCTTATAATTTTTCATTGTGTGACCATGCCATTAGACATGATGTTTAACATCTTATTTTTTATATGTAGCTTCATATAGTTAAATGTTATACAAAATTAATTTTTTAAATTATTGAACATCATTTGAAAATAAAATAGTGTTCTACATTATAACATCATATGATAATGATGGTGTTGCATAGTAAAATATTATGTGATTTTGAAATCCTATCTACTCAATGTTGTTCCATAAAAAACATTTCATTTATGGGGGTTTGGTTTAATCACCATCAATTTTGACCTATTATTCAGAGCTATTCTATTAATAATTGAGTATGATTTGTGGCCCTTCCGAATTTGGTTCTAATTTTGGAGTTTCAGGTTGAGGTATCATCAAATTTCTAAGATCTTATACCAATTCATAATGGGGTAATGAATGGATATGAAGTTTCCTGATGAAATCTAAGGATACCTAGTTATGGTAGCCTCAGAATTTTGAAGGACATATAATCAATTCTCAAAATGATTATTCTACCTCATCGAATGACTTCTTATTTTATATTTGTTTAGTTAATTATCAAAAATTTCAATTCAAAGAAAAGTTAATTAGTCCTCCAAGGGAAGAACTACCATTCATCCATATGAAATAGAATATAAGGTTGTCATTGTTGTTGTACCTATGGTAATTTGATAATCACAGAAAATAATATTCATATTTTTTAGAATACGATTTACTTTATTCTTTCCCCATATTATTTAATATATTTTGATGAGACTTATCTAAATCCTGTATATATCAAATTTCTACTATAAGGTCTAGGGATTAGTTGTTAATATGATTACAATAGTATTGATACAAACATTTCCTTTATGAAGTGTAGAATATGCTTTATAATAACATTATATTGTATGAGGAACAAAAAATATATTAAAAAAGATTTTCTAAAATATATTAATGTTATTATTTTCATAACATTCTTGTTAGATAAATACTCATACCATTTGGAAAATTGGTCTATAAAAGTAATAATTTACATTAACTAAAAAAATTGAGTGATAAAGATCACCCTCAGACAGACCCTATTGAGATGGGTGAATTCCATACATTTTCTATTTGGTATTATGAGAGAATTTTCAATGTATATATCATATGTATTGTATAAATGTTGAATTGAAAATAACACTTCATCTTGATACAAGTTCCCAATTTTGTTTTTTCTAAAGAGTGATTCTCTATAAGAAAATACAATTAAGGTTATCAATTCTATCGTATTGAAGTATTAACTAAATGTAAATATATTCACATAATTAACACCCATCATACATAGAATCCATTCACTATGGTACTGTTGAGGATATTATTGAGTGGATCATTATGTGAGACCAAACATTAATCATGGTGATGCAAGTAGTTCTGTTCATTATCATGTGAAAATATAAATATAGGGTAGTATTTTGTAATATTTAAATATATACTATAATATAAAATCATATTTTTACTGAGTTAACATAAAATATTCTCATTCTCAATGTCATTATTCTATGTATATAATATTCCTATTAATGGATCTATGAAAAACACATATAGAATTAGTGGATATTCTTCACTAGTAGGAACTACTAATTTTGGACACAAAGTATATTTTCTGAGATTATCAAAATCATTCTAAAAATCACCATCTCACTAATAGATGACTCCATTATTAACCATTCTATTTAAATTTAATCATTTTACATTAATGATCTCTATATGGTGTTTCATTTTGGCGTGGTTTCCCTAAACCCATGTCTTATCAGTATGGTTTTGAAGAAGTTACATGTCATGTATAGCCATGATTTTCACATTATAGAAATCAATTAAAAAATATGATACTATAAAACCCTGTATCTTTTATAATGTGAATATGAATTAACATTTCAATCAATTCATTTTTAATTTGTTTTTTTGGATTATTTAAAACATTCTTAAGATCAGAAATATGATCGAAATTTTGTGGGGATTTTATTACCAAATCATTGAAATGACATTCAATGGTCTCCCACAATAATGGATGGTAAAATATTTCATGGAATTTGGAAATGTTATAGAAGTGTTCTTTTAAAATATAGAAATACTTCATAGTAGTAAATTATATGGGGAAATTTTAATGTCATGGTTTCTTTATATTTGGTTTCCATACATGATTGATTATGTCTTGAATGTTCATTCAAGAAGAATAATGATTTATGACAAACAATTTCACTAATTATAAGTTATGTAATTTGTACTGTGAAATAATACTTTGGAAAATGTATTTTTAGATATATGATGTTGTTGAAAATTCTTATATTACCATTATTATTATTCAATTGGATAATATTTGTGAACAATATTATGTATTTTCCCTTATATATGAACTCTATTATGATTATATTCTTAAGTAAAAATCATACTATAACATCATTTGTTTGTTTAATTCATCTAGTAACCTGCATTTGACCATGGTGATCCTATAGGAAGCACAAGTATTCAGTTGCTAAATTGGGATCAAGGTCTGACTCTTATATGTCATTTCACATTAACAAGTCATGAAAATACTTAAAAGTTTATGTATATAGATCATTATCGATTTGAAATTTTGTCATACTTCTCAATGGTCGTTATTGACCATAACTTCATTGTAGATTTTTTTTATTATCATCAAATGTTTTGGATACAAAATCCTCAAATGCTTTATGGACAATCATTGAGATTATATTCTATATTTTCCTCCCAATCAGTGTCAAGAGTAATTTGTGACTAATTGGAATCTAAACATATAGATAATATTCAATGTCTGGTCGTTTATAATATGTTGTAAGGGATCCATCCTCTTTTGGGTAATATGAAAGTCTCTCATGAACCAATTTATAGTGTGGGAAACATTTGAAACTCTGAGTTCAAAAGAATTTCATTTTCCCGAACTATTTTATCACTATTGAGGAGATTAAAAAATTATGACCTATTATATAGTTTTTGTGATGTGAAAAAATATGATAAATGTTGACTAATTCATACAAAATCAGAATAAATTTATTTTATTTTAATGATTTGAAATACTTATTCAGGGATAACGAATTTAAAAGGGTTACATGGGGACAATTTCAAACAACAAATAATACCATCCCAAAAGAAATAATCATTCCTGGGATATATTCTATAGATATGATTGAACCTTATATCAATGTATTGGAACACTCATTATTTAAATGGAGAATTAGAAATTTAAAATGTACCAAAATTTACCTTAACATATTATTTAAGACCATGACGATATAATGATGGAAGTTTCACTTCTTGATTCAGTTGCATCCTGCCAAAAATGCAATTTTGATATTTAACCTCCTTAAACAATTACAATGTTTGTTATGATATTCAAAATTTGTTCGCTGATTCTTATTCATCCAAGTGATTTTTTCCCCTTCCTAGAATAATCTTATTGTATTAATGTAGAATTAGTCAAATTGTATTTTATGTACCAAACTAGTGAGGCCTCTATATTGGGATATAGTGGATTTGTATTCCATTAACAAAGAATGCGAATTTGATGAAAATGTAATCTTGTATTAAAATGGAAAAAAGGGTTTGATTTTTTCCATGAATAATAGATTTGTTTCATTCTCTATGAATGAGATTAAAATATGGAAATCCATGGAATTGGTCTCTACACAATATTCATCAAATGTAGTAAGCTCAATATTTTACATTAGATTGATTAACAAGACCGACACAATCATATCATGAATATATTTCTCTTAATTTACAATATTTATGGTTGAATGTTTTTGGGGATAATGAAATAAAGAATCATGATTTCATATTTTCTTTAAAATTGTTATCAATTTTCAATGTGGAGTTGAATTCATTCCTTAGAATTATCATTGGCGGATAATGTGTTTATGGTAGATGGGGTAGAAATATGAACCTGATTTTTCATGAAATTTTATCATTAATGGACCAGTTTGAAAAATTCTACATACATTTATGGGATCATTAGAAAATTTCACTTCCTGCATCCAAACATCCAATGAAATTAGGTATTTATTAATTACGAGCGATGTCTCTATGTACTCATTTGGGGTTAACTGAATTTATTTCACGTGGGTTAAAAAAATATACTTCACATTAGTGGTGATGTTGTTTGGATATTAGGGTTCACAATGATTATTTATATCCATTTTCACTCAACACATGTGACATCAACCAATCACTCCACAATTTGTTATAAAAAACCTATGTTTGTAAGGATTCTCATTATAAGATAAGGGAAAAATTAAATTAGTTTTAATTATTGAACAAATTATTATATATTATTCCAAACATGAGGATGGTTCTTTTAAAGGGGAAGTTCTAATTATAATGTTTGGTAGGATATTGTTTGTTGCTCTATTTTTTTAAATGGTTCAAACTGTACCATTAATATATTCTTGGAATATGAGATGATCAAGACTGTATTATGATTTGTTATCATATATTATATATATCCCCAAAAAAATATTATAATGTTACAGTTTCATTTAATATATCAATTCATAGAATATGCTAAGGGAAAAAATATCATTTTTATTAATATCTTTTTTATGAAATGAACTATATTCCCTATATTATAAATGATAAATAAATGAACATAAGTGAACACGTAGTTTTAACTAATTTCCCTTTTCACAATTCTTATGGAAAAATTTTGGAAACAATTTTTACCTTTTCTTATTGCTTCCAAATTTTTACATGTCCTAAATAAAATATATTATAGCGGGTTTCCTTAAAATACAATCTCATTCAGGGGTGGGCCCAGTGTTTGGTGAAATGAGAAATTATTTGGGTTATCATTAAAATAAAAAATATCAGAACATTGTGTTTTAGTAAATTATAGTTAATTGTTCTTCATAGCGTCAATGTGGTAGTTAAGAACCTGCTCATATTTGTGATTATAAAATTTAGTTTTATCCCTTATATAGTGACTAGTTATGTTTTATTAAATCATGAAATAATACTATTAATGTAGATTCCATTCTAGTGTACATGTCACTGTGTATTGTGTGGGAGTAAAATGTTGGATCTATTTTAAGATTTTTCCTAATTGTAATATTATGGTTTCTAGTTTTCCATTTCTCTTCCATTGAGTTGGAAAAGCTAGTTTATACATGGATTTTTATCCAAAATGTAATTTTACACACTTTGTTTCTTTATACAAACATAAAAAATACACATAGTTAATTAACTCAGACTAGTGGAATATGTAATTTATCATATAGATTCTCTATAATGATAATAGGAAACACCACCAGGAGTGATTATGATTCAGTTGTGTAAGTCAAGTCCTTAATCCATTAAATTAAATTTGAGAGAATATAATTATCATTAATATTAAAATTATATTGAAGAAGGACAATAATCATTATTAAAATTGTCCTAAATTTGTAACATAATTATAAAGAGATGAATTTCCATCCAATGATTAATCTTGCTAGAGAACCAGTATAAGGTTAAAATTCAATTATCAGTGGTATCAATATGAATAAAACATTTGAATTATTTTCATATTTCAGTGGTTACCATCATGGGACAATAATAATACAGGAAATTCAAATAGTTCGGTTTTATATCCCACGTTCCATTTAAATTTTGGGACAAAGGGTTCCCAAAAATATAATGGTGAAGAGTGGTATCTACCAAGTACTTATAAGGATTTTACGATCGTTGAAATATTGAACATCATCTTTATATACCTTCTATTTTTAAATTCAGTAACTCAGTGGTCTTCATGATCTTTTATAGGAAATATAGATATCATTTCACTTAAATAGGGGCCACAATGTGTTGTGAAGGAAATTATAGTCAAACCATCATTTTCCTTTGGAAACTATATGGGGATAGCCTGAGTGGGATAACCTAAAATTGTTATGGTTATTTACCTAAAGGCGTGAACTCTTAAAAAACTACTCAATTTTATCTATAGATGTTGGTTTTCAATATATCAAAGAAATTTTTTTACATAGATAATTATTTTTTCAATAAAGGGATCTTCTTATTAAGTGTGATCAGTTTAAACTTAAATGTGATGGAGTTTCTAATGAATAAGAACAACATGGATACGTCAACTTTGAAACACAATGTTGTTTTTTTCAACTCATTATTTTATTCCATGTACTGACCTATTCATTAATCAATAATAAGGGATAAATTTTTTAGTTCTTTTAGGTGATATACCGATTTATTTTCTCATTTCATTCATTCAATACTAATAAGGGGTTTCAGATGAACTTTCAAGGGAGTTCCAAAATCATTTTCTATATTTATGATTCTAGTACTCACACCATCATTAATCATTTTGGGATATAACTAATTTAAAAAATCATCATCTTCTTACTCTTCTCAACTATATTTATATTCCCTGAGATATGTAGGTTTATTTCTTATGATAGATAATAAATCCTAGTGACTTGATGTAATCACTTAATAATAAAAAATAATGATGGGTTGGGATCCCCTATTCGGACAAATTAGTATATGTCTCATATAGGGATTTATATATCCCTTAATGTGTTATCTAAGATCAATATTAAGATGGGTTCTCTAGAGTGGCGATTCCGATGGCTCGGCTTCATGCGGCGATAAGGAATTTGTTTTGGATGAGTGCAGCATTTCAGATCCAGGTCGACTTTGTGCTTCTTCACGGCAGTGCGGGCGGTGGCGTCTTTAGCTGGGTTCTTCGGCTAGGGTTCATCGGCGTTGATCAATCGGCCGGCTTGGCTTGAATCGCGGCGGCGAGGTCAGATCAGCGTTGCTGCTCCATCCTGCGGTCGGCTTTCAGTTTCTTTCGTGGTGTCCTGGGGTCATAAGCTTCGTGTGTTGGATGTTTCATCAGATGATGTTCGTTCCCACATGAAATATTGTGCATTTTTTCTCCCTAGCTCTGGTGCGGTTTTCTGGGTTTTCGCATTCTTGCAGATCTAGTTCCCAGATCAAATTGAGACCCTTGTGGTTACAGGTCAGGATTATCAACGGGCCTCCCGCGGCTGGTTACACATCAGCGCTTGTGATGGAGGTTTGCAACAGCGGTTCTTCTAGGGATTCTCTATAGACGTGTGTTGGTTTATTTTCCCGGTGGGCCTTTGGGTCACTTTGATGGTCTGTGGACTGGGTTTTGTAGTGTATTGATTCCTCTGGATTTAATGGCGTGTAATGGGTTTTCTCTTTCCACTTAAAAATGGTTTCCTGTCCTTTTATTTTTTAATAAAGGGGCTTGACCCCAATATTTTGAATATATTCCACTTCTTTTTTTGGATATTGTTGATCATGTTCCATAGTTTCACCATTATGGACTATATTTGATGGCATTGAAGTAGGATATCATTGTAAAAAATTCTCATTCATTACATGAATGGACTATTACTTGATTTAGATTTCAGTAGCTATCATATTATCCATATTGAACTAATATATATTTATCTGATCATGAGTTCGGTTCAGTTGATGTTCTGAATTTGGGATTTTGGTTATAAAAGTAAATATAGTCACACGTAGATT
Source organism: Viscum album (assembly GCA_963277665.1). Classification (NCBI taxonomy): domain Eukaryota; kingdom Viridiplantae; phylum Streptophyta; class Magnoliopsida; order Santalales; family Viscaceae; genus Viscum; species Viscum album. Next base: position 1,045,234,337 of record OY728126.1, on the reverse strand, counting down.
TTCTTTTCCCAAATGATATGGTTGATATTTATTTTTTGAGTATTGATGTATGTTCAATTAGAAATGTCTCTCTCATCATTCCAAATTCATAGGACACTTGGTCATGTAATATTATTATTATATTTACCATCTATAAGATATAATGTATAATTTTGGGTTTCATCCTGATGTGATGATATTTTTTATGTCACTCATGATTGAATTTTTTTATTTGGATGTGAGCTAAAATTTAAAGTACAAAGTTAACTTAATCCTATAATATGGACACTGAATGTGGTTTCATTGAAAAAAGTACAATTTTCAATTATAATCAATGAAATTAAATTGAATATTTTTAAACTAAATTTAGAATATTTTAAATAGTAATGTTATAAGTGTATCTTGGTTGAGGTTTTGACAATATTTCTCAATTTCATTGATTTCATTCAATTATATTTGATGAAACATGATTTTTTTAAAAAAATTGAAGATAAAGCCATAAAAATGTAACAATTTTATATATTCGATCTTATAATTTTTTTTTGAAATTCTATATTTATGACTGTTAAGGGGTGCATTTGATGAATAGTATATTAACTTTTGACAGTTGATTCCACTTGATCAATGTTTTTCCCTTATATTTTGTAAGATAATTTTGTTACATGATGTAACAAAAATAATTGATTTTCTTTCATTATTATGATATAAATAATGGATTTTATCATTTCACACTATTTTAATAAAATCTATGAAGTTTAAGTGTATATTATAGAAAGAAAATTTACTTTGTAAAGCATATCACTGACAAATTATTTTACATGACAAACCTAAAACATAAAATGATTCTAGACTTATGTATTCAAGTTTGGAAAAATATAAAATCCTTTTCATTATTGATTAGGGTAGAGGACAACCTTCTTATAAAAATGATAAATCACTTTGGAGTGTACCATTACAGTGAAAAGAAATATGGGGAAAACTATAATAATAGATAATTATATAGTCACACGGAGGAGTCTTATAAAATATTAATTATAAAGGAATGCTATATTGGACAATGATAAGTGGAGGAACTTCTATGAGATTGATAACCACGCAATAAGGATTCATTTTAGGTTATATGTCATGGTAATATTATCCATTATTTATCATAATATAATTAATATGAATCCCTTCTTAGTAAGCACTCTTGTGAGAACCAGTAGACCTGCATGTATTAAATTTATGGCTAGACATTCACAACTGCAACTATTCCATAATTGAGCCATAATTGAGTTAATCAAAAAAAATTCCACCACTATAAAATTGTTAAGGACGTAAAAAATCATTAATTATGTAGAGAATTATTTTAGATAAGATTATTCAACTCATATATCCCATCGTGAGACTTCTTCTTATTTGTTCTCCATCATGTGGTCAGATATTCTTGTTTGGATCAATGTATTTAATTTAAGGGATACTATCTTAGTGAATTCCTTGATAATGTTGAGATTTACATATATAAATCTTCAATTTTCTATGTAATTTATTCCTTCACTGAGGATTCTATTATAAAGTGTTGATAATCATTTGTTTGAATAATTATTTTTTAATGTTTCCTAACTACATTTAACATGGGAGTGTACTAATGACCCACACATATTAGCTTAGGATTAAGTTCGTACTCATATGATTCCCATAAAGACTGTAAATGAGCTAATATGGTGGTGTGTTAGGGGATGCATGACTTTCTATATATAGATCTTGCAATAATGATATTTTTATAGATTCATTGAATATGGGAGTGGATATTTATTTTCCATTTATCTTCAGAATGATGTAATAAATATTCTTTTTTTAATGTTAAAAGTAATATGGATTAATTATTTAGTGTAAGAGTGTTTGCCTACGTTGATCATATAGTCCCACCAGAATATAGTATCGAGCTTCATTTTTTGTGTCAAAAAATATATTCCCCCTGTTTTTTGTCAATATATTCTAGAAAATATCTTTTATTGAAGCCAGAATGCGTTGGTAGAATTTTTTGGATATTTATATCAATGAGAGTGTTCTAATTGTTTATTACGAAAATATATTATTCAGATTATATAGAGGAACCCATGACATAGTCTATCTTTAAATTGTTATGATTTTTTCCTTGATGTTATCTAATCGACACTCAGGGCTAGGTTACATCATTAGGTACCCATGGGGTGGAATCCATAGTGTGTTAATTGAATAATGAAACATAATACTAGTTGTATGATATTTTTGAATATTCCCATTGGGGTGAAGCATGTACTATGGTGAATATTTTGTCACAAAATTTCCCACAACCCTATAATTTGGAATGTATTTTTTATTACATTATGATGAGAGGCTCCAAAAAAATTTTGAGATGGAAACCTATGTCTCTTTACACATCACCATAATTCAACCCTAGGTGAATTATTTGTGGGGATTCATGTTGATGAAAACTTCATATGAAACATCCACTATTCGAATACACCATTTTTTCATAATCCTTCAACAATTTGTTATCCAATTTTTGTTAATGGAACATAGTGGGAGGAGTTATCCACTCTATTAATGATTACATGGTTTCTATAATGGTTTATTCATTAGATCTCAATGATTGATAAGTCACTATTTTTTAAAAGTGAGTTCTGGTGGATGTGTCAATAATTACAATAAAAAATCATAGAAAACACTTCAGGTAGAAAAAAATGTACCAAAAAATGCATGCATGATTTCATAAAGGACCCATGTTTTAAATTAATTTATTTCATAATTTTATGTGTGATGAAATTTATGTATGTTTCGATGTAATGTTTTTTATATTTGTGATTTATTACAAATGGTATTATTTCTATTTTTTCACACCCAATGGGTGGTGTTTATTCATATGTGGGAAATTAACCACACTCATTGGAGGGTCTCTATATGGGTTTATTAAAGGAACCATAAAAACATTTATTTAATAATTTATTTTGGGAAATAAAATCATATTATAAAGGTAGGTGGGGACCATCAATTTTTTAAACGTCTCTTATTACAGAGCATGGGTTCAGATGACAGGAGGTTGGGATCAACAAAACATATAGATAATAATTTACTATTTTAGGACTATCATATATAATGAAGACATGTAGGGGAAACCATCTCAAACATATTTTGGGACATGATCCCCTTACTATATAGGACTTAGTTATTATTATGTAATATCATGACCAATATTTTTATATTATTGGTAGTCTGTCAATGGATCCATAAGTATGTATTAATGGTTCTCCATCAATAGAATAAATTTTATTTTGGGATACTAAAATTAAAGAAAATATAGTTTGAAGATAAAATAGAATAAAATTATATAATTTAACCTAATCATGGTACATGATTGCTAATTTTTTGATGGTATCAGGGTGCTAATTGTTTTTTATCATATCCAATTAACACTAATAAGAACCAACATATTTTTGTTCCAAATAATGTGTTAACTCATATATTTTAAGGTCCTAAAACATGGAACGAACTATATATACCAGCATTAAACAATAAGGATGATCATGAAAAATATTCTCTGAAATTAATGATATTGGGTTATTGCATAAGTGTCCCTTCATAGTTTATATTTGATGGAATGCATCCATATAATGATGGAATGATCTAGCATTGAATTTGCTTCAATGAATATGTATATCATCAGAAATATGGATCAAATTAGATTAATAAAAAACAATACTAAAAAGAATGATTCATTCCATGTCGGGGAATGATATAATTAGAAATACCACCCCGTAAAGATGGTTACGGGATTAAAATGATTTGTTGGATCCTCTGGGAAACATCATAAATATCACATAAATATTGAAGTAAATATCTATTTAGTTTGATTTTATTATAGATTTAATATATGGATGATGACCATTGATAGAATTTCAATTATTCTAGTGATATGATATTCTCGATCCCCAAAACCTATGTTAATACTACATGGTGTGAGAAACATTGAATGTAAAATGATCATTCACATTGTGTAATTGGTTTTATATGGGACATATATTGTAGATATAATCCCATTATGTATCATTCTTCTTCATCCTCTTATGGATGTTCATGTGGGTATAGATGGATGGAGTGGTTCGGCATTCTACATAAATATCTACATGCTTCATCAAGGAGGTAATCCTATACAGTGATTTTTCACTATCACTATTGGATGAGAGAGGGTATAGTATGGGTTCTCAAGGAAGTAATTTATATGACATAATCAATAGGGATTCATGTGCATGTTTTGTTTTTTGTTTCTAAAACATGAGTTTGGGATTATTAATTCCATTTTTAGAAAATAGAAATAATTGAATCTGCCTAATGTCTATCACATGTATGGAATCATATGAGAGGTGAGTGTCACTCCCTAAATAAAGATTTTTCCCACTATTTCCGTAGTATTGGGAACTTTTTACCAAGGGGTTCATAATCTCAAACACCTATAAGATTCTATATTATAGGGATGTAGTGTAGGATAAATACATTATCAAGGGAACACATTATCGAAATGTGGTTGCATAATTATACCTCATACAGTTTCTATTCTATTTTATAGTTTGTTAGGCTATATATAATTGTTTAATTCTTATATAAGATATTTTTTTTATAATATTTTGATGTATTTTTTTAATAACCAACCCTTAGTAATGGGTCTTTTAAGTGGGAATCCATGACCGATGGGTGGCTAATGTGGACTATCCATGTTGGTTAGTCTCTTAGGTGGTATGTCGTAGATGATGGGTTACTATAGTTGACCTCCATAGTAAAATATTCTCAATTATTGATTTCACATCACATATAGATTATAATGTTTACTAAAATAGATAGTTTTTTACACATGTGATAGACTATGGGTGGTTGGTTTCTTTGGTGATGATTTTTTGATTAGAATGTAGCATCACTAAGATTATGTTCACCTATGTAATAAAGTGAAATATGCATCATGGTATGGGTGTTGGATGCATGAGTGAAGTGTCATGAGTTGGATTTTTTCCTCTTCTAGATGTGAGAAAATTATTTTCTATTCATTTAAATAGGGGTTAATTTTTATGGAAAATTTTCAAAAGGATGGGAGGACTATATTGAGATGGTTTGGTGGTGCATATAAGTGAGGTGTGAAAGGTACACCAACCAATGACTCCATTTTTCAATGTATTTATTTGTAATATTATATGAATTATTTGTGGAGCTATGAATGAAGAAGAAATAAGATTATGATCTATAATATTCCAATAGTATAATATAAAATATATTAAATATAATATTTTTTAATATCACACGTGCAGAGTTTCCATGAAATTATTGAATAACTCAAAAATATAGATTTATTTATGAAATTAGAGGTGACTATTGAGTTTAGATCAGATGTTTTTACCTAGGAAAGACATAATATTTTAGTTGGTCACATTTTTGGGTATGAAATGGTCATGAGATAATTTTTTAATTTATCTTGGATCTTCAATTTCCATTATAATGGAGATTCCTTAAGGAAAACCTGAAAATGTCCTTTGTATAGTATTTATTGTTTGTTTCTTGTTTTTCCTTCACCATTCTTCATGCGTTCATAATATCTATTTATATTTCCTTTTTTTCAATAAAATAAAGGCTAATCAATCATTTCTCGCCCATTTCATGGTTCAACATATTTTTATCACAAACCCACATATTGATCGATGATGAGATTGAGCTATGGTGGTGGAAATGATTTATCGGAATGTGGCTATATAGTTTTCATAATATACAGTGATGAAATGGATAAGGGATGATTCATGAGCTAAAAAGATGGATAAAAGTTTGTTTTTTGATATCGATCAATCTTATTTTGTCTAGTTATGAAATCCATGGATAATATGTGAATAAAATCTATCAAAAACAATGGAGGAAGAATATCATACTAGAAAAATCATTAGGTCTTGAATTTTATTATATACACGTTCTTCTTGGGCCAAATTTTTTGTGCTAGTTTTCTATAGAGAAGAATAATTACTCACTACATGTGACAAATTTCAATGTTGGTGTGTCCCCTACCTTGTAGCTTAGTAATTACAATAAAGTGTAAACAGACACATCTAGGAGTACGCAGGAACAAACATACTATGTACTCAGAAAAAATAGACATAAACATGGGTAATATTACTTGGGTAGGACCTGGTACAAAAGGGAAGCAATACGTATATCCATTATACATCATGTACACCTTAGAATATGGTATAAAACACTTTTCATCTTCATCATATAATCATTTTGTTATTTTATGTTCCCTTTCTAATTTTCTATAAGGGTTTATAATTATGTCACAGACTATGCATAGCGTGGTGATCCCATATGAGGAAATTCATTAATGGATAGTTTTTTGGAGTCAATTATTTAGGCCCATATTTACTATCTTTTTCATCAAAATTTCCCTAGGTGGAGTTCTATGTATCATCTTCTCCATCCCTACATGGGAATCAATCCCCTACATTGTGGGTTAATCTGGATTGGGATATTAGTATAAAACTTTTCCTTGTCTACGATATCCATCTATGTATCAATATCTTAAAAAAACTAGAGTCCATATATTATAGGAAGGATATATAATAATGACTATTCTGATGAATTACATCAGTGCTATATGACTCATAGAGTGTGTTCTCTTGAACAACTACTATGTTGAACAATCAAGTAGGAATCAGGTCTAAATAATATAGTGGTGACATTACATTGGATATGTGTTTTTTTATTATATCTATATATTATAGTAACATGTGTTTTTGAAACATATTTGTGATGAAATTATTATTATTCTAGACATTTTATGCTTATTAATTTCACATTTTGTTACAGGGTATTGTTATTCTCAACCCTGCATTGGATTTTCCTACACATGAAGGGTGTTATTAAGATTAAAAATTGTTTTATAGAGTCATAGAGGTACTTTTACAATGATATTATTAGTATGGAATTTAGAACAGGGGGGGGGGGTTTCCATGGTGACATTAAAAGCAGTCCTCACCCAAAATATAGGTTGGACTTTTTTTCAGTTTAATTATGGTGGAAATTTTTTATTTTTTCACAATATTTCCTGAAGTGGTAATATTTTGGTGGGATATTATTTGTAGGTATTAATGGTAATCATTGGTTTTCCATTTTTTTATTTTTTTGGTCTTGGATATGATTTCATGTGAACTGGTTTGTTCGATGAAGTCCTCCAATATGTTAGATAATACTACATAGCACTGTATGTCATCCCTAAATTATTAGAGGTGGGATGTGAGTATTATTGGAATAAATACTATTTTTATGAGTTGTGATATAGTGGTCTGAGAGGATTATTCCTTTCTAAATTGGGATCAGAGCATGTGAGATTGGTTTAGGGAAAAAGGGTTATGTATTTAGATTTTGGATCTTAGTCCATGGAATATAGTGTTGTTGCGATGAATAACATATCGATACAACAGTAATCTAAAAAATGATTATTAACATATAAGTGTAGAAACATTTTTCAGTGATGGTTTATGTATAATAAAGTAATTGGTTTTTGATTCAATGTGATTATATAGTTCGCTCTCCCGATATACTCATTGACCATATAGTATATTATTTTTTGGAGGATACCACCATGAAATTTTCCATCAAGGATTCAATATTAGGATCATTAGGATGACCCATAATGCGATGAGTCCTTGATATAAGAATATAGTTAGGAGGTGTATCCTTGATTTTGTTCATTAATCTAACATCCACTTTGGCATGTTCAATGATTTAGAACCTTATTATAGATTACTTATCTATATATATGTTGATGGATATGAATATTTAGGAGACTCTATAGCTTTAATAGTGATGTACTACTATGGATGAGTGTTTTTCAAGGATCAAAAACCAATATCGGTACATGATGGATATGGTGTATGATATTTTATTTTAGGCATAGACCTTATAATGTGTACTGCATAAATATTTTCAATCTACTGTGATTCTTTTAATAATTCCAACATCTTTTGTGGTTATAGAGAATTATATGGTGGTAGAAAATTTCCTTGATGTGAATAATAAAACAATTCATGACATTAGTGGGTAATCTTGAACATAATATTCGTAAACTTGTGGAAAATGACATAATCATGATATGCGATGTGGGAAAAATTTTAGAAGATGATCTCATGGTATAGGGCATGATGTTCACTTCTCAAATGAATAATCTATCCATCCTAGTGAAAGGTAGTTGTTCTCTTGGTATATAAGGGGACATATCACATGTGATTTCCTAACCGTTATTTCAAAATACAGATTGATATTGTATGAGCCTCATAAGAAGATGTGATGTATGGATTTTACAATCACACAAAAGGAATACATGGAATATGAGATCATAGAGAACAGGGAGATTTAATTAATTTGGATATATTACAACAACCATCCATAAGTCGTACTCGACATGCGAAGAGAGTTGGTGGTCTGGGGAGACGGTAGATGCAATTCATCATGTATTATTATCCCTGGGATCTATGGATGATACGATGTAGGATCTATTCCTTTTTTACATAATTTGTTATAATTATAGTCACATGTGTGAGTCACTCCTTTTTTCGAATTATCTAGTTGTAATCATAAGAAATATATTTGGGGATTCAGTCAAAAACATGTTCTTGGTGAATCCTACTAAATGAAACACATCAATAAATTACTTCTATAGATATTACTATTTGATACATGGAGTTGATACATTTTCATGTGCTCGAAATGTTTTACTAATAAGTCCCTACAACTTCATCTTATGTATATACTGGTTATTTATGGATCATTTCTGGATATGCTATTTCATGAGCAAGATGTTTTGAGTCAACAATGATGGGAAATTATTATCCATTTTGGGGAGAAAATGAAACCCAAATAGATACAAATGGAATCATTCATAAGAGGGATCAACCGATTATAGAACATTTTGATAACATTTCCCTTGGTGATGTATATTATATCATCTTTCGGATTCCGACAATGGTGACAGAGCATTAGGTCATATTTCTTGAGGAACTAGCATTCATTACTCCCTACAGAGAGATATACATATTCTTTAATGTAAATATTGAGATGGAACCGATATCTATGATATCATATCGGAGGCCTCCCATTGATCTTTTTGATATGAGTATGTAGTTTGGGGAATTGAAGGGGATGTACTTTTATAGACCTATTGACTCATGATAGGATGGTCTAGCTATGTTCCCCAAGAAGGGGTACATGATAACGAGGTTTTGTGTAGATTAACATCATCTTACCCAATTTTACATAATGAAAAATTATCCACTATCAATTATCGATGACATCATTGATATTTTTAAAGGGGAACAATGGTTCTCTATAGCTGAACATATATGAGATTATCAACAGTTGTGACTATGGATCTAGGATAAACTAATGATATAATTCATTGGTATCTATGGTCACTTTGAGTATTGGGTTATTCCCTTTAGTGTGATGAGTTCCCCATCTATTTTCATTGGAATCAGGAGAAATATTTTCAACTATTATTCAACTAATTTTTCTAGTCATCATCAAATACATCCTAGTGTACTCAACTATTGATGGGGACCCCATAAGACACATTTGGATCATTATGGATATACTATGATATAACAAAAATTATGGGCACCCCACAAAGTTTCATTTCATGATTTGGTAGGTCCCAAATATAGGACATGTTATATTTGTAGATTTTGTGGTAGTGGGCCTAAAAAATGTTGTTTTATTTTTAGATTGAGAATCACCATTGATCATGGAGGAGTTTTAGATATTCCTTAGGTTGGAAAGCTACTATCATTGATTGTTACTATAACCCTTAGGATATCATCTCCCTTGAACCCACTAACCTAAATGGTGAATCAATTCATGTGGAAAGACTTGCACCTATAGGAATTCCATTAGTTGAGGTAGAGATTGAAGAGCACTCTTACCTTGATATTACTTGAGTGGTTTTCCCTGTAATTATTAATCAATAACCCATTACATAGTATTTTTTGTCACTAAATAATGTAGTGATTGGATTTGATTCCATAATATTAACATATATTAACTCCACAATAGAACAAAAATGGACACATGGTCTCAAGTTAGTATTGGTAGTCTTCCAAATAATAATGTGGACATAGTACCTAATAGAAGAGTTGTTTATCATCTAGTATGACCATAAAATGACCATATGTATATTCTATCCTATGAATCCGAGCTAGAGACCTAGGCGATGAATATAATTGTTTTATTATAATGAATTGAATATTCTTTATACTTTTAGGAAAGGGAACATGGTAGAATATTATCTCAAAAGTAGATCTTGTTCACAGATGATGAGTGATCTGTCTAATTAGTTGGTATAATTTTGGTTATCCTTTATAAATGTGGGTGGATATGATTTAATTAATTTGATGGATGTTACCCCTTACACAATTACCTCACAATTGGTATAAACAACACGGGGATACCTACTCTAAGACCATATAAACAATAATATCCACAAATCATGCTTCTTATTTATTTTGAAAAGGTGGGTAGGCAATTTTTCTTATTGATGGATGTAAAACGGTACTAGAAACTTTTAAGGAATAGTTTATATAGGAGTTTCATACATCTCCCTTAGCAGTACATATTGGTATAGTGATGATGTACCAAGGCCTCCAATGTAATATTTGGTTGTCTAAGATGATGAATGTAGATTCCTAGTTTGTCTCGTGATAAATTAAATTCATATAACTAAATAATGATCCCCATGTACTAGTGGGATTTGATCAACCCCTTGATGAGCCATTGTAAATGTGGTATGAGATATCTATATACATCATGATAGGATTACCACATATTTAAAAGGGAAATGATTCAATATAGTTGATCATATATTGATTCACCATGTAGTCCCACATCATAGATATTCAAGAGAAATTTTTACATGATTCTTTAGGTTACCTATTTGTGGTTCATATAGTTTTAATCAATCGGTTTCCCATAATGATATTTTATGATCATCATGCTGGCTTTTATTTTTGGTTATAGAATGTAATACTGGATGATTTTGGGTCTTAGGTGAGTTAGATCATAGGGTTTCAAACCTAAAATAATTTTCTGACAGAGTGAACCATTCAGGCCATGGGGGACATGTTATGGGATTAATTTTAGAAATTTGTCATTATTGGGAGGGTCACCTGTAGTTAGTGGAAACTAATAATTAAAATTACTAATATTACACTATTTCTATTGAATGATTCATATACTTATTCAGAGACCATGTATGTAAACACTATGTATGAATGTCTATGGTGAGTCAGAACATATGGGGTTAGATATGGTTCTGAAAAAAATATAGAATATAACGGTTATACGAGAGTATATATTTACTTGAACGATCCACTAAAATATCTATATGGAATAAAAGAAATTAGAAATTAAATATCGATGATGTAGATTTTTTTATGAGGGTCTCACCCCAATTCGGATTGTAGAGATTTATCTCATTCGAAAATATATCTACAAGATTCATCTACCCTTCATAGATACAATTTAGATTTGATGATATGCCTTACTAGTTATCTCTAGTAGTATATGTAGATGGTGTACATGATGTTTTCAATGTGTCATAGCTGTGGAGTTAAATTCACAACATGTAAAATATTTCTTACTGGTGATACAAGAACATTGACGGTGGGTGTACTTGTTCTTATTACTCATTATTTATTGATGATCGAAATGATTGGATCATCCATGGATCACTGAATCCTTATGGGTATGTTTAGTGGAATAACAGGAATCATTAAAAGAGTATCATAGAGGAGGATAAATAGATTGTCACTCAATAACCACATCCCACTTTGTATTTTTTTTAAATGTATGGGAAATAAACACCCATGGTGGGGAGAATGGAATTATTTTTGTTTTTCCATGTATTTATTTTTTATATTATATTTAATTTCATGTAATCTAGGATCTCAATTGGGGTGAGATTATATGGATCAGTGTGACATAAAATAATGTTTAAATTATATTAAATATTTTAATATTGAATATCATGTATGAAAATTTTTCATAAGAAAGTAGAAATTACTAAAGTGTGTATTAGATTACAAATATATTGAAGATGTTGAGTTTATAAAATTAGTTTTACCGTAGTCATGATCTAACCATGTTACACATTGGATGTTTGTGTACAATGAGGTCTTGGGTAAAAAGTTAAATAATGTAATGCATTAAATTAAATAATTTATTTAAATGATATTGACCTGATTATTCATTTATGTACATGGTAATGACATGGTCTAATGGTTAGATGTGTTACCATAGATCCTTTGGTGAGAGAGATTGATGATCTTCTGTGGTCAACAATGGACATGGATTATCGATTTATATGATAGTGGAATGTTTGTTTCTCACCAAAAAATGGTAATTATGATCATTAATCACACATGATTGATCTAAATCAAAGGAGTCTGATAATTTTTTTTATTTACATATTTATATTTCTCTTACGGATAACATGAACCAATCGACTAATAGATTGATTCATTGGTTGATCATATTGGGGTAAGATATTATTTATAGGATGAATTTTAGAGAATTTATATTTTATGTGGGTTCTTTATTAATTATAGAAATTAAAATTACCGAGGAAAAATAGAAATCAATATAGGTTCATTTCTCTTTGTTTATTCATGGGTTCTTACCACTTTTCATTGTTCATTCAGTACTCGTATTTTGTTTGCACTACTGGAAATCTGACCTTTCCCAACGCTTCTATACCAACGGTTCATAAAAACTGTTGGTATAGGTTCCCTTTCCCAACGGTTTGGCCAAACCGTTGGGAAATCCCAATTTGAGGCCACCTTTCCCAACGGTTTGGGCAAACCGTTGGGAAAGCCCACATTGTGGGGACCTTTCCCAACGATTTTGGCCAAACCGTTGGGAAAGATGCATTGTGGGGACCTTTCCCAATGGTTTTCCAAACCCGTTGGGAAAGTTCCCCCATGAATCAACCTCCACCCAGAATCGGTTTGCCAAAACCGTTGGTATAGGTCTATACCAACAGTTTAGACAACCGTTGGTATAGATCCTTTGATTTTTTATCATTTCTTCTTACCCAGAACATTATATAAATCAAAATTTAATATAATTATGAGAATACATATATATATTTATGTAATTATATACACAAAAGTCATGTTAGGTTAGTGGTTAAGTCGTTCAATAATAAACTAGGGGTGCTGGGATCAAATCCCAGCGAATGTTTTTTTTGAAATACATATACCAACGGTTCCACAACCGTTTGTAAAGATTTTCATATTAATTATACCAACGGTTTCCAAAACTGTTGGGATAGGTCTATACCAACGGTTTTGGGAAAACCGTTGGTATAGACCTATCCCAACGGCTTACTTGGCCACGGTTCTCCAAACTGTTGGTATAGGCTATACCAACGGTTTGGAGGCATATACCAACAGTTCCAAACCGTTGGTATATGTTAGTTTTCCAGTAGTGTTGATCAATAGTTCAATAAAATACCAAATAATAATTTTGTATGTAGATGTTTCATTTTGGATTATATTGTTATTGCAGATCAGGAAATGGATTGATGATAAGATCGAGATTTGACGTTGGTGACAATGGATGAAGACGTGTATATGTGGGTTTTAGAATGTGCAGAGATGGAAATACTATGGGATGATTATAAAGCAACCAAAAAGTACAGAAATTGCTTCTCCAGTGACGTTAATACTTTTTTGGCCTATATCTATTATTCATTGATAGTATTTTTGTTGGATCTAGCGGTGGAAGCATCATAGGATGAGGAAACCAGAATTACAAAATGTTTTGGAAAATCATGTTGTGCACATAAGGTAATCCATGACTATATGACGTATTTGGAACTATCCACACCACTAGGGACTTCGTATATAATATAAATAACACACGATGTGTGAAAACATTCACACACAATGTCATACATTAATAGAGGATCGTTGATTACCTTATAGGTTACACATACCTAGCTAGAAGTATATGATATTAGACATTCATTGTACTTAAAAAGATACATGGACAGAAGCAGAGGATGTGTAACACATGTAGGATCTGATGTAAAAGAAACACACCATGAACTAGAAGTACATAACATGTACTCCCTAAAATATGGATTAGATTCAATTTAATCATCATCATGGAGCTCTCTTGTTATGTTAAAGTCATGATATCCTATTTTATATGGGATTAGTATGGATTCATGGTAAATATATTAGATGGTTATCTCCTATAATGAACATCAGTATTCAAAAGGTTTCTATGAATCCATCATTGAATATTTGAGATAGATATTATATTATCATATTTTACTTCTGCGGGGTTCCTGGTATATTCATGACCAACATTATATGGGCGTCATTACCCTACCCAGCTTATTAATCCTTATTGGGTTATTAGTATGATTTCATTATGTTGTGTGTGATCATATAAAAGGTATTGATCAATTTATACTTACATTGTGTACATATTATGATGGGAACCAATTAGCATCACATCATGGATCAGCACCATCTTTATTATCTTACTCAAGGAGTGTGTTCTCCCATATGAGCTTATTGTGGAACACTCAAGAAACAACCCTAGGAAAATATTAAAATTGTGTCATTAAAATGATACAATGTGTATATGTTGAGTATATCTATATATGTTTTTATATGTGATGTTTACATATAACTATGATTAGATAATGGTCATTCTTGATTTTATATGCATTGGGATTTCGGGTGTCCAATATTTTATTATTATAATCACACCAATATGTATTTTTCTACACATTCCATGTTTTATTCATATGATCAACCTTTTTATGACGTCTTAGAGGGACTAGGACCAGGTGGAGCATAGAGATCTTGAATTATTGAGGGGCATTCAAATGGTATCCTGGATACAGTCCTAAACCACAATATGGGTTGTATGTATTTTCAGTTACTTTTAGGATTATTTTTTCCCATTTTCATTATAGTTATTATTGTCCCACTCTAATGATGGGATTTTATATGTATGTGTTGATGGATATCAGTTTTATTATATTTCATCATTGTATGGGCTTGTATATATATGTGTGTCTTTGTATATGTAAATTAGGTAAAGCCCCCATTTTTGTAATATTATTACATGGGGATGGTCTCCATTACCAATAAAATTGGAGATGGGCTTGTGGTATTCATGGAATGGACACTATTATGATGGGACTTGACTTGTTGGGAGATACCTGGGGACCTATTATTTTTTTTGGAGTGGTAGGATGAAGTCATGGTTGTGGTAGACTTCACTATGTGAGTGTACATTGGGTGAGGTAATAAGACTTCTTTCAAGGAATTGTGGTATCACCTTCCTTTCCGCATTATCAAAAAAATGGGAAGAAAAAAATTATTTAGGAATTATAACATAGGTATTTTTATTATATAGAAATGTTATTATAATGTTGGTACAAAAATTATTTTCCTTTTATATGTCCTATATGAAAAAAAACATTAATTTTGTGTATGTGAAGACTACAAGCCACATGTATTAATGAATTTATATATAGTTATTTCTTAAAATTGGTTGTATAAAAATGGGTGTTCTTAAATAGTTAGGATATTTATATCCCATTTATGATGCTAGAATACAAATACTTAATATTCATATCTACCAATCTCTAGAATATAGATGTATTTTCTAATTGAATGTGTGTAATACCACCTCTATAGAATGGTTTCCTACATTAAATATTATTTTAATTCATGTATGGTTAGATGAATATTTTTAAATATGAATATTTTTATTATATGAATATTTTTATAGTAAAAAAATTATTAACATATCAATGATCTAAAAGACATAAAATCATTATAATGTTGAGAATATTAAAAAGTGAACTAATAAGAACATACAATTTATTCTCTATATGATTTTAATTTATACCTATACCCTATTCCATAATTTTTTTATAATTCTTATATATACACTAATAACAATTAAGTAGGGTTATTATTCTATAGCAATGAAGATATTTAGATTATACCAACTAATATTCCATCATTAGTCATGGTATATTCATGTTTATGTCTACATAACCACTTAGATGAACAATGATGTAAACTTTTATCATATAAGAAAATGGTGCCACAATATATTTTATAATATTAGATAATTATATAAATAATTATTAAATATTTTCCAAAAAGTTTCTATCAATATATTACTCATTAAATAAACAAATTCACTTGTTAAGAATCATCAAAATTATACTTCATACTGTTTTTTTATTCAATAAAAATGAATTAAATAATAATAATAAATAAATATTTTTAACTCACCCAATATTTTATATTTATTTATATTGTAATTGTTATATTATGATGAATAATTAATAACAAAACATTTCGTAAAAACTAGTTTTAAATGATTAAGACTATGAACATTATATACTGAATATTTGTAACATCAAAATATACATGTAACAAAAATGGGGAATATAAATGGTTATTGTTATGAATATGGTTCGTATATATGTATCTAATAATTAAAATATAAATATTTATGATTTTTGGTTCCTATGTAGACCAAATAAAGACCGATGTAATTGGTTTTATAACAAATTCATTTCTCTCACAGATGTTTAGTAATACACAACTTATTTCATTAGGTGGTGTATATATTGCTGAATTATTATAATATGTCTGGAAATAAATCGTATTAATTTTTATTGATGATCAATATAAATCACACACACTCAAGGTTATTATTATCCCCACATTTTGTAAGGGGTTTTTAATTGAAATCACCTTTAGTGAGGTATAATTTCTCTTCATAAACATAGTTCATCTAATATGGGTATAGTTTTTACAATTAATTAATAATAGGATATTTTATATATTAGTTATATATATTCAAATTAATATGAAATATACCACTATAAAATTTTTATTAATTCAAAAATATCTTTCACATATGGGACATTGGTAAATAAAATCTCATTCTTTGAGTTATACAACTAATTTTGGAAAATGAATACCAATTTTTCATCATAAATTTACCTACGTATGTATATATATGAATGATTTTCACTATTAACATTGTAGATAAAATATATATTTTTTTTGATGAAAAACTAATCTATATTTCTCTCACTATTCTAAGGTATTGTTCCCTCCCATAAAAGCATTATTTTTTCATGAACGAACCATTATCTATAGATAGGTTCATTATTTCACATCAATAATTTTATTAAATAAAATTTTAATACAAACGTTTTGATATATAATTTTGGTTATTTTCTATTCATCTTAAAATTACTTATTACCCATGTCAAATTGAAAATATATTATAGTTTTTATTATGTGGGTACCCAACCAAAGGTATTTCAAAATTATTTCCAAGAATTCAAAATAATTTTTTATCTTCCACCATAAATTTCAAGTGATAATATTTATGAAATTTCATTAAATATTATTTTGAAAATATTTTTCATATATCAATAATTTAAAAATCCTTCACCAACCCTGCTTGAAGATATATCTTAGATGTGTCCAGCAAAGCTAAAATTTAATAAATATTTTGATTATGACATCTATTAATTTTTTGGTGGGTACACATCATTCTTATCCTTTTGATATTTTATTCAAAATTTTCCCATTTATGTTTTAATTTATTCTAAATGAAATTTACATTCCCCTATATCTATAAAATTTAAATTTTATAAATATTTAAAAGTATAAATTATATTAATTATATTCAATGTTATTTTTCCAATAATACTTAATGTTTTTAATCGTATACGTTATTTTAAATTGACAAATATTATCTGTGATAATGATTATTTATTATTTGAATCCATCCACCATATTTCACAAAATTTCATATATAATTGTTTTTATATTAAAAAAATGACCAATCATCCTTTTTTCAGCTAATCATTTTTAATGTATACCAATAATTTCAACTCTAAATTTATTCCTCTATGAATAATGTTTTTGATTCTCATGGTTTAATGGTGTTCAACATGATTATATACATAAATTTATTAGAGAAAAAAGTTTTCATAACTATATTACTTTTATATATATAATATAAATATAATATACATTATTCTCATGACAGGAAAATATATGAATTTAATGATTTTGTATACCACTTGATACACATTTACAATCTCTAGGTTATCTTGTCTGGATTATTGAGATAATTTTAATGGATTTTCTTTTTCAAATCAAATTATGAAGGATTTGAGACCCAATTTACTTTAATTGGTTGTTTATGATTTATTTAATACAACCAGTATTCTATATATAGGATCATTATTATATTAAATTGGTAAGTATAGTCATTATATTTTTATATAAAAACTACTCTTATTAATGTTTTTTTAATGATGTGATAGTAAGATATTTTCATATTCTAGAAATGTTCATTGTTTATAATTATTTGAACATGGGGCCCAATATAAAATTCCAATTCCATGGGTAATGCATTATGTCTCATGATATAATGGGGAGTATAATAGTAATTCTCAACCAAAAGTAGGAAATAGATTCTATTTAATGATAAAAAATGAAAAATATGTGAGTTAATCTAAATCCAAAATGGGGTATAGGTGAGTTTTGTCTGATACACTAAAGGTAAATGAATGAGAAACTAGATCTCATATGCTTGGATTTATATTCTCATGGATGATACACTTTTCAAAAGTCTACATTTGTTATAGGATATATGGAAACTTTATTGTGTATCCATATTGTTTTCCATGATTTATGATCAATTCATTATTGGATATAACGTTATAATGTATCTATAAGTTATACATGTATAATCATTTTCAACACACAAATGATCATTGATTGATATCACTTATATAAACCCTTTCTATGAATTTAATCATTCTAATTTCAATTCTTCCCATTGTTCTATTTTATAAATTTAACAAACATATGAAACATATTGAAATGTAACATATATTTGTAATAAGAGAGATAAGATGAAGAATAGTTATGGGGTATTTAGTTTCTTATAATGTGGTAATATTTAATTTGTGATAAAAATGATTTTTTTTGTTATACAATGATACCATAATTCAATTAAAATATAAACCTAAAATTACATAACAATTTTTTAAAATAACATATCTGTATTAAATCCTAAACATTTATTATTATATATTCTAGGAGCTCTCAATTGAGGATATATAATGATTTAGGGAAATTATTATGGTTTTATGTTATGGATGCGTGTAATTTCAAAGGTATATATTACCTATTAGGTACCATGTATTAATAATGAATATTCATGGAATTGGGTTAAGAATCCATTTTTGAAAACCATTTACAATCCTATAATGGATATTCATATATATTAGATGATATACCAAAAAACTTTTAATTATGAGATTGTTTGGTTCTGTTTGAAAATACATCCCAGTCTGGTTTGTGGAAAGTGTATGTAGATATGGAATTTATTCACAAGTTGGTAATAACCATGAAAAATCATGGTATTTGGAAAACAAGATCCACACTATGTTACACTTTGACTAAGAATAATACAATACACTATTATATAAAATCCATTATGATATTCTTGGGTCAATTGCATTCTCATTCAAATACATTTTGATGGATTTATTTAACAATAAATTTACGGTAATTTGTTATGATGTGTAAGATAACAAATTTATTTTGTGAAAATGGTAATAACAAGTGAGTAAAGGATGAACCATGTTTTACATAGATAATTTTATTTCATTATATTTTGAGTTTAATGTTTCTAACATCTTATGGTTTGGCATTCAAAGGCACATGATCATTTACACTTATTTTATTTGGTGTTAGAATATTAATTTTTTATTTAAGTTTTTTCGTGGAACACATTAACAAGAATTCAAATAAAAAAGGTACATATCTAGAAAATACTATCTCTTATAAAAAAATTAATATATACCTTTATTTTTTAGAATATATTTATATTATTGTTATTATAGAAAAGGTGTGTGTCTTAGATTTACATTAGGTTGTGTGAATGATATATTAATAGAATTTAATTCTAAACAATTAATATTATTTTTCAAAGAGTGATATTTATCTATGGTATTATCAAATATTTTAATTTTTCTATGGATTACATGGTCATATAATTATTTTCATTTAGTACATCTTCTTTAATGGTTTGGAGACATATATTGAATTTAATTAATAACCTTAAATTTTGATTTTATCACATGATTTTATTTTTTTGTATAACTATTCGAGAACCCATAAAAGGTGTATGGTACACTTCAAAAATTAATATATTATAAAAGTTAAATAAATAAGGGGTTGATTTATTTAGGGAATTGTGATCATGATAGAAATGGAATTAATTGTTGATATATTAATAATTTTATTAGAGATATTTTTTTAAATAATGTGTAATTTTTTAGAAAGCATTATTTAACTATTTCATGTGATTTCAAAAAATTGTGGTGAATGATAATAAATTATTATTGAATGAGCATATGAATTATTTATGGTTTACTATCTTGGATGTTAAAATACTTTTTCTAATGGTATGTTATAGAGATTATATGACAATGGTAAATTTATACTGGGGTTTATGATTGTATGAAAGATTATTGTTGTTTTAGTAAAGATATATTACTTAGTATAGCCTAACCATGTATATTATATATAACACCATGAGTATTTTTGGTATTTTTTTTTAAATAATTATAATATCATCTATATATTGGATATCACATGACATTGAGTTTTAATATGAACAATATGATCAATATCGTATACAACATGCAACACAAGACATCAATAAAACGAAAAATGTTATTTAAATTTTGTCTTTAAAACCTAATTATAAATTTTTGGGTATTAATATTATTAACACACTTACTACATATATATAATGGAAATACTCCAAGATAAAATATTGATTGATTATAATGAAATTAGAAATCTATTTTTCATAAAATAAATATATTCTTCAAAACTACACTTTCTAGAGAAATATTCAATATTGGTTGCTATATAAAAATTTTATAATTAATTTTCACCACATATAAGATATTTATTTTTATAATATGATATATACTTTTAAAATAAAAATATAAAAATTTTATTGTTGTAATTTATTTCTATTTTCTAAATAGAATTATTTCCCACTGAATAGTTAATAATACTATGTATTAAAAACAATTTTATTATTTAAATGAATTTTAATGTACCATTTTATAAAAATAAAGTTAAAAAGTTAAAATTATTTTTCATATATATTTCTAGTATTTCATTTAAATTCATTAGACTAAATTAAACGTTGAATTCAGTTTAAATAGATTTATATAATTTAATGTAATTATTTTGGAAAGTTGTTTTTTATTGTGTGTTTTTATTGTATTTTTAAATTAAATTCTAATAATTTTATATTTTTAATTAGAAAAACTTTAATCCATATTTTAATTTCTGACTTAAAAATTCATTAAACATGTATCATTAATTTTTTTCTCTATGAATACTAACCATAATAATTTTTATTCCATCAAAAATGTATAAATTAAAAAATTACCATTATATACAACCTAATTTGGACTACACAATGACTGTAACGTAGTCTTATTGTATTACTACATTCTATATGTATTCATATATTTTTTAGTGATATTGATTTTATGTCCATTTGGATGTGATTATTACCATTAATGTATTTTTTCATGAAAATTAAAACATGTCACCCTCTTGTTTTTAATAACTATAATATTTTTAAAATTGTGTATCCATAGGATATTCTCATCTATAAATTGAAATTTCAATGCTAAAATTTTCTTTATTTATTTTATTTTAATTTTATAATTTATGGATGAGGTAATTCCTTTAAATATTTACATATTAAAGATGAAGAATTTTTCCAATTAATCGTATATCAAAAAAAATATATAAAATATTAAAAAAATTATATAAATTAATGTGAACAAAAAAATAAATGTATTACCATGAAATATTAAGGATATAAAAAAATTTATTCTTTAATTACTAGTGCTTTCATGGTATTTTTAATTTCAATGCCACGAATAATTCTAAAATTGGACATTATTTATATTTTATAATAAATAATATTATATTAATTGATATATAATTCACAAAAAATAGATAAAGTATTTTTATTATTAAATGGTTTATAATAACTAATATGGTCTATTTAAGGTTTTTTTATCCATTTATATATGTTATCATGTCCCTCTTTGAGTAAAATGTTATTGAATGAAACGTTTAAAAACTGTTAGTGAGGGGTTAAAACTAAATGATAACGCTAAAAAATGTTAAAACCTTTATATTTTTATGTTAATGAGAGGATATGAGATCATCCAAATCATATATTTTAATAAAATTATTTATGATCAAAAATTAATTATATACTATTTCATATTATTTTAATATTTTAATAAATAATGAATGTACCCCTAACTTAATTTATAAAAGGAACCTACCCCCTCACTTTTTACTCATCTTTTATCCTTCTATAACCGTCATTTCTTGATAAAAACTATTCTAAAATTTAATAGGCCCATTATATGGTGTTTTTACTACAAAATCACCATCTTTAGGTTCCATAGTAGGATATCCAATTGAGTTCTCCCGCGTAAGATGTAATTTCATTAAATGACCACATTCTTCTTTGTTCATCTAATAAATCATCTAAATCTAAATTATTTTTCACAATATGTTATCGTAATAATATATAATGTAATTAGGATTTTTATTTATTATGAAACCACATGTATACACTCTCTTTCACATTAAATTTGATGTATGCGCATTGCTCGGGCATATTTACAGCTTACCATATCAATGTAGAGAAACAATTAATTTTTGATAAACATAATTTATGAATGAGAATTATCAAAAAATAAATTTTTATATATTATATTGAAAAAATAATTAATCCTATATAATTATAAAAAGACATAAAACCTATTACCTTCAAATTATTTTGAATAAACAATCATTTATTATGCGTACTTGCAGACAACCACCTCCATAAAGCAATGCGATTTATCATTCATTTTAATTTTACAAGGATGTTAATAAGCATGGAAATGGTAAATATATATTATGTATATTATTTTATAAGATTATTTAATTGATAATTATTATTTAACTTTCTTTCACTCAATACATTGAAAAATGAAAAAATCTTTCTTTCTTACTTATAACCTATCATCTCTATGAACAATATAATAAATTTTTTGTCTATAACATTAACTTATTACCATAAATATCTATAAAATTAATATAAACGAAAAAAATTTCATTATTTATATTCTGGATAAAATATAACTATTATCAAATTTGAAAAACTTGAACAACCACACCAAATAGTACATGATATATGAAATAGCTACGACATAAAACAATTATTTTTGTATTTAATTACTAATAAGTTTGTGATAAAATATTATAATTTAATTTTATATTCTAGGATATATATTACTATTGTTATGAAATATATTAATAATAAATATATATTTATTAAATATTATGTTTTAACACATACTAACAAAGTCGTACTGGATGTTAGGATTTCACCCCACACTTTTACACTCATGGAACACACCACATATTAACCAATTACATGTTTTCTAAGGTCCATATACTGTAACTAAAATATTTAAAACACTTATTATCTATTCATTTTTATTATTTAAATGTAAAATTATTTTTATTTACTATGAATTTTTATTTTAATTTTACCAATGTTGTAAAGGGTTATTTCACAATCTCATTATTATCTAGAGTTGTATATTTTTATGTCTCATTTAAAGAATATTTATTTTCCAATTATTTTATTTTTTATTTTTTTAAAAATAGTTATTACTATTATTCATTTAATTTTAATATCATTTTTATAGATTTTTTATTTTGGTACATAAAATCAAAAGTGGAATAATACTGGCATTTTTCGAATGTTATACATTTAGAATTTACATAACGAATTTAATGAATATTTGTTTAAAAAATATTTATTGAAGGGAATATCCCACCATTATTTGACCTCAGTAATTTTAAGTGTCCAATAAATGATTATGTTTTTTATTTTCATAAGAAATTATTTCTTTATAACATGAAAAGTATTTTTTATGATTAATTATCAATATTAAAAGTGTATTTCCATTTTAAAATTTCTTGTGAAATTATTAATTTATGTACGACAATTTCATCATCCTTTAATGATTTTTATTTTAAAAATCTACTCTAACAATACCATTAATCATATTTTTCTTATTTTTTATTATTATTTTTATATGGGAAAATATAGATATTATAAATGAAGAGCTTTCAAAATATGGTTTTTTATTGATTTTTATTATGAAATGTTGATTACGATACAGTTTTTATTGATATTAGGTATTCATTTCACGTAGTAGGTGATGTGAAGGGACTATTTTATCCACTCGATGAATTTGTATATGTCTTGAGACAAACTATCTTATGGTCTTTCTCAATTCATATATATTTACTTACATGTCATAGAATAAGGCCTTTATAGTATATTCAGATTTCTTGGTCGATGCCCCAATAGAAAGTATCAGATATCCAACATTATAAATTCAGTCATTCTGAATTATGTTATTGAAATCCATGTTATTTTATGATTAGTTATAATACCCATGCATAATTTTCAAGATCAGGTAATTTTCTATATGGATATTTTTATCATTATTTATTCATACCATGTTAGGATCATGTTATTGTTAGTGTGGCTTGTGTTTTGTTTACCTTACATTCCTTAATGTATGTGTTTATTTATACATAATAGCTTCATATTTACTTATACCCTTACTAAGAATCTGAGATCACACAATTCATATAAACTTCTTCCTGGGATACCGAAACAGTTTTGAAAAGTATGTAGGGGTGTTCTATGGGGATTAATATTGATAAAAAAATATTTTATAATATTTATATAAAATTTAATATTAATTTAAAGTATGTTTCCAATTGACCAATACCAAGAAAATATTATATCCTTTGGGATAAATATTCTTGTATATATTGCCAATGTAAGATATTAATCATACGACCTAGCCTACTCGAGTTGGTGTATTTAATTTGGGTATCAAATAAAAATTAAAATATACCTTTAGTAACTATATTTTTTATATCATTGATTATAGAAAAGTATATAAAAAATTGAATTTTTATATATTCCTAATGAAATAAGGATTAGGATTTTTAGATTAGTTATACATTAATTTTATATTTTATTATGGGTTTTAATGTGTTTCATAGTTTTAAGAACTAATTCAGTGTATTATATTGTTTGAAATGGTGCATAGTGGAAGGAGTAGAATGCATATAAATGTATGTAATCCATGTAGTGATTTTAGTCGTGAGAATGATAATAAATTAAAACCAGGATCCTAACCATAATCTAGAGATATATCTAGAGATGAACAATCAAAAAATATATTTGGATAGATGACTCAACACATGTACAATAGAAATGTTAAAATTGTTCATAATAATTATACTAATGAGGTGTAAAAATGATTTACCTCTTCTTGCATCAAAAACTCCCATCATTAAAGGGATGTATGAATCCTTTTTTATATTATTAATTGATAAATTACAAAAAGAAGTTAATTACTATACTGTGAATTAATGATTTGGAAATTTTTTTAATCATAGTTTATCATCTATCCAGGGATACAGATCAAGAGGGTTCATTTATTAAAAAAACTAAGGCTATAGAACAAATATCAATCATGGACTGTAAGGATATTCCTAAACTTTTCAAGGAATAATAATTTCATCAATAACAACATAATGATGTAGACATGAATTTGAGAGAATAGAAATAAATAAATATTTCTAATTATGAATCTAACATTATAGGTTCAACATGTCATGTTATAGTTTTCATACAAAATAAAACATGTGTGAATTATAATTTCATTTATGGGGATAATAAAATCCTTTAATGGGAGCGATTCTACCATACATTCTTATCATATGAAAATATATTATCATATTATACCAAGGTAGAGAAAAAAATGAACCGATTGATATGGTTTTATGGAATGAAATGAAGATTGTGATGGAAGTGGAAAATGGATTAGGGAAATAAAATAAATAATAATTTTCCCACAAATCGATCATGTGGAAAGAAACACACATGAATATTCATAAAGGGTATCAGATATTTCAACAAATATATATTGAAGGTCCTATGAGCCCATGATTGATATGGAATAAATGCTATATCCTATATATCAATGATTCTTTTCTAAGGTGTTATACAAATACACAATCAAATTTAGAACGAATTAATGGAATGTAGTTCAAGAGAATAAAATTGATCAAGGTCATGATTATGTTATTACAATAGTTTATGTGGAATGGTATATGTATTAGATTTTTTAAATTATATTTTTGATTTGTTATGAAAGATAATATGGTTATAACTATAATGAAACATGTAAATTTTGAACTATAATGGTTTTAATAATAGTTTAATATCATTTTTAATAGTACCAATAACCATGGAAATTTATTATTTGTAAGGTATTTTTTTAAGAATACATGAAAATTTCAATGATAAATCTAATATGTTCATTATGTTGAGAAGGATGAAAATTTTATAGTATTAATGGAACTAAATATGGTTAGTGAAATTACTCATGATGAAGGATATATTATTTTTTTGATTTATTTAATTCTATTGATAATATAAGAATTTGTTTTCAAAATAATGTGTTTTTTCATTATGGAATAATGGTGATCAATTTAATTACAATGATTTATGAAATTATGTGATCATATTTAATATATGCCACATTAGAATATACTTTATGTGGATTTATGATGAGGTTATACTTGAAATTTAGTTAACATATTCATTCATATTTGGATATTTATGAATTTTGATAGACATAATTTGGAATATCCATACCATTAACTACTCTTTGAATGTATTCTGTTGAAATTTCTATATCAATTTTTATTGTTATAATATGATTTATAATAATGGATAATATATTATTTCCATTTGTTATTTTGTAAATATTTGAGGACGGTGTAATGACTTATTGAAATTTAAATTCATTAAATGCAATTTAGGAATGTAAAATTATTTTTGATAATCAATTTTATGGAATAATAGATGAAGATGAAATAGTTAAAAGAACAAATATAAGTCAAGATAATTCTTCTAACATATAAAGGACCATGTATATTTATATGGATGAGTGCATTAAAATTATATTAAAATAATACATAAACTACATAAAAATGAAATACAAAGTAAAAACATTATTTTTTTCATTTCAATCTGAAAAATAAATAGAATATTAACCAACCATATTTATTTTGATTTTTGGTTGTTAACTTTCTCATGACGATTATCTCTATCACTTCAATTAGTCTTTGGGTTTTTATTTTCCCTTCTATGTCAATATAGTCAATATCCACTTATGTTATACTAT
Source organism: Viscum album (assembly GCA_963277665.1). Lineage (NCBI taxonomy): Eukaryota > Viridiplantae > Streptophyta > Magnoliopsida > Santalales > Viscaceae > Viscum > Viscum album. The sequence goes on along the minus strand of OY728126.1, from coordinate 1,045,206,847 downwards.
TTGTAGACTTATTTTTGTAGACCATTTTAATTCCCATTCCGCTTATTTAAATGTTGTTTTAATAAGAGTTTTTATGATTTGGGTTGGGCACAAATGAATTTTCAAATGTAAAACACTGTATTTACTAGGACAACATCAGATTACAGGGTGAAAAGTTATTGGGTTGTGGGGGATAATTAGCACCCATATATTTTAAACTGTGTTTATTTCTAAATAATATTTTTTGATTTTTAATATTTTGGTTAATTTTAACATAATATTTATTAAGAAAACTATATCTTTTAGCTTATAAAACACACAAAATCCAATATCAAAAAATGCATGAAATATAATATAAATATAGTCGTAAAAAATTTTTCATTAAATTTGGTCATATAATTATTAATAATTATGTTATAATATATATATATATATATATATTTTATAGAAATAATAATTTCAATAACTTTTATTATGTCTTGGGAAAATATAAAAAAATTATAAATTCATTTTATTCTTGAAAATTATTTTACTTAAAAAATGACCTTTACTTCATTTTTTAGAAAATAATATTATAAATTTGTTTAAAAAATTTAAAATATCTATTTGATAATAAAAAAATTAATTTTTTAATCATCATATAAAAATTATCTTAGATGATAATTTTTTATTTATTGGAAAAGATTTATCTTCCAATGGCTAGTGAAATATTCATATTTTATGTTAGAAACTTTATTTATATTTTAATCATTTAAAGATAATATTTTTTTTAAATAGTATAATTATAAAATATAATAATCTAATGTTATTAATAATGTAATTAAATTTTACTGAATCAATTTTTTGTTTAAATACTGTATAAAGCATTATTATTATTAAGGGGGAAATTTTATGAAAAAATATTTTTCTTTACATTTTTTCATGTTTAACTATATATAAAATTCAATAACTTTTTTTAAATTCCAAAATCTGAATACATATTTCTATTTATAAATTTAACATTTTGTAAATATGATCCTTTTATTTTTTCTAATATTAATAGCAAATTTGATGACATTTGATTCCATTGTAAATTGTAAATCATGTAACTAACATTCAATATAAAATTATAACGACTGCAAAAATACACTAACATGTGACTTAATGTAACAGTATTATAATATTTAAACCATACTCATTATTTATTTGGGTATATTTAATTTTTTGGCCATTTGGATGTGATTATAACCATTATATTATTTTATTTCATGAAATGTGAATCATGCCAAATCTTGTTTTTAATAGTTATAATATTTTTAATATGGATTTATTTAGGTGATATGATAAACTATATACTTTATAGTAAAATATAAAATATTTTTCATCATCCCAAAAATTTATTATATATATTATGTGAGGAAATAATTTATTTTAATAGTTAATCAACATTGACGTAGTAATTATTCAATTAATCAAACAAGCATATCATTTATTATAAAAATATTAAAATACATATTAAATGAGAAAAATAATGTGACCCATGAGTATTTTTGAAATCCATTACATTCTAGAGACATAATAAATTATCATTTATAATTATAAGTGTTTCAAATGTATTATTAATATCAATGTAAATTATAGTTATGAATATTGAGAATATTGATATTTTATAGTCAATAATAATTTATTAATAGATATCAAATTCATAAAATCATATATTCTTCGATGTTATTATTTTAAGGTTTATAATATGATCCATGTTTCATTCATATAATGTTTTTTAGTAAAATAAAATAACATGACCATCGAAGAGTAAAAGTCCATGTTGTCAAAATAAGGTTAAAAATTGTTATCAATGGGATAAAACATAATGATAAGGATTAAAAAATATTAAAACATTAATTGTTTTTAATTAATTAGTTTTATTTACCACCTAAATCGTCACATATTCGAAATATATCAGTTTCATATATTTGTAAAAAATTATTAATATATGTTAATTTAATATTATATGATATTCCAATAGTGACTCTCACATCAGTTTTAAAACGGAACTGACTCTATTAATTTTCTAAATTACATTGATCCTTTAGTATGAAAAATACCATAATAATATAAATTCTAAAATTTCTTCTATTCATTTTAAAAAAATTTACTTAAAAAGAACAACCGTATGGAAATCAAGAGAGGATCTAATTTAATACTTCTATTAATAAGGTAATCACCATAACAAATCACTTACTTTTTAGTTCATCATATCACACGACTAGGGTTTCCCTCCTAGCTCTCTCCTCTCCTCATCCGGCCGGTCTGGCCCAGCCTAAGCGTCGGTTGTCTCGCCTCTGATCAGCAATGATGGGTGTCAAATTCACGTTGTCTATCTTCGTTCTCAGCCTGACGGCGGCTTCGTTGTGTCTTCTGGATTTGAGATTTCGCCTCAGCTCCGGTATGAGCAGCGAAGGCCTTGGCATCTTTGCATCAGCTCGGTGTCAACGTGCGTCGTCATCAGGTGGTCCGACTTCAGGATCATGGCTTGGTGATGAAGGATATGGTTCTTTCGGTGACGATTTTGGCTTTGTTTTGGCTTCGAGATCTTGTCATGGCACTGATGTGCTCATCGACAGCGGCTCTAGTGTGCTCAGCGACGGCTTTGGCGGGTTTTCCCGTTTTAATATCTCGACTCGGATTCTTCCTAGATCATTGTTGGATCCTACGTATACAGTGTGCTCAGGGTCAGCTCCACTGGTTTGGAGGGGGGAGGTTTTGCGATTTGGTGCTTCTATAAGTTGTTTCCAGGTTTTGATCTTGATTTTGAATTGGTGAAGCTGGGACTTTGTTTGTATGGATGTGATTTCGGTGCTACTGTGAATCTGCTATTAATGGATGCAATGGTTGTATGCTGGTTATCTGCTGGTTGATTGTTGCTGGAGGTGAATTTTGAGTTTTGGAGAACCCAGACAATCTACAAGGTTTTTCTTCAGATGAGGATAGAGCTGTTCGTCTCCACCGTGCATGGATTTTCAGATTTGGTTTATTGAGAGGGTATGGCATAGCAATCGGTACCGAGCTCGTGCAGTCTTGCACGAGACAGTTTTCTAAGTATCTGTGTTTTGGTGGAGTCATGCCTTAATGTTTTTGTTGCTGGGTTGAACCATTTCTTTGTGTTTTTTTGGGTTACAACCCTCTGTTTTCCCGAATTTTGTTAACGTCCTATTGTCTTTGAAGTCTTGGTTTCCCCTCCTTTACCCTTAAAAAGGGGCTTATCCAAAATAAATAATAATTTCGGGCTTCCGGTCATTCAGTCAGTAAAGGGGAAGTATATGAATCTTTTGTTTGTTTGTATGGATTGTCATCTCCACATAGAGATACAATTAATTCGACATAACCATAATTTATGGATGGTAATTATGATGGGTTTAATTTCAGTATATTATATTTATGAAATAATTATACCTCAATAATTTTAATTTAAAATATACCTTCATATCATTCAATCCATTTCAATACTATAATATCGCTCATGCGTATGTGTAGACTAACACCTCGATGAACTAATGTGATTTTTTATCATTTAAATTTAACATGGATTGTAATAATGATGGATTTGAAAAATATATATGATGAACATTATATATTAGTTTTTATTTAATAATAATTTATAATTTTCCATTTCCCCATCTGTTGACAAATTAACATAGTGTTCTTGCATAGGTATGGTCTACCTTGACCATGAACAAAGTAATTAATTTTTCTATTTATAAATTATAAAAATGATCATTAATATATATATATATATATATAATTAATATGGAATATTAAAAAATAATTAGTACCATTTTGGAGATAATATAATATTTCATAAAGAACAGTGTCTAAAAAAATCAAAATCATGAACCTAAAAAATAATCACCACTAGAAACATTAATTTTAAATTTGAATTGATAATAAAAATGTGATTAAAGTTTATATATAAATATTTTATGGTATTATATATTGATATTAATATATAATATATATATAGAATAATTCTTTATTAAACTAGATGATCAAACATATACGAAGGAATTCAGATATGATGTAAAGGTTTCTTCTCTCTCTATTACTTCAATTGGACATATGTCATGTCTCAACTTATTTAAAATATGTTAATTATAAAATGAAAATTACATTTTTTACCATGAACCTATTTATTAAAAATGGAATATAAATTTTTGTTTTTTAGAACATATTTTTCTATATTATTCTATAAGTTAAAATGTAGTAAGGGTTTATTTCAAAATCTCATTATAATTTGATATTTTTATGTTTTAACTCAAATATGAGGAATATTTAAATTCCATATTGATATTTTTTAAATACTGAAATTTTTCAATATTTTTCAATCATTATTAATTCTCTTTTCCCCATGTTTTTTTATTTTATAAAATTTTAATATGGAATCCTCATATCTTTTTCCATACATGGTACATTTATACATTACAAATCATGATGTTCAATGAATGGGTTTTATCATATATGTCATGAACAAAATTTCCAACCTTAATGAAAAGTTATATCATTAGTACATATAACAAATGGTTTATAGGTTATTTAATAAGTAAATTTTATATTTATTATAATTTGTTTTTCATTTTTAATAGTGATATCATTGTTGAACTGGTATTTTTCATAATAAATTCTCATGTGACCTTTTATTTGTATTTTAATCTATTTCAAAATATTTGCATAATCTTATATTGAGGATCCTCTATAATTATATCATTAATCATAGTTTTCATTATGGTATGTTATATATATTGTATTTTTTATTCATTTTATGAATTCATTTGACTTAATAGGTGACATAAAGGGCCCTCAATGTCACCTCAAGGCATCAGTATGAATCATGAGAAAAACAACCCTAGATTTTGGCAGAGGTCCTACCTCTATAAATATAATTCATGGAACATGGCATTCAGAGCATCATAATATTTATTAGCCAAGGAAGTCATTGTATGTTTCAAATATCTAACCATATATTAATCAAACATAATGAAATGGTATATTCATGCCAATTTGATTATTTGATTATTTATATTTTCCCTATATAAGTAATGATCTCATACAATTGTTTATATGGCTTATATGATCACAATTTATTCATTCAATATTATAAATAGTTATTGTTTAAATAAAATTTGTTTTATTTTTTTACCATCCCCTAATAGTTACTTTAATTTTTTCATGATATCTCGCACTATACACTTACCCTTACAATGCAACAGAACTCAACAATGTTTTATGTTTTATTTTCCTTAACATATAATCTATTATTTGATTGATTGATAGGTTTATACTATGTGGAAGGATATATTATTAATTGAATTTTTTATTTGATTATTCAATTATACAATAACATTTTTATGAATGTATCTATTTTACAATGGCAACTATATTATTCAGTACATTGGGATACGATTTCTTTTGTCTAGTGATAATGTAATAAATTAACCATTATATCTAGGCTAGTTGGGTTGGGGTGTTTACAATATATGTAATATTAGATGTTGTATTAGTAATAATTTATATATTAATATTATCCTAACATAAATGTAACAGTTTGAATTAATAATTATTTTTAACAGAATGATATTATTTTTGTTGAATGTAATGACATAAGATTTTCGATATATAAAATTAGTTGTATATATAATAGATCATGTTACATGCAATATAAAACAAACAAAAAAACATAATTAAATGGAATAAAAAAAATTATCATTACATGAATGTTACAATTATTAGAGGATACATATATTTTAATATATAAAAATAATTATATAATTATAATATTTTTTAATTAATATTTTAAAATATATACATTTTTAAGAGCCATATTAAGAAAAAGATATTGTTTATTTCCATAAAACATATAATTTAGCACATTCTAATTTTAGGTAATATTTATATTTTTAAATTTGTATTTAATAAGTCATTGTTTATAATTATTTATAAAAAAATAATAATCAGAGTTAAATTTTTATAAGTTGTTTCTAATAAATTTAATTTATTTTTATTTTGTATTAAAATTTTAAAACCCTAATATATATATCATAATAAAAAAACAGTAAAAATAATATATATTAATAATTTACGACATCAAAATTATCATTTTTATAATATTAGATTTTTCCTTAAAAAAAATTGTTTTCGGGTAAAAAGTACAAAATATTGTTTAACAAATATGTTGAATTTTTGAACATTATTTTATTTAGGTGTGAATATTAAATTCATAAAATAATTTTTATAAGACTAAATATTTAAAATATATTTACATTTTTAATTTTATCTATGTTGGATTTAATTTAATGATAATTTTATTATAGTATGAGACATTTGTTATATTTTTTATAATATTGTTTTTAATACATGATAATTTAATTATTTTAATGTTTATTTTTTTAATCAATTTTAATGTTTTAAAATAATTAAATTGAAAAAATACTTATAAATAATTGGTAAAATTGATTTTATATGGAAAAATATTGTTTTTCTCTATAAATGATAAATTACCATGAAAAAACTATTTTATACAGTGATACCCAAGACAATAAAAAAGAGTACCTAAACACTCGTAGAAATTTTTTTTAAATTGTACTATTAATTTCATTATTTTGGTGTTTTACATCCTTATAACATTCTGTAAACCATTATTTCAAAATTTTATTGGGTATATTCTTAAATATTAACTTTCAATTATTTAATTGTTTTAGAAATTTAGAAAAAATTCACCCCTTTTCACATATCTATTGGGTTCACCTCTCATAATATCCTATCACAAAAACCGCCATATATTTGTCCCATAATCAACCGAAAAATTCATAAAAACTATTAGGAACCGTGAATAGTTTATGAACATATCAAAATACCAACTCTCAAAGGCATAACTCCCTTTGCATGAGTAGATATTCCAACAAGGGATGTATGTGTTCCTAAACATCATTTCTTGTTTATATTTCTAAAAATACCATCATTATTTTAATAATTCATTAACACATATAATTATTATTACACATTTATATTTAATATAATTATATTCTATAATAATGACTATATAATAATTAACATAATCTCTCATTTTATTAAGAAAAATGATAACATTAATCATATGAATATGAAGACTAGAACTCCATAAAATATTGTGTTTATTTTCCTTCTTCAATTTAAATTTTATGTCTAAAATAATTATGTATTATATAATTATGATATATATAACATATATAAGATTCCTATATGGGAACCTATATTAATCCAATCATCTTTTATAAAGAAAATTAATGAATCATCCATGAATAAGTGCATATATTTGCTTACATGGAATGGTAAGTTTATTTTTCAATTACTTCAATTTATGGTTGGGTAAAATAATGATTTCAAGGAATAAATTTTATGTTAATAAAATAAATCAATTAAAATGGAATATCAAAATAATTATTGGAATCATAATTAGAAATTTAAAAATTAATTGTTTTAAATAATCGAACACATATAGAGAAAAAATAAATCATACTAATAAATTGTATTATATCTATAATATATAACCCAAATAAACTCGAATTATGAAAGAACATATTAATTAACACTATAAATAACATTATTTTCCTTCCATAATTATATTTCAACTATCCAAATCGATGACTAATGAAATGTAATTACTTTTAAAAAAGTGGAAATAAATATGAAATTATTATTAATTCATTTGTTCTAAAATTGTAATATCAATATTTAACACATTAATAAAGAATTAACACTTAATTGGTTATTGATCATTGAATTATGTTATTTGTTGACTTCATCATTGAGGGTAAAGTTAAAAAAATTATAAATTTATAATAAAAAATAAAAAATAATTATAATTAACAACTTATATTGACATTATTATATTTGGTAATGGTGAAATATTTCTCATAATAAATACATACAAAACAGTTATAAAACTATTTTGAAGTGATCAAGATCACATAAATATGATATTAAAAGTAGGTAAAAATAAGTCATATATATATATATAATTTTAATAAGTGAGATTTATAAGTTGGTGTAGTATTTAATAATTTTCATTGATATATATTTTATGATCATAATTTATTTATTCAAGATATTTGATGCATGTGTAGAATGATTTTGAATTATAGAAAGCGATTTCATCTCAAATTAATCTCTTTAAGATATTTTCTGTATTGTATAAATAATTTATTATATGTTTCTTATATTATAACTAATTGACATATTACATAGTGCAGTGAAATTCAATTTGGTTAATTTTAGTTAAATTCCACTCAATATCAGTCAGTTAGATCTAATTTAAATTCACATCATGTTATGATGGTATTTGTTATCTGAATTCCCACACACTGAGTTATACTTTAAAGTATTGAAAAATATTTATATATATTTGGAAAATATTTACCTATGAATATAATATGTGTCATATTCCATATGAATTATAATTTAGATATAATTTACTATATAATACTCTTCAATTTTTTTACCATTACATACTTTGTTGACCGTAAAAAATTACGGTAAGAAAAAATATCATTCATCGAGTTATATGGTTTCTATTAAAATTTTAAATATATATTAAATTAAATAAATAGTTTGCATTTTTATAAAATTTTAAATATTGTTTTTATTGGGAGAATAATTTTTTTGATTTAAATCTTCCAACATGATTCTACACTCAACATAATGTATAATACTACCAATAAAATAATAAAATTTAGTAGTTTGATATTTTTTATTCCATACTATATATATATCCAATATTATCACGTATTACATTAAAATATAATATTTTTAAATCGAATTATTAATATTCATCTTTTCACGCATTTCAATTTATTAATAGAATACTATTTTTGTTATTTGGGATTCAAAATCAGGTATTTAAAAATATTTTCCATCCTATCAAAATATGCTAATTAATATCCCAACACATATGTTATAAGATAATCTTTATGAATTTTCAAGGAAAATTTTATTGAAAATAAATATGGAAGTTAAATTATTTTATGACACATTCACTTTATATTAAAAAAAAGTTTCGAATGTTACTATTTACATTATAAATATATTAACACAATGAAAATGAGCACTTGTAATATTTCATAGGGGAACATATACTTTGATAGTCTTCCACATTTCAATTGAAATAGTCTTTCTATATTATCATTATTTTTAAATGAAATTATAATTCTACTATAATGATAAAATATCAATTTTAAAATTATTTCATATGATCTAGGATATTTTTTACTTCCAATTTCATTTCCCCAAAAATATTTATTTTTTTCATCATGCACAATCCCCAATGAATCTTTATATGATTGATCAAGGATGTTATTCCATTGAATGTATACACATTCATTCAATGGATATATTTTTTTAATTTCATTTCCATTGTTTGAAATGATCCATTACTCCATATTCCTTGTATAATTAGTTTTTATGTTGAATAATATTTTTTCATTAAATATCATTCCTCTATAAATAACTTATTTTTTATTACATTGATTGAAATGGTTTCAGATAGATTGTACACATTGTTGTATGGGGTAAAATTATTACCGTAAACATATAACTATTTTCTATATGTTGTAAATAAAATTTTTCTTCTTGTTTTGATTCTATGTAATTGACCATTGATGTAACTCAATGTTATTGGATACACATTAAATTACATGGTTTTATCCTATTATCATTTTTGATTGAATTGAAAATATATCCTTTTATGAATTCATTTTAAAAGAGAATGAGGCCCATTCTCATTCAATGGGTTCTTTATGATTTATTATTGAAACCCATATTCTCACCATGGGTACATTATTATACAAAAATGTTAATAAATATAATTCAAATGTTACACGAAAAAAATTATTTTTCATGTGTTTCAGAGAAATTATATTTAATTATATTCCTAAAGTGAAAATGTGTATTCCCAATCATTAAGTGATGGGTGGGCCCAATATAGACGAACAATGCATTACACAAACAATTAAATCACATGATATAATTATAAAGTAGGTAGTGACGATTTGTGTAAAAAGGGGATCATGTTTTAATATTTTTAATGATATGCATGATCAACCTATAGAAGTGAAAGTTGTTTTATAAACTAAATGTTATCAATAAAGATTAAAGGTACTCATAACTAATCTACTATGACATGTATTCTATGGTCATGGATGTTCCAATGTTCTCATGTATTTATTATTTCACTAATATTCTATATTTCAATGATGTATTCTATTGTAATGAAATTTTTATGATCAATCACTTGATGGTAATATCATTTTTATGATCCTGAATTATATAAATATACTAATATTATGTTATGTAATTTTTGTTTGTCTTTATCACTTCTCTATACCCTGACTATGGATTTTCGATTACCAATTTCTTATTTTTCCATTGACCCTAATTATGAATATATTAAATGTTTGAAATTAAAATTATAGAATCATATTTAAAGAATATTATTGATATTTTAATGGTCTAATTTTTATTATGTTGTTTCATATTTAGTAGGAAAACATTCCCATAGTTATAATATATTATGATTCTTATTTAGGTAGTTTTTTGAATTTTCTAAAAAATAAAAAAAAAACTCAATGGAATGTAATGAAGAAAAATATATTAAATAAATAATGTAAATTTATGGTATCATATATGGGATAACTCATAATAGATTATTTAATAAAGGATATTTTACCCATGTCATTATTATTTAAAGTAGTATATTTAGTTGAATGAAAAAATTCCCTAGAGAACCACCCCTAGAATCATAATTATCCATCATGGGAACCTTTTGAATGATGCATACTATGAAAATTTTACTTATATAGAACATTCTAATAGCCAAAGGGGTTCCTCATAATTCAAACTCAATAATTTTTATATATGAAATTCCACACTGAATTGATATATCCTCATGAAAAAGGTATTGCTACCCTTGTTTAATATACATTAAAAACACCATCATATAGAGTATAAGATGAAGGGTCAATACTTGTAATGAAATAATCGTCGAACCATCCTATGAAATTTAATCATAACATATATTCAGTATAGTGATAAAATCATTTTAATCACCTATAACATTCATAAAATACATTAGTGGGAATAAATATTTTATACTAATTCCTCTATTTTTTATAATGTGAATAGAAAAAGACCATACTTTTCAAATCTTGTTGATGATTGTCCAATTGGAGACAGAGATAATGACATGGATATGTGGAGATAATTGTTCTAGGATAACATTATTTCGCTTTATTGACTATTTATACATCTCATTATGATGTTCTTAAATTGTTTAAAGGGAACTACATTCATGTCTTATATGATAATATATTGGATCCTTATCTATATCCAAAATCCAAGCATCCCCTCTATCAAGAATACACAAATAACCAAAAGGAAATTATAATTCTCATTCTCCAAATTGAAATTGATATTTTTTTGTAGCACATTAATGTATATTGTAGATTAATTGTTAGAACATACAATAATAATTCTTCCATTGTCTAAAACAGATTCCAAAAATAATAAGCCATTCTTTACACTATGTGATCATATATCAGTATAGAGAGTAGAGATAACTGTGTATTACAAAATTTCATTATAAAAAAGGTCCCCTAAATAATAGAAACTAATTTTTATTAATGAATGATATATCTAAGCATTATAATTTTCATATTCTATTTGGTGTGCCCATTAACATCGAACTACATCTAAATCATACATGTAGAATGATACACGTGAATTGGAAACTAATAGAAATGTGTTTCATATTTTTAAAATCATTATGTGATCATATCAGTTGAAAAATAATAATAAACTATAGGTAAACTCTCAATTAAAATTATATCACACTAAAAAAATACATTACACCCATTCCATGCTTGAGTTAATGCATACCGAATAAAAAATGATACAATTGTATATGCTATGGAAAGCATCATTGAAAAACTCCATCCAAATGGTATATGATATTTTTTCTAACTAAAAAAATCATAAAATGGTATATTAATTACTAAAAAATTAATATTTTGGGGAAATAGACACATTATAACCTTATCCCTATAATAAATTGGAAATTTTCCCTCATCATATACCTTCTCTAGAAAACTATGTATGTTAAATATATGAATGTTACCTCTTAAAAAAGAAAACCCATTATTAATATTACTAGGAAAAAAAATAATTATATTTTATGAAATTAGTAGTAATTATTTAATGTAATACCATCAGAATCAGTATTCACCATGCGCATCAATATGATTTCCAAATTAAAATGATTAAAAAATGTACATGTAAAATGCCAAACTGATACACTGAGAGAGGGAATATAATATGGATGAGTGATGTTCCTCTCATTGTTGAAATAAAATATAATTAATCATTATATTAATCTAGTGGGTAGAAAAATTTAATTTCATCTAGTTATTATGAATTAGGAAATTTCATCAGTTATAGTTCAGTAATGGACACTGGCCATGAAACATATAAAAAAACTTGATTATAATTAAATTCTATAAATCATGAATTAAAACACAATATATATTTATGGTTTGATAACCATACATTATATGAATATTTATAACACTCTATAATAAAACTATTTATTCCAAAAAACATGATGCACCTCAAAAAAATATAAATGATTTTTTTGGTTATATCAAATTCACCATATGAGGTGGTTAAAATTCTACCCTTTTAGGGGATGCTTATGAAATATGTTATTAAGAAAAATGATTTAAAATATATCAATGATAAATCACACATGGAAATATCATCAATTAGTAAATAATTCAATCAAAGGTCATCCTATCTCCGACCATGTATCTATATCAATAAAAGTGTTTTGTCATTACCATTAAAAAAAATTCTATCAATCCAAATGTATTTAAAAAAATATATATATTTTTAGACCAATTGTTGTGGAAATCCAAAAATTACCATCATCAAGAAAATAGTATCATTCACTTAATTATATTCATATTATCCATCATGAAAATTGTTTGTTTAATAGGTATATACAATGAGAACAAATAAAGTGTCATTTTTTACACGCATTAAGGGATCGAGTAAGTAAAATTTCCATCAGAGGTCCTTATCTCCATCAATATTAATTCTCCTCAGATATTATAAATAAAAGGATGATGTGTATTTTTGAGGCCTTTTGGGAAACCAAATAATAAATCGGTATATTACACTCCCCCATATCCCAGATGCAGGAATACTTCAACACCACCTTCAATAGAAGAAGTGTCCTAGAAAAATACTTGATACATATTATGTGTCTTTTTGTATCTATGATAGGTATTCATGATCAATTGGAGGTATAAAAACACACATGATTTTTGTAGATCATGGTAGAGAATACATTCTATCATTGTATAAATCTAATAACTTATTCAAAAACATGTTAAGAATAAAATTATAATGAGTTCTTATACCAATTAATTTATAAATTAAGGAAATTTTTTATCTATAAGCCCCCATGTTTTTAAATGTTTGAAATTTATAGAGTATTGGATATAATTGTTATATTTTATGTCTAAAATACTGACACAATAAACAACTGTAACTATATTAATAGGTGGATATTTATATGTAAAATATATAAGAAATGCTACCAATTCTGTAATCCCCTTTTAGGAATCCATGGGATTCCCAAAATTTTAAGTGTTTTCATTTATCCTATAGTATTCCATTATATCATCCAATGAAAAATATCAAAAAACTCATAATAATCATTTAAATGTTTTTTTCATGTAAATATTTCAACTGTTAAGCTTATACTAATACAAAAATTTACTGCAGCACCATGTAAATAATATTATGTACCAATTAATCCCACAAAATTTATATAGATGGAAGATTACCCACATCCATAGTAAATGAATTATTCTACTTTCCCATTAACACAGATAAATCTAAATAAAACACACTCTCTTCAAAATTAATATGTTCAAGTTTAATGCATCTCATCCATGGAAAATAACAAATCAATTTCCGTAAGGCTGTGGAGACCATTTTAATTCTAACCTATTATAATGCCAAATTATTCCCTAGAAATCATACATTTAGATAAATTATTAAAATATATATAGTCTAATGACATGATCTCATTTAGATTTATAATTACAGAGAATTTATTTTTGAAAAAAGTATTTCACATGTGGTATATATGTCATATACATATTTAGGGAAATTAGATGACTTGATGAAACTCATATAGAAACATGAATGAAATATTTATTAATATATAAATTTATAGATAATTGACCAAATATTATTATGTATTCATGATAAAACAGAATAAACCAATTATGACCCCAAATCCATATTTACTATTGAATGTAATTCCTTCACCAAAACAATATGGAGAAATGTGTATTATTTAAATGGAAAAAATAGTGGATGATGAGTCATTGAAACTAAATCTAAAACTAATTTATACCATTATCAATTCTATTCCACCTTCATTTGTATCAAGACAAAATCTCCATCAAACAGAACCATGATCATATGAATAATAAAATTTATACTTGTTTAATTTAATTCAGTTGACATAAATGTTCTTTAACAAAAAATATAAACATGAAACATAATTACAATACCATTATCAAGTTTTATGGGGAAGAGGACACAAAGTATGAATGATATGATAAAGACATGGTCATGATATATCCCAATGATTATTTCATGTCTGCATTATTTCCATATTCCAAGATTAAAATTGAAGAAAATCACTTTAAAAAACCTTGTTTGAACACTAATATGCCACTGAATTTTATGAATTATATAGAATATAACATTTTTTAGGATTATTTATAGGTTATATAACCAAATTATCAATAGAGAATAGTTTTTAGGTAACTCTGAACTTACCTACCTACATTTATCACATAATCAGATTTTGGTATGGATTGTTATTCATCTTCATCAATGGTTCCAACTTCAAAGCCTAAGGAAACTTGAAATCCATAATTTTTGAATCCTTATCAGTTGGTGAAGATGTATGAATTTCTATATGTAGTTTGATGTAATCTTATCCAAACCATCGATTATGGATCTAGTTCACCTATTGAAAGTGTCTAGAGACGTTTTTGATGATGCCATTTAGAGGCCTATTAATTTAATGGAAACATTTTCAATTGAATACATATATCACAATGAAAAAACATCAGTGGAATTGCATATAGTTTTCTAATTCATAAGGAATGATTCAGAAACCACTGTCCAGGGAAACATCATACCAGGGATGATTTCATGAAATATTAAACATATATGAATTCAAAAACCTTTATTGATATGGGATATCACATTAATATTTTCCCATTAAATGTAATTATATTGCTTGGTTATATAGTTGTTATTAGATCTCCTAAAAAATATAACAGTAATATTTTGACATAATATTATTGGAATTCAATTTGAATGATCGAACTCAAAGTGTAATTTAAGGTTGTGAATCTGTGGGAAAATTCATGATATCGCATTGGAAAAAATATAATATTTTATAAGGATATCAATGATCTAGAATATTGTTCATACCATAAGTTCCTAACATACCATATAAATAGAGAGGTTATAGACGTATATGATAATATTTCCATTTTGAGTTTCGTGTGTCCTAATATACCGAGCCATTAATCTGTAAGAGAGATGAAATGAAACTGATGATAGGATAAATTATTTTCATTTCATCTCATACTGTCATCATAAAACCATACAAAAATTGGTTAAAGGATACTTATTTCATACTATGAATTAAAAATATCTTCATCAAGCTACTAATACCAATTACAAGGATTTATATGATTCAAAAAAGCACTTTCACCTATTTCCATGGTGTTATCTATGTCAGATGAGATATAAATTTTATGGTGAAAACAATATATCTAGACAAAATGAAATGTTAAAGTATATTCCCCTAGTTAAAAATGTTTCATAATTGTCTCCAATTCACTAGGAAGTTATTATATCATTGTAAAGATCAAAATATACCATTATATCAATATAATAATATAAAAAAACATATACCATCTACTAAAATTCATAATATCTGAGTATCAACCAACTCATTGTATAGAAGTTTGGAATGAAAAGATATCAATGATTAATCTAACGAATATGAAGCTACTTCAAAACTATATCTCTTCATCATTCATAATATTTGATGATTCCTCCATATCATCATACTGATGAAACACTTGTCAATCATCAAATTATTTTAATGACATTGTGGGGAAGGAACATGATGATTAATATCTTAGAGATAACAGTTATGGGGTCCTCATAAGATATATTTCGATCATCTAAATTAATTTCTAAAAAAATAAATTTATTCCAAATATCATTTTAGTATCCATCGTATTTTGATTTCTATTATGGGAAAACAACTAATCACTACATGGACTATCTTGTATTCATATCTTGAATTAACTTTGACTATTTATCTATCTGGGATGAAGTGTTTTGTAAACATCAATTACTCAACATATAAATGAATTCCCCATAGTTTTAAATCATGTTATCATCTATAATATTTATCATCTTCAATGTGATATACTGAAACATTGATGTCAACCCTAATAAGAATATGATTTTTTAAAAAAAAATCCCTCACCTAAAAAATATAATTATTGATTCGACTCTTGGAAAATATTTCTAATTTAAGTAAAATTATTTCTGTTATCAAATGTAAATCGCTAAACATCAATAGATGAATGGATTGGTTGTTTAATAATTATGGTATGAGGAGTTAAAAATATCCATAAATGTACTCAATAATTATAATGTTTACCCACATGTCTGTATTCCCCTTGTTAATTACAACCCAATAATTCTATATGTGAAAATATAGATCATTCAAATGGATGAATCATGGATTGAATGAATTATTTGGGAATAAAATTAATTATTATCATAGTCATGCAATGATAGGAAAGCTATAAATTTTAACTATTAAAAAAATATATTTTATTATCCATTTTATTTCATATGTTCTGGAAATACCTGTAAAATAACACGACATAATTTTTCTTATTAGTTGACCTTTTCTACTATATTTTTATCCTCAAAATGATTATATGATTACTAGGTTAATTTATATTCATATTGAATAGTTTAAAATCTGATCCATACCAAAAACTATATTCCAATGGATGGAATTAGTAGTATTCACTATCACACACCAAACTAATTTGTGGGTTCCATTAATTATCGATCATTTGGATGATTGCTTCTTCTCCCAACAAGATATATCTCAGGCTTGGTAAATATAATTTGATGGTTTTGACTAATGTTTTAGGGAATTAAAAATGATCAATGTGGTAGGTAAGTGGGGTTTCAGGGAATTTAGGTTCATTTCCATAAGAATTTAAACCATATTATATATTATTATATCTTTAAAAGGATTCAAAAATAATAGGGTAGTGTGTAAATCCCTCATTGGAGGTCTATAGTATTCCAAGAACAAGATAGATGTACATCTCAAAAGTAATGCCCATTCAGATATTGTAATAAATAATATCCATGGATATTATCCCATCATAAAGTATTAGTCATTACTATTACTAGGTATTGATGAAATATTTCTCTTCTAAAACAACTATAACCCTCCATCCCTATCCAAAAAATACCCATAAAAACAAATTATTTAATATAGGTACCACATTGGATTATCCAACCCCAAATGTCAAAATTTTGCATATTTCACATCATGGAATTATCCTTAGATTCATCAAAGGATAGATACCACATTGGATTATCCAACCCCGAATGTCAAAATTTTGCATATCTCACATCATGGAATTATCCTTAGATTCATCAAAGGACAGGATGCCATTATTGTAATAAATTATGTTCTTTCTTCTTCATTCAATTCCCCTTAGTTACAGTTCTAGATCGCCCATCAAATTTAAAAAAATTCTATATTCGCAAGAAATAAATAATGTTCAAATAAAATTCACTATAAATGTGTCATACATTATATGTACATGAAAATTTCACCTGCAAACTACATTTATTTAATATAAAAAATAATATGTCAAATTTATTGAATTATAAATTTCGGCCATGGGTCTATATCCCCCAACTAATGTTTTCGTCTTTCTAGTTTATAATTATTATAGGAAAAATTTTCACTAAATATAAATAGGTTATGAACTTCCAAATTTTTTTCATTACACTGTAAAAAAACCATTAGTATTCTAATATCCTTTCAATTAATTCTTACCATCACACTATATTGATAATTAATAACACCAAATTTTATTTTTATAAGATAAAAATATTAAAATAAAATAATAATATCCTATAAACACATTCAATTCATAATCAATAATATAAAATGTATTGATAATGTAATTTTAAAAGTAATTATCTAAAATACTTCATGTGAAATTGGATAAGGAGACAATTTTATTATTGAAAATTATGATCCACAATTTTTGGGTATATTGATCTTTCCCCTCGCCACTATTCAAGTGACCCCATATTCACTTATGTAAATAGTATAAGTTATTTATACCATTTAGGTTCAAATTTTTATTCTTCGTTGTTCTGTTTTCCATAAGTTCAGAATGGATGAATATTTACAAAAAATACTAAATGAATTTGATCAGTTTGATAATTAAGGGGTGTGCATTCTCTGCATACTTAGTACTAATCAGAATCAAAAAGAGAGATTCATAAAAAAAGACTAAATATTTTTCCATGGGGGTTGGTTTTAGTCCTAATAAAACTAATGATACTAGGAATGAATCATCTAAATTTGTAACCAAAATAGAAATGACCTTATGTTATAAAAATTTTGTAACAAGATATATGTTGTTCTATTTTCAAAATTGATAGTGAGAACACCACCTATCCTACCAATAAAATGATTAATAATTTGAACATTACATATCCTTCATATTATTTCACACATCCTAGATAAAGGATTTTAAACTACACACCCAAATACTAATAGTTAGAGTCTGAACTATATAGCCCATTCACATACAAAATTTAGGAAATTAATATTCATTTCCATGGTTTTTATGAATGTAACCAACTTTGAAGACATGTTGAGCCAAAAAAATGATCATATCCTACTTGCATTGTAATATCACATTCTTTAGACATCAATGGAAATAAAATTATTCTTTTAAACAATATATTATATTTAATTTAATTAAATTCTTTCTTTTGTGATTATAAACAAACTAACTAACGAAGATTATAGGAATGGACTACTCGATTAGAACCTAACCGAGTATTTATGTGATTGATATATTCAATGATCGCCAATATTTCTAAAATATTTCATTAGAGAATGGGAATTTTCATTCATGGTGAGTCCACTCTAAAGATAATCATTTCTATATATTATGAATGAAAATACAGAAGTTGATTCTATTCCATTATAGGTTTTTACCCCATATATTGTGGGTACAATGAAAACTAGATGTTATACTAATGACACAATGTTCCCTTCATCATGGTAGAAATCAAAGGCAATCTGGAAAAATATTATCCCCCACCACATGACATGTATTTAAATGACACATAGACCCTCACAAAAGTTAAATAAAATACATCCCAAATAATTTTATAAGAAGGTTATATTAAGGTATATTCTAATCATTCAATATTAAATTATATACCACATAATGAATGAATCATACAGTTTTGGAGATTTTTGATAGTTTTACTATATATTAATATTGATATGGTTGAGTATTGAAATATTGGATGTTTAATTGTCTCAAAATTTCCCAATTCATTTAATGATGCCCTATATGTAAGAACTATGTATGACCTTATTCATATTATCACATGATAGAAATTATTCTTTGATTACTTATTATTGTAGCAGATAAAACTATATCAAAAAAATACCCATAATTTAAATGGTGTTTGGGACTCCTTATCAAAATTGATTTTTCTAAATGTAAATCAGATAATTTGAACACATTTTTTGCCTTATGCACGTATTTTATGAGTTTATAAGTTGATAACATGAAATATATGGTGACTTTTCTTCCAAAATCCCGATAAATAGACAAACACTAATCACATATCATGGTATAAACCATTTATAATATTTAAAACCAAATGATAATCATAATCCTTTGATGACCTCATTCTTGTAAAATTTATGTTCATCAGTTTAGAATATAGATGATGCAATATCATTTTTTACCTGATATACATTTTACTAAGGCTCCATTGTAAGGTTCTTTCTCACGTGACCTCAAACTATACATCATTTATGTCCCAATTTCAGGATAATATATACGATTACATATGATCAATCATGGTACATAAAAAGTGGGATAGAGATGACTACATTTATAAGAACAAACCGATTTTATGTTAACTTCATAAATTTTAGAACATCACATTCTCATTTACCCATCATTTCATTGATATTGAAAAAAAATCCACACTATGAAACATGCTATTTATCTAAATTAGAGCCTAAATTATTTATTTATCCATGAACCTATATGGTGAAAGAGATCCCTGGTACACAATATAAAATCCAACATTGATGCCCTTATTTTTTTAGAATATTACAACAATGGTAAATTTTAAAAATCTTTATTTTACAGTTCAAAATATATATTTAAAAAAGAAGTATAAATTCCTCCATATTGGTAATTAATTCATATCCATAAACATTGTGTTTTTTCCAATGACCTCTTACTGTTATACATGATATAAAATATGGGTCAATAGATTCATATTAAAGTAAGATACATTATGATTCATGTATCCGCTATAATTTGCCCGTCGAAAAATCCCACCAATAAATCCACACATTTACAGAATTCAATTGATGTTATCATTTATTGTAGGAAAAAAATTACGGGATTTTTTAGATTTTATGCTTGAAAATAATATAAAATTAATACTACAAATGTTTTTATATCCATTAAATTTTGTTTCGATATAAATTTCCCACCTAATAATATTTATATAAATTTAATAAACCCATAAATTACAAATTAGTGAATTATATTTGAGTTTATCTCAACGAATATTCTATTTTATTATAGGATTTTTTATTTTCTATTTGAAAATAAATTGAATGTACTAATTGTATATATAACACTACATAAATTAGGATCCTCATCATAATATATTAATCATTAAAAAATGTGTTTCCTTCCTCATTATATGAAACTAAATTATGTAATATATCTATCATAAGGGCTCAAATATTATAACTACATGTCCATAAAAAATTAAATCGAATAAAATTATATTTCTCCATAATCACATGACCAGAAAT
The DNA here is from genome assembly GCA_963277665.1 of Viscum album. Classification (NCBI taxonomy): domain Eukaryota; kingdom Viridiplantae; phylum Streptophyta; class Magnoliopsida; order Santalales; family Viscaceae; genus Viscum; species Viscum album. The sequence goes on along the minus strand of OY728126.1, from coordinate 1,045,185,552 downwards.
TATCGAACAATCATGTACTTATCACATTTTATAAAAAATACTAAGATATAACCACCCATGTTGACCATAAAACTATATAAGGTGATACATGTCATATGAAAAATATGTTCTACCAATGAACCATGTACATTTGGGATCTTATGGTATTTTTGGCACTATAATGGGTTTAAATTAGAGTTTGTAACGTCAATTTATGGTTAATGGATCCCAAAATTCATATTATTATTATTTTTATTTAAAGTATTATGATTCAACAATGGGGTTCCTTGGGTTTCCATTTTAATCCAAAAAATAATGACACCACTAACATGTATTTTATCTCGATTATTTTATTGGAAAATCATCCAATAAAAAATATTCATATAATAATTTTTAATATTTAATGATACCTAAAATTTTTTGAAAAAATTATTCTCAAATGAACTATGAATTAACATTCATCTACATAACACTCTATGGGATCATAATAACCATGTATTGGGAATATTTATCCTTTAAATCTCCCCAACACATTTCCTAAACATTATACATATGTAAACTGATTTTTATTCCTTGAGTTAATTGGATTTTTATAATCCATTCATGTCTATCGGTAATGATTGAATCAAATATGAAGGAAACAATTTTTGGGATATGAAAAAATTAACCCAATATATAACCTAATATAAAACCCCATTATTTCCTACTAAACAAAATCCTATTTTGACTCATATGTAAAGGTGATCAATTATATATTCCCCCCTAAAACAATTTTATCGGATCCCACAAATCAAATGTGCTTAGTGGCCATCCCTGGAATATATATACCATATCATTGTTCTATTTCCAAAATAATCAAATCACAATTTACAATTTCACATTTCAAAATTCATTTAGTATTGAAAACCATTAGCATTTAGACCCAATTTTGTTTATAATTTATTTACCCCATCAATAACTTAGTTTTACTTTTTATACATTAATGAATGTTTCCATTCCCTACCATATTTTTACACAAGTGTTGATGAAATTATATGCACATAAAATTAATCTAACCCTTTCTCACTATTTATATTTCTTCATTTTATGTCAAAGATATTAAACCATATACAATATCTCAAAAATGGTTCAGTTTTTATGACAATAAACTATAGTTTATTGGGACAAAAAACCTAACTGGTCATAAAAAGACAAAGGGCATGTGGATAAAAAATAAATTTTCTAATATATATGCCAAAAATTTATTAAATTAGTAAAAAATTTGATTATAAATGAAGAAATTTATAAATATAATAAGGCTCCCCATTTGGAAAAAGAATGTGAATACTTATTCTTATAGGACACATTATACAAATAAATGCTTAGATAATATTTAATGATTCAAATCCACCATGAAAACATATTCTATGTCTATTATTATCCCATTTATTATTCCTTATATAACCTTGATTATTTTATTATGTTATAACACTATAGTTATTGATATTTTATAGCATACTAAAAATAAACCATGGATAAAATAAACATGTGCATCCAAATACGAAGGGAAATTCTCATTGGGGTAGAATAAAGGCCCATGATATAGATTTCCATATGAACTGACAATATGTTTTACCAATGTAAAGATACTTTTCTCCTTGAGGGCGGTATCCTCCAATATCTTTATTCCATTTATTAAATTATATAAGAGATCTTCTTTTTATTTTTGTAACATATTTACTATCAGGAACTCTCTTATACACCCCAGTACACAAATGTACATTCAGATTTGAAAATGTCCATAGGGACACCATGACCATTATGGGTTACCAACTAGAACCAAGAATCATAAAAAAATTATAGTGGGAAAAGATTTTGAACAATAAAAATAGAATAAACAACACATATCAGAATCCAAAAAAACTCCATAGAATGAACTATACTAGATGTACAACATGTTTTAACAACCTAATGTACAACCACTTTGTTCTATAAAATAAGATAAACCCACCATGGTCCTAATTGATACAACAAATCAATCCAAAAGGGTCAATAATTACTTTCTCCTCCTTGTAGCACATTCCCCTTGACGGATAACATGATGAACGAAATATACAAATTACTTATGAAAAATGTAATGTGTGATCTAAAATAATAGTATGCCCCCATTAGGAATTCTATAAAGGTATTCAAAATTTATTAACTATATATTGCTATTGATTTTAAATTAATATTCATGGAAATACAAGAGTATCGTCAACACCAATCAGTATTTCCATTTAAATTAATGGAATGATTTCTAAAAAATGGGTTAATTAACATTTGATATAAAACTGTTTTTATTGATTCATAAGGAATGTGTAAAATTATTTAGAGACAATGGTATCTATATCAAAATAATCAAAACTGAGTAACATGGTTAACTTCTAATAGGAACAATATTTCTAGGTTATGGGATTATCCCACAATCGAATATGTGATCATGAGAATATTTGTACAAACACCACTCAGAAACTGCCCAAAGATGACTTATTTCTATCTCATCAGGGGTGTGACCATTTTGCATTATGTTTTCATATAGTTATAAAGATTCTATACCATTTATTCCCAAATAAATCACTAACTACCTAGAATATCATGTTCTCTATTAAAAATCTATAATAGAAAATTATTTCCCAACTATTGAAAAAACAAATTTCCCAGTATTTCCATTACAATATGCCATTTTTTATTTAAAAAACATCATAAGGCTTATTATTCAATTTATTCCTTTTTATTGGATAAAACCAATGGGTTTTTATCAAATAATATCATAAAATTTTTTATTGGGAATAGATCAAATGATGATTTACAAACATAAATCCACTGCATAAAAGATTTTGAGTGGAAATAATCAGTTATTTAGAGCCACAAATACCTAGGAAATCACGCAAACAAGATTTAGTTTCATGATGGATTTAAACGGGGGTTGTGTTACATTTTAAATAATTTTTGGAATATTTAAATATTTTATGAATGGTTAGATGAGAAGTATTTCATAGTTTATGAAACCATTCTCCATTGATTTGTTCCCCTATTAGTGGGGATGTACATTTTCTCCTTGGTGGGAACCATATTTTTCAAACCATGCACCAACCATCAAAACCAGTACCACATGGGATTTTCTGGTTTCCACCCCTATGGGTGCACAATTTAGGAAAACCTTTCACCAACTATACATAACCCAATACCTCTTCAAAATTTATAAAATTTCAACTAAAAATCCCCAAAATTATACCCAACTAATTAATGATAAAAGTTTATTTTCAAGGATCTGGAAAATAGAAATAAGATGTTACATCCTCCCAACCCAAGAAAACTTCTATCCAAAGAAATCATGTTAATAAGATTCCCTTTCAAAAAGATGATTCCTTTACTCCATCCCAATTGCCTCACTCTACCATGTCTCATGTGTATCAGATCCATTTTTCCGTTGAACTATATCCCAAGGTACCATCCTCCCATTAAGTAACATGGTTTTAGAACCAACTATCCTATATAGATGCTCAGTCATAGATAAATCACAATAAACATCAATATCACTCTCATTCATTACATGAGATGGATCAAAAATTTACTTTTGCAGATTAGATTCACGAAACATCTTTTGTATTAGAATATTTTATGTGGGAATTGATAAATAGTAATAAAATTTTATCACTTACCCACTAACATCAATTATTCCCACATAATAGGGACAATTAATCACTTGCCGCCCAATCTGTCAATGACCTAAACAAAGTGATAATTTTTAGAACACCATATCACAAACTAAAAATTACAATGGTTTGTGATGTTCATTAGTGGATGATTTATACTAGTCGCGTGAGGTCAACATTCATTAAATAATCCGCTGAATCTTTTTTTCATCTCTTGAACCAATATTGGTCCAAAAAAGGAACATTCACTAATATCTTACTAACACAGTAGATATTAACAAAGACAACCATATAAGGCCTCTATATGATTTATTCTGATCATAGACTGGTAACATTTTCTATAAGAAAAGAAAAAAATCTCTATATGTTCATCCAAATATCCACACAATTCAAGGATTCAAGAACAAAGTATATCCACAAAAATCAATATAGATTTTTCTCTCTAGCCATCCAATTGTATATTTTATACCTTACTAAATAGATCTCAGATAGTAATGTTTGTTAAAGGCCTCTAAAAAAGAGATAAGTAAACTGGGGATCTCTAACAGATACCATAGCTGCAGGAACTACATGTAAATAAATGATATCATTCAAATATTGATTTTCCAACTCCTCAACATTGGTTGAATAATGAATTTTTTAAATTTGTGATGGTTTGGTTATCCTGTCAATAAAAACCCTGATAAAATTCTTCATTCTTGTGGAATCCATAATCCCAACTATAATATCCATTGAGAACTTGTCCCACTTATAATTTAGCAGTGAATGTATTTTATGAAATCCCAAATATATATGGTGCTCAAAATTATTTTTTTGGCTAGTATAACAAAGATATAAAAATTCAGAAATGTCTCCTCTCACATTTAGAAACTACATAAACAATATCATGTCATAAAACATCCTTTTGGATCCTAGGTTCACTGTCAACTCGGAAATAAGAAGATCAATCTTCACAACATTCTTGATAGACAATGGTACATCCAAAAAATTTCGATAACATAGATTTCTCTCTATGTTGGACAACATGTCATCAAAAATATACACATAATAAAAATAATAAATAATGAAGTGGAATTAATCATCTTGATTTATCTAATGGAGAATATACTTATGAAAAGGGGAGTCCAACTGAACACCGTCCAACACAACTTCAGCCCCTCATTCCAAAACCCCAATATGAATTTGTGAAAAAAAAGAGTAATCATGGTCAAATATTATGATGATTAATTCATGTCCTATGTTGGAATCATCAAGGTTAGAGAATCTATTATGGAATTCCCTATCCCCATATTATAGGCTGTGTTGAAATCAAAATATTTCAAGTACTCAAATCAATTCCCCTGGTAGAGATTTAGTTTTTTATATAAGATATATGTTAAACTATTGTGGTTAGAATACATGGTAAACCTTTATGAGAAAAGGTAATACCACTCTCTCTTAGGTGAATGAATCATAACTAAAATTTCAATGTCCCAGGTCGGGTAATTCTTATTTTGTGTCCTATTGTATTGAGATCTATATGCATTGACATGATCACCCAACATAATAATGCATCCCAAACTAGAACATGATCTATCATAGGGGACCACATTTCCCTTACTAGACTCTAGAAGAATCGAAATAGGTGTCCCAGTCAAAAGTAATTTTTTACCCACACAATAACACTAACACATCCTATAACAAAAAATTACTCCGTTATGTGGTAGTAATGTCCTTGCGGGAATCCAATGTCTGAAAATCATTTACAAACATGTGATAAAACCATTCCAAAACCAATAAACACAAAATCTATAAAATAGATTGTGGTTGTTTTATAATCATACAAGCTTTCAACTTTGAAGGTCCACTAAAAATATCATTTTCTAACACCACATGTCTCAAGAACATCATTTACCAAATCATGAAATAACATTTCAAAATCAAGGAATAATGTCGATAATTTCCCAGATATTCTATAACATCTCTCAAGTGACACACATGATCATCCTCATACATAGAGTATACCAATATTTCATTCATAATGAACTCCAAAAAATTATCATTATACTCATGAAATATGCTATTAATTGATAAAATAATGAGTTAAAGTGAATTGGATAGAGAAAATGTAATTATAAGGTACCCATAATAGGGATACCTTCTTCGAAAGGTGATTTTATTAATGTGATATTATTTTATTCTCAATGGATGGTAACCAGATTGAGGATTAATCAATGATAACCAATTAAACCCATTGAAACTGTAAAAAAGAACATCAATCAGTGGAATTTAAAAAAAAAATTCTATTTCATGACTACATTATGTTTGCAATAATCCACAGAATAGATAAGTGACCAACCATCAATTTTACCTATGAGAAGAGTCACCTCTTATTTTGACACACATGGGCATATAAATATTTTCACTAAATGATCATCCAACTAAGTCTTCATCAATTTATTCATATTTGGTTCCCTTATATATGATGTAATAGATATTGTTTGTGTACCAAACACTATATCAATAGAAAAAACTACCTCTTTTACCAATATAAAATCATAGAATTCAGAGATAGAAATTTATGAAACATGATGAAAAATGGAGGGATATCATCCATCATGGATTCCTTCTCCTTATATAATCATTCATTTATATTACAATCTAAATCTCTAGACAATAATGTCTGGGTCTACTCTACCTCATGTCCCACTCCTCGTGAAACATATGATATAAACCATTGGTCATTGTAAAAGAAACATGTTAAAGATATAAATCAAATTGGGAATTATTGGAAATGATCTAATATATAATAAATAAGATGCGAAGAGGATTATTGTCATGAATTAGAGAAACCAGTTCATTCTCATCATCTCTTTTTGAGAAAACACAAGACAATCATTAGAGACCATGCTACCTAAGTGACCTAATGGGGATAGTAATATTAATTATATAAGATAAAATCAACGTGTGAAGATTTAGCATATTCATAATACTATTTAAAATGAATGAATGATATGAACCCATATTAGATAAATCTATCACTATGGATGCAAATTTTTTGATATAGAATATCTTAGTAGATGGAAGAGTATATGCTTCCTCTATAGACTCTTTCACTATATAGAGAATCATTATTTAGAATGCATACGGTTGGAACCCATTTTTTCATGAATCATTATATTTAACCGTTGTCTTATTTGTCAATAATGATATTTTACCACTACATGGAGTCATAAAGAGTTCTATGAACTTCTGAAACTAAACAAATCATCTGTAGGATCCATATATTTGGCTTCCTCTATGAAAACATGTTTGGAGTGCCTAAGTTTTCCACAATGGTAACGAATCATAGGCCACTGTCAGGAACTCCCAATGGTCTAGAAAGACCCTATAGTTGAGAACCACCATGAGAAGCATCACACTTCATATACCATTTAAAAGAACTCAATGAACATCCACTAGGATAAAAAATAACTCTTTTCAACCATGAATTACCAGCCAGGTCAATTTCCCCCATCATTGCTCTCTCCATCAGTCAATCACAAGAAAGAATATTTCGAAATAAATTGTTTGTTAGAGTATTGGATTCAACAGCCATCTCAAATCATCAATTCATTATCTTATCAATTTTTAAAATCACAGGAGAAAACAATACTAGATCAATAAAGTGATTTTTCTATTTCCTCATGGTCTATTCATTATGGAAACAGTTTTGGAAACTCTATATCCTATTCAACACCATTGAATCTAGATAAAACAATTCAAAAGAAACTCCTATAAAGTCATTACACATTAAACCCTTATATTTCATCACTATTATCATTGATTCCCAATATCTCTGATTATGTCCATTTTTCATGAAGGTGGCACAATTAACCATGATTTAATCTAGTGTCTCCAAGATCTCAATATAAATCATGATATTTCAAAACCAATCATCAGCCTATTAGTAATTATTAGAGACTGAGAATTTATATGTTCTTTCAAGAAGGAACTCATGATCTGGAATATAGAAGTCATCCATCTATGATTAAATAACTAGAGCATTAACCTGAATAGATATCGAAGCATATCCTAGTGCTTGGGCATATGACACGATGAAATCAACCAGGTTATTTTCCAAAAGATTATTTACACATTATATTTCGTCATTAGATTTCTCCTGTAACTTATTCACATGGCTATATAGAGTAGTGATGAAAAAAAAATTAGAATGATCATTGAATAAATCATATTAACACTCAATGTGGGAAATATGGGAAATTATTCCCATCATATATGGATAGTGGATTTGGATTTCAACATATGAAAATAAAATAGAAAAAATACAACAATATATACTTAATACATATTTCAAAGACCACCCCAAGTTAATTAAGTCTCATTATGGTGGGATATTTCTAGGAACTTTTTCAAAACTACCTTCTATGCACCAATAAGATTACACAAATACATTCTTTTATCAATGGAAGATTCAAAACATACACCTTTTATATAAATTTGACTAAACCAACCAAAACATCGTGGTACCTTAACTCTTAGGAGGATAATAATATTTCTCAAACGGTGTTCTTGATTCACATAGGTTGGTGATGACCACCTGCAATCATAAAAAAATTATGTGGGAATGAATATTTACCAAAAAAATGGACAAAAAAACACATAACATTATTCATAAATGAAATATATAGAACAAGAATATTAATAAATGGAAAAAAGTAATTAAAAGCAAATTTTATAACCCCAGAGTGCCAGAAAACATGATGAAACCACCCAAGTCTGAATGAAAAAAATTTCTCAATTCATAATGGACAAAAAACACTAAATCCTCATTATGTATCTTCTATATTTCTCAAGCATGGATGATGTAAATCCACCAACACATAAAGGAACATGTACAATGTGAGCTAAAATACAATTACTGTCACAACATGGATTCCATTGATGATGTAAAATTATGCATCAAAATCAATAATCAATTTTTAAATAAATTTGCAAGGAAATATAATATCATAATTAAAACAAATCATGATTATATTTTGAATGATGGGAATGAATTAAATAGAATGGGTTAATAAAATTTGAACATGTAACCAATTATATAAATTCAAATAGTACGTGTAAAACATTTCACACATGATTTCATATATATAAAAATAATAAAAACATAGCAATATTGTCATCTTATACATCGTAAGATAGTTCCAGGATATGGAACCCTGAAACTCTCGAATAAGAGATGACTGTAATATATGTAATCATGTCACTTTTACACAGATCAATTTTCAATCATCCCCCGATTAGAGATGTAACATGATGTACAATTTTTTTAGATTTTTAATGCATCAATGTGGTGTTATCACAAATTAATCAACACGTACCTATTCTTATATATGCTTAAACAACAACAAATAATTGGAAAATTATATCAAAACTCTTCGAAATACTATTTCCACATTTTCCCAATTCAATGTGAAAATATCTTTTAATAGAATAAAAAATTGTGTATAAATAAATTCATTCATTTATATAGGATAATATAAATAGTTTCTTATCATAACAATTTAAGTAATTTATCTAAAAGAATATTTTGAAAAAAAATCACAAATTAATTCACTGTATATAAATTCATCAATATAATTCCCAAATTTTCCATAAAGTTCCGCAAACAAACCCCAATTCAAAAGAAATGTTGGGTTTCCCAAACTAGAATTCAAAAGAAAATTTAAAACATTAACACCAAAAAATTTGTGTTTTATAAACTTATTGAATGATAAATAATTTAAATTAATAAATCAGGGGTTAAGTCATTTGTCCAATTTTAATTGGAACCACCTACCAATGATCACATGATCACATAATACACCTTTTACAATGGGATTAATCCACTATAACTGTTGATAATAGAGATCAAAAATTCAACCAGAGATTAAAATCCCAAAAATGATATTAGATCCTCCAATATCGTGAATATCTACCAAACACTATGAAGTAGAGAGGAATATTTTAGTAGAGAAGAACTTAGAAAAAATAGATATAATTGAGTGATGAAATGACGGTTACCTGTCCTCAAACTACCTTGGAGATGGTCCAGATTATCAAAAATTTGTCCATGGGAGATCTAAATACCTACGAAATATTCAACCTAGTGTTATGGTTGAGAGGGGGTCAAAATGGTGGATCAATAAATTGTTAATGAACCTTTATAATAAATAAATCTCACAAAACGTGGTTTGCTGGGTAGGTCCACCATGGTTTTTAAACCATATTCCCTAGACCTGCACCCCTGTTGGTGATGTTTCATAGTTTCTACTTTGTGGGTGCATTGTTTTCCAATCCATGAACCAACCATGCATAACCTCACTTATTAGGTTTTCAAGTATATAACTAGAAGTGTAAATACTTTGTTAAATCATTCAAAAAATGTGGATATCCTATGAACCCTTCAAAATTTTCAATACATTTACATAAAGAAAGAGTACCCGAGATCGAACAAAAATATGATCAAATTATTGTTTGAGGAGTACCAATAAATATTAACAAGTTTTAAAATTTCCTCAAATATCCCCAATGTAAAGGATTTTATAATATATTTTGCCATGATACAAGGATTATGATCCCGAATTGTAATTTTTTTATAATATGAGGGGACATGATACAGACATGATTGTCACATTACATTTGAAAACAAGAAATACAACATAAAAAATCAAGGGAGAGAATTATATATTAATATAGTATATCCATGAAATAACTCATAAATACCTTAATGGTATCCTAGGGAAATGGAAACATAATATATAATGATCTTAGATACTCAGTAAGGTAATGTGTATACTAGATAATGTCCAATAATAAATATTTCATTAATAATGTGTGAGTGATAAAAAATAACAATATGTGAAATATAATCAATTTAATAAAAGGCAATTATATTAATGGATAACATATAAATATTTGAAATCAATTGGATAATAATTACTCGTTCCATAATAAATTATGGGATAATGTTTTACATCCTCACAATCCCATAGAGTATTGTTTTCTTTACATCATAATCATACATTCCTAGCCTCATAAAAATACATAACGAATTATTGGGTATATGTTCTCCAAATACCAAAGCTAGATTATGTTATGAGACAGTCTGATTTTTGAGAGGATTATATACAACCAACCCATTACTTCTAAATTATAATTCAATAAACATATTTAAGTGTTGAATAAAAAATAAATACATAATCATCATTAAAATTTATACAAAAAATCTAGTATAAAAATAGAAATTTTTTTACCTATCAATAAATACAAGAAGATGATCATAAGTCTTCTAGAGAACTAAGTTTTATCATATAATTTTCTATATCCCTTAAAATAAATAGTATTTATCAAATGATGATGTCATAAATTTAAATACATGAAAATAATATGAATAATTTACCGAGGAAAAAATATTATTGTTTAAAAAAAATTATTTATAAAATATAAATTTAATGAAAATAATGGAAAAGAGTATCATTGAATAAAACCATAAAAACATGTATAGATCTTTTAATGAAATTTATTGTTATGATTATGGGAAAATGAAATTGAGCTGTACATGGTATGAAATCATTATTGTTTCACACTATAATGATACTTGAACTATTCCATAATAAATGAATTAAGAAGATTAATTTGATTTTTTTTAATATTATAAAATATAGATGAATTTTTTTTATAGTTCATTAATATGTCCTTATGTCCATATTTTTTCAATATTTGAAAACATAGGCATTTTAGGTCCGCATTTTTAGCAAAATAGGATAAATGGTCAAGAATTCTTAAAAACCATTTTATAAATCCTATTACATTACAATGAGAGGATAATTTAGGGAGAAAATGTAATATCCATATATATATATATATATATATATATATTCAAGACGAAAATATATGGATAAAAAATTATATTTTCATTATAAATTCATTCAAGAAAAGTATTTATATAGAGAATCAAACAAAAATGATATTGTATAATAGATACATATCACTTTGGGAACATTTTTATTAGTCCACCATTGAATGAATTAAAACATAATGAAATATTTAATACAATTAATATAAAACATAGAAAATATATAATATCACAAGTGATGTATAAAAGCATTAAAAAATAAATAGGTTCATAATATGGAATATGTATCAAAAATAAATTATCTAGTCCGTAAAGAAATAGAAAGATCTGAATATTGCATTGATAATAAATCAATAAATTAGTTATGTGTTACAAATGAAAACACACAGAAAAAGGTTAAATATATAATAAAATAATAATTTTAAATTACTCCCACAATCTGGGAATAAAATACACAATGTTGAATTAATATAACACAATGAAAATGAGTTAAAATAACCTTACATTAAGGCACAACATGCAATGTATGTATTTTACAACCTAAATAATTATCATACACTATATATTTAATTTTTAAATTATATTTTCTATGTTTATTAATTTAAAATTAATTAACTTGTTTCATATATTTCATTTACATATTTAATTACATATAATGTTTTTTCCACAGCATGTATTTTACGAATGATTAGTTCATAATGGGAAAAAAATTATTCTATGATCCTAGTGTAAAGTGAATATTAATTTATCATATATAAATTATTAATAATATATATTTATCTATAATTTCATAATATAAAATTTTTGAATCACTTTTTTGACAAGAAACAAACAATATCCTGGCGAGTTAGATTTATACTAATGGTTGATTGAGAGTGATAGGGGTAGATGTGTTATGAAATCTATTATGTTGGGTTAACATTGGGATATTAATGAAAAATAAAAATGGTTCCCACATCTATAATTGTGTATATGCTTTCTTTCCAAATACAGGTTGTCAACAGGGGTTTCATACCGAATGACACTTTGGAAACTCACATTGATCTAGAGGATGGGAGGCCAGGCTCGTCGCACACTTCTGTGGGGAATTGTTTCATACTCATGGATTGTCTTATATATTTCAAAAATGTGCATTAATATCATTGTAATCCAATTATAAGGCCATTTACAATAACAAAATGTCCATATGATAAAACCGTTTACGTGAAAAAAGTATGGGATATCATGTTTATTTCCAAAATCAAACCCCATGTAGTTTGTTTAACCCATACAGTTTAACGTCATACAAGAAGGACATTTGTGTAGGAAAATAGTCACTATATATTTTAGATAAAGTCCAAAGGATATATCATATGTTTCCTTGTTATAGTAGGAAAAGTATTTATCATAGATATTATATGACCTTGGGATTGACACCAAGGTAGATTATCTCATATGGGGTGTGTTTGGATCATTCCTCTCAATAGGACTAACATAATTGGAATGCACAACTTGGTGGAGATTCATGGTGTGAATGAAATGACCATTGTGACTCCCTAGGACTGCATGAGCTATGGTTTTTGTCGCAAGTAATGGATAAAAGGTAATTAGTTTCACTATATATGGATTCCAGAATTATTTACTATGATAGCCCATGTATATTTTTATTATGGATCCTGCTTCATAGGGAAGAATTCAACATATCCTGGTTATGTATGGAAATAGATTAATCATAGATAGATTGGTTTATGATTCCACTGATTGATGAAGAAATATGATCTCCCTATGGGAATGATTGGGTCCCAATGGTTGAAATTTGAGATACATGAGGGTGATTATGATGAATTCGATGCCAATTTCAGTTTGAACTCATTCCATATAATGGTTTCCCAAGTATAATGGTTATTGAATGAATTTGAGTCCTCATAGTAATATTTTTTGATGCTTACACACCGACCATTTCTGTTTATGTAGGATATATCATATTATGTCACTAGTTTGGAATTACATGATATTGTTTCACTTATAATTTGGTCTTATATAATTGGGTTTACCTTATCCTGTTAGAGTCATTTCACGTAAATGATATGATCATTAAAAAGCTGTTTTCCAACATGAGGTATGCTCAGTGTGAGGAGAAATGGATGAAAAATAATTAGACTCATTGCTTTTAGATGTGTGATATATGTTTTAGGACATCCCATTGGAGGATTGATATAGATATCAGGTTGTAGGAAGGAATCTTATCCATCCTATATATGGAAGCATTCATTGTTCTCAAAATCTTTTGATCTAGGTTTAAATGCTGAGGTTTTCATTAGAATCGTGAAATATATAGTATGAATGGGCATGGTTAACAAATCATATGATTACCATTTGGAATGTCAGTCTTGTACTCCTATTATCTTTTTATTTTAATCTCAAAAATCCCTGAATATCTTGTAGACATTTCGAATCATGTCTTCCAAACATGCCAAATTACAATAATGTGATCTTTCTATCTTGAATGGGGGACGAATCAGGAAATGGTTGGAATGAGTAAAGGTTGTTTCATGATCAATTTAGTATTTTTTGGTTTATATCACATGAACTATATGGATTGTACTGGAATCCATTGCATGATCATGGTTTACATAGATATTGGATTTCGCAGGATCCTGATGACAAGCCCTGATGTCATAAAGAAAATAGATTTATAGGCATGGTGTCCCTTGTGAGTGACAATGTGAATTTTCTTCATGGTGACGCATGAATCAGGTTGATATGTTTTTGGTTAATCATGATATTTGACCCCTTATCCTAGAGGGGGTTTCAATAGGTTGTTTAAATGCCCTGGTGCTATTGTGAGACTCATCTTTCATGGGATAGTGTGATCATATGATTCAGATGACATATCTATAGGACATTGTCAGTCATGTATGGTGTTCTTTGAGGGTTTCTCAAAACATGGGGGTTTTCTTAGGGGTTTCCATGTGAATTTCATTGACCTGACTTGGGGAATTTTCATGATCCATATAGAATGTTGAAAAATCATCACATGTCATAGTCCACATGTCCTTGTCATGTCGCATTACCCATGTGGTTTTTGTGATGTGCAAGTAGATAAATTTCTTTTCCACATATGTATCACTTATTCTAGCCTTTGTTCAAGAAATTTATTGAATATGAATTATATTATTTCAGAATTAGAATATTTTAATTCTCACATGTCTTATAAAATATGATGGAAGTTATTTGCGTGACCTAAAAAAAGTACACAATATGATCTATGAGTGATCAAATGATGTGACTATTCATGCCAAAAGAGAACTTTGGTTGTTCCCCAGATCTTACATTATATGAATTATTTTTAGTTGCGAGACCATTCCCTCCATGAAATAATATTTGGTGTTTTGATTCACCGATGTATGTCTCCATGAGTTCATTGGAGCGTATTAAAAATTATTTTCTTGATGGGGTGGTAATTTTTAGACATCTCCATCTTAGTTATTTTCCTCATTGTGCAGTGTGTATCATTTGAATCTAGAATAGAGTCAGTGGTGGACTTCAGGGTTATGGGTTTCATGAGTTCTCTCTGTAATTAATTTTGGGGGGATTCAAATGATTATCAGTGACTGCTTGAAGATCTCTTCAATGATTTATTTATTGGATTATTTCCATCAAATGGGGTCTTGTCGAATCATATATAAATTCCATGTTACATTTATATTATTAGGTATACATGGCCATGTTCAATAAAAATTTCCTCCTTTCTATTAAAACGGTTATACAGGTTCTTTGGTACATGTCTTATATAATCAATGAGGCAAGGATTTCCAGTCCTAGTGCCTTCAAAAAAGCCTTCTATCTTTTCAAGGGTTCATATCACACCATGAAGTGGACATTCTTGTCATACCTCATGAGTTGTATGACCACAATAGGCTCATGTATTTTCTATTTTTTTATTTCCATTTATAAATATACAGTTTTTTGGTATACCATGATATTGAATTAATGATGTTCAATAAAATCAATATACCTCTTGATGATGTGTCACATGAACAAAAAATGGTTTTACGGATATGAATGACAATTTCATTAAAAATTACATATGATTTTAATTTTGTATCCAATTGGTGAATATGAGGTAACATATACATATAATAAGGTCTTCACATGATGAGGATGACATACCATTAGGATTTCATGATACGATGAGAACATGTCTCTAGGTGCTTATCAAGCATCGTGAATTGCCTGAGGTGTTTTATGTGTTATTTAAATTAGAAAGAGGGTGAATCCTTCTTCACATTTATTTAATTGTTTTATTTTACACTATCTGGGTGTTTCATGAGTCACCTCTTGTGTTGTCAAGGAAAATCACTTTACCACATACTGATAGTTATCAAGACCATTGAATGGTCTTGTGGTGATGCATGCATATTTTTATAGAAAATTCTATTTTTTCCAATTTAGATCCAAATATGGTGTATGGTGTCTCTTGATTTTTTTTTGAGGAACTTTACCTGATGGGGTAACATTATAGAGGGCCCTTTCACAACTATGATAATATTTCATTGGCGCTTCCTCAGTGTCTCATAGATCACCATGGAAAAATCAATTTATTTTTATGATTGAACTAGCATCCATCCTTATCAATTTATTTTTTATATTTTTTATTTCCCAATGGTTAGGTACCTCCCAATGTTTTATTAATGTTTTCTAAGTAAATCATTCTACTTATCGGTGAATTTTCTTATGTGTTTTAAGAATGGAATATTCACCTACATTATGGATATTCTACACTCTATTTTACAATGATTTTTGAAATGTTCATCATGATTAATTTGGTGGAAAAGTTTTGTGATGTGGGGGTGGTTATTATATAGTTATCACAACATGATTGGTGATTGTGTGGGGTCCCTTGAAAACTACTGGAGGACTTTTCAAAAGAGGATTCATGGGATTTTCCACATGCTATGTGCTACACATATCTATATGCATGGTGGTTTTGTTTGTCGTGTGATCACATGTCTTCTAGGGATTCATGTGAACCATGTTTCAATGTACACCTTCCTCTTCCATTGATTGTAAGGGAAAATAATACAAATATTCAGGTAATTTATTCCATTCTGGATTTTTTGAGGTTCATTTTTCTGACATCATGTTATCTCCCCACTCATTAATGATGTCCATATGGACAAGGGATCAATTGTGTGTAATGTAAATTATATCTTGAGGCCTTATCATTGTCTCCACTCGGTGTATTATGATATAATTTGTCTTATGGGTGACATTTGATCTATAATAGGATATCCTATTAAACAGGGGAGTTGATAGGGGTTCATTCCCCAAATACAAAATTCTATAGAGATCTTCCTCCATGTTTCCATTACAAAACCTCGTATAATGACCTTCCAAATGAAACTCATAGAAATAAATCATCAAAATCCAATTTCATGAGAACTGATCCATCATACATATTTTTCCCAAGAACCTTCTTTAACAAATACACATACTAATCTTATGTAATTGTTTGATTATTTTTCATGGGATTCTAATAATCTTGTTGGTTTCACGGGATCTTTTGGCAGGATTTCATGATTTTTTGACTTATATATGACTAATCTGAACATTTCAAGGGAACCAGATCATGAACCATTGACAAGACTTGTGGTTCTAAAATTTATATATGATTTATGAGAACCCCAATATCATAAATATTTAGTTGATCTGTGAGTCCTCAATATTATCCCCAACTATATTTGATGATTCATGTGATGTGCACGATGCTTTCAGTTTATGGATTTATCATGAAATGATTCTATTATATCATTCTATCAAAAAATACTTACTTTTGTTTAGTTGGATTTTAGTTCTTAACATAGCTATCATAATCTTTTAAGGTGGGTGGTGACATCAGTGGTGGTGTGTCATGATGTTATCCTGTTAAACATGGAACAGAACTTTCATTGTGTTGTTGGGTAATTACATGGGACATTCATAACACTGGTTCTATCCCCCATCATATTTAATTTCCATTTTTGAACATTGTATAACCAATGGAATTTTTATTCTCATATTGTAGGAATCATTCATACCCTTATCTTGGATTTGGAAGACTCATAACAACATTTGGAAGAACATCTATCAGGTGGGATACATTTTCGTTGATTTAGACCAAGGATACATGAATATAATGATGTATATGCCCACATTTGTTGACATGAATGATCAGAATAATAACACATATGATCATATGTACTTCTCAATTATACGGACGTCTTCCTCCTTCTAGAAGTTCACATGTGTTTCATGCAGGGACATCCAATCAGGATGCAGCTACAGAATGGTCTAGGGATGGCCCTTCATGGTACAATAAATTTATTTATAATTCCATATGGAGATGAATAAAATAGTTATATATGAGTACATATATATATCACATACGTTTTCAAATTATAGAGAGGGACACATGGTGTTACTAGTCTATTGTTGGATTCCAGAAAATGATAATTTTCTACCTCATGCTTGGTGAGGTGAGAATCATCCTTTGGAACGTGAAAAAGATATTATGTGTAACTACATTAAGAGAGATTTATGATTTTTCCCCATGTGTTCCTACTATGATGAAATAAAGAGTGCTCCTCCTATTACATGAAAACCAATCAAGATTCTTGAAAATACCCTCTCATAGGAGTCGTTTCCTGGCGTGGACATCCCATTAAAAACGTAGATAACATAAATCACCAATAATTACCACAGTAACCTAGATGTTAATAAGTTGTTTTCATATATTAAGTATGACTCATGTTGTGAACCATGTTCTTATAGGACTATGGATAAAGAAGGGAAATTTAAATGTTGGGTATGGGACATTGTCCAAAGTAGTGTTTGGGTTGTCCAGCTAGGCAGTTTCCTTAAGATGTAACTGAGTGGAAAATTATCTTTATTTTAAATAAATGATGGAGTTAGAGTCTCTGCATTCATGATGGTAACTGCATGGTAGGGGGTGCATATTGTGTTATCTTGCCCTATGCTGGACAAACATTGTAATCTTTGGTACAATTTTTATAAATAAAAATAACCATACAGGATCAAGAGACCAGTTACACTAAAGGAGATGGATATTATATCATATATTAGGAAAAAATATATAAACTCCCAATATATCCCCATTGTATTCATCAAACCATATCTGTAATGTTTCTATGGGGTGAGACCTGTTACACTAAAGGACCAAGTTAATTGGGATTATATAATACCATTGGACCATTTCTCATTTCCAATCCTATTTACTATTGATGATGAGTGATATGGTGCTTACATTTGAATCCAGTACTGATCCACACGCATACATGACATCACATCTCATGAGTTCTTATTCCACACATATTGACTGGGATCTTCTATGGGAATGGTAATCACCCTGAAGTTTTGGATATTAGTTCATTTGTGTTCAATAAATATGTATTCACTCTAATTATTTATGATAAGAGGAGAATTTTATTTTGGCACTCTAATTTTGGATGATGTTCCCTTTTTAGGTGGTTCTGGATGAGCTAAATTGTTCTCCATGTGATGTAGAAATTTTTTTACATCATAACTATGCTAAGGTTTTCATTTTCATATATCCTGATAAGAAATTAAAAAAAATTATAAGATAGGAAGCCCATTGACCACCATCTACTATGAAAAATACCAGGACCAAAATGAAAATGGTTTCTAGAGGGTCAAAATCTCTATATGAAACCTATTAGTGGACAAAAAATTTACCATCATACTATTTTGACACAAAAGTTCCCAGTGATTCTTTCACAGTGAGTGTAGGAAAATAGTTTCAAACTACATAATACATATTATGTATTACCTCATCTCGATATTGGATGTCATTGATTATTTATAAAATGAATTATGGGAACTAGGGTATTATAAATTAATCAAATATACCATTATAGGGTTCTTCTCAGTTCACCACCCCTCTGGGTATCACCTGTCATGACAAAACTTTGGGGTCAAGGCCTTCTCGTGAGACCTTGATATAATGTTGGCATGATTATAGGGATAGGTTTCTTATTCACCCTTGCTCCACCAAATAGTAGTATAGGGAATGCTTCAAATGGTCATATATGAATACAGATATCCAATTTTAGATGCAGTGGTATATCTTATCATTTCGATATGATTAATGGTTCATGGTGCCCTTTAAATTGAACTAAGGTCCTTTCTTTTTTATTTTATAATGTGGGAGGTTTTGTGGATTGGAAAATCTATATATCACCCATATATTCTAACCATAATACATCATTGAAAGATTATATTAGATTTAAACAGATGATTGATGATGATGGATCCCTATGTTAATAGGACTAGATGATGGTTTCCATTAATTACTCTAGAGAAATGACTTTAGCTCCAGTACCATTTGTATTTCCCTCCATAGAAGGGAAGAGTAAATAAAATCAATCATTATTAATATTGATTCTTCTTCAATAATAATTAGGTATGTGATGCATTTCATGCCAATATTGTTTTTGATTATTATGGAAACACATTATATTTTTTCAAAAAATGTAGAGTTCCCCACCAATTTGGTTTTGAGGATAATTTTTCCACTTATGAGGATGTGGGTGATCATTTAGATTCTTTGTAAGACACCTTATTCTAATGATTGACCATCATGAGGCAGAGGTGGCTAAGGGTCTGAATAAATTAGACTTATTCCATAATACAAATGTCTCAGTGGTCGCATCACATGATCTAGTATGGGTGGATGCAACTATAGAAGGAAAATACACTTGTCTAAATTAAATTAAATTTGTGTCATTTGTGTAATTTGGTTTTGGAGAAGGTTAAAACACCATCAATATTGCGAAATTTTTCAATTTTTACAATATAACTTGATATTATATTATTTTTTCTCATAGCCCTAATGGGTGGTGAGTGAAACATATCTCTTGGAAAATACTTGGATGTGCTACAAAGCCACTCAAAATAATAAGGATTATTCTATTCACCCATGGATGGGGTTAACTAAATGGATGTATCTAGATATGTAAATGGGAAAGATATGTTTATAACATTGTTCGTACTCAATGATTACGTATTGATACCATATCAATTATCATGTGAATGATAAAACCTTGTTTCCCTTACTAAATTTTTTAGATCGCAGAGTTCAGAGACACTATTTTGTACTCCATTGGGTGTTCCTGTGCCAGTATAAACCAATATTGTGATTATATGGATTCCCAGTTAATTTTATCCAATTATCAAGATTCTTTCTCTATGTGACCAGGACCCAGTATATGTACCCACTCTATGGATGGGTTTGCATCAAGTCTTATGGTCTGAATGACTATACTAGTTGACGTGGAAAAAAATTTGGAGGGATTTTTGAATATTTGTTTTGGAATCTCCCTTTTAGGAGTTGATGGATCAGTTTGGCCACCACCAGTTTATTTTTCTCACACATGTTTAGGAGGTCTTTATTTATATCTCTCTATACACACGGATTAATGATCTTGTCTCTTGGGGACATAAGAATATTTCACTTGATTTTATGGTGGTAGTAGTTGATAACCCCACATTAGTGATGTATAACTAGGATGAGTAAGTAAATGTAGCTTCTAAGAGTGCGGTGGAGGAGGAATCTCATCGGGATGTGGTAAATTCCGAGAAGGATGATATTAAAAATTTCCAATCTACATTTAGTAGTCTTAAGTATATTATTTTCCATATTATTGATGTGTTATTATATTTTATTCATTATAACTTGATATTAGAGAATAATATAATATAGAAACAATTTCTTCTTGATGTTTTAGATAAATACATATGTAAATCTATTTCCAAGGTGGAGGGGTTTCAATGTGTTATTGATGTGAAAACAACATCGACTGAATTGTTACACTGATCTCTTACCTCTATAGATAGTAGTCCCAATGAGTTCAATGATTAAACTTTTCAAAATATATATTGTATTTTTAAATTTGAAAAATTTAATTGGAAGGTATATTATTGAGAGAGACTCCAGTGTTTGGTGAATCATCATATCGTATTCTATCACTGATGGATCTTCAGAAAATAATTTGATTGTTTCATTTTTAATTTTCTAATAATGGGAATGACTTTTTGTTGATATGATATTATATTAATTTAGGATGATAACCATACTTTTTATACAATCATGTAAACATGAATTCATGTATTTGAATGTTTATGTAATCACATATTCTCCTCTAGAAGTTCTCCTGAATGACCATAACCATGATATTCCTTAATAATATAACTTCACCATCTATCAAGAGATTAAATTATTCACCAAATGATAACCGGTTACAATACATGACTCATAGTGAGAGTAATTTATTAGTTTTTCTAAATATATTAGGCATATTCAGCATATCAATATTTTTCTGAGGCCAAAAGGTGGTGCAAACAATCTTTTTCATTCTGCAAACTATATAGATTTTATGATACAGTAAGAGTAATTTATCTCATACATTATATTGATGTATTTTTGGATATTTTTAATCAAACTGTCTATAATTGTAGTTTAGGTTATTTTTACTAGGACCATATATCAATATAGTTTAGGGCCTTTTAGATCAGACCTTCAATATCTCTAGTTTTTTCTCCATTATATTGGACCTTCTATTGGTGTCATTTAGTAAGTTTTAGATCATATCATCTATCATTATAGTTTAGGGGATATAATCTTGGACCTTATATCACTATGTTTTAAGGTAATTTATCTTCAACCATCAATTTCTATTTTTAAGGACTTTTATCTTAGACCATTCATCATTGCAGTTTTGGGACTTATTGGTCAGACCATCTATCAGTGTAGTATATGGTGTTTTCGCTACAACCTTCTATAATTGTATTATAGTTTCTTTAATCTCCGATCATTTATCACTGTATTTTATGGTTTTTTATCTCAAATATTATATTCTGGTATATTATGGTCTTCATGATCAAACTGTCAATCATTGTAGTGTATTCTATTTTAACTCTTACCTTATATCACTGTAGTTTTGGTTCTTTTAAATCATACCGTCAATCATAATGATTTAGGGTTTTTATCATAGGCATTTGGATTTCATTTTGTTCAAACACAATGTTCCAAGACTGGATAAATTATAATTCAATATGGTGATACATTCCATGAATAACCCAAAACAAACAATGGTGTTGAATTATATTGTGGTGTTTCTGATACTCACATAAATCATAAATGGAAAATACATAGTGGGGATGAATTGTAACCCCAGAAGGTTCTAGGTTATGAGACAGTGATTCTAGGTATCTCAAGGATTGATGAGTATCTCATTCAAGGAGGAGATTCATTTTGTTTGTAGGTCAAATCTCCTAGGCATCAGTAGCATGGAAATGAAAAGATTTTCCCCACTCCTTTTCGAGGGAGATGATATATTTTAGATGAATAAAATGTATTTATGATGAGTCCAGGTTTGGAAGAGAGCTATCCAGGAATGATTCTAGAACCCTATGAGATTTATACTCTTGATTTTGATGCTCGATATGAAAGTATTGTGGTTTCCAATCATGATGATCCCCCATTAAATTTTTTATAATGGGGTGTCACATTACTTCATTAAGAAATGATACAAAGCATATTTATGTAACATAAAGGGTGTATAATCTTCTCAGGTAGTTTTATATCCTAAATCATGGTCCAAATTGTTTTGGTTAGGATTATGATATGGGGAATTCATACTTGTAATGACATGAAACTCAGTGAGGTGCTACGTTCAACCGTAGTCAAGTCAGGGCTCAAAAGGATCATAATCCCCTTTTTATGGAGAGGTGAATATGGTTTAAGGCCATAATACTTCATTTAAGATCCATATATATAGATGAATAGTCATGAAAATGGTCTTTTTAAGCTGGGAATAGTTTTTGAAGGGCCATATATAGCGATGTTGTGATTTTTATAATGTGTAATATCCAAGAAGGGTTTGATAACCCTAAATGATATTTTACTACCACATGAACACATTATTATAGAGAGTATTTGTGAAACATTATCATAAATTTTTTCTAACATTGCAGATCCCATGATCATAGCTTGATATTAAATAGGGCTACAATGTTGGCCCCATGAGCTTTTTCATTATTTATTTAAGACATAATTTTTGTAAATCATTACTGATAAAGGGGTTAAAATATGAAGAATTGGCATTTTATAAGGTTTAATATTTTGAGGTTTAAACGTAAAATGTTTTGGATCTCATTTTCTGGTAGTTTATGATCATTCAATTCGAAATATTATTGGATATAGTTGATGGTTATAAAATATTGAACAATGTGTGGGTGGTTTTATAGACATTAAGAACAAGGAACTATGATGTGAATAACATACATGATCTTAATTAGGATACCTAGGGACAAGAGTAATCCTTCATCATTTTTTCTGGTAGATGAAAATATTAAAAAACATGGATCGAGGTTCTCAAGTCCTCAGTAATGATATGGGACAAACATTTTGAGAGTAAAAAAGAACAGAATATTGTTTGTTCTTTTTCCACATTAATTGCATGGATCAAAATGAATGTAAATCCATTTTTCAGGGTGACACATTTGGTTAAAGACCATATCTACCTAGGAAGAATCCATAGGAAAATGTAGACTAACCAAGGGTCCGTTTATGATAGGTATCCTTTTCCTAGGGGAATTAATGATTTGTGTAAACATGATGTGTGAGGAACATGTAGTGTTATTTATAGAATGATGTTCTTTTATGTTGACAGAATCACATTGTACTCAATATTACTGGGGTAAGGCTTCCATTTCCATTTATTAAGGGATGAAAAAGAGAAAACGGTCTTCACAATTTATCATTACATATTAGAGACATATTTATCACTATACAGTTTAACATCATGTGGTAATAATTTTTTTGTGTAGTTTATTTCTAGTGTTAATTTCATTTTACCAGGTAGTTTTCGATAAATTTTAATTTCATGTGGTATAAAAATTGAAACCGAATGAAAAAATGTGAAATAATTATTACATTCACTAGTTGGTAGTACATATATAATACATTGGAAAAGTGGAATATAATTACTAAGTGTCTATGTTGTTGGGTTGAATTTATTTTATCAGATCTTACAGATAGTCCTTGGATTAGAGATATTATTTTCACTACATATCATATGACTATAGGAATAAATCCACTTATTGTTATAGAATGGGAATAACTACGAATTGTTATGGACCATCCGTATATGTTGTCATTATTTCATATCATTATTGTTTTTTCTAACCAGGATTAGAGATTAATTAATTTCTATGTATCCTATCTTAAATAAAAATTGTCTATTAATTGTTATTTAGGAACAATTCAGTTTACATTCTTTCAACAAGGATGTTGGATTCTTAACATGAAATTCAGTATAGTGGCTATTCACAAAGATAGAATTCATTTGATAACTTTATATCAAATGGTAATAGGAATCATGAAATATATAGTTCTTGATGACATACGTACCAATTCATGTATATCATATAAGAAGTGGAAGGGGTGATTTATTATATATTCTTAGGTTATACATGGGGTCAGTGATTCGGTCATCACTAAAAAAACTATGATATCAAGAATCATGCCACGCATAGTTATTGAAAGAATGCATGGTTGGAGACAAACACCAAAAAAAGTTTCCTCTTGGGAGATGTTTATTGGAATGTGTGGTTTTTAGTATTACAAAGGACCTCAACCATGCATTTTAAGGTCATGTGGTGGAGACTCAAAATATTTATTAATGACATCCATTATTAACCATGACAAAATATTTGTGAGAAATTAGGCATGGTTTGTGTGGGGAATCTATTATTGTTATTACTAATGTCATTTGAACTATGTTCAGTGTGATAATAAAAGAATGGAGAGGGTTACTGTCACCATGCAGTAGTGATTGAGGATAGAAAAGAGGAATTTTGTATCATGTGGGGGTAATGAAACAATAGTATTTTAATAGTTATTACTTTTTCTTTTAAACATGTTGTTTTATGTAACACAAGATACTATTAGTGGTTTGTGTAATGCAATCTAGGAACAATGCTTCATGTAATACAAAATTTCAAAAAGATTTAATTTATTTGAAAGAAAATAACATAATTATGAGGTGTTATAAAAAATATCTCTTCCCAAGGACTCTCTTACCTAGACAGTGGTAGATATGACAAAGGATTACCCACCATGTCTTATAATGACTACAAGAACTCATAGATGGATGAATTACATGATGACCTCCAGAATGAGCATCCCCCATTTGAGGATGGAAAATACACCACCATTGTTCAAGACATGTGTGTGAATTTGGGGATTGAATGAGACAAAAAACATATGTTTTTAGTTCCACCATGATTATCAGGGAAAAGGAGATGATTATTTCGTTTATAATGTACAATCGATATGTTTTATGTTATAATTAAATAGAAATTCTCAGTTCAAAAACCATTTTTACAACACACCACCTAGGATTACCTGATGACCCTCTAGGATTCATGAATGTATACAACATGATTCAACATTATCATGATACTAATACTGAATAAATTTTTTTGAAAAAATGTCAAAGGAAACATTATTTGAGAAGTGAAAACACAAATGATCCCAGCAACATCATCTCAACCAGGACCCAGAATATGGATGAATGGGGTCTTCATTGTTTAAAGACACCATAATAGACACTACATGATGTCTAATCTCCCATTCCAGATCACATAAATTTTGATAAATGAAACTACTGTATTCTAATCACTTTTCTTCTTGGATAGGTATTTAGGGTATAATATGATAAATATGGACCTTGAAAATAAATAATAAAACCACATTTTGAGAACTTTAGGGGTTCCCTTACTATCAGTTCATTACCATGGATTAATGAATGATGGAACTACATACCAACAAACCACGTGTTGTATCATTAACAAATTCTTGGAATGAATAACTGAATGTTATAACTATGAACTATTAATAATATCATGATAGGGATGTGATAAAGACATGGATTATAAAATAATATCTAGAAATATGAATAAACATAGTTTGAAGGTGGATCCTATAATTTTCTCTTTTGGAGTGGCATTAGTTAAATTCTATAGCTTTATGGTATCCCACTATGGCTTCAAATTCGATCAGTAAAAGACTACTACAACCACTGATATTTAATCTGTCATAATCATACTGATATGTGGGGGATCCAAGGGATAATCTATTAAATTAATCATTTCATTTATTTCTTACCAGAAAAATATATCCTCCTCACTAAGATAATAAGTGAGGGATCCCCCTACCAATGGGATGAGGACAACCAATAGGCCTTTGAGAATCTCATGTAGTACATGCTGCACCCACAAATCAATAAGCCAATGGTAGAAGGAAATATTTCTATCTATTAAGATACCATCATGGAATGAACACTCATTACTCTCATTGCATGAAAAAGTAATATTAGTAATGGAAACTGATAATACTATATCATTAAAATAATGAAAGCTACTATGATCAAATATTTCAACATTGATAAGAACTACATCTCACATAGATTTAGATGAAAAATGATGAGACATTACATACAACATCATGAATACCATTTGGTCTCTCGTACAAAACCACTAATGTAAATCATTGGATGAACTATTTC
Organism: Viscum album; assembly: GCA_963277665.1. Lineage (NCBI taxonomy): Eukaryota > Viridiplantae > Streptophyta > Magnoliopsida > Santalales > Viscaceae > Viscum > Viscum album. Next base: position 1,045,158,391 of record OY728126.1, on the reverse strand, counting down.
TTCAACGAGTTTTGACCAATGGTATGTTGTTTTGAAATTGTATGACATCTAGTTTGTGTCATAAAAGGTCATTATAGGTCAGGCCCTGGACGATTTCCTTTATACACATCCCAATCTATAAATAACTATAGTTTATTAAAAAAATATAGATGAAGATGTTTTTTATGACCCTAAAACACCCAAAATGTGTGAGATATATTTTGATGATGCCTCCCAAAGGATAATTTTAAATGATATGGAAACCCTTATTCTCAATAAGGTTATACTAGGGATTGTGTTTGTCTCCCTAGAAGAACAAAATTATCACTACTACTTCTCACTATCCAATGTCATCACTAATAAGGAGAAAGAATACTATTACCTATTGGATATATTTCAAAATTCTCATCAACTACATATTTCTTAACTAAAGATCGGTGTTGATTCAGAGCTAGTGAACAAACAAATCATAAAAACGTATTCCATAATAAAAGATGAATTGTACCCTCTCAGCATTCACTATAGAGTATTGATGAAATAGGTTTTATATGAACCAACATTTAATCATGTACATTGATCAGAAAATGTTCGTTTTGATGCACTTATTAATTCATCATCTATACCGGACAACCACAATCATGATGAAGAGGTTTTCTACACAACAAAGTAATGGATGGTCTCATCACTCATCAATTTTTACATGTAGTAAATCTATTAAATCATCACGACCATTGTTCCAAAAAATCTAATATTTACCATAGAAGGATTGATACCATGGTATATTAACTAAAAAATTAGACCATCCTATTATACCAAACCAAAATTTAAGAGGCTCTATGTTTTGTGGAGATGGTTAACCATCAAGATATTCCAAATGAAAAAATACCAATACAAATGCAGTTACAATGAGATCCTCCTCAGATTTATAAAAGAAGGAAACATTCCCACTGTCATGGAAGATGTCTGTCAAGGTTATTATGGTGCTCATCAGTATACAAAAATACTCTCCATACAAATTTGGATACTTGGTTACAACATGAAAACTATGATAAAGGAATATGTATAATTCACAAAGAATTATCATGTATACCAAATTAATGAAAAGTTTGTCTGTAAACCACTAGAGTTTTTACATAAAGTTAAATATTCATTTATTTCATATGGAGAATGCATATTGTGGATCCATATCCCATATCCAAAAATAGGCTACTTAAGTACAACCTTACTACTATTGACATGTTTTGAAAATTGGTTGATGGAATACCTTTCATAGATGTAAGTATGAAAAATATCATCCCCATCATGAAATCTAATTTTATTACTAGATTCAGTGTCCCTCAAAATATTATGAAGGACATGGAAAATAGAATTTGATTCATCAAATTGAATTAATTTTATCAAGAATCTTTCAAATATAATCCCTTAAATTGTTAAAAAGTACAAGTTGTCTTGGCAGTCAACATCCATCATTTTTATGGGCATAAAACACTACCACATGCACATTAACACAAGGGAAACCATGTTCACATGTTTATGGCATTGAATCAGTATTTCTTATAGATGTACAACTTATCATACTCCAAATAGTTATCTGGGGAAAATAATTAAAATACGAGTAATTATAAAATATGTTCGATGAGATGAAACATATTGATGATGAAAGGTCATTTACACTAATGAACTTCAATTTTCATCAAAAAAAATTCCATAGAGACTGTAATAAAAATATTCCAATCCACATGTTTCATCAAGGTGATTTAATATTTGAAATATAAACCCCAATGAATCTATGATTGAAAAAACCAATTCTAGAATCCATGTTGTATGGGCCTTACATCATGCCTAATTTATATAGAAATGGATTTCACTGATTGGTCATGATTGATGGGGAACACTTTATGACCCCCAAAAACACAATTTATCTCCAAAATTACGTTTCATAGCTTTAATCAATAATCCTATATAATTGAATCATTAATATAAACTGTAGGGAATCCCATGACCTAGAAATGAGACTATAATCTATATGACATCATACATTCTCAAATAAAGAATATAAAATTAACATCGTCCAATGTCCAAACAGAATGACTTTTAACTTCAAGAGATCACATTTTAAGGTAACAAAAAATTTAATCTACATAGCATCATTGTTTTTAACCTCATGATGTCAAAATATATGGTTGACATACTTACTGAATGACATTACACTACTTGGATGACATCCTTAAAAAATTGTGTCAAATTGAATGGAATAAATAATAACCCAATGATTTAAACAACATGGATAACGTTACATCACATATGGGTTAGTGGAAAAGAAAACTATCAACGCAAATGAAAACTAATGCACTACGGTCTTTCTGTGTGACCTAATTCCACAATGGGAATCTCCCCATTCATGAACTACATGTTCCTTGATTCCTTCAATCATATTATCTATAGTTACTCCTTCGTCCAAAATTCTAGATATTTTCACTATATCAATGCAAAAAAAATTCCAACCATTGTATGGATCAGACCTATGTACATTGTTATTTATTCATGAACAATGTGTGGTTTAATTCATTTTATCCTAAGATACATAGTGACAAAAAGATCCTCAATCGTGGGTCGAGCTTTAATATCAAGGGAAATAATTCATTTTAAAAATATGGGTTAGTCTTGTGCGTTTTGATTTAAATTAAAGAACTACATTTGGTTTTATTCGTATTATAACATGAATTGTAGTGAAACCCATATCCCCAATAATGGGTCCATTCATAATATCAGTAGAAAAAATTCACTGCCTTTAAGTAAGGGTTATCCCGTGATAGAGTATTTTCTACCCTAGAAAAATATATGGCATGATTTCATCAATAAAAAGATATATAGTGAAACCTAGATCCCAAATAATGGGTCTCTCTGCAATAACAATTGAAAAAAAATCCCCTTCTAAATAATTTTCTCACGTCAATGGAGGGTTTTTTTTTGTTCAGGAACATTGTATTTTATAATTCTTGATGTCACGACATATGTTGTGACACCCAAATCCAAAATTAGGGGTCTATCCAAAATATACGTTGAAAAAATACCACATTTAAAAATGGTTCAGATATTCTTAGTGCATTTCCCTTCATGAAATACATGTCCATTGGTTCTTGCTATCACATGACACGTAGTGACACTATGAACCCAATACCATGGTCATGACATAATATCAATTGTTCAAATTCCCCTATATCTGCATACGGGTCATAAAAATTTGTTATATTTTTTCATAGATGAACTATGTCTGCCTCGATTACTTTTATCAAATAATATAGATTGACAGCTAGATTATAAATCCTATTTATATCCACAATATCAATGGAAAAAATACCAACATCATATAAGTAAGACCTTCATGGAGGGGTTTATATTCATGAAATACAACTTCCTTGATTGATTTTATAATAGGATATGTGGTGAAATATATATCCCATATCACATGTCCTTACACAATATCAACATAAAAATTTACCACCATTGTATATGGTCCAGAACTAAATAAAGGGTTTTCCACTTAGGGACTATGTATCACTTGATTCCACCTATTATATGTTATGTTGAGAAACCTAGATCCCAAATGTTATTTCTACCTACAATATAAACATAATAAATGCCCGTTATTCTTATGGATCAGTACATTAATCAGTGTTTTTTATTCATGAACTATGTATGAAATGATTCATGATATCAGAGCAAACATACTGACACTGAGATCCCAACACTAGGGTTTAACCACAATATAAAAAAAGACACCTATGAGCATGGGTTAGACCCTCATAGAGTGTTTAAAATAAAACGTACATGGGGTTCAATATATAGTGAACTAGGATCTCCAATATTGGGTCGATCTACCACATTTAGACAGATAAAGATGCAACACATACATATGGGCAAGACCTATGTGGGGACCTATCTAGGAAATAGATAGGTCTTGATTCCTATCATCATTGGACACATTGTAATGTTGGTATCCTCCAGTTTAGGTCCATCCACTTCTTTACATCACCCAAAATCATGTTCACCCATTAGATTCATATTCATGAAGATACATATTTCAATAATAAATTATACATAACCCACATTTTCCCTTCCATGAAATCTCAAACAGTTTTTTCAACTGCACAATTATCCCTTATTTCACACAATGAGCATACCTCATGTGAGGATAAGGATCCTAGATATCCAATTTTTCCATCAAGACTAAGATGTTTCTATTATTGGGAATTGTACTCTAGTCACATGATATTAAAAATAAAGATATTTTTTTGTCACATGATGTCCAAAATCATGAAAACAGTCTAGTTGTAGGATGTCAAAAAAACACCACAACAAGTATTCATTCCAAATAGATCATTCCTCAAAATTAATATGTATTCAATAATTACATGTCTTATCCCTTCGGTTATAAAATGCATTTAATACATGTTGTCATAGAATTTAGGGTGCTAAACCCCTTATTGAATATTACATTCTCTTGTAAAAACGTTACACCAATGATAATACAATTTGTTAATAACGAATCCCTTTAGTTGATGTCCTTATCTATAAAAACAATGGACCTTGGGCTCCTTTTTATGGGTTTTACCATATTAAAACATGTAATATGGACATGCTAATATATATGGACCCCATTAGGATTAACATGTGAATGAAACAATGCCTAAGAGTCTATTCCTAGATGATGATTTCTCTTAGTGTTGAGTTCACCCTTAAATCCAAGATTTATATTCCTATCTACTTGGAATATGTAAATTTTCCAATATCAGTATTTCTCTATTACCAATCAAATTTCACTTCTAGTTTACTCGGATATTCTTGGGCTTCAATTTATACTCCACATAACCCATCAAATCAAAAGGATTTGGATAATCTTGATGTTACACATATTAGAATTGTGCCCATTTCAAAAGAAATCCCATGAAGTTGTATCCTTGTAAATATTCTTGTTGGGTTATGCATCTTCAGTAATAACACAATCTCCATGAGAAAGCCCCTCACCCAAGTAAACATCATACTTCAAAGGTGTTAAACCGCATAACTTATTTTCTATATTATAATCCCTAAAATTAAATATAGTGGGTCATCGTATCCCTGAATCTATTCTATGTATTATTTCATACACCTACATTCTAGAATAAAATATGGAATGCCCCATACATATGTAAGATTCTGCTAAATACAATGGAATCTATATTTTTCCATGATGTCTAGACTCACTATGTGGATTAAATAGAATTCCCCTACCCTACATATGAATCAGATCGATGAAGAGGGATCTCCTTAAATGTGTTTAATATGGCATGATTCAAAAACATAAAAAATTACAGAGAAACCCATGGAATCAATGCCATTGAAATATCACATACATTCATAGAGTGTATCTATTCTTACATAATATTTATATCTATATAAAAATTTCATATTCCTAAGATAAATTTATTAATGTAGGGATTTAACATATGGATATACATAAATAACTTTATTTCAATGATAAAACAAGTTTCCTACATCTAAATATCCCCAAATAATGACAATTATAACCATGGATACCTTTCATAATTTTACATCAATTTATACATCATTAATGTATGACACTAAACAGCATAGAAGAAGCCCATATCACATGATGATTAACTACCTCAAAATATATCCCTAACTCATGTACTTAAATTTTTTATAAAATAATCTATTTAATCACCTTATATATATCATAATATTCTATAACTAGTCAACCAATGTTTGGGGTGATCCCATCTTCTTTCATAGCACCTCTATCCACAAACCACACTTCACATATTGATTATCTTTAATTGATATGAAACATCTGTAGACCTTGGATTAGGCACTCTTCTTTAAAATATTTTTTTGACTAAGAATGTATTCCCTAGTTTCCAGTATATGACTTCATTTCTATCAGGGAATTAATTATTTTACTTGAAAAAAGAGATTTTTTCCCTTATGAGTCCTAACATAATCTTATTGGATCTAATCACTATAGAGTGATTTTTGATCCTCCGTAGAATGATTTTACCATTATATTACTCATTATTTGGGAACCATGATCCAATATTTACTACATTAAAATCCTATTCATGAAAAGGAGTTTGTGTACTTCTCACCCTGGAAATCATATTAAAGTAGTTATGTAACACCACCTGATACCAGGTCTACATGAAACATGAGATTAAACTACATGGTACTTGAATAATGTTGTAAGAACATAAACATTTTTTGGATTGTTCAAATATCAAGACCATAAAATACTATTTTAAGGTACATTAATCTTTTTAGTCTCAAAAACTATATTGTTTTGTTTGATAAAAAGTCATGTATCCATTCACTAAATCGTCATATCAATAGTTTTGGAAAATTTAAGATAATAAATAAAATTGATAAAATCACATGAGGCATATATTAATTCAATATTAAAAGTTGAGCTATGCTCACAGAACCCCTTGGTCTAATTAAAATTTTAGAGAAATTACTTTACACATCTAATAATAATGAAATTGTGTTCAATACACAATGTCACAAATTTTAAGTTTCTCAAACCCTTCAGGAATAATATATTTTTCTTTAAACCACATTCATGTTTTATATGTATAAGATGATAAGACCAATTCATTAAGTAGATAACCTTCTATAGGAACCCATTATATTCGATTTATTTCTCCTTATTTACTCTCTAACAAGCTTATTGTATGGAATGGTGGATCTAAAGGTACCTCGAATATATTTTTTGGTGAATGACACAATTCCTATGATATTTTTTCAATAGGATATCTGGTTCCATATGAGAGGGCCCTTTAATCCCATAAGTTATTTTCCATACTGCATGGAATATTTTCATCCCCTATTATCCACATTTGAACTATACTAACACGTTTCTAACTTCATTTGACTTGATATTCATATATTAGGATTTACAATCCATAACATTAGAATGTTTATGAATATTTAACATCCTCAACAGTAAAAAACCATTTATTATACACTTTATAAAAGAATGAATGTGATATTCCATTTTGGAACCTTTTAAGGGACCACACGACATGACTCAGAAACACATAGTGTAGGGAATGTGCTTCCCAACTAGAAACTAAAATGATAAAGGGTTATAGAACCCTTCTTGGATTGATCTTTTCATTATATTCCACTCAAACTTCCAAATGGTTAAATCATAAAATATCATCAATGGGACTGGGAATAGAGTGTCAACCCTTATACATGTCTATTAATTTTTAATTATTGGGATCATAAATAAGGGTATTTAACCCATAACCAATATGTGAATCATCCTTATAGGAAATAACTTGTAATTATCATATTCCATATCAAAACTTTGGTAGAAATCTGAACTATTGTGTGTTTTTTTTATCACCCCCAACATCCATTCCCCATTCCATTCTTACTAATTCAAGACCCCAGACGCAAGATTTACATACAACATAGTGAAACTATCAACATCCCTAATATTTCATCATATATCAAAATGAATGTTAGTATGGATTAAGTGTGTCATAGAACATCAACTAAAATGGAGTGTTCCATAACCCTTTCATAAACACTAAATTTTAGGAAAATCAAATAACAATGATGGGTATCAGAACCATTCGTATACACTCATTCTCAAAAATCACATCTAAAATGTACGCTTCATGAATCCTTAATGAATATCAATTTTTCAGTACAAAAATAACAATATATGAATCCTATATGAATTTACATTCCTCTTAAAAAAGTCCATTTCCTTATGGACCTTTCTATTTAGGGGGAATGGATATTGATTCCCACCAAATGATAATATTTTTTTTAATAACTAAATACATGGATCATAAGTTTTGTTATCCCTCCAAAAGAATGGATTACGAACTAAGGATACATGGAGATTAAGTAGCATGGTCAAATGTATTTTGGGACCTCTAGGAGGACATGTGATCACATGTACCTTGAAATGATACAAAACCGTGTCATGCATTCAATGTGATTTAATAATGTTCAAATGGGGAAAATTTTGTGATTCCTTATGATCAAAAAAATTCACATCAGATATCCCTCTCCATTATGTGATGCTCATATGAAATATATTCTTGATTTTGAGATCTTTCATCATAATATTTCATCCAATCATAAGACATTTAAAGTGAAAAATAATATAAAATCACCAAAATTCCATTATAAAATAATATGTGAAAAAAGAGGAACCTTCATGAAATGTAAATTAAATTAATTTTCATGTTAAGAGATTATAGGATTTAATTGACCAATTCAATGGGCACATGAGTTATCTAGATTAAATTCATTTATTAAGTGTGAAAGCCTTTCAGTATGTCACCTCCATCATGTGAAGGACTTTGAAAATATTAATTTGATCAGAAAATGACCATTTGGAACTAAAGATAACAAGAGTGATTATTCATAACAATTCTAACATGAATTTAAGAGATAAAAAATTGATAAAAAATTTCACCATAGAAAAAATGGAGCAACAGTCAATGAAAATTCCAACACACTGTCATAGGATCCATTATTGTTCATTCAATGCACATAAATACAACCATTGGAAATTTAAAGGTTATGTTAATGTAGATTAAAAATTTATAGAAAAATGGGAATCTATATGTAAATGGAATTTAGTAACTTTTAAAATTGAATAGTGGATATAGACTATTCGATCGATCCATTGATAACATTAAATCTCTGCTAACATGATGGCGTTGACACACGAATGATACTAGACATGTCATCGACTTTTTGTGAAGGATTTCAGTCATGTCAATTTGATCGAGTGATTCCCGATTATAAAATCTATTGTAGTGCTCCAAATTCTTTTTTAAATAAATCTAAAACAATTGGTTCCCTTTTGATGTGGGGAGTTACACATTTTTTCAAGCGAAGTAACTCCAATGAGTGAACTAAATATTATGTAGGGCCTTAGACAAGTTCCCCTTGATCATGAGAAAGAATCTTTGATATGCATCCTTATATCATTAAGAATCAATGAAAATCCATTTTTATCATGTCAAGGACCTTTTCCATATTGCTATAATTATTACAAATACCATTGGAATGTTAAAGGTCTAATAAATATGGTGATTATTAAACAAGCCCATACTAACTATTTCTTAAATGGCACAAAGATGATGCCATAGAAGGCCCATTGAATGTTAAAATGATACATTTCATTCTCCACTAAATCCATCCCATATATGTGATTTGAGATCGATGAGAAGTGGTGTATATACAGGGTGGAGATGACTAAAAATTACCTCCTTGATTTAAAAAAACATAATCATGGGAGGGTAGAGGTGAGGGCATACTTATCAGAGTGGAAATACATGAAATCAATGGGGAATTCCAAATGGTGAAACTGGGAAACAACTTTAATGTACTACGCGACATTCATATACTCTTAATATGGTCACCTTGTTGATCATGTGATGTACTTATAGTGTGTTGACCAGGTTATTCAAAATAATTTTTATCTATCAACATGATCATGTGACAACTCAATAGGTTATTTTCAGCTGAACATTAATGAATTTATGTCATAACTAATGAACTATAAGTTAGCCTTATAAAAATATGGATATATTTATTTCCATGTGAAGAGGCCACGAACATGATGATACCTTTTCAATTGTCATGAGACAACCCACATACATAATAGATGTGTCACGATACATTACTCTAGATATTTTATCCACATCATGAGTCAACAATTTGAAATATTGGACAAGTCAGACAAAATCCTATAGATATATCATATTTATTCATGGGAAACCCTTGGAAATGAAATCATAAATCAAATGGAGGCTCTCCAAATTATTCATAATAATCTTTAGGAATACTTTGGAAATGACTACCAAGTATTGTGAAGTCCTCTTGGATTATCATCCATGTCACACGAAGTCCTCCAAAAATTTCATCCAAGTAATGTGAATTCCTATGGAAATGTAATCCAATTAATGTAATTTCCGCTTGAAATGTAATTCAAGCCACTTTATATACCTCCAGACATGTCAAATAGAACATGTAATATCCCTCAAACATGTAAACCTTGATCATGGGAAATCCCTACCCATTTGTAATATGATAATGTGAACACATCAGACTTGTCATCATTTTCATGAGACATCCCATTGAAATTTAATCTTTGATAATGTGATGCACCCTATGATATGTTTTCTATATTCGTGGGAAACATATGATATATCGGATAGACACTATGGAAATTTTAATTATACACTCAATACATATCAGGAATAATTCTTTGGGGTGATAGCAGACACCAAATACATTAATTCCATTCACCTAGGACATGTCAGGAATACAATTGCGACATGTAATAGGGACACTGAAAAGAATTATGTCCTTGTTCAGCTAGAGTATATGGGCATGTTCCAATGAACCATTTCTACCCCAAACCATGAGTCTTTGGATGGGAATTCCCCTTTAAAATGGGATGTATCTATAATGGGTTAGGAAAGGATACTCATTCAATATCATGGGTATTTTGGGATCCCCATTTCTCACAAATATACTTAGATATCTAGTCATGGTTCAAACTCATTACCTATCAGATGGAATCGTTTATATATCTTCAAATGGGAATACAACATAGTGTACCCACCATGTCTCACACAATCTTACCCATGATACCGAATCATTCCTATTGGTTTTTCATTCATCCTCACCCATCAACGCATTTAGATACTAATTGAACAATGTTTATTATGATTTAATCTATAAATAGGAATAGTATGACACATTACAGAGTCCTAATCGACATATTAAATACCCCATAAATGACATGAATGTGCATATGTTCTGTATCCATATGTGGTGATTATGATCTCTTTCTATCCTTTGTTTCTCATAGTAAGTACTAAAGAAGTGGGTCTTGGGATATGTAATGATCACATCACTAGCACCAAAAATTACCCCCTTATAGGAAAACCATAGTGTGTATGCCTTGTTATGTGAGATGAAAAAATACCCCCTACAAATGGGAGTCCAAATCTGTATGTTTCTATATATAATTCTAATACCAGTATACTCTAGGGATATAACCCCAAAAGAAAATAATTATCTATCACCACCCATCAATGTGTTATGCAGATATATAACAATGATTAAACTAATTACAGTTATAAACACGAGACATAGGAATACATTTCATGGATTTAACATCATACATGGTTCCTAAGTTCCCTGATATCTTTCATTTCAACATGACATTGATATATACAAAATGTACTTAAAATCCACTATGTGGTTTTTGACTCCATCTATAAAAAGGATATGCAGGATGCCTCATGAAAGATCAATATGATCATAGAAACACCAATCTCCTCCATGGATTGAATTAAACTTCAGGTTTCTAGGTTATATAGCATCAAATTATAATATGAAACTTAATTATATTAAATAATAAGAAACCAATAAAGAACCTCAGATATATACAGTCGATCTCACTAAATGTACCACATTTACACATTGAATGATACAACACCCAACAATTTTATTGGTGAAACCAGTCCCAAATCTAGATATGGAAGAGATTTATTATCATATATTAGATATAATAAGAGTGTTTTGGAAATGGAAACACCCCCACCCTTTGGGTGTGCTAATCCAGACATCTCATCCTTTTGTCTAATGTGAGTTTCTACATTTAGTTAGCCTTGAATCCCAAAATGACCCCTACCATTTAAAATGCGTCCTATTAATTTTTAAATATGTGGGAGCAATTAGAATTTCTATGAGAGATAAATATTGTAAATATAACGCGAATGACTGTGAAACCATTCTTGAAACTGAAACAATAATTCCTTTTAAATCATTAATTTTTTATGGAAATAAACATGTAGAAAATGATATGAAACCATATAATGATATAATTAATAAATAATCAAAGAAATTAGGAATCATAATATCTAAACATGGGTAAACATACCATCCTTATAATGTAAACTCCCAAAAAACTATGTTAACAAAAATAATTGAACAAACAAAACACTAAATCCCTTTTACATAGTAATGAAATGAAATCCAACTTCCAACCTCAATAAAAAATATAATAATACTAGTAACAAACTATCACATATATGCATAACCAAGCATTACATTAATATAATAATATTTTTTAAAATAATTATATATAGGCATTGTAACACCATGTTATATTTAAATACCTATTTTCAAAATCCATAATAGGTTTGATAAATGTTCCAACATAAAATTTTAGACTAAAATGAAACCATGATAGTTCGAAATAAGATTATTAAAATTAAATGTTATAACATAGTTGTGATATTAGTGGGTTTAAAAATAATTAACTATATTTCAAAATCAAAAAAAAAATTAATAATATAGTATTGGATATAGAATTATCCTTAATGAAGACCATTTTTATGAGAATTCATATGTTGTACCTTCACTAGGGGTTTACATGAAAAAATACCATTCATAAACCTTTATTTTTGATATAAGTAAAATAAAGTGAAATAGAATCTCATACCAGCCAAAATATCAATCAGGTATATGAATGACTAATCACCACCATCGACTAACACTAAGTAATACCTTAGTCATAAGTAATACATGAATATTTATCGGGGATATGTAATTTAAAATTAAGATTACACAAAAATGTTACTAAAATATGTTATGTTATAAATCACATATATTTGACATGAAAATATTTTTAATTTACTAATGTATGGATAATATTATCAAGATCATATTATTCTTATGATTTTTTTAGTTTTTTAAATAATATAAATATTATTTTGTTAATATATATTCTTAAAATTAATAATATATTTAAAATAGTCTAATTAGTATTTGATTTGAAAAAAAAATAATTAAAGATTAAAATTTAACTAAATTAATATTTAAATGGATTTTAATTAATGAATTTTAATATTAATAATTAAGTCTTAAAAATTAAAATTTTAGAATTTTAATTTAAGAAAAATTAATTTATTTTTTATCCAAGTAGAAAAATAATATCCAAGGAATATTTTTTTGTATTTTTATAAAATGATTGGTTTATAGGTAAATTGAGAAAAATGATATTTTTACAAATGCCATGGATTTAATAATATTATTTTTAGAAAATGATGTTGTAAAAATTTATGAAACCTTTTCCCAAAAATATATTTATTTTTAATTGAAAATTGGAATATAAAAATATTTATTTTAGTTAACATTCCTAGGTTTTACATTATGTAACATAATTTATATAATTCTCTATAACTCTTATCATTACATAATAAATTAAATAATAAAAAATTAATTATTTTATCTTTTTAAAATATAAAATTATAAAGAGAATTTATTTTTTATTAATTATATGGCACATAGTCAATAAGAAGTTCAATTTTATTTTTTTATTAAAAAGGAACTACATTGGTAAAAAAACTTGTAATCGAATTAAAATACATGATATTAATGATGGATTAAAATTCATATTCAAGGATAGTCATGTTAAAACAAGTGCCTAATTGAATTCCTAGTGTGTAGCTTCAGGAAAAATATATCCAATATATTATTTTCATTTTCATATTCAACATGAAATGCGATACAAGTGCTCTATTTGGAAACCTGTGTTTTTATTACATAAATTTTCATTACGTAGTATAGAATAAAATGTCATTTATTGTTTAGTTATTTGGGAAAATGAAAAAAATACATGAAAACAAGAATGACACCTCTAAATTAGGTTAAAATTCATAATCATGGGTTTACCTAGAGTAATAAAAACTACATATAATAATATAGGCACGTACACTAAAGGAATGGGTGGAGCATAAATCCATGTATAGTAATAAATAAGAGAAATATATAACATGTGATCGTGGGACATAAAAACAATAATATGAGGCATAATAATATGGTGTAAGAAATAAGAATATTATAATAATAATTAAATTAATCATAACATGGATATCTGGATATAACATTTAAAAAAGAAATTCTTGATCACATCAACTAGGTTTCTCACCGATGTGTTGTAAATATAAATTACCAAGGTTATTCACCAGTGTATTATAAAAAATGTCATATCTATAGATTAAATTAATTAACCAATGAATTGGATAACTACCAGGTTTCACCGATAAAATGTCCAAATTTATGGTTATCAATAGAAATAATAATAATTAATTTCATTAATAATTCATGGAGAATAAATAATAGGTTTCTTGTCCAAATTTTTGACATACAAAATTGCTTTAAATACATGACTATCACATCATTTTTAACCAATGAAAGGAAACATTTGTTTCATATATAACACTAATATAATCAGAATAAAATTTTAAATCTAGTTGAATACCCTTTGAACATATATGATGTTTGGGTAAAAAAATTATAATTATAATTTCTCATGTAAATTCAAAAAAATATTAAATATAATTCTGTATCATGGTGAGTATATAAAAGGTTTTAGAAAAAGTAAAAATAGTTTGGGAAAAGTATATATCATTCATAAATTAATCGTCTTATATTAATTAAATAAGATAATGTTGAATGAATAATTTAGTTTGGAATTGTATGATATATCACATTAAAATGAGAATTTAATTGAAAAGGGATTTGAGGATTTACATTACCTTCTTGAGGTGTTCACAAAACATAGGGATGAAACCTTAGGGGAAAGTGGACACATTGGGGACTCCGTTGGAGTAAAAAATCTCTTGATATTCATGTAGTATGGGTTTGGAGTAAATTTAAATTTATAAATGGGTGGGAGTTTTTAGGAGAAGTGAAGGATTTGTTTAATATTTTTCATATATATATATATTAATAATATAGGATGTGGAAAATGAAAAAAAATTATGATACCCATGGTTTTTTTTCAAGGATTTGGTCATTTTGGTAAAATTTTATGTTATTATGATACATCAGAACAATATAAAAATTTCAAAATACATATTTTTTTTAAAAAAATTAACGTTTCCACATTGAAATGTTAAAAAAAATTACATTGTTAGATTTTTGAATGTATTTTATAAAAATAAAAGTAGAATAAATTATAAAAAAAAATTAATATTTTTAAGACTAAATATTTTAGTTAATGGATTCTATTCCTTAAATTATTAAAATATTATGACATAAAAATGATTTCATAAAATACTCTGAAATCATAAAACTATATTATTTACTATTCTTGAACAACAATGTATCTTAGAAAGTTCCAATAAATTCTCCACATCCTAATTTTGATGTTATGATTCCCAAAAAAATGATAATTTAATTAGGAAAACATTTAAAGAAGTTATTTTTAACTTTAAAAAAATTCAATATTTTTTTTAAAATATTTGTTTTTATAGAAAATTAAAATTTCTAACACTTTAACAAAAATTCACACGCCTTTATAAAATTATATATTAATTAATTATTTAGCTAAAAGTGTTTAAAAGTCAATTTAATTTAATATAATACTGTTCCCAATAAATTTTTTTATTATAGTGATTGCATATATTTTTTATAAAAGAAACAATTATGTTTTACTTGCATCCAAAAAACAATTTTCAAAATCATATAAACAAGACATGTACTTTATTAATGAAATGTATTATTAAATTTAATTAATGGAAAAGAAATATTATTTATAAAAATGAAATTTTAATTTATTTATCTAATTCAGGATAAATAACCCCTTATTTCACAAACTATGTCCTTAAGTGTAAGGATTTCAATGGAGGTTGTTTTTTCTGGTGCCTCATTTAACATCAACCAAGTGGTAATCTGTACTTACTTTAACATATACTATAACTGATTTCATTCAAACTCCACTTCTTGAATCCATACTTTTTTTTGACCATTGGATAACCCCCATGATGATACCTCCCTCGCTTTATGTATAAAATGTTATTCAAACGACATAGATCTAATGGGTGAGGCCCTTGTTTATCATTTCTGTATCAATTATACTATATCATCACTACTTATTAACACAATTTATAATTGAAATTTTATTAACCAAAGGTATATTATCCAATTGTAATATTGACCAAAAATAATATAATGGTCAAATCTCAAAGTACACATTTCAATTTATACAATATTAATAATACGTCATTATTATACTGAAAATATAATAAAATTTATCATAAGATTATATTTTCATTTTAATAATATGTTAATTTTTTTGTTAATATTAATGTTTTTTTCTAATTAATTTTTTGTTGGGTGATTATTCTAGTATATTAGGGTGATACTTACTTTACCATTTTAGATGTTATATTTTAAATTAATTTTACAATTGTAATGTTTTGGATTTTAATTATTTTTTAACCTAACTAATGTAATAATCATTTATAATGAGATAAAATTTTATTAGTTTATCTTTATTTTGTACATGTATAATATGATAAGTAACAATAAATTATTTTGGAAAATATATAATCTATAATGACTTCTCCGTTAAATTATTCCCCCTTAAGAAATGTCATCCAGGATATTTAAACTCATTTTCTCAGTTGAAAAAAAGATTAGGGTACATCTCTCTCGTTGAATATTTTGGTACCCACATTTCTTCATCATATTTATGCTTCCAATAAATTTTTTATAGGTTTAGTTTTATTGTTCTATAGAACTATGTCTCTATGTTCAATGATCTCACCAAGGTTCTGCCCTTAAGAGAGGTAATTTAATAGTTGTACGACCTCTATATTCAATACCTATGAGGGATTAGGAATGTATATAATAATGAGAGATACATCGATTAAATGATGAACTGGAGGTATGTTCATCAAATATTTTATCTTATAGTCCACTACTCTTATGTGATAGAGGATATCATATGGGAAAATGTACCTAGGTCTAATGACACGTTTCTTCATAAACTACATGTCTCACATCCATGGTGAGGTATGAAGGAAATTTTTTTCCTAACATCAATCTCTAAATCCATTCGACAGTTTTCACTATTTCTCTCCTACCAACTCTAAGAATAATTTATGTGTTTTAGCTAGAATATACCTTTTCTATCATCTCTTGAACAATATTGGGCCCATGGAATTTATTCTCACCAACATTATCCCAATATGTATGAGTTCTACATCAGTTTCCATATATGGGTTTATAGGATTAAATTTTAATTATTTAGTGGAAGCTATTGTTGAATGAGAAATCATTTATTGGGTGGGTTTGATACTATCCATCATTAAATTCCATCATGTATTTTCTCAACATGTCGTCATGTTTTTTAATAGTCTTTTTTGATTGGTCATCATTTTGGGGTGATAAGCCATGCTAAAATTCAATTCAATATTCAAATAATGTTGAATACATCTCTATAATTTATATATTTAATATATATCATTATCTAAAATGATAAAAATTGGAAAACCCATGAAACCCCACCACATATTTTATGTATATCATGATATTTTGGTCAAAAGAAAAATATTCCAAAATAGATATTAAATTTAATTTTTTAGTGAGAGGGTCCACTCTAAATAATATCCCATGGTTTCCTTTGGTCTTTCCTAGAAGAACAGTGATGATGTATATTAGTAAATTATCCAACTCCTATGATGGTATGAGTAATGTTTTCAATTCCCCTTTAGGATTTTCTCTCTCTACCATAACTTCCTATCATATCAATAATATGACAATGTAGTTGGAAATCTCCCAATTCATATTATCCCACCAATAATAATCATGATGGTACCTATACATTTTATTATTTCCTGGACATATAGATAATGTGAAGCTATAATCATCATCTAAAATATCATTATTTATCTCCAAGATATATGGGACACATAGACTTTATGAAATTTCAAAACACTTTTTGGATCAATATTTTACTGAGGAATTTTCCCATTCTTCGCAGCCTATATCTCCCTATATAAAAATTGATCTTCTATATGATACTGCTTAATAATCTCTTGTAATGATGGCTATGAAATAATTTTTTATAGGGTTCATAATGATCATTTCCATATGTTCCCATGTCCATTTTTTAAATGCTCATTTATTAAATATTCTTATATAATCGTCATCATTATTAGGTGAGTACAATTTTTTCTCATAATACATCAGTAAAATTGTTTTCTATATAGTGATGACAATGAGTTAAATAGTTAGGATTTAGGAAGATACAACAATATCATGTTTCTCATGTTCATTTACTCTTACATTAAACTAAACTTATAACATTAGTGGTATGTGTAAATATCTCATTTCTCCCATAATGATTATGCCTCCATATTTTCAGATACAAAATAATCGAATATAAATCCATCTCATGTGTAAGATAATTCTTTTCATGAGGCTTTATGTATAGATATTCATAAGAAAAAATATTGTTCTTTTACATTAATAAACACATAATACCATTTAGATATGAATATCAACAAATAATGAATCCCTCTCTGACTAAAAGTATATTAAACACAGGTGAATTAACAAATATCCTCTTTAATTCATGGTAACCGTACACACACTTCAATTTCTAGATCAAATTATCCACACTTAGAGTTAACGTGGTTAGAATATTCAAATTTTGTTAAATCATTCTCATAGAAATCATATCATATCCTGCTAAATGAATAAAAATTATGAATATAAGTTACTATTGTAGGATGTGGCCACTTCTATAAGGCCTTTTTCATTACAGGTTCTATTAGGATTCCAACATCAGTAACAATGTTCCCTATGAATCCAACATGTTGTAATAAGAAATCAGATTTCTCAAATTCTACTAATATAATCACATTCCTCATATTTCTCATGATAACCATTATACGAAGCTCATGCTCCTCATTAAATTCGGTGTATATAGTTATTTCATTAATAAAAAATATTTCGTTGTCATCCCCAAGGATTCTATTTATAAAATCTATATATATATGGATCATTAGTCAAGATAATATACATAACAAAAAACTCATAATCCCAATATCTTCCTTTAAGGTATTCAATGAGATGTCATCTTTCTTCATCCTTAATTGGGGATACCTAGAATGAAGGTCAAACTTGGAGAATATTTTTTCCCCACAATGCTGGTAAAATAAATCATCAATACTTGGGAGAGTTTATTTGTTACTTACTAGTATCCCATTATGTTCTTTATAATATAATCATAGTTTCAATGATCTATCGTTATTCATTATAGAGAGAACATACCCTCCCCATGGAGACTGTAACAATTCGATATGGGTGCCACTAAATAGTTCCCGAGCAAGTTGGTCGAATTCCCTCATGTGTCCCTCCACATATTCTAGATGGATCTTACTAGCAGCGAGGGTTTAGTAAGTAAGTCATGGGAGACAATACCCTATTTTATCAGAATAAAACACCAACATACAAAAAAAAATAAACAAGTGCACAATCATATCAATAAAAACTATACCAATTCACCTAGTAGTCAAAACATGAAATGTAATACTCAACTAAAATATAAAAATGTTAATATAATGAATGTGTCGTCTTTATACAATGTAACTGAAAATAAATACATAATGATTCCAAAGAGGGCCCTAAACCACATCATGTACCCCCACCCATGCTAAATTCTGAAATTTAAATTCATCCCTAGGTCATGGATTTATCCTGTCCTACAATAAAAATGTCTAATTAGTTATTGATCAGGAAGCCTGATTATGGTGTGAGTATGACTCTGTATTCCACCACTAACGGTGCCTAAAATATGTCCCTTCAAAAGACAGTGTATGGAATTCAATGAAGTAATAAATAAAGTGCATAATTAAATAGTTATCAAATTTTCAATTATTCTCTATGAAAAAAATTAGAGAAAGTTTCAATTATTATCTCTCATTTAAATCACAATTCATTATTTCCATTCATTTGGCGTTGAACTCCATGTCAAACATCCCAAATATCATTTTGTGTAGAATTCCATGTCTAACACCCCCCATCAAATTCGGTGCATATTTCCAAATATAACACCCACATCCCTATCATGGATAACTATTTGGGAAAAATTCCATTTCCAAGTCCCCATATATCAATTATTCTAGAACCCCATGTCCAGAACGCATATTCTAAGTCATTTAAATTATTCACTATTTCAAAGAATTTACAACATCATTCCCTTACTGGTATAATGATTAGTTACTCTTATCAAAGTCCATTAGTAAACCAACCAATTAACTATGTACACAACCCATTAATTAATTATTCAATTAATTAATAAATCAACACAATACTTATTCAATAATTAATTATTATTTATTAATTATTGAAATAAAATCTCTACATATAATAAATAATTTCACAATTTTTTATCGTTAATCAACATTATGGAATATAATTAATCCACCTTTAATTATCTTATATAACTAAACACAATTTAAACATCAATTCCCATTATTAATTATCTCAAACCCAATGAAATTCAATATCTCAATGAATATTTTCAATCGATAAAAAATTCCCCAAATCAATTATCTATTTTGGCATCCACTTAGTTCCATGATTAAATCACCAATTAATCTTTTATACCTACAAAGTATCAACAAGTCAATGATCCTTAATAATTAGCCCAATTTTTGAAGTCAATGATTTCAAAATTCTAGAAAATCATTAATCTCACATACACATATCCATTCCATGACTATGGGAGTTATATTTAGCACATTATCCTTGGATTGATAATGGATATTTTTCCAGTGGAAAATCCCAAAAATCCGAGAGACCGAATGACATCGATCAGGATCTAGATATGAATCCCTAAACCCAAAATTAAGATCAAATGCATCAGGATCCTTTTTATATAGATCTATATCCACAATCCTATATATATATGTCAAATCAATGGTTTATATTCATTGAAACAGTGGATATCATCCATGATAAGATCCAAGAATGATAGAGGAATGAACGAATGAAGAAACGTGATAAAATCCACTTACCAAGAAGAGATATGTTATTCAATTAGGAATTTATATATCAATGAATGGTGTATGAATATCCATGGAATCCCTCTAGAAGGATATGGGATCTCAAAGAATTACTCAAGTCAAATTATAGTTTTATATAGTGTTCTCTCGGGGGTTTAGGTGATTTAAAAACTATTTATTGGATAATAAAAACCTATGGGCATGTTTTTCTAGGTTGGGAAACATGGTAAGGGTAAACCATGCACCAACCATGTAGAAATACCTTTCTAGGTTTTTATAGTTACTTGGGAAGGGGTGAACTTTTTGGGTAAATAGTGTGCCAATTGTGTAGACCCCTCTATCTGGGTTTGCACGATTACCTAGGTTTATGCACAAGTTTTTTCAAATTGTGTGCAAAACATGCCAAGCCATCCATATGTAAACATTTCCGAAAAACTAACACATACGCACCACAAACCACATCTCCTGGACAAGGGTACTAAAAACATAAAATAGTACCTGAAAACCAGACCCATATGATTCCATAAAAAGGTTGGGATCTTATATTCTCTCATCCTTATAACAACTCATCCTCGAGCTACACTCACGAACATAAGTAAGATTCTGAGACAAAAGTATTGGGACATTGATCCCTCAAATATTCTTCCCATTACCATGTTTCTACTTGAACACCCCCTTGTTTCCATAATAAGAGAACTATCAGTGTATTCTTTCCCGCACCACATTCCCACTATGATCCATCACACATATTGGATGCACCTCAAAGGAAGCATCTATATCGAGGTCAACCTCATCCATATTGATAAATAGAAAATGGCTGTGGGGATACCAATATAGTTTTGAAACTTGTAAAACATATTAAATATCGCTATATTTATGTGGAAGAGCCAATCAGTACACCACTGGGCTGACTCTCTCCACTACCTCAAACGGTCATACAAAACCGGGCTCCAACATCCCCTACCTTCAAATCATATAGTGACCCATCCTAGGTGACACATGAAGGAATACACAATCCCCATCTTCAAACTTTAGGGGTCATCTATGTTTGTCAATATATGACTTCTTCCTACTCATAGTTATAGCTAGACATTTTTGAATCAACTGCACTAGCTCTGACGTCTCCTGCAAGAGACATGGTTCCAACTGCTTTGACACACTCACCATAGTCCAGCATAGTGGCGATGTACATGGATGACGGTAATGTTCTTCATATGGTTCTATCTATATAAATTCATGAAAAATTGTTTTATTGATGTATTCTAATAAAGCCATGTGCTTCTCCCAAGAACCACCAATGTTTAGAACACATGACACCAATATTTCCTCTAATGCATGTATGGCACACTTTTACAGTCTATCTTTCTATGGGTGAAAATATTTACATAAAAAAAGTTCTCTGAGTGCCTCTAGAAATACCTACCAGATGTTTGATATAGAACATGAATCATTATATGAGAATATAGTATGTGCAAAAACTTATAATCAGACTATCTCTAGAGTATAAAATTATCTCAAATGTTCTACAGTGATGGTTTCCTTGATAGGGAAAAAATATGCTACCTTCATCATTCGATCCATAATGAACCAAATAATATAATTTTCCCTATGTTTATTTGGAAGACCTACCTCAAAATTAAAATTTACTTTGTCCCACTTCCACTCCAGAATAGGAAATGGCTGCAACAGTCCTCTAAGTCATTGATGCTCTACATTCACCTCCTAATAGGTGAAACACCATATTATGAACCCTATTGTCTTCTTTTTCATGCCTACCCTACAATACAATCAGTACAGGTCGTGGTACATTTTTTTTACCCCATGCTGTACCTCCCACTAAGATGAATGGAATTCTCACATGATTTTCTCTCACGTACTCATTGGCACAACAACCTGATTTTTCACATATATGATCTCATCATCATATTTCAACAAGTATGAAAGTTTCTCCCCTCATTCATGTGTTTCCCTTTAGGAAATAAACTATGGATCCCCATACTATTAGTCCCCTATCTATCTCAAGAGTGTAAACTCCACTTCTACTAAAACCTGAGTCATATTATCCTAACTCTCATGAACCACCATATTAATTTCATCCAACAAAGTCATTATCTACCATTCTACACTTGCCACACATACCAACTGAGTTTGAGTTTTCCTTCTCATGGAATCATCCACATCGTTCCCCTTTTCTGGTCAACATTCTTGTACAAAATCATAGGACTGCATATAATCCACCAATCTTTGCAACTGAAGAATAATGTCGTGATGTGAAATATAAATTAAAATATTTTGGGATAAGTAAAAATGGTGAAAATTTCACCAAAAAGACAGTGTCATGAAAAATAAATAGAATAAACTAACACCTCCAAATCAAATTCTTGTGTAGTGTAATTCCATTAATGTTACCTCCTCTTCCGAGAACCATATGCTATTAATCAATCCCCTTACATCAGCACAACTCCGAGTATTATGGTAGAAGAATCAAAATACACCATGCACTCATCAGTTTTATCATTAAATATCATGATTGGTGTTTATGTGAAGAGCTTCTTCAACTCCTAGAGAGATTTATCACATGCTTCGATCCCATCAAAATTTACCACTTTCTTTGTCAAACATTAATGATGTTCCTACAATATGAAAAATTAATAGATGAACCTCCAGTAATACCCAGTTAATCCCAAAAATATTTACATATCTAAAACATTTGTGGTTTGCTCCCATGAAACCATTGTCTGAACATCCATTGGGTCCACTACCACACTTTCTTCTGGGATGATATTCCCCCAAATGTTTTCCCTATAAATCTAAAACAAACACTTAGATCATGTGGAATAAAACTGATGTTATCTCATTGTATTGAGGATAATGTAATGATGTTGGGAATAATCATCACGAGTCATAGTGTACACTATTATTTCATCAACGAACATCACCAATAACTCATCTAGGTCATGATAAAATATCATATTCGTCATGTCCATAAATACACCTATAGAATTTTCATCCCAAATGGTATTAATAAATACTCATAAAGGACATACCTTCATCTAAATATATTCCTTTGTATTTCAGAAGTTAAAACTCTCCACTGATGATAACTTGATTTCAAATCAATCTTTGAAAACACAGAATCCTCTTTTATCTGGTCAAACAGATCATCGATATGCGGAAGAGGATATCATTTATTCACTGTCATTTTATTCATCTTCTAGTAATAGACACATAAACATAAACCCCTTTCATATTTAATTTCAAACAAGATTGATTATCCACAAGGTGACATACATGGATAGATAAAACCCTTATCATTTAGCACCTCCAACAGAGTCTTGAGTTCTTGATACTTAGTCAGTGATATTTTGTATAGTGGAATATATGTTGGACCAGCTCCCAACATGAGATCAATAGTTAATTCCACATCCCTCTCAGGTAGAAACCTTGATAATTCTTTAGGAAAGACATCTTGGAACTATTTTACAACTGGTGTAAGGATGTCTCTCCTACCACTCCTATCATCGAGAAAAAACTAGAAACAATAGTTTTGATCTCTCTTAGTTGTTGAGTAATTATATTGTATCGAATCACTTTGATCTACCACTCCCGATGATGATCATACTGGTCACCCTTAAGAGACACAAAATTCACTCTCCAGCGATAACAATCAATGTGGGATCAATATTAGACTAAACATACCATACCTATAATCAAGCCAATGCCAATAATATCAATGACAAAGAGATCCTGAACCAAATGATACTATTCAACCTCTAGTGAACATCCCTTGCATAAATAGATATATATAGATCATGTTCCAAACACTATATCTATATCAATCACTCCACTAATGGAGTCCTCCACCCAGTTCATTCCATTAACAGGATTTGAATGTATAAAGGATTTGAGGGACCGGTATCGAACAAGGAACTAGATAATGTTGAAGCTAATAAAATAGTTTATATCACTGTTGATGTTCCATCCTCACTCTCCACATGTTTTTGATACACAATAAGGAATTATCCTTCCCTTAAACCATATTTGGTTGTCTGACTCCCCTGAGTAGATCATCTCTACTAATATGGGTTCTCAAAATATGATGCACCATGAACACTTCCTATACCACCTATACTTGTAGGAGTCCATCTTCTATACCTATATGGTGTAAAAGACCAACTTCCCACAATCTCAGTCCGTATAGCTGCTCCTTCCGCACCAGCCTGTCACTGCATCCTACAAAACATCTATCGGTACCCCATCATGCCAAAAACGGAAACTCCCATGGACATTGAGGTAAATGTGTGTGATATTATCATAACCTACTACAGTAGTATAAAATCATATGAGTATGGTCTGGTGAAACTATTCCACCGAACTGATCCCCTTTCATTCCATTGTCTGGATATAGGCTTTTGTAACGATGCTTCTTGATCTTGGAAGGCTCGCCCCTTGGACATCCATTGATAGCATCATTTCTTGTACTGAAAGACACCTTAAGGTTCCCAACCAAAATGAGAGCATGATTCATCCTTTATAAGAACATATTCGGCCTAAATTTATTCACATGGGACATTATCTCAATCATCAGTTAGTCCTGAAACATGTTTTGCCGAAGAAGCCTCATCTACTACCAACGATGGAGAAAAAAATTGTAAATATGTAAAATATTCATCATTATATAATATAGTCAGACTTCCCAGGATCATATTGATATACTATAAAGCTTTCTATTGTCTCAGTGTATTTAGATAGAACTATTCCAATGACATATCCAAAAATTTCTTCCAAAACATATCATCAGTCTTTCAAGATTGTACATACATGTCCCTTCTACAATTCACTTGTAGAGACCCAAATCTTGACGTACATGGAAAATACATTACTTTTGCGGAATACTTAATACATAACAAAAACAGACACACAAGGATCGTAATAGTTTAGCGTCTTTGGAAACTCGGAATAAAATCTTCTAATCGTGGTGAAAGATCTGCAATATCTCCCAATAAAGATCTTACCCTTTTTTTCTTACCTAAAACGTTTCTTTATATCCTGGGGAAAAGAAAACATAAAAGGGGTGATCTCAAATGCCCAGTAAGGGTAAACATAGAGAATATAAAACAATCTATAAACATTTGAATGCAAAAACTTGAACATAAAATCTAAACATCAAAATCTTGAGCAAATACTTGAATCATGGAAGTACATAAGGCATATATCATAAGGGAACATCAATCATGATAAAATAGAATGGAAATAAAACATGTAATTGTGGAAACCATTAAGCACATGATATGATTTCCATAGTAGCCATGGCATTGCTGCCAAGACCATCTTAGTGGACAAAGTCCCTTTTTGAATCGATTTCACTCCTCGTTCCAGTCCTGTATTACTGAACCGGTTTAACTTTCCATTCCATCCATGTCTATCTCATGAGATATAAATATTTACCAAATTCATTGGATATAGATATAGGTCCCACCCATCTCATAATTAAATCATTCTTACTTGTGCCACAAAATAAACATACATCATTCATAATAACTCAATGAATAAAATGGGTTTCATAAACATGATCCCATCATCACATAATCCATATAAAAGAAATGTATATTTCATCATATGAAAAGTGAAACTATTTAAATCATAGAGACATTATACTTGAAACATACACATATGAAATAACGTCATCTTAGATGTAAAATGATTTTGATAAAACAGTTGAAATGAATTCTTGAGGAAAATATCCTTTCTTATTCAAAATCAATTTCTTTTCACAAAACGTCATGCAATTTTAAAAGAAATGGATTTTTTTGAAAATAGTCATGAAATCTTTTGGAGGAAGAATCAGTAAAATAAGGCTTTATAAAACCGTAAAAAACCTTTCATGTCGTATACGTTAAAAAAACATTCTTCTCGTACTTTTGTCGGAAAAGTCAAAAAGTACCTTGTAGGGTAAATAAAAGAAATATTCCTTCCATACCATGGGGTAAAAGTCAAATGGGTAAAAAGGAATTTAAACATATATGAATATACTTTTATAAAACAAGGACATGGATGATAGCAATAACCCCAGTAAACAGTTACGAATAAGCAATCTGGGATAAAAATGAGATTTGCACAATTATCCCTTACCTTAGGTCCGATATGCATCGTACATATCTGAACCTCCTGTATAATGATTTAAATCATGTCATTGACTTATTACAGAATCATATTCATTGTTATGATATCATATATGTTTCACTTATGACTTTATATTACCCGTTCTTTTGTAAATTCATTGTTAAAGTAGCATTTTGGGTAAAATCATTTCATTTATCATATGTGTTTCGACTTGTCGTTCTTGATATTAATACTTATATCCGGATTTAAATAATTCCAGAATTTAAAACATGATTTATATATAATATATATTCATTATATACATATATATTATAGATCCATAAAAGGAATGAAATACACCGTTCATAGAGACGGTCGGCCGTACGTAAGCATGAACGTTGTTTTCGTTTCCTTATTGAATTGAATGAAACTAAATAGATGACATACATATATATATATATACATAAATATAGTATAATTCATATATTTCATTATTATTCATAATATATAAACTTCATGATCATTCATGTATGGTTAACATGGAGAATGAATCTCATCATGTCGTGGAGACGGTAGTCTGTACGTACGCATGAGCGATGATATCGTTCCCATAATTATTGAATAGAATTGGAGTGGATGGTATAATATATAAGAATAAGTATGATGTTATAATAACCATACATAGTTATTCTTTACACCATTATACCCATCCATGTAATGTGTTGGTGGGAAAATAGATTTCACCATGGCGTGGAGACGGTATTCCGTACGTACACACGCGTGGTGATTTCGTTTTCCATAGGATGGATAGATGGTGAAATAGGGTTGTTTCATACTTATAATAACATATCAGTATATGATTTATACTGATTTTATTACTTCATTATGAAAAACCTAAAGGATAAGAGGTGGAAGAAGAAATAAAGTTGAATCAATCGGTAACAGACATTACCTCTTCTTTGAAGCGCCTCTTTGAGACCTCCTCTTATGGAAATAAAATTGGTCTTTGAAGAAGACCAGAACCTCTAGGATGTTTCTATGAAAGTGTAGAAGAGAATTTGGCAGGGGTTGTACTAGATTGAAGGCTCAATGTGGTGTGAGGAAGAGAGGGAGGAGGTGCCCTTTTATAAGGGAGGAGAGGGGCACCTTTGGAAAAACTAAAAATATTATTTTATTATAAAGTCATATTCGGTTTTTAATAGCTCAAAATTGAGTTATTTTGAATCTAAGTTGGGGATGGGTCGAAATCCTCTCATCCAATAGAATTTATACAAGTTTAGGTTTCTATTTTAACCTTATCATTTAGATTTAACCTTAAGATAAATAATTTTACTTTTACCGTATCTTCTTGTTTTCTTACACTATAAGGTTAATAAACATACTATAACAAGCCAAAAGAACTGCAAGTTGTTTATTATTAATATATATAACATTAGATAAGTAATTTTTCGAAACCTTATATTTTTAGGAATAAAATAACAATTAATAATATAATATTTGTTTTAAAAATTATTTTATGTCAATTTTGACACTATTTGGTAATTGATTTTTGTGAAAATCATAACAGAATGATTAGTTAAAAAAACGTTAACTAAATCAATAATAACATGTGATATTGACCTATAAAAGTAGTGTAATTCATAAAAAGTATCAAATTACATTTATTTAGGTATTTATAACATCAATTATGTCAATATTTCATTAATAAGATAATTACTTCATCATCTTTGTGTCATAAATTAATTTAATTATTTAATGTCTAAAAATTATAAATAAAATAAAATTATGTAGGAAATAGTTTTATCTTTCTAATGAATATTTATAGGCGTATTTATCTTATGTATAACCCTATATTAAAAATGATTTTCTTATTAAGCATTGATTTTATGTATTTTAACCCTTCTTTAAATAAATTAATATTAAATGTCCTAATCTAATCCATGTGGGGCTAAATGGTCATATTTTATTCCTAGGGTTATTTTTGGTCGAATTAAACATATCCAATAGAATTAGGACATGTGTTAGGGTAATAATATTATCATTTTTACCATTAAGTATCCTATTTACTTTTAATCGTGGTAAATAAAAGTAAAAAGTTGCTATTCACCAAAAAAATATTTTCTTCTCATTGAACCAAATTTTAGTCCTTCATATTAACCGTGTCTCTCGGATTTTGGAAATTCCACTCATAGAAGTGGTAAAATTAAGTTTTATGAAAAATTCAGTTTTTTAACTACCACTTAGTGGTTTCACTATTCATCAAAAACTGAAAGTTTCCAGAAAAATACAAAAAATTAGGCCTATGCTATATTTGATATTATGAATTAAAAAATGATGTCTATTTTACCAAATTCAAAACATATCAGTTGAATTAATTAATTTAAAACTTAATGCTCGTCGTCAAAACAAATAGCGTGTTTTTAAGATATAATATTTATCAAAATATTGACACTTGTTTATGTCTGGTTTAAATGTGAAATTACATCCAATGACCAACATTGTATTAAATGGTAAAAATATATTCTAAATATACTTTAAAACCACTATAATTAATAATTTATCAATATTAATTATTTCGATTAAAAAAGCGGTTTTTAATTAAAATTTAGTAATTTTCACTATTCATCAGAATATGAAAGTTATCCGAAAAGTACTAAAATTTCACCCTAAGCTAATTTCAATATTATGAATCCAAATATGAAGTCCATTTTGAACGATAAAATTTCTAAAATTTAAAAAAGTGTGTATTACTATTCATAACTGCTAGTTCATAATAATATTATAATAATATCTCGTTTAGTGAAACTCGGTATTGCGTACTACACACGCTATCGAAGAAGGTCTTTATTGTGTGTCATGCAAACCAAGTCAGGGATACGTGTTGTGCAAGCTCCTTTTGGTGTAGCACACAACACAAGGCATTAATGAAATAAAAAAGAATATTTTTCATAAAATCTCAGGGTGTTACATTCTACCCCCCTTAAAATGCATTTCGCCTTCGAAATTCATCAGGGTTATAAATGGTTTACTACTCGAAAGATTATTTAATAGAAACCCACATCGTAAAAAGGAATACCAAAACATGGCATTAAAAATTAATGTATGAAACGTAACGGTTACCCAAATTAACTCATCACTGGGTTTTCACGTAAGAGAACATAGGTGAAAATATGGATATGGAAGAAAAATATCACCATCATGGTCTGATGGAGAGTGGTATAGAACATGGATATGAAAAATCCAACAATCAAAAATCCATAAATTTTTTATGATCTAGGGTACAATCTGATTCATCGGATATAAGGGCACTAGGATAACATTTTTGGCTTTCAATATCATTTCCCTAAAGTTGAAGAATTTGAATTATAATAAATACTTACTTTATTTTGGTACAATCTCACTATTTTTCGTGCCTTGAACAATTTCCACTTCATCTCTTAAAGAAATGAAGTTTAATTTGTTATTCGTGAAGTGTTAGCAGATCATGTGATAGAATGACGGGTCATTCCATCTGTCTCAAAAAAAAGTTAGCAAAAGTTATTAAATATACATAAGTCAATCTATAGTTAGATTAATCATATATGGTTCATAAAGTGGGCTTATACTTCATATATCATACTGCTTAATATAATAAAACTATTTTATACAAAACAGGGACTTCTTGTAGGCCAGTCGCACTTCGGTTGTGGGTTCGATTCCCATAGCCTTGTCTGACGCGATGGGCTGTCGCCCATCCTACATGTTTTCCTTTTTCTAAAACTACATTACTATAACATCCCATCAATAATATCGAAAAAAGATCTATCCTTAAACAATACTATCTTATGTACAACATAATCTATTCCAATATTTTTTTAAAATACTTCGGTCCAAGCTCATAGTATAAAGAAAACTATTACTTGAAATGTCATCAACCAACCATAATTTATCCCCCATTATCTTGTTGGTCACATTCCAATCATGTTAATACCTTAATCATGTATTCTCTTGAAAAATGAATACCCATTAAACCTTAGTGAAAACATGAATGCTGTCAAAAGTTAACTCTTTCCACATACCAAAATCCAAAAATTCTATATACTCGAACCATGATATAACCTTCTCCTTATATCAGTCATGAGATCATGAATACTATCAAACATTTAATTTTCTCTTTATCCCTTCATTATGCGCATATCATCTACTTTTCAAAAATACTGGTACCATTCATCACACACTTTCAAAACCTATGGAAAGACAACAGTGTAACAATCCTTATATGTCTCTTTATTCCATAGTACCATGAGATTACTTATACAACATTACACTTGATAAACATGTAATCATTCCACTATCTTCTTAAACCATTGACCAAGTTTCAACAATTCTTTCATCTCACATATCATTTGTAGTCTCTTCATCATCATCAACATAAATATTACTCATACGACCATACTGATTCTTTTCATGAGACTTTCCCTTAGGGAATTGGTTGGCATAATGCCCATACATTCCACATTGAAAACATTTAACCATTGTTGATGTCATAGCAATACCATTATCCTAATCCATGGTGTTAACTGAACCTTTTCCTTTACACTTACTGGCTTTATATCCTTCTTTTCCACACCTAAAGCATCTTCCAGTTCATTTGAAACATTCTCCTTGATGCCTCTTCCCACATTATTTACATAGGGGAAATTGAACTTTCTTTCCTCTATGATCATCATGAAACTCCATCTTTCTCTTATTAGCCGAGTCAGGAAACTTACCAAATTTGAGTTTATTGATCATATTATGAGAGTGCTGATTCGGCATAATAATGATGTTTGGACTTCCAAATCCCATTTCATTTGGTTTCTCATGAAGAATATCATTCCATTGTCCATAATATCCTCCATTATCGTGAATCATATTGTTTCCAGCCATTTTCTAAAACCCAAAAAGAATAGTGTGAGAGGAAAAAATCATAATAAAGGGGGAGTAACTTCAATATCTAACATCTTAGGTTTAATCTAATATTGTTACCATAATTCGAGGCTTATAACCTATACTTATACTTAACCTTAGGGACATCCCTAGACATACCTTAGAAATATCTCTAGGGATCTCACTAAAGTTCTCGCATTCTAGTTTCAAAAGGTTGACTAAACCTTTCCTCTAATACCAACCGTAGAGACCCAAAGCATGGCATATGTGGAAAATACATTACTTTA
Source organism: Viscum album (assembly GCA_963277665.1). Classification (NCBI taxonomy): domain Eukaryota; kingdom Viridiplantae; phylum Streptophyta; class Magnoliopsida; order Santalales; family Viscaceae; genus Viscum; species Viscum album. The sequence continues at coordinate 1,045,126,200 of OY728126.1, read as the reverse complement.
GTGGAGTACTCAATACATAATAAAAACAAACACACAAGGATTGTAATATTTTAGCGTCTTTGGAAACTCAGAATAAAATCTTCTAATCGTGTTGAAAGATCTTCAACATCTCCCAATAAAGATCTTCCCCATTTTTTCATACCTAAAACCGTTCTTTATATCCTGGGGAAAAGAATACACAAAAGGGGTGAGCTCAAATGCCCAGTAAGGGTAAACATAGAGAACACAAAACAATCCATAAACATTTGAATGCAAAAACATGAACATAATATCTAAACATCAAAATCTTGAGCAAAGACATGAATCTTGGAAGTACGTAAGGAATATATCATAAGGGAAGATCAATCATGATAAAATAGCATGGGAATAAAACATGTAATTGTGGCAACCATTAAGCACATGATATGTTTTCCATAGTAGCCAAGGCATTGCTGTCAAGATCATCTTAGTGGACAATGTTCCTTTCTGAATCGAGTTCACTCCTCGTTCCAGTCCTGTATTACTAAACCGGTTTAACTTTCCATTCTAGCCATGTCTATCTCATGAGATATAAATCATTACCCAATTAATTGGAGGGAGATATAGGTACCACCCATCTCATAATGAAATCATTCTTACTTGTGCCACAAAATAAACATACACCATTCATAATAACTAAATGAATAAAATGGGTTTTATAAACATCATCCCATCATCACATAATCCACATAAAATAAATGGATATTTTATCATAAGAAAAGTGAAAGCATTTAAATCATAGAGACATTAAACTTGAAACATACAGATATAAAATAATTTCATCTTATATGTAAAATGATTTTGATAAAACAGTTGAAATGAATTCTTGAGGAAAATATCCTTTCTTCTTCAAAGTCAATTTCTTTTCACAAAACGTCATGAAATTGTAAAAGAAATTTATTTTGTTGAAAATAGTCATGAAATATTTTGTAGTAAGCTTCATGAAAATAAGTCTTTATAAAACCATAAAAATCCTTTCATGCCGTATACGTTAAAAAACATTCTTCTCGTACTTTTGTCGAAAAAGTCAAAAACTACCTTGTAGGGTAAATAAAAGAAATATTCTTTCCATACCATGGGGTAAAAGTCAAATGGGTAAAAAGGTATTTAAACATACATGAATACACTTTTATAAAACATGGACATGAATGATAGAAATAACCCCAGTAAACACTTACGAATAAGCAATCTCGGATAAAAATGAGATTTGTACAATTATCCCTTACCTTAGGTCCGATATACTTAGTATGTATCCAAACCTCCGGTATAATGATTTAAATAATGTCATTGACTTATTACAGAATCATATTCATTGTTATGGTATCATATATGTTTCACTTATGACTTTATATTACCCGTTCTTTTTTAAATTCCATGTTAAAGCAGCGTTTTGGGTAAAATCATTTCATTTATCGTATGTGTTTCGACTTTTCGTTCTTGATATTAATACTTATATACTGATTTAAATAATTCCAGAATGTAAATAATGATTTATATATAATATATATTCATCATATACATATATATATTATAGATCGATAAAAGGAATGAAATACACCGTTCATGGAGACGGTAGGCCTTACGTATGCATGAATGCTGTTTTCGTTTCCTTATTGAATTGAATGAAACTAAATAGATGAAATACATATATATATACATAAATACATTAGAATTAATATATTTAATTATTTTTCATTATATAAACATTATGATCATTCATGTATGGTTAACATGGAGAATGAATCTCATCGTGTTGTGGAGACGGTAGTCCGTACGTTCGTACGAGCGATGATATCGTTCCCATAATTATTGAATAGAATTGGAGTGGATGGTATAATATATCAGAATCAGTGTGATGTTATAATAACCATATATATTTTTTCATTACACCATTATACCCATCCATGTAAGGTGTTGGTGGAAAAACAGATTTCACCACGGCGTGGAGACAGTATTCTGTACGTACGCACTCGTGGTGATTTCGTTTTCCTTAGGATGGGTAGATGGTGAAATAAGGTTGTTTAATACTTATAATAACATATCAGTTTATTATTTATACTGGTGTTATTACTTCATAATGAAACAAATAAAGAAGAAGAAGTGGATGAAGAAATAATGTTGATAGATTCGGTAACGAACATTACCTCTTCTTTGAAGCGCCTCTTTGAGACCTCCTCTTAGGGAAATAAAATTGGTCTTTGAAGAAGACCAGAACCTCTAGGATGTTTCTATGGAAGTGGAGAAGATAATTTTGTAGGGCTTGGCCGAAATTGAAGGCTAAATGTGGTGTGAGGAAGAGAGGGAGGAGGTGCCCTTTTATAAGGGAGGAGAGGGGAACCTTTGGAAAAACTAAAAACATTATTTTATAATAAAGTCATATTCAGTTTTCAATAGATCCAAATTGAGTTATTTCAAAGCTAAGGTGGGGATGGGTCGAAAGCCTCTAATCCAATAGAATTTAGAAAAGTTTAGATTTCTATTTTAACCTTATCATTTAGATTTAACATTAAGTTAAATAATTTTACTTTTACTGTGTCTTCTTCTTTACTTACACAATAACGTTAATAAACTTACTATAACAAGCCAAAATAACCACAAGTTGTTTATTATTAATATATATAACATTATATAAGTTATTTTTCCGAACATTAGATTTTTAGGAATAAAATAACAATTAATAATATAATATTTGTTTTAAAAACTATTTTATGTCAATTTTGACACTATTTGGTAATTGATTTTTGTGAAAATCATAACAGAATTATTAGTTAGAAAAAAGCTAACTAAATCAATAATAACATGTCATATTAACCTATAATATTAGTGGAATTCATAAAAAGTCTCAAATTAAATTTATTTGGTTATTTATAACATCAATGTTGTCAATATTTCATTAATAAGATAATTACTACATCATCTTTGTGTCATAAATAAATTAAATTATTTAATGCCTAAAAATTATAAATAAAATACCATTATTTAATAAATAGTTTTATCTTTCTAATGAATATTTATAGTCGAATTTATCTTATGTATAACCCTATATTAAAAATTATTTACTTATTAAACATTGATTTTAACTATTTTTTTCCTTCTTTAAATAAATTAATATTAAATGTCCTAATCTAATCCAAGTGGGCCTAAATGGTCATATTATATTACTAAGGTTGTTTTGGGTCGAATTACACTTATCTAATAGAATTAGGATATGTTTTTGGGTAATAATAATATCATTTTTACCCGTAATTATCCTATTTACTTTTAACCGTGGTAAATAAAAGTAAAAAGCTATTATTCACCAAAAAATATTTTCATCTCATTGAACCACATTTTAGTCCTTTATATTAACCGTGTCTCTAGGATTTTTGAAATTCCACTCACAGAAGTGATAAAATTATGTTTTATGAAAAATTCAGTTTTTTAACTACCACTTAGTGGTTTCACTATTCATCAAAAAATGAAAGTTTCTTGGAAAATACCAAATATTAGGCCTAAGATATATTTGATATTATTAATTAAAAAATGATTTCTATTTTACAAAATTCAAAACATAACAGTTTCATACTTAATTTAAAAATTAATTCTCGTCGTCAAAACAAATAGTGTGTTTTTAAGAGATAATAACTATCAAAAGATTGACACTTGTTTATGTCTGGTTTAAATATGAAATTACATCCAATGACCAACATTGTATTAAATTTTAAAAATATATTCTAAATATAATTTAAAACCACTCAAATTAATAATTTATCACTATTAATTATTTCGATTAAAAATGTTGTTTTTAATTAAAATTTAGTAATTTTCACTATTCATCAGAATATGAAAGTTATCTGAAAAGTACCAAAATTTCACCCTAATCTATTTTCAATATTCCGAATCTAAAAATGAAGTCCATTTTGAAAGATAAAATTTATAAAATTACAAAACGTGGGTCTTACACTTCATAACAGCTAGTTCATAATAATATTATAATAATATCTCGTTTAGTGAAACTCGGTATTGCGTACTACACACGCTATCGAGGAAGGACATTATTGAGTGTAATGCAAGACAAGTCATGGATGCGTGTTGTGAAAGATCCTTTTGGTGTAGTGTACAACATAAGACATTAATGAAATTAAAAAGAATATTTTTTATAAAATCTCAGGGTGTTACATTCTACCCCCCGTAAAATGAATTTCGCCCTCGATATTCGTCGGGGTTATAAATGGTTTACTACAAAAAAGTTTCTTTAATATAAACCCACATTGAAAAAGGAATACCAAAACATGGATTTAAAAATTAATGTATGAAACGTAACAGTTACCAAAATTAACTCATCACTGGGTTTTCACGTAGGAGAACATAGGTGAAAATATGGATATGAAGAAAAATCTAACCATCATGTTCTGATGGAGAGTGGTAGAGAACATGGATATGAAAAAGACAACAATCACAATTCCTTAAATTTGTGATGATCTAGGGTACCATCTAATTAATCAGATATAAGGGCACTAGGACATCATTTTTGGTTTTCAAGATCATTTCCCTAAAGTAGAAGAATTTGAATTAGAATAAATACTTACTTTATTTTGGTACAATCTCACTGTTGTTCATGCCTTGAACAATTTCCAATTCATCTCTTAAATAAATGAAGTTTAATTTGTTATTTGTGAAGTGTAAGCAGATCATGTGATAGAATGACGGGTCGTTCCATCTATCTCAAACAAAAGGTTGGAAAACGTTATTAAATATACTTAAGTCGATCTATAGTGAGATTAATCATATATAGTTCCTAAAATGGACTTATAATTCATATTTCATACTGATTAATATAATAAAACAAGTTTCTACTAAACAGGGACTTCCTGCAGGCCAGTGGTAGGCGATAAAGGCCAGTCGCACTTCGGTTGTGGGTTCGATTCTGACAGCCTTGTCCGACGCAATGGGTTGTCGCCCATCCTGTAGGTTGTCCTTTTTATAAAACTACATTACTATAACATCCCATCAATAATATCAAAAAAAAATTTATCCTTAAAAAATACTATCTTATGTCCAACATAATCTATTCCAATCTTTATCTAAAATACTTCAGTCCAAGCTCATAGTATAAAGAAAACGATTACTTGAAATGTCATCAACCAACCATCATTTATCCCCCATTATCTTGTTGGTCACATTCCAATCATGTGAATACCTTAATCATGTATTCTCTTGAAAAATTAATACACATTAAACCTTAGTGAAAACATGAATACTGTCAAAATTTATCTCCTTCCATATACCAAAATCCAAACATTCTATATACTCAAACCATGATATAACCTTCTCCTTATATCAGTCATGAGATCATGAATACTATCAAACATTTAATTTTCTCATTATCCCTTAATTATGCACATATCATCTACTTTCCAAAAATACTGGTACCATTCATCACACACTTTCAAAACTTAAGGAAAGTCAAAAGTGTAACAATCCTTAGATGTCTCTTTATTCCATAGTACCATGAGATTACTTATACAACATTACACTTGATAAACATGTAATCATTCCACTACCTTCTTAAACCATTGACCGAGCTTCAACAATTCTTTCATCTCAATTATCATTTTTAGTCTCTTCATAACCATCAACATAAATATTACCCATACAACCATACTGATTCTCTTCATGAGACTTTCCCTTAGGGCATTGGTTTTCATAATGCCCATACGTTCCACATTTAAAACATTCAACCATTGTTGATGTCGTAGAAATACCATTATCCTCATCCATGGTGTTAACTGAAACTTTTCCATTGCACTTACTGGCTTTATGTCCTTCTTTTCCACACCCACGAAATATACCAGTTCCGTTGAAACATTCTCCTTGATGCCTCTTCCCACATGATTTACATAGGGGAAATTGAACTTTCTTTCCTCTATGATCATCACGAAACTCCATCTTTCTCTTATTATTCGAGTCAGGAAACTTACCAAATTTGAGTTTATTGATCATATTATGAGATTTTTGATTCGGCCTAATAATGATGTTTGGACTTCCAAATCCCATTTCATTTGGTTGCTCATGAATAATATAATTCCATTGTCCATCATATCCTCCATTATCGTTAGTCTTCTTATTTCTAGCCATTTTCTAAAACCAAAAAAGAATAGTGTGAGGGGAAAAAATCATAATAAATGGGGAGTAAATTCAATATATAACATCTTAGGTTTAATCTAATATCGTTACCATAATTCTAGGACTATAACCTATACTTATACATAACCTTAGGGACATCCCTAGTCATACCTTAGAAATATCTCTAGGGATCTCACTAAAGTCCTCACATCCTAGTTTCCAAAGGTTAACTAAACCTTTCCTCTGATACCAACATTAGAGAACCAAAGCATGACGTACATGGACCATACATTACTTTTGCGTAATAATTAATACATAACAAAAACAGACACACAAGGATCGTAATAGTTTAGCATCATTGAAAACTCAGAATAAAATCTTCTAATCGTGGTGAAAGATCTTCAACATCTCCCAATAAAGATCTTCCCATTTTTTTCTTACCTAAAACCTTTCTTTATATCCTGGGGAAAAGAAAACATAAAAGGGGTGAGCTCAAATTCCCAGTAAGGGTAAACATAGAGAACATAAAACAATCCATAAACATTTGAATGCAAAAACTTGAACATAAAATCTAAACATCAAAATCTTGAGTAAAGAAATGAATCTTGGAAGTACGTAAGGCATATATCATAAGGGAACATCAATCATAATAAAATAGCATAGGAATAAAACATGTAATTGTGGCAACCGTTAAGCACATGATATGATTTCCATAGTAGCCAAGGCATTGCTTCCAAGACCATCTCAGTGGACAAAGTCCCTTTCTGAATCGAGTTCACTCCTCATTATAGTCCTGTATTAATGAACAGGTTTAAATTTCCATTATAGCCATGTCTATCTCATGATATATAAATCTTTACCCAATTAATTGGAGGGAGATATAGGTCCCACCCATCTCATAATGAAATCATTCTTACTTGTGCCACAAAATAAGCATACATAATTCATAATAACTCAATGAATAAAATGGGTTTCATAAACATCATCCCATCATCACATAATCCATATAGAAGAAATTGATATTTCATCATAATAAAAGTGAAACCATGTAAATCATAGAGACATTATCCTTGAAACATACAAATATGAAATAATTTCATCATAGATGTAAAATGATTTTGATAAAACACTTGAAATGAATCCTTGAGGAAAATATACTTTCTTCTTAAAAATCTATTTGGTTTCACAAAAAGTCATGCAATTTTAAAAGAAATGGATTTTGTTGAAAATAGTCATGAAATATTTTGGAGTAAGCTTCATGAAAATAAGGCTTTATAAAACCGTAAAAATCCGTTCATGTCGTATACGTTAAAAAACATTCTTCTCGTACATTCGTCGAAAAAGTCAAAAAGTACCTTGTAGGTTAAATAAAAGAAATATTCCTTCCATACCATGGGGTAAAAGTCAAATGGGTAAAAATTAACTTAAACATACATGAATACACTTTTATAAAACATGGACATGGATGATAGAAATAACCCTAGTAAACAATTACGAATAAGCAATCTCAGATAAAAATGAGATTTGCACAATTATCCCTTACCTTAGGTCTGATATGCTTCGTACGTATCTGAACCTCCTGTATAATGATTTAAATAATTTTATTGACTTGTTACAGAATCATATTAATTCTTATGATATCATATATGTTTCACTTATGACATTATATTACCCTTTCTTTTGTAAATTCCATGTTAAAGCCGCGTTTTGGGTAAAATCATTTCATTTATCGTATGTGTTTCAACTTGTAGTTCACGATATTAATAATTATATCCTGATTTACATAATTACAGAATATAAAACATGATTTATATATAATATATATTCATCATATACATATATATATTATAGATTGATAAAAGGAATGAAATACACCGTTCATGGAGATGGTAGGCCGTATGCACGCATGAACGCTGTTTTCAATTCCTTATTGAATTGAATGAAACTAAATAGATGACATACATATATATATACATAAATCCAGTAGAATTCATATATTTCATTATTATTCATTATATAAACTTTATGATCATTCATGTATGGTTAACATGGTGAATGAATCTCATCGTGTCGTGGAGACGATAGTCCGTACGTACGCACGAGCGATTATATCGTTCCCATAATTATTGAATATAATTTGAGTGGATGGTATAATATATCATAATCCGTATGATGTTATAATAATCATATATAGTTATTCTTTACACAATTATACCCATCCATATAAGGTGTTGGTGGAAAAACAGATTTCACCACGGCGGGGAGACGGTATTCCGTACGTACGCACGCGTGGTGATTTCATTTTCTGTAGGATGGATAGATGGTGAAATAGGGTTTTTTTATACTTATAATAACATATCAGTATATGAGTTATACTGATGTTATTAATTAATAATGAAACAACTATATAAGAAGAAGTGGAAGAAGAAATAAAGTTGAAAGAATCGGTAACGGACATTACCTCTTCTTTGAAGCGCCTCTTTGAGACCTTCTCTTAGGGCAATAAAATTGGTCTTTGAAGAAGAAAAAAACCTCTAGGATGTTTAAATGGAAGTGGAGAAGAGAATTGGGCAGGGTTTGGCCGAGTTTGAAGGCTCAATGTGGTGTGAGGAAGAGAGGGAGGAGGTTCCCTTTTATAAGGGAGGAGAGGGGCACCTTTGGAAAAACTAAAAATATTATTTTATTATAAATTCATATTCGGTTTTTAATAGCTCAAAATTGAGTTATTTTGAAGATAAGGTCAGGATGGGTCGAAATCATCTCACCAAATATAATTTATAAAAGTTTAGGTTTCTATTTTGACCTTATCATTTAGATTTAACCTTAAATTATATAATTTTACTTTTACCGTGTCTTCTTGTTTTCTTACACAATAAGGTTAATAAACTTACTTTAACAAAACAAAAGAACCCCAAGTTGTTTATTATTAATATATATATCATTATCTAAGTCATTTGGCCTAACCTTAGATTTTGAGGAATAAAATAACAATTAATAATATAATATTTGTTTTAAAACTATTTTATGTCAATTTTGACACTATTTGGTAATTGATTTTTGTGAAAATTATAACATAATGATTAGTTCGAATAAAGTTAACTAAATCAATACTAACATGTCATAATAACCTATAATATTAGTGAAATTCCTAAAAAGTCTCAAATAAAAGTCATTTGGGTATTTATAACATCAATTATTTCAATATTTCATCAATAAGATAATTACTGCATCATCTTTGTGTCATAAATAAATTTAAATATTTAATGCTTAAAAATTATAAATAAAATACCATTATGTAGGAAATAGTTTTAACTTTATAATGAATCTTTTTAGTCGAATTTATATTATGTATAACCCTATATTAAAAATGATTTACTTATTAAACATTGATTATAACTATTTTAACCCTTCTTTAAATATATTAATATTAAATGTCCTAATCTAATCCAAGTGGGCCTAAATGGTCATATTTTATTCCTAAGGTTGTTTTTGGTCGAATTACACTTATCTAATAGAATTAGGACATGTGTTAGGGTAATAATATTATCATTTTTAACCTTAATTATTCTATTTACTTTTAACAGTGGTAAATAAAAGTAAAAAGTTACTATTCACGAAAAAATATTTTCATCTCATTGAACCACATTTTAGTCCTTGATATTAACCGTGTCTCTCATATTTTCAAAATTCCACTCACAGAAGCGGTAAAATAATGTTTTATGAAAAATTCAGTTTTTTAACTACCACTTAGTGGTTTCACTATTCATCAAAAAATGAATGTTTCCAGAAAAATACCAAAAATTAGGCCAAAGCTATTTTTGATATTATGAATTAAAAAATGATTTCTATTTTACCATATTCAAAACATATCAATTTAATTAATTAATCTAAAATTTAATTCTCGTCGTCAAAACAAATAGCGTGTTTTTAAGAGATAATAATTATCAAAAGATCGACACTTGTTTATGTCTGGTTTAAATGAGAAATTACATCGAATGACCAACATTGTATTAGATGGTAAAAATATATTCTAAATATACTTTAAAAACACTCAAATTAATAATTTATCACTACTAATTATTTCGATTAAAAAAGGTGTTTTTAATTAAAATTTAGTAATTATCACTATTCATCAGAATATGAAAGTTATCCGAAAAGTACCAAAATTTCACCCTAAGCTAATTTCGATATTACGAATCCAAAAATTAAGTATATTTTGAATGATAAAATTTATAATATTTCAAAAAGTGGGTATTACTATTCATAATGGCTAGTTCATAATAATATTATAATAATATCTCGTTTAGTGGAACTCGGTTTTGCATAATACACACACTATCGAGGAAGGTCTTTATTGCGTGCAATGAAAGCAAAGTCAGGGATGCGTGTTGTGAAAGATCCTTTTGGTGTAGCGTACAACACAAGAAATTAATGAAATTAAAAAGAATATTTTTCATAAAATCTCGGGGTGTTACATCACTAACCCTTGTAGCATTGATAAATCCAGCATGACCTTACAATCAGCTGGAGTCTCTAAATGTTCATGTATTATCTCTATAGATTCATTTAATAATTTAACTTCCTTAGGTACACCCTCTATAGTGAAAGTTAGAGAGTGTTGTAGCTGAAACTCCCTTGCCCACTACTACATGCTTTTCAGAACCCTCCCAGGGTCTATCTCTATGAATTCCATAAAACGATCCATATATTTTTGGAACATCTCTCCTTCATATTATTATTACACCAACGGTACCTCATGTTCCCTCTTTGGATGTTCATTCGAAGTCATACCTGTCGGTCTCCCTCTCAACATGCATGAGGGAGGAATATCTCCACAAATCCAAACACAAGTCTTAGGTCACATAATGAAAACTTTTAATGTTTACATATGAGGAGAATGAAACCCAACAGGTTTCAACATGTCATTTCCCCCTATCCATAGTACAAAAATAACAATGATTAGTTATCACTACCCTTAACCATCATACTCCTAGGTGTTGGATAACAACTGTACACACATCCTAATTAAGTAATTTAACCATTAATTAATCACAATATTTCAAATTAAATAATTAAATAATTAATAAATTAAACAAAATCGTTTTATCAATAAATTTTCTCATTATACACATTTTTGTTGTCATTTTATTACATTATTTAAATCTCACAATAAGTGAAAATTGTTCATGTTCAAAAACATACCAGTAACCCATTTTCATATGAGTACCTAAAGTGATGCATGTCACTAAACGTTGATTGCAAATAATAAGGCATGTGAGCCCAAATCTCACGCCTCTTTAAGAAATGATTCAATTTTTAACAATTATAAAAACAAATATAATATCAATCCACATGTGAATCAACCATGTTGAAATAAAATCCAAATGTATCAAAATAAAACTATCATAACAATCCATTCCAGAGTACCTAGATTTTCCCACGTGCATGGGTTTGAAACTATCATTTAGAAGCTCATTACTAAGCTCTTACTCGTCCATGTATCATGTCTACCTTTCCCTAAATAGTTATACAAAATATGAAAATGGGAAAAATCCATTCGATACCACATTGTATCATCCCATCTCGGGTTCCACTAAACAGGCCCTCGATCTGGTTGGTCACATTCCCTCATGTGTGCCTCCCCATACGGGATACGGTGATGACTATTAGTGATGGTATGGTAAGTCAGTCATGGGGATATTATAACTTCTTTTTTTCTGAATAAAAACAAATATAAATAAATAATAATAAAAAAGTGAGGAATAATATAAATAACCAAAATAATACCAAGTCACATTATTGTCAAAACATGAAATACAATACTCAAATGAAAAGGAAAATGTTCTAAGACAACGAAAGTGTCAATATTCTATAATGTAACTGATAATAAAGACACAAAAACATGAAAGTAGGTCTCGTACCACGTCTGGTTCCCTCACCCATGCACCATTTCAAAATATCATTCTATCATAGGTCCTTTAACTTACCATGTCCTACAATAACAATGTATGATCTGCTGACGATCCGGCGGCCCATGTATTGTGTGAGTAAGACTCAGTATGCCACAACCAACAGTGTCGAATACATTTTTAGTCAAATGACTATGTTTAAAATTCAATGAAAACGTAAATATAGTTCCTAATTAAATAGTTATCACATTGTAAACTATTATCTAACCATCACATTAGAACCAGTTTCAATTCATGTCTCACATTTAAATCACAATTCATTATTGTCACTCAGTTTGTGTTTAACACCATCTCAAACACCCCAAATTTCTTTTTTGTGTAGAGTGACATGTCTAGCACTTGACATCATAATCATTGTTAACTTTTGGGATGGAATGTCATGTCCAATTCCAATCATCTCAATTAGTCAAGAACGCCATCTATAGCACCCACATTCTTAATAATTTATATCATTCAATAAATCAAAATGATTAACCCTATTATCCCCTTAGTAACCCAATTATTAGTTACACCCTTAAAATTCCATTAGTTAACCCATTAATTATCTATGTAAACAACCCATTATTAAATTCATCAATTAATTAATCTAATAACAGAAATATTATTCCATAATTAACTTTTCAAAATTAATTATTTAAATAAAATATCTACACACCATAATTAATTTCCCAATTTATTAAATTTAATCAAAATTATGACACATAATTAATTCAACATTAATGATATTATATACCAAAACATAATATCATAATTAATTTCCATAATTAATTATCTCAAACCCAACCAAATTCAGTATCTCAATTAAAAGATATCGACCAATAATGATATTCTATAAATCTACTATCTATTTGGGAATCCCCAAATATCCATTATTGAATCATCAATTAATCATCTATATCTCCAATATATTTCAAGGGACATTGTTAATTATACCAATTTAGGATGTCAATTATTAAGGGATTCTATCATGTCATAAATCTCACATATACATATCAATTCCAGGACTACATGAGTTTTATTTTGATCACCTACCTCAGTTCGTTGACAGACCTTTTCCCAAAGAAAGACCCCAAAATCTGAGCAGCAGAAGGACATCAGTCAAGATCTGGACTTAAATCCCTAAACCCAAAAATAAGATGAAAAGTATCAATATCTTGATAATATAAATCTAGATAAAAATTATCAGATCATGATCTCAACTCATAGGTTTATATCCATTGAAATAGAAGAGATCATCGATGAATATATCAAAGAAATATAGAGGAAATAATAGAAGAAGCAGTGGGATGAAATCCACTTTCCAGGAGGACAGCTAATCTCTAATTTGGGTGTACGATTTCAAAGAACGATGTTCGAATAACCTTAAAATTCCTATAAAAGACTCTATTATCACCTAGAATTCATCAAGACTGATTCTAGGTCAAAATAGAGTTGTATAAGGGGTTCAGGTGATTTAAAAACAAGTTTTCGAATAATAAAAACCCGCAGATGATGCTTCCTAGGCAGGGGCACCCAGTTATGTAAATCTGTGTTCCAACCATTAAGAAATATCTGTCTAGTTATGCATGGTAACCTGGGTAGGGGCTCACGGTTAGTGAAAACCCTGTGCTAACCATGTGGACCACTCTATTAAGGTTTTCATAGTTATCTATTTTTAGGTGCATGGTTTTTCAAACTATGTCCAAACAGTGCACAACACTCTGTCTGTTAATTTTTCTTAAAACTCACCCAAATTCATCTCAAAACACAAATCCAAAACATAGGAACTTAAAAACACATAAAATAATAGAAATTGGGCTCAGGACGATTCTGTAAAAAGGTTAGGTTATTATAGAGGCACACATGGTCAGATAAATCCCGTCCCCAAAATATATGGTAGTTGTTTCGCTAATTCCTATATCTCCATATTTTCTATTCTATATAGTATCATTAGTAATATATTGGATCCAATAATGTGTTTAATGGATAACACATCCTCTATTTTTGGGGTAGGTCTAGGTAATACTTTAGTAAATATGCCATTATATTCTTAAACTATGGGGACAATTTATATCATTATACATTCATTTCCTTCTCCCTCTTCAATGATCATTTTTATAAATATAGATATTGGAGATTCTACAAGACAAAGCTTAAGACAAGATATCTCTCCTTTGATAATTATTATATATTTTCCATTCAATGTATTTAATACATACATCTTTATCCAGTTGAACATAGATTTATAATTGGATAGTCATTCCATCCCATGTAAAGTGTCAAATTCATTAATGGGAATGACTACAATAATTGTGATGATATTGTACTCACAGAAATTAGTATTGTAATTATTATATACTATTGATACTTGGGTAATTCCTCAAGGAGTCCTGACTAATAACTCTACTTCTAGTAGTTTATGGATTGATTATCTGTCAACTGAAAACCTGGATGAAATATAAGACTATGTAGATCTAGAATAAATCAGATTACTTTATTTCTTTGAGAGAATAATAATCATACCTATGACCATATAATTTTGATCCACTAATTTATCTATAATGATAGAATATGTCACAGAATTATCGCTTCGTCTATGATGAGGTAGATGGTGGTCCCCCTCCCTAATCTTATAATTCATGCATTGATTGAAAAAGTTCCATATCTCTCCAAACATGAATCGTTGAATTTATGAATGAGACTACAAAATATTCCATTTTCCATTAGTGTTGTAAAGTTAACGCTACTCCTCACCACAACACCTTTGATCTATATTACCATTACTTTCATGCATGTATTGTTTTCAAGACACAAGAAAATAGTTACCCAAATTCTTCTTACCAATTTTTTTTCATATTGGATGTTTCACATTCATTCCACCTATTCTATGATCAATGATCATCCATGATTTGGGATCCATATCTCTCTTCATATCATTCAACATCTGTGAAAAATAGATTTCTCCAAACACTAATTCAACCTTCATATAACCCTTCTCTATATGTTCATATATTTCATAGTCACAATTGTATAGATTCATCCACTGATGGGGTTTTAGTCCACTAAACCATCTATCGACCTTTCTCTTAGGATGAATAATGATGGTAATTGTGTATCAGGAACGTCTTGTAAAGTTCATTCCACTGAATCCCACTAATTCATTTTCCTTCAACTCAAGTTCTAGGAATACCTTATTTTCATTCATTCTCATTGAAAATGGGAAATATTTATTGAAAGGATAGTCAATAAATCTTTTCACACAGTAGAATTTATATCCATTTTTGGATTTATGATTTTAATTAATATCCAAAACTCATCATTTTATCTTTCTATGCAGTATATATTAGTGGTCACATTATATTATTTTGTACAATAGAGTATAGAAATGATCTTCTCTATAGATGATATCTGTTGTTTAGAAATCAGTGTGTCGATAGATCCACTAAATGAAGGAGTTTATAGAATCATAATAGACTCACCAGAATGTTATTCCTTTTATGGTGAATTTTGTTTCTCAACATGATTCATCTTATTTTTCATAAAACAAATTATTTGATTCATCATCATCCATAAGTTTTATATTCTAGATTCCCTCAGAACCTTGTCAATGTATCATCCATTTAAATAATCATTTAAATAATTCCTTTTATCTCCCACAATTTTTCTAAGAGAAGACAAACATAGAGAGAAAATTATTACTTTTAAAAATCATATAATTATTATTGGATTTTAAGTCTGAAAACATCATGATATGTTCATAATATCTTTAATAATAATAAATTCTTTTATATGTTGTCCAAAATTGTTCATAAAAAATATGGTGATTAACAAAACATTCAAACGGTATTGTAAAAATTGGAAGGTAGAAAAGAAAACATCCATTCAATAGTTCCTATTCTAGTCTATCTCAAAAATGTGTTTTCAGAAGTTACCCCTAGATACATTTATTTTAGAGCAACATCCACATGTTCGTATTAATACAAGAATTTTTTTTTCACTCGAATACCACTTGAATAATATTTCACCAAAATACCAGGTCGTTTTTCAATAATTTTAAAGCCATATTTTTACTTCTTAATGGTTTAATGTCATATTAATCAAAAATAAGTAAAACATAATTTTACATCAACTATGACATCTATCCTCTTTATTATATAATTTTTCATTACACAGTACAATATAGGTAATTTTTTCATGTTTAGTTATTTGGAAAAAAATTACAAAATGAAAGAAAACATATAAAATTATTCTAAATAAATTGGAATGTTTCCTTCACTTATTCACACTAATTCATAAATATTTCCTCTCATAACCGTGGGATATAAATTATATAAAATGGGTGAGCATGAATATCAATACGAGAATAAATAACTAAGATATATAACATGAGTTTGTGAGATATAACAATAAGAAAATGAGGCATAATGATAAGGCAAGAGAAATAGGTAAATAATAATAATAATAACATGAATCATAAGATAAAAAGTGGCTAAAAAATTTAAATGATAATTTCATAATCATATCACTAGTGATTATCACAAAGGTTTCAAAAATAAAAATTATAATGTTTATTCACCAAGGTATCATAAAAAATGACATATCAGGAGGGTATATTCATTACCTAATGAATTAGAGTTATACTAGGGAAAAATGTTCATATGTCTTAAATTCATGTGATCCACATAGATCATACTAAAATAATTAATTAATAATGAATGAGTTCTTAACCGAAAATCCTAACATAGAAAGAGAATCATTGAAATGACCTTTATATCAATTCTAACCCACAAATAGAAATGTGTGTTTAGTTTATGTAAATACCCTAATAAAATTCCAGTTTAATATCTATTTTAATACCCTTTGAAAATAAACTATTTTTTATATAAAAAAATTAGAATTTCTCTAGTAAAAGTGGAAATATTTTGGAGAAAATTTTGTAGCATAACATGTATAAAAAATGGTTATATATAAGGATTTTTTTTGATAAAGGGTATCTTATTTTCAAAATAATCTTCCCATTGTAATGGGATAAGAGGAAATGAATAGAAGAACATATTTTTTAAATCAGAGGACATAGTACATAAATTGGAGACATGAATTGAAAAGATAAATAGTGAGTTCCCATACTTGGATGGGGGTTCCAAAAAGAAAAGAATGGTTCATTGGGGAATTAAGGACACCTTAGGTGGGCTCTATCTGAGGGAAAATCATTTGAATATAGTGGATGAGGGGTTTGTAGTGAATTAAAATGGACAAATGGAAGGGTATTTATTTGGAATTTGAGTATTTTTTTAATATTTTCCAAATTGTAGCTGTTGGAAAACTTGTTTGTGTAAAATAAAAAAAATATCTTACCTATTGTTTTTGATCATGGTATTGAACATTGTGGTCACATTTTATGTTATTTTAGTCCATATGAAGATAAATTCATTAATAAATATTTTTTTGGCATGGGAAATTAATATTTCTATAAGTTAATTCTTACAAAAAAGAAATGTTTCATTTTCTACTTTGAAAATTAACATATATTTTTAAAAATTGAATAAAATATATTATAATACATAAAATTAATAAAATAAAACATTTTAGTTGTTGGATTGTATTAAATTAATTAATATATTAATTGAACATTATGTCATAAAATCTACCAGACCCTTAAAACTATAATTTTTCTCATTCATAATAATAATATATGTTCTGTAAATTCACATAAATTCATAGAAGCCAAATTATTACATACTAATTCTAAAAGTTTTTTTCTAAGAAAAATCCTTAAATTTCAAAATTTTGACTTGACTATATAAATTTTGTATTTGTTAAAAATTTGTAGTTTTTAATGCATAGTCAAAATTTTGAAACTTTTAACCAATATCCTAGTACATTATAAAATTATTTTGTAATTTATTATTTAATAACTGTCTCAAATGAAAATTCCATTATTGAATATTCATAATACCTTTTTTTATAAATATTTCATAATTTTTTTAAGAAAAAATAATGATTTATTTGTCTCAGGTTTTTTATGAAACTAATCTCAATTAAATATGTATTATATTATGAAAAAAAATGATAAAATGAATTTATGGGAAAAAGGAATTATTTATAGTGGAAATTACACATTATAAAACTAATTTTTGGACATGTAAATCTATATTTCAATTACATACTTCCTTCGGGAAAGGTGTGTGATGGTGATAGTTTCTTGGGGTTTTTCAACGAACATCGATCTGGTGGTAATCTCTACTAATTTGAACTTATCAAATTAGTGATTTCATTATGTCATCACTCATTAAATATTGGATTTGTATTGGTCAAGGGGGAACCTCAGTGATGATAACTCCCACCCATATCCTCACAAATTCACTTCAAAATTCCGGACTCAATAGGTTGAGGCTATAAATTCTCATTTGGGATTTAATTATCCTATATAATTACTACATAAAAAATATAATTTTAAGGGTAAAATAGTCCTCTAAGGGTACAGTTCCAAAAAATCACATTGAAAAACTTTTGAATTGATCAATAGACATATAATGGTGGAAATTCAATTGAAAAATTTCCATTTATACCCTCTTAATACTCCATCATTTTCATACAAATTAACAAACAATTTATCTTAAGGATATATTTTCATTCTCATAAGATGTTTGTGGGTTTACTAATAATTTAATTTATTTATATTTAATTTTATGTGGGGGTCATGAATATATTAAATTGGGGTGATTCTTAAATTCCCATTTAATATGTTATATTTTATACTCTTGGTCACGTTGTTATGTTTAGAATTCTAATTTGTGTCATTAATGAAAAATGTATGATAAATCTTTATGATAAAAAAGTTTTTTTGTTTTATATTAATTTTATGTATATAACATTATATATAATATTCACCTATTTAGTAAACTATTTTCATTTATAATTTCTTGGTCATTATTACCTAATTATATTAAAAATAAATATTTATAATAATTTCATTTCTAACACATGTAATAAAATCCCCTCACCAAAAGTCAACACCACTCTAAATATTGGATTACTCTCTAAACACTACCATAATTCATACTCTTGAATCATTTTCAACATTATTTAGAATATTATAACTTTTATTCATCACATTTACTAAATTACAATAGACTATACAAGTCAAAACTGATGTTCTTAATAGGAGTACAAATTTCTCCATCATTTGTTTTATTTTCTAGATAATTTTTCTAAGACTAATTTTAAAATTCATTAGAATATAAGAATATATTTTATATATGATAAATATTATTATTTTATGTTAATAATCATCAAACGCATCCTCATATTTACATTAAAAAAATAAAAATTAAAGTCATTCATTCTTGGGGAGTACCACTTTTCCAAAGTAATAATTCTTATTATTCGACTCAATTCAATTTAGTTTATTAATTTCTGTTATATATTTAATCATAAACTATTTATAATATTAATATTATAATTATACTATTATAATAATGATATTATTCCAAATTAATCTAAATTCATAACTATTACCATCCATTAATTATTAGGTTGTCATGTTTATGTCAGCCTAATGATGTACATTAAGAATGCAATAATATAATATCATAGATTAATATGATAAAATAACAACCAATAATATATGATAAAAATAACTTAATAATATTTTTATTTTGGTTCATTGTTGTTAACATTAATATTAAACACTTTAACTATAATTACAATGTATATTTGTTAAAAAACACTAAAATATGTTTATCACTGATTTTGTTAAAAATATTTATATGAAAAACAAAAACAGAACAACATAATAAAATTTTAAAAAAATAAAATGCCTCAATTAAATTTCCTTTCAGGATCTTGGAATTATGATTTTTAAGAATGAATGGAAAATACAAATTCTATTATGAAACTATTTCTTAATGATCAACATTATTGACACAAAATATAGAAGAGAGAAAATTACCATCAAATATACATCATCAAAATATTTATGGATTAATTTTATTTAATGATATAAATCTGAATATGGTTATTATATCCGTAATAAATATTGTTATATTTTTTATATTGGATATTAAATCACTATAGTGAAAGTAAATAATTACAGTTAGTTTTCCCTCATATGAAATTTTATTTGAGGAAATATATTTTTTATTGAGTACCATTTTATCATTAATATGGTCGGATTTAATACTCATTAATTTTCATGTGAATATTTATTTAAATCATAAGGGTTTAATATTATTATCATTTTATATTTTTAAATGAATTTTTAATCAATGTATACAATTGTTATTGGTTTCTTTTATCAATATTTTCTTTTAATTGAGACATGTTTTGATTTATTCACCAAATTTAATTTAATAAATGTGAATACTTCTAATTTGATATATAATAACATGATGTATCATTTTATTCATTTCTATTGATGTTCTTCATCAATCTTATCCATTCTATGGGTTTTTATTAAAGTGTTTATTAAGTTGTATGTGGTTTTCATCACAAGATTTTATTATTGCATATTGATTTTTTTAAAATTTTCTTATTATAATATTTTTTTCATCATATCAATGATGATATTATATTTACATTCATCATTATTTTTTGTGGAATTAAAAAATAATAATATTTTTTAAATAAAATTTTCTTATAAATTATTCATATTCTATTAAAATGGTGACTTTTTATTTAATACATGTTTTTAAGAATCTACATTATTTTATTTTGAATTTATATTGAAAATGACTTTTTTATTTTTTTAGTTATAAAAATTATATTGAAAACATTTTAAATTAATGATTAATCTCTCTATTTCTGACATGGTTTTCAATAAATGTATATGGAGAATATTAAAAGGTATTTTACATTAATGTTTTTATTATAATATTTCAATGTATATTTATAATCTTTCCCATTTAACAATTACTTTATTTGAATTTGTTTTATGTTGTTGTTTAAAAATGGTTTTCTTGTTACATTCTTGTAATGAAATTTCAATGGGATTTCAAAATTCATCTCTACAAAAAATCTATATGATTTTTTTTAAATCTTATTCTCATTATTTCAAAATGAGTTTCAACATTAATGATCTAACTCATATGATGTTTTGTTATATAAATTTCGTTTTATGTGGGATGAGTAAATAGTCCATATGGGTTATTAAAATTTTGGTATCAACTGATCATTATCATTTTATATCATGTTCTGGTATAAAACATGAATATCTAATGAAAACCATTTTAATCCCATATTTTTTCATGATATTTGTGATGACAAATATCTTATGTCACACATATGAGTGGATTATCAGGGTAGGGGTCCTATGTCTCTTAATAATGATGTGTATACTGTTTTGTATCTCAATATAAAAAGTTTCAGGAGTCTTCTTGGATGTTATCAAAAATTCAATGGTGAGACTTAATAGAATATGATTACAACATTAAGAGAGAGACTTATTAGATAGGCTCAAAATATGATGATGTTATTTGATTATGATTTATTCAATGTTCAATCTTATGATACAATCAAGCGAATGTTAAATTTCGTTAAAATATACCAATGATTATGATCAATGTCTCATGGTTAGTATCTCATGATTTTGAATGTATTTTTATATTATATATTTTTTTCATATGATATTACAGTTAATATTATCATGATAAATGGAAAACACTTATTATTCGGTATACTTCATAATAATAAATTTCTCCTTCTCATATAATTTTGTGCGCCATAGTGTCACATTACATGACTGTGATATATATATATATTTATACATTTGAATCATTTATTTTATTCTATGTGTACCGTTCTCGTCCCTTATAGAATTATTTCACATCTCCTTGTAAAAACACATGATTTAGTAGAATATATATTTTGAATTAATTTAATCTTCTTGATACTTTTCATTTCACAGAACACCAAAAATAGTTTTTTATATTATAGAACCGTGATTGGATTACATTATACACAAAAACACGTTATAGTGATCAACCCAAAAAATACAGTTTATTGTTCTCATTAAAAAAATCAATGAGGTGATCATAAATTAAATAAAATAGTGACTTTCTTAGATGGCGTGTGTAACACGTAATACTGAGTGTTACAAAATGATAATATGTTATTAAAAATATTATTATTTAACATTATGATATAACCTTTCTATTATATAGATGGTTAATAATACTATTAAATAAATTTTGAAAATACAAGATGGAATTCATTAGTGTAAAATTAATCAGAAATGAATATAAGAACGAACTGAGTAAAAAGTGAATATTATTTTAGAAAAAATATTTTTATGGTCACAATGATGTTTTATCCTAAAAAATTAAATTAATTAATATTATTCAGTCATATTAATTTAATATATTTATTATATATTAATAAAAAGTTTTGGATCTTCATCCAATATATTTAATAGGATTAATTTTAAAAATAACCCTATTTTATTCATAAAATATTATAGTTCTTATTAAGTCCTTCTTACCACCTTATAATAGATAATATATTTTAAATCCAGTTTTATAACATTCCTGGATTATATATACCAAAATAAATGACACAATTAAAATTGAAACATAATATGTTTGTTAGAATAAATATTTAGTACTTTCCAGTAAGGATCAAATTTTTAATGAATTGATAAAAAATACTGAATTTTAGTTCAAAACTTCTTTTCTAATATAAATTATTTATATAGATAAATTTTATTGTTAATTAGTTCTATGGTTTCATTATATAAAATTATTATAAATTTATAAAATTTAGGCTATTTTAATGAATTTATATTTGAAATTGTCTACTAAAAAATTAGTAATCATTTGGGTGTTTTTACGTTGAAACCCGCAGTGCCGTCCCATTAGCGGGATTAAATTTAAAACAAAATTTCCCACTTCAAGAATTAAAATTTTGAAAAACTTATTATATATTATTCATTTTAATAATTTATAATTTCATGTAATTTAAACTTAGTTTTTTTTCATAAATATTGATAAAAATAAATTAAATTAATTACCATGTCAATAGAAGAATTGATATTAACATGTGAATAAACATTAAACAAAATGTCCAAAATAAACTATATATATTTACAACACCCATTGGATGAGAATTAATTGTCCATAAACTTTACGGTAATGAATTGTTCAGTTTTTTAGGAATTAGGTTATGTAAAAACATGGGTATACTTAATATGATATCAAAAATAACATGTGATTCATTTTCCTTCGATATAAAAAGGCCATCACATCTCCCACATCCTTAAAAATCTCAAACCACAAAGATACAGACATGATCAACCTATACAAATACCTAAAATTCTTCATGAGATATGTGAATCTCTCTTTGGGAGGAAAATAATCAGTGGAATCCCTATGGGCAATCCAAAATGAGTTACCCTAATAAGAGGTAACGATCTTCCCAAAATCCTTTTATGTTATTTCCATTCTACAAATCCTAAAATATTCTTATTTCATGTTATATAAAAAAATATCCTCAGTATTGTAGGATTTTTTTATTATATGTTTTATACATTAACTTTGACAGACTTTCATCAAATGGGTAAGAAACATATTGTTTATGTTTACGATAAACTATCACCTCAAGAAAGGATGATTGTTTATTATTTCTTTACCACCTCTCATGATATAAATTAAAATGTAAATTTAATTTACATATTTTATATATTATTTTTTATGTCTGCATGAACCTTTAATTTTTTACATAACATATCTTTATACTATCCATTCAGTGTAAATATGATAGTTTCATTTGAGGATTTTTGGACTACCAACACCTCAAAGAGATGTGATTTGTTCACACACTATATCGAATGTATTAAAGATGGGTTTATGGAAATTATATTATATTTATTAAATAATAATGAAAAATTAATTATATTACATTCATATATTTATTTTTATATTTCATTCAATATTACTATAAAATAGAAACAATGTTCATATGTACATACGCCCTACTATCTCCATGAATAATGTATTCCATTTCATACTTCTATAATATATATTGTTATAAAATTAATATATTGAATATATTATATTTTTATATAATGTTTTTCATATGTAAATTATGGTATAAGTATATATTCTAAATATTTAACAAGTTAAGAGACATACCAAGAATAATGAGAATATTACCTAAAGAGTAACTGTAAAATGAAATTGGTTACAAGATGGAAATTTAAAGTCATAATCAAACCATATATGGTATTATATATAATAATACGGTTTAGTAAACATTTTATAATAGATTTAAATTTATTATAAATTATATTTGAATGCGTATTATGAATGTCATAACACAAGGTAATGGATTTTCATCACACTTTTTATTCATTTGAGATACAAGCTTTTTTCGCCACACATCCCTTTTTGTAATATGTATATTATCCCTAGATGTATTATAAGATTCTTAAAATTTACTTTATTTCCATTTACAAAACTATTTTATGATATTTCATTCACATTTTTTATGTTTCAAAAGATAAAAAATTGGTTAAGTAATTTTGTCGTAGTATGCCTTGTTTTTTACACATTCCATGTTATACACCTACATTTTACGATTAGGTTTACATATCACCCTTTAAATTTTATATCATAAATATTCATATTTTGGTTATGTTTTTGGATTCATGTAATTTTAATTTCTTACAAGGGGATTAAGGTTAAAATATTCTTATTGGTAAGTGTTTATTAATACAATCTCACTGCTTTTTGAGACTGTTGATGATAATGATTCATTTGATGAAATATTTTGGCCCATATCATAGTAACTCTAATGAAATTTATTGTCAACTAGTTATTCATGTAATTTTAATATATTTTATTTTTTTACTCATTATTACTTCATATAGTTAAGAAATTGTTTTAAAAAAAGCTCATCTTCACCCACTCTTTGGTTAGAAATCTATAATAATTCAAAACCATGTTTTCTAAAAAAGGGATTCCATAAATTTTATTCTAATATTCAATGATAATTAAAGAAAATTACTACCTTTTTTTCTTATAAAAATGTTTCCAAATTAATCTTCCTATAACGTTCAGAATGTGTCATTTTTGTTACCTTTTTATCTTCAAAAATGAATGGTGTTATTCCTAATTCAACATGTCTTGATTTAACCAATATAATTTCATTGAATTATCTGTTGAATGATTGAAATTTAATTTTTTTCGAAATTATTTTTTAAAAATAATTTTCAATAAGATGGTTATCAAAAAGTTTTCAATATTTCTTTATATGTTTTGATAGTATTTTTTATGGGAATTTTTATTCATAATGGTTCCTAAAATGCTTTTTTAATTTTTAAAGGAAATTGGTTTCTATAATGTTTTCAATATTAATTTATATATTTTATATGGATATGTTTTTCAAATTAGTTTCAACTATTATTCCTACGTATTCAATGCATGTTCATAACAATGTTTTTCTAAAGGGTTTATTTTTAAATAATCCTTTTCAACGGAGAATATATATTTTCATCAAAAAATATTTTCAAAATAACATTCTATGTTATTTTCCATATAAGATGACATCCCTTTGTGTTTCTCATTCTTTTACATGATATTATCCAAAGGATACATTAACATTTTTTCCTCTATTAATCGTATATGTTTTTCTTGAATAATGATTATGAAACGCGTTCCTTGTTTAAGGGTTATATTATTTTTATTCCCGTTCCTATTTCATGGGTTTTATTCTTTTCAATCCGACTTATTTTCTTGGGTAATGAATTCATAATGTGATTATGAAATCTATCACTTCTAAAAGGTTATGATGTGTTGAAATGGTAACGAAACCCATTTCAATTCATGGGTTATGGATTGATGTTTATAAAACTGGTAACTTTTTATGGGTCATGATATTATAAATGATTTATTTTATGGAACATATATGAATGATTTAACAATGATATGGATGGGACCTGTATCTCCCCCAATACATTGGGTAATTAAAAATGTTTTATGATCACAAAGGGTACATTGGAGGGAATTTGATTCCCTAAAAAAGATGGTAAACATGAGTACATACCAAACAAAAAATAAGAGGTTACATGAGAGTACATACCAAGAAAAAAAATAAAGGGTACAGAAGATGATAAATCAATTCCTGAAATAAACAGGTATATGGCGGGTATCACAGAAATGAAGCTGGTTTAGTATTTATTAGGTGAAGAAAAACATGATTCAAAATTCATTATAGGTATCCAAGATAAAATATTTTACATCTTTATGTATTATCCACCATTCCATCATTTATTCTAATGTTGTTATTTCCTTGATTATGTTATTTATTTCCTTATAATTCATGTCTTATGAATTTTCAACCATCGTGCTATGATTATTTTTTATGATCTACCATATTCATGGTATGATCTTATAATGTTATTATATTGTTATCATACCACTATGCTCGTGTTTATACATATATATCTCCCTTGTTTACCTTTACTATGTTTTTGAGCTCACCCCTTTTAATTATTCCATTTACAGGTTGTGAATATATGTATTAAGAGTGATTTGTCTAATAAGGATTCCACTCATGATGATCCTTGTGCTATATAACATATCTCACTTGTGTTATAGTAATTATGTTTCCATGTTTCTAAATGAACTGAATTAATATGGTATTTTGGTACTTATTTTTATAATGAATTATTTATTCATCAAATATGATGTATTGTCTACATACATTAAAACATGTATATTATAGTTCTTTTAGAACTGAAGGCTTATTTTACATTTTTTAACACAGATAAAAATATTTATTGTGATACCTAGGTACATTTCTAATGAAATGTATATAGGTTTCACTAAGATAATTATAAGTATGAGTTAATGTTTACGAAAATGTATTGAATGGATGTATCTAAGGGTAACAACTAAATCATGATATCTCGAGTCTAAATTAGTGTATTATGGTACACAACAACTGGCCTTGATGTAAACCTAGTTTGACACTCCTAGTTGATATGATTTAGAAATTCACAATCACTTTATGAACCATCATGTTTGATTTGATAATAATTTGACTATGAATAGTTTAGGATAAATATACATTTTCGTATATTTACAGTTTTGTTTCTTGATTTAGACATCCAATTATTAATTTTTCATTATTGTTTTCTTTTTTTCTATAGTATGTGTTTTTTCACTGGGATATTTCAAATATTAATCATTTTGAATAAATAGAACAAAAATTTAAATGTTGATTGTGTTTATTTTGGATGGAATTACTCTTAAAAAAATTTAATTCACTATTTGAATCATCATAAAGACAATTGGTATTGTGGTATGAGTATTGTTTATAGTTATGAAGATAAAGAGACCACAAATGAAATGTGAAATGTAATGATGTTCTTCCAGTTTTTTTTACATTAAAATAGAGAATAATTATTATATTGAGGATGAGAAACCCTAAGATATTATTCAAATTTCATATTATTTGAAAGTTGGACTATAGAACATGGCAGTGAATCATGATTAATGGGTTTTGGAATAATGTTTTATGAATTATGTATTTATGTTTTGGAATTAAAAGATTATGTTATATGAGTAACGACATATATATATATATATATATATATATATATATATATATTCAGTATAATTTTTCATTAGGGATTAAAAAGGATATGTTGAATGGGGATTTCATGGAAATTTGATATTCTGATTAATATATGGTAACCCTAAATTAATATCAAGAGTTGATATAAAGATCTTTTGATAATGATAAGTATGATATGAATATGTAAGTTGGAAGGTATGGATTACTGTGTAACCTATTATTTAAAAAGATGTGTATGTCAACATGAATAAATCATAAAACATCTTGATTTTAGATAATGTATCCATTAATCATTTGAATAAGGAAAAACTAATGATTCCAAAAATAATTTATTGTAATTTATTTTATTAACATGTTTTAATGGTATATATGATCAGGATATTTACTTGATTAGAATGTGAAAAACAAGAGAAAAATTTTGATATGTGGGGGATTAATTTTAATTGGATTTCGTGACATTAAATCTAAATATTTTCATTTTAGTCTTCCCTGATGGTTATAATTTTCACAATTTATGGAAATATTAAGTTAAAAATATTATTATGTCAGTATAATTGATTTTTTATCTCACCACATAATGATTTTTTCATATTGTGTGACACCCATATGTTTTTATTAAATAATTTTATTTGAAGAATTTTAATTATTCAACAATTGAAATTGCATGAAATCATGATTTTAAATGAACCATGATATCCCATTAGTTTAAAATTACTATTATTAACTAGCAGTTAGGTTAGTGGGAATAATGATAAGTAACTTCTAAAAATGAATTGTGATTTCCATGACTTACAATTATTAATGACAAAGAGAAATAATTTATATATTTGTATTCTTTATTAATAAAATAAGTTAATTATAATTTTTAAATGAAATTAAATACATATATAGGTTATATATTTAAAATATATAAATTTATAATTTATAGAAAATATATTACATTAAAAGGTTACAAATAAAGATTATTTGATTTATAAAAACGTATATTTTTCAAAAGGGGAATTCTACCTCTTTTTAATGGTGAACACAATTTAAATTAATGTTTTGGCATATTAATAATTTTTATATATCAAAAAAACTTTTTATATGGAGACAATATATATTAATATATGTGGAATGAATTTTTGTTTTTTTCTTATAACATTCATGATTTCTTGAATAGAAAATACTCAAAATTTTACTTAAACATTTTTACATTGAAATGATTTGTATGATTAAATATAATTATTTATTCATCATAAATTATGAATATATTATATTTGTATAATTTTATGTAATATAGGCCATTGAAATTTATTTTACATTGAATTCACATGTAAAAACATTATAATCCTTAGCAATGTTTTAATTTTTAAAACATGTTTTTCCATTTCACTAATGATATTAATTTTATTTTAATTTATAAATAATATAAGTAATGTATTATGAAAAATATATTCCATTTTTTAAATTAGTATGTTTGAATAATTTATATTGCTTTATTTTAATTTGGGGCAGTATATTTAGTAACATTTTAAGAATTCTACAAAAGGGTAAATCAAGTAATTAAGGATAAAAATAATATTACTAAATTACTCTAAAATTTGAAAAAAAATTATTGGAAGAGTATTTTTATATCTAAATATTCTTATGTTCGAAATTGGATCCTTTAGAAGTCACTAGTATGAGACTAAGACATTTAATTTATTTTATTTAATGAAATGTTAAATATGTCTTACTCAAATTATAAAATAAAATTATTTCTGGTAAAAGGATATATATAATATAAATTCGATAATAAATACTGATTTAAAATTTAAAATGTTTTTTGTCATGACAAATTATTTTTTATTTATTTAGAAAATAAATAATTACATTAAAATTTCTTACATAGATGATATTAAAATTATTTAATTGATGAAATTTTCAATAATTTTTTTTAAAAATTATAGAAACCATTAAAAGAAACAAAAACATGAAAAATATTATTGTTAATGTATATTTATATGATAATGTTCCTATGGTTATGTTATTGTCCTTTTTTATAAATTTGAAAAATATTATGTCACTTATAATATTTTATTTAAAGTGTGGTTAAAGTTTTCACAGTCATGTTTTAATAAATATAATATTTTGTATGTAATATTTTCCATAATATATATTTGAGTATAGGAATTATTAATAATTGTATATTATATATATTCTTCATAGTATTATATTTTTATATTTTATTCAAAATATAAGTGTGTTAAATAGTTACAAAAAACTAACGTGTTAATTATTTTATTAGTACAAATAACATATAAATGTTATGAAAAATATTAAAATAAATATAATTTTGAATAATTAATATATAAAATTTATTTTATATATGACCTTAAAGTCTTACTTATATCATAAAATATTTACTTTGATATTAATTTAATATTTGAATTCTAATAAAAATCAATGAATTGAATAATGTCAAAATTGATAGTAATGATTGTACATCAATATAATGTATTAATAAATTATCTAAAAATCATATTTTTTTAAATATTTTATAATTATGATATGGTCTAAATAGATCTAAAATAAATTTTCCTTGCCTAATTGATATCAAATAATAAAAAATTGCACACTTTTAACATTGATATATTAGTTACCATAGTTAAAAAATAAAGAGAATAACTAAGTGGTAAATAAAATGATTTGTTTTAAATTAAAAAACAAAATCTTGTATAAAATATACTTTTTATGGTATTTAAATATTATCTTATCTTGTATTCAAATGTTTTTCAATTTTAAGGTGTTTTATGTGGTTTTATTTTATTTTATATTAATATTTTTGTACATTCCTTATGTTCCCCACACCCCATTTATAAAAGGGAACCTATTCTATGAATTCTATAGTTAATTTTGAACCTTAATGAATGGAAATATGCTAACCATTTACCTTATATTTTACCTTATTCATATCTTAGAGGTTATGGTATTCTCTAAAGACCCATCCTAGTACTTTAACAGGTGATCTAGAGGGAGCTCATCGAAAAAAGGTAGTCTCCTCTACTGATTCATTCAAACTTCTTGCTTACTCTACTTTCAAATCATCAGTTATTTGAATTATAAATTAATATTACTACTATAAATTATATACAGATATTTTATTATGATTACGTGACAACCATATTCCAAATTCTATCCATCCTATGAAAAATTAAATTTCTACGGGTGTGTACGTTTGACTTATCGTCTCTACGTCATCGAGTAAGCTATTTTTCACCACCACCTTACTTGAATGGGTATAATGATTGAAAAAAATAGCTATATGTGAATATTATTACATTATTTAGATTATGGAACAAAATATATACCACCCACTTCCTTACCATTTCATAATTATATGGATGACATCATTGCTCATGTTTACGTATGCCTTAACGTATCCACAATGTGATTCAACTAATTCTATATGATATCCCTTATTTAATGTATATATAATTTCATATATTGAATAAATATGATATATATTATGTTAATATAGTTCTTTCATGACATAAATATGACCTAAGAGGACTAATCAAAACTTATTCGACAAAACATGCATAAGAAAATGAAGTGGTTAATGCCCAAATAACTAGTCACAATGGAATGTAATTAATAAAAAAATGATAATATGATCGTATAAGAAATCATAAAAATGAAAATGATTTAATAATACATCAATAAAATTATTAAATTCATTATAAAATAGATTTGGATACAAGAAATAGATATTGGAACTATGGTAAGAGATAATGTAGAAATCTTGTTATTATTCTTTATTGATTATACTTAAGTATATTCTAGGGTATATATTTCATCCAAGTCCATGTTTCCTAAAAATGTATTAAAAAATATTATATTTATCCATATATAAACATTAATTTCAATATTACTAACTGGTGATTTTTTATTAAATTGTATAAAATTAATCTTTTTTTTTAATTTTCGATATGAGATACTTTTTGACATTTCATAAAAAGTATGAGAAGAATTTTTTCTTATTACTTATATTGCGTGGAAATGTTTTTTATTTTTTAATAATTCCTTATTTAAATGAATATTTCTTTATAAAATTTCATGTTTATTTACAAATAAATTCATTTAATTTAATATTTCATGGAATTTGTTTTTGAAAAAAATGTTATTGAAGCTGAAATTTTATTTTCATTAAGAATGAATTTTAGGTATTCTATCAAAAAAATTCATTCTATAATGAAATTATTTAATAGGGTTATGTTTAAAATATACTATACATATTTTTCTAATGGTTTCATTGTGTTTATGGTGAAATAATTTTTATAAAAACAATTTTTACATCGATTATGGTATGGCTGAATGATTTTTACATAAACCCATTTTATTAATTGGGTTATGATGAATTATTTATGTTTTTGCAAAACACGTAAATATTATATCATTATGAGTGGTTGGGACATATATATCCCTTAAATGCATTGGGTAAATATTTATATCTCATTTGATATATAGGGATGGACTGGGAAATGATATTGGTTCTTTAATACTCTTCTGGATCAAGGAGTGAGCTTGATTTAGTACTGTACATTGTGTGGTACAATGGTATAAGAAATGATCCTGGACTAATATGAATTGATTTTATATTCTTGTGTGTATTATAAAAAATATCATGTATAATTTCATGAACTTTGGGATTACATTCATTGATTCTTAAGAACATTTATTATTTTTCCCATAACATGATGTCATGATCTTTCATATGTAGGATATGTTTTCCAATATTATGTTCTTATATCATATGATTATGATATTATTGATATCTCTTGTTTTACCTAACTAATCATATGAGTTTACCCTTTCTTATGTTTAGTTTCCTTACGTAATGAATAAGGATACTAAGTAATATATATATAAAAAAATTCTACTTATGATGAAATATGTAGAAGACAATATATATGTCTTATGAACAAGTTGATTATGTTTCCCAGTTTCTAAAAACACAAAATTTATACGCTCCTAACATGGTATTGTTATGTTTTTCATTTATTATGATTCATTTTTTAATTAATATCTATGTATATTAATTATAGAACATTTTATATTGGATAACCTGATCTAAAAACTTTTTTTAAGACAACAGTTGAAAAATGGGATAGAATATCATAGATCAGATTATCTCATCATAATTTATGAATAAACAATTCACCATCATTTTGGGATAAAAAGGATAACTGTGCCAAAAAAAGGGAGAGGCTATCCTAAAATCATGTACGTATATTTTTCCCTGAAAATTATTTAGCTTTGGGAAAATGATCTAGAAATAAAAAAATTTCACAATAACATAATTTTTTTTAATCAATGGCCTTTTAAATCATTATAGATTTATGACAATGCGGCCATCAAAATTTTATTGATCATTCACTTTTTTGTGATTGAAGGGGACCATAAATCCCTACGAATATTTATGATTTTTCCTCTAATCCCATGCTTTAACATCCCATCTATGTTCTTCTATATGGAAACCCGGTTATGTGATTCTTTGGGTAACTATTATGTTTCAAAAATTCCATTTTTAAGGGATGTTTTTTGTGGTAACTTTTACGATGTGGGTTTCAATGAATGATAAATTAATGTAATAAACCATTTTATAACCAATATGAATTAAGATGATGAAATACATTTTAAATGGGTATAATGTGACACCACAATATTTTATGTAATATTTTTTTCTAAATATTTCAATCTTTTTAATAGTTTTCTTTTTACACCACTCAGAAAATAGTTTTTTAATATTAAATCACTATGTTTGGATTTCATTTTATGAAATAGCAAGTTATTGTGCACTACATCCAACATAAATATTAAAATGATCTACAAAGAACAACGAGGTTAGAATAAATTATACCCAATATTGACATTCCTTGACATCTTCTATAACAATCCATACTGAGTGTAACCAAACTATAATATATTAATAAAAATATAATTATTTTATATAATAAGATAAAACCTATTAATTATGTTGATGTACATGAATTGGATAAATTAACTATTGAAAATAAATGTTTGAATTCATTATTCAGAAATTAATTATAAATGATATAAGAACAAATTAAATATAAAGGGAATGTTTTTATAGAAAACTAATTTTATGATCACAAATATATTTTATCCAGATTAATTAAATTAACTAAAATTAGTGAGTTATATTAATTCTATATGTATATTATATATTTAATAGAATATTTTTTATTCATCCCATTGATTTTATAGCCTGGAGATAAAAAATAACCTATTTTAATCCACAAAATATTATATTTCTTATTAAATCATTTTAACCCCTTTTAATAAAGTACCTATTTTTTATCCAAATTTTTATCTTTTATGGATTATTTATATAAAAATAAAATTCATATTTTAATTAAAAATAAAAAATATATATGTTAGGGTAATTTTTTGGTGTTTATCTATAAGGTCAAAATTATTAATGATTAGATAAACAATAATGAATTTCAGTTCAAAACATCTTTTTCATCTATTGTATTTATAAAGATAAATAATTTTTTTTAATTAAATTAAATTTTTATCAATTATCCAAATTTATTTTATTAAAACCAACATCAATTAGAATTTGTGTATAAAAACATATCAAGAATTCAGATTTTTTTTACGTTAAAAAAATGCAGTGTTTTCTCATCGGTGCAATTAAAATTAAAATAATTTCTACCATTTATGTGATGGAAATTTTGAATTTTTTTTAAATATTATGAATCTTAATAATTTATTATAACTAATATGTTTAACATATTTTTTGAAAAAAATATTAATAAAAGTAATTAAATTTAATTAGAGTGGTTAAGGTAAAATTATGCATAACAAGTGAATAAAATATAAACAGAATGAACCAAAAAACATCTCCACTTCTTCCACACCCAATTTGTGGACATTAATCATCCCAAAACCATTAATTGTTGATTTTTTTTTGTTTTGGAATAATTTTTTTGATAAAAAACTTGTTACACCTAACTTTTTATAAAAAATACCAAATGAATCCATTTCGATCCATATAAATGGCCACCACCTATAATTCTACATGATAATAATAAAACCACATAGGATCATCCATGATGAGGCTAATTCAATTCCAAAAATACCTCCATTCCTCATTTAATCCTCTTATTAATCAGAATTCAATCCTAGGTATCCTTTTGGGTCAAACCCAAAAGAGTTTCCCAAATAATAGGTAACAAACATTCTCAGATTATATTATATAAAATTAATTATCAACCCATAAACACATCTTATTAGAAGAAACTATTATCGAACTAGTTTTCAAAATATAATATTATATTTTTATGAAATTATTTTTACCAAAATATATGCACAATTCAATCTAATGGCTAAGAAACATGATGGTTAAATGTATGACAAACTTCTACCTCACAAAATGAGGACTGATCATTTTTATTTTCTGCCTATCATGTTATAAATTATGATGTAAATTCTATGTATATATGTTTTATATTATATTTTTTATCTATTTAATATTATTTAATTATTTTTCAATAGATATCTTTAGTCTTTCAATTTGGTGCTAATATAATAATTTTGTTTGAGGATGTGTGGACTACAGCCACTCATATTGATTTGAACTATTCACACAAAACATGGAATGTTTTAATGATTTGTTTAGTAAAAATATATGATATATATTTAATAATAACGATATAAGAATTACATTATATCGATATATTAATATATTTAATTTTAATTATTTATTTCAATATGATAATATGATAGATATAATGTTATTGCATACGAACTACCTACAATCACCAAGAACGATGTATTCTATTGCATAAATATATAACCTATATAATATTATAATATAAAAATAATTAATATACATGAAATTTATATCATGGATTATTTTCATGAAATCATGATGTAATTATAATGACAAAAGATATAACAAATAGATACACATACGAAGAAAAAAATGAATATTATCCAATGCATAACCCTATTGTAAAATTATAAATAAGGGTGTAATATTAGGTAATAATAAAACCATATATAGTATTATATATAACACCATGTTTATGTAAAATTTTTATTATGAATATAAATACTGTCCCGACCCATCCCCTGAGGCCCGTGTCATGACAACCCCATGCATGCCTTCCACATGCCATGGACTGGCGACTAGAACTGAAAGGTGTATTCCCTAAAAAACATGAATTCATTTCCTTTTTGACCTGTAAGCTCACACAAGAAAGGACAAAGTATGATACAAGCACAATGTAACCAATAATATAAACATGATGTGTACAGAAAGTATAGGGTTCCATAATACAATCCAAACTGAAATGAACAAGTAAACCGGGAAAGTACATGTAAACTAAAAATAGCTATTGGGATCACCCACAAAGGATCCTACCTGAACGGTAGGTACAACTCTCGAACAGTAGTCTCTACAGTATGCCTCATATAATTTCCACCTCTGAGCTACCTCCAGTCCTGGTACTCGCTTCCTCAGTCAGCATTTTTCTTCTTCAAAACAAAACACAACAAGGTGCAGGAATAGATCGTGTAGGGGTGATGATGATGATACTCATTAGGGACCCTGAGACCCTCGAAGGTCTCACAAAATCTAGAAAGGATAAACCACAAAGCATGAAAACAACTGAAAACCCTATATAGGTATATGATAATACATATACCTAAGTTGTCAAGTATACCAATATCAATCACGAGGAAACACAAGACCCAACTCAAATCCCAAAGCTCAAATGTTCCATGAAGGAATGAATAACACAGAGGTAAAGACTTAGCTCACACAAGGTATAACTTATGTACGGTAGTAAAGATGAATAGATGTAACTATTGAATCATCATACTCTATTGAGAGGCAGACCCATGTAGGATCCTAAATCATCAGACCCACGTTGGATCCTAGTACACCTGATATAACATCCCACCTTTTTATCACACAAATATTCATTAAATTATACAAATCCTAGGAACTTTAAGGTTTAGTGTCTTGGAAACCAGGAACTTAATACATTAAAACATAAAACATTCTTTTTAAAAACTAGAAAGGATTATTCATTTGTTCATCCTAAGTTCAATACAGCATCTCATAACCTGGGGACATACATTAATAGAAAATGTGAGCAGAAGGCCCAGTAAGGGAAACAATGGAAACATTTTACATTTAAACTTGAGATACATCAAAAGTCACGAAAAATAACTTTAAGGCATGAGAAAGAGATCATGAGGCATATCATAATAAAAACAACGTGTTTCCTAAATTGAAGATGTGGCTACAACATTTAACTTTGAAAATCATGAACATATCACCAAGGTAATCCCCATGGTGTCATTAAAAATTACCAAGGTAAACCCACAGGTATCGTTAAAATTGTAATTATTAGAGATTACATCATTACCCAATGCATTGGAGCGCTGTCAGGGAGAACCCTTAAATTTTCCTTTATTATCATTTGATCCACATATATCATCATCAAAAATTTCATAAATAACCTGTATGACATAAATTAAATGGGTTTAATTTCATAACGTTTTAAAAACTTCTTTAACGACATGATCTTTATGTCACTTTAAACCCACGGAAAAGGAAAGAGAGTCTCATGTATGTAAATCCCAGAATTTAAAATAGTAAATTTTGATATATATGTGAATAAACTTATAGAAGAATGATATTTGAGTATTCAATATATAAAACAAAATATTTTTAGAAAAAGAGAGAGACATTTTGAGACGGAAATTCAGCAGCATAACGGCTATGTTATAGGGTTTTAGAAAACATTGAAAAGAGAGGGGACATGGGTCACCCACTCATAAATGATCCATAAAACAGTAGAGGGATATAATATAAAGGATTTAATAACATGGTATTAAAATATTAAATATATACCATATGAAATGAAGAACATGGAAGGAAGACAAAAATAAGATTTCTTTTCTGAAAATTCGGCAGCCTCACGACGCCACTTAAACTTCAAAAAAATGAATTGACGAGATAAAATAGGGTCTCTAATCATATGAACACAAAATATCAGTATGATAGATATAGATATGATACCCCTACATAATAAAAATGAACTTTAAAGACTTGACATGAAAATAAAATTTGAAAATGAGAAGGGTGAAAGAATCCCTTAAAAATTCGGCAACCCAACGACGTCACTTAAACTTCAAAAAAATGAATTTACCAGGTCAAATAGGGTATCTAATCACATGAGAATAAAATATTAGTATGATAGATATAGATATCATAACCCAAAATAATAAAAAGGAACTAGAATTACTTGACAAGAAAATAGAACTTGAAAATGAGAAGGGTGAAAAAATCCGTTACAAAAATTTCGGCAGCATAACCGCACCTCTTAAACATTCATAAAACGAAATGATGAGATTAAGAGGGGATTTATCATCATATGAACATGAAAAGTGCAGTAAGAGTAATATAAATGAACATCCTCTAACATAAGAACATGGATCATAAAAGAAATGACTTAAAAGAGAGTATTTGAAAAGAAAGGGAGAGGTTGGATCCCTTACCTTAAAACGTAACTCTTAAAACTCGAAGGATGGGACTTTGAGGGCTTGGGAGAACTTTGGGAGGACTCTTTGGGAGGTAATGAGACCAGATCTTTGTCGGGGGAGAGTTGGGATGGAATAATAAAGGAGGAAAGGGTTGGTATTTATAGGGAAAGGGAGGTGATACTTTAATAATTTCAAGGGACACCTCAATAGTGGTTTTGGAAAAACCATGGGCTTTCCCATGGTATTTGACCATGGTTTTGGCCACATGGGACCCATCATACAATATTTCATCCCCTTTAGTCGACCATCCCATTAAATAACTCATGAAATCATCATGATACAGTCATGATGTCATTAAACATACCGAAACCCTAAAACTATATTTTTACTATTCACTGAAAATTCAACATTTTCCGAAAACTCCCAAAAATTTATCTTAACATAATATCAATTCTATGAATTCAAAAATAAACCCCATTTTATAAAAATATTTTTCTAAATATTTTTAATTTAATTTTTAAATAAAAACACTATTCACCGAAAATTCATTTTTTTCTGAAAAAACCCCAAAAATTACCATAACATAATATCGATGCTATAAGTTCAAAAATAATGTCCATTTTATAAACATAATTTTCTAAATATTTTTAATTTTATTTTTAATTAAAAAACACTATTCACCTGAAAAAACTAATACTTGACTAATAATTATTGAAAGAATTATTTACCTATTATATTGAATCACACTACTTAAACAAGGTGCCTAAATTATATTAATACTTTCTTTAAGTGAGATTACTAATCCATTTGGTCACATTACTAATCCTAAGCATAAAATCACTATTCATAATTTATTATTCATCAAAAATTCAGTTGATCTTATTAGACATTAGATTTCATACTGAACAAATTTGAATAAGACCATTTTTTGAAAATCATTACACATCATTAATTATTTAAGGTTTACATAAATATTTTAAAATATCCTTTTTTTTAATTCATCAATAAAAAAAATACTATATTCATTCAAACATTTGAAAACTCACAAACTTCACCATAAGAATAAAACACAATTATATCTATAACATAGGATTATGGTCTCCTTACATAACCCCTTATAACCCCAGTATAGGAACTAAGTGTAAGGTGTGATAAGGTGAGAGAATATGAAGGCGGCTCGGCCAACATCGCACGGGTAGTAATTTCTACCAGTTTTAACTTCTCATGAAGTTGATTCCATTCTAGCTTCACACGATGAAGTTCGGGTTGGGTTTGGTCCAGAGCAAATCCCAGTGGTGCTACCTCATCCCCATGTTCTGTTAGATGGGATTCGATCGGTCCAAGACTACTGGATGAGGCCATCGAATCATCTTTCTATATTAATTAACCAAGATCATTTGTATTTAGAGACAATATTTGCAACATTCAGTTTCCAACGGTCATACTAACTAACAGTCATATAATATTCAAAACCAAACAGTCTCATTTTAATTATACTCATGTTTCAAATGAAACAGTTTTGATGGGTATAAAAAAATAACACACAAAATTAGGAAACAAGATTTATTCAAAATTTTGGGTCGTTACACTCTTTCCCCATTAAGAAATTGCATCCTCACAATTTTTAAAATTGGGCTTGGAAATTTCATTGAAATTCCCACATCAGAAAAAGAGTCAGTAACACTATTACTTTAAAAGAAAGAAAAGGAAGTACAAAGGCCACCCGGGTTAACCCATACTATTATTTCATGTAGGAAAACATGAACATGGAATGGGAAAAAGGGACACGTTCTGAGGGAGAGTGATAGAAAACATGATTAGGAGAAAGTTAACAAAAATAAAATCACAAACTTATGATGGGTTAAATGGTATTTGATTTCCTAGTAGGAAACGTTAACAGACAACGTTTTTGTTTTATGTTCCTTTTCCTATTTTTGAGGAATTCATTGACTACATAGAATAAAAACACAAGGAAATATATTTACATTCAAGTATAGTTTCATCCCTTAATAAGTTTCTACCAAAACTAATCTTTTTCCAAAACTATGAGCATTAAAAAAACACTTGGTCTCATCAAAAGCACAAGAATATTCTTCTGGAAAATCACATAATCCACCAAATATTAACTATATATTTCTTCTATATTTAAAAATTATCTCAAAAACAAAAAGGGTAAGATAAAAAAACTCTTCCAAAATAAAGAACCCCATATGAATAGAAACTACTTTTAAATCATAAAAATTTCACGGTACTACCCAAAGTTCATCATAGACCATTCCATAAATAACTGTCCTTAAAATTCTTCAAAATAAACCAAACTAAGATTGAAACCGAAATACAACAAGGATTTGATAACATTGTCTTCCAAAATAAACTTCATCATTCATCTCCAAACAACATCAACCACTCCTAACATCTTATAACAAAAGTAGCTAACCTAAACATATTTTCCCAAAAATAGGTTAATAATTTCCATAAGTAACCTATATTACCATAAGTTCACCTTAAATTCATCGAATCTTCAAAATATAAGTCAAACTTTATTCCTCAAATAAAATACCGTAGTAATCTATTTAGCTCGATCATATAGGGTTCACAAAATAGTGAACGTCTTCGAAAATAATGATAATCTTTTAATCCCCAAATCATCCTTTTTTTTAAGAAGGACATCTTCATAACATCAACATGTGGTACATTACAATAGATGTGTTCCTTGATGATATAAAACCATCTTAGGTAGTGTCTCGATGTTCTTAGAAAACATTAAGGATATGCTTATAGAGCAGAAACTAAAATACAACATGACATAGACAATTATTGTGAAGAAGTTACATGTACTCTGGTCATCATGATCCATCTCAGCATAGGACTTGCATTGTTCCCTTATCCTTGAATATTGTTGATGCTCATCATGCTTCGCATCCATTCCAAGAGAGCATTGCCTTGCATAATGTCCAACTTCTCTACATTTACAACATTGAAAAGTATAAGGTACATTAGATCGAACCTTATCTATATTCATCACATTTTCCATTTTTTTAAAGCAATTAGCTACTTTATGCCCTATCACCCCACATTGAAAACATCTCCCGGTTCCTTTGTGACATTCCCCTTGGTGCCTCATTCCACACTTTTTGCTAAAAGGAAATTGGGTCTTCTTTCCCTTATAAACATTATCAGATGAACATCCTTGAGACTTCGTCTTCTTTTTCCATGATGAATTTGGGCATTCAACTAGGAACCAATTATTAAT
The DNA here is from genome assembly GCA_963277665.1 of Viscum album. Classification (NCBI taxonomy): domain Eukaryota; kingdom Viridiplantae; phylum Streptophyta; class Magnoliopsida; order Santalales; family Viscaceae; genus Viscum; species Viscum album. The sequence goes on along the minus strand of OY728126.1, from coordinate 1,045,084,752 downwards.
TGTGATTTTTGATAGCTGGTTTTGCATAATAAAAATATGTTCAACTTGATCTCTCGTCATCTCTGTCACATTAACAGAGCAATCTTCACATTTCCTATCATATTGATTTTTGGGACACGTTCTTCTATTTCCCGCCATTAACTACAAAAAGAAAGTATAATTATGGGGCTTAAATAATTAACCAATAATCATGAGAAGGAAACATAAAACATATAAGGATAAACTTGTAGAAGAATAGTATACCCTAACTTGTGATCCCCTAGGTTCCAATCTAGGTTATCCATGGTCATATATTCTTATGTGAATCTTTATTTTATTTTATCATTGATCCTTTAATAATGGTTCATACTAAGCTTAAGAATTTACCAAAGCATATCTCCCGGGAGTTTCGTAACCAAGAGTGAAGCCAGGCCCGTTGTCGTGTACCAGTTCCCGTTCGAGTCTAGATCAAAGCGGTGTTTTCGGGTTTTACCCCTATGTACATCTGTGCCAAAGCCACCTCTACCAGCTCGTATCGAGACAGATATTAATTTGCTTGACAAACAACTTACTCAATACTCACCGAAATACTAGGAAGATTTATTATATTTAAACATTTCTATAGGATTCTTCCTAATGTTTTCATATCTTAATTTCTATAAATAACTAAACCATCCTTTGATACCAACTATAATATCTCACCTTTTTAGCACATAAACTTTCATTATATTATACAAAACCGAGGATCTTTATGGTTTAGTGTCTTGGAAAACAGAAACATAATACATGAAAAAATTAAACATTATTCTTAAACACTTGAAAGGATTCTTCAATTTTTCATCCTATGTTCATTACATCATCTCATAACATGGGGACATACATCTAAAGAAAGGGTGAGCATAAGGCCCGGTAAGGGAAATAAGGGAATCATTTTACATGTAAACATGTGATACATCAAAAGTCATGAAAAATAACTTTAAGGCATGAGAAAGAGATCATGAGGCATATCATAATAAAAACAATGTGTTTCATAACATGAAGATGTGGCTACAACATTAAACTTAGACAATCATGATCATATCACCATGGTAAACCCCAAGGTGTCATTAAAAATTACCATGGTAAACCCCAAGGTATCGTTAAAATTGTAATCGTTAGAGATTACATCATTACCCAATGAAGTGGAGCGCTATCAGGGAGCACCCTTAAATTTTCTTGTATTATCGTGTGACCCACATATATCATCATCAAAAATTTCATAAATAACCCATATGGAATAAAATAAATGGGTTTAATTTCATAACGTTTTAAAAACTGCTTTGAAAACATGATCTTTATGTCACTTTAAACCCACTGAAAAGGAAAGAAAGTCTCATGTATGTAAATCCAAGAATTAAAAATAGAATATTTTGATATATATGTGAATACCCTTATAGAAGAAATAGCTTTTATTATTCACTAAATAAAACAAAATAATTTGAGAAAAAGAGAGAGACATTTTGAGGCGGAAATTCAGCAGCATAACAGCTATGTTGTAGGGTTTTATAAAACAATGAAAAGAGAGGGGACATGGGTAACCCACTAATAAATGATCCATAACATAGTAGGGGGCAGAATATAAAGGATTTAAGAACATGGTAATGAAATTTTAAAGATATACCATATGAAATGAAGAACATGAAAGGAAGACAAAAATAAGATTTCTCTTATGAAAATTCGGCAGCCTAACGACGCCACTTAAACATCAAAAAAATGAATTGAAGTGATAAAATAGGGTCTGTAATAATATGAAAATAAAAGGTAATTATGATAGATATAGAGATAATACCACAATATAATAAAAAGTAACTTGAAATACTTGACAAGAAAATAGAATTTTAAAATGAGAAGGGTGAAAGAATCCCATAAAAATTCGGTAGCCCAACTACGTCACTTAAACTTATAAAAAATGAATTAACAAGGTCAAATATGGTATCTCATCATATGAACATAAAATATCAGTATAATAGATATAGAGATCATACCCCAACATAATAAAAATGAACTTGAAAGACTTGACAAGAAAATAAAACTTGAAAATCAGAAGGGTGAAAGAATCCGTTACAAAAATTTCGGCAGCCTAATGGCGCCACTTAAACATTTATAAAACGAAATGATGAGAGTAAGAGGGGATCTATCATCATATGAAAATGAAAAGGGAATTAAGGGGAATATAAAAGAACATCCTCCAACATAAGAACATGGAGGATAAAATAAGTGACTTAAAAAAGAGTATTTGAAAAAGAGAGAGGTTGGATCCCTTACCTTAAAACGTAGCTCTTAAAACTCGAAGGATGGGACCTTGAGGGCTTGTGGGCACCCTGGTAGGACTCTTTGGGAGGTAATGAGACCATATATTAGTTGGGAGAGAGTTGGGAGTGAAAAATAAAGGATGAAATGGTGGGTATTTATAGGGAAAGGGAGGTGATACTTTAATAATTTCAAGGGACACCTCACTAGTGGTTTTGGCCACATGGGACCCCTCAAAAAATAAGTCATCCTCTTCAGTCGACCATCCCTTAAATTATCTCATGACATCATCATGATGCAATCATGATGTCATTAAACATACCAAAATCCTAAAACTGTATTTTTACTATTCACTGAAAATTCAACTTTTTCCAAAAACTCCCAAAAATTTATCATAACATAATATCAATGCTCTGAATTAAAAAATAAAATCCATTTTATAAAAATAATTTTCTATATATTTTTTATTTAATTTTTAAATAAAAACACCATTCACTGAAAATTCATTTTTTTCAAAAAAAAACCCCAAAAATGCCTTAACATAATATCGATGTTATAAGTTCAAAAATAAAGTCCATTTTATAAAAAGAATTTTCTGAATATTTTTAATTTAATTTTTAAATAAAAAACACTATTCTCCTGAAAAAACTAATACATGACTAATAATTAATGAAACATTTATTTACATATTTTATTGAATCACACTTTTTAAACAAGGTGCCTAAATTATATTAATACCTTCTTTAAGTGAGATTACTAATCCATTTGGTCACATTACTAATCCGAAGCATGAAATCACTATTCATAATTTACTATTCATCAAAAATTAAGTTGATCTTATTAGACTCAAAATTTCTTACTGAACACATTTGCAGAAGACCATTTTTTGAAAATCATTACACGCCATTAATTCTTTAAAGTTTACATAAGCATTTTAAAATATCCTTTTTTAAAATACATCAATAAAATACATCCTATATTCATTCAAACATTTGAAAACTCACTAACATCACCATAAGAATAAAAACAAAATTTTATTTATAACAAAGGATTATGGACTCCTAACATCGCCCCTTATAACCCCAGCATACGACCAAAGTGTAAGGTGTGATAAGGTGAGGGAATCTAAGGGCGGCTTGGCCAACATCGCATTAGTAGTAATTTCTATCAGTTTTAACTTCTCGCAAAGGCAATTCTGTTCTATCTTCACACGATGAAGTTCGTCTTGGGTTTGGTCTAGAGAAAAGCCCTGTTGGGATACCTTCTTTCCCAAGTTCTGTTAGATGGTCTTCGATCGGTCCAAGACTACTGGATGAGGCCATCAAATCTTCTTTATATATTAATTAACCAAGATCACATGTATTTAGAGACAATAGTCTCAACATTCAGTTTCAAACAGTCATACTGACTAACCGTCATATAAAATTCAAAACAGAACAATCTCATTTTAATTGTATTCATGTTATCAAATGAAACAGTTTTGTTGAGTATAAAAAATAAAATAACACACAAAATTAGGAAACAAGATTTATTCAAAATTTAGGGTCATTACACCAGACCTGTGTAGGATCCTAGAGTAGTCCACATGGATTCCTAGAGCGGATCCAAGTGGGATACTAGAACACATACCCATGAAAGATCCCAAAGCACTGACCCACATAGGATCCCCTTCTCATGTTATATCTAGCCACATGGATCCCACACTAAGCTCACTTGATTCTGGGAGGGTCTACTTGTCAAGCCACAAGTCTATACTCTAACTGCTACAGTGTCCCACGAAGAAGTGTCCGAAAGGACCACCACGTACTAGGAGTCTCAACACAATATATGATGCATCTATTGAACACCTATTCTGTATGTTACTGGCCTTTTAGTCCCAAGGCCCCGTTTAGAATCATGTTCGATCCATCACGGTCATACCCCAAAATTATCCAAAAAACAACTAGGGTATACAAAAGGACCATATCGATCCAAGGATTCTGGAAACATAGATGGTTCATCAAATGGACTCTTGTAGGTCATGTTATAGTAGAAAGAGTGATCAAATTGGGAGGATTAAAATTCAAACATAAAATAAATCTAGTTTTTTATTTCCTCCCACGTAAAGTCAGAAAAGTAAAAACCACCTTCGACCTACTACGGTCGATGTGATGGTATCCATAAGTGAATATCGGCGCTGCGAGATCAACAAGACACTCAAATTTCAATTCTGAGCACCGGTTCAAAAGTTACAAAAACCCACTCACATTCTTACATAAACTACATAAGAAACATCAGAAAAACATTCTGGGCTCTCCAGTTCTCAGAATCAAGTACCATCAGAAATTGCAGACTCAAATATTTCTATATAATTTAAAAAAAATTACATAGAATTTTCGGGCCTTTACAATCTCCCCACCTCAGGGCTTTGCATCCTCGAAAGCCACCTCACAAAAACTAGGAATCCAAGTGTGGGTATGGAGCATGAATCTGATCCACTCGCTCCCACATGCTCTCCTAGAGGTTCTCATGCTGCTATCATACACACACTAAAGGTATTGATCGACCACAAAGGAATCTATCCTATCAATCATCAATCTCCACTGGAACCTCCAAAAACGTCACCCCATCATCGATGTCAAGCTCTCCCCATTCAATGATTTGTAATGGGTCCTGCACATATCTCTTTAGATGGGATACATGGAAAACATCGTGCACCAAGTGCAACTGATGTGGAACAGCTATGAGGTAATCCACCTCTCTAACTCTAATGAGGAATTGAAAGGGACTGATGAACCTTAGAGATAACTTGTCTCCTGGGCCAAATCTCCATAAACATCATCGAGGTGAGACCTGTTGAAAGACGTGGTCACCATCCTCAAACTTCTGAGGTCTCTATCTTCTATCCGCATAAGAATTATTCCTGCTCTGTGTAGTATTTGTCCACTCCTGGATGATCTGCACCTTCTCTATGGTAGCCCATACCTTCTCTTGTCTTATGAGTGCTGACTCCCCTGGGATAGTCCAGCATAAAGGCGATCAGAATGTTCGGCCATACAGATCCTCGAATGGTGCCATCCCAATGGTGGAGTGATAGTGATTGTTCTATGAAAACTCCATAAAGGGAAATTGATCCTCCCATCTACGACCAAAGTCGAGGATGCAAGCACACATCATGTCTTTGAGGGTCTCTATGGTTCTCTCTGTATGTCCATTTATATGAGAATGGAAGGTGGTGCTCAAAAGAAGTTGCCTCCCGAAAGACTCCTGAATCCCCTTCCATAGCTCAGAATTGAAATGTGCATCATGATCGGAGACAATCATCGAGGGTACTCCATGTAGCCTCACAATCTCTTGCTCATAGAGGCATCACAAGCTCTCTATTGAACCCTACTATCTGATCAGTAGGAAGTGAGCCGACTTGGAGAGTCGGTCGACGATCACCCTGATAGAATCATGACCCCTACATGTAGGTGGATGTACTGTCAGGAATTCCATGGATATTTCGTCCCACTTCCACTCTGGGACCTCTAACGGTAGAACTAAGACTACTGGTACCTGATGCTCTGCTTTCACTTGATGACAAGTGAGGTACCGAGAGACAAACTCTACTACTTCTTTCATCATTCCTGGACACCAGTGCTATTGTTGGAGGTCCTCGTATATCTATTCCACTATTTGATGTAACGTTAGAGGGGATGTGAGGAACTCCCTAAAAAAATTCTACGGAAGAAACACTGGTACCATGGTACGTCCTCTTAAAGAGATGATGTGCTTCCCACCTTCATAATATCCATTAGGCTTTCATCCTGTGGATATCTGAGCACATCGAGCCTCGCAGTCAATGTCTTCACGTTGCGCCTTCATGACTCGCTGATGGAGTGGGTGAGTGACTGTAAGAGACTGAAGAAAAGATGATTTATATTGATCCACAAAGAATATATGCAAGGAGGCCAACTACTCCATCACCCCTACTTGAATCAGATTACCAGATCTCCTGATGAGTTCATCTGATACAAAGTTCCCCTTCTCAGGAGTATAGATTATCTCGAAGTAATAGTCCTGGAGGAACTCAAGGAAACATCATTGTCTCCGGTTCAGGTCCTTCTGTGAGAATATATACCTGAGAGTCTGGTGATTAGTGTAGACAATTAAATGCTCTCCCATCAGATAGTGTCTCCATATTATCAATGCAAAGACCACTGCTGCTAACTCAAGGTCATGGGTAGCGTAGTTCTTCTCATTCTATCTCAGCTATCGAGAACCTTATGCGATAACAACTCATTCTTGATTCAGGACATATCTGAGCCCAATCCCTGATGCGTCCTAGTAGAATACATACACAATGACATCCTCCAGAATCCTCAAGATTGGGGAACTAGTCAGCCTCTACCTCAACTCCTGAAAACTCCGCTGGAATCTCTCCGACCACCTGAAGGGTTTCCCCTTCTTTGTTAGTGCTGATAAAGGTGCTGCAACTCTGGAGAAATATGGCTCCAAACTCCAGTAGTATATGGCCAAACCTAGGAAACTTTGTACCTCCGTCACACTCCTGAATAAATCCAAAGAAAGTACCACCTCAATCTACACTAGATCCAAAAAAAAGACATCCTCTGAGATGACATGTCCCAGAAATTGAACTTCTCGGATCCTGAACTGGAACATAGAGAGCTTAACATAAATACGGTGCTCTCGGAGTGTGTCCAGAACTATCTGCAAATTATAGGTATGCTCCTCCTCAGTAGATGAGTAGATCTTAATGACCTCTATGAAGACCACCGCAAAGTGATCATGATATGCTTGGATCTGAGCTCTCCCTGTCCACCTGATCCATGTGGTCGGGGTGGAACACTTGGTGGTGGTTGCAGCAACACCTTGAATCAGCGCCCACCGCCAACTGCTCGACTAGCTCCTCTGCCATGTCTGCCTGCTCCCTGTGGACATCCTTAGAGGAACCTCTGTCTCTACCTGGGTGGTCCTTCCACTGTCTTCTGATCATCCGTACAGTGGGTCTGGTAGTCATGAGCCATGTGACCCTTCCTACAGCATGCGTTACATTGCCTTCTCCTTGCATGACTGGATCTGTCTCTGGTGCCCCGCACAACCGACCCTGAATCATGTGGTCATCCACCTGTAGGTCTTGTCCTCTTGGAACTCATTGACATATATCTTATGGAATCTACATAAGACTCTGCTACATGATTCCCAGTGGTGGGTCTTGCTACTGGGGACTGCTCAGCAAGAAAACTCTTCACTTAAAGGGCTCTATCTAACACCCCTGACTATGTGAGGATGATGATAGAAATCATCAATGCCTTGATCTCCCACCTGATTCCCTGATCGAAGGTTTGGGACCTGAAAAATTGGTCTGTCACAATATCGGTGGAGTAGCGTGATAGGTTGGTGAACCTCACAGAGTGCTGAGCCACAGTCATGTAGCCTTGCTGCGGATTAAGAAGCTTATGTATGTGCAATGCGTGAAAGGTCGGTGGGACTATATCTGCCCGAAATATGCTCTCAAAGTCTTCCTAGAGAAGTGTCACCTCATCGTGAACCTAGAGCATCATGCCCCACCATCATCCTACTGCTTCCTTTAGAAGACTAGTGGCAAGGATCACCATGTGATCAGTTGGTATCTCTAACAGTCGGAAGACTCTCACCACAACCTCCAAACAATCCTCAGCTACCTGTGGGACTGTCACACCCCTGACCCTGGGTGGACACTGGTACCGGTACTCATGCAACATTCTCATGTAGCGCGCACTCTCCGCTGCTGGGGTAGGTGGCATCGGTGACCCAATGAGTACTGTAACTACTGGTGCATCCGCTGGTAAATATACTGATAAATGGCACTGCACCGAGGCATCGTCGCTCAATGGGATGTCATCACATACTCTTCCTAGAACCCTAGTTGGCTATCTATGTATAGGCATTCTAAAACGATATAGGTGCGCCATGGATAATAAGTTATACATGGTGAGCTGAATCAAAGATATCACAAAGAAAACTTTTTTAAAAGAGACACACAATCCATGTTTTCGTGCACTGATTTATAAATCATAAGTTAGGGTCCTAGTATATGGATATGTCTGCCACCGCACCAACACAGAATTCCCTAAACTGATAACCAGACACATAACACTGAACACTATTGTTGTTTAAGGGACCAGAGTATAATGTTCTATGGTAGAACCGACTCCATTGATTCTAATTTTTCATGACCCGTCCCTTGGGGCTCATGCTGTGACTACACCAAGCCTGCCTTCCATAGGCCAAGGGCTGGAGACTAGCACCAAAAGGTGTATTCGCTAAAAAAATGGGAAGGCACTGCCTTTTTATCCTGTAATCTTACACAACTATGAACAATGTTGGATAAAAGCATAAATTAACCTATAATGTAAACAAGGTGTGTACAGAAAATAAAGGGGGCCTGAATACAAGCCCAAATGAAAAGAACAAGTAAAACTGGAAAGTACAAGTAAACTGAAAAAAACTCCTATGATCACCCGCCAAGGACCCTAACTAAAGGGTAGGTATAGCTCTCAAATAGTTGTCCCTACGATACGCCTCGTCTAATGTCCAGCTCCGAGCTCCCTTCAGTCCGCGTACTCTCGTCCTCTGTTAGCATTGTCTGTCATCTGAAAAAAACACAACAAGGTGTGGGCATAGCCCATATAGGAGTGAGTATAATGATACTTAGTAGGGACCCCAAGACCCTCAAAGGTCTCACAAAATCCACAAAGATAAACCACAAATCATGAAGATAGTGGAAAACCATACTTAGTTATATTCCCACACATATACCTATGTTGTCGAGTATACCCATCTCTATCATGAGGAAACATAGGATCAAACTCAAATTCCAAAGCTCCATTTTTCCACAAATGAAGGAATACAACAAAGGTAAAGGCTCATCTCACACAAGGTATTGCTTAGGTACGGTAGTAAAGATGATTAGATCTAACTACTGAATCAAATTACTCTAATGAGAGCCAGACCCATGTAGGATCCGAAATCATCAGAACAAAATAGGATCCAAGTATAGAAGACTGACATAGGATCCTAGAATAGTCCCAGATGGATTCTTGGAGCGGATCCAAGTTGGATACTGGAACACAGACCCACGTATGATCTTAAATCATAGACCCACGTAGGACCCCCTTCTCATGATACAGCCAGCCACATGGTTCCCTCACTAAGCTCTCTTGATTCCGGAAGGGTCTTCTCCTCAAGCCATAGGTTGATACTCCAACTGCCAGGATGTCCCACGAAGAATTATCCAAGTGTACTGCCATATAATAGCGGTCTTAACGCAATTAAAGGTGCATCAATCAAACGTCTGATCTGTATGTTATTGGACATTTAGTCCTAAGAGGTCGGTTGGATTCATGTTCGATCCAACCCTGTTGTACCCCAAAAGTATCCAAATCTCATGTGGGGTATACCAAAATGACTGTCTCGATCCATGTTTTCATACGCCATAGACGGTTCGTCAAACGGGCGCTCGTAGGTCATGTTATAGCTGAAAGAGTGATCAAATTGGGAGGATTAAAATTTAAAAATAAAGTAAATATAGTTTGTTTTGTTTTATCCCATGAAAAGTACAAATACTAAAAACCACTTTCAACCTACTTTGGTTTAAGTGAAGGTCCCCTTAAGTGATTTTATTCACTACGAGAACAACCATACCTCATATTTCAATTCCAAGCACCGGTTCAAAAATTATAAAAACCTGCTCATACGCTTACTGAAAGTACTTAAGAAACTTCAGAAAAACATTATGGGCTCTCCTGGCCTCAGAATCAAGTACCGTTAGAAACTGAAGACTCAAATATTTCTATATAATTTCCTAAAAAAATTACATGGAATTTCTACTTCATTAAATGTACATTATATCGGTGGTTTGAATGAGTACAATGAGAGTCTAAACAGAAGGTTTGGGAATTTCATCCCACTTTTTATTTCCATTACATACAAGATTTACTCACTACCCATTCACTTTTTTGGTTTGCATAATGACCATTGGATGTATTATAGAATTAATATTATAAAATTTATAGGAATTTACATATCTATTTTTTGATATTTCATTCACAGTATTTATGATTAAAATGTTACCAAATCAGTAATGTAATTGTGTCTCTCTTTTCCAAGATTGAGACACATTCAATGTTATGGACTTATATTTTCTCATGGGTTGTATGTAAAAAAATAGAAATTTTATATAATGAACATATTTTTTTCATTATACATTAAGAGAGTATATTTTCATTTTCTGACATGGGGAGAATGATTGACTTTTACCCAGTGGTAAGAGTTTATTAATAAAATATCATCAATTTTAGAGATTATATGTGTTTATGATTTAATTGATGAAATATTATGAACCATTTTATAATAACCCTCATCAAATTAATTCTCCAATGGTTATTCTGCTTATAGTCAAGAATTGGGGACATTTTTTCCACTTATTGATAAATATGAATGTAAAATTTGTTATTTAGAGAGCCTGAATATACCCTCACTTTTGTCAAAAATATATATTCCATGAAAACAATGTTTATAAACAAGGATTCAAATAATATTCTACTAATATCATAAAATCATTAAAATACATTACTATAATTTCTTCTTTAAGAAGTTTTTTAAATGGAAATTCTTGTTTCCTTTTGAATGGGTGATTTTTATAATACATTTTATCATGAAAAAGTAATGTTATTTTTACCTCATATGAAATGTAGAGATTTACCCTTTGTCATTTCATTGAATCTTATGTTTCTTGATTAATAGGTTACTTTTTTTTGAATTTTTTGGAATCTAATTTTCAATGAAATGGTTTTCAAATTTTTTTCAATATTTCAATATATGTTTTCTATATATTTTCCTTGGATTTTTTTTTCAAGAATATTTTGATGATTATTTTACAAGTTTTAAAGGAAACTTTTATTTATATTTATTCCAAACTACATTTATATTTTTTCAAGTGAAATGTATTTCAAAATCATATCAATTGATATTTAAAGTATTTCAATACATTTCAGAAAAAACTCTAATGGGATTATTATTTAAAAATCATTTCCCTAGAAGAAAGGATTGTTTCCTAAATAAATTTAGTCAAATTATCATTCCATGTTATATTCCATCTTAGATAAAATACTTGATGTTTCTAATTAACTTCCTGGAGATCACACAAAGGATCTGTTAACATTATTACTATTAATGGATTTTATTTATTGAATTATGTTTATGAATATAAATCTTCATTCATTAGTTATATGATTTTTGATATATATTCCTCTACCAAGGGATTTATGTTTTTGAAACCCACTGCTATTTTAATTGGTTACTCTTTCGTGAATTTTTTATAAAAACTTCACCCTTTTCAAAGGTTTTGTTGTGATGAAATTTTTATTATACCCATTTAATTTCATGGGTTATGATTTCATGTTTATAAAACATATCTATTTTTATAGGACATAATATAATGAATGTTCAATTTTTTGGAACATGTACGAATGATGTTATTATAAAATGGTTCAGACCTATATATCCCTCCAATGAATTTAGTAATGATATATGTTTTATGTGATAATAGGGTACACAGTATGGTATCCCAATCCCCAAAAAAGGGGGAACACGAGAGGTCATACGAATCCCAAAACGAAATATACACAAGAGGAAATCCCAAGCCCAAAACATGAGGGTACATGGGAGGACATCCCATGCCCGAAACCAGAGGCTACATGGGAGGGAATCCCAAGCCCAAAGAAGGTAAAATGTTGACTATCGCAGTACTAAAATGATACTAATGACTTATTATGTATCACAGACATATTATTTTCAATACATCTGTGTTTTCCACAATTCAATGATTTATTCATATTTTATGATGTCATGGATTATATTCCTAATTTTCCTAGGGTTAATGACTTTCCAAAAACTATGAATTATACAGTGATTTAGGATTATGATCTTCGATATGTAGTGTATGATCTTATAAACAAATGATCACGTGGTCATTCTCATATTGTCATGTTTATGCCTATATTTCACCATGGTTTACCCTAACCAAGCATCATATATCACCCTCATTATGTTTTCTTCCACATGTTATGAACATATGTATTTTGTGTGATGTTTCTAAGAAGGGTGATAGTCATGAGGATCGTAGTAGGAGCTAACATAGCTCGATTATGTAACCGTGATTATGTGTCCAGGTTTTCAATTGAATTAAACTAATATGGTCTTTGGGAATATATTTTTATAATGTTTTATGTATTCTGATATAGTTATTTAATGTATATGTAAATTAACACTAGGTTTCTGTACTCCTTTAATCTCCACAAATAATGATCCTTTTATATCATCCAAACCCGAACATAATACCTTCCTATATTCTGTCACCATCTCCTAGATATTACGGTCTTTCTTAAAGACCATCCACTCAGGAAATAAGGTATAACAAAATGCGGTTTTTCAACATTGGTGTACAACTCTAAATGCAAAAATTTCAATTCTATTTTTTCTTATTCTGCTTGTTATAGATTTATGAAATTCATTATAAAATAATTAATTAATTATAATAAAGAATCCAAATTTTTATTATTACTATGGAAAAATAAATATCATGTTCCTCACAAATCACTGGAAAATTAAATAATCATCAACTAGTATATACGATTTATAGGCTCCATTATGGGATATAACTAATTTTTCATTCAAATTATACTTATATCGTAATAAGTAAAACAATAATGGTTATTTGTGATATTTTAATAGTTATAGGGTGATAATATTATTATTTATATTTCATTTTTCATCAGAAAATGAGAAATTCTTGCATTCATATGTACAACCTAACATCTTCATAAATGACACAAATAATTTACCAATGTATATATTAAATAGATCAATAAATACATATATATATGGAATATATATGATATTTATATCATAATAGTTATTATATAGACTATAGAAACATGATCATAGTTCAAGGACCGAAACATTCGATCTGAAACCCTCATGAAAAAAAAGAGTCATCACTGAGAAATGATTATTATAATAATGAATTATTAATAAATTAGTGTAGAAATATTTTAAGTTGTTGGTATATGATATTATAGAAATATAAATGATGATTCAACAAAATTATAATAAATTGGATTTTTTATTCATCAGATTGTAATACTTTTGAAGGTAGCTGGACTGGTGGTAAGAGATTTTCCTCTATTTTTGATTTATATGAGACACATACCATATACACCACATGAAACATTTATGTGGGGCACATAAATCACTTTAATTTATTTTAATGATTATCACATAAAAGTAATGGTTATGTATATCTTCACCCATGGTTCTCCCATTCATGGTGTTTTTATTCGATTGTTAGAAATGTGGAGTGGGTTTTATATCACAATCTCATTATTTTTTATGGTTGATTATCATTATGTTTCCCAATATAATATTTCATGATATCACCAACAATAGTCTCAATAATTTTCTCTTACATTATTTATTTATGTATTTTTCATGTAATAGTACAATTTACCTCTCTATATTACTTAAAATGATAGAGAAATGTTATTGACTAAATCCAAAAAAAATTCTTCTTTAATCAGGAATCATTTCATCCATTTATATGAATTCAATAGATTCTTTTGAAGAATGTGTATAATGTTATAACATGATTTATAAATGTATTTTTTTTTTCATATTTTGATATTTTAATTATGAAAAATTAATGGTATATTCTTATAATTTATGAAATAGTATACAATTGATTATTTTTATCAAAGATATGAATTGTTTTTTAAACATACTAGGAATGAAAAAAAATCCCACTTCAATAACAACTACAGGCTTGGAGACTTCCCTTACAATTTTATAATGTTTTTGAATGAATATTTTTTGTATAATAATTTGCAAATATTGTTGTTATATTTTTGTGATTTTTAAATGAGAAGGGAATTTTTCTAATAAAATATTGAATTTTATCATTCAAATGAATTTTAATTTATGATAACAACCATTGAAGTTACATATGATGAACTGGATATATAATCTAAATATTCCATCATATTCTTTCATTGGATGAAATTTTATTATTAATATGGGATTTTGATGTGACCAATTTATTTTCAATGAGATTTATTATGGTAAAAATATATAATGATTAAAATAGATATTTCCTTTCCACATTTTATTACATGGGATGAATGATTTTTGATCTTAAAGAAAACATATGAATAGACTATGAATATATGAAGGTTGGGAAAGTTATTATATAACCCCCCCCCCCCCCCCCGTAGTTTATTTGACAGTGATGGATATCTGATGAGATAATAAATACTACAATGGGGAGTGAACGTAATTCTGTTAGGGAATTTGTTCAGAATGATAGTGTATGGAGTGAACATTGAGTAATGGTTTTATAGAATATTGAGTGAATCCAATCTACTACAATGCCATGGGATATGATACATTCCAAGAAAAATGATCATATATGATTTTGTATAATCCCAAAATATATCTCCAATCCTAATGTTTTTCATTTATTGATCATATTCATTTATTAAAGTTTTATTCATATTATCTGAACTACTATTCCTTTTCCACGACTTAATATTTCGTTGTATAACTTTCATAGTACTGTTTTCAATTTTTATTCACTAATTCTCAAACACTTATTGTCATGTTATATTTATGTTATTATTGAAATCTACTAAATTTCTCTAAACTGACCATCTTATCTCGCCATTTATTATGTTTCCATTTACAATGAAATGAATTGCGATTTTATTTATGATATATCTATGGAGGGTGATACTTATGAATATAATAGCGAGAGGTGATGTATGTCTCTTATAAATTTATTTCTTATGTATCAATGTTCTGAAAGATACAAGAACTATATTATTAAGGTATATATCATAATATTATTTATTTAATATTCATTTAATATGATTTTGTATTTATATTTGAAAAATAATGGTCACTAAAGTTGGTATCATAGTAGAATTTAATTACAATTTGGAGATTAGGGTTAGAATTAATTGATGAAAAACAGGGGGATTATCGTATATATAGGGTAACATTGTATTCTTTTGGAAATGATCTTGTGTAACCTTGGTGAAATGAATGTTAGAAAAGATGGAATGACCGAAAGAGGTAGAAAAATGAGGGTGACCAATGCGGAACAAGGGAAACGAAAGCGGAAGAGATTCACAACGCATCGCAGATGTGGTCATAGGGGACAAGCAAACCAGATATCTTGATTTTGCTGTATCTCCACCTCTTGTTGATTCCATTCATCCAAAGCAGTTCTGCCATAGGGGTCACGCGAACATTTATTTTTCGCATGACGAGGTTCAGTTTCATGCTTATGATCTCAGTTTTTCTAATTTTGGTAAATTCTTTAAGCGTCATCCCTCTCTGATCTTCCTACAAGAATCATTTGAATCTATTGGATTTGTTGATTTTTAAATCATCCTTCTCAACTCGCTGAATATCGCAATTCAACTTTCCTCTGAAAAATATTTTTATCAACATTGGTCTAGGGGTTCTTGGAGCTTTTCTGGAAGCTCGATGAAAGTCCTAAAATGGTTCCCTATGTTTGATTGTAATACTGAATCCCTGATTGCACCTATTTGGTTAGCTCTTCCAGGTCTACCGATGCATTTCTTCAAGAAAATTTCACTTTTACCTATTGCTAAACTTATCAGAAATCCCATTAAGCTGGATTCTGCAACTCAAAAACTCACAAGGCCTTCGGATGTGTGTGTGTGTGCTGAGGTTGATCTTTCTCAGCACCTGCCTTCCAATATTTGGACCCATAATGGGGATGTGAGATTTTTTCAGGAAGTGGTTTATGAATCCTTACCGAGTTACTGCTCTAATTGTTTACATCTTGGACACTCCCTTGGTAATTGTGGCTCTGTGAAGGACCCTATGAGCAGTCGTATGGTTGGGAAACATTTTATAAATGCAGGAAAATAATTATGGATTGAGAAAGATAAAAGGACTCTTTTTTAATAGATTTAACCCTCTAATACGATGGACCCACTATTGTCCTCATCTATTCTGTATTTCTGCCCAACACAGCCTACATGCGCTAAATATATTATCCATTCTGGGTTTGTGGATGCAGTCAATAATGCTAAACCTTTCACTGACACCCCATGAGCTGTTTTAACCTCTAATGAGCTAGCACAAGAGATTGACTCTATTTTTGGGGATTCTAATCATGTTGATAGTGAGAAAGCATATAAAATTGAGGAGGAATAAATGTGCTCAAGTGACAAAAAAGTTAAGAAATATCTTATTGATCCTGGTGGGTTTATCACTCCACACCCCATGAAGACTCTCAAATTAATTGATTATTATATGTTGAATATAACCATTTTCACTAGATCTCCATGACTTTGAATGGAGGAAACTAAGATCCCTACACAGTCAGTTGTCAAAAAAAATACTTCTGCATCAGAATCCTTTAATGAAAAGGGCTCCTCCACATCCAATTAAGAGGCATCCTACTCTTGGATTGAGGATTGGTAGGATAGAATTAAGCTTAGAAATTTCACTTGGGTTATTACGGAAGGATTCAAGGAGGAATTATACCCTTGGATTGAGGAACAATCAATGTTGTGTTACAAAAGATATTGTAACAAGGAAATATCTGTTGATGAATATCTCATTATCAATGAGAATATGTCGGATAGGGTGTAATATTGAACTTGATTGAAATCAATATTTTCATTATCTCCAGCATCGCTGGGAATATCGCATTCTCACTTATGGTCTGCTTATCAGTTTAGCACATCAATTACAAGATTTTGAAGCCCAGTTTTCTTTTCAAATTGCTGCTTTTATTTGTTTTTCACTGACCCATTTCTTTTAATGGAGTCCTGGGCATTGGGGAATGTCACATGACCTTGTAGGAATGATTTGGAGGTATTCCTCTTCAACTTTTCTCCTCTTTTCCATTTTTCTCTTACTGGTACACGCTCTTTGTACCTCATGTAATCACTTGTCTTTTACATTTTTATTAATAAATTTTGGAGCATTGCTTTGCGCCTTTCAATCTTGATGAAATATATGTTACCTTATATTAAATTAATAAATCAAGATTTATACATTCAATGATTAATTTATCATGACTATATTACTAATCACACTAATTGAAAATTCTTAATGTTCATGTAATGAAATTTTGTTTTATTAAGGGATTGAAGAGTTTGTAATGCATTTGATGATGTGATATGTAAACACCATAATTGTTTTATCATATTTGATAATAATTATATTAATTTTTTTATTTCATAAAAATTATTTAGGAATTTAAAATCATATTCTCATCAATTAGATGTTAAATCTGTTGTGAAAACTCATAATGGTACTATTTTCTCATCTCTAGTATATATTTCCTCTCAAACAGAAGATTGAGGGGATGTCCTTCTAGTAAAACTATTTTTCTCTCTATATTTTAATTTTATGTGTTTATGGGAATGCCTTATATTTCATTATATAACACATATCAATTTATAAGTAATGCAAGCCAGATTTCATATTCTATATGAACCTGGGATTTTTTATCATTATGTGGATGAATAAAAATTTACAAGGAAAATTAAATAAATCATGTTGTTATTAATTAAAACCCATAAAGGGTGTTGATCTATTTTTTATGTGTGATAAACCAAAAATTGTGTATATTCCAATTGTATGGGAGTTTTGGATTTTTTTATGGAAGAGTTTCATAGTCTTCTTCCAAATTTGGAATGTTAGATTTCAATATAACTCGTAAATGTTGCTATAATTTTCAAAGAAAACATAGACAAAATAACCTATTTTGTTATAGAAATTGATGTAAAAACTCATTGATATTATTCGTAAGGGATTAACTATACCAATTGCATCACCATGGGTGTAGTAATTATTTATTTTAGGAGTAAATATTGATTCATGTGACCCCACATAGAATATTGAGAACATAAAATGATCATAGTCAAGAATAAGTATCTAATTCCATGTATTTATGATTTATATGATAAATTAAACATAAAATAATATTTATACAACATTGGAAATTTATCTATAAGTATTCCAATGATAGTTTTGAAGGATGATATACCCAAGATACCCATATAAACAATGTTAGTACATTATAAATTTATATTGATTCTATTTGGTCATAAGAATATCATAGAAATATTCATAGATTCATTGAATAATGGCTTTATAGATTACTATGATCTATTTGGGGTATTATTTATAGATGATATCATTATATATTCCTAATGAAATTATGGGAATACATCTCACATGAGTATTTTACCCAATTCGCCTATAAATAATAATCATTTTGAGAAATTTAATGATTAAGAATTTTGGATATATAATGATTATCATTTATGTCATATAATGTTTTGTGAGCGTTTATTAGTGAATCCAATAAATACTAAGTCACTAAAAATTAGTCATGACTAACCACTATGACTGAGATTCATATATTTTTTAGTTTGGTTAGATATTATGAATTTTTTTCGAGAGTTATTCATGGAAATCTAATCCGGACCACATGTTAACTCAAAAGGGAAAATGTACATTTAGAAGGACTAATGGGAAAAATTAGAAGAATTGAAAATAATTTAATATAACATAAATGTTCCAATACCAACCTACTATGGGTAATGTTTTTGTGATCTACATTGATACCTCAGGAATGGGATGAGATGATCCCTCATGAAGAACGATATGGTTCTAGATAATCTCTCACATTAATTGATGTTTATGGGAACAAATTACATATCAAATTATTTAGAGATAGAAATAGTAATTCTTTCATCAAATATATGGTGGAATTATATTTATAGAGAATATTGATATATAAATAAACATCAATAATGTAAAAGGTATATTTCCACTCAGGAATAATCAAATAAGTTCTAATGAAGATGTTTTTTGTTGTATGTTTATTATGATTACTCAATACATTATCACCCTATGAAAAAGAACAAAGGGATGATTCCCTCAATTTAAAGGATATTGTATGTTCATATATCATTTTTGTTGTGACCCCCTCCAACCAAATATACCATAATGATGGGAGAGAGATAAGGACCACCCTTCAGTTCGGAAACTAGTAGGACCCAGTGTTGTAACAAGCACTGAGGGTATACAAATTTCACAATATTTTTGGCATTAACCTCTATTTAAAATTATATGTTGGGGGAGAGGATAAAGAAAAAAATATCTCCAATAGACTATAAAAAATTAATTTTAAAACCGTCCCACAGTGAAAGAGTAAGTTAACATTTATACGTATAAATGAGTCCAATGTAAATAAAAAAAGAAAATTCTATGAAATAGAATCCCTAGAAACTCAAACCAACTAGTACTGTTCAGCTATATCCCAAATGTACCATTGGAAACATAATATTAGTTTATATTTTTTGGGTGAGAATTATGTGAATAGTCAATGTGGTCATAACCTAGGCCTCATGTGAACATTTGAAAATATCATACTACTTAGAGAGTGAACTAACAAATTTACCAACAAGAACCTAAATAGTTAAGCTAACCAAACAAAGCATCAACAAAGCCCACTCACAAAATCATTCATCCAATATAATAATATAATATCGACATCATAACAAAAAATGTTTCCCGCTGAATCTTTCTAACAGATTTTATACTCTAATGTCCCAACATAGAATGTCTTATGATCCCATCCATTCCACATATACAACATCACATCCTACCTATACACACTTGGGCCACACATCACATCACATAACATATTCCCAACACACCCGTGAGGCAATCAACACATTACATAACATCCCGACCATACAAAAATGGGCCTGTATATCAAATCTCATCTCGAAGACATATAGTGCCACACATCACAACTCATTTAGGGGACACCTGAGAGCACACATCACATCACACCTGAAACACCTGCTACACATATCACATCTATGTGAAACACACATGGGAAAACATGTTGTTTTTGAAGGAAGAGAGGGGGAGGGGAGGTTGCCCGTCATCAATATTTCTATAATCATACATGTTGGGGAAAACACATAAAACCCAAAACCTCTTACCATTGGAATGTTTTTCCAATAATGTTGGGGTGAATATAAAACTATATCAACATCCATGACATAGATTAAAAAACAATATCCATCCTAATGGTTACCATCAACCAAAATTCAACATCCATATGGCACATTCACCATCCCTGTTACAAGAACCACTATCTATAATACAAAAAAACACCACATGATAAAGAAAACGTTATTTATATTACACATACTACCTTTATATCTTTTATTAATTAGACATTACTTTTTTACATTATATTTCTATTTAAATTATATTTAGAACATTAATCAAATGTCTTCTTCCATCCCATTATTTTCAAGTTACAGTACCTTTGTTTACTCATGTCATTCAATATCACAATTTATTCTATAATTACCAAGGAAACGAACACACCCACACTACAAATCTATTCCCAAATCACCAAAAATACATCATTTTCATCACATCACATTTTCCAATATATATCACAACACAACAACAACACATATCATCCATTTCAAAACCACAAATGGGTTGTAAAATAACCACTACACCACAAACATTGGTCTATAACCACTACCGCACAACCCCTAATCTATAACCAATACACTACAATAATTGTTCCAAAACCACTCACTACTGGAAAAACGAGCTATACCAACGGTTCAAAACTGTTGGTATAGCCCCCAAAACCGTGGGTATAGCCTATACCCACGGTTTTGGGAACTGTGGGCTACAACGGCATCGGGATAGGGGTCTTGACCTATACTCATGGTTTACCCAAACCGTGGGTATAGGTGGGCTACTGCGTGTCACCAAGTAGTCCAGCGTGGCTCACACCTTTCCCCACGGTTTTAGAACCGTGGGAATTTTTAATTCAATTTCATTTAAAAAATCTGGCCGCATCACGATTCGAACACGCGACTACCAGCGTGCTGAAGAATGCTCTACAACCAACTCACCCAAAGCGCTTATTATTATATATATATTTATTTATTTATTTATTTATTTATTTTTCTAATTATATAAATCTAACCGGTTATCTGAAAATCAAAATAACGGAGCCTAAAGGGTGTCGGGGGAGACTCGAACCGCTAACCACCTCTTCTTTAAGGAGGAGCTTTACCAACTAAGGAAAATTAATATGTTATTCTACCGCATATAATTATTTACTTATATTAATAATTATAAATTATCCTAAAAAAATATACGGGAATCGAACCCAGGAACACTCTATGATTTCAACGGACCTGACCAACTAAGCTACACATATTTTGTTTAATTAATCTACTATTTTTGTAATAATACTAATAATAACCGTGTTCCCGCCATTTTTTATTTTTGCATCCAGCGTAATTTTTTTTCCCGCCATGTGGCAGGAAATCTATACCCACGGTTTTAGAGAACCGTGGGTATAAGTCTTGAAAATAAAAACCCCAATACCCACGGTTTTGAGGAACCGTGGGTATAGGTCTTTAGGGACAATACTATACCCACGGTTTGGCCAAAACCGTGGGTATAGGTCTTCAAAAAAAACTTATACCCACGGTTTTAGAAATAACCATGGGTATAAGTCCCCATATTTTTCCTATACCCAGGGTTCTTGTAAACCGTGGGTATAGGGGTACTCTATACCCACAGTTTTACAAAGAATCGTGGGTATAGGTCCATCTTCTAGTAGTGACTACACAATAATAAGAAACTTCCCACATGACATCAATGCGAACAAATAAACCCATCACTAGCCCACATACCTCACAACCTAGCCAGAAAATAACATCAAAACATAGCAACCACAAGCCACAAGAAAACATCCAATAGATTACACCAACCAAAAACAATAATGCATCAAATATTTAACGTTATTTTGGGTGTTAATAACATTAGTAATTTATATTAGGAAGGGTATTATCCTGAAAACAATATACCTTGGGGAATAAATTTAGTTTCCAAATATATGAACCTATACATTAATCCAGGGTCTGGACACACAATTACACATCAAGGGCCCACACATATATAATAAAACACATGAAAGGCTTCCAATAGATGTTATTTTCAAAATTGGAAATAGCAAGGAATACTAACTTATAAAAGCTACATAAAATACCAATGCATGTGATAACTCCACATAACCATCAATTTTATACATTCCAATTTATTGTATGGTTATGATGTCCCTTATTATCCACCCATGGTCATGAAAAAAGATGCAATTCCAACACATATCACATAAAATGGGTGAGAATGACGACCCCTTGACTCATGGGATCTTTTTAATCTCTATGTGCACTGTAGGGTGAAGAATACATACTCAAACATCACATTTTCATGATGAGGAACCACAAATCATCCACATATTGATAAAGGGAGGTCAATTATTGAATATGGAAATAAAAAGATAAATTTCCATCAATGGAATCCCATGACACATCAATTAAACATGCTCAGATTCCTAGAATGAAGAGGGAGTATATGGTTGGATGAAAAACTTGTGGACCAAAAACCATTAATGAAACATTTCTTATGGTAATTAAATTGCGAGTAATCCATTTACACAACGTGTAAATGGTACGGTTAAATCTCTCTAAAAACTCATCTCATTTTTATTTTTTAAACCCTAAAATCAAAATTTCATGAACAATGAATTTACAAGTCTTTAATATCTTTTACTCTTTGTGTAAACATTACATGGAATGTATTAATTATGATTCCTAATTTTTAATATCTAACACCTCCAATCTCTCTCTAGTCCTCCTCCAAGAATTTCCAATACACAAAATCAGCAATGTAATAGACTGAGAAGGAATAAAATATTACATTATATACCTATAATAAATATTATCCCTCTATAATCTCAATTTAATCTCATAATGGAAGGGTTATTAACAACCAATATGTGAGATAAAACTCATGGATACCATCATTCCACAAATTCTAGAAAGAGATGAAAACCCCATACCAAATGTACACTGATCCTTGCACTACGAAACTGCCACCTGTCAATGATAATGACATTGTACCAAAAATAATATCAACATCCACCACTATTTACACACAACCATTACACAAACAGCAATCCCCCATATAGTATAGAACAATAGGACATGATTTCACAAACATATAAAAAGTGGAATCTCATCCTCAATGTTAATATATTTTCTCCTCTGGGAGCACTAACTCAACTATATTGGTTTAATCACATCACACTCAATGTGTCTTGATTAATATTCCTTTCATCCTCCTTCCATATATCATAATATTATCAATTAAAAAAATATTAGGTAAAAGATTATATCTTTTGACATAGATATATCCAAACAATATTGAAAATAAAAATAGGGAATTAAATAAGTCAAAAAAGATATGGTTTATGTGCATGAATCAACATCTCTCGCCCCTAAGTACTCTCATCCAGGCTTACATTACTCTATAATCAAAAGACCAAGGGAATGGTCTATCAAAATAATAGTTAATCTCAAATGATCTTGGTTATCTACTAGCTCCTCAAAAAATGTAATGTCATCCTCAATAATCAACTCTCCGTATTCAATAACATGGGACTTATCCTGAAGATACTGAATAATTTATTATATGTGGAATACATTGTGGATATGTCTAACCATGGTGGAAACACAAAATGATATTCCAACTCACCAAAACACCCATATTCCTCAAGGATCCCATAAAAAAATGTATAAATCAAAATATTTCTACTAGAAATGAACGTTTTACATCAAGGGGAGACTGGGAATGACAAAAGGTATCCAACCTCAAACTGTAGGGGACTTCACCTATGATCATCCAAGGCATTCTGACAATCCATAACACCCATCATCATCTCACAAATGAATTGTGAATTCATGATTGTGCTATGAACTACTTTATGAATAACAACTATGGACTCTCAATCCACCATCCATCACAGTGATGAATGACATGGCTCACCATACAAAACCTAAAAAATTTCCATAAAATTGGACGCATGATTTGTATTTTTTTATGAAATCTCGACCAAAGGATGGTGTCTTACCCAAGATCATCCAAATTTCAAGATTCATTCCCCAGTATTATATTCCATTATCTATATTAACTACCCTGTCTGCATATCTATATTTGTGTGTAATGTAGTGCTATGCCACAATATGTAGAAAAAAGAATAACAAAACCACCTACAGACATAGATAGTAAAACAAGGATCTCTATAAAAGATTATTTTCATCAGTACAAAATTAATACTAACAACATCATCCACGTACCACCTCACCAAACATGCATTACACCAAACAAATGGATTGTTATAAAGGGTTATGATTTCATCAACTAATCCATAATCACCGAAACAACAACAGTTCCACTCAGATATCGGGAACATTATATGAAAAAAAAAATACATCAATATATCCTCCCAATTCCACTTGGGAAAATTTATGATCTGTAAGAGACCTCATTTAACCTGGTCCTCTGCATACACAATATAAAAAACCAATCATCAGGCAAAAAACTCATTGGCTGACCATTTCATCATTGGCTTCCAAAATCTATCTCATTTAGGCATTATAAATCTTTGTCACACTAGGACATACCTCTAAATATGAACTATGAAACTCATGTTGAACTCCATCATTAATCACCTAAAAAACGAACAACTACCCATGGAACAACATTTGGTTTCGTTCATCCTATGGTCATACCATAGGAGAATCTATATGGTGACCACCATCATAAAACAAATCATCCTCAATTCCACCCAACTGAAAATCCTCCACTAGCTGTGTCAAATAAAACACCATGGTTATCTGATAAATAAAACTTCATACACATCTCTCCCCATCATCAATATGAATTTTTGAAAACATTTCCATTCATTTTATAACATACATAGACTCTCAAGACACATCCTCTTGGGAATTCCAACTCAACACATCAACAACTAAATTACCCTTACCAAGGTGTAAAAGAACTCAAAATTATAATCTAGAAGAAATACCATCCTCTAATAATAGATACATTTATGTCCCATCGACAGAAACCATATTAAATGATTTGTGGAAAATGAAAACAACAAAGTGCTTGCTGATAAGGTAATGGCACCACAACATTAGTGGAAAAAATCATCCAACTCTAGATGATGGGAGGAATAGTTATGCTCATGAGGACATATCATACTTAACAAAAAGATATTTATTCCCTTAATAGAATTAACTCACATCCCAAAACATGATGGGATTCATCACAAGTAACCTCAAATAACATGTCATCCACATTAAAATGATGCACTGATTCCCTAAAACAACTCTTACACTTAACTGATGACAACCGGAAAATGATTTTTGCATAAAAATTCTTCAATCATCATCTTAAATATATTTAGTGGGGCAGAAAAATGAGTGAAATTTGGAACAAATCTCAAATAATACCCCCTGAGACCAAGTAAACCATATAGCTCTACCAAATTATTGGGTGCTTCAAAAGAAAAAATACATCAACCATTGATGGATCCACTGATACACCCAACCAAGACTCAAAATTTCCACAGTTACTCAACTCCTACATCTAGAACTCATATTTGGAAAAAATATAATAATGATGGTGGTGTCAAAGGACCAGAAAAAATCTCTGATATGCTCGACATTCTCTTCCTCTAACAATGAGTAGAATAATATATCATTGGTTAATATGGCGATTAACTGATCCAATAAATCATAGAACATATAGTTATATGCCCTATATTCAATGCTAGCATGTTTTTAAGACAGAATAATGTAACCACAAACCTACCTTAATCTGAGTGAAATCTTTTTTATGTCCAAATCATCCACCATTAATTAATGATATCCTGACCGGAAACCAGTAATTGAGAACCAACTAGATCCTCTAAAAAAATTAATAAATCATTAATCCTCATATATGGGTAATGATTGTTGATTATCACCTGGTTCGACTACCTGTAGTCTATTATCAATCTCAAACTATTGTATTACTTCATGTATAATAACACCATAGAACCCCTTGATGAATCAATGTTTTATAGGAAACCATTATCAATCACTTCAACAACTTATTGTATCAACTCATAAAACTATATGGGTTCCATCGGATATGTATCCCTCAAAATGCTGAAACAGCCAAATGAAACTCTATCCCAAACTCAATGGTGCTTCAAGGAGGTTTTTTCATAAGCAAATATAGAAAAACATCAAATACCTCCTCGAAAACCCCAAGAAAACTCTTATTGAGAGAATATAAATTTACATTTTCCAAATAGATAAAATGACATTCCATATTCCTACAACCAAAATAACAACCTCACTCTCTAATAAACTATATATACAAGCCCTCCACATAAAAAAACTCACCTCCAAAAAAATTTAATTTCTGTGTGAATGGAATACATCTAATCTATTCAAAATATAATATTTTATGGTTGTATCTACAAAAATAATATGTCCCTCAATGAATAGTGTTTCTGCATCATCCTTATACAATCTCGTCACACATCAAAGAATGCAGTCTGGCCTCCAACTAGAATAGACAACACTAGGGTAATAGGTAGCCTCTCTATATCCAGTCCCATCATATGAACCAAAGAAGGAGAATAAAAGTAGTGTGACGCTCCAAAAAAAATTTAACACATAAGGGTATATGATAAAAATTTTATGACTCAAAGAAATATTGACTATTACACTACTACTACCTCTAACACATCTACCTGATACTCAAATATTATCTAATTCTCTACATTAAACCTCTACAGACATCCTCTTCCATGGTAACCATTTTATATTGGTAATCACAAGGCTTCCCTCTTCCAACATTGAATACTCTCAACTATGTAACTATAGCCTATAGTTTCTGCCACTGAATATGTCCCATAGGCCTCATCTACTTCTGAAATATGGCCTGACTGCACCTTTTAAAGAGGACCCACTATGTGGTTGGACATTATTCCTTGTTGTTCCCATATCGCCCATAGATATAGAAAATATCAAAAAAAACCCCAAAATGAATTTGAAACCCACCTTATCTCTAATGTTTAAGAAAAAAACTACATTATATGGTAAAATTTGGAATGGAACCCTGACATCCAGAACACTACTTGATCACTTCAAGAGAATATTCTCCTTAGTATGCCTCTATTGACACTATAAAGGTGCTCAACTCCAATGAAATGAATCCCCTTAATAAAATTTTCCTTTTTCTTCCCCACTTGGATTATCAAGATAGTATATGGAGTGACCACAGACCTAATAACTAGATTTAATGCCTCCTCGAGAAACAACACTATGGATCCCACATTTGGAAAAAACATCGGGATCAATGTACATGAGATCATAGAATGTAATACCATGATCCCCCACAACCTATATCCCCTGATGAAGGGATTGGATCTCAATGATATTTTCTACCAACATTTTCTATGGCGTAATCTCTTCCAAAAAATCCCTCTGTATTTCTGCCTACATCACATTTTCCTCTTTGAGGTCATAGAGAAATAACATACACCATTGAACCGCAACTCCCCAAATTTGGATAACTAAAAATGGCACCCAAATCTCACATTGTGCTCTGATCTGACTGAATGTGATCTCTTGATTCTTTATCCTTCACTATTTCATAGAATCTAAGATGCACCCATCATATATAGAAAAACTCATTCGTTGAAAAGAACACAACAGCTACTACTATTACTCATTCTCCTCTATTAGGTCCAACCTCCAACAATGAACAAGATTTTTCTTCTAAAAAAAATTCCTTAGAAAAATTTTGGGAGAATAAAATGAGACATTCTGATAAACATGGGGAACCACCTTGGCATAGTTGAATTTTTTTTATCAAGTACTATTTAAAATATTATTCAATGTATTTTTTCAAAACACACAGTTAATACATGATGACCAACCATCATTATAAGGCCCCAGCCTTAAACCTTACTTAATCTTGAGTTATTACAAGATTACACATTGAGGATCTTTTCGGGTTTAGAGTTTTAGAGAATTAGATCATAAAACGTGCATTACATTCCACATATAAACAAAGTGGTTACATAAAGATAGTATTCTTCATTCCCATCAATGGAAACACATTTAAAATAAAACATGGATTATTTCTTGACACATCCTTGACTCTATCATCTTATCATGTACCTTTCCCTTGACCTGTGAAAAACATTTCAAAAAAACTTGGGATGAGCATAAAAAGCCCAGTATGGGTTATAAAAACATGGAAAGGAAACATGAGTTCATGTATACATAAGAATGAAATCATACATTACCCATAAAACATAGGCACTTTAACATACCTCATAAAATCATGAATAAATCATAGAAATCATAAGACATAAAGGTAACTTGAGGCATTCATAACATTCTTACGTAGGGAGTAACCCTCTTGGTTACGTTTAGAATACCCATCACAGTATATTCCCTAAAATCTCTTCGGAGAAACCTTAACATTTCACTCATTCACGTTACCCAATGCATTGGAGAGCTATATCGGGCTCACCCGCCCTTAGTTTATCACGGAACCACCCGTCTTCATAATAATGCCCAAGAACCATAACATAATCATATCACATAAAACATACATAAAGGAAACATAACATTCCCACATTTCAATCACGAGATATCAATACAACACATTGATATAATAAAAACATTATGAAAAACATTTTCAATACCAAAGTAAAAGAAAAGTAAAATATGGTATTTATCTTTCTTTTAAAAAGAAGGTATGGCTTGTAGAGGAAGCCGGAACTCAAATAACGGTCACCACGGCGGAGAAGTCGTTGTCGCCGCATACGTACGACAAAAACATTCCCTTTTGTCGTTTAGTAAACGCTTCGTATAAAAAATATTCCTTTTGAATAAATGTAAAAGTCAAAGGGGTTTATACACCGTATAAAAAAAAGTTGTGTATAAAATAAAATATGCTTCAATGAAAGGAGAATGAGATGAAGTCCCATACCTCGTATCCGACTTGACCCGACCGTACTTTAATCTCCTGAATAATAAACTTGAGTTAATCTCTACTTGCTTATTAATCTTTTTCAAGTTAATTATTCCTTTTATACCATGTTATGAACATCATGTAATCAGTTAACTTAATAATGTTCATTTTGTCGTTATTTGGTTCTTAAGTCAAAAATAGACTTCTTACACTTACATGTTGTTAATTTGGTCAAAGGTTCATTATATACAGAATTATATTAATGATGTAGATATCATATATGTCATATATATCTAGTACATACATGCATTTATAATATTACATAATCATTTAGAGGTAAGAAATGAAATGCACCGTTCATGGAGACGGTAAGCCGTACGTACGCATGAACGCTACTTCCATTTCTATTTCATATTTTCTGGAATGGAATCATAAATATATAAGAGTATATTATAATTCCAGTATAATAACATGTATAATATCATTAACTTTATCCTTTACACATCCCACATAAGGTATTAACGAATCAAATCACTTTCAGGGGGCGGTAGTCCGCACTTCCTAAAATGAAGATATCGTGTTTACCCATAATGGAAACCATAAAGGTATGCCAAAAATGAAAAAAACAGAAGCTTAAGGAAAACATAAACATATTATATATCATATATAAAAATAGTGACATCATAATGGCCACCTTTGATGGTGTTAAATGAGTATTGAACAATCATCGTTTCGGGAGGCAGAATTTCGCCATCCACGGAAACCGTATGTTCTTTAACTATTTGATGTAGTTGTGTGAGTGTGTAGCTCAAATAAATATTATAACAACATCCTTGTATATTGAAGATACTGTTTTTGTTACAAAATAAGTAAAAAAAAGTTTAGGGGGTTGGAGAAGAAAAATAAAACAAATGAACATGAGAGAATGAATTACCTTTAAAAGTGTAACTCCTTTTGATTTGAGACTAAAAGCTTCCTTTGAAAGGATTCTTCCCAATGTTAATCCTCTAGGATGAGTAGAGGTATGTGGAGAGAGTAAATGGGTAGGGGTTGGCCGAGCCGAAGGCTTGAGGAGTGTGTGAAATGAGGTAGAGGTGGGGGCCTTTTATAAGAGGAGAGGAGGGGCACTTTTGGAAAGTAAAGAAACATTACTTTATTTGAAAATGTGTTTAGGTTTTAAAAGGTCCCACATTGATATAATTCGTGGATAAGGTGATAAGGGTTCGAAATCCACTCATCCAATTGGTTTTGGACATGCGTAGTTCATAGATTTTATATTATCTTTCCATTTTATTTAAATCGTCAAATAATGATGTCATCGCTGCATCATTATTATGTCATAAATAATTTAATTTATTTAATGTCTAAAAATTATAAAAAAAATACTATGATGTAGGAAATCGTTTTATCTTTCCAATGACTATTTCTAATCAAAATTCTGATCTTTATAACCCCATGTAAAAATTGTTTTCGTAAAACATCTCTTGTTTGTGTCAATTTTACTTTAACATTTAATAAAAAGTTATTTATGTCATTTCCAAACCAAAGTGTCTCCATGGGGTCCCCAAGTTGACCCATGGCTTGTTTTGGTCGGCCATGACACAACCAATAAGGTTGGTATATGTGTCTAGGTCATTTCCTATTATTAAAGCATTATTTATACCTTAAACTACCCTAATTACCACTAATCGCGATTAAGAACTTAATAAGTTACTATTCACCAACAAATTATTATAATCTCATTGAACCACATTTTACTTCTTAATGACAACCATGTATGTCGGATTTTCAAAATTCAATACACATTAGTGGTAAACTTTTATTTAACTGAAAAATCAGTTTTCTTGATTACCACTTAGTGGTTTCACTATTCATCAAAAATTGAAGTTTTTCAGAAAATTACCAAAAATTCACCCTAATCTATATTTGATATTCCAAATTCAAAAATGAAGTCTATTTTACAAAATTCAAATCATATAAGTCACATTAATTAATTTAATAATTAATTCCCGTTGCCAGAGCAAATAGCGTGTTTTTACAAAACAATAAGTATCAAAAGATTGACACCAGTTTAAGTCTAATTTCAAAGTGAAATTGTTTCCAATGACCACCATTGGATTAAATGGTAAAAATATATTCATATTACACATTAAGACCAATTCAAAACATAATATAATCATATAAATAAATTAGTTTAA
Organism: Viscum album; assembly: GCA_963277665.1. Taxonomy (NCBI): domain Eukaryota; kingdom Viridiplantae; phylum Streptophyta; class Magnoliopsida; order Santalales; family Viscaceae; genus Viscum; species Viscum album. The sequence continues at coordinate 1,045,053,268 of OY728126.1, read as the reverse complement.
AAAGCAGTTTTGATGTAAAATGCAGTATTTTTCACTATTCATTAAAAAATGAACATTGTCAGAAAAATACCATAAATTCACACAAGGTAAATTTTGATGTCCCAATAATAAATGATAAGTTTATTTTGAAAAAAATAGTTTATAAAATTGTCGAAATATAGATTCAAAAATGGTTTTCCATTAAAAGGCAGTAAAACAATCTTTTAAGAATATTAGTGTATTCCATGCATAAGATTGTATTTATTTTCATTTTAAGCCTCTACAACACTATCTTAATCATTAATAGACATAGATAAAAATATCTATTATTCATTACTTACTTGGGATGTTACATCCTTCCCCCCTTTAGAAAACTGCGTCCCCGCAATTTATTTACTTATCGAATAAATGGGGGGTACTTATCCCTCATTGCATTTTCATATTCCCATGTTGCCTCTTCAATCATGTGGTTTTTTCACAAAACCTTTTCCTGCTTAATCACCTTATTCCGTAACACTTGCTCCATGTGGTCAAGAATATGGACAGGTTGTTCCTCATAAGATAGGTTCTCTTCCAGCTGAACTACCTCTGGACTCAAAACATGAGATGGATCTGGCATATACTTTCTCAACATCGAAACATGAAAAACATTGTGTACCTAAGATAAATTCAGACGTAAAGCCACTCGGTATGCAACTGATCCAACTCTTTCCAGAATTTCGTATGGTCCAATAAACCTTGGACTCAGCTTTTCTTTCTTACCAAATCTCATCACACTTTTCCAAGGAGAAATCTTGAGAAAAACAAGATCACCTACCTCGAAAGATAGATCCTTCCTCCGGTTATCCGCATAACTCTTCTACCTGCTCTGAGCTGTTCTCATGTGTTTCTGAATCAGCTGAACTTTTTCTGCCATCTCTTCTACCAATTCTGGTCCCATCAACTTCCTTTCACCCACTTCATCCCAGAAAGCTGGAGTTCGACACGGCTTCCCATATAATGCCTGAAATGGTTCCATCTTTATACTGGAATGAAAACTGTTATTATATGAAAACTCAACCAAAGAAAGATGTTGGTCCCAACTTCCCTGATAATCCATAGCACAAGCTCGTAGCATATCCTCCAAGGTCTGAATTGTTCGTTCTGACTGCCCATCTGATTGAGGATGAAAAGCTGTACTAAAATTTAATTCAGTACCCAACAACTTCTGAAGGCCTTTCCAAAAGTTAGAAGTAAACCTGGGATCACGATCCGATACAATGGAGAGAGGAACTCCATGTAACCTGACTATCTCTTTAAGATACAAACGGGAAAGTTGATCAAGAGAGAAAGTATCTCGTATAGCAAGGAAATGAGCAGATTTGGTCAAGCGATCAACAATAACCCAGATTGCATTATTACCTCGAGATGTCTTTGGTAATCCAACATCAAAGTCCATGGATATATTCTCCCATTTCCACTCTGGCACTGGTAAAGGCTGAAGCATCCCTTTCGGTAACTGTCGCTCTGCTTTAACCTGCTGACAAGTCAAACGCTTCACAGTAAAATCAGCAATATCTCTTTTCATTCCATCCCACCCGTAATACTCCCGCAGATCTCTATACATCTTAGTACTACCCGGATGAACTGAAAACGGATAACTATGAGCTTCACATAACAACTCTCTCTTCAACTGTGAATCAAAAGGCACACACAATCTCTTCCCAAATCTCAATAGACAATCATTATCAATGTCGAATTCAGGCAACTTACCTTTCTGAACCAGCTCTACCTTTTTCTGCAACTCACTATCTTGCTTCTGTGCTTGCTTGATTCTATCTGATAGAGATGATCTCACTGATACCTGAAACAAAACAGAAGGACTTCCCGCACCAATAACTTCTATGCCAAATTTCATCAAATCGTTAACCAAAGGATCACGTTCCAAACGCAACATTGTAAATGAAGCATTACTTTTTCGACTCAAAGCATCAGCCATTTTATTTGATTTTCCCGGATGGTAATGAATTGCACAATCATAATCCTTGATTAATTCCAGTCATCTCCTTTGTCTCATGTTTAACTCTTTCTGAGTGAATATATACTTTAAACTTTTGTGATCGGTATATATTTCACACTTACTCCATACAAATGATGCCTCCAAATTTTTAAAGCAAAAACAACAGCAGCTAATTCCAAATCATGTGTAGGGTAATTTTCCTCATGAGTTTTCAACTGTCGTGAAGCATAAGCAATTACCTGATCATTCTGCATTAGGACGCAACCAAGTCCTTTCAATGAAGCATCACTGTATATAACAAACTCACCATTCCTGGAAGGTAGTGTCAAAACTGGAGCATTCACCAATCTTCTTTTCAATTCCTGAAAACAATCATCACATTCTTTTGTCCAGATAAACATAACACCCTTCCGAGTTAGCTTAGTCATTGGACTAGATAACCGTGAAAAATTTCTAACAAACCATCGGTAATATTCCTCCAAACCAAGGAAGCTACGAATCTCGGTTACATTTGTGGGTCTTGGCCATTCTTCTACAACTTTTGTTTTTGTAGGATCAACATTTATTCCATCTTTAGAAACAATGTGACCAAGGAAAGAAATTTTTTGCAACCAAAACTCACACTTGCTGAATTTCACATACAGTTTATTTTCTTTTAAGGTTTGCAAGATAACCCTTAAATGTTTTTCATGCTCCTCTTTACTTTTAGAAAACACCAAAATATCATCGATGAAAACCACCAAAAACTTATCCAAGAACTCATGGAAAATTCTATTCATTAAGTCCATGAATACAGCAGGTGCATTGGTTAGCCCAAAAGGCATTACTACAAATTCATAATGGCCATATCTCATATGGAACGCGGTCTTCGGAATATCTGCCTCTTTTACCTTCAGCTGATGGTACCCCGATCTCAAGTCAATCTTTGAAAAAAACTGAGCTCCCTGGAGCTGATCAAACAAATCATCGATATGAGGCAAACGATATTTGTTCTTAACAGTGATATTATTCAAGGCTCTATAATCAATGCAATGTCTCATAGAACCATCTTTCTTTTTAACAAATAAAACAGGAGCACCCCATGGTGATGTGCTAGGTCTAATGAAACATTTCTCTAATAAATCTTACAATTGCTCCTTCAACTCTAAAAGTTCAATTTGTGCCATTCGATAAGGGGGTTTTGAAATTGGCTTAGCATCAGGAACTAAGTCAACAGTAAACTCAACTTCCCGATCTGGTATTATTCCAGGCAACTCATCAGGAAAAACATCAAGATACTCATTTACCATTGGCACGTCATTAATCTGAACAGTTCCTTTATTTTCAACGATGTGTGCAAGGTATCATTCATTTCTATCTTTTACAAGTTTCTCGGCCTCTTGATATGTTATCAAAAGTAAGGGTTCATTCTTGTAAACAAACTGAAAGTCTTTCTGAAAAGAAACTTCTTTAGCTCTACAGTCAATCATAGCATTGTAGATAGAGAGCCAATCCATACCCAAGATAACATCAAACTCTACTTGAGGTAGAACAATAAGGTTTGCAAGTAGGTTCTTTCCACAGATAAGGATAGGAAGATTCTTATAAATTCTTTTTGCCTCAACATTTCCCCCAGGTGTTTTTACCAAAAGTTCAGGAGTCATTTCTTGAGATGGTATTCCCACTTTACTAGAAAAGGTTTCAGAGATGAAAGAATGTGTATACCCCGAATCAAACAACACACTGGCATAATCTGAAAAAACAAACAAAGTACCTGATACAACTTCATTTGATGGCCCGACATCTGCTGAAGTAGTTTCAAAAGATTTCACCACCCCTTTCTGCTTGTAGTCTAACTGCTTCCCATCACTCAAGCTCCATGTCGGACACTCGTTTGCATAGTGACCCATCTCATTGCACTTATAACATTTCACTAACTGTAAATCAAATTTGTTCTTACCTTCACCTTGATCCTTTTTAGTGAAATCACGAGCCTTATGTCCCATCTTACCACATCGGTAGCACTTCCCCGAATTCAGAAGACATTCCCCAGCATGCCTTTTTCCACATTTATCACAAACTGGAAACTTAGTTCTCTTACCATCAGACTTTTTTGATGAATTCTTACCTTTCTCCTGCCACCTCGGTCTCTTCTTCTGCTGGTTGTTATAGAAAACTTGGTCATCGGCAAACTCCATTTCCACCTTCTCAGCACACCGAACAAGCTTTTCATAACTTTTAAACTCACGAGAAGCTAATGCCCTTCGATACATTGGCTTTAATCCTGAGTAGAAACGATTGATTTTACTATCAAGGTCCTGGATAAAATTTGGAGCATACTTTGCCAATCGAGTGAACCTTTCTTCATAGGCAGCCACTGAGTCTTCCTCTTGCCTCAATTCCAAGAATTGCTTTTCCATCCTAAGTCGAAAAGCCTTAGGAAAATACTTCTCAAGAAACACACCTTTGAATTCATCCCAGTCAAGAGCATCAATCTCATCGGCGTCCCTGATATTTTTAACCATAGGCCACCACTGATATGCTTCACCCTCCAAACGGTAGATAGCAAGACTAAGCTTTTGATTGTCTAAACACCCCATGACATCAAAAATCTTCTCCAGTGCTTTAATCCACCCTTCAGCTAGCACAGGGTCAGATTATCATCTGAATGATGGTGGATGTTGCCTCATGAAATGTTCCACCACTGACATGTTCCTCTGCGGTTGATCTGGCTGATCTCGTGCATGGATACCACCGCCATTTATCGCTTGAGTCAACTGCGCCATTACTGCAACAAACTGTTCAGTTCCAATTCCGACCATTTCTGGATGCTGATTCGGAAGGTTATTTCCTTCTGTATGCCTTCCTAGCACTGCTTCCCTGTTTCCTCTGCGGAAAACCATTTTCAACAAACATGTCTTAGATGAAGCAACATGGTAATCTTTAAATGCTATATCATTTCAAAAAAAAAATATTTTTGGATAATCATTTAATAGAATTCTAACTCCTAAAGTTATCTAAACCGACCTCTGATACCAACTATAAGGCCCCAGCCTTAAACCTTACTTAATATTGAGTTATTACAAGATTACACATTGAGGATCTTTTCGGGTTTAGAGTTTTAGAGAATTAGATCATAAAACATGCATTACATTCCACATATAAACAAAGTGGTTACATAAAGATAGTATTCTTCATTCCCATCAATGGAAACACATTTAAAATAAAACATGGATTATTTCTTGACACATCCTTGACTCTATCATCTTATCATGTACCTTTCCCTTGAACTGTGAAAAACATTTCAAAAAAACTTGGGATGAGCATAAAAAGCTCAGTATGGGTTATAAAAACATGGAAAGGAAACATGAGTTCATATATACATAAGAATGAAATCATACTTTTCCCATAAAACATAGTCACTTTAACATACCTCATAAAATCATGAATAAATCATAGAAATCATAAGACATAAAGGTAACTTGAGGCATTCATAACATTCTTACGTAGGGAGTAACCCTCTTGGTTACGTTTGGAATACCCATCATAGTATATTCCCAAAAATCTATTTGGAGAAACCTTAACGTTTCACTCCTTCGCGTTACCCAATGCATTGGAGAGCTATATCGGGCTCACCCGCCCTTAGTTTATCACGGAACCACCCATCTTCATAATAATTCCCAAGAACCATAACATAATCATATCACATAAAACATACATAAAGGAAACATAACATTCCCAAATTTCAATAACGAGATATCAATAAAACACATTGATATAATAAAAACATTATGAAAACCATTTTCAATACCAAAGTAAAAGAAAAGTAAAATATGGTATTTATCTTTCTTTTAAAAAGAAGGTATGGCTTATAGAGGAAGCCGAAACTCAAATAACGGTCACGACGGCGGAGAAGTCGTTGTCGCCGCATACGTACGACAAAAACATTCCCTTTTTTCGTTTAGTAAACGCTTCGTATAAAAAAGATTCATTTTGAACAAACGTAAAATTCAAAGGGGTTTATACACCGTATAAAAGAAAGTTGTGTAAAAAATAAAATATGCCTCAATGAAAGGAGATTGAGACGAAGTCCCATACCTTGTATCCGACTTGACCCGACCGTTCTTTAATCTCCTGAATAATAAACTTGAGTTAATCTCTACTTTCTTATGAATATTTTTCAAGTTCATTATTCCTTTTATACCATGTTATGAACATCATGTAATCCGTTAAGTTAATAATGTTCATTTTGTCGGTATTTGGTTCTTAAGTCAAAAATAGACTTCTTACACTTACATGTTGTTAATTTGGTCAAAGGTTCATTATATCCAGAATGATATTAATGATGTAGATATCATATATGTCATATATATCCAGTACATACATGAATTTATAATATTACATAATCATTTAGAGGTAAGAAATGAAATGCACCGTTCATGGAGACGGTAAACCGTACGTACGCATGAACGCTACTTCCATTTCTATTTCATATTTTCTGGAATGGAATCATAATGATATAAGAGTATATTATAATTCCAGTATAATAACATATATAATATCATTAACTTTATCCTTTACACATCCCACATATGGTATTAATGAATCAAATCACTTTCAGGGGGCGGTAGTCCGCACTTCCAAAAATGAAGATATCGTGTTTACCCATAATGGAAACCATGAAGGTATGCCAAAAATGAAAAAAACAGAATCTTAAGGAAAACATAAACATATTATATATCATATATAAAAATAGTGACATCATAATGGCCACCTTTGAAGGTGTTAAATGAGCATTGAACAATCATCGTTTCGGGAGGCAGAATTTCTCCATCCACGGAAACCGTATGTTATTTAACCATTTGATGTAGTTGTGTGAGTGTGTAGCTCAAATAAATATTATAACAACATCCTTGTATATTGAAGATACTGGTGTTGTTACAAAATAATTAAAAAAAGAGTTTAGGGGGTTGGAGAAGCAAAATAAAACAAATGAACATGAGAGAATGAATTACCTTTAAAAGTGTAACTCCTTTTGATTTGAGCCTAAAGGCTTCCTTTGAAAGGATTCATCCCAAAGGGAATCCTCTAGGACGAGGAGAGGTATGTGGAGAGAGTAAATGGGCAGGGGTTGGTCGAGCCAAAGGCTTGAGGTGTGTGTGAAATGAGGTAGAGGTGGGGGCCTTTTATAAGAGGAGAGGAGGGGCACTTTTGGAAAGTAAAGAAACATTACTTTATTTGAAAATGTTTTTCCGTTTTAAAAGGTCCCACATTGATATAATTCGTGGATAAGGTGATAAGGGTTCGAAATCCACTCATCCAATTGGTTTTGGACATGTGTAGTTCATAGATTTTATATTATCTTTCCATTTTATTTAAATCGTCAAATAATGATGTCATCGCTGTATCATTATTATGTCATAAATAATTTAATTTATTTAATGTCTAAAAATTATAAAAAAAATACTATGATGTAGGAAATCTTTGTAGATTTCCAATTACTATTTATAATCAAAAATCTGATCTTTATAACCCCATGTAAAAATTGTTTTCGTAAAACATCTCTTGTTTGTGTCAATTTTACTTTAACATTTAATAAAAAGTTATTTATGTCATTTCCAAACCAAAGTGTCTCCATGGGGTCCCCAAGTTGAACCATGGCTTTTCTTGGTCGGCCATGACACAACCAATAAGGTTGAGACATGTGTCTAGGTCATTTCCTATTATTAAAGCATTATTTATACCTTAAACTACCCTAATTACCACTAATCGCGATTAAGAACTTAATAAGTTACTATTCACCAACAAATTATTATAATCTCATTGAACCAAATTTTACTTCTTAATGACAACCATGTATGTCGGATTTTCAAAATTCAATACACATTAGTGGTAAACTTTTATTTAACTGAAAAATCAGTTTTCTTGATTACCACTTAGTGGTTTCACTATTCATCAAAAATTGAAGTTTTTCAGAAAATTACCAAAAATTCACCTTAAGCTATATTTGATATTCCGAATTCAAAAATGAAGTCTATTTTACAAAATTCAAATAATATAAGTCACATTAATTAATTTAATAATTAATTCCCGCTGCCAGAGCAAATAGCGTGTTTTTACAAAACAATAAGTATCAAAAGATTGACACCAGTTTAAGTCTAATTTCAAAGTGAAATTGTTTCCAATGACCACCATTGGATTAAATGGTAAAAATATATTCATATTACACATTAAGACCAATTCAAAACATAATATAATGATATAAATAAATTAGATTAAAAAGCAGTTTTGATGTAAAATGCAGTATTTTTCACTATTCATTAAAAAATGAACATTGTCAGAAAAATACCAAAAATTCACACAAGGTAAATTTTGATGTCCCAATAATAAAGGATAAGTTTATTTTGACAAACATAGTTTATAAAATTTTCAAAATATAGATTCAAAAATGGTTTTCCATCAAAAGGTAGTAAAACAATCTTTTAAGAATATTAGTGTATTCCATGCATAAGATTGTATTTATTTTCATTTTAAGCCTCTACAACACTATCTTAATCATTAATAGACGTAGGTAAAAATATCTATTATTCATTACTTACTTGGTATGTTACAATCATGATGTATATACATCTCAAATTAATATACCTATCAAATAGTAGAACACATATTGTAGTCTAAAACATTCGAGATTGTGCACTAGAACACAAGAGTACCTAAAATCTCGTGTCCTAGTTGGTCTCTCCAGACCATGTCAAATACTAGGTCAAATAGAACTACATCCACACAAACCCATGAAATGCTCATAGAACCTAACTTCAAAATTTATCATATGAATTATCCATAACATTTGATACCACTATATGATGATCCCCTTCCATGAAGGATTTTGTAATGAAGGGAGTGAGATAATGATCCCCCATGTCCCACCTCCACTGGTTATAATGTGAGATAGAAAAATGGGTATAATTAAATCACTAAAGAGGAGGCATTTACTTCTATGTAATTGTACGGTATTTGGATATAATTAAAAACCACAAAAATATATGATATTCTATAGATGGAAAACCAAAAACAACACAACAATACAAGAATCGAATAAAACAAATACTTATAAATGTATCCAATGTAAATACCAAAAAGGAATGTCTATGGAAGTGACTCATCGACATCTCCAAACCAACTCGTAATCCAATGATTAGTCCCAAAAGTCCACCTAGATACCAAAAATTATTTCTTATGCATTGGGTGATAATAATAGAATTAATTATTAGAGACATTACCATGGCCTCAAGTGATCATGTGGAAAGTGCATATTAATGTACCGATGAAAAAATTGAACCAATAAGAACAAAAATAAATTAGTGAACCATCCCCAGGTTCCCATAGATGACTCACTAAATCATGAATCCAATATATTAATTAATATCATGATAAATACAATCCATGGATCCCCACTGGCTCTTCCAAATTAATTTACCATTATCATCCTTAACATTGAACGTTTTATGATTCCATCCATTCCATGAATTATTCATCACATATCAACTTCACATTCCTTTACTAAACATCATATCACATCACATTATACATTTACACACAATGTATACCCTTCCAACTACACACCACCTTCACATACCTTGGCCTAGAAATCAAAACACATTCATGAGACATCAGGGACCACACATCATAGCTCATCCCAATGACACCTGGTATTACACATCACATAACGACTTAAAACACATGGGCCACTTTTCTCATATAGCCCAAATACACCTCATCCCACATGATACTTATAAAGGTATAGTGGGGGAGAGGGGGTAGATAAATATTTTTATTACTACTGTCCTGCATGTCATGGAAAGAACATGAAACTCATTACCTCTAAGAGTTAGTAGTGTTCTCCAACATGGGTGGTACATGTATAAAATAATATAAACATACATTATTGATAGATAAAACAAAAAAAAACCAACCTAAGGGGTCATGTAAAAGAAACTTCTACCATTTTAACACATATTAATCATCAAAATGGATTCTATCACTCTATATAATTCTCCATAAAACCATCACAGAAGACATAGAACAGTTTACACATTGAAAGTACTAGTTCCACCATTTTTATTAATTACTATTTTAACTTATCATTATATTATTCATTAAATTATATTTACTCCATATATAACATGTCAATTTCTACATCATTATATGCAATTTAAGACTTATTGATTCATTCATTTCATTCAACAATGTAATTTATTCCATTGCTTTAAAGAAAACTATCAAAACCACACCACAAAACTATGGCCACAGAGCCGCACATCCACTATATCCATTTCATCAAATCTCACAAGATATATCAATAAACATCATACACACTTAATTTAAATTCCAAAACCACAAAATAACATGTATTAAAACCACTATTCCACAACCCCCATCCAATAAACACTACTACACAACCACTGCACCACAATAGACAACTACCCACATCACATCCTTACTAACAAATCATCACATCACTACCCCACTTACTAAATAACCTAGATAGTCTGTAATAATAGTACTCAATAATCACAAGACAGGAAAGGAATCAAAGAAAAATTAGAAATAGACAATAGAAAAATATCTCAACTTAAAATTAACAAGGGGAATAATCGAGTTACTTATTTATATTATCATGGGTATTATGAAAAAGGTTATATAAAAGGGATAATTTGTAATCCAAAATATGTTCTTCAACCATTTATTTAGGGTGTAATCACACAATAACACAACAAGGGATATAATATATATATACAAAAATTAATGAAAGGCTTCTGTTAGATTCTATTTTTATAATTGGAAATAGTTAGGAATAAAAACATCAACATCATATAAAAACAGAAAATAATGCATCAAATCCTTATTCACATCAATTTTAGACATGATAATTTATTATATGATTATGCTGACCTTTACTATCCACCCAAATGTAACAAAAAGAACAAAATTCCCTCTAATAGATTTTAAAATAGTGAGAAGTAGTATCCCATTCCCCAAAAAAAAATTTATGATCTCATTGTGCACAACATTGATATGAAAAAAATATGAAAATTGTAATAGTACCACTACAAACAACAGATCGACAAAAAATCAATTACGGGGTTCTAAAGATCAAGGATGGGAAAAAAAATAAATCCATATATAAGGAATCATTGTTTTCCTCAACAGAGCACCATCAGCCTCTTGTAATGAGAGTGGGATCACAGGGTTTGTGAAAAAACTAGAGGCACCATAACCATTAATGATGAACTGAATAAGATAATTACATGATGTGTAATCCATTTACTCATCGTTTAAATTTTGAGGTTAGATCTCTCTAAAAAATTTGTCACCATTTGTATTTATTGCCTCAAATCATAATTTCATTAATTGGACCTATAGCAGCCCTGAAATACTTTTACACATCATGGAATCTTTAAACGATGTGTATTCTACATATATTTATCTATTTAATAGCCACCTCCTCCACAAACACTATATGACTACACTGTGAAACAAAAACACATAAAACCAAAAAGGTGAAAAATCAAGATGAAATGGATATCTACAATATTGATCGAAAGATACCCAATATTTCTAGACCTACAATATTTGTGTTTTGAAATTATAAACTAAATAAAAAACAGTTATTTCTCAAGTGAGTGTTTAACAATCAATAATTGTGATGATTAAAGTGGTGTAGATGGAAGATGTATAAGATTAGAAAAAGTACATAAATATACATATGTTAAACCTTGATTTTTATTTTGTGATTTGGTTTAATAATAATGTATGTTTGTTATCTTCTTATTCGAAGATGAATTTATTAGATGAAAATCATAGTTCATCTTTATCTATTATTCGTTGATGTATACATATGTATATTAATCACATGGTGTGTTTTTTGTGGGTATCATGATGATATATAATACAGAGTATATATCTTCATGCTTGGTATTTCAACAAGTTAAGGATATGAGATGAAATTATAAGGGTATTTAAAAACCATTACATGAAGAAGAATAAAAATGGGAAAACATTTTCATTTATTTTTTTCCATTAGACACCCAAAAATATCTTATGTTCATAATTTTATTTGGGTTGTAGTTGACTAACATATTAAGTATGCACACACCAATAAAATCTAAGAAGATTTATTTATTTATTATCTTAAATATATATATTAATAATGTTGTAATTTTTTATAGATAACCGCAATATATTATATTTTATTGTGTTACAAGTTTTACCTTGATGATTTAGTGATGTCTTCACCAAAATTTGGAAACAAAATTATGATTTAGTAATTTATGATATCCTAATATAGATATCCAACCTAACAGAACCATTAAAACAATGTAGGGTTCTTTGATATCTAGTTTATATTTTTCAGTGGTTTAGAATTAAACAACATTCTCTAGATGAGTTTTCCATAAATCATTGATTTCAATAGAGTATTCAAATGGATCCTTATGAATCTATATATATAGATAATTGAAGAGACCAATGTTCTCGGATGATATTGGATAATGAAATATATTGTCTCATATGTTATATAAGTAAATGACTAATAATTTTAGAGCCATAGAGTTCTACATAAATGAATATATATGTTGATAGAAAATCAATAATGAAAATCATAATAAAAAATTATAATTCAGTATTGTTGTGAAGGACTTACTAAAAAATTTCCAATGTTTTTTATGAGATTCGGAAATAAGTGATATATTATTCATGGTTATATTGGAATTTTCATGTTTATTGATCGAGTAGGGACTGTATCATAATGGTTAAAGCTTCTGCAAAACCTCTATGATGTTCATGATGTGTTTCATGTGTCTTTATTGAGATTGTACATAACAAATCCATCACATGTATTGAAATTATAGGTTGTATCACTATAGAATAACTTTTTTAATGATGAAAAAATATTAGAACAATTGGATCACAATGATAATGTGATTTAGAACAATACTACTCACATGGTCAATATTATCTAAATGAATAAAAAATTCAATGAAGGAGCTTGGGAACCCATGCATGTGATGAAACATTAATATATGCATTTATTAGTATTAGTTTAAGGAAATTTAGAAGGATGAATTAAATCTAAATGTTGTATCATTTTAAAATATGATATTTTGATATATTTAATGGAAAATTAGTAAACATTCGTTGATATCTTTTTATACATGAAACCCCATGATTAGATGAACTATAATATAGTCTACTATTATAATCATGCCATTAAATTGGAGGAGTGAATATGAATCAACAATTTTTAAAAGATTGAAAATTAAAATATTCCTATATAATTTAGATAAAAAATAAACTGGTATATTTGTAGTCAGTTTTTAGTAAAGTCATTAATTGCGTTAAAAATATATTTCCCCCATAAATGGTTTTTTCTATTTTTTCCAGTAAATTAAATAATAATTTCTAACACGTCTATAAAATGTGATAGAAGTAATATTAATCAATTTAGATTTCCAAATTTCCCAATTATCTTATAGTAAATTTTTATTATTTTTCTAAATATATTGAATTTGAAAATGTTTTCAGAAATTTAATGATTTATTATTGGACGATTCTATTTATTTTTAAGGATTTAAAAATATTCATTTTGTTTTAGAATGATATAAAAGTAAAATTAGTTAAATTATCATCTAAAATATCATATAAAGTTACTTGGAAGAAATTTTGTTATTTATTTAGATATAAAAACTCTTTATAGTTAGGAAACTATTTTATACATTAAAATTAAATTTAGTCATGTTTTGTTGGATTAGTTTTTAATTAAAATATACCAATTATATCACTTTAATTTGATAAAATTTTTTGATCATTTTAAATTATAATAATTAATTTAATATAAAAAAACTAAATTGATTTATTTTAAAATTGTAACCGTATAAAATATTTTTTACATCAATAAAAGAGGTAAAATCATGTTTAATATGTAACAAATATTCAAAATCTTTCTAAAACATTTTTTATACCTATTGGATTATTATATTTAACCAATACATATTATTATGGTGTTAAAAAATTTATTTTAAATCATTATTTTGAAATTGATTACCCAAGATTAACTTTTATTAAGGAATATTAAATTTTCTTCAAATTGAAACTACATTTTTGGTCATGAATATAATGTAATAGTTGCATGATTCCATTTTTTCATCATTAAAAAGATTAAATTTTTTTTACTATTATTTAAAAAAAATCAAGAAAATAAATTTATTCCATTATATAATTTTAAAATGGTTTGTACGATTAAATCTGGTATTTTCGTAGAAATAGTATTTCATGAGTTTTTCGATTCTCTATTATAAGTAATTTATACATCCTATAAAAATTAGACCAAAAAAATTGATTATAAATATTGAATAATAATTTAAAATTTAATTTTAAAGGAATATTTTATTTCTTGTAATCTAATTAAATCATAATGGTAATAAGGTGAGTTATCAGGTTAATGTTTAAACTGACATTAATGTGTTTTAATGTTGAGATATGGAAGAAAATACCCCGTAAAAATTCTTGATTGAAATTGGTTATGAGCTTCATTGACTACGTTTTATATTATATTTAAAAAAAATTCTAGAAAGTACATCACATGATTATGTTATATATATATATATATATATATTATCTTTTATGTAATTCAATGTGTTTCCTTACACTATGTCACACAAGGATAACACATATCATCTATTTTACAAACATCACAAACCTTATATATCATCCAATTCCAACAAATATACCATCCAAGATCCCATTCTCTTATCTTAGTTTTTTTTGTATTTATAATAGACCAACCCATCGATGTTATTGTGTAATGAATTTGATATTTCTCAATAAAGAGCTATTACTCATTGTGACGTAAAATCAATATTATTTTATTTTCAACATTCAATAAATATATATTTTCTATTTTAGTAAAAAAATTATATTAATTATATTTAATTATTATTGTGATGATATAAAAACCATTATCCACCTTCTTCGCATCTAATAATAAATAGAAACATTTATTTTGTCAATGTACAATTTTCCATCTCCAAGTAGTGGTGATAATTTTTTATCAAAATATTTCATTGATGGTTATAAATACAAAAAAAAAATTTATTACCGATATTAATAGGGTTATGTAATGATAAAAATAATAATTATATCTATTTCATTCTTATTTTTATAAAATGAAAATATCGTACATGCATACAGACTAAATACTTTATCCATGAATGGTGTAATTAGTTTTCTAGATATATTGTTTTTAGATGAATATAAATATATAAATAAAGAGAAGATGTTATATTTATATCATGAAAAAACTAATGAAGATTATGTATCCATTATAATATTTCATGGATAAGAACTTCCAAACTGAAAATACACTAAAAAAACAGAACAATTAATAACCAAAAATGATGATTATAATAATATATTTCTAATAAAGAGTAGTAAAAAAGTAGTAAGTTTATAATATATGATGATATATATATTTTAATGAATCTAATAATTAATAATAATAAATTTGGATATACTTTTTATGAGACTTATGACTATCAATGATTTTTGAACATCCTACATTGGATTTTCATCACAATTTTATTTTTTAGAGACACGTTCCACTGTCACATATTATTTATTTTATGTGATATATATAATTCCAATAAAAAATATTTATGATTATTCTAATGAAATTTATGTGAGATCATATATTATTCTATGGTTCTCTCCTTCATGAGGTTTTCATTTAAACTTTACCAATGGGGTGAGGGGTTTATGTTAGAATCCCATTATTTATTGTAATTGTAAATAATTACGATTAAAATGGGGTAGTTTCATGATATACCACTAAATAATATCATTAATTATATTATCATCTACATATTCATTGAATATTTAAATAATAGTTCACTTATGATCTCCTTGGTACTTAAAATGATTGAAAAAATATTTTGGAGAAAAACAATAATGATTTCCACTTTAGTCAATAATATTTTATTCTATGTCGATGATATCAATATAATGTTTTCAAAATTGTTTATAAAATTATCCTATTTTTTATTTTAAATTTATGGTTTTATTAAATTTAAAAAAATGGTTTAAATTGAATCAAAATTTATAAAGGGAACTGTATATTTTGTAGCAAAAATGTGAAATAAAGGTGTATTATAATGTGCATGGAATGAACCGAATTTACCCTAAAAAAGAGAACTAAAGGATTTTATTCATCTATTACTGGTTTACATTGGGTTTTACAATGTAATTGTGTTTCATATTTTTTTTAAATTTAAATATTTTCAACAAGTCATTCAAATATAAGGGCTATTTCCACCAATAAATATTAAAAGTTATCATATAATGTAATATTCATTTATGATAACTTCAAGTGATGTTATGTATTGGTTTACTAGGTATATCAAACAAGGATATCATCCTTATTATTTATATAGATGGATATTGTTTATAATGGTGAGTTTTTTATGAATACATTTTATTTTCCAATGGTTTTCTCAATACAAAATGTTTTAATGTTTTTAGACCAATCTATTTTGAGCATGTTATGATATATGATGAATGATTTATTATATTTTTATCACAATTTAATTAATTATTATTAAATGAATGTTGGTCCAAAAATGAAATAATCTTTATCTGTATTATGTAAATATTGATATGTAATGTGATAATAAGGACTTAAATGTGGAGTAAACACATATTATAAAGAGAAATTATCAGCTTTCATTGTATGGGGAGTAAACCATTATTATTGATATAATTAAATGGTTTGAAACCCCAGTAATCAATGATTTTGTTGGTAGTGATCCCTGACTACTGAAATAATTTTCATTTATTGTGTGCATTCCACAAACATATATCTTAATATAATATTGTTCATTAATTTCTAATTTTCTATTAATTCATTCTGGATTAATGTATTTGAATGAAAAATATATATTCCCTGACTCAAAATTATGAAATATGATATAGTAGGCATGGTTTTAAAATTATAATATCATGGTTTCATTCCAATATTCTCAAGTTATGTTTATTTAATCATTGATTTCTCACATTTTACCCTTACTGATCATATGATCTCACACTTTTTTGTGTTCCTCTTCCCCATGATATGTAAAATTATTTCAAGTGTGATATGTATAAGAATGAGGATTGTTATGTATAACAAAATGGGAGATGATGTAGATCTCATATGAACTAGTTGTTTTTGTATATATGGTTTCAATGATAGCAGACCAACATGATTATATCATGGATCAGAATGTTTAATAATAAATATTTATAAAATAATTTGTAATATTTATGTATGAAATGTATTGGTCAATATAAACCTTCAACTGAGGTCCTTAAGGAGTAATAAAATCAAGGATTACTGAAACATGGGAGCAGAGGGATGGGTGGCAATCTGTTATTTATTAAAATGTGGGTGAGTAATATTTTGGATAATGTAAAGAACATTATAGTTTATAAGTATAAATTTAAAAGGATTAAAAAGGTTTAAATAAAGGATGTCGATTTGAATTATGTGGAGGTTGAGTTTAATTCATTGGATTCATTATTTGACAACAACTCCACATTGGCGCTGTGAATATAAAGAAGCATGAGGTAGGGGATATGGATGTGTGGTAGGTGTCTATAGATCTGTAGGTAAATTATTTACTAATAAATAAATATATTCCATACAATCCTTTAATATTATATTACAAAATTTATGCCTATAAACTTGAAGAGAAATTAATTTGGCCTTCATATCCATCAATGAGTTGTATTTTTACCAAATATATGGAATGAAAATGTATAATTAGATATTCACATTGGATTGATTCATATCCCAACTTATGTTAATAATGGTGATACATAAAATAATTCCTTTTTTTTGTATACTATAAAATATAATTTTATTGGAATATAAAATTACATGGAAACTCTTTATTTAATTAGGGAGAATGTTGAGATATCTACTTTGAGTACATATTTCAATAGGGTCCTCAATGATATTTTATTGGGTTTTGAAATAATTTATATACATTCATTATTGATTTAATTAGTTATTTTGTTTTTATAGAAGGGAAAAACTGTTCTTTAAATAATAGATAATTTGGCAGAAACAAGGAAATCTAAATGTAGTATAACACTAGAAATTTGATGAAAAAGATATATATTGATCTTATAATGGATTTGGGTTGCATCATGAAGTTGTTGAATTAGAAAATTGGGTAGATTTATATGTTATATAATAAAACCATTTATTTCTTAAAAAAATTTAGGTTGGGATAGAGATTTTTTCTCATCACCCCAGCATGTAGCACAATTTATGTTTTAATCTACATTTTACATTATTTATTAATGAACGTGTATATTCGAGAATGTGAAGTTATAATTTTGACATTGTAACACAATTTTTTACAAAAAAAATTTATAATGGAATTATATTTTTGGAGAAATAGTCTTGACAATCACATCCTAATTATTGCATTTATGTTGTGAATATTAACTCACAATAAGAGTAAATGATACAATCATTCATGTTTTCTTGGAAAAAATATATGTTTGACTAATTTATATTTGGGTTGATTTGGAAACATATTTTTGGAGGATATACAATAAATAAATGATTAATTCAAAAATTAGTGGGGATTTTCTTGTTTGGCTTTCAAACTAGGGATCGTCTATTATTGATAGGTTTTTGTTTCATACAGTCAGGTTTTATGTTTTACTGTAATAATAATTTATTCATAGTTTAGGTTAATTATTTTTTATCCATTGATTTTATTTATATTCAATTACAATTACAATTTTTTTATTTATAGAAGTAGATCACTTAATGTAGACTATCCAGATCCTTATTAGGGATTGAAATTGGTCAAAATGGATGTGTGGAAAATTATTTTATTTATTTAATTTCAATTTTAATGATTTTATTCAATATGTAATGTGTAATAGAAATTAATTATCATAGATATTATTATATCATGGAATAGGTGAAATTAATGGAGGATAGATCCCAACATGATACTAAAAATTAATTCAATAAAATTGAATTAGAATTATATTTCTCATTAAAATATATGATCGTATTTTCTCAAGAAAATTTATTTAATTAGACCATCGTGAATTTAGATTCTATGGTAGATTCGTATGGATTCTTCATATATCATATTTGTTAAACTAAATAATCTCTTTTATCCAATATAATATTATTTTTTATGGGAATTTTAATTACCCTTTTAGTAAAATATCCTCGAGATACTGGTTCTACTCTAATCTACCTTATCCTTCTAATATTTACTTCTTCTGAATTCATCTATTATTTAATAAAATAAATCAAATTGGTATTACACAAAAATTGGTAAAAAAAACTTCACTATATTTCCAAAAGATTTTGGGATTTTCCCTATATAACAATTATGATACACAGTCACAGTTAATTAAATTAAATAACAATATAATTTTATAATTTTATTTTAATATAGGATATAACAATGTAAATAACATCCATCAATTTCATTCCCCATTTCCAAGGAGTAATGGCTATTAAATGAAATATGAAAACAAATTTTTTAGGACAAATAACATTCTTATCCAATTCTTTTTTAACTATTTTAATATAAGATTTACATATAATTTTTATTTTTCAATATTATATTCATGGTAGTTGTTGGTGTTATATATAATGGATTTTTTTATAAATATTACATCCCACCACTAGAAGGCAAAACATATTATGTGTATTTAAATAATCCATATGAAAAAAAATAATTATAGAGGGAACATCAAGAAATGATATATAATGACTTTTACTATTAGAAATATGATCAATTATGACATCAATAATGGATATGTACATATTATAATACCTGCAAAAGAGCTATAAATTATTAAAACTACCATGTTTGGTAATGGGATGTCCCAGACAACCAAAATGATATATACATTCGAAAACATCAAGAGAAAAATTCAAAATATAGACTAACATGATTTGTTACAAATGACATTGAATTTATGAATAAGAGGACAATTGAAAATGAGTTCCTACTTTATGAAAATAAGTAGTTAGACCATCACCAAGATAAATTTATTTTGAATTTAAATTATAATTTTAGTAACATACCAATTATATCTATTATAACAATTGTATTGATTATAGATGAAACATATCAAGATGTTTAAAAATTACGAGGTGTTGAAACTAGAAGGAATGAAAATATGGATCAAGATATCAAATAAATGTTTTGAGAAGATAAGGTTGAAATTTTTAAAAAAATATGATCCTCATTTTTCTGAATAATATTAAGAAGACCCTCAAGAATACATTATATTTTTACAAGAAGTTATATAATATAAAAAATTACACCATTTTTTATTTTAGAATTATTAAAAAATAATGATGATATTATTCATCGATTGGATCACATAAGAGAAAAAGTATATTCATGTTTATTCAATGAAATACATATATTTGAATTAGAAAGAAAAAAAATTAAACAAATAGGATAATAATAAAATATTAATAGAACTTAGTGATATTGTACAATGTGATTAATAATGGGACCTCATCCCATATTTTCAAACTGAATTTAGAAAGGTGACTCTAATTTATGGAACCATTTGAGATGCTGATACTAATGAAAAAAAAGATGTATTTATGGTGGAAGAGAACTAAAAACTTGTTTTATATTTTTTGTTATATTTTTTCATCTAATATTTCCTAATAATGTCTCCCAACACAATAATTAGTCATTAAATAAGAAAATTTGAGCCAGATTAGATTCAATTCAAATTGAGTAAAGTTAATGTTAGTCTTAAAACCCGATTGGGTTACATTTTTCAATTCCACTATCATGTAAGAGTGTCAAATAGACTAGTTACATACTATACTATAATGCTAAAGGGTGATATTTAAATTTAAGGAAAGTTATTTTTTGTAATTATATTTATATTATTATATCAGTTTCATATATCTCCCCATGTTCAATATCATTATATTTTTGAGCATAAATTTTTTGATCTTGGTTCTCTCAGGGGTTCTGTTTTAATTTTTCATTAACAAAAAATGTATTAAAAGATGAGAAGCATAAAAAGATAGATAAATAAATTATAATGGAAAAAATCATCAAAGGAGAGTAATGATTTTAAATCCTTATATTTTAACATCCGTTGTTTATCAAAAAATTATATTCTCACATAAAATCATTAATTTTTTCCTATAAATTCTAATCTATGAATTATCACCACTTTTGAAAAATTAGTTTACATGTTATTATAATTCTATTATTATTTCCATATAAATTAAGAAATATGTGGATATTTTTTGTTAAACATTCTTACTTAAAGTTTTATATTTTTAAATATATTTAATGATATGATTTATTTTCATGATGTTGATTCCTAAAACAAAATTTTAGTAAAATAATTATTGACATATTTTTTAGTACATGATTGAAATTTTTTATTTTTTTTCTTCCAAGACGATTATTGAGAAAATATTTCTTATTGTTTTGTTCATATTTCATTACTGATACTTAGGGAAGGTGAACCTATTATAAATCTCACAAATATATTGTAATATATATGACATAAGTTTACTTCTAAAATGAATTATTATTTTTAATGATACCTTTTTACTTGAAACCATCATATAAATTAATCATTTTATCATATAGAGTTCATTAATTACATAGTTCAGATTAGGGAAAATTAAAATAAATTATTATAAATTCCTTCCAAAATCATTGGTCTTTTTAATGACATTAAATTTAATGAGTGTGGGGGAGTGCCCAATAAAGTTTGACATGGTTTTTGTATCATGATAATATAACTTAAGTCATTATGGATCAGTTTTAGGATTTTTAATTTATTTAATAATTTATTTATCCTAATTTTGTTGTAAAAAAATTAAAAAAGATAAATAAAAATGAAGGAAAAAATGGATTCTTTCTTGGGTAAGGGAAAAGTAATCACACACATAGAATTATTATCTCAGAATCATGTGGGTATAGGTGATGTATAAGAAACATATCCTCAGTGAAAATTTTCAATTAATGAAAATAAACAAAACAACATAGTAAATAAATTCATTTTGCATTCATATTTCTTGATCATCTAAATATTACATTGTGTGCTGTAAGAGTTTTTACATTTGAAATGGGAATTTAATTGACCATTAATTTAGAAGAAAAGTTAACATTCTATAGTCTTTATTCTCAAACATTATAATTAAATGATTCCCAACAGAAATTCATACCAGCCCTCATCCTTAGAGTCAATTGATCCTAACTAAAAATATCTCATGATTAATTTTAATGTTATTATATATGGGATGGTGTATATAGATTCAATGAAAGACAATGGTTAGTATAAGGTTGTTTATATATGATTAAAACTCAATTAAAATTTCTGTATTGAGTGCTACTAGTTGAAAATCACGGGGAGTTAAATCAGAAATTGTATGAGTGTTGGTGCGATGATGAAATCTATTAGGGAAAGTGATAACTTTCATGGCAAGAAAATTATAAATGAAGAATTTATTAAGAATTATTTTATGGGTATTATATTAAATTTAAAATAATTTGTACTAACTTGTTTTTATGCGAATAAAAATTTAAAAATTTCCTTATTTAATATTTGGCCCTATTTTTATGATGATCAATTTTTTTCTCTTGGAATATCAATGAATTGACTGTGAGGGTGTCCAAGTTATCATTTTTTATACATAATTTAATTTTATTTTCTAGGTTTTTCAATTGGGAATTGTATGATTTTATTGGTATTCATAAATGATCTAAATGTTTTCTTTGTTTTTGTAGAATGACCAAGATATTTTTTGGAATAAATCCTAAATTGGTTAGAAATATGGAAATCTAGGAAGATTCACACATTCCAAATGTACATAAAAAATTATATTTTAAGAATTGATATGTATTTAATCTATAATTGTGATGGGAAAAACAAAGAAGATATATAATTATTGTGTTGGTAAGAAAAAATGTTATGGAATACGAAGAATTTACATCAAGAATCACTTGATGTGGGGATATTCTTATTTTTTAGATTCATATAAAGGATGATCAATTTGCATCGTAAAACCATGTTCTACATTGTGATTTATAAAAAGAGAATATTTATTGAGGAAAATATTTCTTTTTTAAATATCAAAACCATGTTATAAATTACATGTTCATCATGGAAGAAGATTTTTGGTCATATAATTTCAGAATTCCCATTGTAAATCATTCATTTACATCATGTATATCCGGTCAACCAAAATATTTATGATATGATCATTTATGTTGTGGGGAAAAAACAACGGTCTAAATAGTGTACACATGTGGAAAATTGGAGGCTTATATAAGTAGGATTCATCTAGTGATTAAATCATCATTCAATCACTAATGGATATATCTTACATGGGTTCCAAATTTGGGGTCTTCATACAAAGATATTTTTTTCTTTTATGATGTTGGGTTATCTATTTTAGTGAAATAGTTTCTATTTAATACTGTAGTTTAATTACCATTTTCCATTTTTTTTATTATATAACCTATGGAATTTGGTACTTTCATTATTGGTGATCAAAATAATAATTAGTAACTAATTCTTTATAGGGGAGATGAGTCAGTCAAAATGGGAATGATCGAAATTTTTTAAGTTCAATCTCCATGTGAACAATGATTTTATTCAATTTGTATGATGTGTTGATTCAATTTTATGATATCTATTTTTAAATCATAGAAATATTGTGTTTGGTATAAAACAAATCCAATCATGAAAAATATATTTATCTAAGGACCCTTGAATTATATTTTTATTCTAATTTTAAAAGAATGTGCCTAATTTGATTTACTGATTTTAATTCACAAGACAACCAAAGAATGAGATGTAATAGTAGAATAATAGTGGTTGATCATTTCTGATGATGATTAAATTGAATATTTTCACAACCCTTGAAAATAATTTTTCTACAAGGGTTGTTAATTTAATTTATTCATAAAAACCAACCCTTATTGTCGGTTCCTCTCTTTCCCCTTCTATTTACTTTTGTATAATTTTTAATTACTTTATTTGTGTAATAAATTAATTAAAATTAATATGATCCAATAATTGGAAAATTATTTTCAATGAATTCCCTAATTTTTGTGGGATTTATCCCTTACTACCATTCTGTTATTATTTTTGTAGTTAGTGTGGTTTAGGAATAATAAAAATACTCAATTTGATTATATTAGAGGATTTAATGATGTACATAAGATGCATAAATTTATTAAAATCTTTCACAACATCATGGATTCCACCTTGGTTTGGTTAGATTAAAAATAAATGATAACCAACTATAACTCCTACATAGGTACATATATTGGTTGATGTATGAGGTCGAACACATATCGATAAATAAGAAATGAATCCTGACCTAGAAATTAGAACATATATTTGGATTCTTCATGTGATTCAAGGTGGTTGGGTTTTATAATAAAGAATTGGAATGAACATTATAAGAATAAATAATGATTTTTGGATCAATTTTGTGGAGTATATACATTCGATAATAATAAACCTATCAGGATCAGTGTAACATTCTATGTTTTTAAAAGAAATCACTATGTGCTTAAATGAACTAGTAAATACTATTTGGCCTTTATAACGAAATTGTTAAACATAATTGTTTTTCTTATATTCTTTGAATTTCGAAAAAAGAACATAAATGGTTGGGATCAGTATGTTTTTGGAGTCTGATTGAACAACCATAATTTTCGGTGAATAGGAACCTACACTTATGAATAGAAACATACACTTAAGAATAGTAACATAACCCTTAAGAATAGTAATGTACACTTATGAATAGTAACATGACACTTAAGAATAGTATTTCACCCTTATGATTAGTAACATGAACCTCATGAATATTAATGTACAATTATGAATAGTAAATTCACCACCTAAATTATAAATAAAATATATCCCTCTTAAATGTTTCAATATGGTATAATTATGTCATCATATATGTATAAAAATATTTTAAAAAGTATTGATTAAGTGTTGGTATTTTTATAAGTCATATATATTTAATTAAAAATTTCTAAATAATTTAATAATTTAAATAAATATTTATTTCCAAAAAATGAATTAAAAAATATGTATTTTTATGACTTATTATTATAATATTTTTTTAAGAGTTCTTATGTAATTCATCAAAGTGTTAGGAAATCAGTTTTAATTTTAAAAATTTATTTTTCATGTAAAATATGATTTTATTTAAATATATTATTAATCATGTTTAGAAAGTTATTTTGATAAAATGGAGTTCATTGTCGGATTTTAGACATCAAAAAATGTTTTGGATGAAGGTTTGGTAATTTTTTGAAATACTAGAATTTTTTATAAATAATGAAAGATGATAATTTAAAAAATAAGATAAAAACATTACTTATGGAGTCATGGATTATGTTTTTTCAATTAGGAAACAATAACTCGAACACACATGAACATATTAAAAATTTTAATCTTGAATCATAACAATGTCATGTCCTGTGGAAAAAATAATGATTAAAATATGGGAAAACTCCTCCTCTCCTCCACTAAAGATTATACTCAGCCCCCCTTCCTCCAACACCTCTCAAGCATTGATCATTTCCTTTGTTCTACCAAATAATCCTCACAAGTTCCTACCCTATATTAAATACCTACTGTTCTCACTAAAATTCAAAAACCAAAAGTCCATATGATGGATCATGAGGAGAAGAGATCAAGATGTAAAAATCCTCTTTTGTTTTCTTTCTATTATTTCCATTTTCTTTTCAATTAAACATCTATACTAACATCATATTATTCAAGAGGCATGAATTATATAGTATCTTACATATTCTTTGATGTCATAATGGTTGTTTGAGATTCACTATTATACGTTTTCTCCTCTCCCAATTATTGTGGAAATTATAACATCTTCTGTGATTTGTCGATTTACCGACATCGTGGACGATGTGATTTTAATTTCGATTACATACATAAAGACTGTTAATGAATACATGATTATGGATGAACCAGATTAAAATTTATGTAATATATCTTATGTATGGTTCTGTATTAATTTTTCACACTTGATATAAATTTACTAAACGCAATGAGTTCTTTATTATCAAAGAACCACCAAAATGATCTAAAGGAACATCGTTAATTTTTTAACTAATGAATCATCCTTATATCATAATTAAAAATAAGAAAGAATATAATTTAAGATTCATTAAACATGAAAATAAAATTTTAATCCACTCTTATAGTTTCTCTAACTACCGAAATAAATATCCATTATGAACAGCTCATGGAAACCATGTTAAGCACGCACCGGAAACAATGGAATTAACAAAATATTATTACTGAATTTGTGGAATGATGATATAAAATGATCATGAAAGGTTTTATAAACAAGAATATGTTTCTGTATTATACTAATAATACTATTTTAACATTACTATATAAGATTTAAACATGTTTTAAATAGACAATTCTGATGTATCGGAATTCATAACCCAATTTCCAATCATTGGGTTAACATTCTACTTAATTAAATTTGTGGTTTTAAGATCAATTGTGTGATGAATTTTTGTTTATATTATGTTTTATTTTGTTTATTTATAGTGTATATTTATATCATATGAATTTTATTAATTCTCACTCCAATTATAGTAATATGGTACTTTCCATTTAAAATCATTTTAAAAGTATTTTAATGAAATTTAAAAGATTATTATATATATATATTATATGACTGATTTATCCTAGTTTTATGATTCTAAATTACATTGATATATCTCTTAGACATTGTTTGGTTATTGTGAGCCCATTATTTCTAAGTATATGTTGGTTTGAGACCATAATAGCTCATGATATATTGGTTTGAGAACATTATAGCCCATGATATGTTGTGTTGCTCCCATTGTAGCTCAAGAAAGGTATGTTGAGCCCAATTATAGCTCTCAAATGCATTGGGTAATCCAATGATGGATGTATAATGAATATTTAGTCCATTGTTAAGTGTTATTTTTATAGTTATATGGTAAATATGTCCTCAGTAAACTTTATGACGTTTCTATGAATGCATATGAGTTTTTAGGAATAAGTGTTTTAATGGATTTTCATGTTTCCACTATACCTACAGTTTTTCGTTCTTTATGTAACATATTGAGTATTTTATGCTCATAAAATGTTTTTAAACTTATTTTGATATGATTATTTATATGTTATATGTACAGGTATGGTGCTACTGCAGATGAATCTAATTAGTAATATTGTAATATTTTTTTGTAAATTATGATTAAATATATATAAGTTGTTTTTTGATTCTTGAGGACCTAGACCAAAAAAGGTTATAATTTTTATAATATAAAGGTTTTTTTGTTAACTATTATAATGAATGAACCATCTATATTAGTACTGAATATAAATATGTGGGTTCAGGGATTTATAGTTAGTGTTAGAGGAATAGTCCAGACAACTTTGGAGATGAGATGTTGTCATTTTTTAGAAAATTCTAAGTGATATTATTTACTTTTAAACATCCAGTTAATTAAGTACACATAAGAATTTTTTTATCATAATTATTTATCATTAAATTCAGACAAATAAGTATAATGAATGAATTTCATGGGCACAATTCATTTAAGGGGGATAATTTCACATTCAAATAGTTTAAAAAGAAACACTATGTTCTTAAATTAACTACTAAATACTATGTGACATTTATAGACTAACAAATATACCTATTTTTTTCACTTTTCTGTTTTGAATTTGAAAAAAGGACATACAGAGTTATGATTTGTATGTTCTTTGGAGTCTGATTGAACAAACATAATTTATAGGGTATAGTGACCTACCCTTATGAATAGTAACATTCCCTTATTAATAGTAACAAGACTTTATGAATTGTAATATACCCTTATGATTAGAAATGCACCCTTATGATTAGTAACAGGATATATATGAATATTAATGATTCCTTATGAATTTTAACTTGAACTTTATGTATAGTAATGTACCCTTATGAATAGTAACCTCACTAATGATATTTTAAATAAAATTCATACACCTTATATATTTCAATATGATATAATTAGGTCATAAAATGAGTAAGTTAATATTTTAAAAATAATTGATTATGTGCCGCTATTTTTTTATGTCAAATATATTTAATTGAAATTTTGTGATAAATTTAATAATTTAAATAATTTTTTTCAAAAATTCTATACATAAATAAATATTTTTTAACTTCTGATTATAATATAATTTTATAAATCCTTATGTAATTTTTCAATGGCTTTGGAAAGGAGTTTAAATTTTTATATTGTATTTTTAAAGTAATTTATAAATTTATTTTAAATTTAAATAATAATGTTTAAAAAATTATTATGATAAAATGGTGTTCATTGTTGGATTCTACGCATCAAAAAATATATGGGGTAAATTTTTTGTAATTTTCGAAAATATTTGAATTTTTATGAACAATGAAATATTATAATTTAAAAATTAATATAAAAATATGATTTATGAAGTCATGGATGTTGTTTTTCAAATGTAATCACACTAATCAAGAAATCACATGAACTTATTACTATTTTTGGTCTTGGAGTCATAACTTTTTTGGTGTTGTGTAAAAATAATAATATAATGATTAAAAAAAGGGGAAGCTCCTTCTCTACTCAACTATCAATAACACCTATTCCCCCACCCCTCTCTTCCTCCCACACATCTCAATCCATGATCCTTGCCAATGATCTGCCAAATAATTATCACAAGCCCCTTCCCCACATCCATGACCATATGGTCTCACAAAATGGCCTACACCAAGGGCCTTAAGAAGGATCTCAATGAGAAAACATCTATAGGTAAACATCCTCTTTTATTTTCTTTCATTGGTTTTCATTTTCGTTTTTATTATTCTTATTTCCTCATATCCCCTTATCCAAGAGTCATGAATGATCTAGTGTCTTATATATTCTGGATCTCATCATTTATATGGAAGAATCTCCATTATAATATTTCTCCACTCCCACTTATTCTAGAAATTAAAACATAGTACGTAATGTGTCCATTTACCAACATCTGGGATGATGTGATTTCTATTTTGTTTAGTTACATCAAGATTATTTGTGAAAAATATATAATGGATAAACCATAATATAATTTATGTATTATTTTTTATTTATGGTTCTGTATTCTTTTTTTTAATATGATATTAACTTACAAAACAAAATGAGTTCATTATTAACTAAGAAACATCAAAATGATCTAAACGGACATCCTTGTTGTGTTAACTAATGAATAATCATTACATCAAAATTAAAAATAATAAATGATATTATTTCAAGATAATTAAACATGAAATTTCAATTTCATTACACTTTTATAGTTTCTCTTACAACTAACATGAAAATATTTTTTAAACTTGTCATGGAAACCATCAAATGCATGCACCTAAAACAATGGAATTAAAAAAATATTATTAATGAATTGGTGGAATGATATTATAATATTATCATAAAAGGATTTATAAAAATAAATAAGTTTATTTAATATATTAATAATAATATTTTAACTTTCATATAGAATCTAAACATGTTTTATGTATGATAAACCCTAAGTAAGGGAATTCATAACCTAATTTCCAATATGTGAATTAACCTTCTACTTTATTAATTGTCTAACAATAAGATCATTTATTTGGTGATTTTTTGTTTTATTATGTTGTATTTTATTATTTATAGTTTATAATCAATTTTTTTTAATTTTATTTATTCTCACTCCAATTATATTAGTGTGGGACATTCCATTTAAAATCCATTTAAAAGTCGCATTAAGGAAATTAAAAAAGTTAGTTTTTTATATATTTGTTATGAGTTATTTATCATGGTTTCATGATTTTTTATTACTATGATATGTACCTTAGACATATTAATTTTTGTGTGATCCCATTGTTTCTCAATATATGTGGGGCTGAGACAATTATAGCTCAATATACGTAGGGTTGAGAACATTATAGTTCCAGATATGTTTCGCTGCACGCATTATAGCTCATGATATAATGAGTGATACCCATTTGATATCTTTAATACATTGGGTAATCCAAAGGTGGAAGTTGAAAGAATGATTATTCCAGTTGTAAGATTGATTGTTAGAGTGATATGATATATATTTTCACAAGAAAATACATGATGTTTCTATGCATTCTTATGAGTTTTCATGAAAAGTGGTTTTAAAAGGTTTTCATGTTACCACTATACGGACATGTTTTCATTCTCTATGTACCTTACTGTTTATTTTATGTTCATGCCATTATTTTAAAATGTTTTTTCACAGGATTCCTTAGATTTTAAAAGGAAAAGTAAAGTTCTACTATAGATAAATCTAATTAGTTATATTGTAATTATTTTTGTAATATCTGATTCAATATATGTATGTTGTTGTAAAATTCGTCAGGACCTAGACTGAAAAGTTTCCTCATTTTTATAATGTACAATGTTTTTTCAGTTATATATTATAAAAATATGAACATATTTTTTAGTACTGAATCCAGATGTGCGTGTTTAGGGATTTATAGTTCGTATTGGAGGAATGGTCAAGACAACACTGAAAAATAGACATTTTAATTTTTCTAGAATATTATATGTGATAGTGTTTACATATAAACTTCTAGTTAATAAATTACATATTAGATAAAAATTATCAATTATTTATTGGTAAATTGTGAAATATAAGTACAATGAACGAATTGTGATGGCACAATTCATTTAAGGGGGGATAATTTCACATCCAATGATTTTTAAAAACAAACACTATGGGATTAAATGAACTACTAAACACTACGTGACATTTATAAACTAACAACTATACCTGATTTTTCTACTTCTATGTTATGGAATTTGAAAAATAGACAGACATGTTTGTGGTCAGTATGTTCATTGTAGTCTGACAGAACAACCATATTTTTGGGGAATAGTAACCTACCATTATGAATAGGGATGTTTCTTCACACTGCCGCTTGGATCATTCATGTGGTGTTTCTTATAGTAGTAGGATTTTTGTTCATGTATCCAAGTGGTGTGATACCAGTGTGGGGAGAGTGGGAATATGAGACAACCTTACCTGAATGACCCAGCCGAGTGCTGATCTTATAGAAGGATGGGTCACATTTAGCGTTTTTGCAGGATGTTCTCACCAGCAGCGAGTGAGAGTTGATCTGTTATGATTCCTCATTAAGGATTATGACAATAATTTTCTCATCAGTTATAATGTTGGTTTCTGTCTGGCTAAGGAGGTGGTTGCAGTCATGTTATCCAGATGATATGTTCTTAGGGACAGTATGGTGGACCGGATGAGGGTATCTAGGTAGGGCTATAGGTTTGTAGTGTAAGTCAAACATTTGCACTGGAGTAGAAAAAATATGAGCATTATTCCACACCCTCTACGGATAGAGGTAAAATTCTAGTTACATCATTTTTAGCTTCTACACATTTTGATACAAGGGATTCCCATAGTATTATATTTTTTCCCTTTGTGGATAGCATTGGGCTTAGTATCTTTACTTCTGGTAATGTTATGAAGCTAGACACTCTAATGGGGAATTGGAAGGATAGTGTACGTCAGTTCTTTGAGTGCCCTCTTAAGTTTGATGGGTGTCACTTCTCGTGGTTCCTCTATGTATTAGATTTGAAAGGCATTGATTTAATTCATAAAATAAATTTGTTGGTCTCATTTCAATTCTTTTTTAACTACTATCACCTCGGTGTGAGTTTAACATCACCATAGAGTGTATATTATCTCGAAAAGGGAGAATGGGATGTCCATGCGAGCAGAGCTAGTCCATAGAATCATGGGTTGGGAGAAACTATAGCATAGGATTCTAGTTTATTTTTGGATGACCAGGAAATTTCATAGGTGGACTTTCCTCTAGTGGTGGATCATTTTAGTGTTGTATTTCCAAATGCCTTCTTAGGTTTACCCCTAGAGATAGTTGAATATTTCTTTATTGAGCTTGTTATAATAGTGACATTTTTTTCCATCTCTTCGTTTAGGATGGCTATAGTAGAGTGACAGATGCTCAAGAAGTTGTTAGAGGAGTTATAGCCCTAGGGTTTCATCCAACCCATCACTTGTCCATGAGTTTTTCATATCATTTTGCTAATAAGGAAAAATGTACCCTCAAACATTGTGTGGGTTATCAAAAATTGAAACAGTTTACAATCATGAACTAATATCCCTTTCCAAGGATTGGTGATCTCTTTGATCATATTTGAGAAGACCAGGTGTAATTGAATATTGAATTGAGATCTGGTTATCATTAGTATCCTGTTACACCATCGAATATAACACTTACAAAATTTTGGTGCACGTATGGTCTATACGAGTATTAGGATATTCAATTCGATCTCATGAATGTGCCAATAGTATTCATGGATGTGATGAACATAGTGTTATAATCTTACTTGAATTCTATTGTGGTGTTCTTCATAGAAGATATCTTGTTGTACTATCACATTCGACCTAACCATTCCAATCACCTTGGGAGAGAGTTGAGTACACAATGAAAACATCAATGATATGATAAAATCTGAAATTGAAACTATTCGATGGACCACATTCACTTCATAGGTAATGTCATCTCAGAGACCGGAGTGTAAGTAGACCGAGAGAAGGTGAGAGCGATAGTCTCCGGGGAGAATCTGATGAACATATTTGAGGAAAAAAGTTTTTTTAGGGATGGATGGTTATAACATACATTTTATTCAGGACATTTCACACTTAGGATCGCCACTGATTGGCATGACTTTGAAGGGGAGATGTAATTAATGAATAATTCCAACAAATTATTTCTTTCAGTAGAAAAAATGTATATTGACTTCACCACCGATAACGATTTTTCCAGAATCGATCAAGAGATACGTTGTTTACTACAACACATCAGGTATCGGGCTAAGGGATGTTCTTATACAGGGGAATTAGTGGTCATGTACGGGTCTTAGCAGTTGAGGCCACATGAGAGGAATTACCTAATGCATGATCTTGAGTTAGTTAAATTTTTTTATGTTTTTCACTGTTGGAGAAATTATCTTTTCAGAGAGCATATTATGGTATTCACGAACAAAAGAACCTTCTTGTATATCATTACATAAGGATATATAAATATGAAATAGATAAGGGGGGTTGAGTACCTTCAATCTTTTGACATTGATATTTATTACACACCTAAGAAAGGAAAAACACTTGCCAATTTGTTGAGCAGGAGGACCCAGATACTGGTAGTTAAAAAGTCTAGGAGTGTGTGGTATCTTATGTCACCATTTTCTATGATGCATTTGGAGGTGTATGAAATAAAAGGTAATGAATTTCTTTCTTCTATGTCTATTACCTATAAACTACATGATCGATTGAGAATGAGGCAATATTAGATTCGTATGTCCTAGTCATACAATAGAGAGTCTCTGACGAGGACCCTACACCTAGGTTGACCATTGAAGAGGATGATGTTTTTTGTTTTCATGTACATGTAAGGGTGTTAGATGACATGCGTGAGGAGGTTCTATGAAATTTTCATGCCTCTATATGGGTAGTTCATGTAGGTTTCACCAAGATGTATCGAGATCTACATCATCAGTATTAGTGGACATACATGAAGAGGGATGTTGCGAGTTTTGTGATGATATTTCCACCTATCATTAGCTGAAGGTGGAGCATCAGCAGTAGGAAGGGATTTTACAATAGTTACCCATTCAAGATAGTAATTTGAATGATGTCATAGTGGATTTCGTGATTATATTACCATGGTCTCATCGGGGGAATGATGATATATGTGTTTTTGTGTACAGACCCATGAATGTTGTACATTTCGAACCGATCAATGTGTCCTTTATTGTTGACTAGCTTGGAATGTGGTACAACTAAGAGATATTACGTTTTCATTGGATTTATCACCCTATCATTTCACACAGGGATGCTCGGTTTGCTTCTTGTGTATGTATGTGACTACTTAAGGATTAAGGTATATTGGTAAATCTATGTAAAACATATCATCCTCAGACATATAGACAGTCCGAGTTCACTATTCATATTTTGGAGGACATTCTTCGAACATGCGTCTTATATTTTGGCGGCTCATGGGAGTGATACATACCTGTGGTGGAGTTATCCTACAATAACAGTTTTCATGCAACAATTCATATGGCACCTTATGAGGCATGGTGCGGTACTGCATTTCTATAACCCCTATGTTGGATGGAGGTAGGAGAGGCATCTATGATGGGACCACATCTTGTTTTGGATACCACTGAGTTGGGGAAGTTGATTCGAAAGAGGATGAAAACGGTACAGTCTATCCATATATATTATGTTGATCAACAAAGATGACATCTGTAGTTCAACTTTGGAGATATGTTTTTTCTGCGTGTCACAGAAATTTTGGGACACTTGAGGATTAGGATATCGGGGAATCTTTCACCAAGATATTCCTGGTATTATGATGTATTAGAGGGATTTTAGTCGATTTCCTATTAGTTATAATTACTTCAGAGGTACTGGGAAATTCATGGTGTCTTACACATTTCTCATAAATGATGTTACTTTTCAAAAACATCTCATATATTTCATCCTTAGGATGTTGAGTTGGGTGTGGATGCATCCTTTGAGGATCACACTATTCAGATTATGCTTTGCAGTATGAAGGTTCTATGTGGACGGAATTTTCCTCTAGGGTAATTTCTATGGAAGCACGACCATGTGAAGGATGAGACTTGGAAGAGGGAGGATGATGTGTGATCAGAGTAGCCAGAGTTTTTCACATATTCTTCTTCACCAAACTTGGAAGGGATATTCGAGGATGAATTTTATTAAGTTAGGATGTTTGTAAGAACTCAGATATTCTTTTTAGGTATGGATCCTGTTTTTGAGGTTTTCTAGGAAAAAAGATGAATTGATTATTTTTCTATGTACTTTCATTTTACTTCTGAGTAAAAGCTATGTACCTATCCTTCCTCGTAAAACCATTTTTAGGCCATGAAAGATATAAGTACATGGCCATGTGGTGACCTTGCAGACCACTTAATTCGGGGTCCAGTTGGGGATAATACACAAAGTTTAGTTTTAATGAACATGCCATGTAGTTTTATTTTTATTTGATATATCATAATTGGTTGCCTCTTAGGTCTGAAAACACTTTCTTCTCCCATTGTTTCATACAAGAGCAATGCAGAATGGCCAGAGAACTCGGAATGCCTCCCAATTCACTGCCCAAGCTCTGATTGAGACACCATCCGATTTATCGGAATCCCACCGCCGAGTTCAATAAACCCGAAGAGCCTTTCTTCCAGATACATAATCTATTGTGAGTTTTTCACAGCACTAGAAATTTAGGCTATAGCCACGGACCTATAGCCAAAGTTTTATAGGTCCGTGTCTATAGAAAATTTATAGAAACGTTTTATTTAAAAAACCATGCCTAAAATTTTCCGTCTCTTTTTTTATCTCTAAAATTCACCGGGGTCCTCCTCCCTCCCCTCCCCGATACATTCGACGCACGACCCTCAGAGGCACCCTCTTCCCGATACTCCCGGATCCTCACGATGGCTCCCTCCTCCCTGATACACTTTGTGCGCGACCCTCCGAACCCTCGACCTTCACCGCAGTACCCTCCTTCCCGATACCCTCTACATGCGACCCTCCTTCCCCGACGGTGCCCATCGCGACATCTCTTCTCCTCGATCCTCCTCCACCGATGGTGCCCCGCGCGATGGCGACCCTCGCAATAGTGCCCCTTGTGGCCACCAAATGAGGCAACCCCACTGGGATCTCTCATCTTCGATTCTCCTCCCTGGACGCTGCCACCAAATGCGGGACACCTCAACTCTCCCCACCGACATTGCTCCTAGGTGGCCTCCCCACCTCCTCCGATGCGTCCAACCCACTCCCGGTGATCCTCCTCTTCCTTTTTATGAACAATTATGGGTTAATTATTTTTTTTATTAGTTATTCATAGCTATTTGTATCAAATATATACATTTTTTTGACATTTCATGAAATTCTACCTTCAATATCTCTTGCTGAACCAGTTATTCTTGGATTGAGGTATGTATTTTTGTGTATTTACTTTAATTATCATGTCATTTTGTGCTTGGTGTTTTCTGAAACTTCTTTTATCAAATTAAATCAATATTTAATAGATATTTTGGGTTTGAAAAGTGTTATAAATGTATTTCTCTCTTGGAATAAAGGTTTTATAATGGTTTTCTAAATTTTAATTAATTGGTTTAAATGACAAGAATTTGTGGGAATATGTATATGGCTTGTTTTAAAACAATTTATATAACAAAAGGTATTTGAACCCATTTGGGTATTGGTATGATTTTGAAGGATTTTTTGAAATAAAATTGGTTTAATGGATTTTAAAATGACTTGAATGAAATGGTAGTTAGTTTTATAAATGATTTTAAGTGTGGTTTAACATAAAATAGTTATAAAGAAGGTGATAAAGTCAGTTTTTAAATTGTTGAAATGACTTGGCATTTTTAGTTGGTTTCTGAAAAGGCATATTTTTAATTTATATAAGATATTTTTATAATGAGTATGAGACCATTGATTATTCCCCATGTTTTGATTATTTCTTATTTGAATTGTTGCTATCTAGGAGGGTTGTTGTATTCTATTTTTGATATGGATGAAGTGAAAGGATTTATTTCTTGTGAGGGAGTTGATGTTTGAGGAGAGATGAGATTTATTTAAAATAATTTTTTTTCGATTCTTGTGATTATTTTGATTTTATACCTCTACTAGACTGATTTATCATGGGAACATATGTAAATAATGGAAGGTCTAGCGGCATGTTATGCTAGCTAAGTGTATGTAAGCTAGATAGTGACCTAGGAGATTAGCACCCTACCAGGGGTCTATTTTATATGTGGAGAGACCTAAAAGGGGAAGCTGAATGGGTTGATCTGATTTCACATAGGGTCCAAATGAGTAATATGATGAATTAGTTCTAGTATCACCCATTCTAGAGCCTAATGAGTTCCCCATAATGTCTATAATTCTTTGAATATTGATTAGAGGATCTCATCCCATGCCTTATTTGTATCACAACTATTACTTCATTTATTTATTATTATCAATTTCCCATTGATATATTGGTGAATGTTATGCTTCTATATTCCATTTCTGTTATGGTTTTGGTTTATATTCAAACTGAATTAAAAAATAGTTTTGGAAGTACATTATTAAAGAAAATAATGTTTGATTTAAAGGTGTGGTTTTGATATATGTATTTGGAAAAAAGGGAAAAGGATTAGTTCCCTTTTAATGGATTTGAAAATACTTTTTTCCTTTGATTGAAAGCATTTCATTTTAAAATGAAATTGGAAGTTGATTTATAAAAGAAGTTACGACATGTTACACTTTTTCTTTACACCATCTTGTGAAAAACCTATTCACTACTAATATTTTAAACTATCATTAATAAAACATATTTTCAATGGAATTATACAAACTCCTTAGTCAAATCCTACTAGGCATAGTTTGGTTCACATCATGCATACACCAATGTGTGTATGAAAATTTCATGTTTACTGTCAAGAGCCTAGATTATGTTTTTCTAGCTTGGTTAATGTTCGAGTTGGTCTGATGATAGATGGTATAGGATAGTATGGGTGATTGTGGGTCATAAGGAGGTAGTTACTAGTGATATAGGTTTGGTCATATTTTTGGATGTCTATATATAGTCCTTGTTGGCCTAGATATTTCTTTTAGTTTATTATATCCTTGTGATTCTTATTATTACTTTATTATGTGATGATGTGATTTAACTTTTATTATTTCTAAAATATTATACTATGTTTGATTGTTTTGTTTATATTGAAACTATTTATTTTGTGCATGAGTGACCGATGTATAGATGAGTGATACTGGATTTATGGTTGGAGTCCTTGATGTGGTTATTCATATTTAGAGGGTGAAACCATTACCAATTGTTATACTTTGATACCTTGACACTTGTCACCATCCAAGAACAGTCAGAGACATTATTTGGGCCTTGTGGAGATACGGGTTCAGTGACATGTCAGGTTAATCCAGGCCAGTTCATTACAATATGGTATTAGAGGATTCTCTTATTATTTGGAGTGCGTATTAGTATAAAGAAGATATGATCATCATCGCTACTCAATATGTAGGTCATGATTAGTTTATTGATCACCACATTTCATAACAAAACGTGAATTTCCAGGGGTAGTTTTTATTTCAATCGTGGATTTGGATTCTAGTTTTAATTATTTTGATAATGATGATTAGATCCTCATCGAGTTATATCAGATACTTTGGGGGATTTATTTATGATTTGGGATGAATGTAGGAAGGAACCAAAGTATCATCATCATCTCACTTGGTCTGAAAAAATATATAGAGCTTATGTGTGTGGTCTCAAAAAAAATTCAGATGCTATTGTATGATTGGTTTATGTTCAGCTAAACCATGTGGCCAAGTCAAGCACATCTTTTCAACAATTTTGTATTTATTTTGTAAACCTATTTTGATTTCCAATGGATCCTAAGTAAATTTAAACCCTGTGAGATAGATCAAAGAAAGTTTTAGTGATTTTATGGTGTTATTGTAATGGATTTTGTATGTTGTGCCACATTATGGTTTACTTTTGTTTGGTGTATCAATTTTTCTATACATAAGTACATTTATTGAATTTTTTTTATTCCAAAACCGGTTTGGGCGGCTTATTTGTAAACTATTTTGAATATAATGTATAATGGTTTCAATAGTAGTAAGGTTTAAAAATAAATTGGGAAATAATTTAAAATGAAAATCAATTCCATGAAGTATTTTAATTTAAAACCTTTTCTGTGATTAATTTAAAAATGGGACTCACTGATGTTTTGGATTAAAAAAAACAGGTTTTATGATTTGTTTTGACTTTCACAGGATGCTTTGAAAGTGTTTGATTACATTATATAATTTGGGAAATGATATAAAACTAAATTGGATTTTAGGAAATTTTTTGGTCTTATGATGAAATTCATGAAGTGTTTTTAAAATAGAGGAGAACATTATGAAGATTGAGTGACATTTTATTTTAAATAATTTCATGATTATCAAATGTGTTGTTAATATTTTTTTAAATTATATACTTGGGAAGTTGTAATTTTACCCTATGAAATGGATTTTGTATTTTTTTTAAAGAAGTGATATTCTTTTCAATGTTCTTTTCTTTTTGAAATGAGTTGTCATACTTCTTTTTAAAATGTGGGGATTTTTAAGAAAGATATTTTTAGGCAGGTGGGGCTGAAAGGGGGAGGGGGTGGGGCAGGGGGGTGCTGGTGCAGTGGCAGGGGGGTGCTGGTGCAGGGTGGGTGGTGTAGGGGGGTTGGGGATGTGCAGGGGGTGGTGCTGGGGAAGGGGACAGGGGGGTGTACATGCCTTACTGATTTTTTGGAGGGAGTTATATAATTTGGTATTTCTTTCACCTTCAGTTAACCATTTAAATTTATAAGATTGCTTTCTCATGTTGTCCTTAAATGTGAGCAAGGAATTGAGAATGACCGCAATGTTTATTTCATCCGTGGGATCAGTGTGGAGGTCAGAGTTGTTGTTTCTATTTTGGATATCATCGATTTCTTTCTCAAGAAGAGTAATTTCATTGTTAACTTGTTTGTCTTTAGTGTTACAAAAATATTTGAGAGACAGTTTGAGGTGTTTTAGTTTAAGGTTGAAAGTAAAGGCATTATTGGTATGACATATTGAGGACTACAAGTTTTGGATGATAAGATTTCATTCTTCATTAGAGAGATTCTCATTATTGAAGTGTAATGGTAACCTATGTTTCATTTATTTGGAAGAAATGTTTACCAGGATATGATGATTATCAGAGTTCAGTCTATGAAGAGTGATTCTAGAGATAGCGTCCTATTTATCTAGAGCCGGGACATTTGTAAAGGCTCTATCCAATTTGAAAGAAACAACTTTATTATAATGTCTTCTATACAAGGTGTATTTTTC
The DNA here is from genome assembly GCA_963277665.1 of Viscum album. NCBI lineage: Eukaryota > Viridiplantae > Streptophyta > Magnoliopsida > Santalales > Viscaceae > Viscum > Viscum album. The sequence continues at coordinate 1,045,013,232 of OY728126.1, read as the reverse complement.
ACCAGTGAGATTAATTTCAATAAGATTGTTTCCCTCGATCGAGGCATTATATTCTATCGTGGAGATAGAGGCGTGAGATGGGCCAATTTTTTCACTAGAATTAAGAATAAAATTAATGTCTCCATTAAGAAACCAGGGGCATTCGTGTTAGTTCCTAAATAAGAGAGGTCATTCCATATAATTATTCATTCTTGGTATTTATTCTTAGCATAAACAATGGAGTAGTAAATACGAGTACCATCAATAGTAAAGGTGCAAGTGAGAATCTGATCAGAGATACTAAAAACATTAAAATATTGTAAAGATGAATGTGCAAAAATCAATAAAGAATCAACATTTATATTATTATTGATTGCATCAGAAAATATATAATTGTGTGGACACAAGTGAGAATATTTATAAGAGAAAGAGATTTTTGGTTCCGCAATAAAAAAAGAATAGGGTGATGTATGTTAACCATTATTTTCAAAACATTCAAGGTGACAGAGTTTCCAATACCCTGACAATTCCAAAAAAGGATCTACATTTAAACCTATTTTTGGAGTCAACTCCATTTTTTCTTTTTTCCAGATCCTTCATTTCTAGTAGACCTTATAACCTTATGAGTATTAGTTCTCTTTTCTTGTTCTTTGTGAGAAATGACATTGTTCTTATTTGTGGGTTCTTTTATTTGTGTAGTCATATCTGAATCTGTGGTATCCATTGAGCCTGGCGACAGGTTATTGATACTTTGAGATACTAGGATTTCAGACATTGAAACAGAATCTGCATTAAATAATGTAAGGGGTTTGGAATTACCTTGAGCCTTTGTATCCACTTTTGATCTTGTCTTGACAAAGATAGATGAGAGTCTTTGTCTCTATTCCAGGGAGTTATTATTTTCTTGCACATGGATCGGTTCTAGCACAACAGGTAGACTATCATGTAGAACATGTTCTAATGGCATGTTTACATATGAAGTAAAATCAGTACATAGGGTCTGTGTCTCGGGTTGAACGGCCCTGTTGAGAGAGATGGTGTGAGAATAGGGAGTTGAAAAATCATGCATTTTGGTTTCATTCCTCTTTTAGATAGTGGTAGCACTTGGAGTTAAAACTGGGTCCCTGTTTCTAGTGTCTTTTTCAACATTAACGGTTGGGTTAGTGGTGTTCAGATCACATAAGTGTAATGAAGCAGAATCATCAGAGAAATCATTAGTGCATGAGTCTATGGAACACTTAGAACTAAGCAGTAAATTACTGACGTTTTGACCATAGAGCAGATTTTCAGACATCATAGAATAATCTCCACCAGCAATAGTGGGAGGAGTAGGCGTACCTAATACAGGTGGATCCAAAGTAGACTGCTGTTTGACAGAGTTCAGATGACTCTGCTTCTACTCCTGGGTGTATTTAAAAATCTGGATATGTTTGGGTAATAGAACCGAAGGTGTATTGTTATGTAGGACAGGTTCCATGTTCTTTATCATGGCTACTTTAGTGCAGGCATTTTCTTCCTCATTGGATAGCCTAATAGTGTTTAGGACCATATTTTTATTTTCAATTAGAAGGCTTTGATCATTAATCAAATTGTCTTGTTCTTCAACATCCTCTGTCCAGCTAAGAACAATGTCTAATCCCTATTTCTCTCTTTTACGCGATGATTGAGATTTACATTATTCTCATATTTTGTAGATTTTTTATTTTTGAATAGGCAATTGAAGGTGATGTTTGACAAATAAAGAGCTTGATTAATGATCATGTTATTTAGTATTGGGTTGTACTTATCGATTTGAATATTATTTTTTCATTGTTGGTTATGGATTCGTGTATCATTTATCATGTACAGTTGACACACTGATCACATATATATATGAAGTTGTTATATCTCATTTCTTTTCCCACTATTTTCTTATAGCAGGTTTCTTTTGATGAGACTGGTTCTATCCACCACCATCGAAGACAATGAGTTCAATATTTGGGTAAGGTTTATTCTGTTTTTTTTCCTTGGCCCAATTTTAATTAGGGATTTTTTGATTTTTGGGTTCCTTATATTTTTGTTGGGTGTTTTGGATATCGTTGAGGTGGATTCAAGTCACCGTTGATGAAGGATAAAATGTTTATGCATAGGTAGGCATATGCATATATAAGTTCCCCCATTATATATATTCACTCATGGTAGTATGAATATATATATTGGGGCTAGGTGTGCTTATATATAGATATGAAAAATGCATACGCGTGTAAGTGTAAAAGGGTATATGAAAGTATAAACATATATCTAAGGACCCCCTTGTGCATATTTGGCCATAAAAATATGTACATAGGTGATAGGTTTCCTTATATATATGTTAAGTTGCATATGATTTCAAGCAGAAAAAATGAAGATTCGAGTTGTAGTCGTCAAAAGAAAATTCACCTTGAGGTTGAGGTAGGGTCCCTCTACTAGCCTATTTAATTAAAGAATGTTTTAAATTGCATTTAGTTGCCTTATTAAATTTGCATGTATATATTAAACTTCAATTCTTGAATAAGTGTTAGTTAAGATAATTGTTTCGTTTGATAAATAAGTCATGGTTTTGTAATAAAACCCCTCCAATAGAGGTGCGCTGTCTGAGAAAACTCACAGTGGTATACCTTTCTTAACATTATTGCATTGATGATTTTCTTATACTTGATGTTTTTGTTAGTCATAAAGCACACATCGTACTTGATCCTTTTTATATCCCTGTAGTGGGTTTCCCTCTTTTTATTAAAATGGTTGTTTGAACTGAGACACTCTTTAAGTGCCATTATACATTTAAGATGGGTCCCATGTTGTGTGACTATGACACAGGGAATGTGATATTTAAAATCAAAAAAAGGCCAAGATCCACAGCACAGGGGTCCCACAGTACCAGTAATGTCAGATTACATGTTATGTAACCTATGATTTTTCTGATCCCATGGGGTATTCCTGTAGGTATTCCTACACATTGATAGAGGGGACAAGGTGGAGGGGGGTAGGGGGCTGTGCAGGCTAGGGGAAGGGGGGCTGTGTAGGCTAGGGGGCTGGGTGGAGGGGGCAGGGGCAGGGTGGAGGCGGGAAGGGGGGCAGGGTGGAGAGGGGCAGGGGGCAGGGGGGAGGGTGGAGGGGGGAAGAAGGTAGGGTGGTGCAAGGGGGGTTGTGCAGGCTAGGGGTTGGGTGGAGGGGGTAGGGGGTAGGGGCAGGGTGTAGGGTGGAGTGGTGCTGGGTGGAGCGGGAAGGGGGCTGGGGGCTGGGGGGAGGGTGGAGGGTGGAGGGGGGTAGGGGGAAGGGGGAAGGGTGCAGGGTGGAGGGGTGCAAGGGGGTAGGTTGGAGGGGAGCAAGGGGCAGGGGGCAGGGGGCAGGGGGAGGGATGCAGTTGTGGACAGGTTAACAACAACCCCTGTTCAGGGGTTGAAACCTAAAAATTATTTTCCCTTTTCTTTTATTTTATTTCTTTTAGTTATTTTACTATTTAATAACATTTTTCTTGTGTTTTCTAGGCACGAAAAAATCTGTACAACACCTCATTCACCTATAGAAGATCGAATCATAATGTTGTTAGAAGCATAAACAAACATCCAGGTTCGTGTTTCTACTTTGATTTCAATGTTTTTATGTTTTCCACCTTCCTCTTTAAATTTTATGTGAGACATTGCCCATTTACTTTGAAGGTTTTTGTAAAATACATTTAATGTGTGAAGGTGCGTATAACCAGTGGGGGAGCAAAAACTTTTAGTTAGAATTCTCTAACATGTTGCGGTCACGCTGTGGTCACGTCGCGGTCACGCCGCAGTCACACCGCGGTAATTCCATGATTTGGCCCTTCTCCAGCCACATCCAGCCCACACCAGCCCCCTTCCACCTTCATTTCAGCCCACTGCCACGAACATTCCATCCTGCAACATCACCCCTGCAACCTTCGAATCAGCCCGTACCATCCCTCCAACATTTTCAACCATCCCCCTTCCACCGGCATTCCAGCCTCCTCTCGCTCTCTTCGCTCTTGGATGGAAGATGCTGCCCTGCGAATGTCGCTGGACCAGGCCAACACATCACGGTCACAATGCGGTCAAACCGAGGTCATGCCGCAGTAATGCCATGATTTGGCCCTACTCCGGCCACATCCAGCCCACACCAGCCCCCTTCCACCTTCATTCCAGCCCGCTGCCACCAGCATTCTAGCCCGCAACAGCCCCCTTCCACCTTCAAATCAGCCCTCACCATACCCCCAACACTTGCAACCATCCCCCTTCCACCAGAATTCCAGCCTCCTCTCTCTCCCTTCGCTCTTGGTCGGAAGATGCTGCTTTGCGGATGTCGCTGGACCGGGCCAACAAGCAGCGTTCAAGCCGCAGTCACGTTGCGGTAACACCGTGGTCACGTCGCAGTAACACCGTGGTCACGCCGCGGTCACGCTGCAGAAATTCCATGATTTGGCCCTGCTCCAGGACAACACTGTGTGGCGGTTCTTAGTGATATTATTCCATGAGTCTTGTGATTAATGTTGAGACTGACTAATCACAATTTCTGCCAGCGGGGCAATGACTGGAATGTTTCCCCGCCTCCTCCCGCCCCCTTTTCTCCGGGCCGGATGATGTTACCTCGCGGATGTCGGTGTACCGTGCCAACACACCGCGGTCACGTTGCGGTCACGCCGCTGTCACGCCGCGGTCATGCCGACCGCGGTCATGCCGTGGTCACACTGCAGTCACGCCGCGGTCACGCCGTGATTTGGCCATGCTCCTGGATGACACCCTGTGGTAGTTCGTAGTAATAGAATTCCATGAATCTTGTGATAAATGTTCAGACTGACTAATCACAATTTCTGCCGGTGGGGCGATGACCGGAATGTTTCCCCAGCTCCTCCCGCTCCCTTCGATCCTGACCGGAAGATGCTTCCCCACGAATGTCTCTAGACAGGGCCAACATGCCGCGGTCATGCCGCGGTCACGCCGCGGTCACGTCGTGATTTGGCCCTGCTCCAGGATGACACACCATGGAAGTTCATAGTGATAGTATTCCATGAGTCTTGCTTTTGATTCCTGCCTTGAAATGTCACTGAGAAATTCGACCTGAGACGAAACTAAATTGAAACTCGGACCTAAGGGGGAGCATAAACAAATGTCGATGAAACCGAGTTCCAGAGTTTTCCACATTTGAATGAAAAATTCGACCCAAGGTGTAGAATACCTAATGAAATGTTGGACAGATTTCGAGGTGACGATGGAATTTGTAGCTTGGAAATATCGATCATAGAGATCGATTAAGCTGAGTCATCGAGTTGTACACCACGTGAGTCTACGACTTCAGTCGAATTCGACCGAAGTAAGTTGGATCGGGAGGATGATGATGAACCAGCTGTACGGTATTGAAGACCGATGTGCACATCATTATGTTGGTTCAATTGAATCTTCGGTGACTGTTTGGGTTTCAGAGCGGTGCATATGATACCAAATTGATGTTTTAATTCAGACAAACGAGGCAAAAAAAGGTCTTCAATCAAGCTTTGGTTGAGGTTCAGACCAGCATGTCAGATGTTTGAATCGATGAAGATGATAGGGTTAGGCGCGCTAATCCCATGACCAGAGTTGAAGAGAGCTGAGAATTCATTGCGCTGGTTGAGGAAATTCCAAAATCAACTGATTGAGTCTGTGTCTCAGATGAACTGCTACATGTGAACCTGATCAAGCTCGCTCGTTGAAGACACGTCGTTAGTTGATTTTGTCTGAAATCAGTAATGAAGACGGTGGGGACCTCTTCGCTCTTTACCACTATGGTTTCAGTTTTGAAGGAACCAGCACGGCAGGTGCATACTTGAATTCTCCAACGAAGTTCCCATTGAAGGCGATGACACTGAATAAGATGAAATTGTTCCGGAAGAGAATTCATAGATGGTGTTTGAAAAATTTCCTTAGTGAGATTAGTTGACTTCACCGCTTGAAACAACAGTTGCTTCAACATTAAAAAATTAGGAGAAATTCAAAACCATGCTAGGTGCAAGAAAAAACTCTCAAATGAAGTTCCAGCCTGCTGAGCCACAACTTCCTATTGAAGCCTAGACCCAGGTTGAAGAGCTTCCAAAAATTAAGTGTTCGGTTGAAAATGAAGGCGACCTTTTCAAGCTCTGCACAAGTGTGAAGAAGCTATTTTGATGAATACTAGAATTATTTTCATGCCCAATATTGAAGCCCATGGACCAACTTCTCAGGCCCAAGAGGCGCAAGTTTTCCAGAACCAGGTCTGAATACCAGCAGCATTTGAATCAGTAAGGCTTCTCATCACACGAGCACACTGAGAAGAGTAAGACTTCCACCATATCCACAATTCACCAAAGAGTTTGACCCTCTAATACTTCACGAAAGAGTACATAGATCGAACGTGGGAGGGGATTGATTTAACAAGGACAATTCAAAGGATGCTCTATCATGAAGAAATATCAACCATCAAGCTGTGCATGAGGTGTCAATTTGAATAAAGGGGGTCGGGCTTGGAATTTGAAGAATAATTCAGAATTACTAGGTTCATTGAAGTTAAATTTCATGCTAATCTTGTGGTAGATAATGGAGGATTGAAAAACCTTGAGTATTTCTATATGTGGGACCACTGTTCAATAGAGGTGGGGGCGCTTCCAAGACTGGATCAATCATGCTTTTGCTGCTTTTCTCTACCATCTTTTATTTAATTCTACTATAATTCCTTGATTATTGGAAAATAGGCCATTTGTGGTCACTCTAAATTTAATCCACCCATCCTCCGATTTTATTATACCTGTTAATTCTTAGCCCTCCTGCTTAATTCTCTGGTTGTTTTTAATTTCATAATCATTAGGAGGTTTCCACTCTCTTTTTCTTTTAATTGCTTCTTCTCTCATTCTCAGAATTAGACACATATGCCACTTGGATTCAATTCATTTCCTACGATCATGGGAAGTGGGTTGGTCTGATAGTGATTGAAAATTTCCAGTCATTAGGATAGACAAGATTAGAGAACCTAGTCCCTCAAGTTGTGGTGGAATTTTCAAAACCAGTAGAGCCTTCATCAAGGGATGATTCTAAAAATTGGTTGGAAGCTTTATTACTGTTGAAGTTGAACTTTGGGAGGTAATTCATGCAGATAAATATGTAAGAATTATGAAAGGAATAAGTTATGGATTGAAATTGACTTCTTGTTGGTGGGCAAGATACTCAGGTGTAAATCTACATTGTTCCCACTACATATCTACAAGGAATGGATGGATTATTATTGTCATTGAGAGAAGATAAACTTCATGGAATCTCACTTATATAGGGAGGCTAATATAGTGTTTGATGCACTATCTAAGAATTTTTTAGAGAATGGGATGTTATTTTGGGTTTTTATCTCAATGATGAATTTATTCACCTTTATCACTCTAATGTAAAGGGTGATTTCTACACATATCTCTAAATTCTATTTATTGTATCTCCACTTTATTTTTAATAAATTCGATGTGAATGGGTATTATAACCCATTCCATCGACCTTATTGGGTTATTATATCATGTTACATGTTGACAAATATTTTTATTTCTAGTTATTCCATGATTATAGGATTCCATAAAATATTAATGATTGTTATTTCATGATTAGACATATAGAGTAGTGGTATTATTGTATATTATATATGTGGGTATTGTAGGACATGGTAGAGGAGGTTATGAATTGAAACTTGAATACCAGCTAAACGTATGGGGGGCTGGTGCAGGAGGGTTGTGTGCAGGAGGGCTGATATGTTATGTCATCCGCTGAGTGTGTCTTGGCTCCTTTGAGGTAGGGTCTGTCTCTCAGGAAGGGGGGGCGTCTAGGAAGGGGGGGTGTCCAGCAGGGGTGGTGCTGTCCAGGTAGGGGGACGGCTGTCTAGCAGGTGCGGTGTTGTCTAGGCAGGGGGAGGGGTGTCCAGAAGGGAGGGAGGGGGGGTTTTGTCCAGGCAGGGGGAGAGGTTTCCTGGAGGGAGGGAGGGGGGTGCCCTCCAGGCATGGGGGGAGAGGGGTCCAAGAGAGAGGGGGTGGGGGCTGTCCAGGTAGGGGGTGTTGTCCAGGTAGGGGGGAGGGGTGTCCAGTTGGGGTGGTGCTGTCCAGGCAGGGGGAGAGGTGTCCAGGAGGGAGGTGGTGCTGTCCAGGCAGGGGGGAGGGGTGTCCAGTAGGGAGGGTGTTTTCCAGGAATGGGGAGAGGTGTCTAGGAGGGAGGGTGTCCTGTCCAGGAAGGGGGGGAGGGGAGTCCAATAGGGAGGGAGGGGGTGCTGTCCAGGAAGGGGGTGTCTAGGGGGGAGAGGTGTCCAGAAGGCGGGGGTGTTGTCCAGGCAAGGGGGAGACATGTCCAGGAGGGAGGGGGCTGTCCAGGCAGGGGGAGGTGTCCAGGAGGGGGGGTTCTGTAGAGGGGGGGCCACCACATTAGATGATTCCATAATTCCATTCAGAATAACTTCTTAACTACACATATTGATTGTTGTACTGATATCATATATATCTTCATTCAACATCAATCATTACATAACAATTTTTGGGAACCATAGTTCTATTCAGCTCCACTGTAAATTAAATATCATTATGAATTGAACTTTGTACAACCACTCATCAATCTCCCATGTTGGAATAAGATGATTAAACAATTATTAAATTGAGGTGGGGTGCTGTCTAGAGGGGGATTTGTAGGAGGAGGAGGGGGGCTATCAAGGGGAGGCCTTGCAGGGGTAGGGTTATCCAGGGGAGGCTTTGTAGGTGGGAGGGGTGCTTTCTAGGGGAGGCTTTATATGGGGAGGGGGCTACAAGGACGGTCGGCTATGCAGGGGAGAGGGTGGGGGTATTTTTTTTTTGGGAGGGGGGGGGCTGTCCAGGAATGGATTTACAGGGGGAGGAGGCTGTCCTGGGAGGGATTTGCAAGGGGGAGGGGGATACAGGTGGGGTTGTCTACTACAGGGGGAGTGGGGGGGGGGGCTGTCTAGGGGGGCTTTACAGGGGGTGTGTGGCTTCAGGGGGGAGGGGGGTGCAAAGGGAGTGGAGGGGGGGGGGGCTGTGCAGTGGGGTTGGGGGGTATTTTTATGGATTTTTAGACCCTATAGCTATGGTTTTAAATGTGGCTATAGGTCTAATGCCACTGTTTAAAACCGTGGCAATAAAGTATGGATGTCCTCTTGTATATCCACAGTTCTAAACCGTGGCTATAGTGATATTACCACGTTTTGAACCGTGGATATAGGTCTAGGCCTATATCGATGCCAAACTTAGCCACGGTTCCTCAAACCGTGGCTCTTACCTATAGCCACAGTTTGAGGACCTATATCCACGGTTTAAAACCGTGGCTATAGGCTGAATTTCCAGTAGTGTCAATGTTGGTATTTATTCACATTTTTGTATTTCTACACCGATATATTGTGATTTAAGGGAAGAAGATCAATTATAATGATCCTACAACATCATGGTAGGTGGATTACAAATTTAAATGTATATTCTTCGTTTATATGGGCTTAAAATTCTACATAACCACATTAGGGTATTTCATGATTTGGAATTTAACCCTTATTATTACCTACTATGGTTTATTTAGTTGATAAAGGTATTTTTTTATGCGTAATGTTAGATTCCTTGTTTGTGGGACATATCGTGGGAGAATTTCCCTTGTTTGAATATTTATGATCATTTGGTCAAGGATGTCTGTTAGGCATGGGGTTTTTCCCATGCCATTTATTGGTATTGTGGAGTTGTGGAATATAAATTGTTGATGTTATATGCATTGTAAATGTTTGACCACAGGGAATTAGACTGTGAGAGATTCTCATGGGAGGCTCATTTATGTATGCTTTATTAAGATGTTGAACCATGGGTATAGAATTTGAGAGCTTCCTGGTGGACGTTGAATAGGGTGTTGAGGCACTGAGATCTTCCCCATGTGATTGTTAATAATTTCTTGATATAATATAAGAACACAGGGTTTAGATCATTAGAACATACCAATACGGTCATATTAAATGAGTTGTGGTTATGTTAGACTAGGGGTGTTAGACAGTGAGAGCATTCACAAAGGGACATTATTGTTTAATTGAATTATTTCAAGCGACTGTCATGCCAAAGAACAAGCTTGGATTCACGATTACATGTTTTTATTAGGTAGTCTCTCAGACACCCGCTTTGTTGCTTTTTAATGGGGATACAAATCATAGGCCAGATCTCATGGTTTCATGATTTAATTAATTTCATAATTGAAAAATATAAATGAATGTAATTGAAAACTATAGAATGGTTTAATTTTCAGTACTTCCTAGTTTTTTCATTCATTTTTCATATTAACTACTATATATATTCACTGACAGTTATGCACACAACTTTTCATTGTTTCCTATCAGGATTCATCTCACACCCTATTTGTGTCATGATTTTGGACCCAAACTGATTATATGATTGTATTTATAGATATCAGAATGTTCCATTCTTCATCAGGTACTTAATTGGTGTTTCTGCTAGAGAGAATGGGACAAGCTATGGCTTGCGATACATCTAGAGTTTAAATGTTTTTTTTGTACATAGGATCTGGTAATTATTTCCAACTTTGTTACTTGATTGAATATTTTCCTAGATACATATTCCTTTCACCATATATATATATTCTTGTGTGAGAACAATTATTCCACAGATCCACAACAGGATTTGAGTAGTATCCTACTAACTATAACTTTATTGGTGGATGAGGGCAGTGGGTGTTTGGGCGACAACCCTAATCCAGATGAATTCAATTCTAGCCTGAAAATTGTTTGTACATGGAAGGCATCATACTTTGGTGTGGTTGTGGAGGAGCGGATTGGTCATAAAGAACTCTTTAGCCTCTGCACGAAGGAATTTAATGTTAAATCGAGCACTTTTCGGGCTGAAGATGTCTAAAAGACATTCTTTGTTGAGAATGTAAATAATTAATGTACTATATCTTTCCTTGATTGTGATTTCCCCCCACTTTTAGAATAATTAAAAAGGGTCGTGTCATGCATGTCTTGGAAAACCAAAATGTTGTGGAGGAGAGGGCTAATATTTTCATGTTCTCGATTTTTTCTCGGGCGGTGATTCCAAAAGGGGTGGGGCCCTGGAAAGTTGTGCATCATACAAGTCGGATTACAAATATATTTGGTTTCATTAATTGGAAGATGACAATGATGGGTTGTGGCTTCTATAATATTGTATTATATTCATATGAGCTCAAAAGGAGAGCATGGAGTTATGGTTCTAACTCATTAATGCATGGCTTCCTTCGAGTTTATGAATGGGATATGAACTTTGACCCTAATAATATTAAAAATACATTTTCACAGTTATGTATTAGAATATATAATATCTACTAGTTTTACAAGCAATAAAAAATTATATTGGACATTTCTTCATCTGTTGGAAATCCAATCAGGCTTGACAAGCATACAAACAATCCTACTTATGGTCACTAGGTGAGGATTTGTTTCGAGGTTGACATGGTGGCCACACTTGTGGAAGAGGTGGTGTTAACTACGAAAGATTATAGTGTTAATAATGATATTTTCTATGTGAGGAGGCCAAAATTATGCTTAAACTACAATTTCATTGTGCATGTTTCCTCAGACTATAATAAGAACAAGGTCTGTAGTCACTGTAATATTAGGGGCCATGATGCTGAAAACTACATGAGGAATAAGGGTAAGGCCCAATCTTCTAGTCGTGGTTGATCCACCTCTAAGGTTCTGATACTGGTTGTTAATGCTAATAATGGTATAGATAATGTGAATGCTCTTGTTTAGAATATTTTCGAGGCAACTCTGATGCCTCAAGATGGTGTGTGTCCGTCAAAGGATTTAAGTGCTGCTACTAGTGATACTCTAGCTGGCCAGAAATGTCTGGTTTCACATGATCAGTCTGCTGAGATCACTGGATTGTCTCATAATCTTCAAAGGCATATGAGAAATCCAATTGGCATAGTCTCTAATTTAGGTTGTGATTATGATCAGGAAAATGATCCTCTAAGGGCCAGTCATGCACCTACTACCCAATCTAGGCCTTCAAGGCTACTTCCAGGGACTATTAGGGAGGTGGTGTGCTACAAAATCAGTCTTTCACAAATTACAGTGGTTCCTCATGATTTTATTAAGTCTTCGTGTCCCCCCTCACAGTGGTGCTGATTTATATGGTTAGGAAATTACTTCTATGGATGGTGGACAAAATGTTATTGATTTTTTTCATGTTCATCCATCAATGGTGGAAAAAGGAGGCTACCTGCTACACTGTTGTGTCGTCTAGTTGACTTGGATAATAGGTTCACTACTCATAGAATTTATAATGAAGAGGATGTTGAATCCTAGTCAGATGATCAAGAGTCAGGTAATCCTTCCTTGAGTGATCTTATTAATGTTTAAAATATGTCTCCAAGATATGAAAGTCCTAGAAACAAGCTCAGATTCGTTAATAAATGAAGATCCAATAGTGTAACTGCCAAGGGCTTGGGAACCAACCCACGGTCAAGGCCCTTAAAAATTTTATTTTGACCAAAAAACCTATGGTAATTTATATTTTTTAGAAGAGAATACAGTTTGAAAACTGGTGTGTTATCAAATGGAGATCCTTAAGATATTCCCTTGTTGCAAATAATCATATTAATAACAATATTCTATCACTGTGGGCTTTAAAACATGACTCTATTCTTGTGAGTTCATTTGTGAAAGTCCAGGAATCTGTTACCTTATCATGTTGCATCAACATGATATCTATTCCATTGTATTTTTTCTATGGATTTAATTTATATACAAGAAAAAGATCACTTTGGAGGAATCTGGAATCTATTGCTGTAAATGTGGATTGTAATTGTATCTTGATTAATGACTTCATCACTATTCTGAGAACTGAGGAAAAACTGGTGATAACTTTTCTAGGACCTCACCCTATGAATTCTCTTCTTGTATTGATAGGTATAACCTCACTGAGGTTCCAATTTCTGGTTCTGATGTTACTTGGTCAAGATACACTATTAATTGGAGACAACAAAGTAAATTCGATAAGTGTTTTATGCAGGCTAATGATAGAAATGAAAATATTAATGTTTCTGGTATCACCCATCCAAAATTTCATTCATATCATAACCCTCTTCTTATTGATTTTTGTAGTAGTAGTTTGAGGTTAGAACCACTTCATTTTAGGTTCAACAATGTGTGGATAGTAATACCAGGTTATAGGGATATTATTGTAGATGATTGGAAATATGATTTTGGTGGCATCCCTTAATGTATTATATGCAGAAAATTGTTGGTGGTTATGTCGATACTGAAGGAATAGAGTAAGGTAAACTTCTATGCTCTTGAAAATGACATTAAATATGCTGATAACTGACTATCATATAGTAAAAATGATAACATATCCCTAGACATGCCATCTCAGAATGAGATAGATTCCACTTCAACATTGGAAAAACTCTTGAACTTTTAGGGAAATTTATCCCAGATGCAGTTTACAACTAGATTGGTGAAATAAGGAGACAAAATTGATGTTTCATTCACTGTATTCGTCGGGAGAGGAATGCAAGAAAAAGTCTCTGTGTAATTCAGATTGACGGGAATTTTATTAGCTCTGAGAATGATATTTCACATGTCATGACATATTACTTATAAATGCTTTTTTATGACAGTGTGGTGGACAACACTGGGGAAATTTTTAAGTGACTTGACCCATTAATTAATGACTACTAGAATAAGGGACTTGTTGAGACACCTGGAGACAAAGAAATCCATGATTCTCTCTTTTCTCTCAATACTGATCCCATTTCGGGACCTGGTGGTTTCAGAAAAAAGTTCTTCATGTTTTACTGGGATATTTTTCATCATGAAGTAATGAGTGATGTGAAGGAATTCTTCAACTCATCGTACAAGACTTCTGGGATGAACGCAAACTTTATTGCTCTTATTCCAAAGAATGATAATTCCATAGACATTAAGGACTTTAGGCCAGTTGCAATTGGGAATACCATTCCTAATGTCATCAGTAAAATACAGACTCACAGATTGGAGGATATTTCCCAAGGGATGATCTCTTGTAATTAGTTTGGTATTGTCCTTAGGCGAAGTTTACAAAACTAACTTTTTAAAAATTCCGAGTTCACCAATGTTATGAAAAAGAAATTAAATCTTGGTAATATGGATATGAAGATTTATATTTCTAAATCATTTTGATACCATTAGACAGAGATCCATATTTACCATTATAAGATTGCATGGTTTCTCAGAAATATTTATTGACCTGATTGGTCCCATTATAACGAGTGTGAGACTCTCTATTCTGGATAATGGCTCTCCTAGGGTGTTATTCATATGATCAAGACATGTCAGGTAGGGGGATCCTCTCTCTAGTCTTTCATTTTCTATACCTAAAGATTTTCTTAGCTGATTTCTTAATAACCATGTTAATATTGGTTTATATGAGAGGACAAGTGTTGGACGGAACAATTTCCCTCCCTCCCATTTTCTATATGTGGATGAAATTTTCCTCATTTGCATAGCTAATAGAGGTACGATTTCTTGTATTAAGAGTATCTTCTCACAATTTGAATAGGTTTCTGGACAGGTCATTTGATGGATAAAGTCATCAATCAGGTTTTGGGATGGTGTTATTGTTTCTAGCAAGAATAGAATTCCATGCAAGCTCTGTGTTAAGAGAGGATCCATAAATTTTATGAACAATGAAGTGACTATGTTTTGGGGTAGGGTAAAGAGGTGTCATATGTGGAATAATTATCTGAAAATTACTAACCAGTTCTAAAATTGGAAGCATAGAACTATATCTCTAGCATGAAGAGTTTGTTTGGTCAATTCTGTTATCACATCAATGCTTGTCTATTCCTTTTCTCAATATAGATGTCCTATAAATCATGTGAGAGAGTTGAGAAGTAATATTAGAAATTTTATCTGGACTGGATCTATTGATGATAAGAAATTGGTCGTAGTTTCTGTGAAACTATGTGTTAGACCTATGGATATTGGTGGAATGGGCATTAAAGATATTAGAATCTTCAATGACTCTTTGATCAAAAAATTCACTTTGAAGTGAATTTCAAGCACTGATATATCCATTGATTTTCTAGATATCAAATTTGTTGAGAAGTTGTATAATCTTTGGGGAGGGTACATGGCCTCTTCTATGTGGCCTACATTAAAGAATGCCTACTCTGATCTAATGATATGCTCAAGGTGGGTTGTCTGCAAGCAGTCCCCACATAAATATTAAACAACCACATGGTTGTCTTGTCTGATCTGTAATGATATGAATGTACCTGTATATCTATATGATAAATCCATTACTGATATTATTACTGACCAAGCCTTGAAGATTATTATTCTTACACATTTGCGAATGGAAATGTCCAGATACATGTTCTATGACATGGAAAAAATTTTGTGGGTGAACAACCCGAATGGTGAGTTCACCACAATGGAATAATACAAACTTTATTTTGGCCCCACAAACCCTCCAACATTGTGGATTTCTGGAATGTGCCAGCCATATCTTCCCCTGCTAATTGTTTGCTATTATGGAAGATTTGGAAGAAAATAATCCCCAAGAAACACCTCATACAACACATTGGGAAAAGTATATTCTCTTTAATTCTTTTCTTCTTGATAGAGGAAGAGTCGATATCACATATTTTTGTTAATTTCTGCTTTTCCAAGTGTATTTTTTCCCGTGAGATGGATAATTTTGGTACTCTTTGGAGCTAGTTTCCATAGAAACTCTACTGCAGAATGTTTGCAGGTACGCTGGCAACGAGCATGTTCATTCCTTGATTATCCCTACCTATGTTTCCAAAATTTATTATATTTGGAGGGAAACAAATGACTTTATGACTAGCAGAAAAAAAACATTCATTTAACGCAGTAATTCTAGACATTCATCATGTCATTCAATCAGCTTCTCATGTTTAGACTGGGTAAATGAATAATTATGTATCTAATATTGTTCTTTTGAGGTCTATTTGTGTAACTGAAAGGTCAAAAAATCCTCTCAGGGTGTAATATATTCAATGGATTACACCTACCCCATTGTGGATAATGGTTAACATTGATGGGGATGCATCTGGTGCACCTAGACCTGTTGTGTGTGGAGGATTATTTCGCACATATCGGGGTCTGGTCAAGGGATTCTTCTTCCACTATATTGTAAAAGTGACTGCTATCGAAGTGGAACATTGGTCAATGATCAAATCTGTAAGGTATGTTTTCCACTATGGATGGAATTATCAATGGTAATATTCAGATTCTGTCGTTGATATCCAGATTATGAAAAGGAAATCACGGAATGTTCCTTGGAGGATGCTTCCAGTGTGGGCGGACTGCCTTAAACTGGCTAATCAGATCTCCCTTGAGGTGACTCATGCCCTTCATGAATCCAATTATGTAGAGTATTCCCTATCAAAAAAATAAATTGTGGAGGTCAGTTATAGTTGGTCATTTAGAGCTTCGTAGTTTTGTAGTAATCTAGTCCATGCTAATTACTATGGTGCGGTTTTTACCCGCCTGTGTAAGTCTGGTTTTTAATGACCCATTTTGTACATTTTTTTTAAATTTAATATGGTCTTTCATTCCCAAAACAAGATCTTTTTTTATATATTGTATCTTATGTTGGATTTAAATCAGTATTCCATTATTATTCCGATTTTGTATTATTCAGTCCTCTATTTTTTACTATCTATTTCCATTATATATACATTCCCAATTAGGGCGTAGTTTCCACAATATCACACTGTGGCCCTCGCTTCTAGTCAACAACTTCTAGCTTGTGGGGAAATGTGCTTTAGGATTTGTGACCAACTGAGTTAATGGGCCATTTGATGGCACATCGATACGTGACAATACAAGTGTCCCGATAAGGTCCCATATATAATGAAATGTTGTACACATCATGTTTTCTAAACCAATGTAGATAGAGGGGACATGGAAAAATTATTTTTTTATACACTCATGGTATTATGGGTGCTGGCAGTGCACTCCACTCATAGAAAATATGATCGTCAATATATATCATCTCGACATGGATGGAGGCCGTCACATTTCATATATTGAGTATTTTTATATGTGGAATGTCATGTTGGTCATGATTTTTCAATTATATATTTGATAAGTGGTGAGGATAGAGGGAATATATTTTTGCGACACATAAATTTCCACAGGGTGGGTTCACCTTTTTAGTTTTTCCCTCAAAGGGTATATTGAGGGATTATGTCTTTTGAATAGGATATTGATCCCCTTGATGTTCCTAGTTTTGATAGATTTTTTTTACCCCTATAAAAACACAATGGAATGATATTTAATCACATATTCTTTATTAAGTGGGGTTTTTTGTATCTCAAATAACAATTAACATTGGTGTTGATCCCCTAAAAATGTTTGATCATGAAGGGTTTTTCATATAATTATATATATGATAACTTATATGGAAAATAAATATTGATTGTGTTTGTTGTATCTCCATGTGATCTTGAGTGAGATCCCCTATCAATGTATCGTGGTCCGGATTATTTGTAGCGATATTGGAGTCCCTTATCATTCTTGGATGTGACCCTATATCTTTACATTGATATATTTGGGATTCTAAACATGTTTTGGGGTGTTCTTCAAATGTCATGGTTGTCATCCCCTATATTCAAGTTGAGGTCTTCGAGGTTCATGTGTGGTTATCAGGGACACCATGAGATATGTGTAAGATGCCCAGTCTGTGTATTGAAATCCACTAGAATCCAACATGAATTTCTCCATGGTGATATTTGATGATTGGGTCTCTTAGATGCATGACATCTAGGATTTTAGTGATGTTCCATAACATAGTGATACCCCAAGGGTGAGAGCTCTCAGATGAGTGACTTCTAGGATAATATGGGTGATGATATGATGAATGTTATATTAACTTGTGACACATGTATGGATGATTTTATTATGAGATGGGTTGGACCTATTTCTCCCACCAATGAACTAGGTAAAGATTTATATCTCATGTGATAATTATGGGAATCAATTTGAAGTGATTGATCCACTATGGAAATATGGGGAAACCCAATCCCTTAAAAGGAATGTAATGCGACTGGGGATGGTGGTGTGTCCTAACAATTAGGTGTAGTTACTTTGAACATAGAAGATGGGTAATCTCGATACACTATGGCAGGATTGGGAAACCCAATCCACTATGTGAAGATGTGGAAGCACGATCCATTAAAGGAAAGGACATTGAATAGGGTTTGTGGGGTGTCCCACCCATTATGTGAGTCTCTAATGATGTTCCCTCTTATATTGTAGTGATTCTTCTTGACTGGTATGGAATCATAACACATGTTAATCCATTCCCTAATTTCATGTCTTATTCATAGGTCATGATATCATGGAATATGATCAATATTTCTATGAGATTCATGTCTTATTAACTACCAAGGTCTATGACATTATTAATGTTTGTGATATTTGATACACAATTTATGATCCTCTAATGTTATGATAACGTTATCATACCCCTATTACTGTATTTATGCTTATATATCTCCTTTTTTTATTCAAACTGAGAATCTGAGCTCAACCACTTATTTGTTTCCATCGCTAGGTAATGAAGACGTGTATTATTTGTTAAGTTTTAAAGAAGGGTACTAGTAATGAATAAACTTGGGGGAGATAATATAGATCACTAATGTACCAGTATCTATGTTCCTAAGATTCCAAAGGCACTAGAAAAATTACCTTTTTGGGCATCTATTTATTTAATGTTTAATGTAATCAACAATATTTTTTTACTATTAATGTATGTCAAGACTGGGTCATTATAGTTGGTATAAGAGAAATGGAGTATTTAACCCTTGGAAACCAGACTGATAGAAATTAGTTAGATCCATATGGTTATTTATAAGGTTATATCTATTTATGTCTATATGGATAAGTCTAAGGATTAGATAAAATTTAGGAGTATGTCTAAGACTTTTGGTAAATGATAGAGTGGGTGGTTTTTTATAAATACACCCATGTATAGAGAATACAAGTGGATGTGGCTCTGAAATTGATGAATAAAATGGTAACAACTCTGTCAGGATGCACCGGGCGTGACTTAGGGTAATTTGGTACATGATAATGGCCCTTGCTGGACACCTAATTTGACATTCCTGTGGGATATTCTTTTGAAATTTACAAACTCCTCATAATCCATTATGATAGATTTTAATAGAACCTGACTATTAATAACATATATTAATCCTCTGGTTTTATTGATTAAAGAAGTAGGATCCTTGATTTTGTCAACATATAGGTGAATTTTGGGAACTATATGGTACATCATTATGTTAATATTTTCATACACATTACTTTATGGTTTTAGTCAATGAAGAGAACTATAAGGAATAAGGTTAAGCTTAATGTTTCATATTTGGAATGTATGGGAATTGTGTGAATTGATTTAATATGGGAAAATCAGATAAATTGAATCTTGAAGGTGAGTATTGGTTATAATTTTGAGGATAGAGAGAAAAAATGGCATTTAAATGGTATGTGATGTACTTATAGTTATATATACATTAAAAATAAGAAGCAAGATTATATTGAGTGTTGGAGAATCATAAAACAAGATTCATATTCCATATTATAAGAAATAGGTATTATAAAATATGTTGATGTATCCTGAGTAGTGGTTTATGAATATAGTTGGATAAATGACGTTTTTTTGTTTTGTAATTCAAAGTCTATTTTATATGAGTCAATAAATATATATGATTTTTTTGTATAATTTTTCATTTTGGATGGAGATATAAATATTGAATGGTGATAATGACTTATAAAAGTGATATATTTACTAAGCGTATCATTCCCTTGATGTGATAATGTTGTTGAGAATTTTGTGTTTAGTTTAGTTGTATTAAATTGGATTTTATAAATGGCCATAGAACCAATAAAGGTTTTTTTTTGAAAAATAATTATGTTGTCATTGATGATTTTTAAAATTTAATTGATTTATAAAATATATATAGTAATCATTGTATTTTGGAATCAAGCATGTTTTCCTAATGGATTTTTTGTAATTCATGTTGTTAACATGTCTCAATATAATACATGATTAGCGTATTCACATGTTTGAAATGTGACCTGCAAGAGATACTTTATGATATACAGGGGATCAATGTTTAATTGATTTCATGAATTTTATTATAATGTTTTGGATTTTCATATTTTCAATGTGAAATATGGTTATCCATGCATGGAATGATTAAGTTAATCATAGAATGTAGTTTGTGAGAATAAGGAATTATCTCACCACATGTGGATTTGTACATATTGCATAACATATTATATCAATATATTGTTGTTGAAAACTGATGAAAAAATGGGATGTCAAATCATGAATCTAATGAATTTTTAGTACTTCAGGAATAAAAATTTCACATTCCATTTGGAGAGAGAGGTGATTGGGATCATGCAACAATAAAGTTTTAGGTTTAATAGAATTCATGAATGTATATCTTTTAATTACAATTCGTCAACTCTATGAAAAAGGATATTGCAACAAAAAAGGTTATTCTAGTACATTCTATTCTGATGAATCAAATGATCCCTTATATAATCTCATATTTTTGACCTTTTTATAGTCAAATTTTTCTTGACCAGTTTTTCTTTAACTCTCAATCAGAACATGATAGTTGGATTTAACATGCAATTTCATGTTTTGACTTTCCCCTTATGTTCTCCAATGTGATAACCTAAAAATGAATTCTGTTATGTAACCATTTGGAATCCAACATTTTTTAAATTATGTTTTAGTATTCATTTTTACAATGTGGGTTTCTTTGAAAGGATATTTAACGAATTATACCTTTGATAACCCTAATGAATTTTGATGGAGAGAATAATTTTTCATTGGGGTAGACTATAACACCCTAATTATTTTGTTAAATTTTTTTGGAATGAATTTATTTTTTCTAAAGTATCTATTTTCACTAAGTAAAATATTTCAATCGCATAGAGAGAACATGCCTTTCACTATTGGCTACACTGACTTGGTGTCTGTTACACACAACACTATGTTTTTAGAAAACATCATTTCATTTTCTATAATTATCTAAACGAGATAATTATAACCTAGATGTTAAAAATTGTAATATGAATAGTAATATCTTCCTTTAAAATATAATTTTTAATTATTTAATATTAATTAACAATATTTATAATGAAATATATAATTTTGGGTAATATCTTTATATGTTTAAGAATAATTTTTTCATAAAGAAACAACTTTTTATGCCCTTCTATGAAGAATAACAAAATTAATCAAAAACAATAATTTAAATTTAATTTGAAAAAATATAATTATTTTGATAATATATAATGATAAAATTATATTAGGGTGAATTTTATTTTTTTTTATAAGAAATAATATTTTTGGGTGTATAGTAAAAATTATTCCAATTCACTTTTAAAGAAGTTTTCATTTAAATACTGATTAGTGTAATTTATATTTGAAATTTGATTTTAAACTAAAAATGGATAAATTATAAATATATTAATCATGTTTGGGTAATTTGATTAATTTTCATATCGATATTATATACAATTACTTAATAATCATTTTAA
The DNA here is from genome assembly GCA_963277665.1 of Viscum album. Taxonomy (NCBI): domain Eukaryota; kingdom Viridiplantae; phylum Streptophyta; class Magnoliopsida; order Santalales; family Viscaceae; genus Viscum; species Viscum album. Next base: position 1,044,991,653 of record OY728126.1, on the reverse strand, counting down.
TGTTTTTACATTAGAAACATGTTTCTTGGCATGTGTGCAGGATTAGTGTTAAAATTAATTTTCCAACATATGTGATTTGGTTTTAAAAAATGTATGTAAAAAGTATAAATAATTATAATATTTATAGTCTAATATGATTAACATATTTTTTTACCAAAATAATTAGTGAAAGTGACTACAATATATTACAGGGATTAGGATAACATTAATATTAATTAACGAAAAAACATAATTTTAAGGTCCAAATTTTACTCGAAACATGTCCAAAGGATGTTAAATGGTAATAATTATACCCTATAAGTTCATGGATAGAATTTTATGAGTCATTATGATAATATTTAAAGGAAGTTTCCTACATAAATGGATATGTAATATAAAACAAAAAAATTGAACTTTCCATACTATTATCTTCTATAAAACATTGAGACATTTAAAACAATAATATTTAAATTTATACATATTATTTTGAAAGATAAATGGATTATATATTAACTATAATTTTTCATTAATTTTTATATATGATTTAGTTACTTAAAATTATTTTAAAATTCAAATGTAGTAATTATTTAGTTAATAATTAACTAAAATAAATGATACTATAAATATTAAAAGTGATGTAAAATGATTTCATTATTATCATTGATTATTTTTTATACTAATATAAAATTTTAAACTAATGGAAAAATAATATATCTGAATCCCAATTTCTTCATATTTTTAATTTAATATTAAATTGACAATGTCATTATAGACATTAATGTTATTTTATAGTAAATAATATTTAATTAAATTATTTAAAATTAAAAAAAAATATTATATTATTCCAAGTGCATTTTAAGTGTTAATTATAGTTAAATATTGTCTATTTTGGGAACAATTGATCCTTTATAAGTTAAATATTTACCCATATTTTTTAAACACATTTTTAGCACGCATCAGGTTAAAGCAGTGTTTTGGAACATCAAAAGAAGTTTTTAAAAAAATTAATATCCATAAAATAAGATATTTCTAGTTTTTAAAATTGTTTATATTTTTATTAACTGATTGGATATATATTTCCAACAAAAATATCACTTTAATTTATATTTTAGGTTAATCTACATAAGTTAAGAAACTAGTGTCCTTAATAAAAACCATGTTGAGAAAATTGCGAAAACATAGAAGTTAAGGAATAAAATAATGAAATACAAATTGTTTATTGTGTTGGACGATTTATCAACTGTTATTACACATGAATCCATTATTTTACATTTTTTATTCAAATTAGTTATGGTATACCCCCTATTAATGAAAAACTTTTGGTACTTACAAGAGTGCTACTCCCCTTCCAATATCAAAATTCAAGCACTCTCCCACATCGTCAAACCTATCAAACCACATATATTTTTCCATGAACATCCCTGTACACTTACCAAAAATCCTACCATATTAATTTAATCATCCCTTTGTGAATATATGCTTCCATGGAATCCCATTCGTGGAAACCAATAAGAGTTACCTGATCAAGATGTATCACCCTTCCTCAATCTCCTTCAATTTATTTCTATTATACACCACCTAAAATCATCGTATTCAATGATTTTATAAAAAAACTAGTTTTATAAACATAATATGATGTGGTTAACTGAATTTTTTGACATACAATAACCCAGACATCCGTCTAATGGGTAATAAACATACTGTTTTCATTTATGATAAACTACAATCTTACAGACCAATGATTCTTCATTTTCAAATGTACTGCCTTTCATGGTTGGCATTATGATAGACAGTCTGTTTATATATGATATATATGATATTTAAAATGACTATATTTTAATTTTATTTTAATTTATAACATACACTTATACTTTCCATCTTCATTAGATATGATAATTTAACTAGAGGAGTGTGGACTACCGCCCCCTCAAAGCGATGTGATTCATTCACACACTACAAAGAATGTATTAAGAATATTTTTAGTGAACCTATAATATATATTAGAAATAATAATGATAAATTAATTATATTATATACATATATACATATACATTTATTTATTTTATATGCATTATTTCAATACATTAATAAAATAGAAGTAGCATTAATGTGTACTTACAACCTACCGTCTCCCAGAACGATGTATTTCTTTTTGTACATATATTTTATATAGATTATTTTAAATTAAATTTGATGAATATAAATGATATATATATATAATTTTTTATAATCTAGAAATTATTATATATGTATAAGGACCAAATATATAAATAATTAATATGTAACCGAAATTAGAAAGAAAATTTTAATTGAAGCGTAATTTTAAGATGATATTGTTAACAAAATGGTAATATATTGTTAGAATAGACTCATATATGGTTTTAGATATAAAAATTATTTTTATGAAATATTTATAAAAAAATCTATTTAATATATGATAGGAATCATTTCATAGTGAGTTAGGACACAAGATAAGGGAATTTAATCTCACTTTTTATATCATTGAGATACATGCCATGGGAACAAATATTTTATTTTGAGTGGTGTATATAATGAACTATAATTTATTCATTGATAAATATACATTAATTTTTGAATATCAACATTTCCGTTTTATGTACTTTATATTCAATGGGGTTTTTGTTTGAAAATTTATCAAATTGGTAAAGTGGTTTTGTCTCAATTTACCTTCTTTGCGACACATGGCTTGTTATGAACACATATGTTTCTATGAGGTGTATATAATACTACATTGACATGTTATATCATGAATTTAATATATTTAAAGATATTATATTCTTCATTTAATGTTAGTATTTCCATTTTATTATGGTTTATTGTTACCAAAGTGGTAACTTTTTATTTCTACAATCTCATCGTTTGTAAAGTTTTTTTTTGATTATTATTCTATTGAGAAAAATATTATGATAGATACCTCAATGAATCTCTTTAATTTTCTTACCATAGGTATATCCTTATTATATCCAATTATTGGTACCATTTTTCACTTTTATTTTTTGTGACAATTAATATTGTTGTATCTGACTTTATTCATCATTTTGGTAAGAAATTTCTTTTCATTCAAAAAATGCATTCTAAAAATGTTTTCTTGTATAATTAATATGTTTTCAATGTATATTTAATGAAAATGGGTTTAAAAAGGTTTGTAATAATTTTTTATTTGATTTCAAAGTATTTTCAAGGAAATGATTTTCAAAATTATTTCATGATTCTTTTACAGGTTTTCCTGGAAAATGATTTCCAATAAATTATAAATATATATTTATTTCAAAGAAATGTTTTTAAAATTTTTATTAGGATTATTTTATATATCATAATGTAAAAGGGTTCTTAATTTTTTTCTGATTATTTATATTTTTCTGGGGAAATTTTTTATTCAGAATAGTTTCTATCGTTCATTATAAGTTTTCAATGAATTTTCAAGGGAATGTTTTTTCTAATGGTTTTATCTTTTTAAAAGGTATACTAAATGAATAATTGTTATTTTACACAAGAAAAAATTTTAAAATATTTTTTTATGTTGTTCTCCATATAATATGGAATCCTTTTATGTAACTCATATCCATCAATGTAATGGTCAAATGCTTCCATTCAAATTCTTTATTGAATGGTTTATGTTTTTATTGAATGATTCTTATTACACAAATTTTAATTCCATGTTTTATATTCTTTAGAAATATTATTTTTTATGGGCTAGGATTTTATGAAATTATTATGAAACCTTTCTATTTTCTATAGGTTAAGATGTGAAGATATATTTATGATAACCTTTTTATTTCCATGTTTGTGATTTTATGTTTATAAACCATATCTCTTTTTATGGGTCATGATATGATGAAGGTTTTATTTTCTTGTGGAACATGTATGAAAGAATTTATTATGAGATGGGTGGAACCAATATTTCCCATTAAATAATGTAGTCAATATTTACTTATGATGAGATAATGGTTGGAATCAAGTCAATGAGCTTGATCTACTGTGGGAGGAGGGGAAAACCCAATCCCTTTAAAGGAATGGACTAAAACAGGGGATGGCGGAATGTCCAGTCATGTAGGTGTAGTCACCCTAAATAAGATGATGGGGAAACCTAATCCACTATGGAAAGATAGTGAAACCTCACCCACTATGGGAAGATAGTTAAAATTGATCCCCTTAATAGAATCCACTGAAACTCGGGATTATGTTGTATCCCACCAAGTAGGTGCAATCCTCATAAAGTTCCTTGATATGTTCTAGCAAGGTTCCTTGACTTTTAGTGAATGATATCAAAAGTGTATTCATTCTAAAATTCCATGTCTTATTTTTAATTTATGATATCATGGATTATGTTCTTTATTTCATTGTTATTATTTTATTATTATGTGCCATACTTCATGCCATTTTTATAGTTTATGATATTTGATATGTATAGTATAATATTCTAATGATATGTTCTCATTCTCATACCCAAATTCTCATGGTTTTTCTTACATGTTTCCCTTTTTTATACTTACTGAGAATCTAATCCCCCCTGTATGATTCCTTCTCTAGGTTATGAAGATATTTATTATGTATGATGTGTCTAAGAAGATTTATAATCCTGAAGAACCTAGTGTGAGATAATGTAGCTCGCTAATATACAAGTGTTTAGGTTTCTACATTTCCAAACAAACCAGAAAAATAATGGTCTTTGTGTACCTATTTATAATGTATTCCATCGGGGATATCTAATGTTAATGTTTATCAAGACTCGGTAGTTATAAAATCCAAAAGCTGGATTTTAGAACATCATATTTTTATATCTATAAATGATTTTATTTAGAGAAAAGATTGATAATTGAGAACTAATTTTCCGCATTCAACTGATCAAATAGATCATCAATCTATGGTAATTAATATTTTTTATTACTATAACTCATTTACGTTTTAGTAATCAATTTATAGGATAAGTAAACCATATTCATCACTAAAAAATATTAATACTACCACCTATGTTGAAACTCATGGCCATATAAACCCATTATCAAAAACATAATCCAATTGGGACATCATCTCTTTTAGCTCAGCTAGTTCCATATATTATGAATTAATGGATACTGGTTTAGAACAGCAAACTAAAACAATAGAAAACTTAAATTCCCAAAATAGTGGAAAACCAATGATGTATGGATGAAAGTCAACATTAAACTCGAAGACCAATGGATGGGGATCTACAATCAATGATTATATCCCCATATCAATGGAAAATAATTATATCACTCCCCAAATCCATATAAGAATGTCTGACTCTGAGTGACCTTGGTTCCCATTCTCTTGGAACTATATAGAGCACACCATCTAAGGTAGTTAATGAGACACGTCGATGATAATATTAAATCTAGGAATTATTGGAAATGAACCAATCCATCCTGAAATTGATGTCAAGAGTTTTCACATCGAGAATCTAATAATTCAAATCAATCTCAACATTTGATAGATAAAAAACATATTTGGGACTATAAAAACCACACTCTCTCTTTTTACCATGTTATGTATTAATATCCATTTCACATGATAAAATCTCCACATAAATATTTAATTTATTAGAAATATTGGTTGATATAAACAAATGATATGCACTGGAATAAAATAAATAATTCACTAATGATGAATCTATAGTGGTAGTACCTATCATGGTCACCGAACCCGTATTCGATTCCTCCAGAGACTCTTCATATTTGTGAAAATCCATTGATCTAGATACCTATGGATGGTACACATTTTCACATGAATCCCCTGATTGTGCACAAGTATTAGATGGTCTTGATGATACCATGCCACTACGTAGAGTTTAATAATCATGGAATAATAACATAAAATGATATGAGAATCCTTAGGATATAGAGTTCTTGGGTTCCTTGGTGGAAACCGTCATTGAATTCCCTAGCATTCCACAATAGTAAAAACTAAATAACCACTTCTATACACTGAAGGAGCTCTAGAATGACCATGCTATAGTGAGACACCATGATAAAAGTCATACTTCATATTTACATTAGAGGAACGAATACTACCACTTGGAAAGAATGAATCTCATAATAACATGTACATTCCAGCTAGGTCCACCTTGACCATTAGCACTATATCGATAATATCATCATAAGAATGCATCTTCACTAAAAATAATTGACAATGAATATCTTACATACTTCCCAAATCAGGCCTTTCAGCCTCCATGTTCTCACTATATTATATCTAAATTGTTAAATACCAATTATCTAAGAAATGTTTTTAATGATCTTCTATAATCTTATCATCCTACACAAGTTTGAGACAATCCATAACCCTGGAAGATAATATATGATATGGATAGAATAGGTCTGTGAAACGAACATTGATGTATTTCCAATCTAGCCCTCATGTTTCGTAGTTTTCAATACTATGTCCCACCTTCCCATGCCTAATACATCATGCTTGACGGTGGGAAAGTTCACATTCATTTTAACGTTTGTGTTAATGAAACCAAAAAAATCTCTACCATGCTCTGTCAATCCTCATCCTCTTGATGATCATTCATGAACATTAATACGGGTGGCTTCTGAATAAGAAACTCGTGAGAACAACCCATGATAACATCCCTCTATGATTCCACAACTAGATATTGAATGTGACCAATATGAGGTTTCTATCCCTGAGCGTGGATAATGCACACAATCGTGTCAACTAGATTCGGTCCCAAAATGGTATTTTCTCAATGAGGTAGAGTATTAGCTTTCTCCTGGATTCTGTTAACACATCTTATCAGATTAAAGATGCAAAACAATGTGAGTGGACAAAAAATAATAAATCATATTTTCAATCAAATAGATAAACAATGGAAATTAATCCCAATAGATAAAGAAAAGAACATTTTTCTCTCACTATATCGAAATCAAAATAGGGAGGATACTTGAACTAATACTCAATAAGACTATAACAAACCACTCCTACAAACATAAAGATAATTGGGGTGGTAAATGGTCTTAGACAAAATCTCATCAACATCCTTTATCCCCACAATATTACAAAATGCATATAGACTCCATGAAAAAATGGACAACCAAGAGCTCTGCTATCACTTTATCACAAACCACATCAGGTACCCTTAAAACCTAATAAGTGAGTTAGTCCTGATATAGCATGAAGGGAATTCCCAATCCCCATGGGTCATAATATAGAATCTGGAAAAATAAAAAATGAATGTGTAAATGATTTTCCCAATAACAATATGGAATTTAACATGACAAGTTAGTAATGAATACAATGGAAACTCTACTCGGAGAACTATACCAAAAGATAAATATGAATCATATCCAAAATTACAAAAATAATGTACAATAAAATAAGAAAAATGGAACAAGATCTAATGTACACAACTCAAGAGGGCTACATATCAATAGGTAGAACCACCTACAAGTGATCCCTTTCCCTTGATCAAACATGGAAGGAGATAATTTACAAAAAACTGTATGCACAAGTATGGTTTTAGTTAAAATACCTATAAGGTATAACCAAGGATTCCAAAATATATTCAAATGTAAAATTATCCTAATAGTGCATTCAAATTAAAACAAATATGATTGTAATTTCAAAAATAATAAATAAAATAATTCATGAATGACATTTCAAATGATGGAAAAATAATTTTAAAGATATCATCACAATAAAATTGATGGAATTTCTATAAAAATGGTTCTTTTCACAAATGTAATTAACAAACATTATTATATAACTTTTAAAAAAAATAACAATTCATATAAAACAATCAACAATAATGGAATATATTCATGGGAATACAAACAATAGAGCATTATAGTTATATATCTTAGAAGGTATAATAGTTCCAGTATATATGGATTCCACAGTTAGGGTGACAACGAAATATTTAAATACATACCATTTAACTCAAGATCACCTGGACACATCCCAATTTCCTACGGGATGTGACATACTTCTTTTGTGTTTTCAAATATTGTTCATCATAATGTTACATCCATAAAACTCAATAAATATATAAGGATTAAATGTTCTCTATTACAACAAAAAAGTGATGGGAAATTTATATCAGAAATCCTTAAAATAAAATTAATCCAATTCTACATTTAAAATTTTCCATATTTCCATTTATAAATCACAATGTGTTTTTACTCAAAGAAATGCATTTTTTCCAAGATAAAACACAATTGTTCTTATTAAAACCCATTTTAATATATAATAAAACATATATGTATTTGATAATTAATTCACAACACAATTTCATAGTATAATTTCATAATTAACTTCCACAATTTTAATTTTTAAAAAATTCCATCAATTTTCACAACTTAACCACAATTAAATTGAATATAATTTTTCCAAACATTACCATAAAATACCTTTCAAAATTTAAAATAGAAAATTTATATTTCACCAATTTACACAACAAACCTAAATTAAATTAGATTTTGGGTTTTCCCATTTTCATTAAAAAACCAATTTAAAAAAAACAATTTTAGGGAATTAAGGTTGTAATTAAAGAATTTAATCAAATTTCATTTAAATAATTAAATTTTATTATATTAAAAAAACTAAAATTTAAAAAAATTATGGTTAATATTATTTGATAATTGTAACCGAACCACCTACCAATATCACAGAGACAAAAATCTCACAATATTACCCACCAATAAAAAAGAAGGTGTAAGAGATTTGGAACTCGACCTGTAAACCTAATTTTAAAACATGATTTTTTGATCCATCTACCTGAATATGATCTATCAAATTCTAAGTTATAAAGGATATTGTGAGGAATATATATGGAGAACACATACCCAAAATGTCACACTATAACCATAATGATGATCAATCGTCGATCCGAACAACCTAGAAGGGTTTGAGGGATTCATAATTTCTTGGGGAAGACTCTTGGGTAAATAGAAATGAAAACTGATGAGGGTGATAATAGAAATCCTCTTGGATTCCTAATAAAAACAATCATTGGGATTTTACATGAGGAGTAACCCAATTACAATTCCTACAATTCAAAAATATCATAATCATTGAAATACCCCTCTCTTTTTGATAAAATCAGATTTATTATTATTTTATAATATACACTTCATGTAACATCCCAGGTAAATAAAGAATATGACATTTTCTTATATATTAATATTTTTGAATAAAATATTAATATTACTTTAAAGTAAATTCTATGCTCGATGTCGTACCCAATACGCAACAACGAGTTTCTTTGAAATCTTACGTTGCACACTAATAATATAATAATATTAATTTAAATAGTTAATTCCTAGTTGTTGTAATGGCGGGAATGAACATAACTAACTAAAAAATTATTACATATTTTTATTAAATATTTTTACATTTATCCAATAAATTTTAGAGGCTTAAAAGGAAAATGAATCCAATTTTAAGAATAAATACTCTAATATTTTTAAATGATTGTTTTGCCGCCTTTTGATGGAGAACATTTTTTAAATCCAAATTTTGACAATTTTATAAGATCTACTTTTAAAAACAAACTTATTCATTAGAATTGGGATATTTAAATTTACATTGGATAAATTTTTGGTATATTTCTGACAAATGTTCATTTTTTTAAATGAATAGTGAAAAATACAGCATTTTACTTCAAAACTTCTTTTTCATCTAATTTAATTATATGTATAGATTATATTTTTTTAATTTTTTTAAAGTGTAATTAGAATATATTTTTACAATTTAATTCAATGGTGGTCATTAGAATTAATTTCACTTTGAAAATGGACGTAAACAAGTGTCAATCTTTTGATAGATATTGTTTCTTAAAAAGACGCTATTTGTTTTGATAGCATGAATTAACTATATGATTTATTTATGAAACTTATATGTTTTTAATTTGGTAAAATGGACATAATTTCTGAATTTGGAATATCAAATATATCATAGGGTTAATTTTTGTTATTTTTCTCAAAATGTCTTTTTTTAATGAATAGTGAAAAATACAACTTTTTAATTCAAAACTGCCTTTTCATCCAATTTATTTATATATTTAGATTGTAATTTTAATTGTTTTTAAAGTATAATTGAATTTTGATTTTATCACTTAATAAAATTTTGTTCATTGGAAGTAATTTCACTTTTCAATTGGATGTAAAAACTAGTCAATCTTTTGATAAATTTTACTTCTTAAAAACTCATCATTTGTTTTGACAACAAGATTTACTTTTAAATTAATTACTACAGTTTCTGTGTTTTGAATTTGATAAACTGGATTCGATATTTGGAATCAGAAGTTCCAAATTATGTAATTAAGACTCTTTTGTTTTTGGACATTATAGTAACAGCGGTAATTATCTTTAATTATCGTGATTAATTAGTAATCAGGTAGTTAAGGGTAATAAAATAATATCATAATAATAAAAAATGACCCAAAAATGTTTCCTAATGCTACTGTTTGTTTTATGGCCGACCATGGGATGCCTTGTACTAATCTTTGGCACCCCATAGAATCACTTTTGTGGTGATTGTGACACTTTAATTTTATTTTGCTTCTCCAACCCCCTAAACACATTTTATTCCTTGATTGTGTAACAAAACCAATATCTTAAACATACTAGGAAGTTCTTATGAGAATCATTAAATCTACACTTACACACACCTCAGTCTAATGGTTAAAGAACATAATGTTTCCGTGGATGGCGAATTACTGCCTCACAAAACGATGATTTCTCTATCTTCTCCTACCACCTCTCATGCTGGCCATTATGATGGAACTATTTTTTATATGATATATATTATATATATATCCCCTCTATTCTTATATATTTTATATTTAAAACATACCATTATGGTTTGCATGTTGTGAAAATGCGATAATTTCATTTGAGGAAGTGTGGACTACCGCCCCCTCAAGTGATGTGACTCGTTCATGCAATACATGGAATGTATAAATAATGAAATTAATGAACTTATGTGACCCATATAACATATATATTATAATGTAACTATAATATATGTATATCTATCATCTAGTTTTAATTCCATTAATGTGCCAAAGCAATGAAAGTAGCGTTCATGCGAACGTATGGCCTACCGTCTCCATGAACAGTGCATTTCATTTCTTTTTATCTCAAAATATTATGGAATAAGTATAAAAAGAATATATACTAGATATATATGATATTTACATCATTAATACTATTCTTGATATGATTTACTTACAACTACATTGAAAATTCTTTTCTAACAATATCATTTTTGACTCATGTACCAAACATAGACAAAACGTATGATATGAACTCACATAATTAAGTAATTATTATAACATCATAATATATGATATTAATTGAATAATAAAATTTAAATTATTTCCTTAAGCAGATATAATTTGACCAAAGTTTATTATTCAGGAATATAAAGAAATGAACAAGACAAGTCGGAGTTGAGGTAAGGGATCCATCCTCTCTCTTTCTTTTTAAGTAAACTCTTTTATGACAACTTTTTTAAGTTCCTATTTCATATGTTGGGGGATGTCCTTCTATATTCCTATTACATTTTTTATGTTAATATTATGAGAGACCTTATTTTATTTCATAAATACATTTTTGGATTTTTTAAGTGGCTCTGTTAGGTTGCCGAGTTTTTGTAAGGGATTTTTCATCTCAATTTTATTCCCGTGAGATTTATGCTACATTTTCCACCATTTCCTTTGAGTGGTTTATGTACTATCCATTATTCTACTCTATGTATAATATACTTTCTTTTATGGGTATTTACATCAATGTTGTATAGTCCTTCTTTCATGGGGTGTATGTTTCCAATGTTACCCAAGTCGGTAAGGGAACCTTTCACCCTCCTATTTTTAAAAGACTTCTTTTTGTTTTGTCTTTTAAATTACATATTCTTATATTGGGATATGTTTGTATATATCCTTATTTCTGTAAATTTTATGTCCAAGTGATGAGATACCCTTTATCTCTCTCATCAACTCTTTTTTCTAAAATTTGATGTGACGTCGTTAGGCTATCGAATTTTTTCAAGGGAACTTCTTAACCCAATTCAAATTCTTTGGGTTAAACCTCTAATTCATGATCATGTCATGCTATGAATACGTGTTGATGACATCTGATTGTTTTACATAGAGAATCCACTTATATTTAGTTTATTTATATTTTTCACACATAATTATGTCATTTCTTTATCCTTTCTCTAATGGCATGATCCTTGATTGGGATTACATCTCAATTTCTTCTCATTGAGACATTTCTTAATGATATGGACTTTTATTCTTTTTTAAAGTGTATATACAGCCCCTTTGACTTTCCATATCCATATTATGTCTATACTTAGGTCATTTAAATGTTTTGAAAATGGTCTACATTCATGTGGCTTATAATTTAAATGTTCAAAATGGAAAATGAATCTTTTACTAAAACATTATTTTAATTGGTTTAAAATATTTATTCTTTTAATCATTTATCATCCTTTTCCATGTTTTAAAAATGGTTATAATGATTTATTTATATTGAAACAATTTTTTTAAACACTTTCAAAAGTTTCGAAGTGGTATGGGACACTTTGATTCTAAAATCGCTTTTAAACGTCTTCTTTTAATACTTTCAAAGTATAAAGGGATTTTTCTCTCATAGAGTTTTAATGATTTTATTTGATTTTTTATTTATGATAATATCATTATGTGATATCTTGTGATTGAAATGTTGAAATTTTATGTTTATTTTATGCATGTTTTAAGTTTTATGATTATGTTATGGTTCTTGGGAAATGTTTATGAAATCGGGTGGTTCCGTGATAAACTAAGTGCGGGTGAGCCCGATATAGCTCTCCAATGCATTGGGTAACGTGAAGGAGTTAAATGCTTAGGTTTTTCCAAAGTGATTTGTGGAATATACTATGATTGGTATTCCAAACGTAACCATGAGGGTTACTCCCTACGTAAGAATGTTATGAATTCATCAAGTTACCATTACATCTTATGATTTCCATGAGTTATTCCTAAATCTTATGATTTAATGAGGTATGTTAAAGTTCATTGGTTTTATGAATAAAGTATGATTTCATTTATACTTATGTATACATGGACTAATGTTTTCTTTCCGTATTGATTATAACCCTTACTGAGCATCTTATGCTTATCCCAAGTTTTTGAAATGTTTTCCAAAAGACTTAAAGTGGAATACAGTCAAGGATGGGATCAAGGAAATGTAATGATGTCTAAAACATGGAACTAGACTTGACTCTTTTCTTCAAAAGTTTATATTTTGTGAAAAAAATGGATACTGAGTATATATGTCTACCTTGTAATCTCGGAGATGTAATAGTTATGTCATGATTTTCTAAAACTCTAAACCTAAAAAGATCCTCTATGTGAATTATTCATTTAATTCAAGAATATGTATTGTACTAAGGTTGGGTCCTTATAGTTTGTATCAAAGGGTGGTTTAGATAACTTTATAGGTTAGAGTGTTGTTTAATCATAGGTGACAATTTGTGTATAACCACACTGGTTATTATTTTAGATAGATTCATTGGTATTTATGAAAGTTGGAATGATTTTGAGGTAACTTGGATAAGTATATCTTAGTGTTTATCTTCCTCTTTAGTAAATGATTATTTTGTTGATATACTCACACTGAACTTTATGGTTTTAGTAAATGGATGCATCTATCAGGCACCAAATTGACAATGGGTTTGAAGGAAACGGTGGTGGTTCTCTGATTAAGAGACCAGATGAAATGGGGGACTCAATGAGAAATCTCGTGGTTATTCTAAACCAACTATTAAGAGTCCTGATCAACCACTTGAACCTTGGTGCGTTCTCTAATGCATCATGTATGAGAGAACCAACTCGATGTGGAAGTTCATGTAATAATTATAAAGGTAACCATTAGGGTTTATATTATCCTTACTTTTGAGGTAATTATGGGTTACTACATGATATGATGGAATATGAATGGAATGAGATAAACATGAGGTTAAATTATGTTATGGTTATTTTTGATGATTTTATCGCTTTTTGGGAATGTTATAAGAGTTATGTAGTTTTGGAAAAAGGACAACCTGTAGACCCTGTGAAAACCTGTCACGTCGAACGAAGTTGCAGGAATCGAACACACAACCATAATGCGACTGGTATTTATCACCTACCACTGGACTACGTGAAGTCCCTGGTTAGTTTGACTAATTATTTTTAGTTAGATGATCTTATTAATCTAGAATAAGTTAATTTTGTTTTATCTATGGAAATTATTAACCTATCATGGAGGATATGTGATTAGGTTAATTACTTTTCAGTATGAGACTTTAAGAGTAACTGATGTTATTTGGAGATAAATGTTACGATTTACCATGGAAGACTATGTGATTAAATCCTTTGGAGATTTGGGTTTCAATAATAGTTTGGTTTATCTTTGAATAATTTTATGGGTAGCTGTTTATTGAATGGTCTTTGTTGAACTTTGGATAATGTTTGACAAATTTTGGAGATTAAGAGTAGTAATTCTTTTTATAAAGGATTATCCATTTTGGATATTATCTGATCTCATACTAAAAATTTTGGTTTTGGTTTTGGTCTAAATACATGGGAAGTATTTAGTTATCTTTTTTGGATTAGGTGATTCTCTTTAAGTTGATTATAGTTCTCTTAATGTGAACAAGTTATCCTAAATACTCGTCTTTTGAAGAAAATATGAGTTTGTGTAATAAATCTAGAAAAAGCTGAAAGACAACATGACAAGTAACTATGATTCCTTATGTTTTAGTTAAGCATATAAATAAATTCCTCAATGAAAAGTAATTTAATACAAAAATGTTTTCTGTTATTTTTTTCGACTGGGGAATCAAATACTGTTTAACCCATCAGAAGTTTGTGATTTCCTGGTGGTTAACATTCTCCTAAACCTGTTTTCTATCACTCTCCCTCATATCATGACCGTTTTTTTACTTCCATATCCATGTTTTCCTACATGGAATCCTAGTATGGGTTAACTTGGGTGACCGTTGTACTTATCTTTCTTTCTTTTAAAGTGGTAGTTAAATTTACTCTTTTTCCGAGGTGGGGCTTTCAATGAAGTTTCCAAGCCCAATTTTAAAATTGTGAGGACGCAATTCCCAAAAGGAGGGAAGGATGTAACATCCCAGGTAAATAAAGAATATGAAAATTTTATATTTATTAATATTTGTGAATAAAATAATAATATTACTTTAAAGGGAATGCTATGCTCGATGGCGAACCCAATATGCAATGACGAGTTTCTTTGAAATCCTACGTTGCACACTAATAATATAATAATAATATTTTAAATAGTTAATTCCTAGCCTTTGTAAGGGAAGGAATGAACAGAACTAACTACAAAATGAATACATATGTTTGTTAAATATTTTTACATTTATCCAATAAATGTTAGAGGCTTAAAATGGAAATGAATCCAATTTTATGAATAAATACTCTAATATTTTTAAAAGATTGTTTTACAGCCTTTTGATGGAGAACCTTTTTTAAATCCAACATTTGACAATTTTATAAGCTCTAATTGTCAAAATTAACTTATTCTATAGATTTGGGATATTGAATTATACATTGGATAAATTTTTGTTATATTTTTGACAAATGTTCATTTTTTTAATGAATAGTGAAAAAATTCTGCATTTTACTTCAAAACTTCTTTTTCATCTAATTTATTTATATGGATAGATTATCTTGTTTAATTGTTTTAAAAAGTAATTAGAATATATTTTTACCAATTAATTAAATGGTGGTAATTATAATTAATTTCACTTTGAAAATGACATAAACAAGTGTCAATCTGTTGATAGATATTGTTTCTTAAAAACACGCAATTTTTCTTGACAGCGGAAATTAACTATATGATTTATTAATGAATCTTCTATGTTTTGAATTTGGTAAAATGGACATAATTTATGAATTTATAATATAAAATATAGCTTAGGGTTAATTTTTGGTATTTTTCTGATAATGTATTTTTTTAATGAATAGTGAAAAATACATGTTTTAATTCAAAACTACCTATTCATCCAATTTATTTATATATTTTTATTTTCATTTTAATTGTTTTTAATAAATAATTGAATTATGTTTTTATCACTTGATACAATGTTGTTCATTGGATGTAATTTCACTTTTCAATGGGATTTAAAAACAAGTCAATCTTTCGATAAATTTTACTTCTTAAAAACCCATCTTTTGTTTTGACAACGGGATTTACTTTTAAATTTATTACTACACTTTCTGTGTTTTTAATTTGATAAAATTGATTCCATATTTGGAATAATAAGTTCCAAATTATTTAATTTATAATATTTTGTTTTTGACATTATAGTAACGACTGTAATTTTCTTTAATTATCGTGATTAATTAGTAATCGGGTAGTTAGGGGTAATAAAATAATATTATAATAATAAAAAATGACCCAAAAATGTTTCTTAATTCTATTTTTTGTGTAATGGGCGACCATGGTATGCCTTGTGAAAAACTTTGGGACCCCATGGAATCACTTTTGGGGTGATAGTGACACTTTTTAATTTTATATTTTTAAACAGAAATTATAACCAAAGTATGTATCACCCAAGTAAAAGAATTTTAGTTTTGTCTGTGTAATTGGTATCTTGGACTATAAATAGTCACTGTAAGTATAAGAATATTTCCTACATAATTTTATTTTATTTATAACTTTTATATATTAAATAAATTAATCTATTTATGACATCATGATGATGCAGTGATTATCTCATTAATGACCGATTTAAATAAAATGAAAAGATAATGTAAAATCTAAGACATACACTATTCCAAAACATATTGGATGAGTATAATTAGAACAATTACCACCTTATCCTAGAAATTTATCAATGTGGGACCTTTAAAATCCGAATCTCATTTTAATATAAAGTAACATTTCTTTACTTTTCATGAGTGCCCCTCCACCCTCTTATAAAATGCACCCACATCTACCTCCATACCCACACCTCTAAAGTAATTGGCTCTGCAAAAATCTGGTCATTTTATCTCTAAAAATACCTCTCTTTATCCTATAATCCTTATCTTAGGATGAAAGCTCTTCAAGAAACCCTTTTGGTTCAAACCAAGGGGAGTTACCCGATTTAAAGGTAAAGTCTTCCCTAATGTTCTTTTGTTTTATTTTTCTTGTCCAACCCCCTATACTCTTTTTATTCATTGATTTTGAAACAAAAACAGTATCTTAAACATACTAGGATGTTGTTAAGATAAGTATTCAAGCTACACTTACACAAACCTCCGTCTAATGGTTAAAGAACATACTGTTTCTGTGGAAGGCAAATTACTGCCTCACGAAACGATGATTGTTCTATCTTCTCCTAACACCTCCCATGGTGGCCATAATGATGACACTATTTTTATATATGATATATATTATATTTATTTCCTCTAAATTCTTATTTATTATATATTTAAAACATACCTTTATGCTTTTCATGTTGTGCAAATGCGATAATTTCATTTGAGTAAGTGTCGACTACCGCCCCCTCAAGTGATGTGACTCGTTCATGCAATACATGGAATGTATAAAGAATGAAATTAATGAACTTATGTGACCCATATAACATATATATTATACTGGAATTATAATATATATATATATATATCTCTCTCCCATCTAGTTTTAATTCCATTAATGTGCGAAAGCAATAAAAGTAGCGTTCATGCTTACGAACGGCCTACCGTCTCCATGAACAGTGCATTTCATTTCTTTTTTTCTCCAACTATTATGGAATAAGTATAAAAAGAATTTATACAGGATATATATGATATTTAAATCATTAATAATATTCTGGATATTATGTACTTACAACTACATTGATAATGCTTTTCAAACAAGACCATTTTTGACTCATATACCGAACATTGACAAAGCGTGTGATATGAACTCACATAATTAACTAATTATTATAACATCATAATATATGATATTAACTGAATAATACACTTTAATTTAGGTCCTTAAGAAACTATAAATTTACCAAAGTTTATTATTCAGGAATATAATGAAATGAGCAAGACAAGTCAGACTTGAGGTAAGGGATCCAACCTCTCTCTTTCTTTTTAAGTACTCTCTTTTATGTAACATTTATTAAGTTCCGCTTTATTATGTTGAGGGATGTTCTTCTGTATTCCTATTACTTTATTTTTTATTTTCATATTATGAGAGGCCCTATTTTATCTCATAAATCCATTTTTGGAAGTTTTAAGTGGCGACGTTAGGCTGCGGAGTTTTCGTAAGGGATTTTTCATCTCACTTTTATTCCCGTGAGATTTATGCTACATTTACCACCATTTATTTTGAGTGGTGTATGTACTGCCCATTATTCTACTCTATGTGTAATATAATTTATTTTATGGGTATTTAAATCAATGTTTTATAGCCCTTCTTTCATGGGGTGTACTTTTCGAAAGATACCCATGTCGGTAAGGGAACCTTTAACCCTCCTATTTTTAAAATACATCTTTTTGTTTTGTCTTTTAAATTAAATCTTCTTATGTTGGGATATGTTCTCATATATAATTATTGCTGTAAATTTTATGTCCAAGTGATGAGATACCCTTTATCTCTCTCATCAACTCTTTTTCTAAAATTTGATGTGACGCCGTTAGGCTATCGAAATTTTGCAAGGGAACTTCTTAACCCAATTCTAATTCTTTGGGTTTAACCTATACATTTTGATCATGTCATGCTATGAATATGTGTGGATGACATCTGATTGTTTTACACTGTGTATCCACTTATATTTAGTGTATTTATATTTTTCACACATAATTATGACATTTCTTTATCCTTTCTCTAATGGCATGATCCTTGATTAGGACTACATCTCAATTTCTTATCATTGAGACATTTCTTAATGATATGCACTTTTATTATTTTATAATGTGTATATACAGACCCTTTGACTTTCCATATCCGTATTATTTCTATACTAAAGTCATTTAAATGTTTTTAAAATGGTTTACATTCATGTGGTATATTATTTAAATGTTCAAAATGGAAAAGGACTCTTTTATTAAAACATTATTTTAATTGGTTTAAAATATTTATTCTTTTAAACATTTATCATCCATGTCCATGTTTTAAAAATGGTTATAAGGATTTATTTATATGGACATGAATGTTTTAAAACCCTTTCAAAAGTTTCAAAGAGGTATGTGACACTTTTATTCTAAAATCTCTTTTAAATGTATTCTTTTAATATTTTCAATGAATAAATGGATTTTTCTCTCATAGAGTTTTAATGATTTTATTAGATGTATTTATTTATGATAATATCATGATGTGATATCTTGTGAATGAAATGTGGAAATTTTATGTTTCTTTTATACATGTTTTCAGTATTATGATTATGTTATGGTTCTTTGGAAATGTTTAAAAAATAGGGTGGTTCCGTGAGAAACTAAGGGCGGGTGAGCCCGATATATCTCTCCACTGCATTGGGTAATGCGAAAGAGTTAAATGCTAAGGTTTCTCAGAAGATATTTAGGGAATATACTATGATGGGTATTCCAAACGTAACCATGAGGGTTACTCCCTACGTAAGAATGTTATGAATGCCTTAAGTTACCTTTACGTCTTATGATTTCTCTAAGTTATTAATAAATATTATGATTTAATGAGGTATGTTATAGTGATTATGTTTTATGAGTAAAGTATGATTTCGTTGATTTTATGTATACATGGACTAATGTTTTCTTTCTGTATTGATTATAAACCTTACTGAGCTTTTTATGCTCATCCCAAGTTTTTGAAATGTTTTCCACAAGACTTAAAGTGGAATACGGTCAAGGATGGGATCAAGGAAATGTCATGATGTCTAAAACAGGGAACTAAAAATGAATATTTTGTTCAAGAGTTTATATTTTGTGAAAAAAATGGAAACTGAGTAGATGTGTCTACCTTGTAATCGTTGGGATGTAATAGTTATATCGTAATTCTCTAAAACTCTAAACCTGAAAATATCCTCAATGTGAATTATTCATTTAATTCATGAATATGTATTGTACTATGGCTGGGACCTTATACTCCATGTGAACATAGCAATTGAATTCTAAATACTTAGAATAATATATAACAAATACGATTCTGTTGATAATCCAAAAAATAACTGACCTCACAATTATAGGCATCCTTCAAATGTTTCTCGGACCAACCCAGATAATAAAAATGGAAGTCCACAATATTGTATAAATCATACCTATTAGAATAGAAATAGGTTATTAGAATTATAATGGTTCCTAATTTGTTTTTATGATATTTATAAACTTTTTTAAACATGATTTTCAATTATTTATATTTTTTAATTGAATGAATGTCATTGTTGAAATTTCATTTGCCTGTTTCAAATTTTTATTGAGTTCAAATGATGTTTCATAGGTGTTAATTATTCATGGTAAATTGTTATTTATTTCTAATATGGTGACTAATGTATTTCAATCACAAAAATTTATACGTATAATTATAGACTGTTAATATAAAATATAATTAAATATAACACATGAAATATTTATGGAGAATATTATATTATATTATTTATAATATTTGTGCTCGTGGTTTTAAAAAAATAAAATAGGGATATAAATAAATTTAAATCTATTTGAATATAGGATTTCATTTATTTATCTAAGAGATTTGTGCCGACCGAATGTCTAATAGAGAGAGTTACACATATTAAAATATCAATTTATAAATATTAATTTATATAAAAAATATTTTATAATATTTATCTTTATATTTATTGATATTAACATTGACTTGATATCATTTTAAAATAAATATCAAAATAAATTTCATTAATATTTCCCAAATTATAATATATTTAATAATGCCAGTTTCATAAATTCTTAGGGTGAAATAATTTAATTTAATTTAGTTTTAAATTATTAAAATTTATTGTCAAATATTTATTCTATTGAATTGATGTCTTATTTTAATGGAATAATTTATTTTATAATATTTTCAGAAATGATAATATGATGTGATTGATTATAATAATTATGAACAAAACATAGAAAATAATAATTCTTGAACTATAATAAGGGACAACAAGGAAATGGTTACCTCATTATGTTATTTTTTGATTTATTTCAATGTTTTAACATTTTTGAATGATTTACACTAATTATTTGTTATGATAGAAAGAAATAATCGTTGTATATATTGATTCACATAAGTTTTTTTCTAAAGATTTATTTTGAGAAATAATATTTGATTATGATAAATAATTATTAAAAAGAGTATGTATTTTTTAATTTGAAATATAAATAAGTGCATTTTTTTATTTGTAAATATTATTTTTTAGTGGAATAAATATTTAATTATTAAACTTGTTCACTTCATGGATTAAAATTTTTCATTAACACTTTTTATAATGTATATTATTAGGAATGATATTACTATTAGTAATGAGTATAATTTTTAATTCTCTCTTTTTTGATTAATTACTGGAAATAAACATTTTTACTAAATATTTATATTATTTTTTAAATTTTATGATTTGATATATCTATTCTATTACTAATAAATTGGGCTAAATAATATATAAATATAAGTGATATGTCATGTATAGTCGCACAAGAGATAATTATTTTTATGTGAAAACTGTTTTATTTTTTATTTTCATATAAATAAATTTTGTTTTTTTAAATTCGTTTACATGTAAATAAAACATTAGAGATACATTTTCCTATAATATATGGTATCTAAAAGTTTGATGATGCTTTATTAAGGCATAACTCTGAACATGAATACATATTACATAGAGTAACTATTGACTTTATTTCTAGGAATATAATTGGTTTATGTGTTGTAAATTATATTATTTCATGTATATTTCAAATTTCACAACATTTTTAAATTATACTTTATATTGGGGTTTTAAATATAAATTATTTAGAATGTTATATTAAAAGAATTTTTATGATTTCCAATATAAAGACCCCTAAATTTCCATGGAATTTTTTTATTAATTTTCTTTGGGATTTTACGAGTACGCAGTTTCTGACGGCACCTGATTCTGAGGCCCGGTGTGCCCGAAATCATGTTCCGAAGTTTAGCTCGGGTACGTTCAGTGAACGAACGAGCGGGATTTCCTAACTTTTGAACTGGTGCTCGGAATCGAAATCCGAGGGCACCGATGGAATCGTAGACCTGGTAATTGCTTAAGAACACCTTTTCCGAAGTTGTGTTTTCTCGGGTGAGGTTATTAATTAAATGGGTTAACTAAAGAATAAAATTAAATATTGTGCTACAAATTTTATTTCTATTCTATGTATTTTAAACCTATTCTTGGTGGTTGGAGTGGGACCCACTAATATCCTAACTCCACTAGGTTGGATATTAGTGAAGTGGGGCCCACATGAGCCCCACCTCTTCAAATCCCTTTTAATCTCCCTCTCGTGCATTTAATATGTAACTGACCGTCACCTCTTTTAAATACCAAGTCAACTCTCTTAATTAATGAATTGAATTAAGTTATTCAATGTAATCAATTCTTGAATTCATTTTGAATTTCGAATTGAATGTTGGATTGTGTGTGTTAATTAAATAAGACAAGTCTTATTTCATTAGGGGTTTCTTCGTTGTGTTGAGAGGGAGAGTTCCACGAAGAACTTCATCTTCCTCCATGAAGAACACGAAGAACGCACCGACACCAATGAAGAATGCCGACCTCCGATGAAGGATGAAAAAGAACGCTAATTCCTCGGAGATCGATGACACGATGCCATGTATCGCGATGCCGACGGTCCTCTTCTCCGTGAAGCCGTGTACCGCGATGACGTGTACCGCGGTGCCGTGTAACGCGACACCGACGATCCTCCTTCTGCGACACAGTCTTCTGTGACGTCCTTTTCCCCCGACGAACCTTCGTTCGACAACACCTTGAGGTAGGGGTTAATTTTTTGTTCTTGAATTCTTTTCCGTTCAACGAAAATTATTCTTGTGCCGCCTGTTATCATTATAATAGGAGGAGGTCGGACCGCACGAACACGGCCAACCCTCCTCCCCCTTTTGATGTTGTACTCTTGCGGCACGAGCAAAGGCAGCGCGGTGCAACGGCACCGAGTGGAAGAAAAAGGATTGGGAGAAGAAGCGCGGCGCATTCGCACCGCGCCGTTAAGGCCGAATGAAGCCGCGGCCGGAGTCGGGCCGCGGTGAAGGGGCGGGACGCCATCATGCCCCACCGGAAAACCACAAAAGGCCGCGGCCGGGGCGGGACGCGACGGAGGGGCGCGGCACCGTCGCGCTGTGCTGGTCGGACCATGGCCGCAGCCTTTGCCTGCGGCGGAGCAGGAAAGGGCGGCCGGAGCCGCCGGCCGCCGGTGCACAGGGGGCGGGACCGGCTGGTCCCGCGGTGACTCACCGGCCGGTCAAACCGGCCGGTTTCTGAGAAGCCCGGGGGTCGTAACCCACAGCTGGCATAAGGGAACGGCCCACACATGGGGGGCCGTGGTTTAAATTAGGGGGGCATGCCCCCCTTTTCAACTCGGCTCGTCCAGCACCGAGCTGGCCACACCGGGCCACACCTGCGCCAGGCCATCTAGTCGCCCAGGCCAGACTGGCCACACCGGGCCAGGCCACCCAGGCCGGGCCGAGCCGCGCTGGCTGGACCAGGCCGGGCCCACTGGGCTGGGCCACGCCCTAAGGGGCCAGACCCGGACCCGGTTCGGCCCGACCCAGGGGGTCTCGGGCCGGGTTGGTCCGGGCCCAAAACCCTCTAAAACCGTACAGGTTCGTTCTTTTGCCCATATCATGGGCTAAATACCTCTGATCGACGCACCGTCAGTTGAAATGCGATCCTTGTATTGATATGGTCGTTTCGGTATATTACACTCAAGGTTTAGGAGAACTTTGGGTATGGCCGGGTTGGTTCGAACACGAAACCAACCGGGCCCTCAGAGCGGAAACGCTTATAAGTTGAGCTCCGGACTTCCGATTGACGCGCCGTTGACTTTGTTGGATTCCTATTATTGAGAAGGACCTTTTGGATTACTCTAATTGAGTTTTGGAAATAGTTGGAGTGCGTTCGGGCTGGTTTTGCCTTAAAAACCAACCGGGCGCCTCGAACGAAAAAGCCAATAACTCTCAGACCGGGCGTCCGATTGACGCGCCGTCTGTCACGTTGAGTTCCTCTTGTCGAGACGGAACTTTGAGATACATCAACTCCGGACTACATGTCAGTTGATGTATCGACCCCTTGGCTCGTGGAGCGGACCCTCCCGGAATCGAGCATGTTGTGTGTGGGTACCCTAGAGCTGGCTGAGACTGCGATGACGATGATGACTGCACTGAAATCTTCCGTGGGTTCGGTAGTGACGACGACTACACTAAAATACTCCGTGGTTTCTGCAGCGATGAAGACTTCACTGAAATCCTCCGTGGGTTCGGCAGCGATGAATACCGTACTGAAATCCTCTGTGGGTTCGACGGCGATGAAGACTACACTGAAATCCTCTGTGGGTTCGGCAGTGATGAAGATCGTACTGAAATCCTCCGTGGGTTCGACGGTGATGACTACTATTCTTGTATCCTACGTGGGTCTGGCAGTGTTTGACTCTGTTCTTGCTATCCTACATGGTTATGGTAGAGTAGCTGGTCTGTATCCTATGTGGGTCCGACAGCTTTGCTGGATTAGTATCCTACGTGGGTCCCAACATAGATGAATCAGTGTCTATATCTGATCATCTCTATCACCATAAAAAGAAGTATACATGTGTGAGTTGAGTATTGAATTTCAATCAATATCTTCCATATGATTGACTTTATTTCCTTTGTGGATTGGGTTGTGTTATCCTGTGTGGATTGGGTTGTACTCCTATGTGGACGTGATCGAACATGGGCTCCGATGTTGGAGCCGAAGGGAAATTGATGACTTAGGTATATGTATGGGCATATACCTATGTAGTGATGGTTGTTACTTCATGATTGTATATTTCCTTTGTGGATTATCCTTTGTGGATTTTCAGAGACCTTCGGGGGTCTCGGGTTCCCTACTGAGTAGTGTATACTCACCCCTTTACGGGCTATGCCCACACTACGTTGTGTTGGATGCAGACGACAGACAACGCTGATCTTGGTTGAGTTTTGTGGAGCAAGTCGTTACCTGGAGGTGGACCACTGGGCGGGACATACACCGAGCGGATGGTTGGACCCGAGGAGCTAAGGAGGCTATCTGTACCCACCCTTCAGGTGGGAATTCTAGTGGATGGCTCGACATTGCTACTTTACTTACAGTTACTGTACTTATTTCCTGTTGTACCTTACATTCTGTTTGGGTTTGTATTTTGGCCCATTTACTTTCCGCACTTACTATTGTACCCAGTTTTACTTAGTGATTAATTCTGCTTGCTTACTCTGTGGTGTTTTTTTACTTTATAAAGGCAATGCCTTCCCCCTTTTTTCGGGATTTATGCCTTGGTGCTAGTCGCCAGCCCCTGGCCTATGGGAGGCGGGCATGGGGTAGTCACGGCATGGGTCCCAAGGACGGATCATGAAAAATTGGTATTAGAGGATTTTGGTTCTACCGCAGAACTCAGGACTCTGATATTTCTTCTATGTTAAGAAATAGTGTTAAGGGTATTGAGTGTGGTTATCAGTCCAGGGAGTCCAGTGTTGGTGCGGCGGCCGACGTATCCGTACACTAGGACCCTGACTTCTGATTTCCGACTCAATGCACGAAAAAATTGATTGCATGTGTGTTTCAAAAGTTTTCTTTGTGATTACTTTGGGTCATCTCACCAGGTATACTATTTGACCATGGTGCACGAGTTTATTTTCAGGATGGCCCCACGACGGTAGCCAGCTAGGGTTCTGAGCTTTGTGCGAGATGACAACCCACCGTGCGAGATGACAACCCACCGAGCCATAAGTCCTCCATGCAGGGACCTTTTTCAGTTGAGGCACCGGAGGTACCTCTACCCACTGAGCCACCGACGCCACCAGCCCTAGCCGCTGAGAGTGCACGTCGGCTTAGTGCACTGCCCGAGTTTCAGCGTCAGAGACCGCCCAGGTTCTGTGGGGAGACGAACCCTTAGGCAGCCGACGATTGTCTAGATGCTGTAGTTCAAGTTTTCAGGTTATTGGGGACACCAGATGACCTCATGGTGATCCTTGCAGCGAGCCTCCTGCACGCGGCAGTAGGCAGATGGTGGAGCATGATGCTCCAGGTGCACGACGAGGCATCTCTCCTCTGGACGGACATTGAGAGCCTCTTTTGCTCGGAGTTCGTCCCATCCACCCTCCTTGCGGTGCACATTCAGGAGCTACTATAGCTACGACAGGGCGGCATGACGGTCCCCCAGTACTCGGCGAGATTTACCGATCTCTCGCGCTATTCGACAGACATGGTACGAGACCCATTCTTCTGGGCCCGGACCTTTGAGCAGGGACTGAGGCATGAGATCATGGCATCGATGATCTCCCTCAACATTCTGAAAGAGGCAGGAGTATTTGAGCGAGCCCTTTTCATAGAGATCTTTCTTGCTGAGCCTATGCCAGCAGTGAGACCTACCGCCGGGCGGCACATAGCAGAGTCGTCTGCAGTTGGAAGTCGACATATGTCATAGGGGTCCAGGAGGACCAAACCATTAGGCAAACGACCTTACGATACTGGCTCAGAGGTGCGGGGAACACGGCGTAGAGCCATCCTTCCGAGGAGCAGGCAGTGCTACGCATGTGGCGGGCAGGGCCACATGGCTCGTGATTGCCCGAACCGCCATGCAGAGGAGTAGCAGACGGATGAGGGGCCACCCAAGAAGAGGCAGAGGGTCGTCCGTGGCTGTCCGCTGAGAGAAGGCGGACGAGGCAGGGGAGCTGGCCGAGCAGCAGGTGGTGGGCGATGCTTTGAGGCTTTACCACCACCACCACCAGAAGGTTCACCCCGACTATAGGGAGCTAGCGGGCAAAGATAGGCTCAACATTTGGCAGCGGAGGCCTACGACCACCGCGCGCCAGAGATGATTCGAGGTACTATATGTGTCTTCTCCACCCTTGCTGCAGTTCTTATAGACACACGAGTGAGTCATTATTTTATTGTCTCTAACCTTGTTCGGAGCTCGGAGATTCCAATGGAGCCGTTGGCTCGATCCTTACGGCTAGAGACTCCTACAGGAGCAGACTCGATAATTACGCACTGGTTCCGGCAGTGTGAGTTTACTCTAGGAGGCGAGAGCTTCGACTAGGATCTTCTTGTAGAAGCGTCGAGGTCTTATGATGTCATCTTGGGAATGGATTGGTTACCTACAGTACATGATCAGATCGACTGTATTAGGCACAAGGTGCGGTGTGTACGCACCGACGGGAGCATGTTCACCTTCAATGGCGAGAAGGGAGCCTTTGTAGTGCAGGATGGACTCACGCAGAGGAGCAGACAACCCATCACTCATCAGTTGGCTAGCCTCATCCTAGGAGTAGTTGACGTGCGGAGTCCGAGTTTTCCTGTAGTGGTGGATCAGTATGCGGACGTTTTTGCTGACGACGTTCCAAGACTACCTCCTCGGAGAGAGGTAGACTTTTATATTGACATGTACCCCGGGATAGCCCCGATATCCACACCAGCATATCGGATGGCTCCCGTAGAGCTTCGAGAGCTACGAGTACAGTTGGAGGACTTGCAGGGCAAGGGATTAATCCGACCCATTGTTTCACCCTGGGCTTCCCCGATATTGTTCGCCAAGAAGGCGGACGGGAGCCTGCGACTATGTGTACACTATCGTCGTCTGAACCAGGTGACCGTGAGGAACAAGTATCTGCTACTGAGGATTGACGACCTCTTCGCTTAGCTCAAGGGAGCATGGTGGTTCTCGAAGATAGACCTCAGGTCAGGCTATCATCAGCCCAGAGTTCGAGACAAGGACGTGCAGAAGACAACCTTCGGATGTCGGTATGGCCACAACGAGTTCTTGGTTATTCCTTTTGGCGTAACCAATGCTCTAGCATTGTTCATGGGTCTCATGAAAAGGATATTTCAGCCATACCTTGATCGATTTGTCATGGTCTTCATTGATGACATTTTGATATACTCAACCGCTAAGGATGAGCACGCCTACCACTTGCGGGTTGTACTAGACACACTCCGAGAGCACCAGCTTTAGGGTAATCTCTTGAAGTGTCAGTTCTGGTTACGTGAGGTCCACTTCTGGGGACACATCATGTCTAAGGTGGGAGTTGCAGTGGATCCTGCGAAAATCGAGGTAGTGCTAGCTTGGTAGCCACCTAGGAGCGTGATAGAGGTGCGGAGTTTCTTGGGTCTAGCTGGGTATTACCAGAGATTTTTTCCAGACTTTTCCAGAGTTGTGGCACCACTCTCAGCATTGACGAGGAAGGGGAAACCCTTCGTGTGGTCATACAGATGTCAGTAGAGCTTCCAAGCGCTAAGATAGAGATTGAACAACGCACCTATCTTGAGGCTACTGAAGGAGGGAGTAGCGTACATTGTCTATTGCGATGCATCAGGAACCAGAATCAGATGTGTCCTGATGCAGGAGCGGGCTGTGATTGCCTATGGATCACGTCAGTTGAGGAAAAATGAGCAGAAATATGCTACCCATGACCTAGAGTTAGAAGCAGTTGTCTTCGCTCTGAAGATGTGGCGACACTATCTGAGGGGCGAGTGCTTTACAGTCTACTCTGAACACCATAGTCTAAGGTATATCTTCTCGTAGAAGGAACTGAATCTGAGACAGCAGCGATGGCTCGAGTTCCTCCAGGACTATGACTTTGAGATTGTTTTTACTCATGGAAATGGGAACATAGTAGCCGATGCTCTCAGCAGGAGGACAGGCATTCAGTTACTCGGGGTGGCGATGGAGCAGGTAGTCGCTTTGCAGATATCCTTTGTGGATAGAGATGGAGCGGCCTTTCTTTAGTCACTCACATTCACTCCTCCACTTCTTCAGCGGTTCAGAGAGGCACAACGTGGGGATGTTGACTGTGAGACGTAGTGTGCATAGATATCCTCAGGATAGGCACCTGATGGATTCTCTATGGGGGAGAGAACGTCGTCCTTTTAAGAGGACATACCATGGTACCGGCTGCATTACAGGAGGAGGTGTTGAGGGAGTTTCACACTTCCCATTTAGCGGTACATCCAGGAGTGGCAAAGATGTACTAGGATCTCAAACGTCAGCACTGGTGGCTGGGTATGAAGAAGGTTGTAGCTGAGTTTGTTTCTCGATGCCTCACCTGTCAGCAGGTGAAGGTAGAGCACCAGGTACCAGCAATCTTGGTGCAGCCCTTGGAGGTCTCGGAGTGGAAGTGGGATGGGATATCAATGGATTTCATGACTGGACTTCCAAGTACTTCCAGAGGTCATGACTCCATTTGGGTGATTGTCGACCGACTCACCAAGTCAGCTCACTTATTACCCATCAGATAGAAGGGCTCAATGGAGAGCTTGTGACACCTCTACGTTTAGGAGATCGTACAGACTCATGGTATTCCATCATCTATCATCTCTGATCCAGATTCTAGATTTACTTCCCAGCTTTGGAAGGGGTTTCAGGAGGCATTTAGGATGCAGCTACATCTGAGAACCACCTTTCACACTCATACGGATGGTTAGATGGAGACGACCATTCAGAATCTCGAGGATATGGTCCGTGCATGTGTCCTCGACTTTGGTCGCAGTTGGGAGGACCACCTACCCTTGGTGGAGTTCGCGTACAACAACAGCTACCACTCCACCATCGGGATGGAACCATATGAGGCATTGTACGGCCAACCTTACAGATCACCTCTGTGCAGGATAGACCCTGTGGAGTCAACACTTGTGGGACTGGAGATGGTCCAGGCTACAACAGAGAAGGTCTAGGTCATCCAGGAGTGGATGAGGACAGCTCAGAGCTGGTAGAAATCTTATGCAGACAGGAGGCGGAGGCCACTGGAGTTTGAGTATGGCGACCACTTCTTCTTGTGGCTCTCGCCTAAATGTGGATTACGGAGATTTGGCCGGGGTGACATGTTATCTCCGCACTTCATCAGACCGTTCCATGTTCTCAGCAAGATAGGTGAGGTGGCTTATCGCCAGGCTCTACCACCTCAGTTGCATCGAGTGCACGACGTCTTCCACGTATCTCAACTGAGGAAATACATGCATGACCCGACGTATATCATTGACCATGGGGAGTTAGACATTGATGATGGGGCGAATTTTGCGGAGGTCCCGGTGGAGATCGAGGATCGACGGGAGCGGGTCCTATGTGGGAGGTCGAAACCTTTAGTGGGCATCGGATGGCAGCACGGGAACATCCAGAAGAGAACTTTGGAGCGGGAGGCTCAGATGTGTGCTCAGTACCCTCATTTGTTCACCTAGATTGTGATGTATCTTTACGGGAACGTAAAGCCCTGAGGTGGGAGTAATGTAAAGACCTGTAAATTTCAAGGGAAATTTTTTCTTAATTTTATTTGGGTTTTTAAGAGTACGCAGTTTGTAACGACACCTGATTCCAAGGCCCAGTGTGCCCAAAATCATGTTCCAAATTTATCTCAGGTATGTCCAGTGAACGAACGAGCGGGACTTCCGAACTTATGAACTGGTGCTCAGAATCGAAATCTAAGGGCACCGATGAAATCGCAGCGCCAGTAATTGTTTAAGAACACCTGTTCCAAAGTTGCGTTTCCTAGGGTGAGGTTATTAATTAAATGGGTTAACTAAAGAATAGAATAAAATATTGTGCTATAAATTTTATTTCTATTCTAGGTAGTTTAAACCTATTCTTGGTGGTTGGAGTGGGACCCACTAATATCCTAACTCTACTAGGTAGAATATTAGTGAAGTGGGGCCCACACGAGCCCCACCCCATCAAATCCCTTTTAACCTCCCTCTCGTGCATTTAATATGTAACTAACCCACACCCCTTTTAAATACCAAGTCAACTCTATTAATTAATGAATTGAAATAAGTTATTCAATGTAATCAATTATTGAAATCATTTTGAATTTCAAATTGAATGTTGGATTCTGTGTGTTAATTAAATAAGACAAGTCTAATTACATTAGGGGTTGCTTCGTTGTGTTGAGAGGGAGAGTTCCACGAAGAACTTCATCTTCCTCCTTGAAGAACGTGAATAACGCTCCGACATCGACGAAGAATGCCAGCCTTCGAAGAAGGATGAGGAGGAACGCTAATTCCTCGGAGATCGACGACGCGACGCTGTGTACCGCGATGTCGATGGTCCTCTTCTCCGCGACGCGGTGTACCGCGACGCCGTGTACTGCGACGTCATGTACCGCGGCGCCGACGATCCTCCTTCCATGATGCCGTCTTCTGCGGCGTCCTTTTCCCATGAAGAACCTTCGTTCGACAACACCTTGAGGTAGGGGTCAATTTTTTTTCGTGAATTCTTTGCTGTTTAAGGACTATTATTCTTGCGCCACCTATTATCATTATAACGAGAGGAGTTCGGACTGCACGAACACGACCAACCATCCTCCCCCTTTTTGATGTTGTACTCTTGCGGTATGAGAAAAGGCACCGCGGTGCAATGCCACCACGTGGAAGCAAGAGGAACATGCGAAGAAGCGCGGTGCCGTCGCGCCGCGCAGTTGAGGCCGAACGAAGCCGCGACTGG
Organism: Viscum album; assembly: GCA_963277665.1. Lineage (NCBI taxonomy): Eukaryota > Viridiplantae > Streptophyta > Magnoliopsida > Santalales > Viscaceae > Viscum > Viscum album. The sequence continues at coordinate 1,044,960,050 of OY728126.1, read as the reverse complement.
TGTCGGGCCGCGGCAAAGGGGCGCAGTGACATCACACTGCGCCGGAAAACCACGAAGGGCCACGGCTGGGGCGGGCCACGACAGAGGGAAGTGGTGTGGTCATGTCGCGCCAGTCGGACCAAAGCCGCTGCCTTTGGTCGCGGCAGAGCAGGAGAGCGCGGCCGGAGCCACCGGTCGCTGGTGCATAGGAGGCGGGACCGGCTGGTCCCGTGTTGACTCACCAGCTGGTCAAACCGGCCAATTTACAAGAATCCCGGGGGTCGTAACCCCTGGATGGCATAAGGGAACGGCCCCCACATGGGGGGGGGTATAGTTTCAATAAGGGGGGCAGCCCCCCCCCCCTTTCCTCTTGGCTCGGCCAGCGTCGAGCTGGCCCAATCGGGCCGCGCCCGCGCTAGGCCAACCGACCCCCCGGTCTGGGTCGGGCCGCACCCACCGGGCCGGGACACCCCCTAATGGGCCGGACCCAGACTCGGTTCGGGTCGACCCAGTTTGGGCCGACCCAGGGGGTCTCGGGCCGGGTCGGTAAGGGCCCAAAACCCCCAAAATCCGGACAGGTTCCTTCTTTTGCCCATATCTTGGGCTACAGAACTCTGATCGATGCACCGTCAGTTGCGATATGATCCTTGGATCGAGACGGTTGTTTAGGTATATTAAACTAAAGGTTTCAGAGAACTTTGGGTACGGACAGGTTGGTTCGAACACGAAACCAACCAGGCCCTCGGAGTGGAAACGCTTATAACTTGAGCTACGGACGTCTGATTGACGTGACATCGACTTTGTTGGATTCCTATTAGTGAGACAGACCTTTTTTCTTACTCCGCTCGAGGTTTGGAAAGAGTTTGAGTGCAGTAGGGTTGGTTTTTACTTAAAAACCAACCGAGCCCCTGGAACGAAAAAGCCAATAACTCTCAGACCAGGCCTCCGATTGATGCGTCGTCTGTCACGTTGAGTTCCTCTTGTCGAGATAGAACATTGAGATACATAAACTCCGGACTACCTTTCAGTTGATGTATTGACCCCTAGGCTCGTGGAGCGGACCCTCCCGGAATCGAGCATGCTGTGTGCGGGAACCCACGAGCTAGCTGCGACTACGACGACAATGATGACTCCACTAAAATCCTCCGTGGGTTCGGCAGTGATGAAGACTGAACTGAAATCATCTGTGGGTTCGGCAGCGATGAAGACTGCACTGAAATCCTCAGTGTGTTCGGCAGCGATGAAGACCATACTGAAATCCTCCGTGGGTTCGATGACGATGAAGACTGCACTGAAATCCTCCATGGGGTCGGCAGCGATGAAGACCGTACTGAAATCCTCCATGGGTGCGACTGCGATGACTACTATTCTTGTATCCTACATGGGTCTGTTAGTGTTTGACTATATTCTTGCTATCCTATGTGGGTCTGGCAGAGTAGCTGGTCTGTATCCTATTTGGATGAGACAACTTAGCTGGTTTGTTATCCTACGTGGGTCCGAACTTAGATGAATCAGTGGCTATATCTGATCATCTCTATCACCTTACGAAGAAGTATACTTATGTGAGCTGAGTCTTGACTTTCAATCAATATATTTAATATGATTGACTTGCTTTCCTATGTGGATTGGGTTGTTTTACCCTGTTTGGATTGGGTTGTACTCCTATGTGGACATGATCAAACTTGGGCTTGGATGTTGGAGCCGAATGAGAATTGATGACTTAGGTATATGTATAGGCATATTCCTAATTAGTGATGGTTGTTACTTCGTGATTGTATCATTCATTTTTGGATTATCCTTTGTGGATTCTGGGAGACCTTTGGGGGTCTCGGGGTCCCTACTGAGTAGCATATACTCACCCCTGTACGGGACATTCCCGCACTACGTTGTGTTGGATGCAGACAATGGACAACGCTGATCGTGGTTGAGGTTTGTGGAGCAAGGCGGTACCTCAAGGTGTACCACTGGGCGGGGCGTACACGGAGCGGACGGTTGGACCCGAGGTGCTGAGAAAGCTATCTGTACCCACCCTTCATGTGGGACTTCCATTGGATGGCTCGACATTGCTGCTTTACTTTCAGTTGCTTTACTTCCTTCCAGTTGTACCTTACTTTCATTTTGGGTTTGTATTCTGGCGCATTTACTTTCCGCACTTACTATTGTAGCCAGTTTTACTTATTGATTACTTCTTCTTGCTTACTCTGTGGTGTTTGTTTACTTTATAAAGGCAATTCCTTACCCTTTTTGTCGGGATTTATGCCTTCGTGCTAGTCGCCAGCCCCTGACCTATGGGAGGCGGGCTTGGGGTAGTCACGGCATGGGTCCCGAGGACGGGTCATGATATCCAATTATTGTTTATTTGTAATTTCAATACATATATGTGGTCTAATAAGTAGGTGTTTATAGAAAAATATACCCATCTCGAAATTTTTTGTAAATATATTAAAATAAATTATGTTATTTTTTTTTCATTGAGTGAATTTTTTCATCATTGCAATTACAAAATAATTTTATTTTTTATAATCAAGTTGGAATTGATTCTATGGTAACAAAAATTAATTTAGTATCTTCATATTATTTTTTTATGGTCAAATTGTTGATGATTTCATGAATTATATTACATATATTATTTTTGGGTTATTTATATCTATAATTAATATTAATTTAATTTTATGAGTATTTAGAAATAGTGGTGTGGGATTAACAGATTTATAATATTGTTATAAAATATCTTATTTTGTCTCATTATTTCAGGTATGTTTATTTTGTTCAAAACGTTCTATAAATCAATAAATACCATTATGATAAATGTAGAATAATTAATGAATTTTTAGCTCTAAATGTTGTTGTGATTATATTGGTTAAATGTTTTATTGTTATGCATTAGATTTTTAGTTTGTCACATAAAATTCAAATAATATGTTTTTTATGAGTTAATATATATATATATATTTATATGAATTATATATAGATAAGTGTGAATGTAATTATATTAATAATATTAACCATTATATATAATTCGTAGAATTATATATATATATATATATATATATGAGACCCCAATTAGAAGAAAAAAATTAATGTAACTGTTTGTATTATTTTCAATTATATGAAATAAAGAAATTTTAATTTAATCTAATTATAAATGTATTTTCAAGACAATTACAGGAAGGTTATTTTTATCGTGTGCAGAATTAAGAAACCCACCAATTCATCTGTAGGTATTTAATTTTAAATTAATAGATTATATCATTTATTTTATGTTTGCGAATAACTATTGATAATTCGTTGTTTCTCTCCATCCAATATGGGTAGGGTCAATACCCTCGAATGAATTGGTGGAATTGAATAGTAAAAAATGTGTTGCTCCTTTTGGGAATATTATTTGGAACTCCCAACTTTTATAATCGTCAATCCCTTGAAATGTATATGAATACCTCTTTACATTATTATTTTTTGAATTTTATATATTATTAATGTCTGAATTGAGGTTGTGGTGAATTATTATTTATGTATATTATTAATATATTTTGATATATCATTTTTTGATGCTCATCTCTATTTACATTTCATGGTATTGCATGAGTACCTTTATGTAAAATCTAGTCATTACTGCTACACTAATTTTAGATTATCCCTTATCCTCTAGTAAATTGTTAGGATTATACTCCCTTATGGTGGTTCATATTCTTGGTCAGCCCATAAAGGAAAAAATTCAGTGTTTAAGTAGTTTGGATGCATCACACATGAAATGTATATGGATTCTACTATTGAATATTACTTGATTTAATATTGAGATCTTAGTTATTAACATAGATATTATTTGCATTAGTTGTATTGTTCTCTCTTATATTTTTATTATTCATGTTTTCTTTTCAGTTATGATTAATAATATATATTTTTTACACATAAGTAAGAAAACCCCTTATGCCATTTCAGTATTTTAAAAATATGATTCCAGTCTATTGATTCATGCATTTAATTTTAATTGTTTTTATTAATTTATTCTTTATTAAAGACATATTATTTGTTTAAAATCATTTTTATTTGTAATATATTATTTAATTACTGTGTTTGTTTTTTAATAATCGCATTATAAGAATAAATATGGATTTAAATAGATAATTAAATAAGAGAATATTGATTATATTTAATATATAGATTATCAAATATTTTTAAACAACATTTTTATGAAACCATTATATATGGAAATATTATTTTAACTTAAAAATATTGTCTTCACTATTTTTGAAATATTTTATTTAATTATTAATCATTCTTGTTTTTTTATTTAAATAAGAATACATATAATTTAAATACTCAGGATGTACATTATAAAAAAAATATAATGGATTAATTATTAATGAAATATATATATAGTATATTGTGTAATAATTCAATAGATTAAAACTCACAACCTAAACAAAAAATCATTGTTTCTATAATTATTGATTGGGTTTGAAGAAATTTTATGAAAATTATAGCATATATAATAGCTAGTCTGTTGGTAGGTTTGGGTTATATATGTGATATTTAAATCCTACTATCTTTCCTCAAGGAGATAAAGTATTAGTATATATAGTAATATATTTCATTGGTTTGGTAGTTTTTATTTATTCTTATATGGCATGACACATATTCCACATATTTTATATATTAAAATATTGGTTTGTGTTGAAATTTTAGTAAATATCACGTTTCAATTAAACTAATTTGTTATCTTCTTTCATTTTTATGTTATATTTTAATATTATTATACCATTTGATATTTTTAGTCTATATTATTCAAAATGTTTTATTTTAAATCTATAATTACCTAACATATAGAGAGGTTATGATGATCTTTTATGTGAGGGAACATGTGTAATTATGAATGGCTGGAAGAATAATTAATATTCTAGTATGGATTGATTTATATACACTAGTTTCAAAAAATTAGAGATCAATATTATACATCAAGAAATATAGTAGGCCGATGAAAGGGTATAATCAAGATAACATATTTTTTAGTTTTAATTATGGTATGCAAAATGATTTTGATCATCCGGAAATTAGTATTAGTTTCAAATATCATATATTATACTAATATATTATAACATATTAGAGAAATAAAAATTTTCATAGTCTATAGCTCAATTATTAGGTAGGTTTCATCATGTGAATTTAATGGAAAAGAACAATTACTAAACACTGAATAGTCCAAATGAAAGATAATTACTGAATCCATTCCTGATTCATCACAATTTAATGTATAAAAAAGAATCCAAACAAGTATTTTTATTATTGGTATAAATTTCAAACATCCCATATTACCCAAGAAGGTTTTCATAATGTGACTATACAAAATAATAATTATCATCATTTGAGTCACCTATTTTGTGGGAGTATCTAATATATAATTCCCATAAATTAATAACAATTAAAATAATTATAATCATACTATATTATGGATATAAAAAAGGATTGTTATCCTCAAACTTCATAAAATAATCATCCTTTTCACAACCCAATTTTATTCCAAAATTATATATTAAATTCTAAAAGGGAATAGGTCAGAAGTTTTGATATGACACATTTTGGGAATTCATAATGATAAATTATGGTTATGTTATTAAAAAATATTCATGAATTTTGACAATAATCTTCACATGTCCTGGAATATATAAAAACAATGTTGTTCGATATGAAAAATAATTTTTTGAGATGTGGATGAAATTACATACTGATTAAAACTATGAAACCATGTAATATATGCATTTTTTCAAAAAAAATCCCAATGATCATAGAAATGAGACACCTCCTCTTGAATATAGTCCATGGGAAATCCTCTACTATTATTTAATGATGAGGATAACATAACCATAGATATATATTATAAATTAAATTTATTACTATTCCTTATATAATTTACAATCTATGAACTATAGTTGTTATTTTTTCCAAAAAACCATTTATTCCATCTTTGATTAAAAAGAATAAAACAAAAACAACTAACACCCACTTTGGAAAACTAGATCATAATTCCCTATAAAAAGCCAATCATGTTAACAAATAAATTTAAATCAAGGACCTCAAAAAATAATATCAATTATATATAGTATCCACAATATATATGTTATAGTGTGTTATATGTATTCCATATACCATAGATAAGATCAATAAGTAAGATGAACATTATCTTAGGATTCATAACTGAGAATTACATTATGATATCATAATAATAATTACATATAATAGGAATAATGAATAATAATATCATTAAATCAACATTCCCATAAAAAACATAATAAACTGGTAGGTGATCACACACAACTAGAAATGATCATGTCCATATTAGCCTTTTTGGTATTGCAAATGAGTTATGAATGTACAAGATTCACCCTTTGAAGATGAAAAAGAAAGTAATTAGTGTTTTCAATATATGTATTCTATATAAAAAATCCTAATGTTTTTACCATGTAAGATGTCAAGGTATATTATTTAAATGTCCAAAAAAATCTATTGATTCTCAAATATACTCATGACCACACAACAACATTATGATATCTAAATGACTATTGAACACTTTACATAAAGAGAATAAAGTGTTGGCATCCCAAATAGACAAACTAATATATAACCCATACATATATCTAATTAAGGGAAAATTTAAATGTGTTTTATTCCAAAATTATAATAAAAATTTCAGTCTTAGTATATAATAATATTATCACATTATAGACAGTTGACGACCAAACTCACTTAATCCCCTAATATTTCATTATTGCATAATGTTTATTTGACCAGAAATAAAATCCAAAATTTCATAACATATGTATGTCCAATACAATTTTTATACTTACAGACATCAAATATAAAATATCCCATATTCAAATCCCCTAATTCCTAGAAATGCCTCAGCATCTACTTTATTATGATACTCTTGTCAATACACCAAAATTTTAAATTTTACAAAACCCACAAACCATGATGTAATATTGTTTACACTTTTGATAAATAAATAATTTTCATTATAACAACATGATCATCAATCCATTTTTGGTAAATAATAATCTTTTTTATGGGTCCTTATATATATTTCACTAATAAAAATAAGTATAATATTTCCTCAAGTGGGATGGAATAAACATGTACCCTATCTTCCCTACCTCTGTTTTCCTAGGAGATGAATATAAAATATCAAAATCAATTATCAATAAGATTATATCTTACCCATGATAGAATATGTACTTATTCCATATATACTTACCATAGACATATTCAACTTATAGGCGAATGATTGATTTTTGAAAAATAAAAAAGTTGTTTGTTAATGAATGTTCACATGAACCTACCATATTATGTCTATGTAACACATCAAAATAGAATAATAATCACTATAAAATATTATCTATAATATATTTATCTCTATAAAATGTTATATACTGTTAATTATAGATACACCCCCTTCCACATAAATAGATCCTCTTATGCCATCATCCACTTTAGTGATGTAGAAACAAACTATATGAATAATTTATTATAAAAATCCGTTATTAACATTAAATCAAGATTACAGAAACAAATAATATGTATATAATATATTATCCATGAATCATGTATCCAGTATATCTCATTGATATGTTGGGGTTTCTATCTATTCAAATATATTCTATATTAAATCCTTAGATAACATAAACCCCATTAGTGCATCATCACCCATAAAATTTTTGTGTATTTTATATTTGAAAATATATTATACGGTTTTAAAATGGTATATAAACTATTTGATGATAATTTATTAAAAATTATTTCACCTTTAATATTATCCCCCTTATCTTTGTATTAATATAATGAGTACGAACTACATTGTGTATATATTATAAATGATCTAGGGCATGATCAAAGATAATCTACTAAAACAAATTATTAGATAAATGATGATGTGACATAAAATATAACGTTTTTAACATAAAATTTATCTATCAAAATATTTGAAATCAAAATTTGGGTAAAAATATAATGTGGAACACATCACACTAATGTATATAAAACATAGTCTAATAATGGTCTCTCATGACATGGGCATGTTATTAACCTTCATATCCACTTTCAAGGAGGGTAACATAAAACATGTTATATAAAAAATATTAACCATTTATTTATAGAATACATACTACATAAATTTTTTAGTTATGAGGAAATTTAATGATAACTTATATATAAAATAACATAATAATATAAATTGATAACATAAATAAAAAATCACATATTCAAATTTAAGTTTTCAATCATATAGTAACACATGAATGACACATTTATCCAATATATTGAATATGATTTATGATCGAATTAATTATTTCCACCTCAGTCCAGGAGAAATATAATAAATATAAACCACAACCAATTTTTTTTAAATTTCAATGTCTTAGAATATAAATAATCAAAACATAAGGATTGAACCTCATAAAATCAACATTACTTGTATAGTTTTTTATAGAACCATAATAGGGTACATACGGTGATTTTTAAAGGTATATCAATCTCAACTATCTTCCATCAAATATTTAAAAATTGAACTATGAAATATTATAAATTTATCACATTCCTAGTCTAGTCATATATAATGGATATGAGTTGTCTATGTCATATGACCCCAGGAGACCACCCATTACGAAAAATGGTATAAACATATAGAGAGGGTAAATTGATACTTAGGCAAGACCACAACCATTATCATGTATCAAAAGATTGTAATATTAATAATAATAGATGTTGTCATTAATATAATAAATTATATTATCTATTTAAAAAAATAAAAATAATTAATATATATTTTAATCCATAACAAAACATGAACCAATGGAAATTTCATATGGGTAATAAATTTTAGGAAAGATCATATAATAGGCCCATTTTATTTAATCATTATTTAAAATATATCAACTAATGGAGACATAATAAAAAATAATTCATTTTTCTCTAACTAGTCCTAACCCTCAATACCAAAATTCATCAAGGCTGAAAATATCCCATAGGATCAATCCTTTATTTGTATCCATGGAAATGATTTCATCTTTTTCACCAATGTGCATACTTGGGGTGTATGAATGTTACACAATTGGATCCTTCTAAATATGATCTTGTAAAACACCACTAATATATGTGTTGATGGATAATATGATACAGAGAGATAATAATTTTAAATAAAAAAAAACTCTAATAATATGGGGTTCTAGATATTATCTAGAAGAAAAAAAACCACCCATATGAAAATAAATGAATGTCCATACATTTTTATCTATTTCTAGCATAGGTTGGGTGCTACCATGGATTGAATAAAAAAATTGATTCATTAGTTATCTTCATTTATTAAAAAATTGACGTGTTGATTTTGAGTCACCAAAAATAATATATATTTGTAGTGGGTTATCAATAAATAAATAATAGTAATAAGTGATTAAAATTTCACCAACAATAATTAGAATTACATTTATGAATGGGGTTTTCCACTAATATATGGTGTTTGGTGATGGGGTTATTTTCACATTTACAACATTTAAATGGTTATGGTTCCCAACCATGAGCATTATTAAGAATTGTAAATGGGATATCAAATAGTCAAAAATGTAATGGTTAATGAGATATAATTAATTGAAAAACAACTATAATGAACAATCAGATCCCAAAATATGTGGAGTATAGGTGAATGGGTTTTTGTGACATAAATAACAAATATTGTTCAATGGTATATATAATATATATAAACATAAAATAGGTTAAATTATTTTCTAGATTGTAATAGAAATTCTATAACAAATTGATTATAAAATTTTATAGAAAAATAACCCCAATAATTGATTTTGTAGAATGAAAACATGCATATCATGGGTGAATGAGGTATCACCTAAACTATTTCTAGAACATTACTAAATCAATTATCACTATTGAGGCCCAAAAGTTAAAAATACATTCCTTAAGGACTATGTTCACATTATTTTATAAATATTTGAAAAAAAATAATTTGAGTACTGTAAAAAACAAAATAGGTAGCCTTATCCATTTAATTGCCATCCTTCATCAAACATCAACACATCACGATGTGTGTTTTATTCTACATAAAAAATGTTCCTACATCCCAAAATATAATCTTCATTACATGTGGAGAAATGAAGGTGGATTTTTTTAATTAATATAATAAATATCCATCATCATTTATGGAATAAATGTTGAGTGTTATCTTACTACATAGGTTATGGATGTTCTCTTTTTCAGTAGTTGGTAAGAATCTATTGTGACCATGAATCACCTCTTATAAAGATAAACTTCTTTATAAAATATTCATCAATTATGGTGGTGGGGTGTACTCTAATTAAATTTCATAGCACAACCCATGTTGTCTTTTGAAATAAAGAATTTATTTTTTCCCATCTTAGAAAATCACTTTGAAACCCATTTCAAGAATTGTTTGTACAATGAATCTTCTATAATTACCCCACTATGTATCCAAATATATACATATTAATTGTGAATGATAATTTATTATTCATATGGAAGTATTTTATAATTTGATAACTAGAATCAAGGTGATTCATTATTGGTAAACATTAATGGGGAGATCATAATGCATGTTATGTAGAATATATTCTTCAATTGCCCTCTTTTACATAGTTCACATGAAATGTGAACTCAAAAACATCTTACATGGAAGGTTCATTACTCAGGGTTCTTGGTACAAAGTGCATCATGGAGGGGCCTTCCTAGAGGGTACATAATAATTTATTATTTAGGATTTGTTCTTCATAGATTGTGTGTTTCTGGGAATCACAATGTTTAGTAATTAATGGGAAACACCCACATAATTTGAAATATTATCCAATGCACATTTAGTGGATTTGGTTGTGCTTGATACCTTATTTTTCATAACCATATCCAATAAATAATTTGGTTTTATTATGTTTGTTCTATGATGAAATGAAATAATTTAAAAATAGATTTCACAATTTTATATCCTTTTATAAGTATCCCATCCAATGACACACACTATCTTAAATGGAATTGATCACACCTAAATATGAAAAATAACTGACCTTTGAATGGTCAAATCCTTGGTGAAACATCTCACATATGGAAGTGGATGTGTAAGTCCTACTATAACATTCACCATCATACATATATTTAATACTAATTTCCACTTCATATGATGTGGAGTTGGGAGAACAGATATAGTAATAGGATTAATATTACCCACAAGATTGAAAAAATATTCCTCATATCATGGTGATGTGAGAATCCCTAGTACATGACCATATCCAATGTGATTTACTACTTAAATTCCAATGCAATACTCTTTTGTGTTGTTCATGATAATATAATATCTCATTTTTATCTCATATAGAGTTTATCATGAGGGTTTAAAGATCAAAATTTTTAATTCAATAAAAATTATTAAACACATCCAAGTTAGTCCTCCTCCCTATATTAAAGAAACTACTTAATCATTCTACCATTAATGAAATGATCAAAATTGTTTTATAGTGATTCTTATATAGGAAAACCTTATATGAGTAATCCCCTATAAATACATTATTGACCCACCTTTCCCATCATGACCATAAACCCAAAATAACATTAATCATCATGTTCAATGTCTAAGACATACGATATAATTATGCTTGAAAACACATGATTCACATGACATAAAACAAGACAAAATTTTCCTATCACAGAACCTTAAAATATGATCATGGAAATGCATTGAATTTTATTCCTATTAATCTGTACACATTTTATTCTTCTAATAGTTCTAAAATTAATGTCTTCAATCATTTATTATATATTTTCACTGGTTTACATTACTCATAATTCCACAAATTTCTTTCAAAACCATTTTATATCATATAGGATCTCGAATTTAACTTTCAAAATGGGCATATCCCCCTTGAAATACAGTATTTTCTCCATATAAATAATGAATCCATATCCCACCATCAAGTAAATATTTATTATAGGGATCCAAACATTTATATTATATGAAATTATTTCTTATGAAACCACATTGTTTGTAGTGTACTATACTCCCTTAAGATGATACAACCCCAAATATAATTTGTTAAAATTACCTTAAAGGCCAACAAAAAAGGTATAACCATGTAATAGTCCGAGAACAATCACCAATATCATATTCATCCCTAATCCACCATATCATATAATGAAAAGATTCATAGATTATTCCTTTTCACATGATATTATTTTTTATAACATGTCCAGTAAAGTGACAATTGACTACATGTGTTCTAATTAATTTTTTAGGAATAGATAAGATTCCCTTTTAACAAAACTAATCTTGTCACCATAAAATCATAACACCATCCAAATATGGGGATAAAAATTAAACAACATAATTAAGAAGATTTAATTCTATTACGATAACAATAATAATTAATAATTAGTAAAAAAATGTAAAACCTGTAATATGTAATGGTATTCAATTCAATAAATGTGAAAAACCAAAATCTAGAACATGGGTAACCAGGCTAACATTTGGACTTCATATGCATTGAAAAATAACACATAATGTTTATTTATATTATAAGAGTCTCAATGAATACACTATATTAGTTGAGATGATTTTTATATGGTGAGATGTCAGGTAATGCACATTATATTGAAGTTCGAGTAAAATATTAGTGACAAACAAACATTTAAAATAATCTATTCTCTGACACAAAAGGAATTGGTAACACACTATATGAAAATATTTTTAAATAAAAAAATCGTTAACCTAATATGAATCCCTTAATTTTTTTGGTAATTCTCCCCACCCAACAAGATATATTGTTTTAAGTGTCTCTAAAAAAATTGAGCTGGACATTAATCCATTATATGGTAAATTGGTTTTCTAAAAAATCATTTTGATTTTGATGTTTTATTGGTAGTTTTTCCTGTTTTTGTGTGTTCATTTGTATTGATAGTCAAATATCCCATCCTTCTAACCCTATTAAATCGCATCCTTAATATTAATATGAATCAAAAACTACCAACAACCTGATATAATCAAATATGAGGGTGTTTACATGAATTAATAATTAAAAATAATAGGTAATGAAGTTATTGTTTAGTGATTAATTCATCAATTATATTATCCGACCTTGGATGTTTCATTTTAATTAGACCTTGAGGTGGAGTATCCATATCCTTACAATAAAAAATGGCTCTTGGAGGAGCATTTTGTAACAAACACACCTTAAATGTATTTTTTTATCCTTTCATGGGAATTCTGATAGATTCCCCTCCAAAATAATATGATATTTGATCAGGAGGCTCACTATGACCTCACCATTGTAAAGGTGTGTCCTAGGAGGGCACATATCAATTTTCACTACTCCCTTCACTATGTGACATCAATCCCTCAAGCACCCAATAATTACACCACATAATTGGTCTATAATCTAGTCATTTAGATGTTAAAATCTTGTATATCTCTCTCTAGGGGGGGTTGTTTCCAACCACCGGGAGTAGGTCCACATTACCTTTTCCAATGAAGAAGTTTGTCAGCAAACTAAAGAAGAAACAAGGGGGAATGAACATATTCTTTTTCATGAAAATCATTCCTTCCAAAATATCATTCCATCATAATGGGGAAGAATTTATATACATCTGGAGAGAAATTCTAGTTTGCGAACATACCCCCACCCAATAATCAAAAAAATTAAAATATCCTTTCAAAAAACAGAGGATTAGAGTAGACACTTATTCCCACATTCATAATGGAATACATGTATATCCCCATTCATTATAAAGAATCACATAAATACATTTTTTGTGGAAATGGGTGGAATTATCATATCCACTCACAAGTGATAAAAAATGTTCTTCATGTCCTCTTATTGGCAGTATAATATGGTCATCGACATTCTTTGTTGCGGAAATGGTTGTGGAAAAATTTCCTCCCCATCCAAAAGAGTATATATTCAACATAAAACATGAGGCACCCATTATCATTAAAAAATTAGAAATCCAATTTATGAAGGATTTTCATATTTTGGAGAACAATAAGAAAAGGATTGGGAATATTTCCAAATTCCTATAGTAAATTACGGACCGATTTCAACATCCACTTTAGTGTAGGAAAATATTTCTTCCAATAAATAAATTGAATGTAAAAATAATATGATGTATATATGGTAGCTTACTAATTTGGATGCCACAAATAATAGATTTTGTGAATCAGACATGAAATAAATCACCCAATGGAGATATTATAGAGGGAAGTGTTCTCAAGTCAGACTGATGATCAAGAGAATGCTCCGTTTCATTTATTTACTGAATTTCAGTGTTCATGAGGCCCTTAATAGTCTCTCAACAGTGAGACATTATTTTTATGAATCTTCATTAAATGATTTTATTGTAATATTTCTTTATATAATTCCTATTATTTTGATAATGACAACTTTGTAGATCCTCTATGGAGTGCCTACTTTGATGTTCCTCTACATGTAAATATTATCATTGATCATTGAAACCCAAATCATGTATTATTCTATGGCTGAAATTTACACAACTAGATGATTGAAAGAAAATATATTCCTCTACTTTTCAATGGAAAAAAATTCCACCCTATAGTTCCCAACTTGGGAATCTGTTTCAGAAATCCCATTGACAATAATACATTAATCTATTATGATAACCACCCTCGGACTTGATGGATTTTACTGAACATTACTTCTTTTTAGTGACATACCATTTCATTAAGAATATCATAACCATATATAATCAACCATCAACAATATCACAAATCAAGAATAACTCTAGTCATTTATTCTAATTACACCATAAAACTGGTCTCAAATGAGGTATATTATATCGAATCTGGAATGTAGCATGAAGAAGTGATCATTCACTATTACACCCTGAAATGAATCATTATCCAATATAGTAGAGAATAGATTTTAGTCATATCTCTCATTAAAATGCTATTGGGTAAATGAAAAAACCTTTTTGATAATTTAGATGGTTCCTTAACCCATGATATGGAAAATGTAGTAATTATGTGAAAACAACTACCTAATGAAAATATAATGATCATTTTCAAGCCAATATCCACTTCTAAGTAATGTAAAATAGAAAAATTTGATGGGTAATGAATATATTATAATTATTTATATCACTAGATGACTCTTCATCATTTTATTGGAAAACTATAACACTATATAGAATATGAAAAATACAACATTATGATATGGAAACATTGTTATTTAATTGATTTGTTTTGATTTTTCGTTATAAGATACTTTATTTTTGGGAGATAGTATAAATATCTCCAAAAGGAATGAATTAATGGTTTTAGGTATATAGATCAATAATTTATTGGTACTCTATATAATGTAATCATCAGAAGAATGTGGTTGGCTTGGAGTGTTTCATTTTATTATAATCCCCAGTAATTTCACACCATTGAAAATTCCATCATAAAATATCATCACATAAATTTAAATTCAAGAATGTGAATATATAAAAGCAAAAAAATTAAAAAATATTCAACATAATCATGTCATGGTAAAATAATATAATGTGAGACCACAGAAATATGATGCTATTGAAGGGAACCTTTATAATGCCTTGAAGATGGTTGATCATTTCTCGCAGCAAAGAAGGTTCACTCCCTTTGAAATATCACAAAATAAAATAGAGACCATTTATTGATTAAAACATTAAATGAATACATCCAATGGTCAAACAAAATCCTATTAAATAGAAGGGCAGAAACAATATTTTCCCCATCAGCTATATGTGTAGAACCCATGCACTGATGAATAGTGGAATGTTTACCAACATCATAAGTCTTAGGATCACCACATTCTAGAGGATTCAAACATTTCCATGTGATATAATTGTGTTATATATAATAATTAGGGAATGGAGTCAATATTTCAAATCATATTCCTCACCCTACATGGATTATGGTTTCTCTTATATGTGGGAGACACTATAAAGAATATCCTTTTATTTTCTATCATTGTGAGATACATATCTCTATTTGGGGACTCATTCAACAATACAATCTGGATAATATTTTAGGATATCCCTACATAATCAAATTTTAGGGTTTGTGGGGAGGAAATCTGGATACCATTAAGGTGGTTCAAGATTAAATGGTCTTCCTGGATAATAATTTCTAAATAGTGTTATAAAATTCCTTATAACATATATTTAGCAGGATTCCAATCTCTGTAAACATCATATATGGAAATTGAAATGATAATATGATATGAATAATTGAATGACATCATCAAAGACCACACCATGGATTATAAATACAAGTTTACATATGAGTAGGATGAAGAATTATTAAACCCAAATGTTTTCAACACAAAAACTCTAAAAGAATATGTCTGAAGATGAAATAAGACTCATGTTTATAAATATTTAATTCCCCCAACTTTATAATTATATCCATTTATTTTGGAAATAGATATTGAATAATAGATGAGTGTGGTTTTACCTCAAATTTGACATGATGAATTTGATATTATCGCTACTGATAAAATATGTTCCCAATAAGATGATGTTTTAATAATCTTAGTGAAACTTTGGTCCATGTTACTTATTTTAAATATTCCCACCAACTACATAACCCAATAAAGGACTTGTATTCCTCATACGGTAAACCATACTCAACATTGATAGGATTCTATAACTATTATTATAAAATCAATCCATATAACCAACTCATGATTGAATCATTATATCTACTGAAATACTTTTGTAGAGGAATATCTATAGTTTCAACCATTAAAGAGATAGATAGAACCATTTGAGAAAGGATACCAATGGTTGAGAAAAACAAGTTACTAAAATTATATATGAGTAAGATATCCATATTAATATTTTTTTATTTCGTCAAATCATATTCCATTATATTAAAATTTCCTTGATAATTAATCATCTGGATAAAATAACTTTAATCACAAATGAAAACCTTGGAATGGAGAGACACAATAGTGTTGTATTATTGAGATCCATCTCCAAAGTAAGTGGATTTGGCTCCCTATGTTCCTAATTTTGGAATTGAAAATTTCCAATATTTCAATTGAATACATGAACCAAATTACATTTTCATTCACTTTTAATTCTATGTGATCCCATTAGAAGAACATGTGAAAATATTTACATCGCTATTGCGAGATTCATTGTGAAGACTCTTGAAAACCCATCATTTGTATAGTAATGAAATTTTTCAAGAAGATTAGTTATAGGATGGTAAGACCACCACTAAAAAATTCAACTAAAAATATAGTTGTATATTATAAAGGAAAATGGTATTTTTATATAAAAATTTTAAACAACGTGATAGTGATAGGGTCACATGATTTATTTCTTGGATGTAGGGTTTTACCAACTACATGTGCATGAATCTCCCTATAATAATTATTATGTATCATTATAAAAACAAACTATTATTATATAAAAACACAATTAATTTTTAAAAAATACCACTGTTTTCTTCATTATTTTTCCACAATTTTATAGTGTTTGAATATTATATTTGGAAGAACAATTAAAATCCTCATACAATGTTGAAAAATCAATAAAATTTTAATGGTGAGGAGGAAAAAATATATTTTATTGTTAATCCATCACTAGTTCAAAATCATTCACCCAGTACTAGAAATATCATGTGATAATTTTTCCTAAAAATGAAACAATAATAGAATGATCTTTATTAATATGAAATAAAAGTAAAAGGATTTATATTGTATGATGATTCATAAAAATGATTAATCATGAAAATATAAGTTGAAATTTCATTACTTTATCACTTATATAGGGAATTTTCTTGAGGATACTTGATCATAGGAATCTAAATCATGTTTTCCATTATGACTTCCGAAATAGTTTCCCTTCAACTATAAGTATGGATATACCATATTGGAGTTCTCCCTCATTTAATTTATCCATTAAAAATGGGATATTTTTGATAGGTTAGGGTTTGTAAAAATGAAACACACGTTTTTACTGACAATACCACCTCACTATAAGTATATGGTGATTGATTGGATGTTCAAAATAAGTGTTTATAATAATTTACAGATTTGATGACAAGAATAATTGTTAAACGAGAACATCACATCATTAGGTTGTATATAAATTAACTAGTTTTGACCCTATCTCCCTCTGTAAAATATTTTCTTAAATAACTAGACTCATATTCTTCTATGAATTAGTTTTCTATGAACCTTCACAACCAGAGTAACATGATAATGGAACAGAAATGTGATCCATTTTTAATATCATGTCATAATAAACCCTTTAATGATTTGTACAATCAAAAATTGGGACGATAGGTACCACCACACTAATTGGTTCAATGTGAACTATTGTATAATGAAAAACCATCATGGGACAAAGAGTTTATATATAGATATGTCAATGAAATTTCTTTTTCATGATCCATTATCTAAATAAAAATATAAATACTATCTAAAATTCCCTACTCACAATCTTGTTGAAGGTGGAAAATAATTTTTAGGATGATAAGTTAAAGAATTCTATGTCTATATTGATCATGATATATTGTTCACATCCCCACTAAAAAAGATCTATTTTATAGACCCCATGAAAGGTAATAGAATCGGTGCAAGATAAGAAACATTCTTCTCCTCGGTCATCAAGTACTGAGATTAGGACAAATCATAATTAAGGACCTATTTTGAAATAATTACTCAAACAAACCAAAAAAAATATATCAGAATTTCAGCTTTACACAACCTATGGATGTAGAATATTCAATAATTTTGTTAATAAAAAATTAACCCCATAAAAAATTATATCTAACTCCAATAGGGAATACTACGGACCAACCCCATATGGTGTATTTTAGGTATTTTATTAGAAACATGACATATTTATAAATCATTCTTGTATTTCCGAGTAATGTTTCAATTTTCAATCCATTCATATTTCAAATTAGCTCCATGATTCACTTATTGAGGATATCATATTTCTTCTAGGGTTTGGCGATGTTTTCATTATTATAGTATTATATCAAATTTAAACATTCCAAATTTAATTCACATGATCATTTTAATTATAGAGAAATACCATAAGAACTACATTCATTGACACATCATGATCTTGTATATATTCAGAATTAATGAAAAAATTTATGTTCATTGAACCATTATTGATAACATATCTATTTTTTATGAAAGTATATATGCTTTGAATAATATTCCTAACTGATTATGACTTCTCCCCATTTCCCCAAAATTATGAGTGTATGTAAAATGTGATAAAAACTCTCCTAACTGATTCAAGATGAGTTCCCACTTCATTGTACTTATATTTTATATTTTATATTCATTAATTATGGAATATATTTTAAGGAACTATTAGTAATACAATTGATCTATCCCCTTATTATAAGACCTTTATTATATTAATGTGTATCAAATACTCCATCAAATTAAAGGACTAATAATTTTTCTATGGTGGATTTCCTATTTATTCCATTGAATCTATATACAGAGATGTGTAATTCTATCATTGTGGAGGAATATAACCAATGACTAGTTATGTAATCCTAACTATTAAATAAAATTGTATAGAATTTATTTTATTAAACCAATTCTCATATCATAGTGAAAGTTATGAATTTATCATTATTTAAATTGAGGCTATAACTCTAGATTTAGGGATTCCATGGGTTGTACATAACCCTTACAAGATAAAAAATAATATGATCACCATTTTGTTTACATGATATTCTTGGAAAATTTTCAACTATATGTTTACCTAATATAAAGAAAAATAATTTCTTTCTATCTATAATTATCAGTCTTGTAACATAATAGCTTTACAAGAGGGGTAAGATGACTATTCATCATCCCCATAAAAAAACTAAATTCTACTAAGTAGATGAGAATATTAGGTGAAAAAAATGGCTTGAGGTTTCAGAAAATTTTCAAACACCATTATCATAGATATCAAATTGACTAAATCAATTTGAGTAGAATAAGGGTGTGATTCTGGTCATGTAGATAACTATGCAGATATGGTCACTATGATATTTTCTTTAAGAATAACTGAAATCAATTTGTATTCTTCTATATTAAAAATTATTTTAACACAAACTATATAAAATTATAATACTCCAACATAATTTCATGAGTCTTAGTATGTCGACCCTTCTATGCCCCAAATCATAGTGGAGAAAAATTATTGAATCTCAAATACTCTCTCAAGAATAATTAACATTAATTATAAACAATGTATCTTGGATATGAATTTTTATTATTCATGTAATATTTTAATTAAATTAATCACAATAAAATATATGAAATATCATTTCACCAACTTCCTTCAAAGAAATAGTGGTAGAGAAATATGAGGAAAATGATTTTTATGATTGAAGAGATTCCCCACTATAAATTGAGGAAGTAATATCATTGATAATTGATATTACTATATTGGTGAATAATGTTTTATATAAATAATATCATCAAAACATGATCATTGTTGAAATTTATCTAAAAATATAGTCATATAATTTTTTCATGATATAGAATTGATATTTGAATGATTGTAATAACTAAAAGATCCATAAATAAATTCTGGTGTGGATACCCATCATTTGGACGTACCTAAAAAAACAACATGTCATAATAAATACATCAATGAAAATAATTATGAATCATGATACTATTGTAGAAGCTACCATTGATCAGATCATCAATATCGTCATCATTTGAGTGTCTCAATACCAAATATGGTCGAATAAAATAATCCAAGTCAAGAATAAGAAAATTTTCAATAGATATTGTAACAAACATCAGATCTCATCCATCATATTCCAATAAATGTCTTCATAATCTTGATTAAGAAACTCTTGATGAATGAATGATCCATATTTTTGGGCATCTCAATCATTAATGATTACATTAAATATAACATGATCTTAATGGGATCCAAATATAATGAAAATAAATCTTCTAGGCCCCCATGGTGTGTATTAAAATCATTTATATATATTAGACATTAAAAAACCATTACATATATCATTTTCTATGAAACATAACATCAATCCCTTTCAAACGAAAAATTTAGTATTATATGTAAAAATTTTATTGTTGAATCACATTAATTTTTTGTCCATGTAATATAATTTTTTATATAAACTAACCCTATATCTATACTATGATCCCCATGAAATGATATTTTATAGTCAAATTATAATATTTTCTTGACTACAGGTTTTGAGATCATGACAATGAGATTTGACCTAATAGGACTATGAAAATACTAAATAGAACAACTCCAGGAAATTAAAACCAGTTGATACACATGGACACCCCTAATTACATTATATTATTCATAAAAGACCCAATGGGAATGTACATAACCTTAACTACACCCATAATGTAGGGATTCCCAGGTCGATTAGATAAATATCTTTAGGATTCTATAATCAATGTCCAAATCTATCTCTTGATCCATCAAGTGATGACATTCCCCTTCAAAGGGGAGAAAAGTATTCTTTATTTGGAATCATTGGAGTAATCATTCATTTCCTATTACCATCCAAATGTGTGACATATGAAAATGAAAATTCCTCTACTATCTCATAAAAATATTTATAGATATTGATATTTGATATTACGACTTTGAGAAGAATTTAATTCAATTGGCCTATGTAATTCAAAAATTGAGACACTACATGTAGCATTGTGAGTACTATATGTTCCTTCATATAAAATCACTCTAATATATCTATATACATCCAATAATTAATGAATAGTTTCATGGTTTTCAAATCTATTGATAATAGTTTGATATATGATTCATATACTATAAGGATGTGAAAGAGTACATATTTGAATAATTTCTTAAATCAAATCTCACCAAAGAAAATATTCCACCAGATATATAATTTCATTATAAATAAATGTTATTCATTTTTTGTAACACCGATACATATAAGATCTATTTATATGTTTATTCTATAATAAATAGTAGTAGAATAGTAGAAGGAAAAAATACCTTTATAAATAATCATTGATTGATATCATATATACATTACATTTTTTTAAATAATATTATTCCCTTTTTATAAATCAACACTAATAATGATGTAACATTTTTTTGAATTCATGGAATTAGTTATATAGATACATTATTTGTTACTAAATTTCAATGGTTATTAACTAAATAGAATAAATATAATTAAAGGTGAATATATCATTATAATATTAGTAGTGATCCCCTACATTGATTATGTATGAATGTTTATGGAAGAATTCTCCTTTGATCCAATACTATCAAATGTAAAACATTTAATAATTTTCTGAGTACATGTATCAACCAATGAAAAAAAAACCAAGAATGATATAGTGTTTTTTGAGGGAAATAATATAATAGAACACTACATGATGGTGTCCCCTATTTTTTAATCAACATTATTTAGTTCGATGAGATCAAAACAAAACCTAATTATTGCGACCAATTTTTTCACAAATCGGTACTGCAACTGGATAGATGTCCCCTTATTGTACAAAGTCTATATTGGAATCCTTCCATTAGTCCGATTGAATAAAGATTTGATTTGGTGGATGTAATTGAACACTATCTATTAATATGGAACTATTTCGTTGAATCTCTACTATAAACATGGATATTATGGAGTCCTAATATGATTATTTAAAGGGGAGAGACACTCAACATTGTTTAATAAGTCCACATACGTTCCTATATTTCTTATAAATCTAAAAAAATGGTCTCCCACTAAGAAAAATTAGTGTAAGATAATTTTTTCCATAGATTACCAACGATTTTGGGAATTTATATGGAAATAAAATTCTTTTCATATACATACCACATTCTGAAGGACCTCGGAGCACCCTGAGATGGGAGGGGTGAATCATGGTGTCAAAATTTTATTTTAAATTGATGCATATTGTTCCCGTGTCGGTACGAATATATTAATACTATTTTTAGTGGATGTGAATAATAAAAACAATCACATGAAAATAAAGGAAACATTAATTTTATGTGGTTAACCACAAATGGATACACCCAAGGAGCATATGCCAATAGTGTGTTGATCATAAAAAAACATTAATTATCATAATATGGGGGGTTACAAGAGTTTATAAAATTCCCTTTGTTCCGTGCTCACTATGTTTAAAAGATTCAGAGGTAGATCAATGCTTCTCCTAGATATCTTCCACAGACTCCCACTAGCTCACTTCTTTGGAGAGGTCCTCAATTAGTTTAATGATGTGAATGTAGCTTCAATGGTTTAAAATTAATTCATGAATCATCAAATGTAATTGGATATTTGGTTGAGATAAAATAATCATGCACAAATGTAATTTATTTCCCCATACACTGATATATTGTGAAGATTAATTTCGCAAAATGATTTGGCCAATTTTAGGATTCTGTGGGTGTTCTGCGTACAGCTGCTATTTCTGCGTACCAAAACTGTTTTCCCATACCATCTATCTCCTCCACATACAGTCCAAAACCCCCTGAATTGTACTACTCAATGTTATTCCCTACTCTATGAACTACTCCACACCTCTACATATAGTTCTGCTCCATGTACTTCATTGCTCCGCCACGTACTGCAAGAGATTTCTGCGCGAACCACACACACTTCCACAAACTACTTTTCTTATGTTGATGTGTCTCTCCACGTACTATATTCTCCTCCAGGAACCACTACATATTTCTTGGGATTTCATCCCAAAATTTTAATCTCCAATATCATCACTTTAAAAAGTTGATTATTTTTCCTTAAATAAGAATATATCTTTGTGAATTTCGGTAATCTGATTTACCAAACTTTTTAATGTGGGATAATTTTCACTGTATACTGAACATCGTCCTCGCAATGTTAGGATCCACCGTTTACCACTCCTATTTTGTGAACACATAAATCCTGGAAAACGTCAACATCCCACGTAATGCATGTCTTCCTCGCATACTGTCTCCATGAACCATGTTTCATTTCTTCCTTCAATATTCCACGTACCAGATGCCTCCACAGTGTACAACTTCTACGAACTATTTTTAGTTATGTACACCGCTCTACGTACCGCTCCACACTCCACTCCACGCAAATCTCCACAGACTGATCCATGCACCACTCCATGCACTACAACATACACTACTCCACGTACTTCTCCAAGTGCCTAGAATACAGTCATGAACAATTTCTGGAACATGGTACGTGGAACATGTTCCAAGGAATATCATTCTCTTATTATCATATGTTTTTTTCATTCCACATACCATTCACTCCTATCTAAAAACCCTTTGTTTTCCGACACCAAACTTCTGACTTTGAGTCCCAAAAATTTGGCAATCATCGGGAAACTATGCCACCTTCAATGCTGATTTCTGCTTCAAATGTATGAACTCATTCATTGAGAACTCCACAGTCATACATGTGAATATTGACAATAAACACAAACTGAACTCCATTATTAGCAAGAAACAGCCTTGGTTCCAACAATCTTCCCCTTTGGGTTTTTTAGCAATTTCTAGATAAATTCAATGATGCACTAGAAATGATCAAACCCTGAACCTTCAATAAACAATGAATCCATAACACTATGTCTACATGAGTAGTGCTCGGTGTAGAAATCAAGATAGAGGACATGAGTTGAGTTATAATCCTTTTATTTTCTCCCCAATAGTATTATTTCTAGCTATTTCTATTCTCTATCTTTCTTATTTTCATAAAGAAATAGACCACTCTGCATTGAATTTATCTATTATCTCCCATTGGAAATAAACTCAAAAACTGGTTCATTAAACATTTCGAAGCTCATAACAAACTCCACATGGAACATATCTCCCCCATAAACCTAAAACACATCCACAAAAAAATTAACACAGTTATAACAATTGGGGAGAGGGGAATCTCATAAACTCTTTATGCACTTAGAGGTTACGGAACACTGAGGTTCAACCAATGATACTCAAACATATCTGCTGACAGTAGCTTGGTCATAATGTCATCCACATTCTCATTAGTTCCCACAAAGTCCATTTTGATCATGCCATGCTCAACTTATTCCATGATGAAGTGATATCAGATCTCAATATTATCTGTACAAGAATGTTGAAAATGAATCTTCGTAAGATAAATTCTGCTCTTGTTATCATACTATATTACCATTGGTTGTTTCAACTCTTCACCTATGTCAGTCAGTTGTTGGTTCATCAAATGTTACTAAGTCTGTTCCTTTTTAGGTGATATATATTCATCTTTGATAGAAATAAGAATTGTACATTCCAATTTTATGCTTAACCATCCCATCAATTTCTTCCCAATATAGAATTATCCACTACTAGTAGACTTTCTAACCACTACATCTCTAGCCCAGTCTGTATCGAAAAAAGAATATAGTTCACAACCTCTTCCTGCAGCAATGTATAACCCATATTAATGTGTACCTTGAATGAATCTCATTATTATTTTCACTACCGCCATATATTCTTCCATTGGATTACTCTAAAATATTGATGGAAGGAAATATAGGAAGGAAATATCTTTCCATGTTGTCGTCAGGTACAGTAGGCTTCTAGTAATTCTTCGATACATGGTGGGTTCCACAAAAGTCTCATCCTCAGGCTTCCCAAGCTTTGTTCCAACCATAATCGGAGTCGTCATTGGTTTGGAATCATGTATATTTAATTTCTTCAACATATATCTTGCATAATTTTCCTATGAAATGAAAGAGTAATCCTTCTTCTAAATCACTTGCAACCCTAAAAAGTATGTGAGTTCACCAATAATTGAAATTTTAAATTATGATTTTATGTGATTAGAAAATTCAACCACTGGTCTATGCCTCTTCCACTAAATAAAATATCATCCATGTATACCAATACCATTAATAGACCCTTTTGTGAATATTTCACATAGATATTGTGATGCACTCTTCTTTTAATCTCAATATTTCTTAGATAGGAGTCCAACCACGAGTACAATAATCGTGGTGATTATTTCAGGACATAAAGAGCATTCATTAATTTCCAAACCTTCCATTCATCACTGCCAAGAGAAATCCATATAGGTTGTTCAATGTAGACATATTCATATAATATCCCATTTATGAATTCCACATTGACATCCATTTTATTGACTTTATTACCACTTTAGATTTCTATATCAAGAAATGTCCTGATTGACTACAGTCTTTCTATGGGAGAAAATGACTCTTAAACAACAATTCCATCGATTTGTGAATATCCTATACAGACCAAGCATGCCTTTTTTCTGATCCAACTTCCATTCCCATCAAATTTGTTCTTGAAAATACACTTTTTACCAATCACATTGTGATCTTCAGATATTTTAACAAGATCTCATGATAGATTTTTGTCAATCTGATATAATTATTCATTGATTGATGTCACCCTCGACTCATCCTTTGTAGCCTCTTCAAATGATGAGGGTTCTGCGACTAATAGAAAAATATATTTTTCATTATTCCTAATTATTCTTTTCTATGTTGGTGTATTCTAATACCCAATAATGATGGACAAATCAATCTCTGCTCTTTTATTTCTCCTTCGGGTCATAACCAAATTCTCTCTAGCTATAAATTATTCTTTTGATTGTTCTTCAGAATCATCTTCATAACGGGTCTCCTGATTGTTTTTCACAACCTTCCTCTACCTTTATATTCACATTTGTTCCACTATCACATTCTTCCTCATCTTTTATCATATCATCATAATAATTCCACGAAGAATTTGGGGTTTTTTCTTGATTGATCATTACATAACTACTTTCCACAATTCTGCCCAAGAGCTTGTTGAAATACTTATAATCTTTGTGATTCATCGAGTATCCAATAAATATTCCTTCGTCTACACTGTCTCCATAATTCCATTTATTTATTTATTTGTTTCAGATAAAAGAAATTATTTTGAAAACACAAAAATATTTCAAAGAGGTATTCCTTCAAGGACACAACTCATATCGTATATTTGATTCACCCATATATAGACATTTTCAATTTTGAATATATATTGCATCATTTGCTGCCTCCTTCCATAATGTCGATGAATACGACTCCCAATAAGATTAGTTTTTCACATGTTGTTTACCTGTCAATTCATGCACACGACTAATTTATTATGCATAAGATTTCTCACAAATGCCACATCATGTTGCATCACATGCTTCTCGATGTAATTTTCAAATTCAATAGATGTATATTCCCCTCCATTTTTAGACTGTAGGACATTTTTCTTCCATCAAATATCATTCTTGGTGATTCATCGATAGGTTTTCATGCAATCAAGAACTTGTCCCTTCCTATGAACAACTATCACACATGCCATTTTACTATAATAATCTATAAAAAGAACAAAGTGCTTATCTCCATGTTTTCTACCAAACATTATCAGGCAACTTACATATGTATAGATAAGTAGAAGGATATATGATTCTCATTTTTTCTTTGGCTGGTAGTAACGAAAGATATGTTTCCCTCGCATGGAAGCATCATATAGATTTTCTCACTCCTACTTTAGATTACGGATATCCATGAATGTCTTCATCATAGATATATTTCCCAATTCTTGATGATTGATGTTCCATCAATCTCTGATACCATATGTTTTTTTCTGCTCCAATTGTTATTTAAGAAATGTTATCTTTGTTGTTAACTTGATATAAGTTTCATTATTTTCTATCGCATTTCATTAGAGAATTCCCAGAAATTCCTATTATTGTAAGACCATTCTGATTGAATGTCACAATAAGAGATTATTCATAGAGATGACTCACACAAAATAATTGTGACACAAACTGTCCATATATAAGACATCAGTTTTCTTCATCTGTCCATTAGCTAGCTCATCACTTCAACTACCTTTTATCTTTAAAGCACTATCATTACCAAATCTCACTGTTTGCTTGACATTTTTCTTGAAATTATATAATAGCTTTGAATTACATATCATGTGGGGTGAACATACACTAACATGAATCCTAGTGTTTTTTGTAGCTTTGAGGGCAACTTCTGATAAATTGGAATTTTCAATTTTCCTGTTTTCATTCCATGAGATATTGAATTTAGTTTAGGGTGTTTATGGACTATCAATTCTCTATTTTGTGTACATGGGTTGGTTATATTCATATTCTTCATCAATAAGAGAAAACCTATTTTAAATAGAAACACTATGTTATGGATGATTATTTACTCATCTCTGAACATTGAATGAAATTCTCCTCTCATACCTCTTCCTGCAACACACAGATTTATGGCTAAAGTTAGAATAATGAAAACAATATCCATAGAAATCATTTCTTCTAGAATACGTAGAATATTAATATGTTCTTATTTTTTGATCTCATAACTCTTACCTATTCATATAGCTCCTTGCCTCTTCACGGTATGACGTGGTATGGACCATATCACCACAATACTAACACATCCTTTAAGGAAATGACATAACACTTATATTTCAAAACATGCCTTCTTCCTAATGAAATATTTTTGACTTCCTATAACTTCTAGAAACTCGAGGATAATCTTTACATCTCCTTTCATTTGGATTTGAGGGTTTAATTTTCATCACTTCTGGTGGTTTTTCAACATGATCAAATTTTATCTTGCCTTTATTCTGGGTCACATAATTTATAGCATTTGACATTTCCGAATGACACCCAATCCCACTATTTCCCATGAATGTGGGTAATTGATGAAAAATATCTTTTAAACTCCATCAGAACCATTTTTCTCTCCCTTTAGCATCTCAACATCTATGAACATTCCGAAATGTATCTTCTTCGGGTCTTTCAATGGTCTTGGACTTCATCTTAAGGCACGTGGTTAGGCCATTAATTACCTTTTCATTATCATTAATCTGAGTTTAGGTTCTATAACATCATTAGTCATTTGTTGGATTAATGATTGAACATTCAGCAGTTCTTCGAGTTGATTAGTTTCTACTTCCATGTTATCAATATATTTTGGTGATTCCTCCACCATTGAATTCCACTTATTTCATCTATAACATGTATTCTAAAGATTACTAAAAGAAACCTTAAGTTTCAACTTGGGATCAGAATTTGTAGTCAACCAATTATATCTAGCTTTATCTGTCAATGGTTTTGACTATTCAATAGTATCCATCCTAGAAGCATGGTTCCTAGATTTTAATTATTCTTCCTCTTGCTCAATGAAAACATTACTATCATTTTCTTCAACACAAACAAATGTATTTTATTGAAATTTACTTCTAGTTTTGAATTCACTCTTTTTGATGATGTTTTTATGAGGCTTTTAGATGTATCCAAATTGCCTTTCTTCATCATTGAACTATCATGGGAAATGAGAAATAATGTTCCCAACTTATCCACAATGAAAACAATATAGTGGTAGCTTTCCATCAAATTTCCTTGTTCCCTTATTGAGTTTTATGGAAACGAGTGATAGAACTATGTTTTTTATTATCTTCATTAACATAATATCATGAAATTTAGAATTTTTTTGTGGCTTTTAATTCCATTTCCTTTCTTACCCGAGTCATTACATCATCTATGTTGAGTGTCATCACATATTCCACCAGGCTGCTCTGCAGATTATCAAGAGAAATTTTGGAAAGATTCCTTTCTTCAAGAGATAAATCCATTGCATTATAAATGGGTGGAAGTATTCTCATAATTTTCTTTACAATATCAATGTATTTCATCTCTTTGCCAAGTTTTAAAATTTGTCCCACAACAACAGTAATTCGATTGAAGAATGAATCCTACTTTTCAACTCCTTCATGTTGATGTCATCTTCATAAATATTCTACAGTTTATCCCGCATTGACTTGGAAGATGTTAAACTCATTAACATTAGATAAATTTGGTCAGAATGTGATAAAGTGAGAGCATTATGTGCTATTCCCTCAAAATCAACCAATTTCCTCTTTGGATCTATCATTGACAGTCTTGTAGGATCAATGACTTGTATTCCATGTGCAGTAGAAAATTACACTTGCATTCATAGATATTTTAGGTGAGATCTCATCCTTTTTCCAATATTTGAAAATTACTTCCATCGAAGATGGAAACACGCCAGTAATTGATTAGATTCCCCATGACACACAGATTCAAAACCTGCAACTATTATCATCTAATACCACTTGATGGACCCCAGAGCACCCTAAGAGGGGAGAGGTGAATCTGTGTGTAAAAGTTTTCTATTAAAAAGATGTATCGTTTTCCCATGTTGGTATGAAACCATTAAAACTGTCTGTAGAGGATGTTCAGAATAAAAAAATCAACCACAAAGAAAGGATACTTCAATTTTACTTGGTTTACCACTAATGGCTACATCCAAGGATCAAACCCTGACAGTGTATCGTTCCTACCCAAAAACACTAATCTCAAAACTTGTGGGTTAGAAGAGTTTATTACTGTCAATATGTTCCATGTGCACTACCTTTATAATGATTAGAGATATCCCACTACTTCACTCCAATATCTATTAATGACTCCCCTATACCACTTCCTTAATGATCTCTTGACTCGGTTTATGGACATGAAGGAAGATTAAATTGTTTAGAATTGATTCATACAGCCTCATCATTAAATGATTGCTCTGTTGAAGTCCCGTAATCATGTACAAATGTAATTTATTTCCCCGTAAAATGATATTTTATAAAGATTAATTTCGCAAACTAATTCAGAAAATTTTAGGGTTCATTGGGTGTTCAGGGTACTATTGTAGTTTTTGCATACCAAAGTTGTTTCCGTGTATCGTCCAACTCCTCTACATACCATCCAGCTCCTCCACAAAAAAATATTCTCCACATTCCACACTACTCTGTGTACTACTCCACACCTCCTCATACAACCTTGCTTCATGCACTACCTTGCTACTTAGTATAATGTAAGTACTTCCAGCATGAAACATACAATCAACCATAGAATATTATCATTATGTGGATGAGTCTACTCGTGTAACATCTTCTCCTCCACAAACCACTACAAAAATCAATGGATTTATTCAAAAAACATTAATCTATAATCTCTTCAATTAAATTTTTTTATTATTGTTCCTTAAATAGGCATGTAACTCTGAAAATTTCAGTTATCTGATTTACCCAATTCTTCAATGTTGGAAAATATTCACTGTAAACTAAACTCCATCTGCATACTATTAGACTCAACTGTGTACCACTCTTATTTTGCAAAACGCACCAATCTTGCCAAACTACAACATCTTGTGTGCTGTATGGCTTCACCATGTACCATCTCTACGAACCGTTTTTTGTTTCTTCCTTCAACATTCCGCGCAATGCATGGCTTCACCACATACCATTGCTTTGAATTGTTTGTAGTTACGCACACAGCTCTGCCCACCAGTCCACATACTGCTCCTGATGCTTGGAATGTGGCCATAGACTATTCCTATAACCTGGTGCATGGTCCATGTTCTATGGTACATGGTTCCCTTGTTTTTCGGATTTTCATTTTTCATTTCGCATTCCATTCTCTCTTATCTAAAATCCCTTTGTTTTCCAACAGCAAACACTCGACTTTGAGGCCCAAAGATTGGGAAAATAGTGGGAACCTATAACTCCTTAAATACTGATTTCAGCCTCAAATATATGAACTCGTTAATTGAGAATTACCTAGTCATACATGTGAATATTGACAACAAAAACAAACCAAACTCCATTATTAGAAAAGAACATCCATTTTCCCAAAAATCTATAACATTGGGATTGTTTTCAATTTCCATATAAATTCACGGATGCGCCAACAACAACCACATTCCTTGAAAACACCCTATTCATCCATGTGAAGATTGACAACAAACACAAACCAAGCTATATTATTAGCAATGAACCGCGTTGGTTCCAACACATTTAACATTTACATATTGAGTTTTTAAAAAAACAAAATATTCTTGATCAATTATTTTCAATAGAATACATAACAACTAATCTTATCTTCCTATAATAGAATTTAAATTCAAGTACATCCTTAATAAAACTAAATTCATCACTATCTGAAATGAGTTTATATACCTCAATGAATTTAGTAAAAATAATATTTTATAATTTTTTGGGAAAAAATTACTTACTATATTTACATTCCCTATCATAATATTAATGGAATATGACACCAAATAAATCCCTTCTATGTTTAAACGGTTGTATTAGTAATATCAAAATTTAGTACAAACATACAGTCAAGTCCAATGTAGTTAAAATCGATATATTTAGACATATTAAAAAACAATATCTAATATTATCCATATAATAGTTGATAAATACAACCATACTGGTCCAAAATATATAGTGCATGCATTTTGGACTTATCACTCCACAACCCTTATGTTAGAAAAATAGTCCATATATACTCTTAAATAGAAGAAAATGAAAATTACAACAATTGAGGTTTATCTGGTCTCATTTATAATTTCCATATATATGATAATTATAAAGATGAGAAGTTTCATAATATGACTGTTGATTTGAACTGACTCATTGGAAAGAGATCTCCCCCTAAAAGGACATAGATTTCAATAAAATTAGAGTATCATGAAAATTAAATAAGAATATTTTCCTCTATTTATTCTTCAAATAATATATATAATTATTTATCAGACCACTAATTATACATTGAAGAAATCTAGAAAACATACATCCGAATTTAGAAGGGCCATATCCATTAAAATATTTTACTCCAATTATAATTATTCATTGTTCATGGTTGATTGGGAGTGAGTCAAAAATAAAACCAACATGTGGTTTCTCTAGACATTATTTTTTTAAAATACTTACATTGGATATATTCCAATTACCATAATAAAAAAATTATTTAAATAATCATTATTTATTTATGTAAAACTACATAACATTATTCTTGTTTCATGATAAAAAAATATATAACAATTTATTAGTGACAAGATGATAAATTTCATGTCAATCTTCTCAAACAATTAAATTAATCAATTTATACATCAACATCTCTTTATGTTGTTAATATTTAAAGAAAATTTCCAAGTTATATTATGATAAAATATATGGCATATTATGTGTCATGAGTTACAAATCTTATCCCATGTGTTGAAAATGATCATATCCAAATTTATAGTGAGGTATGGAAAATCTTATAATTTCCACAAGTTTGTCACACTAAAAATGGATCATGTGATCTTAGAGGTCTTGGATAATATATCCAATTAACATAACTATGGGTAAACTTGTCCAATGACTCGGAATGATTTGATACAAACTTATGAATATAATATTCTTATATTGGATTACGCATTACAAACTAATTCCACTATAAATGTGCTTAATCAGGATAGGGATTTCAAGTAAAAAATCATTCCCATATATTGGAAAATATGAATCTCTACACACATTGAGGTGATTAATCTATATAAATGGGTGAATCAAAATGAAAAACATGTGGCATGGTTTCTATTACATCTGGGTACCAAGTGAATACGAAATCTCCTATCCTAGCATATCTGTGAATTTCATCTTGTAAAAACCCTCTCTATCCTTTCTATTTTTGTATGTTTGAAAATATTTCATTTTAGATATTGATATTCAGTTATATTATGAAAAAATTTTATTCCCCTTTACGTGGGATTTGCTGAATCAATGGAGGCCTCAAGTGAAACTTTATTTGATTTATAAAGTATATTCTCTAGCCTATATGTTATTTTTCATAGAGATCACAAGTATAGATTCAATAATGAAATGTATTTTAAAAAATCTCCATTTGTTGTTTATAGGGTAGATAAATATAGGAGCCTCCATCATGGAGTTCTCTATTATATAACCTACATTATAAATGATCCCTCATAAAGAATATTTACTTATAAAGGGGAAATAATATAATACAATTGTGTTTATTTAATCATGTTACTTCAAAAGAAAAATTGATTCTTGGATCATATATCCAATTCATGATAAAAAATTCTTCCAATCAAAATTCACTTATATTATACATATCATATAGATATAAAATGGATCTTTTAGTAATAATTTTTATTATATAATGCGCAATTTTGGAATGGGGAAAATGACCTCATACAAGTTTGGAGTAGTCATTATATATTTCGAGTCAACCCTTGTAACCTTTTGAAGTATTAAAATATAATAATTATGCATTAATTGATTCTAGTTTTCATAGTAATTAATGGGACACCTAAATTTCCTTTTTAGGAGTAATTATGAGTCCCAATAAAAAAACGCATTCATCCCTAATTTTAGACCATTTCATTCAGGTGATGTTTTTCTTCACCATTTCATCACTGAGATGATTTCAACATGCATGAGCATTAAAATGTTCATTAAATATCCCCAATTCAATGGATCTCATTTTAGGACCCAGAGAATCATGGAATCTAAGTCATTTTTACATTAAAATACACTTCTTTATATATTTTCTAACTTGTATGTCTTTAATGATTTCATGGGGGCCTCCAATACAGGTCCCAATTTGTGTACATTTGAACCAAATATGTGTTATGTTTCACAAAAAAGGGTGGAACATAATGAAAATATCACTATAAAATAACTCATTTTTTAATATTTATTTAATATTTTCAGTATCCTATAAAAAGATTAAAATACCTTTATTTATTAATAATATGTTTTTATTGTTTTTAATGTTTTATCAACAAAATTTGGTCCCACCTATGAATCATATTTCAGTTATACTATCATAAATTATATAATAATATCATAATCAAGGAATTAATGAGTCTATAATATTTTATTAACCTTCTTGGAAATCATAAGTGATAAATAAGGATTCTTACATTGAATATATATAATCACTATAGCATTTTCATTGATAAAGGTTATGACCATATCTAACTCTATATGACTCATAGAATTTATAATTCATACATTTCTTTAAAAAGGATACCCAAATACTCATGTGATATAGCTTATAGACTTGAGGCATCTGCAATCTAATTAATAGAACATATAGTCTATGAATGACCATAAAGTGTTGAAATGATACCTTATATTAAAGTATGTCATGTGATCATCCATTGAATTCATTTTCCGAACAAATATTTATAATCCTAGAAAATAAAGTAATGATTTTCAACACACGCACACTTCATTCAATAGGTTTTTAGTACATTGTTTCATTTAGACCCCATTTTATTATTAATTTTGACATATTTGATCAACTAAATATTTAATAATACTATTTACAACTACATATGATATTGTTTATACAATCCTTAGGCCTATATTTATTTTTCTTCTATTCCATGTTTCAAAACTACCAATTATCTCTCTAATAATTCAATATTGTGTCTGCATAAACATGAAAATTCAATAATGTGTATACATAAGCACAATACATATTCATCCACAGTATATGACATAAATCCAAATACCATTATTAGAAGAAACTACTAATAATAAATTTATGAGAATAAAATCATATAGGGATGAAACTCTATATTGGGTAGTCGAAACATAAGCTATGTCAACACTCGATACATATTTAATTTTTAGAGTTCATGTAATAAAACGTGAAACGCTCGCTGGTCCCACTCACATAAGAAATATGTATTGTGATGAAAAATAAAATCTCTTTTATTCGATTGTGTGTTCTATAAATTAGGGATGAACATTTTACATTATATAACAATTATTCATTATAAAATCCCTTTAATGTTTAACATAATTTGTTAATAATTTTAACCCACACAAACAATTAATTAATTTATGTAATGGGTCTATATGACTCTATGGATGGATATTTGTGAGTATGAATATATTTATGTTAAATGGATCTACATAAATGTTAAAAATATATAATTTAAAATAATGTAATTAATGTCTTAAGGGGGTGATCAACCAATCGAGGAACCCACAAACACTATTCCCAGAGAACATTATGTTATAAATTTTTAAGTGATTTGACCCATCATATATGTCCCATCTCATTACCACTAATTCAAAATCCTACTGTTATGATTTACCCAAGTCATAATAATAATATTTATGTGGATATTGTACCCATGATGAAATTCACTTTTTCATCATACTCATGTTCAAAGAAAGAGTTTGAAATCTTATTCTCAGAATTCCGATTGGACTTTGTTGAATGAACCTAATTACAGTTACAAAATGTTCCGAGATTCATAGAAATTAAAATTGAACAAAAATTCTTGGATAATGTACAATGACATTGGGCTCCATTTATGATACGTTTTAGCCTTTACATCACATATATATAACCCCTCTCACGTGGTCAATGTTTTCATTCCTAAAACAACTGAAGAAATTATCCAGAAAAAAAAAGTGTATGTTATTTATGTTAACATATTAAGGTAAAAAATAAAAATGTTATCTTCCTTATGATAACACACAAAAAATGATCTAAAATAGTCTATATAGTAAATTAATAAATTACACATTTTAATAACTTTCATTAAATTAGCCTTCTAATAACTAAAACCCATATATCGTGAGGCCCATTGTATATGGAATAATTGGTATATAAAAAAAACAATAATATAAAATTTTACATTTTATTTTTATTCTCCATTGTGGGATCCTAAAAAAATATATTATAACATTTTGAAAACATCAAATAATGAGTTACCTATAAATTCCAATATGGGATTATACATAATAAGGAATCATATCATGTAGGTGAAATATATAACATGATATCATAAAATAGATTTCCCATGAGTAATAACATATGATAATTAAAAAATTAAAATGTTATCATATTTTCACATAAATAATGTAAATGTGTAATCAATAAAAAACATGATAGAAGAACCATCTAGGGATAACATCATGGATAAAATTAAATGGCTGATTGATGTCATTAATGGATTATTATTACACTATAATTCCTTAGATAATGTCTCATGATATCATAAACCAAACTCAATGCATTAGATATCTATTTGGTCCAAACAATCATAACATTTACATGAATATGTTTCATAAAAAAAGTAAATCAATCATAATATATATTCATTAAATTAAATATCATAAATAAATGGGATTCATAATCATTTATCATTTTAAAATAAGAAAATATTTGATATAGAATGCATTTGATAGTCAAACATAAGGTGTATTATTTCATTAAATTTATATATAATGAGGTAGATATATATTTAAGAGGTATATATTTTTTAATATATAAGTTAGTTTAAATATATAATATAATATGTTTTCATAATTTATGTGAATATCATTAATAGATTAATGGGAATATTTAATTAGTAAAATAGCCTTTTCACATTAAAATCCATGCATGAAAATAAAAATAATTCAATTTTTTTTGAAAAAATGGTATTTTAATGAAACCAAATAAAAAGTTAATGTAATATTATATGAATAGATAAGTCATTATATATATAAATTAAGTTCATGATAAATATATATAAATAATACATTCCACAAAAAAAACGATAAAAATTTAAATATATACCCCATTAGAAAAATGATTAAATCAATCATTATAAATTTTATTTTTAAAAAAGAAAATAAGGGGTAAAATTGTATTTAATAATCAAATTGATAATAATAAATACACTATTTGAAACATTTTATGTAAAATATAAACATGGAAGGGTTCTAATCATGATGTGAACTAATATATAAGATCACTACATTTTATAGACAACTTTTCTAATTATTATTTATTCAATAAGTGATGAAATTTAAAAAAAATGAAAAAAATCCCAAACAATGAATAATTATATTGAATGTGGCTCATAAACATTTTATATGTTTTAACTAAATTGATCCTTAAACATAACAAATATCCGAAATAAAAGATATTTTAAAATAAATTATTTACTACTTGGGTTATGTAACACCCCAATCATCTAGTGTGCACTTATTTTTGAATAATACAGTAGCATGTGTTGTACGCAACTTTGAGTTCTAACACACCACAACCAATCAAACTAGATGTTATGAATAGTAATACACCATTTTTGAAATTTTATAAATTTTATCTTTCAAAATAGACTTAATTTTTGGATTCGAAATTTCAAAATTATCTTAGGGTAAATTTTTTGTATTTTCCTAAAAAAATTCAATTTTTGATGAATTGTGAAAAATAATAAATTTTAATTTAAAAAAACATTTTCAATCAAAATAATTTAT
The DNA here is from genome assembly GCA_963277665.1 of Viscum album. Lineage (NCBI taxonomy): Eukaryota > Viridiplantae > Streptophyta > Magnoliopsida > Santalales > Viscaceae > Viscum > Viscum album. Next base: position 1,044,921,932 of record OY728126.1, on the reverse strand, counting down.
AGTGATAAACTCTTATATTGAGGGATTATTAAATATTATTTTGATTATTTTTTTTACCATTTAATCCTATGTTGGTCATTGGACGTAATTTCTCATTTAAACTGGACATAAGCAAGTATCAATCTTTTGATAGTTATTATTTTTTTAAAAACACTTTTTGTTTTGACAACGAGAATTAATTTTAAATTAAATTTTTCCACTTCTATGTTTTGAATTTAGAAAAATTGATTCCAGTTTTAGAATCAGGAGGTCTAAATTGTGTAAATAGGTATCTTTTATTTTTAGACATTTTGAATAATTACTTCGGTAAATATTTTATTTACCATTGTTAAACTGTAAATATGGTACATAAGTGTAAAAAATTATATTATGATAATATTAATTTACCATAAAATGTGTTCCAAACCTATTTTATGATACATGTACGACCATGTTCTTCTGTGGGTCGATTTTGGGACCCCATGGATCCACATGTAAGTGAGAATGAAACTTCATATTAATTATGTTAAAGTAAATACTAAAAAACATAAGCATATATCATTTAGTAAAAAAATTTTCACATAGGGTTATATATGTTATCTATTTTACTATAAATATTAATTAGAAATATAAAAATATTTCCTACATAATGGTATTTTATTTATAATTTTTATAAATTTAATAATTAAATTTATTTATGACACAATGATGATGCAGTATTTTCGTTATTAATGATAGAATCAAATTTATGGTATTATAAATGATGAAATAATAAAAAGTTTAATGTTTTGATGACTTTTAAGAATTTTATAATTTAATATGGTATGTTATGGTTGGTTAGATGAATTTTGTTTGAATTTATAATGCTGTTATGAATTAAAAAAAACCAAATACCACATAATGACAAAATTGACATAAAATATTTTTTAAAACAAATATTATGTTATTAATTGATAAAATATTCCTAAAAATATATGGTTCGGCCAAATGACTTATATAATTATATTTATATCATTAATTAACCAGTTTAGGTTCTCTTGGAAGTATATAGTACGTTTATTAACCATATATTATAAAAATACAAAGATACATGTAAATGTCAAACTATTTGTCTAAGAGATAAATCTAAAAGATAAAGTTAATATAGTGTCCCAAACCTGTATAAAACCTATTGTTTTATTGATTTTGACCCATCCCCACCTTATCCTTTAATTAATTAATTTTGGAGCCATTTAAAACCGAAAATAAATTTATTATAAAATAATATTTCTAGGTTTTCCAAAGGTGCCTCTCACCCCTCTTATAAAAGGGCACTCCCCCTTCTCTCTAATTCACACATTTAAATCCAGTTGTTATGTCCAAACCCTAACCAAATACCCTATAAACTATCCACACTTATTCCTAGAGGTATTAATTTAGTTAGAAATCCATTTTATGTAGCCCTTTTGATCATATCAAAAAGAATGAACCTGAAAAAGAGGTAAATATTTCATCACCTCTTTCAAGTTCCTTTATTTTTCCACATCTTCTTTCTTTTGTGTTTCCATTATAAAATAATAACTCCAGTATATCCTATATACATTGATTTTATTAAAAATATGGTACAACCATATTAATTATTCTATCTATCCTTTGAATGACATGTCACCATACGTGTGTAAGTACGGCTTACCGTCTTCACGTCGTGGTGTAATTGTTATTGAATACATTATTTTTTGGATGGGTATAATAATGAAGTGTAATTGATTTAAATAATAAATATAAAATGATAATTATTCTGTATATATGATATACAATCCAATTATATATTATTTTAATATCAAAATAATGATATTTTCACTCGTGCGTACGTACGGATTACCGTCTCCACAAACGCGATGAGAATCATTGCCCATCGTATCCATTCAAGAATAATTTTCATTAGATGATTAATGTTTTTTAATCATAATATCATTATGAATATTAATAAGATATATCCTATCCATAAAAAAAATTACAAACGATAGAAAGCACATAATGGAAAACGAATCAGTTAACACCTGAAATGAAAATAATACTATAATATTATTAACAAAAAAATGTTAAAAGATCATATATGATATAATATTAATGTATATGATTCTTTTAAAATTTAATAAAAATCATTTCACCGTTATACCGGAGGTTAACCTACCCTCGACCATGGAAAAGTATAAGGTAAGGGTTAATTTCACAGTCACCTTTTTATCCGAGGTTGTTTTTATGTAAGTATTTATTGGGACCTATTTATCATCCACATCCATGTTTCTTACAAATATAATCCAAAACATTTTTACTTTTTACTATACTATGGTTTAATTTCATTTTTACCCATGTTTGAATTTTTATTAAATTTTTTTAAAGGAATCTTTCCGTCGTTTTCCAAAAAAGGTACCTTATGACCTTTTCGACAAAATTAAGGTAAGAATGTTTTTTAACTTATACAGCAGGTGCGGCTATTTTCTGCTATTATATCATCACCAAAGCATCCTTACAAACTTATAAGTATATTTTCAAAATAAATGTTTTATTTATAATTATGTTTCTCTTAAATGATGTCGAAACCTAAAGACATATTTCTTTAAAAAAGGTTTTGATTTCATTTATGTCAACATCCTTTGATGGATTTTAAGATTATTTGAATTTGATTTATTGTGATACAAAACTACCATATTGTATTGAAATTTTTGTGATATGTTTTACTGTAGATGTGTTATTTTTATACAATTCATTGTTTATGGATAAGGTATTGACATTTTTTATGCCAGTTTTAATATGATAGTTTATGTTATGTTTAAACCTTTTCATATTAAGAATACATTGGACATAGTATGTGCTCGGTGGAGCCCGCTATAGCTCAATGATGCATCGATATTTCTCATGAGATAATTTAGAATATTGGAATAAGGCCTTGATAAATTCATATTTGTAGTCTTGGAACAAGGCCTTGACTATGTGGTTATGAAAGTCTGGCATTATGCATTCCATCATTATGAATGTGGCTATTGATATTTCATGTGATTATTCAACTATTATAATATCAAGGTGAGTATGTAAATGACCTTATTTTGTTTTTAGCATTTTCATACTATACTGAAGTTCTTGTTTAAAAGGTTTTTGTTTTAGTCTTATACTTTACCTTAAATTTTTATGCTTATTTTTAAATGTTTCTTCTATATTGTTATCCGTACTGAACATATGAGCTCACCCAATTCAATGTTTTATTTTTCCAAGGATGCGTAGAGGTATATTATGACTGACCTGCATGGATAGACTATGGGATCTCAGTGTTGTCTATGGAAGTAATGTTTTTATAGTTTTCCATTTTATGATGTAATGTAAACCTAATGAATGTATCTAGTACATCCATGGCTACTAAACTAATTAGTCTTTTGAGACTTGATCTTTTGGGATCATTCTAATGTTATGTAATAATGCACCAAATCTGGGCTTCTAGGGTCAAGGCGCTAGAGTTGGTATTAGAGGATGTTTAGTAAAAACCATAGAAACTAGATTTAGAAAAACTCTAATTAGAGAACATAGCCCTAAGATAGACTTTGGGGATTAGTATAGAAGAACTTCCTAGAATTTTTGTATCGTAGAGATTTTTAGAGTTTTCCAAAAAATACATCCCTATCTAGAAATGAGCAGGTAGTGGTGGTTCTGGTATAGATTTACCTAGGGTTAAAACCCAAAAACGCTACATTGAGCAAGATTCGAATGGGAACTAGTGCACGACAATGGGCCTTGCTGCACTATTTGTTACGACACTCCAAGGGGATATGCTTAGGAAAATTCACATTTTCATTACAAACCATTATGAAGGATTTATGATTATATTATTCCTCAATGAAAACATTTTTATGATTATGGATTATATCCATAAACATTCAATTTAGGTTAAGTTTTTTATAAGTTTGAATTTATGTATTAAAATTTATAAACTAATCGAGTTTACGCCATTTTTTAGAAATGCTGTCTAGTGGAAGGAATGGAAACCATATCAATGCACGAACTCCATGTAGGTATTTCCCTCTTTCTCAAGATAATTATAGTGTATCTAGTGATATAATTTGTGCTGATTAGCTTTTCACTATTTTGGGACAACTCACTCAGGTTATGAATAATAACCTTCCCAGTATAGAGCACCCTGATCCGCAGTATGTAGAATCAATGTTATATCACGTAATTAGCAAACAACCACCAAAATTCAATGGGGGGTACAAATCCACTAGTAGCTGAGCAATGTATAAATTCCTTAGATAAAATATTCCACGCCTTGGGGAGTAGCAAAAGGGAAAAAGTTATCATGGAAGTTTTCCACCTCACTAGAGATGGTGATCAACGGTGGTCATTGATTCAATACAAAAAGGAAGATGATGAATTTTAAAAAATGAAATGGAGGGAGTTTAAAGAAATTTTCATAGAAAAATACTTTCCTCATGACCATCGAGCGGATATGGAAAGGCAATTTCTGAATCTGAGGAAAAAGAAGGATGGGAATATAGAAAAGTATGAAGCTAACATTTCAAGTTTAGTGAGGAATGTTTCTGATTATATAAGTAACCCAAGAAGTATGGTTGATCATTTAATTTATTGGTTAAAACCAATTCTCCATCGACCATTAGTCTCAAAATCTTTATCGTTGTATGAAGATATTGTCTCATGTTATATCAAGAGAGAAAAAGAATTCCCTAAGTCTTATGACTTTAAAGTAAAGTAAGAGAAGAGGAGATCTAATGTACACTCTAGAAATGGAAATAAGGGGAAGAAGGGAAAAGTTGAATATCCATCCTGTAGTAAATTTTGGAAGAAAGACCCTAGTACTTACTAGAAGGGAATGGGATTCTGTTACAAATGTTGTGAAAAAGGCCACCAAGCTTGAGATTGCGAGTGGAAGAAAGAGGTCTTCTATGTTGAATGTTACTATTGTAGAGAAAGGGAGAATTATGAGAATTAATTTCCTATGTGTTAGGGGAATATACCTCAGAAAAATACAAGGGATCAAGGCCATGATTATGTTATCACTACTGCTGAAGTTGAAGCTTAAAAAGACGTGGTGGCAGGTAATTTAATGGTTTTCTCAAGTCTAGCAAATGCTTTATTTGATTCTGGATCATCGCATTGTTTCATATCTTCCCAATATACTAAAAAAATTAGATATTTCCAATTTATTTAACATGGGAGTTGTCAGAAAAAATTCCAAAGGGATGTATCATTCGAACAATGTTTTTTGAATCAGTCCCCATTAAGGAATATAAAAGGTCATTATCTGCTGATCTCATCATCATACCTATGATTGAATTTGATATAATCCTTGGTATGGATTGAAATTCAGACCATGATGCCAATTTTTTTTATAAGAATTATGAGGTTACTCTTTTGATGATGATGATAAAGAACACCTTATCATTAGGGCATAATAATCACCACCTAATTATTATCTAGATCCACTCCCAGCAGCTCAACTAAATTCATTTATTGGGAGGAAGAGATTGAAATAACTGTCTGTGAGGAAAGGAATTTTCAAATAGAGGATTTACCTATTGTGGAAGAATATATTAATTTATTTCTAAAATATTACCTGGACATCCTCCATAATAAGAAATTTATTTTTCCATTGATTGAATTCCTGGATCAAGGGCCATATGGAAGACTCCATATCGAATGGCCACTGTGGAATTAGTGGAACTAAATAAACAACTAGAGGAATTGAGTAATAAGAGATTTATTCGCCCTATTCTTTCTCTATGGGGATACCCAATCCTTTTTGCTAAGAAGAACAATGGATCTATTAGATTGTGCATTGACTATAGGGAGATTAATTCTATAACAATAAAGAAAATGTATCCCCTACCTCTCATTGATGATTTATTTGACCAAATTCATGGAGCTCAATACTTTCCAATGATTGAACATCAATCTGGATATCATCAGTTGTGTGTGAAGAAGGAAAAAATTCCGAAAACAGCATTTCGAACCATGTACGGGCATTATGAGGTTACAGTAATTCTTTTTGGATTGACTAATGCACCCTATGTCTTCATGGATCTAATGAATAGAGTTTTCATGGAATATATTGATGAATTTGTAGTGGTATTTATAAATGATATCTTGGTATACTCTAAAATCTATGATGATCATGAAAATCAATTGCATAATATCTAAAGACTCTTATAAGACACGAATTTTATGGGATGTTTAGAAAGTGTGAATTTTGGCTTTAGGAGATTTCGTTTCTTGGCCATGTTGTCTATAAGGATGGAATCTCTGTTAATCCAGCTAAAACTAAGGCAATCCAATAATAGCCAGCACCAACGAGTATAACTGAGGTACGCAATTTTATTGGTTTATCAGGTTATTAGCGGTGTTTCGTCTAGAATTTTTTCCAGATGGCAAACCCATTAACCAATATCACATGAAAATGGGTTAGATTTGTATGGAAAAAAGATTGTGAAGAGTGTTTTGAAGAACTGAAGAGAATATTAGTCAATTATCCTATATTGATTTTACCATCGGGGAATTATGGGTTTGTTATTTATAGTGATGCTTCAAATAAAGGACATAGTTGTTTCCTTGTACAAAATGATAGGGTTATTGCCTATGCATCACGACAGCTAAAAGTTCATGAGAAAAGCTATCATACTCATTATCTTGAGTTATTAGCTGTAATATTGGATTTGAAGATATAGAGACCTTATCTATATAGTGAAAATGTGAGATATATACTGACCACAAGTGTGTCAAGCATATTTTCACATAGAATGAACTCAACAAGAGGCAATGGATATGGCTTGAACTAATAAAGTATTATTATTGCACTATAAAATACCTCCCGGGAAGGAAAATAAGGTTGCAGATACCATTAGTTTAAAGGATCATGGAGTTTTGAACAAGATGATAGTTGAAAAGGATCTTATATATAAGGATCTAGTAAATATGGATATGGTAATCACCATTGAAGGAGAAAAATAAATACTTTCTCAAATGGTTGCCAAACCATCTTTACTATAAAGGATAAAGAGTTCTTAGACCCATGATGAAGAGTTTCAAAAGAAGATTATAGTTGTGAATGATTGGAGATTGAGTGAATTTGTGTATGATGATGGAATTTAGAAATTTGGGAAGAGACTTTATGTTCACGATATATCTGATCTAGAAAGGAAATTGTTAGATGATGCTCATTGCTACAATTTCTCTATACACCCTGGTAGTTCCAAAATGTTTAGTGATTTCAAGAAACATTTTTTGTGGGACATCATGAAGAGGGAGATTTCTGATTTTATATCAAGATTTATGGTTTTTCAACAAGTGAAATCTTGAAACCAACAGCCTGGAGGAGTCATGAAACCTCTTCCCATAAATGATTGGAAACGGGATAATATTACGATGGACTTTTTCATGGGACTACCAAAGACTCCTAGAAGGAATGATTTAATATAGGTCATTGTTGATCGTCTTACCAAGTCAGGACATTTTCATTATAAAATATAATATTTACCACCAGAACGTTTATCAAGACTATATATTAATGAAGTTGTAAGACTTCATGGAGTACTACTATTGATTGTTTCTGATCGTGATCTCTATTTTACATCATGATTCTGGAAAAGACTTCAGAAATCCCTTGATAGTGAAATTCTATTGAGAACTACCTACCAACCCCAAACTGATGGACAATAAGAACAGATTATTCAAACCTTAGAAGACATGTTGAGATCATGCTCACTTGACATTCAAGGTATGTGGGATCAATATTTACCTCTGGAATAATTTTCCTATAACAATAGCTTCCATTCAAGTATTCAGATGTCACCATATGAAGCGTTATACAGAACGAGATGTCGCACACCAACCTATTGGGATGATTTTGGTGAAACAGAACTCGTATGCCTAGAACTTGTGGATGAAATGTCGGAAAAGGTGAATGTAATCTAGAACCAAATCAAGGCATGTCAATGTATGCATAATATGTATGTTGACTAACGAAGGAAGGATTTGGAATTTCAGGTAGGAGATCATGTGTTCTTGAAGGAATCTCCATGGAAGGGTGTTATAAATTTTTGTATGAAGGGTAAATTGAGTCCCAAATACATTTTTGTAGCTTACCTTTTGGTAATGCGGCTAAGCCTCTCTAATGTCCATGATGTGTTCCACATATCACTATTGTGAAAATACATGCCTTACCCAATGCATGTACTCACCTATGTGGAATTAGAACTGGAACCCGATCTGTCTTATTGAGAAGATCATTTCAAGGTTCATGATACAAGAAAACAAGTTTTGAAAATCTGGATGACTTGTCTGGTAAAATTTCTATGGAAAACCATAAGATGAAAGAGGCAACGTTGGAACCCGAGGAACTTATGATGAAGAATATTCTGAGTCTTTTTATGCAGTAATACTCTATAATTATCATGGATGAATTTATTTGAAGGAGGGCAGAATGTAACACCCCAAGCTTCCACGGTATGCTTCTCTTTGAATAATACATGAGTATCTGTTGTACGCAACATCGACTTCTAACACATCATAACTAATAAAACTAGATGGTATAAATCGTAATACCCAATTTTTTAAGTTTTATAAATTTTATCCTTCAAAATTAAATTCATTTTTTGATTCGGAATATTGAAATTAGCTTAGGGTAAATATTTGGTATTTTTTTAAAAACATTCAATTTTTTATGAATAGTGAAAAATACTGAATATTAATTAAAAACTACTTTTTTAATCAAAATAATTTATAGTGATAAATTATACTATTTAGTGATTTTTAATTATAATTAGATTATGATTTTACAATTTAATCCAATTTTGGTCATTGGATGAAATTTTATATTTAAACTGGACATAAACAAGTGTCAATCTTTTGATAGTTATTCTTTCTTAAAAACGCGGTTTTTGTTTTGACAACGAGAATTAATTTTAAATTAATTTCTGCCCCTTATTGGTTTTGAATTTAGAAAAATAAATTCCATATTTAGAATCAGGATTTTCAAATTGTGTAAATAGTTATCTCTTATTTTAAGACAATTTCAATAATTACTTCGGTAAATATTTTATTTACCATGGATGAAGGGTAAATCTGGTAAGTAAGGGTAATACAATAATATTATAATAATATTAAAATACCCTAACATGGGTTCTAACCTTATTGGATGATACATGTCTGACCATGGGCATCCATTGGTGTATTTTAGGACCCCATGGAGCCACTTGTAAGTGATAATGACACTTTATATTAACAAAGTTAAAGTAAATACCAAAATGACATAAGCATATACCTTTTAGTAATTAAACTTTTACATAGTGTTATATATGATATATCTGCAAATATTAATAATCGTTAGAAAGATAAAAGTATTTCCTACATATTGGTATTTTATTTATAATTTTTAGACATTTAGTAATTAAATTTATTTATGACATAATGATGATGTAGTATTTTCCTCATTAATGAAAGAATCAAATAAATGGTATAATAAATGTTTAAATAAATAAAATATGAACGTTTTGATGCCATAAACGAATTTTATAGGTTAATATTACATGTTAGGGTTGGTTCGTTGAATTATATTCGAATTAATAATGTTTTTATAAATTTACGAAAAAGAAAATACCAAATTTAATCAAAATTGACATAATAGTGTTTTAAAAACAAATATTATATTATTAATTGATATAATATTCCTAAAAATCTAAGGATCATCCAAATGACTAATATAATGATAATTATATCATTATCTAACCACTTGATATTCTCTTGAAAGTATTAGTATGTGTAATTACCATATTATATAAAAATACAAAGAGACATTGTAAATGTCAAACTATTTAACTAAGAGTTAAATCTAAAAGGTAAAGTTAATATACTGACCCAAACATATCTAAAACCTATTTATTGAGTGATTCGAAACCCATAAAAACCTTATACATTAAATAATTCATTTTGGAGTCATTAGAAACCAAAAATGATTTTATTATAAAATAATATTTCTAGCTTTTCCTAAGGTGCCCTCTCACCGCTCCTATAAAAGGGCACTCCCCCTTCTCTCTAATTCACACCTTCAAAGCAATTTGGCTCAGATAACCCCTGCACAAGTACCATTTCTAATATCCTCCCTTCATCCTAGAGGCCTTCCTTTATTAATAAAGCCATCCTAAGGGGAATTTTTGATCAAATTAAAAGGAAGAACCCAAAGAAGTGGTAAATATTTTATCAACTCTTTAAAGTTCCATTCTTCTCCCACTTTCTCTTACTTTATTATCTCCATTTTAAAATAATAACTCCAGTATCATATATATATTGTGATGTTATTAAAAATATGGTACAACCATATTCATTATTCTATCCATCTGTTGAATGACATGTCATCATACGTGCGTACGTACATCTTACCATCTCTACGTCGTGGTGTAATTGTTATTCAATACATTATTATTTGGATGGGTATAGTAATGATATATAATTGATTCCAATAATAAATATGACATGATAAATATTTTGTATATATGATATACCATCCAATTATATATAATTTTAATATCAAAGGAATGATACTATCGCTCGTGTGTACGTACGGATTACCGTCTCCACAAACGAGATGAGATTAATTATCCATCGTATCCAATCAAGACTAATTTTCATTAGATGATTAAAAATAATTTTTAAAGAAATAATATCATTCTGAATTTTAATAAGATACAAGATATCCCTAACAAACATTACTTATGAAATAATGCATATAAAGGAAAACGAATCAGTTAACACACAAAATGATGATAATACTAAAATATTTTTAGCAAAGCAATGATAAAAGATCATATATGATATCATATTGATGTATATGATTCTTGTATAATTTAATAACAATTATATCACCATTATACTAGAGGTTAACCTACCCTTGACCAATGAAAAGTAAAAGGTAATCGTTAATTTCACAATATCTTTATTATCAGAGGTTGTTTTTACGTAAGTATCAACAAGGACCACTTTATCATCTACATCCATGTTTCTTAAAAATGTATTCCAAAACATTTTTTATATTTACTGGACTATTGTTTAATGCCATGTAAACCCCTGTTTGAATTTTTATAAAATGCTTTGAAAGTAATATTTCGGTCGTTTTCCAAACATGGTACCTTATAACCTTCTCGACAAAATTAAGGTAAGAATGTTTTTTTAACTTATATGGTGGGTGCAGTTATTTTCTGCTTTTATATCATCATCGAACCATCCCTTATAAGTTTATAAGAATATTTTTGAAAATAAAATTTTCATTATAATTATGTGACTCTTAATTGATTTCAAAATAGAAAGGCATATTTTTCAAAAAAAAAGGTTTTGATTTAATCTATGTCAACTTCCGTTGATAGATTTTATGAATATTTGAAGTTGATTTATTATGATAAAAAACTTCCATATTGTATTAAAGGTTTGGTGATATGTTTGACTATGAATGTTTTATTTTTATACCATTTATGGTTTGTGGATAATGTATTGTGATTTCTTATGCTATTTTTAAGACGAAAGATTATGTAATGTTTAAACATTTTCATATGAGGAATGCATTGGACTTAGTTTGTATCAGGTGGAGCCCGCAATAGTTCCTTGATGCATTGGAGGTCTCATGCGAAAAAGCAGTGCCTTGGAACAAGGCCTTGACAGAATTTTATTAGTAGTCTTGGCACAAGGCCTTGACTATGTGGTTATGAAAGTCTGGTATTATGCATTCCATCATTATGAAAGTGGCAAGTGATATTTCATGTGATTATTCCACAAGTAGAATATCCATGTGAATAAGTAAATGGCATTATTTTTATTTTATCTTTTCCATATTTTGCTGAAGTTCATGTTTTTATGGATTTTGTTTTAGTCTTATACATTACCATAATTTTTTTTGCTTATTTATGGATGTTTCCTATATATTGTTATCCTTACCGAGCATCTGATCTCACCCATTTCTATTTTTTATTTTTTCAAAGATGTGAAAAAGTTTATTATGACTAACCAAAAGGGATAGTCTATGGGATCCTAGTGTTTTCTATGGAAACAATGTTGTTGTAGTATTCAATTTTATGATGTAATGTAAACCTTATGAATGTATCTAGTACTTCCAAGACTACTAAACTAATCGGTCTTTCGAGACGTGATCTTTTGTGATCATGCCAATGTTATGTAATAATGCACCGACTCTAGGATTCTAGGGTTAGGGATTTACAAGTTATCATTTAATCAAATGAACTTGAATGAAGTGAAATAATATAAAAAATAAAAGTTCATGAACTATAAATGATTTGTGACGTAATAAATTAAAGGGGAATAATATAAATATATAAAACAAATAATTTCATAACAATAATATAAGACCCAATGAATGAAATTTGAGTGATATCCATAAACTCGATTTAAACTTGTGATGAATTTACATTATATTAGATAATAATGAACATATGTTATTTATTTAAATTAATTATGATCTTTATAAATTTTATTATTTAATTTTTATGTTTTATCTTGTGATATTTATTTACAAAATCAATTAGGTTCATAATCGATGTTTCAGTGTTATTCAGTTTATATATCCTTAACGAATTCAGTATGATGATTATTGTAAGAGAAGTAATCATTACATAACATATACAATAATAATTATTTGATAATTTTTTTACCTTTATTATACATTTAAAACTTAAAATGTTTTATGGTTATAAAATTTTAAGAACATTAAAATCATGCAGATAGTTGGTAGTACATACACTAGAGTAACAATTCCATTTCACTAAAGTCTTAATGGAAAGAATATTTTTTTATATAACTACATAAAGATAGATAAATTATGTATATAATAATAAATCATCAAAAACAAATATGAATACCATAAATGTGATGCATCAGTGAAAAATGAATTAGATCACTTCGTAGAGGATGTAATACAAAGATGCACATGTGCAATGTTCTAATATTTTAATGAAAAGAAGGGTAAGAGAATATATGAAACATTAATGTCACATAATTAAAAATATTTCATGAATATAATATTATTTGGTTCAATATATCATCATAAAAGTATACGATTTTTGATGATATGAAATAAATTTCATCATCTCAGGAACCGGTTGTCCATTCTATACATGAACGATGGTTTCATCTCCCATTTGAAAGAATATGAGATAGATGTAGGTAAATAAATTAAAATAATAATAAAATTCTATATGGTTTATACTGATTATATTATATCATCATGGTTGGGTAAAATTTAAAGGAGTTTGAAGAATAAATAATTCAAAAATTATCAGGTAAGATCAATAACTCTTCTTTTAAAAGCATCTTTAGGTTTCACCGAAATCGATGAATTATTACACAATAAAAAACATCTAGGTAATGGAAATAGATTTATGGATGTTTTTAAGGCTAGTTATATTTCAAATGAAATGGATTTAAATTTTTTAGAAAATATTTTTATTTATTACCTTTTATATGTGTGAATTAGTAGCAATTTTTAAAATACCCTAAACTATTCAATATTTAGAGGATGCTCCCAGGACACGTCAAATTAAAATTAAAAAAAATGATGTAATGGCTGGAAGATAATGTTTATGAACACATAAAAAGTTATTTTTTAATACATATTTTCCCTTTTCATTTATAGTTACTCACTATTACTATTTTAGTCTTCACAACTGTACCATTTTTTATCCAAGGAAATTTATCCTTTTAGCCTCAAAATAAAAAATATTTTTTTAGGATTACATTGAAATAATATTTATAAAAAAATCTTTTATTTGATTACATTGAAATAATAATAATAATAATAATGTAATCCAATTTTTAAAATAGAAATATTATTTTTTTGAATTTGAATTCTAACAAAAGCCAATGTAAAGCACTTATGATAGTTTTATTCATATAAGTGGTTATAAATTTTTACTATTTTTAATATTAAATGAGTCCAATTAATAATTTTATTTATTAAATAATCATAATTTTTTGGATTCAATATGTGGAGTATATTTTATCAAATAAACTTCATTAAATTAGAATAATATTATTTAGAAATAAAACCACTATAATAAAACAACAAGGTGTTTTTTAGGAAAATTAATTCATTAAGAAATAAATAATTTTATATTAACTCTATGATGAGAATTATTTATTACATGAATTAAAATTATTATATATTTATTTATAACATATTATATAATTATTTACATGGGATTGATTTATATTAATAAAATGTATAAACATTATGCACAAAAAACCCATTTATAGAAAATGGAAATTTGAATCCTAAAAATTAATTTATACAAAAATTATAAAAAATTATTATTTAAATGAATTGAATTATTATAAACAAAATTAAATGTTTCATATTTCACAATAATAAAAAATAAAAATATATAATATGGATTTCAAATTACATTATTTACTAAAAATAAATTATAATATTTTAAAAATTAATAATTTGAACTATTTACATAATACTCAATTATTTCTAAAAAAATAAAAACAATCATGATATATTAATTTTTATATTTTTATTTACAGAAATTATTTAATTATATACTTTTTTTAATGTTATAAAGAATAATTATAATATTTTCTCACTAAACTATGTAAAAATCATTTTTATGATAACATATTTTAAAATAATAAGATAAAATTACTAAAGAATGTTTGTTGAATTTATATGAAAATGTCAATAAATTTTTATTGAGTTCCAAACGTATATATATTTTATAAATAACTTAATCCTGTACATATTCACTAACTTTATTTCTAGGTTATAATAGTTATATTTAAATTATAATCATTCATGGTTTGTATATTCTCGGTGTTGGTTTTCATAAACTGAATTGAACATTGTTAAACTTTAATAATATCATAGTGTAAAATTCTCCCCTATTGAAAAATTAGATCCTTAATATCAGAAAATGATCTCGAAAATCGAAGATTTTATAATCGAAAATAACTTTCCCTAAATCCCACAATGTAAACAGGGTTAATTGAAAATGGGGGAAAAGGAAATATAAATGTACATAGATAACTAGGATTCATAATAGTATAGAACTAGTGGGAAATAAAAATATAGAAATATATAAAAAGAAATAATTTTTAAATAACAATTCATAGTTATAGAGAATTTCAGTTTTTAGAAGATAAATGACCATGATAAAGAAAACTTCCACAAATCATAAACCAATGATTCATGGAAGATACCACTGATTTATAATAAATATAATATGATATCATTTTTTCAAGGTCCGATTCACATATTTGGGTTATTCCTTTTGATCTAGTCAATGAACATAAGGAATATATACTTAAATTAAAAGACAATTTCATATAGAAATATATTTCCAATATAGTATCATATTTTTCATAATGGATAACTATTAAAGTTGAATTTTTTTACTCACAAATAAAAAAATTGACATTTTATGAATCAAATATTTCATGAAAAAATAAAAGTATACCCCTTATATATTTACACTTTCCAAATAAAAATTCACAATGCATGATTATTCAAATAATAAAAAAAACCCATCATATAATGAAATACAATATTAATCTCTAATGAATAAACCATAACAACAATTTTTAACTTACATAAATACTAAAAATAAATAACAATAAAATTATTAAAAATATTCCCTACTATTGTGAAAAAAATAAATAAAATATTTGATAACATTTTCCTCCATGATAAATTGAACATTTATCTACAAATAAGTCAATCACTATTAACATCTTATACCAAAATATATATTCCCTAATAATATAAAATAATTTTTTTTATCAAAAACGTGGTTTATCATAAATCAACATTAAAATAATATAATCATCCAAAAACTCAACACCGACGATAAAGGTTTCATGATTTATATAAAAAAATCATCATTGAAAAAAATATATCTATAAAAAAATTACTTAATAACAATACATGATTACATTCAACTCAGTGAATGGATTAACCAAAGACCTTCCTTAGTATAAGTGATAGCCGTTATAATAGTGAATTGACTCGGATAATTCCCAGGATCCCACATGTAATACAATGAACAGTAAATAGATTTATTGAATGATGTTTACTTATCTCCATTGAACTACCAATTTAACTATTGTAATTAATTTCTATATTACCTTCATTTCAAAGAATAAATCTTTTTTATATTACTTTTACATAATCTGCCTGGTTTATCCCAACACATTTCTAACATGACAGAAATTGATCTTTCATTTCATTTATGGACTCCACCACCCGATCTCTAATCATAATCCATCAATCTCTTATTTAATTATTTCAAGTATTATTTGTGGTACATGTTGTTAATAATGTATCATGATAAATGGTTGTGAATAATCACTATATATCTCACTTAATTCATCATCACATTTTGGTTTCTCATAATTAATATTATTTCTACCATATTTAGTGATAAAATCATTTTCTCTTGGTTACAACAATTTTTTAAAAACAATAATCATAGTCTGAGAAACAAGATACATAATAATAAAAAATCATTTAGAGATATCTAAATAAAAAACCATGTTTTAATTCTATGAATTATAATGTTTTATCTTGGTCATATATGGTTATAAATGATTAATATATTTCATTATGGTTTATAATGAATATTAGAATTATCATATGAATATCAGCCAGATTGTGTCAAACTAGGTATAAATTAAGATCTTACTCACCATGCATCAATATAATGGTTGATATACAATCAAAAAACTCAATTTAGGGTTATTACCCATTAATGATTTAATTCCAAAACCATATCCACTTATATTGTGGAGAATGGAATTTATTGCTCTGAAACCCACCTAATATACACCATAGAAGGACATTATGATGTTATATTATATATATAATTATTTTTAATGATTTATGTAATTTTCTCTAGTATTAATCACTGAATATTACTAGAACATTCTCCAATACCATGTATACTGATCATGACTTTTACACATATTATTAAATGATTTTTACCATAAACAACCAATAATTACAACAACACAAAATCATGATTTCAAGTTTATATGGAATACTTTATACATCAATAATATAAAGGAAACTAAAAAATACAACAATTATTTTTTCCCCATAACGAGATTATATAGATGAATATGGTAACCATGGGAAAACATAAAAAAATTGTGAGATATTATGCCCAATAAGGGAATAAATTTATTAAGGAAGCATAACACGAGTCCACTATATATCATGGTATCATAAAAGATAATATACATGAGCACTAATGTGGGAGAATAATGTAATGATCATGGATTAATATATTCACAGAAACAAAGTAAATGTTTCAGCATCATATAAAATGACATACATATAATTCATCGCTAGCTTCCAAAAAACATTGCATGGTGTATAGAGTCCCATAATAGATATAGTTTACTCAATAGTCCCATATGTGACATCTCATCAGAACAAAAACATTTAACCATGAATTGGAGTTATATATGGATGCACCTATAATTATATTTACATGAAAATATATTCTAGAAAAAGGTAATACATTATATGGTATAAAAAAAATTACCTATGGAATAAAAGGAGTTGAATATTCTTGACTCTTGTAAAAATTAAACGAATTAATAATGAATGAATTTGATAAATTAATCTATTTAATGTTTTACCCCATTAATGAAAGTGATAATTTTCTAGGTATATATGTAGGATATATATATATATATATATTTCTATGATATATTGTTTCAAAACATTAAAATATTCCCTAATAAGGGGAAACAAAATGAAGTCCTTAACCATGAGTTTGACTCATCACATATGTACTTTATCATCATAAATATTAAAAATATATTAATTATATTATTTTAAAAGTCAATTTTCTAAATTTTTAATTTGTATTATTTTATTTAGTACACTTATTTATTTATTTATATATATAATAAATTAAGGTTACAAACCATGTTTTAATGATATTTGGCTCATAGGTCCCAAATTATTTTGGTAAGTTGACTCTGTTAATAGTACTTATTCCATCATATACATAATAATAATAATAAAATATCTCAAATATTTAAATTTATATTATATTTTAACACCAACCATTAAATTTAGATTTTAAAAAGGAACTGCATTACAATTATAGAGATGATGGGTCATACATAGGCACAAGTAACATTTAAATTTATAAAAAATAAGTTTTTAATGAATGTAGTTGTAATTTTATAATTCCATAATTCCAATTAAAACATAAATATAATACTATTTCATTAAATTCACTTATATATACCATCAATCTGATGCGGTAATAAAAAATGAATTACATCGATTCCTAGACGTGGGAATCCCAAAGAACAGTTGAATTATTTTTCTATCCATTAAATGAATGGAAATGATATAATATATAATATAAATTAATTTTCCAAAAATGATAAATTATTCCTTCATATCAAATATTTACATAAAATACAACATCATAAATATTTGTGTGACGTGATAATGGAAAACAAATTAAATAATTTTATGATACAGCATGATGAACTACAAAAAAATGATGGTTTTATTTCCCCTTGGAAGGAAGAAGAGATTGATTCATGTTATTAACATAAAATAATAAAAAATCATAATATATTATTGGGTTATCATATTATATTGTAATTTTCTAATTATATTTTAATGAGGTTGTATAACAAAGAAATCAATTCCACTTAGTTAAGAATGATACCTTTTTGTCGGGAAACCTCTATAGGTTTTCAATAAAATCCCCCCGTAAAGGGATTTATCATCAATAAAATACTTCTAATAAGTGGGAAGGAAATTAATAAATGGATATGGGTAGGTACTGTTAGAAAAATAGAATATAAATGTTGAGTAATATATGATAGGAGATTCCTCTTCCTAAGTGTGATTCGTAAAGATTTTTGTAAATACCTAAAAATATTCAATAATGGGATTTTTAACTCAATAAAAGTTGCTAAAAAAATTTATTAATGATTCATTTTTTAGTAATATATAATCAATAGAAACCTAAAAATACATAAAAAATAATTTTTTCAACATTTTATTCCCATTAACATAATGATTACCCATTTTTACCATTTTCATTTTCACCACTTTAATGAGTTTTTATCTAGAAAATATATCATTTAAGTGTAAACATAGAATTTATTTTATAATATTATTTGAAAAAAAAATGATAATTATGAATAAAAATTATTAAAAAAATCCTCTTCGATTTAAAAAATATTTTTAACATAAACACATTTTGTGTAAAACCTAGTATTAACCTTTTTGGTGTCCATAAATGATTAATATTTTGACAATTCATTAAAACCAAATATTAAATAATCCATATTACATAATATAAATTTATTCGTCCAATATTTTTAATCCATTTTATGATAGTGAATTTATATAATTATGATAATTTAATATAAAATTAATCTCATAAAACATGTCGAAATAGGTTTTCAAGAAAATTAATTCATCATGAAATAGATTGTTATATGTTTACTATATGACTAGAAATCAAGATTAACTTAATTTAATTTAAAATTAAATGAATAAATAGTATATAAATTATATTTAAATAATTTTTTAACAATTTTTTTATTAATTAAAATTGATAATATTTATACACATACAAAATTTTTGTAGAATTTTGTGTTTTAAGCATAAAAATAAACCGAGACCAAATCATACAAATTGATAATTGAAATGAAATTAACAATAATAGTATAAATAAAATGGTGAATTTTTCTACTTAATATGAAATTTATATAATAATAAATCTTCTAAATTATAGTAATCTATGAAAATAAATCATTGTTTTTGAAAAATCTATAATTTTTACAATTCACTGAAACTAAAACCAATTTAAAAAGAAGAAAAATCAAGCGGTAATTTTTTATATAATTATATTAAATAATGTTTTCAATTTTATAAAATTAAATTTATCAGTGTTCTCGATATTAATTATAATTTATTAAAAATTTATATAATTTTTTTGAAAAAAAATATATTTTTTATAAATAAGAATGCTATACAAAACAAATTGAGTTATTAGTTTCAATGAATTTATCAATACATTTAAATCTAGTAAATAAATTATAGTTGATTCATAAATAAGATAATCTTATTCATATCCACCAATTTATAATATTGGTTATAACTATAATATTTGAAAAATATTATTTCATTGTTCTTTTAGGCTCGGTGTTCCTCCAAATGATTTTTTTTCATTTTCTAAATAAACCACTTTGTGGAAAAGTTGGAAGCTCACAATCTAATTTAGACATACCAAAACCAATGGAAAGGCCGAGTAAAGTTAAAAACAGATTACAAAGAAATAGAATTGACAATAATGGGAAATATGAAAGTGTGAAGTCACCATGAGGCTTCAATAAAAGTGAAAATAATCAATCCACGAACAACCATTCAAGATGAAAAATTAAAAATGAAACATTAATCAATATTCAAATAGGCCACTATCGCACCCCCTCAGTAACAAAACTACTTGAACCACGTGAGTAGCAGGAACCTCGAGCCATGAATTGGAATGTCCCTCTCATCACTACCCCCAGATAGTTATATGCACAAATACCAGCCATCACCAGGACCTCTATAACAAATTCAATTCATCTTTTCCAATAAAGAACCTGAATCACCATACACAGAAGCAGCAAAAATTGAAAACCAATACTGATGGGACTCAAAAAGGTAGAAGGCAACTATAGACATTCCTCCTAGAACACCCACCGATTGCATGAACACATCCCAAAACCTCCATTGAATCCATCTAACCCAACCGACCTAGAATGGGGAAAAGAACCTATAAACCAGAGCAACATGTGAGAACATGTCAGAACCAAAAAACATTAGCAATTTTTGGAGGGAATATTGAGGTATTCGTTGTCGCTAATGGGAGTGAAACCAGTATCTCCCATGAAACATCAAACAGAACATCAGCCACACCCCTTAGAACACCATTAGCCTCACAAACATCACCTCCTAAAACATCAAAAAAATCACTACAACATGCCTACATGTCATTGGAGTGAAGAATCAAAATCCAGTGTAGAGTTTGAAGAGAACTAGGCATCGATAACAAGTGACGACATTCGACAAGACATCCATATCCTTCCTTCAGCAACACCACAAAGATGCCTCAAACTGTTACGATCTGAGAAGCAATTTTAGTTGGGGATGAAATACCAATAGAAAAATTTTCAGGCCAACACGAATCATAATCATAGAAAAAAAGACCTCAAAGAATGAATAACCACCAAACAAATCTGCAATGAACAACCCATCACAGGAAAATACAAATCAGATGAAGAGGAAGTAAAGCACACCAAAATCGGAAAGGAACAACAGAATAAAAAACCCTGAGGTGTGAGACCAAAACAAGAATCACCCAATGGGAAACCCATGAAACTTTTAGACAGCGAGGAGGAGAAGGTGAGAAAGTGAGAAACTGAGAAGCCGAGAAAAACCCTTTTGGTATAGTAAAAATTTAGAATTTCATGCAAAAGGCATATACATATTAGGTTAAAAAACTATAAATATGAATATTTTAAAGTAATATATTCTATTAAAACAATAATCCACTATATAATACATATGAAAATGATTTTGTGATTAAATAATATACCCAAACCCTATGGGATATACCATGTGATGTCAGCTGATGTCAATTTATTCACTCTAGATCCCTTTTCCTTAGATGATTTTTTAGATTTTGATACACCATCATCCTCATCTTGAATAGTGAATTAATTCATCAAAATAGACCAAATCATATGTTATGGTGATAGTTGGAAATCATGTACTCATAATTGACACATTTACGAGATTAAAAATACATCTAAATTGATGAAATGTTTTTTACTATGATTGAATTTTATGGTATTCCCATCTGTCATCTTGGACTAGGAGACATTCACTCCTCTTAATAGAAAAACGACACTATTATGGAGAGGGTAATTATACCAATACGTTTATATGACCCATTCATATGAGGTTTTCTAAGGTTATTAGGAAAAAATAATTATAATTTTTCATTCGATAGAAAATTGAGAGAATAAATGATTTTAATAAGTGGTCAAAAAAATGATAGGAACAACAACAATTAATATTCCATCATATGTAGATAAAGATATTATCATTATGATACTTTTATATGTGTCCCGACTAATTGTTCCTCAAGAGACATTATCCTTATTTTTGGAGATCATTAGACCCCATTAATTTTCTACGGATATTTGGGAGTGATAACAAGTGTTATTTAACTCTCATGTGGGCATGAAGGTATTTGGTATTCCCCAAAAATTCATTTTTATATTATTTTTTATGGAATATGGCCCTTTAATCATTTAGTCTATTGTAGAAAAAGATATGTAGATTGTATTCAAAAAACATTAAGTAGTGCAATATGAATGATCCATAGATGAGTATGAAGGTATAAAAATATCATTTTAACCTAAAAAATAGCATGTGTATCAAAATTTCATTCTCATCATAACCATACATGAACCCATTTAGGTAGTAATAATTATAGAATATCTGGTGGTGGTTGTGGGGGAAACACTCATTAACGGTAAGATATCATTTCCTAGTATATATTCAATCATATATGGAGAAATTCTCCACTGACTTTAGTCATGAGGATTACCATACATTTCATTCTACCATTAAAACAAATAATTTATGGACGATATATTAAATATAATTCTATTTTCCATTAGTAATGATAAAATGTTTGTTATTGGGTGGTTTCTAATGATTTCATCTTGGTATGAAGATGGATAAAATCATTTCATCCCTACGAAGTGGACTCATGTAAATCATCACCTAACTTATGTTTAATTAATATCTCATGGAAAATATCTATTTATTATATCATTCCCTTGCAATGATATATTTTGAGTTCAATATCATCATGAAAATTATTAACTTCCTCAAGATAACCAACTAAAGTGATATGAACAAGCGTTATGGCGTGGAAAAAATATTTTAATATAATCTACTCCATTTAGATAATTATATACACATATTCCATAAATATTATTTCCATTAAATCATTTAATTCATTATATTCAATGGTAAATTATGTATTAAGAGGTATATAAGGAGGTGGAGGTACCTCACTTTTATTTTAAGGTACCCTACTTTCCGTAGGAGAATAGTCAAATTGTTAAATTTCCATTAACAATATATAAGAAATTAGTGGATTTAATAAGGTTGAATGATTATGGGCCCTCCAAATATTTACACATATTGGTTTTATTTCCACTTTATCATCCTCTTCAATAATATATTACCCTTTATTTGATTATCCAGTAAGACCAACTACTAATTACTTTAATAACACATCCATGTTATAGCATATGGATTTTTATGAATGATTATAAGCTCATAAGGTGGATGTTATACCTTTACTACCATGTCGTATTGGTTAAACATTTTCCAAAATACATGTGGATAGTATATTATATTCAGATTGTAAACTCTATTGAGGAATATGGAATCATGTTTTCATTCAAAGATGTTTTCTTCCAAATAAGATAAATGTATTCCCATTATGGATCAGCTCTATATTGATCATAGTAACTAGAATGTACTACGTTAGATAAACAAGATACACCTTCCCTACATGTGTTCCATAGCTATCATCAATTCTGACTACATTTGATGTTATATGTACTGTAAATTTAAAGTGGTCTTGAATACTCAATTTCCTCTCCATACCCCACTTTTCAACCATCAATTGTTGTAATCCACTGATACATTGAAGTTAAAATCAGAAGATGGATGTTAGGATATCATAGTAATTTATAAACACATCTAACCACAACTGATCTTTTGTAAAAACATATGGGAACTATAATTACTAACAGTGTTTATGAAATCATTCCAATATAGATAATTACAAAAAATTTCTCAAAGTTTGATCACTAGATTTATAAATTTTTTGGTTTCCATCATTGTGCCATTTTAAATCTCAGGACTCTAACACAAGTGTGGGACTAACATAATGGTAGTGAATAGTCTCTTATGAACTATGGGAAAAGCATTAAAATTGTATTAGGTGATATACACCTAGGGAAATATCCAATCCTTACTTATAAGAACAAACCTGGTCTATTGTTATATATTATATATTTTTAAACATAATTTTTTGATTTATTAGGGAATCCCAAGTCCTCATAAATAATAATACATAATCATTTTATAAGATGAATTACAACTCCCTATCGAGGAATGGAATAGAAATATTAGATTAATATTTGTTTCTTCTAGAACTGGGGATGAATTTTTTGTTTAAGGGTCAAACATTTCAATCGGTTTCTAATGGCTATATTCGTAGAACCAGAAACATTGAATGATTCTATTTCCATTTGGACCTACATTCAAAAGGTATGTGCTCATTAGTTATCGACCGATGAGGCTTAAGAATTTGCATTGGTCAAGAGGATGGGAGGTCAGACTCATCACAACATTTTGTGGGGAATTATTGTCTACTATGGGACTCTCTAATATATTTGAGTTATGTTCATGAATCCTTATTAAATTACCAACTATGAAAATGAGTTTTTCTTTAGATTTGATAATCAATGATTGATATGTATGATATTTAGAGAATATTTTATATGAATTTGAGGTTATTAATCGATAGATAATCATCCATATTTATTATAGATTCTTAGTCAATGGTATCCTTCAACACATTATATTGAAATCTCTTGGTCATTATCATATCCATTCTGGTTTTAAAGCCACTTAATGGGGCACTTTAGGATTATTGTCGTTCAGAAGGTCATGGATTATTTCAGGGTTGAGATCGTACCGGCAGATGGGCTACCAACGTATCTTTGTTAAAAAAGGAATTAGAACCCACGTAGTTCGAGTGAAGTATTATGTGGTTTATACATGATTGATGGCCCAAATAATGATGTCATAATTACTTTTATGCTCAAATCTCATGTGATTCATGCTCGTTGTGACAAACAAGAGGTATCAGTAAAACCTAACAATTGTGCCATGAAATATGCAATCATAAGAAATAATGTTGGAATATTGTATATATGACTACCCAAGATAGAAGAGGATTGGGATTTACAATAGGGAAGAAACGCAAGAATAGGGTCCATAAAGGTATATGTGCTTTATGGAGATTGGATTCATAATGTAGGGATTACTCATGAGAAGGATGCCCAAATTAGAAGAAATTTTGACTGGGGCTTACTCCTGAGAAGGTGGCCTAGGTTAGATGAAAATTATGAATGGGGCTTACTAATGAGAAAGAGTCCTAGGTTAAGGGAACTTCAGACATGGGGATCATTCATGATAAGGAGGCCCATGTTAAGTAAAATTATGATTGGGGATTACTCCTAAAGAGGATGCCCATATTAAGGGTATTTTAGATTTAGGGCATATTCCTGAGAAGGAGGCCCAAGTCAAAAGAAATTAAGCATGGGAATTACTCTTGAAAAGGAGGTCCAGGTTAAGGGGACATGAAATATGGGGATTACTCTTGAAAATGAGGCCAAGGTTAAGAGAAATTATGATTGGGGCTTACTCCTAAGGAGGATGCCCAGATTATGGAACATGGGGATTACTCCTAATGAGGATGCCCAGGATAAAGATCTTGTGACTTGGGCTTACTCCTGAAATGGAGGCCCGGGTTAGGGAACTTGGAACATGGGGTTTACACCTGATATGGAGTCCCTGGTTAGAGGAAAATTATGATTGGGGCTTACTCCTATAGAGGATGCCCAGATTAAATTTCTTATCATCTTAAAGGATGAGGTTGAATGAATGAAATCTCTAACATTAGTGATATAAAGTTATGTAAATCATGATGTTTTGAGAGATGTTCCATAGAATTCCTTTCAGATAAGGAAACCAACAAAGTAACCATGCCAAAAAAGGCTTTAAAGAGGGTTTTGAAGGCTAAATCGTGAAGAGGAGAGGTGGATTTGATGAAATGAGTTGAATAGGCAGGAGGGGCACCCAAAAAGAGGTAGGCATGCTAGTCCTGTTTGGGCGCACCAGTCCTGGTCGCGCAAGTATAGAAGCGCGACATGGGTGTACATGGTTGACGGTTAACCAATAGGGTAATACTTGGGAGAGACTTGACTCAAGCCCTAAGTATTATCCTAAAGGCATCCAAAAGGGTGGCGCACAAGTTCTGTTGAAGGGATAAGGTGGCGCGCAAGTGTCTTCATTTACCATAAGGGTTAGACACTTAGGCGCACAAGTGTTGTTGAATTTCAACACTTAGGCCTTATTCCCCCTCTTTAGATCTTCCATTCTAGGTAAGAAATTACATTAGAAGTGTTCGGAAGACTTCAAGTAGAGACTAGGGTGACGAGTTCTTAAATCTAACTTTTGGATTTTTTGTCCTCAAAATGGGGGGCCCACAGCGTGTATTTATAGTACCTTGAATTCATTGGGAGAAAATAGAATATGGCATTCAAGTCACATGAACACCATATATGGGTCACACATGTGTACTTGCGCGACCATAATAAAACATGTGTGACCCTTTCTTAACGAAATCCCCGTTCATGCCTTTGTCAATTTTTTATGTTCTTCAAAGGATGAATCTCTTTGGCCTTAAGTTATTCCCCTTTTTCAGTCGTTTAGACTCTGTGACGGAAAGGAGCATCAACAAAAGTCCCCCCGCAGAGTTGGATCTGAAAAAGGAAGGAGGATTGGACTCTGAGGTAAAAGAGAAAACCAAGGAATTTTGGCAGCGCAGGTTTTGAGCGTACAGGTAGCGGCGCACAGGTGCGAGTGGTGCAAGATTTAGCACACAGGGTATGGCCATGCCTATAAATATACAGCACCACTCCGCACAAATCACCCGGCTTCAAACACATCTGACCACTCGGCGCGCAAGTAGCTCACATCATGTAGGTGTCTTGATTTTTCACTCATTCGCGCTTCTGTTCATGTCGCACTTCTACAGAGATATTTGGACTTTTACAGTGATACCTGTGTACCCATACATGCACGACCAACTTGGACTTGCGCGCTAACATGGGTCTTGTGATCCTTAATTCCATAGACATTTTCGTTATTTCGTCACATATTTTATGAAAACCCAACTTACTTAAGAGTTAATTATTCGACCATTGTGCAAATTAAATGGCTCCCAGAAGAATTGAAATGGCTGATGAGCTAGCCAGCAACCAGATTGATGACATGATGAACGTCATTGGCCAGGATTACTATAATATATGCGAAATCACTCTCCCAGATTTGGCCAAGTACTTGAAAAAGTATTATCTTAATTTCCCACAGAGCATCTTCTTGCCCCTGTATGGCCATGGTCATATGCAAGGAGTCAACATTCCTGATGCAAAAAAAAATCTCCCACATTCTTGGTTTCAAACATACACCAACTATTCTTCAGAAAATGTCTCAATTGGAGGATCGTTTGTAAATGCTGGAACAGTGGAGAAGGCGTTTATAATGCATCATAGCCCATGTGCTCTAGATCTGAAACCTCACAAGCCTGAGCTACAGTCGCATTGTTATCCCTTAATCATCTGAAACTCTCAGATGGATCAATTCAAAGGCTGGAAGAAGAGTTGGGACATCCGGCCTGGAGGAGGTGTAATGACGAATTGGATGTGGGCATACTGGGTGTGATAAACCTGTGCAGAGTTTGTCGAGTATCTAAAAGGAGCTGAAATATATGAAGCCGTCTGGGTTGGGCAGACATATGTTTACAGGAATGATAACTTTGTGCCGGAGCTAATCAGCTATTTGAGCCCAAAAACCAATTCTTTCCATCTGACTCATGGGTTAGAAGACATCAGTTTGTGGGATGTCTACATGATCTTGAGGCTCTAATTTTAGGTGATATGTATGATGAATTCATCCCTCCCAAGGCGACGTGGAATGTTTCGGAAAAGACTCTGGCATTGGCTCGAGAATAATTGAAAATTTTCTACAAGATCATGAATTAAATGACCTCCAAAACTCATTCTTGAAAAGATATTCATCTAGAGGAGTGGATGGATATGTTTCTTACCAAGAATAAGGATAAGGGGCCCACCTGTAATCGTCCTACTACCTTCCCCAGAATAGAAAAGAGGGGTTCTTTTGGAACATTCTGACCGACCCTGGAAGTAGGATAATTTGAAATGTGGAGGTATGGCATGGATCTTAGAATCATAGAAAAGACACGTCTGGTGGGATTCTTAGCCTTGTGGCTTAGTGTTTGTCTTCTTCCAGTTAGGGATTCTAAGGGAGGTGTCAGGCCAGGGACCTACATTGTTGCAACCAAGTTGGCTGGTAGGAAAATGGTTGTGTTGGCCACCCCCATATTGGAAAAGATTCATAGGAGATTACTCCATGTTTATATGGGTAAGACTCCATTGAGAATAGTGGGACCATTCCATGTTTTGGGGGGATGGATCACCACTCATTTCAGAACATATGATATACAGAACGAAGTACATGTTCCTGGATATTCTTTCAGGCCATTAGTGCAGGAATTTTCTAGAATTTTTCTGTTATCCCTCAACTCCTATAATATGAAGGTGAGGCTGAGCATGTTCAAGGAATTAAATTTCTTTCCTTATGAAAACCCTCCAACTGGGCAGTTTGTTGATGATGGAATAACCAGCCTGGAATTAAGGTCATAAATGTTGGCTTGTAGAGATGGTTTATTGGAAACCAGGATTGATGGAGAGATTATATGTGAGGCCTATACTCCATACAGATTTTCACGCCAATTCAAGTGTCTATAGCAGACTGTTGTATCCCCTTCAGTGCATGTCATGTCAGAGTAGCATCTGATAGTTGCTAGGCATCTATGGTTACTGATAGCTATGGATAATACCAGGGTAGTGTTTGATCTACCTGTTGCTGGAGCGGCGAGTAACATGACAACATGGTATGCCATGAATTGGGTAGCATCATACCCTGAAGGGGTACTGAATCATATGATTCATCAGGTGGGGAAATGAAAAGAACTATAGAGAAATAAACCCTTCATCTGTAAAGTGAATATTCTACACCCAGAGCTGATTCACTGGCTTCCTCACCCAGGGCTGACTCGCCGGATTCTCCGGATGGAGATGATGAGGCACAACATGCATCAACGAGGCATCGTGCCAGATATAATCCTCATGTCAGAATCCAGAGACCCAATACATCGACTCCTGGTGAGTTACTTCATTTTGGCAATTTAATCGCCATTTTTATAGAGTATCAAGTTTCATTTTCTTATCCCTTAACTATGATTGTAGGAGCTTGGAAGAAGCTTAAGTCCAAGATTATAGGACCCTCCTTGCAGCCTTCTGGTACACAAGATGAATGTCTATGACCTGAGGCTGTCCATACATGGTGGAGTTTATATTGCGATGCTGAAATCGCCTGGCTGGACCTATGCAAAGGGATACACATCCCTGGAGTAGGGAATATTCGGGCTTCTACTGATATCCATTTTGAGGATAACACTGATGAAGTGTGGGATACATCAGAGAGCTAGAAATGCTCATCTATTCCACTTATGATTTCGTTCCTATCACAAAGCGGGTGAAGGAAATGATGGATCGTGGCACCACTGAGAGGACTGGAGCTTCCTGAGAAGAGGAGTGGCATGATTACGTGTCTCCTAAATATTTAAGTCTCTTTACTTATTTGATTTGTAACTTGATTCCAGTTAATGCTTTGTTACTCAAGGAAATTACATTCTTCATTCAACAGCTTACAATGAAATGAACTGCTGAGGTTCCATCACCACAGTATAGCCCTGGTGGCACCACTATCGGAGTTACAGAATCTCCTCATGAGCCGATTGAGATATCTCTAGGCCATCATGCCATGGACGAGGAGTTAGACATGGATTTTCATTCTCAAATTCCTGGATTTGGAGATGATGGTGTTAACACTCCCAAAAATCCAAAGTAGCAAAGGAATCTAAGGAAGAAGTCCACAGATAAACTCTTCATCAGTAGTGGTAAGTCCTTTGGATAGTCATGAATGATAACCTATGAACAGATTTCTCATACTTCTTGGGATTACAGGGGATTATTCAATTTCCCCTTTGAGGGAGAGGATTGACCCTCATATGAGGACGACAGAGGGTGCTAGTGAACAGTCGCCAATTCATGCTGACTTGGCTACTCTTGAAGAAGAAACAATGTCTGTTCCTAGTACTGATCTTACTGCTACTACAAGGATTGAAGATCCTACTTCTGGTAATTTAACAAGACTTCATAAAATGTTGAATTAAAACATCATCTGAAATTCATTATGTGATACTTTTGGTTCAACACATGCACTAGAACATTTAGCGGCCACTGCAACTGATGCAGTAATTTTTTCTGAAGAAACTGTCCAGGGTTAGAGGCTGCAGGATGAGGGTCACCAAGAAGACACATATAATTCTCCCACTAGTGAGAATAACCGGGAATCTGAGATATCACTGGATGAAATGATGAATCTTGGCGTATCTTTTGAATATTTTTTAGATCATGTTAAATTAACATGTAATTTAGAAGACTTTGGATGTGAGTGTTATCCTTTGTCCTTTTAAAATAATTTCATATTAAATCTATGACCATGATTGGTTGAAATGTACAGTTCCATCTGAGCATACTACTGAACTGCCAATACCTGAAGGGGGTATAGACAACCCTACATTGTAGAGACACTAGCTCAAGTGGAGCTTAACCCAGTAGAGCTTCCTGAAACTTATCCTAAAAATATTACTGACGCTAGGAAATATGGGGAGGTGCCTTCTCAAGTTGTTGATCTACCGTTGGGTAATATATAATAATATTTGTGGCTGTACTTAATTTTCAAGACAACATAATCAACTTTTGTGATCCTTTAAAACTAACTGAAACATTCCAATGACTATGTAGGCCTATGAATTTCAGTGGCTAGATCTGGAGGTAACGCCTCAACCTATTCCCCAACGGGAATAGAATGTGATGTAACAAGGGCTAGGGGGAAGGAGAGGAATAGGGAACTTATCGAAGTGCATTAATCCCGGACTATATTCCCCCATGTGATAATGATGCTGAATCAGACCTGAAGGTACAAAAGGCGCTCCAATTTTCACATCGCAAGGCATGGAAGAACATATGGATGATCATATCTAAAGTGCCTCTTAAAGAGACTTCTTCAATGATACTATGACTGTCATCCCTGTTCGTTGTGTTGGGACTTGGTGGTTTTGGATATCAAGAGATCCATGCCGCGATGAAACAAGTCATCTTAAAAAGGGATTAAGAGCAAAAGTACCGTCACGATTTGACCAGAGAAAATTTGTTGGCCAATATCAGCAAATTTGAGGTTGTGGTGTCCCGAGATGAGGTTGATCATGAATCCAAGTAGAGGAGTTGAAGCATAAGATCAAGGATAAATTTTTCCAGTAGATGCACCTTCAGAAATAGTTAGATGTTGTTACTAGGGAGCTTGAACAGCTTAACAATTCACTAGAAGGAGTTCAAAAAAATGGTATGAAAGCCATTGTATATTTCAATAAAGAACTCCATCAAGCTGAAAAGGGTGAAGCTAGTCTTGTGCATGAACATCTAGTGGCTGCTGATGAAGCTCGAGATGTCGTACATCAAATGAAGAGTTATGTTGAAAGCCTCTTGTAATTCCTGAAAAAGAGAAGAGACTCCAGTCTGTGGATGTCCTTCTAACTCTTGTGCATCAATGAAAAACACTTTCATCTTCAATTATTTGTGCCTACATTCTCTTGCTACCTACATTAAATAATTACCTAAGACAATGGGCCTAGTAAGAATCGTTTGATTTTTGGTAGGATTATAAAAACAACCCTACAAACATTGAATCTTTTTATTGCTTAATATTACATAAATCATAAAAAATGTTCATTTAGTGAGTCAGGACTTGACTTTTGTTCATAGTTCCCTTGTCTTTTTTGGTCAGTTTAAGGTCATGTATGTCAGACATAAAAATGATAATGTTTAAGGTCGAATAGTTGTGACTTAATGGATTAACATTGACTCAATTACTTGATAAATTATCTGAAAAAATATTACCATATTCATGTATTGGGGAAAACATGTAAACTATGACTTATGAAATTTTGATTCTGAGGAATGATATGAAAAAAGGGATAAAATTCATTAGAAGAAGTATTTTATAAGAGTGAAGTTACCACTATTCAACAAACCCGTTAGGAGGTTGAATTATGCAGGGCCGCATAAGGGCATTGGCTGCATAGTCAAATAAAAGAATCTTTTGGATGATAGGTGTGTTATGTATACTACTTATGCATGTCCGCCTAAGGGGACATACAGTATAGTCAGGGAAAAGAACTCTCAAAAATTTTATTTTTCTTTTGCTAAAAGGCCAGTGAGAGTATATGGAGATTCAAATTTTCCAATGCATTGAGTCTGCTATATAGAGAGAGGTACTTGAATATCGAGAGGATATTTACAATCAAGATTGTCAATGAATTTTATGAATTCCACTCCTATGAAGGTCTAACCCAAACATAGGGAAGGTAAATATAAACCATAGACTTAAATACTTTTAAATCATTTAAAAGAGTATGGGACAAATATGTTAAGGATGGCTATTTTTTGTGAATCCCTACATATATTCATTTAAAAAAATAAGGAAAAAAGAGGTTTTCCTCCCAAGAATGAAGTTACCACTATTTGAAAAACCTGTTAGGGGGTTGAATTATGCAAGGCCACTTAATGGAATTGGATGCATAGTCAAATAATAGCATCTTTTGGATGACAAGTCCATTATGTAGACAGTTTATGCAAGGCCGCCTAAGGGCACGTGCTGCATAGTCAGGAAAAAGAACTCTCAGGTATCAGATATTTTTTGACCAGATGTCAATAAAAGTGTTATGGAGATCTGTAAGTATTTGAGGTTAGGAGTATGACACATCAAAAAGTGAATTGTCCAATGAATTAAGGAGATACAAAGACCAATTCTAATCATAATAATGTTGTGGCTGGGTCTAGAATTGAGGTGTTAGACTTCACTACGTATCCCATAAGGATGGGAATCAAGCCATACATAGTTCTTGAAATACAGTTTAATGTCATGTGGGATGAGAGTGTAGGAGAACATAGTTTTGGGTCATAGAGATCGGACTAAAATAAGGAATACACAGTGTGTGTTTTATAATCCTGATTGAATGAAGAACAGGGTTTTCATACCACATTCATGTTTTCACAAGGGGACACTTCTACCAAGGGACTAAATGTGGAATTTTGGGGTAGGCCCAAAGACATGGGGCTGGATTTGAGGGACACTCGAACGTTCCTACATATCCCATAAATATGGGAATCAAGCCATACATAGTTCTTGGAATAACCTATGTACAGATTTGGTTCATACAAGTGAAGGGTGAAAGGGGACATTAGTGCAATGATGGTTTGACCCAAGATTAAAGGTTCGGTAATTTCCATGTATGCATGTAGTCTTTGGAATATAACATGATTGGACATCAATGAAAATAATGATTCCCTCTCAGGTGAGGGTGTCAAAGAATGTTTTAGTTTATTGTCGTACATGAAATAATTGAAAATATATTAACGTCATATAACAATGATGATGGTGAACCGAAGTAAAAATATTGGTTCTGGGGGCTGCTACACAGATCAACATCACATGAGACCGATGTGAAACGAAGTGAAGAGATTGGTTTTGGGATTGAACCTCAGGAGGTTGCCTGCGTACCCATCCTGGAAGGAAAGGATCAAAGTTTGCGTATTTCTATTGAAGAACGAATTGGTGATCAAATTGTTCTTGAAGACAACAACCAAAAATGGTGTTGGGACATACACATGGTTAGCAGCCCAGAGTGTGTGTTATGGTTGAAGTTTACTCTAAGATCACATGACTCATACTCGGTGTGAGAAACAAGAGGTAGCAACAAACCTAACGATTTATAGTTTAATGTCATGTAGGACATAAGGGACATGATAAAGTTTAACGACATGTTGGACGAAAGAGGGGCTATGCTGTTTAATGTCTTATAGTAAGGACTAAAGAGGGGTTCTATATTTTAATGTCATATATAAAGGATGGGTGATCCACAGTTTAGAGTCATGTAGCTAGGACACCACATTTTAACGTCATGTTGGACGAAGAAGGGACTATGCAGTTTAATTTCATGTAGTAAGGAAAACATAGTTTAACGTAATTTATGACGTAGAAATATTTGTGTTACACAATATACTTCTTCCGAAATCTGGCATTGGTTGGAGCCGTGATGAGTTCTCCATCCAATGAGATTAAAGAATATTCTCTATTGGAGTAGACCTTATGTATTGAGTAATTTCCTTCCCAATTTGGCTCAAACTTGGGAGGTTTCATTAATGGTTGCATTGGAGTTCTGAGAACCAATACCAATTATCCTTGAATTAATGAACGAAAATGAACATTTTTGCTGAAATCACGTTCTATTCGATTCTGATAGACATCCAAGTGGTGTAGAGTGCACAATATTTTTTCATCTATTCATTCCAATTCATCCAATCGCTTTTGATATTTTTTATCTGTAGATGACTGATCACAAATGGATAATCTGAGCGAAGGTAATTGAACCTCAATGGGAAAAAGTTCTTATATTACATATTCAAATGAATATGGAGTTGACATCGTAGTAGTGCTGGTGGGGGTCTGATAAGCCCATAAAGCATGAAAATGTTTATCAGGACATTACTTCTTATCATTATCCACCAACTATTGCAGTATGTTTGAAGAAGTTTTATTGAAGGCTTCTATTTGGATATTGACCACTGCATGATACCGAGATGAATGGTTGGATTTGATGTTGTATTATTGATACAACTTCCTTACCTCGGATGAACAGATGTTGGTTCCATTGTTCGTCAATATGGTATGAGGGACACCAAATCTGGTAATGATGTTAGACTTTATGAAGCTAACAATGCTTTTAGAACTAACTTCTTTGAGAGGTATTACATCTGCCATTTGGAAAAGAAATCAATAGAAGTAAGAATATACTTAAACTGCATGGATGTAGCCAAAGGGTAAGGTCCTACTACATCCATTCCCCATGTAGATAATGGCCATTAGTATTTAGCTATATGAAGCAACTCTGGGGGTTGAGGAATGATGTTGGAACATACTTGGTAGTAATGAAACATTTTAGTGAAATCAACCCAATCTTATATCATTGAAGGCCAAAATTATCCAAGCCTTCGAATTTGATCAGGAAGTCTATGTCCAGACTGGTGTTCCCCACATACTCCTGCATATACTTCTTTCATGATAAACATTATCTCTTCACCCTCAATGCATCTGAAGATAATTCCATCAAAACCTCTTTTGTATAGAATTTTTTCTAGGTGATCAGGGGAATCATAAAGACTAAAATTGACCACACGTCACTGGACATGTTCTTTCCAGGCGTTATCAGGTGGGACTGTTCCATTTTGAAGGTATTCTCTAATAGGCGTCATTCATCCTGTAGTATTACTATATGTTTCAGGAATGGGACTAATTTCATTGATTTCCTCTGTTCTGTTTTGAACATAAGGTGAAATTGTACGACAGTGGTCAATACTGATTATTGTTTCGTCCCGATTGGGATCTTCCATTGGTATGGATATATTATCCAAAGCATCATCATGGGAATTTTTTGATCACCGGACATAAGAAAATGTCGGTTATGAATGAAATTCGAACATTAAATCTATGACGTAATCATAAAAATGGATTAATTCTTCTTATATGATGGAATAATCCCGATTAACTTGTTTGATTACCAGGTCTGAATCACATTTCACTTTTAAGTGACTCACTTGTGCTTGAAGATACAACTCTAATCCTGTGATGAGAGCTTGATATTATGCTTCATTGTTTGTAACTCCTTCCCAAAAAAAATAATGAATATGGTAGCACTACCTTTTCTGGGGAAATAAGTACAATTCCTAACCCAACTTTGTTGAATTTACGATCTTCCATTTTCCTCCCTGTTGGACTTCTAGAAGCACCATCAAAGTACATTTCCAATGTTTGAATATTATTTTAAATAGAAAAAACTTCCTCATCATGAAGTTCAATATCTAAATATGTATCTTCTACTGAAGGATGTTTAGAAAGGAAATCAACCAGTGCTTGGCCCTTTATTGACTTTTTAGACACATACTGGATATCAAATTACTGCAAAATAACTTCCCACATTGCCGAACGTCATATAAGCATTAGACGACTAAGGATGAATTTGAGCGGGTTATTGCGAGATACCAATTGGACCTCATGATGTTGCAGGTAGTGTCTCAATTTTTGAACTACAAAGATTAATGCTAGGAATCACTTTTCCATACTTGAATATCAGGTTTTGGTGTCAAGCATAGTCCGACTGAGATAGTAAAGGCTGTTTTGATTCCCATCATCATTCTTTTGGGCAAGGAAGGCACCCAATGATCACTCTAAATATGTCACATAAGGAAGAAGTGGTCTTCCTTCAACAAGTGGAATTAATACTAGTGGAATCAAGAGATATTTCATGAGAATAGTGAATGCTTCTTGAAATTCTTCAGTCCACTTGTAAGTGACTCCCTTCTTCATCAATTTGGTGAAGGGTAAACATTTTCCTGTTAGATTGGTGAAAAAACTGAATATAGGCCAAGTGTCCTTGAAGTCCTCTCAATTCATTAAAATATTGAGGAGGTGACATACCAAGGATTGAATGTTTCTTATCAGGATCGACTTTGATACCACGATGGAAACCACAAAGCCGAGAAATTTTCCTGAGGTTATACCAAAAGCACATTTCAAGGTGTTCATCTTCAAATTGCGTTGTCGATGTTTGTGGAATATGATTTCCAAATCAGCCATGTGATTAGAACGTTGTCTGATTTTAACAACCAAATCATCCACATAACATTCAACAAATTTACCTAAAATGGGTTTGAAGATATGGTGCATGGCACGTTGATATGTTGTGCCTGCATTTTTCAGTCCAAAGTGCATTACCCAATAGAAAATCACACCCTGAGGGGATCTGAAATCTATAGATTCTTCATCTTCTGGAGCCATTCGGATTTGATTATACCCAGATTATCCATCCATGAAAGAAAGTGATTCATATCCAGTTGTTTCATCAATTAAGAGTTTTGTGATCAGAAATGGAAAATCATCCTTGGGAAAATGCTGATTAAGATCTCATAAATCAATGAAAACTCTAATTTGTCCATCATTATTTTTCACAGGGACAATATTAGCCAACCATTTGGGATATTGAACTTCTCTGATGAAGTTAGCTTTGATAACCTTATCCACATCAACTTAAATTTTGGAAGCATAAGTAGGGTGTGTTCTTGTAGCGTGTTGTTTGAATCCTCGATGTTCTTCTAGAAAACCCAAATGATGGGTAGAAACATCAGGATCATTCACTGAAATTTCTGTATAGTTTGAAGAAAATATATCTCGATTTTTCTTTAAAAATGAAATATACATTTCTTTCTCTTCAATATTCATGGCCCAACTAATTAAAGTGGGGCGTGGATCTTCTTTTGTTCCCATATTTATTTCTCTGATTTCATCCATAGTGGTAAAAATACCATCTTCTAATGTTGTAGGAGCATCCCTCAGTTCTTCCTCTTCTTCTTCAAAGCGTGTTATTTCTTCTGTTTCTACTTGCATAGTAGTTGATGAAACAAAATTTCCATGATAAAGAGAGATGTTAAAATTTGAACATCTTGAAGAAGAGGCTACCATTTCTGACCCTATTGATGATGAAGGGTCTTCCTTGGGTAATAAAGATGAGATAATGGATTGAGAATCAACAACATTGTTCATCTCTAACATTTCTATAACTTCTTCTGGCCTGGTTGATGAAGTATAGAATTGATGTATTTCACCGGATGAAATGAAGACATCTCCATTTGAGCTTTCATCATTGCTTGGTGAAAATTTCTCCCATGCGGAATGGCTTGATTGTCGTAATTGACATTATGAAAATTTCCATAAGAGTATTTGGCTTTGGGTCTATCTTGTCAATTTGACTAATTGGGAACACATAATATGTACTCACATGTATGAATGGGTTTACTAAAATCTTTTCCAAACCATATGGAGCATTAATTTTGGTAACCTCCTTTGTCGTAGATACCTCCTTTCCATCCATGTGATAGAATTATGCCTCAATGTATTGAGATTCACATGTATTGAATGGGGATTTATCACCATACAATGTCCCAATTTGACCATTGAAACAATATTTGAGACATTGATGGTTAATGAATGTATAGACTCATGTTGATGTAGCCAAGGTCTTCCAAGAAAAATGTTGAAGGCTATGTCATGATGAACAACCATGATATCTGAATTGGATACAAGGTCTCCAAACTGAGATCTGAGTGTGATCTCTCCCAGAGGTTCTTGTTCATTTTTATCATATCCTTGAAACATTAATGTAGAAGGAGATAAATCAGATTCGGTGAGGCCCAATCGACGAAGTGTACGAATAGGGATGAGGTTGACTCCTAAACCATTATCAATGAAAGCTCATCGTATGTCTACATCATTGACCATGCCAGATAAAAACAAAGGTCTAATATGTCCATACACAACATCACCTTCATTTTCATCTATAAAAGATATCATTGCAAGGAATTCTATGGGATCATTCTCTACAGGATAGACTTCAGCCGTAACAATTTCAGTTTCGAATTCTTGAGGACTTGACAAAGCCTCAATGAGTGCCTCTTGAAGATCCTTTGATAGATTCAAGGAATACATAATTGACAACTTGGCCGGTACTTGGGCCAAATGTTTCAATACATCATACTTTTGATCCAAAGATCTGTGTTTCCCAACATGAACATGTGGTTTTGCAGGTGCCATAAAAGTTGATGATTTGGAAGTAGATGCATCTTGTTTCAGTGTAGCAGTTGGAAATACTCATGGATTTGGAAGATTAGAATGACTAAGTCTATTTAATTGCTGAGAGGAAAAAGTTTTAACTTCTAACTGATCCTCCATAATAACGGTGCCAGGATAGAATCTGCAATGTGTGGAAGAACTTTCTTATTCTTGTTGAGCCCGCTGAAGAGCTCTGCCACGAGATTCTGCTGCATATACTGTTCTACCTGGGGTAGGATTGAAATAGTGGAATCTGGAATATCCCCATATTCCTCTGTATCCTAGACCTCTGTAACTCCCTTTAATTCCTATGTTTGATACAAGGAACTCAGGCTCATCAAGATCAAAACTGTGACTAGCATATGGATCTGTTAAGTGAATCATGTTAACAGAACCAAAGATCAACTCTTCATCTAATGACGACTCTTCCAGATTAGCCAATTTAGGTTGTGCTGTTTGGTGGGGTGGTTCCAATGGAATTGAAGTAGATGACATAAAATCTATCAGATTCAAAGACAACTTGGGATTTGACACGATCTCATCTTATTCTAAGTGCTCTTCTTTCTTTGAATTATGCCGCTTCTTTGAGTATTTTCCTTCTGATAAAGGGGGTGTTGTTGTGGCATTCATAGCAGAAAACACAATTGGTTTCTTCACTTGAATTTATATAATGGAATGTGTTCGGTTGATCATTTTCTTGACCATCCAATCATCATATTTCTTCACATTTTTTCTTTTATCTTCATGCCACTCGGCTTCTTCCTCTAGATCGGTAGTAGTAACACATGCTACATGGGATGAAGAACCTTCCAGCTTGACTTGTCCCAAGTCCACCATCTTTTGAAGGAGATCTTTGATGACAAAACAATCCTGAATGGGATTCCCCAACATCTGATGAAATTGGAAATAGTTGGGATGGTCTTTATCTCCTTCCATGTTTGGCCTTTTAGGCCTTGTAAACTAAACCAAATTATTTTCCTGATCCAAAATGAAGTAAAAAAAACATGTTCATTTTAGAAAGAATAAAATTTGTTCTTCAACTCCTCAAATTGATTCCGTCTTTGATCTCTCTCATAATCTTGATGAAACGACCTCTCTTGCTGATGCTCAAGAGGTGGACCCCTTCTATAAGATAATGTTTTTGAAGTGGAAGCAGGTACAAATGCTTTTTTTATTATAACTTGAGTGGTTTCTTCTCTCCCCATTCTCCTTCCTAGAGTTGATGGAATTAACCCAGTTTTATCCTTAGTCTTGGTAAGAGTGTGGTAAATCTGTTGAGAGATTGAAGTAAGGTCTTGAAACCCTCCTGTGTATTTCACAGGGATCAACGGTGTGTGTAATTCAACATGCAAATTTTCCACATAGATTGGAAACAATTATTCTTGAGGGAGTGCTAAGCTTAAGGAATATGTTAATACCTTCTAGAGAGCAATAAAATCCTAAACTCTTTCATTCACCCTTTTCTTACCATTTGTAAGATCAATAACTGTTGTCTTTGGAAACATTGAGCTGAATTGAAGAAGGAATCGTTGACGGAGATCTTCCCACCAGGTAATTGACCG
The DNA here is from genome assembly GCA_963277665.1 of Viscum album. Classification (NCBI taxonomy): domain Eukaryota; kingdom Viridiplantae; phylum Streptophyta; class Magnoliopsida; order Santalales; family Viscaceae; genus Viscum; species Viscum album. The sequence continues at coordinate 1,044,881,510 of OY728126.1, read as the reverse complement.
AGATTGCAAGCTTGTATACCAGATAAAAGTACGCCCTTCTAATTAATGTACAAAACACCTGAGCATAACTGCTTCTTGTTGTTGAGGAGTTCCCATCATAGGATCACATCAAGAAACTAAATGTGTTAACTGTTGTTCTTGGTCTCCCAAACCATTAAAAATTGGGTATGTGGTACTTGAAAAATTTGATGGGGGAGGAATTGAATCCTTCCATTCAGGGTAAGCTCTTTTCTCTAGTTGAATTTGTGAACGGTTTCCCTCCATAGGTTCTAACCAAGATGTTAATGACTCAATGGTAGTCATTAACTTTCGAGAAACATCTGGTTGAGCTTTGACCTGAGCAGGTGCAATAACTGGATCTTGGATAGGTGTGGTGACTGGTACTGCAACTGATCGTAGCACTACCGATTTTTTTTGTGCATGACCCATAAGATTATACCTATGAAGATGTACTGGTAATGGAGGATATTCTTGAGCCATCTCAGTAGCTGCAATAAATTCCCTTGACTGACTAACTCTAGCATGCTTTTGAGGATGACTACCTTGAAGTAGTTCTGCATTCAACCACCTTAATTACTTCATTTCTTCCTCTTGTCGTGTGAACCTTTTCTCTAGTGGGAGTGATTGGCCTTCTCCATAGGAAGGGTGTAATGTAACCTTATTCGTTCCTCTACATTTTTTTGGATGCCTTTCAGAGAGGGGGGAGTTGGTTATTTGAAGGAATTCCCAGATTTTGGGTAAGCCTTTGATTTCGTGTACGCACACCTTCTTCATTTTCCTTTGTGTGTAAGGCCTCTGGAGTAGGAACTTCTTTATATGATCCCTCTAAATGAGCCTCATGTTATGGAGGATCAGAAACAATGGAATTCATGACATTTATCGATGCATAACGCATTGCATCTCTTCTATCAGAATTTCTGTGATGTTGTCTTCTTTCATGTCCTTGAGGAGACATTGCCTTTTCTCAAGTTGATCCCTCAGGATCATCTTGACGAAACATTATTTGGAGGGAATCTATTGATAATTTGGCTCTGCATTTTTCTTCTGGATTCTTCGCTAAACGAGGGAAGACTGACTTTCGCTGACAAAGAGATTGTGGATTTGAGAAAGTCCCCAGTCTGGTGGACTGGGGCTATTCCTACAATTCATTCTCAACTCCTCAAATAATATTTATTGATTCTGTGGATTGGATTAAAATAGTCCCTAGTCTAGAAAGATGGGGTTGTTCATGAGCTACTACATCTAAGACTTTCTTAAAATATATCTTGATTTGGCAGACATTAGTCTGGAAATTGGCTGGATGCATTAACACAAATCCTCTCAAATCACATGGGACAAATGAAAGTGGATGATTTCTTACACATCTGTCACCTGATGATGTGCCCGCTCTAAATGAGAATCCTGTTTGATATTATCATTTTCCTAATGCAAGAGTAATTCGACATCTTTTTCTTTTTATGCCTGACTTTGGGAAGAACTAGTTGAGGCATGTTCTTGATAAATCCTTTGATTACAAAAAACCAATTGGTTGTGGCCGTCCATGGGCAATAACATTGCATGAGACCAGTTTATGTGGGCTTTGTTGACTGGAGAGTACAGTGAAATGCAGTGCTCCATGAACACCCCATCCCCTGATATGAATACCAGATGGTTCATTTGCAATTAACTAGTGCAATATTTTTAGTGCGCCAAGGCATGAACGCAGAAGGGCTCTTTGCTTCTTTTCAACCTTCGGATATCGGAAAACTGAGAGAGATGCCAAATCAATTAGATATTGTAACCCTTCTATTATATTGAAATGATTTTTATATCCATCATAAGATAATATTTTTCTTTTTCAAGTGAAAAAGTGTTTTCCAGATTTTGACACTAATATCGTGAATAAAATATTCCGTTAACATTTCTTAAATATCATTCTGAGAGTCATCCAAAGGCCAAAACATGACTAGTACTTCACCTTTCATCATTTGTTTTCCCATATTCAGAATTTCCTCTTTATCATTCGATGACGATTCTTCCCCCAGATTAGACCAGAGCTGGGGATTCCTTGTTGCTTCATTAGATTCAACAATATTGGTAGAGAATTAACTTTTCAAACTAGAAGATGAATTCTCCAGGGGTGGTTCGGATCATGACATACACCCCGGGCTATCATCTGACTGAGAAAGTCTTTCACCTGCTAGCGGTAAAGCATCAGACATGACTGAATTCACATTTTCAAGTGCCTCAAGATAAGAGGGCTTTCTCATTACTGCATTCTCTTCTGAAGAATTTTCTAGGCAATGCAAATTACAACTATGCAGAGGAATTTTGCAGATTAATTTATCATCACGGGGAGGACCATAGTGGTGGGTTATAGCAAAAGATGAAAACTTTTTCTCCTTGATCTTATGTCCACACAGAGGGTTCTCATGGCTCTCATCTGAATATGATATTTTGAGATAGACCGAAATGTCATGAATCAAACCATCATGAGGAAGTGTCTGATGAAGACCTTCAGAATCATTGTTCCCACTATTGGGAAATGAGAGTGTAGAATATTGAGTTGCAAGAGACAATTTTCTGAGGTCTTCAAGAACTCCAGCATTGAGCAAGGCCTTATTACAGATTGGATCTTGATTTCATGACTGTGTCGGGTGATACTTTTTCTTAGAAACGTTTTTATTCACTTTGAAAACCACTTGTTGACAAAAGTGGTAATTATGGCCAGATGTATGTTCCTTCTCAGGAGAAATAGTTAGGTTAGGCTGATTATCTCTATTCAAATCGGGTGTATGTTCCTGACTTGATTGTCAGTATGACATGGGGGAGTATGCCCCACAACCCTCTTGGACTAGAACAGAGGTTTGAATCTGTTCTGGAGTGATATGTTGATGTGTCACTCCACTGATAGGGATGGATTTGTATTTCCTTCCCTATGATGGTGCTGAAATTGTTATAATATTCTGACATGCATCCAGAATATGAGCAGAGATTTTTTTCTTCTCTTTCGCCATTGTAAGAATGTTCTTGGTGACTTCAGCTTCCGGAATGAGAATATACATCCATTTCATGATTGGAGTATGTGTGTATTCCTACTCTTGTCCACCTTTTCCGGTCAGTGAATTCTGACAGTACTCATGTGTGGGGGCAGAGAGTTGAGTCTACTCCAAATTTGTCATCGGAGCTTTCTGACTGACTTCTCCGGGTGCTACCAAACAAGAATGTTGGTAGGCTTGATGAACATTGGCAGGTGTATGTTCCTGCTATGTATTCTTCTTCAGGTATGGTTTACGGCATTCCTTCAATACTGGTAGACGATACTGTTGACAGAATTATTGATTATAAACAAGTGTATGTCTCTGCTTATCAGTTGCCACCATATTAAATTGGAGCACATATTTGGGTGAAGTTAAATGATCCTACTAACAAGAAAATGAGTTATAAATAGGTGTATATGCCTACTTATAATACTCCGCTAGAATTTCTTGGTGGGATTGATGCGTTACTGCCAGACGAGTCTGCTGGGTAGTAACATATGGACGGGTGGGTGTTTATGTCGGCTCGTTGTTTGCCATAAAGTTGGATTTATGCACTTATCTGGAGGGGGAATAAGAAATAACCTACTCCCTGATGACTATATTTCACCTCTGGAAGTTCTTCTTTCATGCTTGGGTCTGAGAAACCTGAGCCGAACCCCAAAAGGTGGTACCATCATCATGTTGAGGGCGCACTGCCGCATGAGTCTGGTAAAGATTGTTGATGGGAGCCCTCTGGAAGGACTCCTGTCTCCTTGAATTAATGCCTTGAGTGACTTTCTCATTCACCTACCAATAATATGGGAGGGACTTGTGATTGCGTTCTGGGGATAACGACCCGAAACGGTTGGATATGGTGGTTGGCACCACCTGCTTCTTGATTGTTGTTCGTCGCTGTCTAAAAAACCAAGGTGAATTATTGACTTGGAGGGCTTTTCAAGCTCCCTCCAGATTCAGAATGGTACCATATTGATGGTATTCCTTAACCAGTGCATTTGACACCCATCCTTGAAGATGCTGAGTAGGTGATGTCGTCCTCAAAGTGGACGAGGATCCAATAGGAGTAGCGGCAGAGGCATTCGCCGGTGTGAACTTTCGGGAAGCCATTTCTGTAACACAGAAAAATCTAGGAAACGCGTGCCTTTTTGATAAAATATACATAATCAAGATATGTTCGTCCACTACATCTTTTGGATGGGAACATATATTATTGATTGATTTGTTGGTCCTCACATTGAGTTAAATTTGTGCCTAACAAATAAGTAAATCATCATTTAAAACGGTTTAGGATTAATGTCGGGTTCACCATTTTTTTCTTATGGAAATGGGGATGACCTTGATTGTTTAATGTTCAAACATTCCAATCGGTTTCTAATAGGTTTATTTGTAGAACTAGAAACATACAATGATTCTATATTAATTTGGACCTACATTCCAAAGGTAGGTGATCATTAGTTATGGACTGATGAGGCTTAAGAATTTTCATTTGTCAAGAGGATGGGAAGTCGGACTCATTACATATTTTATAGGAGAATTATTCTCTACTCCGGGACAATCTTATAGATTTGAGATATTTTCATGAATCCTTATTAAAATACCAAGTGTGAAAATGATATTTTCTTTATATCTGAAAATCAAATATTGATATGTATGAAATATAGAGAATATTTTATATGCATTTGAGTTTCTTCATCGATAGAGAATCATCAATATTTATTAGATATTCTTAGTCAATGGTATCCTTCAACACATAATATTTAAATATCTTGGACATTATGATAACCATACTGTTTTTGAAGCCACTCAGTGGGTTACATGAAGTTTTTTTTAATTCAGAAGGATAGGAATTATTTCAGAGTTGGGATCATAACCGCAGATGGGCTACCTACGTATCCTTGTTAAAAATGGATTCAGAACCCACGTAGTTAGAGTTAAGTAGTATGAGGTCTATGCTTGATTGATGGCCCAAATAAATAAGTCATAATTACTTTTACGCTCTAATATCGCGTGAGTCATGTTGAGTGTGAGAAACAAGAGGAATCAGTAAAACCTGACGATTGTTCCATGAAATATCTAATCATAAAAAATAATGTGGGGATTATGTATGTATGACTGCCCAAGATAGATAAGGATTGGGATTTACTTCAGGGAAGAAACTCGAGAACAAGGTCCATAATGATATATGTTATTTATGGATATTTGGATACTCAACTTAGGGATTAATTTTGAGAAGGATGCCCAAATTAGAAGAAAATTATGACTGGGTCTTACTCCTAAAAAGGAGGCCCTGGTTAGAAGAAAATTATGATTGTGGCTTACTCCTGAGAAGGAGGACTAGGTTAAGGGAACTTGAGACGTGGGGCTTATTACTGAGAAGGAGGCCCATGTTAAGGAAAATTATGATTGGGGATTACTCCTAATGAGGATTCCCATATTCAGTGGATTTTAGATTTAGGGCTTATTCTTATGAAGGAGGCCCAAGGTAGAAGAAATTAAGCCTGGGGCTTACTCCTGAAAAAGAGGCCCAGGTTAAGGGGAATTGATATTTGGGGCTTACTCTTGAAAATGAGGCCCAAGTTAAGAGAAAATATTATTGGGTCTTACCTCTAAGGAGGATGCCCAGATTAGGGAACTTGGGGATTACTCTTATGGAGGATGTCAAGGTTAAAGATCTTCCGACTAGGGCTTACTCCTAAAAAGTAGGAACAAGTTAGGGAACTTGAAACATGGGGCTTACTCTTGAGAAGGAGGACCAGGTTAGAGGAAAATTATGACTTGGGCTTACTCCTAAGTAGGATACCCCGATTAAATATCATCTCATCTTAAAGGATGAGGTTGAATGACTGAAATCTATAACTTTAGTTAAATATATTAATGTAAATCATGAGGTTTTGAGAGATGTTCCACAGAATTCCTTTCAGATAAGGAAACCAACAAAGGAACCATGCCGAAAATGGCTTTGAAGAGGGTTTTGAAGGATAAATCTTGAATAGGAGAGGGCGATTTGAAGAAAAGAGTTGAATAGGCAGGAGGGCACCCAAAAAGAGGCAGGTGTGCAAGTACTGTTTGGGTGCGCAAGTCTGGTTCGCGCAAGTATACTTGTGCGACACAGGTGTACTTGGGAAAAATTTAACCAATAGGGTAATACATGGGCGAGATTTGGCTCCAGCCCTTAGTATTATACCTAACGGCTTCCAAAAGGGTGGCACACAAGTTCTGTTGAAGGGATACTGTGGTGCGCAAGTGTCCTCATTTCCCTTAAGGGTTAGACAATTAGGTGTGCATGTGTTGATGAATTTCAACACTTAGGCCTTATTCCACCTCTTTAGATCTTCCATTCTTGGTAAGAAATTCCCTTAGAATTGTTTGGAAGACTTCAAGTAGAGACTAGGGTGTTGAGAGCTTAAATATGACTTTTTGATTTTTCGTCCTCACAATGGAGGGTGCACAAGCGACATTTATAGGCCATTGAATACCTTGACCCAAAATAGAATATGGTGCGCAATCCACTTGCGTTCCATATATGGGTTGCGCAAGTGTACTTGCACGACCCATGCTTAAAGAAATCCTTGTTCATGCCTTTGTCAAATTTTTATGTTCTTCAAAGGATGAATGTATTTGGGCTTAATGTATTCCACCTTTTCATTCATTTAGACTCTATGACAGAAAGGAGTGTCAACAATATTACTCCACATCATATATATTTTGATTCATCATTAATCATTCCTTTCAAATTAGAGGCATCCATTCCATATCATTGTAAACTAATCTATGGGAATTAAATCATTATAAGAAAACTTCACGATTTTCACTCTAATAATAAAATTCACATCATAGTCTAGGATTGAAATATCTTCATTCATAAAATGAATTGTGTTAGAATCTTGTAATTATATACTATGTATATCTAGGATGATTTACATTTTTCAATTCAAGAATGTCTAATAAACCTAATAAAATTAAAAAAATCCAACATCATTTTTATCTTTATATAATTTCCTATATGTCTTCTACAAAAATAATGGTTACACCAAGTAAATTATGAATGATTTCCAAGGGAAAAGATACCTTCCAAATAACCAAGCCATTTTATGATTTGTTGTGGCTCTCTTCATGATTTAATTATAGCTTTGAGTGTATGAATATATTTCTCAACACACCTCTTATTCTTCTATATGGGTATAAACCATGATGTGCATTAATTATGATCAAATTCATGGTTATAATAATCCTCAATAGGTTTTTCACATAAGAGTAATGCATGTATCAATACACCCAACCAATTGGTTGTTTATTAAAAATTTATGGAGTAATGGGAATATATGATAGAATCCCAAAACCATTGATATATTTATTTCCCATCACTATAAAAATATTATAGGACCACTCCCATTAAGATTAATTGAATCTGATTTTTGGTTAATATATATTGTCGATCAGTGCACTCAATGATTTTCAACCTAGTAGTTATAGACTCCAATATGGATTGGATGATCTATTATAGAGTCCATAAATTTCAGTTTCAATATAAAATGATGATTGGGTGAACATAATGTTATTCTTGTGGATAAAAAACACTAAATTTCCAAATCCTGTGATGCACTATTAGAATTTCATATATCCTTACAAGCCTCATTTCATTTTTATACTAATATTCTATGTTTGTATTAGTGAATTATTTATGTCCAAAAATATTCAGACCCCAATGTGATATTTTATTACTGTAGGTCCTTCTAAATAAGAATCCTAAATCATAATAAAGATTGGATCAAAATCTATATTAAATATCATGAACCAACAATCATTAAATAGTGAAATATAATGTTCAAAGATAATACATATATATACATGTAACGTCATCTTGGTGGGACACAATGTTCATTGTGGGATAAAATTTAATCCTCATATTAGACATTTTTCATTCTAATTAGATCTAGCTCTTGGGAATTCTATTTTTCAGTCCTTAATATCCAAAAACAATATTCTATTAGGGGAATATTATTATGGGGGTCGAAAATTATAATTTAAAAATAGTCAAGGATTTTCAATGGAGATTAAATATATTTCACTTGATGGAAACCTTATTTCATGAGAACCCATTCTTCATGAAGAAATATTTATTCTAAAAAAATTGAAAATTCATCTACAATTTTGTATAATTTATGACGTGGGTATGTCTAATTCTGATGATGGATAAACTCATTTTTTGTAATCAACCATGCTATAGAATATTAAATTATATGATTTAGTCCGTGAAACCAGAACATATTATTTTGGACATCACACTTTATATAACAATAAATTACATTGATTTAGAATAAATTTATAAGCAAACATAAGAATCTAAATGTATGTGCCTAATTTCACAGCCATAAATTCTTTTTTAATGGTTAGGGCTGAAGCCACATTTTATTATTAATAAAATGTCCTCTTTTTGACTGGGTATAGGGAGACCCATTACGTATCCCAAACTCCCAAGGTCATGTGTCCTGAATACTAGTCTTGAAAGCTGGGTTTTGGGCCAATAGGACCCTTTGGAAAATAGTACTACTACAGTTTTGGGCTGCTACAATTCCTATTATAGTACCTTACTCACCAAAAAGTCACCATAATACAATACCTCTACTCATATAGTACCTGCTATAGTACATTATCCTTTGGTGCTACAGAACCCATGAATTCCTCCCCTACTCAGATTTGATGTTGTTTCTTTTGGATGCCATGTAGGAGCCTCTACCACTTGGGTATATGCTTTTTGTCAACATAAACACTTATAAATACCATTTATGGTGATAAAATCAATGAAACCAGATTTATTTCTTTGAACCATAGACCATAATGATTATGAGTAAATAATTGTTTAAAAATAAGTATAACAACAAATTCATAATGGTAGTCAATTCAAGAAAAGTGAATGAAAAAACTATTGTAACATGATTAACATGACACATAATAGGACTTTGGAAGGATTACTGAACCTGAAATAATTATATAAAATACTGCATGAGTTAATAAGAATCTTCTCAAAGAGTTTTGATGAGCATGATCTCCCACTATGTTTGTCATAGTAATTTACTCAAGAGGGGCGGGGTGAATTTGGTAACTATAAAAATTTCAGTTAAAAGAATATTATTTTCAAAAGAAATGGTTTCCCCAAAAATATATATAGCCCTATTAATCAAGGTTATACTGTTATAAGAGTTTGAATTTTTGAAAAACTTTTAGAAGATTGATTAATTCTCAGTAATCTTAATTTTTATTATAAATATTAATTTTGATGCTATCCTACGAAGACAAATCAGTTACAACTTTTTCCCAAGACTAACTATCAAAGTGAAATTAGTGATTTCTGGATTATGCAATAAAGTGGTAAAACAGAGAACACTAAATTGAAACATCACAGCGGATATGAAACAAGTGGTTCAGTCTCAAACCAAGACCTAATCCACTCCACTTTTTGATCACTTTCCACCAAGCTATTTATATATATAAACTTTGATCCACACCCTGGATCGGGGTTAAAAACAGTACACATACTTTCCAGGTCACACAGGGACCTCTTCCACAGTTTTCATGGGTAAACAAAAAAAATAACCAGGACACACAGGGACCTCTTCTATAGTTTTCGTGGGTATACGGATGTATAAAGAGTTTTGTGTAAGGATTTATAAATCCTTCAGTTTAGAACATGAGTCAGTGTGCGTATGGAATATACATAGTACACACACTGCTCAAAAAGTAAGTAAAAGAATCACTGAGAGAGAGTAGATATGAATTTTGAATGCTCTAGTGATTTGAAGTGAAACTTCATACTCTATTGATAAAACAGAAATTCTTTTTATTCTTCTCTAGTTTTTTTCTTGAAAAACAGAGTGTCACGATTCATCTTGTGTTCTCCACGAGTGTTGATAATGCAAAAATGTTCTCAGGATTCTAGTGTACTTCATATGTTCTTCAACAGAGATGGATTTCATGCATGAGACAATTCTTTCTTTGAAAATATTGCAATATTTTATTCGGGGTCGTTCTCATAGGCTTGTTTTCCATTCAGTCTCGCGTTGTATTGCTCTTGGGAACACTTTTTTCTTTATCTTCGAATGCATGAGTTTTCGCCGATAGGTTCCATGTGTTTCATACCTCGTACATTATACTATGTCTATAAGGAAATATTCATTATGTCAGTTCATTAAAGGCATCAAATATGATAGTTAGAAATTAAATTGAAAGATGACAAAATAGTTTAAGAAACAGTGTCACAGTATGTTATGAAAACGATGTCTCCTTCACATGGTGTCTGAATGTCATGGTGTCTGAGCGTCACGGTGTCTTGTTCACGGTGTCTTTCTTCATGGTGTCTTATTCACGATGTCTTTTTCATGGTGTCTTGTTCACGGTGTATTTATTAATGGTGTCTAGCTTCATAGTGTCTGGATTCACTGTGTCTGGCTTCATGGTTTCTGGCTTACGGTGTATGACTTCACTGTGGCTGGCTTACGGTGTCTGGCTTCATGGTGTCTGTCTTACGGTGTCTAGCTAACATTGTCTTGTACTTAGGAAAACAATAGTATTCACACCTAAACAGATATATTCATGAAATGGATTGAGCTTAACCATTATAAAGAATGAGAGAACTTGAAATATAATTACTCATGATTGGATATAATTTAAGAGTTAACTAGGTTGAGTAAAATTTGTTATCACTAATGAGATATGTGATCATTAAAACATGATTAATAAATGAGGAGTCCAATAATCTCCCCTTTTCTGATGATCACAAATCATGTACAATTAAAGTGTATATTAGATGCAACTATAGAGAAAATAACAAATAGAAACATATCCCCCTTTTGGGATTATCAAAAAGTTAAAATAAGAGAGGGAAAACAGGGCACATTCCATTAAGATTAAACATTGTTGAGTAAAAATAAGGAGAAATACAAAAAACAATGGAATCCCTATTAGAAATGAGTAATCAATGGTCTTCTTCAGGGACTAGACTTATCTTTTCCTTTAGCAGCAGCTGAAGAGTAATCCATAGGGGCATTGTTTGATGTAGATAAAGAAAGAGTCGTGGTAGATAAAGAGGGTAAAGGGAGTCCTTGAATGACTAAGGGAGCCATGGTAGTAGTAGTAGAATATCTAGGTAGTTTTTGATCAAGAATCACTGGCCAGATCTGACTGAGAGCTTGGACAACAAACATTGTAGTTGAGGCTAGGGCATAGGTGAAGGTAGGAAACCCAGGTCTGAGAGGTGCAGCTATTGGAGAAACAATTGTTGTACTATGGACATGAAGATGATGTCTCCAGAGTTTTATGAAGTTTGAAATAATCTCTCCCCCATACTGTATGTTTTTTCAAAGTCATCTTTGTTTTCCATAAACTTGTTCAACAATCGGGTAAAATCGGTTAGCTTCTGGACATGGGTTTTGAAGGCTTAAGTCACAGGAGGAATTCACAGATTCTCTACAAGGTATTTGAACTGGTTGGTCATATCAGTCTTGGAGAAAATTTGGTTGAAATAGAAATCCTATTTCATATAAATCTCCTGCTGGGCATCATTTTCAATCATTGAGTGAATCTGTACAAGGTCAAGAAATCATTCACTAATCTTGACAACTTCATAGAAAAAAGCCACATTAAATCCACTGAAATAATTTTGAAGCTATTCTTTGACTATATATCTGATAAAAGTACTTTACAAGGAAGGTGTAGAGGGTTGACTAGTGGTATTAAAAGCTTTGATGGGTGTGGTCAGAGATTTGAGCTGATTTAGTACATTTTGAAGACAACCAGTGTACACATCAGTGAGTTTATTAAAGTTCACCACAAGATCTCTCATTTCCTTTAACATCTGTTTGTTCCATTCAACAATATTTTCATCGATGGATGCCAGATAAGGGTGAATATTAGACACAACATCTCGAGATATTTGAGAAACAGTGGGTTCTATAGGATTAGTACCAGGCTCTGATCTTGAATAAAGCTGTTTCTGCATGTCTTCAATCATGCTACTCAAGGTTGTAACATCATTAAGGAGCAACTTATTTTCAACTCGTACTTCTTGAATCTCATGGAGAATCTTTGGTTGTATTTTCCAAATGATCTTTTCCAATAATAGTGAGGCATCTCTCTCACTTAAATTTGTCACAGGACGAGGTTGGGAGTTCATAAGTTTCTCAACTACAGATAAGAGAGTATCTCAAAAATCCATCAAATCATCCTTACTGAAAAAGGATAGATGTTCAGAAAAAGGTTCAGGTGTAGGAATTGGTACAAGGACAGGTTTAGGTTCAGGTTCAGGTTCAGGTTCCTTCTCAGGTGTAATGTTTGTGAATGATTTCAACTGAAATAGGGGATAAATATATAGTCCGGTTTCAGTAACCTACTGAGACTCATTCACATCATAAAAACTAGAAAATTTGTATTGAGTGTCCACAAGAGTTGACCCAGTTAGATATGAGGCTTCACTAGACTCAAGATTTGGGGTTTTCTCCCGCTCAACAGGTGCCTCCTTCTCAGGACTAAGAGGCTCATGAGCTTGGTCTAAATCCACAGTTTCATATCTAAGTTCCACATTCATTTCTTGTCTAGAAAGTTGAAAGGCCATCTCTATCCTCTCTTCAGCAGAGGGTATTATTTTTGGGACATATTGTTCCATAGGGTGTTCTTCTAGATTCGCTTCTTGCACAACAGGGAGTTCTTCTACTATAGGACCTTCCATGACTTGCTGCTCAGATTCTGTGACAACTGATTCTCTTTCAGCCTCGAGTTGGATTTCCGTATTGACATTTTCTCTAGGGGTAGGAGATTATTCAACAAAGAACAACACGAGGAATAATAGTCCTTTCTTCCTCAACAATAATTTCTTCCCTATATGGTACTTCAACCTGTTCTTATTCTTCATCTGAATACTCAACAAGTTCATCTGGTTCCAAACCAGGATCAGAAATGTCTTTCGGCCTTAATGGATAATCCATAAAATGAAACTTCTCGTAAACCTTATTATTGTCTTCCTCAAATTCCTTTTTCCAAGGATTCCAGTTTATCTTCATTCTCTTGATGGTGGCTTTAGGGATACAGTACTCACAGTCCATAATCACTTCTTCATTAGGTCCAACCATGCCTTTTGCAATAAGCATGGCTGATATCAGCCGAGAGTAGAACAGAGAAGTGGACTTGGATGTAACATTGATCAACTCAAACATATGGTGAATGATGTACTTTCATAGGTTGACTTTGTGTCCATTTTTCATAAGGTGAATCAAAAACACATCTTGATATTTCAACACATAAATGTCTCTTTTTCTTCAACTAAACAGATTTTGAACAATCATAAATAGAAGTCTAGGTTCTCCATCCAGTTCAGCAGCGATGGCCCTTCTCTTGGTGCCATTTCCAGTTAAGGTTTTTTGAGCATCTTCAAGATCAAAGGAATCTGTTGAAGGTCGAGGTTCTCTCTGATAATCCTCAAATATAACTTCATGAGGTATCCTAAGGCATGCATCCCATAACCTCGATGATAAGGAGCATCTTTGGCACTTAATCCAGCTCCTCACAACATAACTTTTACCAGAATCAAAGGAGAACTGCACGTACTGGTAGAACTGAGCTGCTAACCTAGGATAGATGGGTCTATTCTCCCTTTAGAACCACTCTAACCACCCTTGTTGTTTTTACACATTCAAGACCCGAGAGTTTCTAGACAGAAGCCATTCGGGGAAGATTTCTTTCTCAAGTACAACACTTTTATTTACCAGATTCATATTTAAAGGTACTTCGAGTGTTAGCTTAGGTGAAATATTCTACTTCTTCAGGCTGCACTTCTTAGGTATCGATGATGAAGGATGTTTCATTCATGGAATCCACTGAAGGTTCGCGAGAGAGATAGAGAGGGTTTCAAGGTTGAAAGGGTTCAAAACGAGAGAATTTCTGAGTGAAGAACCAAGTAAAACTTATTTTTTTATCATTTAAGAATTCCAATCGTCACAAAAAAAATGCGGGAAGGTAAAAGAGGTGAAATAAAAATTACCATGATACGGGTTTAAAGAAAAAAAAATAAATAATTTTCATGACGAGACCTTGAGTGGTCGTTACGGTGAGACAGTGAATGGTCATCACGGTGAGCCAGTGAGTGGTCATCACTGTGAGCTAGTGAGTGGTCATCACTGTGATACAGTGAATGTCAGACCACAAGTACAAAGTGCTAACAATGAGACCATAATCATAAGAGACAATAACTGAGATTTTGTAATCATGAAACAATAAAAGAAACCAGAGAAAAATGTTGAACAGTAAGATATGTAAGATATCTATTTGATATTTATCATGCTACGATCATGTATGATTTAGTAAATTATCTCAGAATTTAATAGTATAGTGAATATATCAGCAAGTTGATATTCAGTACCAATGAATTCCAAGGTGATTAACCTTTTTGATAATGATCCCTCAAAAAGTGATGCCTTACATCAAAATGTTTTGTCCTAGAATGTGAAATAGTATTTTTTGAGATGGTAATAGCACTTTTGTTGTCACAATTTATTAATACATGTCTAAATTGATATCCATAATCTAGTAATGTGTGTTTCATCCACAAAGTTTGTGCACAACAACTTCCTGTAGCAATGTATTCTCCTTCTACAGTAGATAATGCAACATGATTTTGTTTCTTACTACACCATGATAATAGTGACTTACCTAAAAGGAAACATTTTCCATAGGTGATCTTTCTATATAACTTACAGCCACCAAAGTCAGCATCAGAATAACTTACTAGTTTAAGTGATTGTCTTTTGGGATAGAATAGTCATAGATTAGGTGAATTCTTGAGGTATTTGAAAATTATCTTTACAACATTTAAATGAGATTCTATAGGATTTTCTTGAAAACGAGCACACATACACACACTAAACATAATGTCTGGACGACTAGCAGTTAAGTAGTGTAATCTTCCAATCATTCCTCTATAAGTGGTTTGATAAACAGATTTTCCATTTCAACAAGATCCAACTTACAGGTGGTACTCATGGGAGTGTCACTAATTTTAGTGCTATTAAATCCAAAATTTATTAGAATATCTCTAGTGTATTTACTTTGATTTGAAACAATTCCATCATTATTTTGAAAATTTTGAAATCCAAGAGTGAATTTTAGTACTCCCTTTAAACTCATTCCAAATTCGTTTTTCATCATTTTAGAAAAATCAATACATAATGTATTTTTTGAAGATCCAAAAATAATATCATCTACATAGATTTGAACAACTAAAACATCATTAGAAATTCATTTTATAAATAGGTTAGGATCAGCTATTCCTTTTGTAAAACCATTGGAAATGAGAAAAGTACTCAATCTGGAATACCAAGCTCTTGGAGATTTATATAAACTAAATAAAGATTTTGATTATTTGAATATATGATTGGGAAAATGAGGATTTGTAAATCCATGGGGTTTTAAACAAAGACATCCTCAGCTATATAAAAATTTAAGAATGCACTCTTAACATCCATTTGACATAGTTTAAAATTTAGATGTGCAATATAAGAAAGCAGGATTCAGATGGCTTCAAGTCTGGCTACTGGAGAAAAGGTCTACTCATGGTCAATTCCTTCTTCTTGACTATAGCCTTGTGCAACTAATCTATCCTTGTTCTTAACTATATTTCCAAGTTCATCTTACTTATTTCTATAAACTCATTCAGTGCCTAGGATGAATGTGTCCTTGGGTCTTTAAACAAGTTTCCAAACACTGTTTCTTTCAAACTGATTAAGTTCTTCTTGCATATCCATTACCCAAAATTCATCATTGATGGCATCATCATTGTTTTTAGGTTCATTTTGTGACAAGAAGGCATGATGTTGAACCTAATTTCTTAGAGAATATTTAGTTTGTGTTTCTTTCTCTAAGTCTCCTACAATAGCAACAAAGGGACGGTTTTAAGGCTTCTAACCTTTCTAGAAAAAGAGGGACTAGTGATTTCAGATTTATCAACAGATTCAAGTTTATTATGACTTGATTGTAGAGAATTTCCTGAATTAGATGTTTTTACATATTTATTCACAGAGGAATTTGAGGATTTTGAATTGATGTTCAGATTTGATACATCATCTTCCTGATTTTCTTGGATGGTTCTAGGCTCATTTTGATCTATTTTTTCAAACTTGATATGAACAGATTCTTCCACACAATTAGTTCTCTTATTGAATATTCTATAAGCATTACTTAATATTGAGTAACCTAGAACAATTTCTTCATCACTTTTGGATACAAATTTGTCAAGATTATCGTTTGTGTTGAGAATAAATACTTTAAAACCAAAATCTCTTATGTAATTAACCTTAGGCTTCCTATTGTTCTAGAGTTCATATGGGGTATTTTTGAGAATTGGTCTAATCAAGATTCTATTGATTATATAGCATGATATATTAATATCTTCGACCCAAAAGTAAATAGGTAAGTCATATTCACTAAGCATTGTTCTTGCAATTTATTGCAGGGTTCTATTTCTTCTTTCTACAACACCATTCTATTGAGGTGTTCTAAGGGAAGTGAAATAGTGACTATATTCATTTTGTGAGAAAATAGATTGAAACTCTTGATTTTTAAACTCACGTCCATGGTCACTTTTTAAATATTTAATTTTACGGCCACTATGATTTTTTACAGACTTTTTATACATAGTAAAATAAGAGTTGTCTTCACTTTTTTGAGCCCTGAAGAAGGTCCAGGTATATCTAGAAAAATCATCTACCAGAACATAAACATAGTGCTTCTCATTTATACTAGAAACTCTAGATGGTCCAAAAAAATCCATGTGAATCAATTCGAGAGGTTGAGAAGAAGAGAATTATTTCTTTGTTTTAAAAGTGATTTTGTGTTTTTTCCCTTTTGACAAGGATTACACACTTTGTCATGTGGAAAACCATGTTTGGGTAAGTTTTTAACTAGGACCTTTCTAGTTATCTTTCTAAGGTAGTGAACATTACAGTGTCCTAGTCTCCTATTCTAGAGCCAAGATTCATTATGAAATACACATAAGCATGAATCATTTTGAGAAGCTAAGGAATCTAAATTAACAGAATAAAATTATGATTCTTTGATGCAGAAAATACTAATTCAACTTTATAATTAAAGACATTACATGAATCATTTTCATATTTAACATGATATCCATCATCACATAATTGTGAGATACTAAGAAGATTTTATTTTAAGCCATTAACAAACAATACATCAAAAATTAAAATCGAATCACAATTACCAATCTGGCCTAAGACAATTATTTTCCCTTTGGTGTTGTCACCAAATGTGACATATCCTCCATCTACGCTTATCAGGTTCTTGAAGCATGAGTAGTCTCCTATCATGTGCTTTGAACATCCACTGTCCAAGTACCATAGATTTTTCAGGATCTCTTTAAGCAAATTTCCTCTAACATGATCAAGCAAAGACAGATTTTGGTACCCATACAAGTTTGGGTCCAGTAACATTAGTAATAAGTGCTTTAGGTACCCATATTTTTCTCATAGGTTTCGTACACGTATTATGTATGGTATATAAAAAATAAAATGTATTGGGTCCACAAAAACATGAAATAGTAGAATATGTATCCTGACATGAGCTAGTTGAGTTGTGTCTAGAATTGGGAATAAAACTATTTGTCTTAGACATTGAAACAAAATTAGTTCTACCAAGGTTTCTTTTACCAGGTGGATAACCAATTCCATTATTGTATTTAGGGGCAATTTGATTTCGTAGCATTTAGGTAAGGGTATTTTTCCGATTAGTAAAATTTTATATGTCACTTTTAAATTGCTCATTAGTCATTTTTAATTCATTGTTTTCTTTGAGAAGTTGATAATTTTTATCATTTTAAGTAGTAAGTTTAGGTTTAACATTTGCAGTGAGAGAATGATGTTTCTTTAATGATTTATATTTATTTTTTAATTCATTTCATGTCTCTTCAAGAATGTGACAATATTCAAACATTTCTTCATTAGTCATATTTATAGAGTCAGTTTTCTGTTCATAATAGTATGAATTATGTGGAGAAGAGTTCAGAGTTACCTCAGATGTGTTTTTCATAAAACACATAATGTCTTTGTTAGCCTGTTCATTATGTGATGTATCTGAGTCGATTGAACTACCCTCCAAGGCACTCCAGGTTGCCTTCATTGCCTTTTTTTACTTCTTATCCTTATCATCATATTTCTTCTTATACTTGATCATTGGACAGTCAGCCTTTATATGTCCTTTTCACCAACATTCATAGTATACAATTTCATCAGTTTTTTCACTTCATTTCGATTCCTTTTCCAGTTTCCTTTTAGATCATACGTGCACATAAAGTTAGGCTTTCTGAAAAAGTTCTTCTTTCTGTAAAATTGTGTGAATCTTCTGGCCAGTTAAGCTATCTCCTCATCACTTTCAGTTGATGATTCTTCAGTGGTGGAACTTTCTACAGAAGCTTCTAGTTTCTATTTGTATTTGTACTTCGAGAAGGTGGTCTTGAATGCTAAGGTTTTGCTCTTTGGTTCATCCTCCTCTTCATTGTTGACTTTCATCTCTTCCTCATACATCATCAGTTTCCCAAGGTGTTCTTTTACAGGTATCTTTCTGATGTCTCATGATTCTCTAATAGAGATAGAGGATCCCCTCCATCTTTCAGGTAGACATCTAAGGATTATCATGATCTGTTCTTTGTCATTGACTTCTCTTCTAAGAGAAATCATTATGTTGACGATCTCATTGAACCTGATATACATGTCAGAAATAGTCTCATCAGGTATCATTTTAAAATTATAATATTTTATATTATGTATATTAATTCTCATTTCCTTTACACTAGATGTGCCTTCATTTGAGACAGAAAAGGTATCCCAAAATATCATGGGTAGTTTTACAAGCAAAAATCCAATTAAATTATTCATCTCCTAAAGAATAGTACAAAGCATTCATGTATTTGCAATTTTTATTGTATGAAAGTTTGGTAGGTTCATCCCATGTAATTCTATCAGTCACCGGAAGTTTGTAATCATCTATAATGGATGACCAAATTTCAAAACTCATACTCTCTAGATGCATTTTCATTTTAATTATCCATTGAGCATAGTTGGTTCCATTAAAGAATGGTGGTCTTTTGGTTGCAGCACCTTCCAATATTTTATCCATAATAACGTATTACTTTAAAAGAGCTTGGAATTTAGAATCAATATAAATTTACAGATCATTAAGGTAAAACTACAATGACAGTTCAGTAAGATGACATAGAGTCCTAATAAAACAACCTCTGATACCAAACGTTGGTCGGAGTAGTTTACTCAAGAGGTGAGGGGTGAATTGAGTAACAATAAAAATTTCTGTTAAAATAATATTATTTTCAAATGAAATGGTTTCCCCAAAAATAGATACAGCCCAGTTAATCAAGGTTATACTGTTATAAGAGTTTTACATTTTAAAAAACTTCTTAGAATATTGATTAAATCTCAGAAATATTATTTTGTATTATTAATATTACCTTTGATGTTATCCTACTAAAGAAGAATCAGCTATAACTTATTTCCAATACTAATTATCAAAGTGAAATTTGAGATTTCTGGATTATGCAATAAAGCAGTAAAACAGAGAATACTAAATTGAAACAGCACAACGGATATGAAACAAGTGGTTCAGTCTCAAGGTGAGACCTAATCCACTCTACATGGTGATCACCTGCCACCAACCCTTATATATATATATAAATTTTAATCCACACCCTTGATCGGGGTTAAAAACAGTACACAGACTGTCCAGGTCACACATGGACCTCTTCCACAGTTTTCATGTGTTATCAGAAGTATAAATAGTTTGGTGTAAGGATTTAGAAATCCTTCAGTTTAGAATAGGAGTCAGTGTGTTTATTGAATATATAGAGTACACACACTTCTCAAAAAGTATGTAAAATAATCACTATGATAGAGTAGATATGAGTTTAGAATACTCTAGTGATTTAAAGTGTAGCTCTGGACTCTTTTGATAAAACAGAAATGCTTCTTAGTCCTTCTCTGGTTATTGTCTTGAAAAACAGAGTGTCGCGATTCATCTTGTGTTCTTCATGAGTGTTGATAATGTGAAGATATTCTCTATATTCTAGTGTAATTCGTATGTTCTTCAGCAGAGTTGGATTGCATGAATGAGACAATTATTTCTTTGAAAATATTTCAATATATTCTTTGTGTTCGTGAACATAGGCTTGTTATTCATTCAGTATCATGCTATATTTCTCTTGGTCACTCTTCGCTCTTTATCATCGAAGGCATGAGTTCTAGCCGACAGGTTCCATGTGTTTCATACCTCGTACGTCATACTATGTCTACTAAGAAATATTCATTATGCCATTGGATTAAAGGCATCCAATATTTCCGCTAGAAATTAAATTGAAAGACGAAAAAATTGTTTAAGAAACAGTGTCACAGTATGTTATGAAAACGATGTCTCCTTCAAACGGTTTTTGAGTGTCATGGTGTCTGATTGTCACAGTGTATGAGTGTGACAGTGTCTGAGTAAAACGTTGTCTTGTTCATGGTTTCTTTCTTCATGGTGTCTTGTTAAAGGTGTCTTGCTTCACAGTGTCTTGTTCACGGTGTCTTGATTCATTGTGTCTGGAATCGCGTTTTCTTGATTAACGGTGTCTGGATTCACAATGTCTAACTTATGGTGTCTGGCTTCATGGTGTCTAGCTTACGGTGTCTTGATTCACGATATCTGGCTTACGGTGTCTTGTACTTAGGAAAACAACTATATTCAAACTAAAACAGTGATATGCATGAAATGGATTGAGCTTAACCATTATAAAGCATGAGAGAACATGAAACATAAATACAAATGATTTTATGTAATTTAGGAGTTAACTAGGTTCAAAAATATTTGAGATCATTATTGATATTTTTGATCATTAAAACATGATTAACATAAGAGGAGTCCAACACACCCAATATACCAATTCTCATTCTATGATGCCTTTGTTAATTTACTAGTGATTTCTAAAATTTCTAATATATGCCCACCCTGAATCAATAACCTTATTTTCCGTATGGTGTGACTAATGAATGAGAGATTATTATTAGAAAAAGTCACCATACGAATTAACATAACAAG
This sequence comes from Viscum album, assembly GCA_963277665.1. Lineage (NCBI taxonomy): Eukaryota > Viridiplantae > Streptophyta > Magnoliopsida > Santalales > Viscaceae > Viscum > Viscum album. Next base: position 1,044,860,358 of record OY728126.1, on the reverse strand, counting down.
TGTAAAGGGATTTTTACTAGATTCATTAAGATAGTAACATGGTAGCCGATATCCCTACAAGTATTGATATAATATAGATGAGTTTTAAATATGTATAAAAATATACGTAATCAATGATTAATGGATAATGATCTTGTACATAATTAATTTTATATCATCATCTTTATAATGTGTTGTTTTAATAAAAATCAATGCAAAAAATTATAATTACGATGGACTTAGAGATATCATCATAAAATATTGCATATCCCATTGTATTAATTTTGATATGAAAAAAAACCCACCATCTACAAGATATAATGTATTGTTCAACAAATAAACCCAATTAATAAAGGAATTATAAATTATTATAACACCTCCTCATGTATTTTCTTCACAATGTTAACAATTTATCTGTAACAAAAAAATGGGGAACTATTCAAAATACACAATAAAAATACTTGATGTTTCAATAATTGAATTTATCAATGTTTTCCTATGGATACATGGACAACGTCCACCGTGTGGTAAAAAATTTGGTCTACAATACCTTTCAAACCCAATATATACCTCATTAAAAATTTAATATGAATTCAAACAACTTTATGGTATGAAATAATGATTATTTAATGGACAGATATAATGAAGATGGTAAATATTAAAAAATTCTTTGGAAAATATTATTTTATCTTTTAATTGATTATATATATATATTAATGATGATAATTTAAAATGAGATAGGAATAAAAATAAATGATGTTAATCTAGGAAAAAAATATTCCTATAAAATTATTATTTTAAATAATAGTAATCAATAAATTATATTATATAAAAATTGACTTCAAAATACATCATAAAATAATAAAAATATTTCTTAATGTATTTTAAAAAATTTAGATAAAATCATTAAATAATTGAGAATTAAAAAGGGGGTAAATATGAGCAGGGTCAATAATAAAATTTGGAAATAACATGTTTGAAATATTATAGTATTTTCATCTAGAGTGGAATGGAAATAATCTACATTTTTTATAGATAAATGAAAAATAAATAGTCATTATATATTAAATAAATGTCATATAAGATATTAATAGTATATCATATATGAAAAATCACATCAAAGAATGAAAATATCTATTGGAATCTAAGAAGATAGAGAGATTATCTTTTAATAATGGTGTGAGGTTTTAGATTAACATCATGTTCAATTAATCTTTACATTGAATAATGAATATATATCCTATAATATAATATTTAATTGAAATATTATATGTTAAAAGGACAACAAATACAATAATTAAAATATACTGGAAAAGTAGATAGAATTTCTAAAAAATATATAATATAGAAATATAAATTTATTGATCTACATTATGCGGAATCCATTAGAAATAAATATTCTAAATAAGATACCAACATAAAAATACCAATTAAATACCATATGATAGGAAACCATATAATTAAAATGTAATGATTAATAATTGACTCTCGAAAAATATAAGTCATGTAGAATCTAAATTATGAAGAGAGATGAAGAGAACACACTTATTAAAAATGTTTACATCCTCAAATTCTATATATATACATGTATTATCATTATTTTTTCTTAAAAAGCATTTTTTAATTTTTTGACGAAAATAAACTATTTTCTAAAAAATGATTCTTAGAGTAACATAGTTACACCTTTTAATTAGTTGACGTTGTTATAAATTATTGTTTATGAAAATCAATTTTGGGATTTTCATTACTCTTCTATAAAAACATTTAATATTAATATAGATACATTGGAAAATAAACATGAATTTTATTGATGAAAACAACAGAAATAATATGATTATGGATTTATAATGTTAAATCACATTTATACACATCGATGAAACTATAATAGTAAATTACATTATACCATACCATTACCTTATGAAAACATCATTAAATCACAACCAGAAGTCCTAATTACAATCAATAAAAAAGATGGATAACATACTTATAAATATCCTAAATAAATTAAATACATTATAAGGATGAAAAAGATGTTACATATTTGTATTTAAAAATAAATTTAATCTCATGTTGAACCCTATAAATTTTATTTTATTCTTAAACCAAATTCCAATAATCAAAAAACTAATTATTCATTACAACACATTTGATGTTGTAGGGAAATGATTATTATGGTTTCCATTATCAAGTTAAATAATACCAACATGTATCTCAGTAGGATATGTGTTGTGGATAATACTTCATAACCTCTAGTATGTCACCACATTCCAAACAATAATATATCAGATAACAAAGTGTATTGATTCTTAAAATCTATTTCAAGGAACAATAATTTTAAAATCGGATGAAACTCACAAAATATTGAGAATGTATCATTCATGTTGACCAATGTATGATCATCGAGAAACAATACGTGTGTGTTCAGTATATTTTGTGAATGTAGTCTGAGGGGATTCATGAAGAGTTACACTAAAAACACTCCATAACTATATCCATATCGAAACATGTGTAATCTGACATGACTGATGCTAAACAATTCATAAATAGTGTAATAATGTATTTATTTAAATTAAAATCTCATAAAAATATTAAATCTTGAGGTATATAATGATTATTCCCTTGGATAATATATACATTAACATATTATTTTGGAACACTTGTGAAATTTCTCCACATTTTTTTCCATTATACCCTTTTCTAGATACCTCACACTAAATAATCATATTTATAACAAGAGAAATATATAGATAATAAAGGGTTTTGCTCCACTACTCAGAAAGGAAAAAATAAACATCATAAGCCATTCGATCATAAACATGAAGGGGGATAGTTGTAATATATAGATAGGTTTTTATAATATCCTCATACTATGTATGTAAAAATAAAATCAAGATAGAGAATTATAAGATTTGTATAATATCATTAAGGAAGCATATAATATAGGGAATGTCTCAAAAACATATCAATAATCCTAAAACATGTGAGAAATATATAAATGTGTAGAATAATTCATAAATAATTTATGAACTCTAAAACATTTAAATTCTAGGAATGAAAAGAAAATTGTCAAATTGTGGTCACTTGATAAAAATAATTGAATTGTTCCATTAAATTATCTGCATTAATTCATAACATGATAATGTTTAAAATGCATAATATCCATCGGAACATGGAAACTTATGTTAGAAAACTCATTTTCACTATACATATGTGAAAAAAAGTTATTTCCACACTAATAATTTTTAGAAACCCCACCATTCAATTTTTATAGGAACTATTCTATTATGTTGATACATTAATATCCAATGATATATAAGCTTTTATAAATCCACAGGAAGTTGGAATAGGACCCAGGAATACATAATATATACATTTGTGTACCACTTTAATTCAAACATCATCAGATCATAAATCTCCCATAAAAAAGTATGGGTTTCATAAAAAATAAAGTCATATGGACTTAATAAATCACAAGATATCAAAATCACATTTCCCTAAATTTTTCACAACATAAAAACATATAAATAAGGAATAAAACAAAACTACAAGGGAGAAAAACCTTATAAGAAAAAAGAATGTGTTAATAAAAATCATTGACATAAAATTTTTAAACAATTTTTACAAAAAAATATTTTTATATTACCTTCATAAAAACATTTTTTGAAGGGAATTATAATAATTTTTAAAAACTATAATATATTTTGGTCTAAATAATGGATCAATGATATGAAACAGGGTTTAAAATAAGAAAAGTAAAGATATATTGAAAATATTTACCATTTAAGAGAATTATAAATAATGGATGATTGAAGAAAAAACAAAATTTCTATCACGATAAAATGTGTAGTTTATGATAAATAATTTTATTAATAATGGATTGAATAAAAAATATTAATAATTTGAGAAACAACTTGTTTAAATACATAATAATTAAATTATAGTAATAGAAATAATATTTAAAATTTAATAATGATAATAAAAATATAGATGGAGATACAAATTTTATATTTTACCTTAGGTAATGAAAAATAGTAACGGGATATAAAAAAATTTCAACATATAAGGGAAATCTTTTCAAATAACTTGAAAATTTAATGACAAAAAAAATATCAATTGAACATTATAATCTACTATGAAAAATAATTTTATGTGAATAATTATTTCCATATATAATTTGTTAGAATAAATACTGCAATAATTAGAGTTTATAATAGATCAATATTGAAAAATAATATACAATGATGAGTGAATATGACTTAAGGCAATGAATTGTGTAATGAAAAACCCCTTCTTAATTTAGTAATTTTTGTATAAAAAATCACTAAATAATTAAAAATCACATTATTATATAATTAACCTGGAATAAATCATGGAGTATTTAAAAATATATTGTTTTAGTGTATATAAATCATAATAATTATTAATTAGTTTGTAAAATAAGGACATATCTCAATAATGATAAGTATAGACAAAACCTGTACATCTGCATTATCATTTGAATTTTTAACCCATGGATAATGAACATGTATTAAAAATTTTGAGATAATAAAATATAATTAAATAAGGATACACTTTTTTAATTGGAGATTATTTAAATCATCAAGAATCAATCATGATTTATATAATAATCTTGTTGCAAATAATTTGAAATTTATATAAAGAAACTCTTACATTGTTTCTATTCATAAATAGATGTGCTGAAACATCCTCTAAAAAATATAAATATCCAAATATAAATTTTTATATCCATATTAATACATATTTCATTAATTCCCATTTCTAATAATTATATAAATATATATTAACTAGTTCCTTCCTCCTTCCCCACATTAGTTGTTAATAGTTTTTAGGGCTTGTAGTAGTTTCATAATTTCAATTCAAATGTTCTATAATCATAAAAATAAATTAATTTTAATCTGAATAATTTTTTTAATTTATCTCATATAATTATTTTCTAGTATTAAATTTAATTCCTTATATACTACAATATTTAACTTAGATGTTGACATCAACAAAAAATATTTTTTGAGGATTTTCATTCTAGGAAATGTGTTTTATAAATATTTAGTTTAACATTGATTGTTACATTTTATAAAAAATAAAAACTAATTATTTATATATTTTTTCAAATTATACAATAGAATATGTTTTTATAATCAATCATGATATAATTTCATTGCATTATTGATGTCTATTTTCAATATGTACCAATCATGAACACACGTTAACTCGGTTGAGGTGTATGATTAAAGATGTATATCTATTGGAATTATATATTAATAACAACAGTATAATGATGATATTAAAAAATTATGATATTTAATTTTTTAGAATATGTTGGAAATAGAATGATAAACTAAAAGAAAATGTAAAAAGAATGATTTTTTATGGAGGCAGTACTCCGCATGCTTTAGAACTAACTATTATGGCCTAGACCTCTCTGGTCTATTCCTTTGCAAAAATCTGGTGTCAAAGGTGTTCTGGGAGGTCAAGGTGGCTTATTCCCAAAACAATTCCAAATTTACAGTTCTGTGAATAGTACATCGGTAGCCTTAGGTGAACTGTGTCATCTTTTGCCTTAGGTGAATAATGCATTGGCAAAAGTAGGTGAATAGTGTCATCAATACCCTTAGGTGAATAGTTTCATTGGTAGCCTTAGGTGAACAATGTTATCGGTACCCATAGGTGAACAGTGTCATCAGTATCCTTAGGTAAATAGTGCATTGGTGGCCATAGGTGAACAATGCATCTGTAGCCTTAGGAGAACAGTGTCATTTGTAGCCTTTGGTGAACAATGTCATTTCTAACCTTAAGTGAACAGTGTATCGGTAGCCTTAGGCGAATAGTGTCATTAGTAGCCTTAGGTGAACAGTGAAATGGTGCCTTATGTGAACAGTGTCATCAGTAGTCTTAGGTGGACAGTGTCATCAGTAGCCTTAGGTGAAGAGTGTTATCAGTAGCTTTAGGTGAACAGTGCATTAGTAGCCTTATATGAAGAGTTACATCGTTAACCTTATGTGAACCGTGCAACAGTAACCTTAGGTGAACAACGCAATGATGCCTTATGTGAACAGTTTCATCGGTAGCCTTAGGTGAATAGTGAATCAATGACCTTATTCGAAAAGTTTCATAAGTAGACTAATGTGAAAAATTCAATGGTGAAGTTCCAACGGTAGCCAATTTTTTCATTTCCAAAATTTGAGTTCATGAACAGTGTTTCCAGAACGGTGAGGTTCCAACGGTAGCCTATATTTCATTTGCCAAATTTTGTGTTCATGAACAGCGTTTCTAGAACGTTGACGTTCCAAAAGTAGCTTATATTTCCATTTCCAAATTTTGAGTTTATGAACAGTGTTTCCAGAATGGGGAGGTATATGAACAATGTTTCATGAAAGGTGAGGTTTATGAATTGTTTTTTAAGAATGGAGAGGTTTATGAACAGTGTTCCAGAATGGTGAGGTTTATGAACAGTTTTTTCTAGAACGATGATTTTTATGTACAATGTTTCCGAAATGGTGAGTTTCCAACTACATCCTCTATTTTCTTTTCCCAAATTCGTGTTCATGAACATGATTCCAGCTTCCTACATTTTTGCCCCATTAACATTTCCTTTGATATAAAATGCATTTGAAGCCTCGTTTTAAGGGATCTAAGGACGATTCAATGGCCACAACTCATATAATAATTTTCCTTTGGCTCAGGATTCTCTTACATGGCCAAACCGTGTGGTTTAATGCAATCCGCTTTTAAGGGAATATTCAACATATCTTAAACAGATCCTCTATTAAATCTTCTAAAGGGACGAGATATCTTCCTCTGTAATTCATAATCCATTTTCTCAAGTGTGAGATGCTTGAACCATCCATTCCATCCCTTAGAAGTTCCACAATCAATCTTTACTCCTTGGATTGGTTCCCCTCTATTTCTGATTCAACCAAGTAGTATCGAACAATCTTTGATATAAGGTATGATCTATTATCAATCTTTTGGATTCATCTCCATTTATTTCTCCTTTCCCTTCTATGGAATTCAGTCACCATGTTCCTAATAGACTTTTCTTGGGTGTGACCGGTGTGGTGGTGTCTCTGCATCCTCAGGAGGACATAGTTGTCATAGGGGAGGAGATTGAAACTCATTGTGTGGATCATTCTCGTATTAAAAACGTCAAGAACCATTTGAGGTAGGAGATTCATTTCTTCACTTTTCTTTTACATGAAACTGTATAGTTAGCATTTTTTATTGTACAGAATCACAATGTAATTGACATAATAAATATTTTAACCAGTTAAATAAACTGATATCGATCATATGTTATTTCCACTTGTTTCACTAGAGAGTTTTTTATCCATTTTTACTTTTTTTATCTTATCATTTTGGATTGAAATTGTAAAAGAATGTAAAGCTGAAATCAATCGATAATTGTTTCGCTAAATATAAAGAGCAGGTAAATGGATCTATCTATTCTTGTTTCAATTTGATGTTAAACAAATTGGTTTAGTAAGCATGTATAATTATTTTTGATATCCTTTAGGTTAGGTTTCTCTATTTAGGAAACTATGAATAATAATTCTTTTAATCCATGATGGATTGATTTTTTGGTTTTTTGATAAAAGATAATTCTTTCTAGGGTTCTGGTTTACCCGCTTGATTGATTAAGGTCGAAGTGCCCAACTGATATGAAGTTTTTTTCTACTTCTTTTGTTGTGATGTGATCCTTGATGGCTGTTGTGATATGCGAGGGTAGGGAGGCCTACTAGTTGTCGTAGCAGTAGACACCTAGAGTGGCGAGATGCTTCGGTTTATGCATTTGGGTGTTGGGGAGGACACCAGAGATGATGAAATGGGATGGATGAGAATGTTTGGATTCTTGCTGATTCATATTTGTTATTTATCTGCATTACATTCTCCACTGATCAAGGCAGCTGGTCATTCTTACCCTTTTTCTAAAATGGGAAAAGATGCATGGGACATACCACGCGCTTTAAATGTTTATCTTCTCAAGGGAAGATGGGTCTATGCTCTTTCTTCAGGTGGAAAAGACTCAACGGGTAGTACATCTACTCACCATGTTGAACCCCCTTGTGTTAAGTAGATTAATTTTTTTTCTAGAATTCATGGGAATATGGGAAGGTAATGTTTTATATAAATAATTGTATAGATGATGTTAACCCATGGGTTCATGCTTGGTCAGGCATGATGCTGAGGTTGTAATTCGAAATCCTAATGGTCTATAGCTTTTATGCTAATGAAATATACTATACAAATTTTTAATGGTTAATTAATTAACTTAAGGTGAAACTGAAAAAAATGTAATCAAGTAAAAAATATCATTAAATGATTGTGGTATTATAGGATACATAGTATTAGAAGTGGCATCCAGGAGTCCGAGAGGCATTAGCTATAGTCAAGTCTAAGACTAGGTTATGCCCATAGTGTGGTTGCGAGCTTTAGTTTATTTGGTACCTTTTGTGTTTCTATATGGTACTTCACCCTATCAGTTAGGGCCTCTGACACCCCATAGATTCTGAGCACTGGGGGGTGTGTTTTCCCCAATATTTAGGTGGGAGGATGGATGACTGACTACCCCCTTTGGCCCCACTCTCTTATCATGGTAGTTACTTGTGCTGGTAGGCACAATGGTTTCTTTTACCCATATATGTGTGTAGAATATTGTAATGGCTTTTGGTAATTCACAAACATATATTTTGGATACAGTATTCTATGGACTAAAATAGGCGTAACATGTTTATGTTATGACAGCTTGAGGATTTTTACTCGGTGTTTGGGCTGTAACGGCATGAGGTATAATGCCCGATGTATTATACATGTTTTGCGAGCTGTGGTGGATCCCATAAACTACATGGTTACTTTCTTGTGTGGATGTGGTTGTTTTGTTTCCTGAGATCCATGTTGTGGTGCTTAGCCCGGGTTTTTGCAGGAAATACTTTTTAGAGAGAGATTCTTAGGATGCGCGACGTTAGGGAATAACAGAAAATCATGGGGGAAGTATTAGTTGGGTACCCTTGATATTCTTTTTTATATTATATACACTTGTATGTGTTACATGGTGAAACTAGTCATGGTGAGGTTGGGAACTTAGTATAGATAATTAGGTGATGAGTTTGTTTCACCTATTGTTCACTGTGATTTAGAATTATATCTTTACATTTTCACAAGAGGCTTCTGGGAGGATCCTACTGAGTACACTATTTTACTCACCCTTTTTTTATATAATCTTTTTTTTTCATGTCACATGGAGCAGGTTAGAGATCAGGCTGGTTTCTACTATCATGGGGTTACATGAGCTATTTGGGCTTCATGGTTGTTTTTTTTACATTCGTTTGGGTACTTTCAGTTTTCCCATATCATTTATAGTAGTTTTTCATGACATTACATATTAATAATTTGGATTTCTTTTATATTTTTGTCTCAGTATGAGTTGGTTGGTATCTATCTTATCTCTTTCTTCTGCATGTGTTCTCTTAAAGGGTAATGCTTCCCATTTGTGTGTTTACTATACCCTCGGTTCTAGTCTCTAACCTGGGGCCAACTGGAGGCGGGACTCGGGGGTCATTATCTCCCTTATCACATTGCCGACCAAGGAAGGGAACACTTTGTGGGGAGGGGGTCATGACAGTGTGGTATTAGAGGTTTGTTTGAGAGATAGGATAGAGTCTGTAGTTAGGCACAGGTGATGTTCCATGGGTTGGTAGGGAAAAAATGTCATTCATGTTTAGTGAGTGATGTAAACACTAGAGACCGACTGAGACATAGGCATTTAAGTCCCCCTGTGATATGATGTACGGACCATTAATTTTATAATGTCTACTAAACAAGGTGATACTAATTATAGGGTAGAGTCCTATGAAAGGATCATGCATCATTCTTCTTTGTGCCTGTGTTTGAATGGGTAGACCCCTGGATAGGTTAATCAAAAATGAATAAAAGAAAACCATTATTAAATTAATGTCGATCATCCAAATTCCAGATTTAAGAGCACTAACTATTTGTTATTTTACATGTATGGCTCCAGATCAACGTCATCATTAGGTTCACATAGAAGATGTCTAGTAGTGTGTGTTAGTAGATCACAGTTGGGTAGAGGTTGACGATGATGATACATGGAGGACGACACTAAGAGAGTTTAAGTGTCAGAGTCTATAGAATTATGAGGGCTCCGTTCAAGATGTAGTCATGAAAGACTGGTTTGAGGAGGTCGAGATAGGCTACAGTTCGATCTGTGCTCGGAAGGAGCACTGAGTGTCCTCGGTTGTGACAATTCTATGTAGATACAATGAGATAGTGGTATTTCATGATCCTCATTGATCACGGGGAGTCCAAAATCTCATGGGTGTTGTTCGAAGACATGTATAGAGTCAAGTTTCATTATTTGACTACGAATGTGTCCAGTCGCCAGGAGAATCTTACCCTTTGATAGGGGTGCTCCAGTGTGCATTGTTTTGAATCCATTTTAGGAACCTTTTATGATATGCTTCAGAGCATTTTCCAGATGAGGAGGCTTGGACGAAGCATTTCAAGTAGGTCTTGCATCCAAAGATCATGCACCAGGTCACCCCATTTATTCTAAAGACATATCTTGAGATTCTAGCGAGGGAATAAGTCATTGAGAAGAAATTGGCTAGTACTGGATCATCGTGAGAGGGGAGCTTTCATGATTCCTCACGAAGTAGTGATTTGGTCTGGGGTTCCCAGTTTTCAGGGAAGAAGAGATTTCATTTAGCTAGGGGTATGTCCCAGCCCTTAGAATCATGGTTCTCTTGTGGCAGCAGCAATCAGGCCTGTTCCAAAGTAGCATACACTAGATTTTTTTGTGGTGTCAAGGTCATTAGAAGAAAAAGTTTCCGACCATTCAGAGTAGTCATCGTGCACCGGGTTTTCTGCTCTAGGTTCCTACATTGAGGCAGTTCCAGCCAAGGCAATAGCAGCAGGTTGCACCAGCTCTAGATCAACAGAGGGTAGATGGGGTAGGCAGAGGAAAACCTTGTTACGATCCCCATCCTTAGAGAGAAGAGTGAAAATGTGGTGGTTATCTTCATCAGGGTTAAAGAGTCTATGGGGGAGGTTTTGGTTAGCTTCATGCTTTATCTTCGCTAGCTCCAAGAGAGTCAGACATCGTTTGAGGTACCATTGCCTTGGTTTCTACCTTGGTGTATGCCTTGTTTGATTCAGGAGTAACACATTCATTTATATCACCAACCCTTATCTATGCATTGGGACATGAGGTAGAGAGGCTTCCAATGACCTTGGTGTTTACTATTGTAGTTGGAGGTCAAGATGAATTGTTTGATGTGTGTAAACACAATGAGTTAGTGTTAGGGAAGCACCGATATTTGGGAGATTTCCTATGTTTACAAATACAACCATATGATGTCATCCATGGCATGGATTGGTCGTATTCCGTGTAGGAAATCATGGATTGCTTCATGAGGCAGGTTGTGTTCTTAGATGCATATGGGGAGCCAGTAGTGTTTGTTGGTGAGTGAGGCCCTCAGAGGGGTCAGATGCGTGTTATGTCTTTATCATCCATGACATTTGAGTTGATGCTGAGTTCTTTATAGGTTCAACTATTGGTGTTTCCTAGGGTTGTAGAAGATTACCATGATGTATTTCCAGAAGAGGTAGTAGAATTACCCCTTTGATGAGAGATTTATTTTGTTAACTAGTTACAACCAGAAGAATATCTTATTCTATATGTCCATATAGGATTTCCCCTTATGAGTTATGAGAGCTACGTATATAGCTTGATGGTTGTTTACAATGAGGTTTTGTTCGGACGAGTGTGTCACGGTGGGGTGCACAAGTTTTGTTCATAAAGAAGGCCCACAGTAGTTTACGATTGTGTGTATAATATCATCGCTTAAACAAAGTGATAGTATAGAATCACCATCCTCTTCTTGCGTATTGATGATTTAATCAATCAAATAAATGGTGAAATTTGGTTCTCAAAGATCGACTTGTAGTTTGGATATCATCAGATGCGTGTGAAGGATGATAATATCTTGAAGACTACATTCCATTGTCTTCATGGGAATTATGAGTTCGTTTTAATGTTGTTCAGCTTGAAAATTTCTCTAGATGTGATCATTGGATTGATGAACACTGTTTTCCGTGATTTCTTGGACATGTTTTTGGGGGATATCATCATCGACATCCTTGTGTAAACCTTATCATAGGAGGAGCCTACAGAGCTCTTATACGCCGTTTTGGGAGTTCTTTATCAACATCATATGTTTTTTATGTTTTTGAAGTGTGAGTTTTGTGCTCGAGAAGTCCCTTTAATATGGTATTTTTTGTCCCAGAAGGGATTAGTTTTGGATAAATCAAAGATATAATCATTGGTGTTTGGGGCATCCCCCAAGAAAGTGTTAGAGTTGAGATGTTTCCTTGGTCTTGCAGGCTACTACAGGCAGTTCGTAGACAATTTATATCAAGTTGTGACTCCTCTAATAACTTTAACCATTAATTATCAAGCGTTCATATTGACTAATCAGTGTCAAGAAACATTCAATTATTTAAAGAATAAGTTTGTAAGTGCTTCAGTTCTCTGTCTTCTAGATGAGGGAGTTTAGTTTGATGTTTTCTGTGATGCTTCACATCTGAGGTTAGGATGTGTTCTGATGTAGCAGAGATCAGTTTTTTCTTATGGGTCTTGGTAGTTGTGTCCCCATGAACATAACTATGCCACCCAAGGTCTTGAGTTAGCACCTATGGTGTTTTCTATGATGTTGTCGATACATTACCTCATTGGTGAGTGCTTTGTGGTTTTCACCAATCATAAGTTCCTAAGGTATTTTTTCTCCCATCGTCACTTAATATTTTTAGAATGTTGGTGGATGGAGTTGTTCCAGGAAATCGACTTTGAAATGTCATATACACCTGGAAAGGGTAATGTTGTAGCTGATTCGCTGAGTCAGAAGTCACATAGTGATGCAATGTGCGAATCTGGTGACTCCTGGAGAGTAATGGAAGAACTATCTGCATTACATCATGATATAGGAGAAGTTGGGGGAAGAGGTTGTATTTTTTAGATGATGGTGAATCCATCTCTAGTGCATCAGGTGGAAGAGTCCCAGTTTGGAGATCTATAGGTGGAGGTCTGGAGCGACCGAATTGTTTGTGGAGAGGCCCTTGATAGTTGTTCTGAGGATGAAAAACATTGAGTGTTGTATCATGGAATGATATTTGTTCCTTTGACGATTCAAGAGACTTTTCTCTAAGAGTTACATAGTTTTCCATTAGAGGTGCATCCTGGCAAGGAGAAGATGTGCCAAGCCTTGAAGAGGCATTTTTAGTGTCCTGTTATGAAGCATGTGGTGGCAGAGTTTGTGTCTCGATGTTCGGTTAGCAAGAAGGTGAAGGATGAACACCGTGTTCCGAGTGGTCTAATCCAATAGTCAGATGTTCCTCAGTGGAAGTGGTAGGACATCTCCATGGACATTGTTTCTTGTTTACCTCAAGCCCCATGAGGACATGATTCTATTTGGGTGGTGGTGGACCGTTTGATGAAATAATCCCACTTTATAGCAATCAAGGAGTCATGATCAGTGGATGTTTTTTCGAGGCAATATCTAGAGGATGTTGTGAGACATTACAGATTCCCAAGGAAATTCATTTTTCATCAAGATCCTTGTTTTACATCTAGGGTGTGGAGAGGTCTCCATCATGCTTTCGGTTCTCAGTTTTTCCCTATATCTACTTTTCATCCTTAAATAGATGGTCAGATGGAGCTAAACATCCAGACTCTTGAATACATGTTATGCTATTGTGTTATAGATTTTGGATATTCGTGTACAAGGCACATACCCTAAGTGGAGTTCTCTTAAAATAATAGTTTTCACTCCACCATCCATATGGTGACATTTGAAGCCTTATATGTCTGACCTTGTTGTTCTCCATTGTGTTGGACTAGGGTCGGAGAGTCAGCAATTCTCAGACCGAAACTAATGCAGAATATAACAGAGATGGTTTAGGAGATCTATGAGAGGATGAAGACAACACAATGTTTTCATAAATCATAAGTTGATAAAAGTATGAGACCCTTCAATTTTGATGTTGGTGATTACGTGTTTTGCTAGGTGACTCCATGTCTTGGGCAGTGAAGGTTTGGTCATGGGAGTAAGCTATCTCTATGGTCTATTGGGATTTTTGAGTTTCTAGATCATGTTGGAGGAGTGACGTATCGAGTAGCACTTCCCCCGCAGAAGCACCAGATACATGATGTTTTCCATGTATCACAGCTCTGTTAGTATCTCCATAATGACTCTGACATCATCGATTGGAGAGAGATTGATTTTGATGATGATGCGACCTTTGAGGAGCGACCAGTGTAGATCCAAAACCTTAATGGGAAGGTGTTGCATTAGCTTTATATTCCCTTGGTTTTTGTCTTTTGGAAACACTCTAGCATGGAGGAGTGTACCTGGGAACGTGAGTCAAAGATATGTGCTTTGTACGCAAAGTTAAATGATGTTTAACTGTTTTCATGTAATGATTTCCCCTTTTTGGTTATAAACCATTCGTTTTTATGATATGAATTTCATTGGTTTCTTCTTTGGGCATTCTCTCTTTTTACAGGTATCTCGATGGTTGGTTGTTCAGTCTCTTTTCTGTTCCCTTTTTGGTTGGTTTTGAACTCTTGAGGATGGGAATGTTTTGAGAGTTATCGGATGTAACGTCCCAGACCTCTCTAGTCTATTCCATTGCCAAAATTTGGTGTCTGAGATGTTCTAGGAGGTCAAGGTGACTTATTTCCTACAGTATACCAACTTTCCAGTTCTGTGAATAGTGCATCGATATCCATAGGTGATCAGTGTCATCGGTAGCCTTAGGTGAACAGTGCATCAGTAGCCTTAGGTGAACTGTGTCACCAGTACCCATTAGGTGAACAGTTCCATCAGTAGCATTAGGTGAACAGTTCTATCGGTACCCTTAGGTGGATTGTTTCATCGGTAGCCTTAGGTGAATAGTACATTGGTATCTTTAAGTCAAAAGTGCATCAGTATCTTTAGGTTAACAGTTTCATTGGTAGCCTAAAGTGAGCAGTGTCATCATTATCCCTAGGTTAGCAATGTCATCGGTACCCTTAGGTGAATAGTGAAACAGTGCCCTTAGGTGAACAGTGCAATGGTGCCTTATGTGAACAGTGTCATCACATGCCTTAGGAGAACAGCGTCATCAGTAACCTTAGGAGAATAGTACTTGGGAAACCTTAGGTGAACAGTGCAATAGTGCCTTATGTGAATAGTTTCAGAGGTAGCCATAGGTGAACAGTGCAATGGTGACCTTATGTGAATGATTTCATCGGTAGCATATTGTGAACAGTGAAATGGTGAGGTTCCAACAATGAGGTTCCAACAGTAGCCTATATTTCATTATCCAAATTTATAGTTCATGAACAGTGTTCCCAGAATTGTGAGGTTCCAATGATAGCCTAGATTTCCATTTCCAAATTTTGAGTTCATGAAATGTGTTTCTTGAACATTGAGGTTCCAACAACAACCTCTATTTCCTTTTCCAATTTTTGTGTTCATGAACAGTGTTCCCTACATCATACAATTTCACCCCTTTGATGTTTCCTTTTATGTAAATTGCATTTAAAGCCTTGTTTTAAGGACTCAAAGGCCAATTCAAAGGCCATAACTCGTACACTAGTTTTATTAAGGCTTTGGATGCCTTTACTTAGTCAAAGCGCATTGTTTAATGAAAAATTCAATGTATCTTAAACTACTCCTCTGTTAAATCTTTTAAAGGGATGAGATATCTTCCTCCCAAACTCTTACTCCTTGTTCTCGGGTGTGAGATTCTTGATGCTTTCTTCCCATCCCGTAGGAGTTTCAAAATCAGACATTCATCCTTTGATTGGTTCCCCT
This sequence comes from Viscum album, assembly GCA_963277665.1. Classification (NCBI taxonomy): domain Eukaryota; kingdom Viridiplantae; phylum Streptophyta; class Magnoliopsida; order Santalales; family Viscaceae; genus Viscum; species Viscum album. The sequence goes on along the minus strand of OY728126.1, from coordinate 1,044,844,489 downwards.
CTATTTTTGATTTAACCAAGTAGTATCGATCAATCATAAATATAAAGGTATGATCTATCATAATTGTTTTTCATATCCTTATGTTTCTCCTTTCCCTTCTATAGAATTCTCTCTCCATGTTCCTAATGAACTTTTCTTATGTGTACAGGTTTGGTGGTTTCTCTGCATCCTCGGGTGGACACAATTGTTATAGGGGAGAAGATCGTAACCCGTTGTGTGGCTCATTATTGTATAAACAATGTCATGAACCATTTGAGGTAGGGGATTCATTTCTTATCTTTTCATTTACTTGCAACTGTATAGTTAGCATGTTTTATCCCACTAGATCAAAATGGAATTAACTCAATAAATATTTGAACTAGGTAAATAAATTGACATCGATCGTATGTTCTAGACTCTTATTTTTCTTGATAGTGTGATATCTATGATTTCATTGTTTAGCTATTTTTTCTTGATGGAAATGGTAAAGAACATAAAACCTACATAAATCGATAATTGTTTGGAAAAAGATAAATAGTTATGTAAATAAATCAGGATCTTCATGTTTCAACTTGATGTTAATCAAATTTGTGAACTAATCATGTTTAATTATTTATGATATCATACTGGTTAGGTTTCCCAAATTTGGAACATACTAATAATAAATATGTTAATCCATGTTGGATTAAAGATTTGGTTTCTTGATAACAGATAATTCCTTGTAGGTTTCTGAGTGACCCTATTTCTTGTTTAAGGGTCAAGATCCCAATTGATATGATGTTTTTTTATTTATCCTTTTGTTGTGATTTTATAATGGATGGTTCTTGCGATATGTGGGTTAGGGAGGCATACTAGTTGTTGTAGTAGTTGAAGCCTAGAGTGGAAAAAGCATAAGTTTATGCATGTGGTTGTCAGGAAGGACATCAGAGATGATGAGATGGGTTGGATTTTAATGTTTGGATTCTTGTTGATTCTTATTGGTTGTTTATCTGCTTTACTTTCCCCAATTCTCATGGAAGATGGCCTTTCATAACATTTTTACGAAAGGGGAAAAGATGCAAGGGGTATTCCGCGTGCTTTCCGGGTTTAGCTTCCCAAGGGAGGATGGGTCTATGCCATTTCAATATGTGGAAAAGAATCGATGGGTAGTTTATATACTCACCGTATTGATCCCCCTTTTATGTAGTAGAACAAAATGTTTTTCTAGAATTCCTGGGAATATGGGAAGCTAATTCTATAAATAAATAATTGAATAAATGATGTTAACCCATGGGGTTGGAGAATTCTAGGTTGCAATGCTAAATTTGTAATTTGAAGGAACAATGGTATTTGGTTGTGATGATAATGAAATTTATTGTGGAAATTTTTAATGGTTAATTAATGTTAAAATAAAGAATTAACATAAAGTGAAACTGATAAAAAGGGAATAAAGTAATAAATCTCTTTAAATGGTTGTGTGCATATAGGATACCTAGTCTTAGAAGTGGCAACCAAGAGTCTGAGATGAGTTAGTTGTAGTTGAGTATAAGACTAGGTTAGGCAAATAGTGTGGTTGTGAGATATTGTATATTTTGTACTATTTCTGTTTCTATACGCTACTACTCCCTGCCAGTTATGGGAACTAAAACCTCAGAGATTCTGAGCCATGGGGGTGTTTTCCCCAACATTCTGGTGGGAGGATGGATGGCTGGCTACCCTTTTGTCCTCGCTCTATTCTCTTTTTTGTCACTTTTTCTTGTAGGCACATCAGTTTTTTTCCATATATTTGTGTGTAGGGGGATAATATGGCTTGTGGTTATTGACACACATATATTTAGGATACAATATCCTGTAGAATATTATAGGCATAACGTGTATATAATGTGATGTCTTGAGGATTCATACTCGGTGTGTGGGCTATAATGGATTGATTTATAATTCATAAAAGTTATGTGAGCTATGGTATCTCCCGAAAACTTCCAGGTTACTTTCATGTGTGGACATGGTTGTTTTTTTTACATGAGGTACCTATTGGGGAGATTCAACCAGGTCTATATGGACAATCCTTTTTAGAGAGAGACTCTTAGGATGTGCAACATTGGGGAAAATCGATGAACCATTGGGGAAGTAGTATCGAGGTACCCTTGATATTAATTATTATATTATATAATTTTGTATGTGTTACATGGTGAGAGTAGCCATGGTGAGTCTGGGAACTTAGTTTACCTGTTTAGGTGATGAGTCAGTTTCCCTTTTTGTTCACTATGCTTTATAATTATTTCTTTACTTTTGTACGAGAGGATTCGGGGAGGATCATACTGATTATACAGTTATACTCACCCTATGTTTATATAAACAATTTTTAGGTCACATAGAGAAGGTGGTAGATTAGGATGTTTTCAACTAGCTTGGGGTTACATGAGCTATTTGGGCTACATGGTTGCTATTATATTTGCTTTCTTTTGGGTACTTGTAGTTTTCCCCTTTTAGTAGTAGTATTTTTGCATGACACTACGTATTTGTACTTGTGATTTCTTTTATATTGCAGTCTGAGATGGAGTATTTTGGTGTCTATCTTATCTCTCTCTTTTTCATGTGTTCTGGGTTATTCCACTGATTTTTGTGTTTACTATACCCTCAGTGCTAGTCTCCAACCCGAGGCCTACTGGAGGCAGGACTCGGGGTCATTATCTCCCTTCTCACATTACTGGTCCAAGAGGGGTACACTTTTTGGGGAGGGGTTAGTGACATTAAGGTTTATTTTAATAAATGAAATAGATGGGTGAAGTTGCATTGTATTTGAAAATTCATTAATCATAAAAAATATTTATAAATAAAATTTATTCTTAAATACCATAATAAATAATAAGCAATGTGGGTGGATATGAAAAATATAATGTGGCACTTCTTGGAAGGGGTCATCTTTTCACACACACAAACGATGACTCTTGGTTTTATTAACTGATGAAAGAGTATAAACAATGGTATTTCAATTAGTATAATCACATCTAAGTATAATAAATATAAAATTTTTATTATTATAATATCAACATTGTTGGTTTAAAAAGGAAATAGTAACAAATAAAATATACAAAATATGGAATTAATACATTGAGAACCTACACATCATCTTTAGAAATCCCAAATATTTGAGAGAATTATGAAAACATTATTGTAAAATGAGATGTTAGGAAGTGAAAAGTAAATGAAAGAGGGGTATTTTAAATATTAGTTTAGAGACATTTTGAAATAGTATTGTATTAATGAAATGTATTATGTGATCACCATTTTATAAGTGAAAAAGATGGGTTTTTCCTTGGAATGAAACGACATGAAAAAGTTATGAATAGAAAAATATGAAATTTTGATGATTTAGTTGAGGTCTGTTTTCTGTTATATTTATTTAATACACCCCAATATATGAATGTTTTTCACAATTATCTAATTTTGATGTCAATTTAATATTAATATAACCACCCTAGATTATTTATTCAAACACTCATTACACATAAATAAATATGATTCATGTTAATTATTTTCATTAAAATAATATAATTAGAAAGTAATATGAAAATTTCATATTTATTAATCTGAACTTGGGCTCCATTTATCCTTATGAAAGTTCTAAATAAGAAGAAATAAATATTTACTTTGAATGATACAGTGTGTTGAATAGAAAAAATATTATCAGAAGAATTTCATTTTAATCATTAATATATATTAGTAATATTTAAAATTAATTAACCATTAAATGATTATTAATTAATATATATATATTTTTATTTGAATATCATATTATATAATTAAATTCCAATTTTCTCATTTAATTATTAACAGAATTTTTTCGAAGAGTTTTTTTTAAAAAATATTCATTTCACCGTCGTAAATAGTATTTACCCAAACAAACTAAATAATTATAAATAAAAATAAATTTACCAATATTATATAATTTAGAACTTTTATTTATAAATTTAAAAAACATTTCATTTGATTAAATATTTAAAAACAATTTTAAAATATGAGTTTATAATGCATTGAAATAAAATTTTGAAAAAATATTACATATTTTATAAAATATGAATTATAGGTTTATAATTCAAAAAAATATATATTAAAATATATGATATTAGTTAAATGGGAAAAAATCAATAAAATTATTTCATATGTTTTAGGTTATTCTTTATATCATGTGAATAAAAAAATACATTGATTTTTAAAACTTACAATATTTCACACTATTCACCTAAATATCGATTATTGATGAAAAATAATCCAATAAAATCATTATCTAATATTATTTTGATAAATTTTAATATATTTTTAGCGTTTTAACATTAAAATTTTAATATTTTAAAATCAATTTTTTAATTTAAATCCTAAAATATATTGGAAAAATGTTATTATGTATTTTTTTTCATAAATGATTATGTTTCATTATACCTAACTATTTTAAACGAATATATATATATATACAAATATATTGAAGGGATGAAATATTATTATTTTTTTACTATGATATATATGTGATATAGGTTTACATTAATACAAGAAAGAAAAATAAAATGTTTTAAGAACAAAATTATTTTTTTAAAGATATATACATTCGATTTAATAGATAAATGGAGGATATTGACATCATCTTAATTTATTCGTACAAAATAAATTATAATCACAAAATATGATTATGGTTATGGTAACCTGTTGAGGTAGTGGCCAATGTTGATTGCACAAGCATGTATCTTGTAGTGAGTTCTATAAGATTGAGCATTTCTCCAAATAGAAAATAATCAACTCATATTTGCATGAGTTCATGTAGGGATTGATCTAGGGAGAAAATTTTCGATTCTACTAATCTTATGACCTAATAAAAATGGATTTCTATATAATTCATCCACTTTAATATCTCATATCCTCGTATATTATTTATTGATTTTTTTCTATATGGTTACTTCTATAAATATTCACCATCATAATTCATACGTTTTCATGGTAATATTTAGTAATAAAAATTTTAATGGTTTTACTTTATTTTGATTTTGTATATTGTGATAAAACATGATATTTAATACATCATCTTCTATGGATGAAAAAAATTAAATATTATTTTTTAAATTTTATCCATTAAATAAATTGGGTCATCCAAATTCAATTATCATTTACCTTTTAGAATAGCTAAATGTTGTGAAAAGATAAAAAACTAAATATGTCATCTATAATGTGATGCTATCAACAATATCAATTCAATGGATACTAATAGTTATTTTCTGAATACATTTGAATGAAATTGAAATCATTACTATGTGATAATTCCAATGTGAAGGATTCAATTTTCTTATTATACAATTTATTTTGTTCCTTACACTAATTAGTCGATATATTGGATTTATAATGTATTTTTTCCTATAATAGAAACTAATGATGAGTCAATGTGATGTTATCCACTCTATTTCCATAATGGAAAAAATTTTTACTAGATGAAATTATTATTTTAAAAAAGGTAATTTACAAACAATAAAAAAGCTACAACTAAATGTATTCCAATCAATAAAAATCACTAATCGTGGTGAATAATTGTTCGTAGAAAGACTCTTAGAGAAAAAAAGTTATATCAGTCCATAATATAAATTTTATTTTAGGTTTAAGGATATGTGAACACCAAGTAAACACAACTAAAATAACTTTCATTATCCTTGAAGAAATTATATTAATTATTATGACACAATTTATTTCATAAATGAGGTTTAATATCAATTGATTAAACATAATAATCACTGAAATACTCATGATCATCCATTATTTTCTTCTTTTCTATAATAATGATTTCAGTAATTGTTGCATGGCTAATCATATTTCATTGTAGTTGGATTGGCATAATGAGTTAATTTTTCAGTCTATATCCCATACAAATGGGTGGACTTTTGAAGAAATAACAAAATTGTTATTCAAACCCCATATAACCTAAGTTCTTTCATGTTCCATCCTTCACTAAATCCAATAATGTTTAAAATGAAGGTTAATACCATAATATATTGGGGATTTTTATATTATGAATTTGACCTCAAAATGTAGCTTTCATTTACAGTATCTTGTTGGTCTATATATTATTTACAAAACCCTATATCAATATTAGTTTCACATAGGGTATGTAACCTTTGGATGTATTATGATTCAAAATATAATATCACAAAATAAATAAGAAATAAATCCTTTAAAACATTTCATAATGGGTACCTCATGGATAGGAATATCACCCCCAAGGTTATGATAACAGTTGTGCAATAATAGTCCCACTCATCATGAATGAGAGTTATGATTGGTTTGATTCTCAGTAAACACATTTCATTGTAATTTCCCCAAGGTGTATATATGCAACCACGATGTACACATTTATTATATATCATGATCTGTATTTCTAGGGGAGACTATATAAGAATTAAATTGATAATATATTAGTATGTTCTCCAAAACAGGGTATCACCTCTAAAGTTTTCTCAAATTTCTAAAAATAAAAATATAAATAACTAAACTAATATAAAAAAGTAACAATATATCCTCTAATATCAAATGTAGAGAAACATGATGAAAAATGTATAAATAAAATAATAATATCTTGATAAAAATAATATATCTCAAAGTAATTCCTATATACTAGGGATAAAAATGATTAGTTTCTTATATAGTATCTATATGGAAATAATATTTTTCATGACTTGTAAATATTTCTATATAATTGCGATCCTCTACACATTTTTCAACATACCACACACAAAGTATTCATATTTATAAACTATGGATTGAATACATAAGAAATTAGTGATCACAAATACTCTATTAGAAAAAAAATATCATAAGGCGTTTAATAATAAATAAGAATTCGAATAATATTAATGAATATATATCAAAATAAAAGATCCCAATACCAATTAAGATATTGATAAAATATGATGTTGATACATAAGGCAAAAATAATAATTTAGAAGCATAAAATATATATCATGGATAAAAAAATATCAATAATCATAATATAAGTGAGATTGATATCAATATTTTTAATACATTAAAAATAAGTCATTCATGTGAATTAAAACTATTTTATTGAAATCAAATGAATATTGTACAATCGAAAAAAATTAAAAAACAACATGGGAAAGAGGAACAACATTTTAAAATACATGAAATTTTTTAAAACATTATAAACATCAACATGTGTCCAACTATTAATATAGGAAATCTTTTACAAGAAAATCAATTAATCGCAATCCATTGTAAACAATCTAATTATGTCCACACCAAAAAAATGTGAGAAAACCCATCATTCAACTTCATGGACCATGAAACACATTTTTTCCATTCCAGGATGACTCAAGATATATAATCTTATTGCATTTCCTTAAATGTAGATAGAGAACATCACCCATCATAATTCAAAAATATTTGGGCCACATAAATTCCAACATCATTATATATTATATAACCCATGGAAAAAGTATTGGATTGAAACAAATTCAAACACTTGGAATATAGGAAATCATATACTATAAAAATATAATTTTATGAAATTATTTAAAGAAAATAACATATGTATGGTGATAAAAATATCATTTCATGGATGATATATGTTGGTGGAATAATTAAAATAATAATAATGATTTCAATAAAAAAAATTAACGATTTTTGTAAAATATAAAGTGTGAATTATTTTCAAAAAATCCATTTCTATGAATATAGAGGGAACAAATTTGTTGAAACCATATTATACATAGGTCAAAAGAAAAGATAACAAAAAAAATTCAATAATTTTACTTCTAATTAAAACTTATAATAGTGGATATAGGAAAAATAATTAATTTCAATAAAATAAAATGTCTTTTTGATGGTAAGACCAAATATTTTGAAAGGATAGAATATTTTTTTTCAATATTTTTGAAATAAACTAGTCACAAAAAACAAAAATTGAAATGGATAAAGAGGAATTTTATTAAATTTAAATATGTGAAATAAAATGGACATTAATGATAAATTTTATTCAAGTTTCCACTATGTTAAGGAGAACATTGGTAGGAATTAAAAAAATGGTGACATGTATGAAGAATACAATTAATGTAGTTAGAATTATTCACAACATAATTGTATTTCAATGAAACATTAAAATCAAAGAGAAAGAATAATTTGGTTTGAAACATTTATTCACTAGAAATTATGGTGTAATATATCTATGGACATCATGGGTTATGATAAATCAATAATTAATGTAAATTGACAAATATAAGTGAATATTACCAACAAAAGATAATGGAGCCATGAATAAACCCTTATGGATATAGTAATTTTTGAATCGAATGAGATTGAAATCACGAATAAAATTTTGTTAGGTAAACACCATGGACTGAATCATTAAGTATGTCAACATATATTCATGTGAATTATATAAACCAAATAAATAATAAATTGGTTATATCATTAAGTCATGTCTCAATAAAGAGATTTTTGGAAAAAACCCCTTATTTCCTTTGTATAAATTGAATCAGAACACAAAGAGATAATGATCCAGTGAAAAAGTATTAGAAATCGAGAAATAAAATGAAAAAATGATTCAAAATGAAGATTTGGTTTTATATAAACCATAAAAAATGAATCACATTATAAAATAAAAATATGTTATATGGGATTAAAATTTGAGATAATGAAATGATTAAATTTTTTCCATATATCATCATTTTTTATTTCACATCTTGTAAAAAACAATCATAATATAATATTTTATAACCATATTAATACCTAACACTATTCATTATTTTCATTTATTATCATTATTAACATCTGTATGAGTTATTTTTTGTATATTTTCCCACCCTGTGTGTTTATAGTTTTGATCACTTTGCTTTAGATTCAAAGGAGGAGGGAAAGAGTTCATTATTTAATAAATTTCACCATTTAATGTTCATTAATGTCATTGCATTGGATAATTGATAATTATTACTTATTATTAAATTTGGATCCATTAGTAAATTAATCTTTGTCCAAGAATATGAAATCAATAATGAACAATATTTATTTATTTTCAACATACGAAGGGAATTTAATAAATTGATATGTTATATATATCATTTCACAATAAATAAAATATAAATAAACAATTATTTACATATTTAGGTCTGGTCGTAACAAAAAAATATGTTTCTAGAATAATCAATTATATAGTTTCACATCATTAGTCCATCAGTTGGTCAATCTGAACCAATCATGAACACCCTATAAATCTATTGATCGTTATGGTAACAGAGTTGTTTATTTTAAAATAATATATGTAAAAAGATATACTAATTATATTTATTTAAATTTTTATTTTGGATTACAATATCTTTTGTCTATTTGATAAATAATGAAAAATTAGGAAAAATGAAATAAGATTCTTCGTTGAGGTTTTATTCCTCAAAATTAAGTTATGTTGTTTCAGTCACTCATTGAATAATATTGGGGATGTTTTATATTAATTAATCATAATAAAATACAAATAAATTATACAAATAATATTTATTAATCATTAACATATTTAATTTGTTCCATGAGTGGTGTTGATGTAATCTTGAAAGGTTCTCTTCTTGGATGCACTAATCTACACCCACATAAGAACAATGATTATGGTTTTTCTTATTAGATTTAAGATAATAAACAATTATTATCACATTACAATAATAAATTATCAAAATATTAATGTTTCAAATTATCATCATAATATGGTCATAGAGTGTTTTTAATTGAATAAATAATTATGAAATGTTAAGAATTTTCTGATACATACATTGTGACCTTGATCATACTCTCAATCGAGACCACATATTTTTGGGAATTTGGATAATATGTTTTGACTAGTGTAATTATGTCATGTAATAGAATTAATAGAGAGGAAATTTGTGTATGGTTTGAAATAATTTTCAAAATATGATTGGAATATTGAGATGGTGAAATGATCCCCATAATAAAATTGAGGATGTGATAAAATTATTGGAAAATAATTGTAAGTCGTATGACTGCAATGATATGAAGTTTAGGTTATATATTTGAGTGATTGTTGGTAAGAAATGTTCTTACTAATTTAAAATGGAAAAAATATTTTATAGAGTATCTAAATTTCATAATATTTTTCGATAAATTGAGAAACCATTTATTAGACTTGTAAACAATAATTACTCTAAATTAAATATTAATCATGTCAATTGAAGTATTACTTATAACAACTTTGATCTTTATTTCACACATAAACAAAATTAATAACATAATATATTTACTTGATACAATATAAAATTTCAAGATGTCTAGTGTATATGGGGATTCTAAACAATACATAACAACTAAAAATATGAAATACACATCTCTATTGAAAAGTGATTTTACATTACCACACACATTCAATCGTATATAGAATTGAAAGGGATAACTTGAAGACATTCATAAGAAAAACATGATCTTTAAAACCCATTAATCTTGTAAATAAGGAATAACCAGAATAATATACTACATTTTCGGAAATAGACATATCAATGGAGAACAAGATAAATATGAACAAAAAGTCATGATATAGCATGATTATTATGACATGGAAATGAGGATACTGCATTTTACATGATATTAGCATGAGACAAGGCTTATTGCACGTGGAGAATTATTTAACTCTCACTTCACTTGAATTAGAATGAGTAAGAACTTCATTGTACTTGACGAATCATGAAACTAATATTTACCCAATGCATTAAAGCACAATCATGGCACACCATTATTAATCATTTCACTTCATGCATAAGTGAGCGACATGGATCATGTATCATTGATTCATTAAACATCACCATTTATTACATGATAACGTAATGTAATTTTTTTACTGAAACTATATAATCAATATGTTAATGTGCATGATTGTGAATACCATTGATAGAGAAATTGGCATGGTATTCACTATATAAGGACTTGGCCTGAATAATTGTGGAGCTATTTCTATATAATAACAGCGTGACATAAGAATTCATATAAATTGTTGATTAGATAGAAAGGTGTGTCTCAAAATATTTACATTAAATGTAAATTAAAGGGGTCATATAGATACATGTCCCAACTTCTGTAATGGAATTTAGATTCATAATAAAAATGAATTGTTTGGATGAAAATGTGAAGAGAGAAATTCCTTGTGGAATTTTGGTATGGTAACTCTTGTAAATAGGAGTTCTCAATGAGAGAGAAATAAGTATCTAATTATTCAAATATTATGATTGACTTATGGGGGATGTGTAAAATCATACCCCAACATTTTTAATTAAAAAACATTATAAAAATAGAAGTAAATTTTTACAAAATTACAATAGAAGAAATCACTTACTTGGAAGTTTGATCCAAAGGCTTGGGAGGGCTTCAGAGAGGCTTCATGGGAGATAGGAGAACCATGGTGGGATACTTTAGAGTGGAGTGATGAGTAGGGACGCCTCAAAGGGTTTGTTCTGAAGAGAAGTAGGAGCTTGAGTGGTTTTATATAGGAAAATATAGTGAATTCTTTATTATTATTATTTTTGAAACCACACAATAAACTATTCAAAACCACAAAACAACCAATGGTTCTTTACCAATTATTTTTCCAAAGGGGATTGTAAAACATTATTTTATTAATCCAATGTCTGAACTTCTTAAAATAGTATGCTTTCTTGTATAGGGATGGGTCACACATTCAATGAAATCATTTTAAATGTTAAATTTTTTTATGAGCCTTCGAGGGTCTATTAAGGAACCATAGAATTAATCAAACAAATCTAAAATCACATTATTTTAAAGAAAAAACATATATTGATTGAACAGACAATTTATAGTATATTGTTATATAACTATTGGGTCATTATGATTTCATAAAACAAATTATATTTATATATTATATTTAATTTTTAACCAAAAATTTGAGTGTCTAAGAATATTATGAAAAAATCACCATTGGATAATTTCGTCCTGATTACAAAAAATAATTTTAATTTTATCGAAATAATTTTCAAAATATTTGAATTTATTATTTTACATTAAAAATCCACTTTTTTTGAAAATTAATTTGTTTTGACCAAAAGAGATTTCAAACCATAATAAAAATTACAATTGTATTCATAAAAATTATAAAATAATTTATATTTAATATAAAGTAATTAGTAATACTAATATATTATTAAAATATTATTTAATTTCAAATGTCCATTAATTCTTCAAATTAGATTACTTAATTTTATATTAACTAAAAATACTATTTGTTTTTTTAAAACAAATTTACAATGTAAGAATAATGAAATGAATTTTTATTATTTATAAAAAAATAAAGCACATAATCAATGTGCTTAGGTATTTTTACATAACCCCTTATAACGCAATCATAAGACCAAAAGAAAAGGTGTGCGATGGTGATAAATTCATGGGGTGGCTTAGATAACATCACTAAAGAGGTAATATCTATCAAATTAAACTTCTCCTGTATGCGGTTCCGTTCAACCACAACATGTTGAATATATGCTTGGGATTGGTCTATACTAAATCCCAGTGATGCTTCCTCCTTTTCGAGATCCAAAAAATGGGCTTCATATGGAGAAATTCAGTTGGATGAGTCCATCGTTTGTTTTGTGCGGGTAAATTGGATTTGTTAATGCCCATTATTTGTACTAATCATGTGATCATTGTTCAAAGACTATTTTACTGATGATAAAAATTAGTAATAGTATTTTAAAATCCAAAAACCTAAAACTAAGGAATCTCTTATATTTTATATAACCATTTTACATAATAAGACATTTAAATATGTCAAGCGTAATTTTCTTTAATAAATGTTTGGGCCATTACAATATTGCCCCTTAATAAATTTCACCATTGAAATTTTAACATTCCACACTAAAACATATGAGTGTTACTCTATTTCATCACTTCCTCCAATTCCCACAAAACTTCTTCAAGCTTGTGGTTTCACCACAACACCATTAGGAGGGGTATTGTTTTATTAGGTACAAATTTTTCCCAATAATAATGATATTCACCAGCTTATCTTCATAGAAGAGTTCATTGTCCAATGGTACAAGATATGGATTGAGTACATGCGATGGTTCAGGTATTTACTTCCTTAAAAGTGATAAAAGGAATATATAATGTACTTGGGATAGATTTGGTGGGATTTCTAGTTGACAGGCCACTACTCCATCGCGATCAAGGATCTAAAAGTTACTATGTACCTTGGATTAAGCTTTCCCTTGTTCCCAAATATTACAATTCTCTTCTATGGAGATATGCATAGGAATAACATGTATCCCACATCAATATCTATGTCTTGTTGATGATTATCAGCATAGCTCTTTTGTTGACTCAGATCAACATTAATGTCGTGTTGGATGGTCTAAACCTTCTCCAGTGATTCATTGACAATTTCTAGAATTATGAGTTTTTTCTCCCCAACATCATCCCGACATGTTGGAGTTATGCACCTCTTCTCATAAAGGGCCTCATAAGGAGACATTTTTATGATTGAGGGGAAACTATTATTGTAATAGAACTCTACCGGAGAAATATGTTTATCCCTTCCTCGTTTTATGTCCATTGATAATTCTCTCAACATGTACTCAAGTGTTTGAATTGTCCATCCATATTTACCATCATTTTGATGATGATAAGTTGTAAGAACGTTCATCCCAGTATTCCGAGCATGTTAAAGACTCTTACAGAACATAGAGTTGAATCTTGGATCTTGATATGATACAATAGATAATGGTACCACAAGAAACCTTAACACTTCTCTGATGTATATATGTGCCGGTAGAACCAATGAGAAATCTTCTCGAATTTCAGTGAAGTTTTCATTAAATGTAAGATGATCCACAACAACCAAGATAGGATTGTTTCCATTCGATGTCTTTGGAAGTCTAGTGAAAAAGTCCATAGTGATGTTCTCCAGTTTCATATTTTTATGGATAATGGTTGCATCATCCCATTATACTTCTGCCTCTCAGCATTCACCTTATAACATAATTGACACTTTGATGTATACTCATTGATCCCCTTACTAATGTTATCCCACCAATAATTCTCTCAGATATCTCGATACATCATTGTGTTATCTGGGTTAACGGAGGAATTCGAACAATGGGCATCAACCCAATCTTCTTTCATTAACTCAATATTTTATTGGACACATTGTAGAGACCAAAATCACACAATTACTTTATCATTAACATTGAACAAATAGGATTTCCATTTTTTGATATCTTTCACTTTCTTCTGAATTCCAACGTCATCATTTTTAGCTTCTTATAACCTTTCCAAAATAGACGGTTGAGAAATAATTTGTTAATGTATTGATGAGTTTCCATTATTTATGACTCCAATGTCCATCTTCATAATATATAAGAATATTTTATACTTTTCCATTCAAATCAATGATATAATTAATGGGTACATTCTACATAGATAATGTGACATGTTGTTCACTTTCAAAGGGTGTTAATGAATTGTGTAATCATAGTATACAATTAGCTATAATTATCTTCTATAGTGCATGTTCAACACTTTCTATGTGAATATATACTTTTGTATTTTGTGATTCTTATAAAATTGTCACTTCTCCCCAAAGAGGTAATACCACCAAAATTTCAAAGCAAAGATTTTTGTAGCTATATCCAGATCATGTGTTTGATAGTTTGTCCCCTAAACTATCAATTTCATTAAATCATTGGCATCAACACACAACCCATGCCCTTCTTCGATGCATTAGTAAATACCACAAAAAGATCTCCACCTGTGGGTACTGTGAGCATGGGCAGAGTGATAAGCCTCCTTTTTAACTACATGATGCACTCTTTGAATTCATCACTACAAGAAAACATTACTCCCTTCAGAGTTTAGTTTGTAAGGGGTTATACAATCCTAATAAAATTCTCACAAATCTGTGACAATATCCAACTAACCCATGGATGCTATGGATATTTGTCACCTATTTTGGCCTTATATATTCCTTAATTGTTGTTGTCTTGGATGGAACCACTGATATCCAATTTATTGTGATGATATGACCCAATAATGAGATGTTCTTTAAGAATATCTCACATTTTCTATACATTTCAGAGAGTTTATCGTTTGGAGAGGTCTCTAGTATGGTTCTTAGTGAATCCTCATTCTCCTCCATGGTTTTGGAGTATATTAGAATATCATCTATAAATAATACCAAAAAGATTTCATTATAATATCTAAAGACTCTATTTATCAAGTCCATGACTATTTATGTAGAATTAGTGAGTCCTATATTAATTACAATGAATTCATAGTGCCCTCATATTGTGCGAAATGTATCCTTGGGGATATCCTCATTCTTCACCCTTACTTGATAATATCTAGACCGCATATCCACCTTGAAAAAGAATAGTTCTCTTTGAGGTTGATTGAACTAGTCATCAATTCATGGTAGAGGATTCATTTTCGTTATCTTGATTTTTTTAAGCTCAAGATAATCAATATAATGGCACATTGACCGATCTTTCATCTCGACGAAATGGACTAGTGCACCCCATGGTGAAGCACTTTGGCGTATAAACCCTTTATGAAGATAATCCTTTAGTTGTTTCTTTGTCTCCTCAAGCTCCAAAACAATAATCATATATGTAGTCTTGGATATTGTAAATTCCCCATGTATAAGATCAATTGATATGTCAACATCTCTTATAGGAGGAAGAACATGAAATTCCTCAAGAAACACATCAGTGAATTCCCTCATTATAAAAATGTCTTCAACGATGGATTCTTCCTAATAATTAATCATCTGAGAAATATATTCATGGTTATAGGGCTGTAATATAAATGCTTGAGATGATGGTGCAAAAGAAGACTCATCCACCTCCTTGCACTTGTACAAAATCAGAGGTCGATTCGTCATATATAGGGTGATTTACCTCTCACGGAAGTTTATGTTGTATCGATATAAGGAAAGCCATTACATGTCATGAATCATATTTTACAATTGGGATTATTATGATCTTCTCCTAGAAGTTTTTCCAAAAACAATTATGATAGGGGAGGAGTTATATTCATCAGATGCTACGATTTATCCATTTTCTGTTCTCAATATCATCATCACTTCCATATATTTTGGTTATGTTAGTATTTTTCTACAAAAAACTTGGGATATAAAAGAATGTGTAGACCTAGAATCAAAATGTATGTTTTCTATTAATGAATTAATAACTAGCGTACCTATCAACAGATCATTCTTGGGGTTCACATCGGTGGTAGTGATGGAAAAATCTCGCATCGAATGCCTTAGAAGTTGTTGGTTGCCTCAATAAATAGATGTCTTGTGGAACAATTTTGAAAAGTTCACATGTTCTTTATTGTTGAAGCAATGAACAATGTGTTTAGGTTCAAATTTAGTTTCTCTATCCTCTGTCACAGCTGCAAATTTTTCTTTTTAGCAGTTAATGGTTTGGTGCCCTTATCTTCCACACCTAAAGCATTTCCTCATCACCTTCTAACAATTTTTGAGGTTATTTTTCAGCATATTTGAAATATAGGGTGAGAGATTGTCATAGTATCGTTGGATTTATCCATATGAACTCAATAACTAAAGACAACCTTACTCTTATTATCCCCACGATACCCCTGAGATTCTCCGACCTCCATTTTTTCCATGAGGCCACAATGAACAATTTACACATAGCTATCAAAGTAGTGGATCACTAGGGATTCCCATAGATTAGGTTTTCACCCCCCAAATAAGCAGTCAACCTTTCATATGGGGGAATCGACAAAGATGGAGGCATATCATGCATGCCTTCTGATGTTTTTCTCAAACACTCGGATGGATTAGTTGTCTTTTTTCTTTATGTAAATGAAGTCTCATTCCATATCAAGTTGGAGGGTTCATGGAAAATATTTATCTAATAATATTTTCTGAAAATACTTCCATTCCAACACATCGAACTGCTCTTCAGGTTTCATGTTCTTGATATATTTACACCATTTATTAGCTTCACCCTCCATATGATATGAAGTCAGAAGACCATTATCTTGTTCAGAACATTTAAGGATGGTGCATATATATTCAATAGAGTTGAACCGTTGTTTGAAATTGAGGGATCAAATGATCCAATAAAAGAAGAGGCTTTTCTAGCATGAATCTCTCGATTGCAACTTGTCCTTTACTGGGGGGATGAATGTTCATGTTGACCCATGTTTCTATTAAAAACCTCTGTTAAATAAGAGAGTATTATGACAATGTTTTTCGATTCCTACTCTCATCATTTTGGGAATCTCATTAGAACAGTTGTCACATTGATATATGCATTAATTGTTGGCCAGAGTACATCGATTACCACCCATTTGCTAGAATAAAATGAATTTTAGTGGTAACACAAAAAGGAGGATCCAAAGTCAAAAAGGAATAACTTATAAATTACATTTATTTCCATAACATAGGAATTTATATGTTTCAATCTATGTTACCACAGATCTATTTCCTGTCATATATTCTTAGCATGAAATTTTTTTATTCCATTAATAATGGTTAATACTTTTCTTATGAATTTTCTGTATCATATCCCCCTGGAGTGTCGTAACCAACAATGATTCAAGCCTTGTTTTCATTCACTAGTTCATATTTGTGTCAAGCTCAATATGGTGTTTTAGGGTATTGCCTATTGACACATCTATTCTAGAGCAGCCTATACCAGCTCGTATCTCGATAGGGATGTATTTTAATGATAAAAAACTTAATCAATACTCCCCATATCATAGATATAATTTTATTATACTTAGTCTTATCCCTAAGTCTTTCATAATAGTTTTCTAATTAAAATCCCATTAAAAACTAATCATGTCCTCTGATACCAACTATAACCACCCTGCTCATTATTTTATACTTAAAAATTATTCATTACATCAAATAATTACTTGGTAAAACATCGATGATCGATATTCCTGGTGAATTTGGGGCTTTTGAACATTACATAATAACTCAAAACATTAAATACACATCATTATTGAAAACTTCTTTTACTCGACCACACACATTCCTTCTTACATAGAATTTCATGAGATAACCTGAGAACATGCATAAGAAAAGGATAACATACAAATCCACGTAAAAGGGTAAACAAGTCATAACATGAATAATATAGTACATGTCCGGAAACAGACTTATCAATGGAGTAGAAGAGAAACATGAGCATAAATTCATGATATAAAATGATTATCATAACATGGAAATACGGTAAACACTTTTAACATTACGTTAGCATGAGCCAAGACTCATTTCCCATGGAGCATGACTAAACCCTTATTAATAATGAATTATCATTAGTAAACGCTCATTTCTCTTCATGTATCATTATAAGAATCTCTAACCAATTTATTTGACTGCTATCATGGCGCAGCCTTCTTAATCATTTCATTTCATGAATAAGTGTGTCGCATATATCATATAACTTGGATTAATTAATCATTAAAATTTATTCCAAAAAATGATTGTTGATTTCAAACATGAAGCTATATAATTATTAAGTAATTTTTCATGAAGGGGAATACCCATGATAGAGAAATTTGTATGGTATTCACTACCCATTGACTTTGGCTTGGAAAATCGGGTTGCAAATTCGGTAGCATAATGGTGTGACATAAAAATTCATAAAAATGGTTGATGAGATAGAGAGGGGTGTATCATAATATGTACAGGAAATGGAAAATATGGTTCATATAGATAAATTTACAAGAAATATGTAATGGAATATAGATTCATAATATAATATAATTGCTTGAATATAAATGCGAAGAGTGAAATTTATTACGGAATTTCACCATGGTAAGAATAGTACATGGGAGTCATTAAAGAGAGAGAAATCGGTCACCCATAATAAAAACATAAGGATGGAAGTTTTTGGGAGGTGTGAAATCAAACCCCAATATTTTTAATTGAAAAAAATGGTATAACAACCTAATGAAATTTGGAAAAAAATGGGAGAAAGAAGAAATCCCTTACATGGAAGTGTGAACCAAAATCTTAGTAGAGGCTTGAGAAAGGCTTATTTGGAGATTGAGGAATCTTGGGTGGATACTAAAGATTTTTGGTAAGATTATGGATAGGTTCCAATGGTTTTCAGTGAAGGTAAGTGGGATCTTGGGTGCGTTTATATAGGAAAATTGATGGAATCCATTGTTATTTGGGTTTTGGGAACCATACATTAAACTAATCCTAACCATAGACTAAACCTTGGATTTTTCCCATTGTATTTGTAAAAAGGTAGTGGAAAACAATATTTTATATGTTCAAGGGGAAAACATACTAAAATATTTGGGTTTCTTATGTGTAGGTGAGTCTCACCATCAATGATATCATTTTAATAGTTAAAATGGTTTATAAGTTTTGAAGGGTCCACTAAGGAACCATAAAAATAATCAATCTAATAAAAATGAAATTATTTTAAAGATAAAAAATATATTTTCCGAAAATTACATATATAGTATTTTATTACATCATTTTTGTGTCAAAATGATGTCATAAAACACATAATATACTTAAACAGTTTTTAAATTATACTAAAAAAATTTATTGACTCTAAAAATTATAAAACTTTAACCATGGGAAAATTTAAATGTCTTGATTCCAAAAATAATATTCTTTTTTATATGAATAATTTTATAAATATTATAATTTTTATTTTTAATATAAAATTCGATATTTATCGAAAATTCATGGGTTTTGACAAAAACATCTTACAAACCATAATAAAAATATAACTGTATTCATAAAATTTATATGATAATTTATATTTTATTATAATTAATTTAGTAATAAAAATATTTTTTTAATATATTATTTATTTCCAAAAATCCATTATCTCATCAAAATAGATTTCATAATTTAATATTATCTGAAAAAAAAAATTTGCTTTAAAAACCATATACAAAGTAACAATAATGAAATGACTGTATATTCATTTTACACAAATAAAGAACATAATTGTAGATATAGGGTCTTGTTACATAACCCCTTATAAGGCTAGTATAAGTCCAATGGGTAAGGTGTGCGATGGTGACAAACTATTGGGGTGGCTCAAATAACATCGCCCAAGTGGTAATCTCCCTCAACTTCTACCTCACCCAAAGGCGGTTCTATTCAAGATTAAAGTGTGGAAGAATGGATTTGGATTGGTCAAGAGTGAAGCCCAGTGATTGTACCTCCTCTCTGAGCTCTAGGAAAATTTATATATTTTGGAGAAACACTATTGGATGAGACAATCACTTCATTTTTCTGAGTAAATTTTATTTATTAAATCCCTATATTTATACAAATCATGCGATCACTCATTAAATTTTATATTATAAATGGTAACAATTATTAATGGAACATGGAAATCCCAAAACATAAAACCAAGTAAGTACATATGTTTTTTTAAGAATTTTACATAATAAGGGATTTAAATCGATAAAGATGAATTTTCGTAAATAAATGTTTGGGTCAATACATTACTAATAATACAAGAACATCCTTACTGACAATTTTTTACATAATGAATCTTAATTTGCGTCCCATTTATCCAACTATAATTTTAAATTGGATAAAATTAATTTTTAATGTCATAAAATTTAATGTGTTTATTTTTTCAGAAAAAATTCTATTTTAGTCATTATGTGTTTTATTCTTATTTAACATTGATAACCCATTATATAATTTATACATAGTTTTTATATATATTAAAAAATAAAAACAATTTTTTAATTTAAAATATATTTGTTTAATTTTTAGAAAATTTATAAAACTATTATATATTAAATAATAATCAATTTTCTATGGTAACTAAAATTTACAGAATGCAACATAATATTCAAGCCTAAAAATAATTTTTCCCTTTTTAGAAAATTTATCCATATTTATTATAAATTTACATTCCATTTATCTCATTTAATTGATTAAAACTAATTTTGAAATACTAATGTATAATATACTAAAAAAAGTTATTGATAAAACACTAATTCCATTTTATAATATCAAATATAGAATTTTAACTCATACATTATATTTTAAAACACATAATTCTACTTAAAAGTAAAATATTTGTCCATTAATTAGGATTCCAATATTTTAGGATATGCTAATATCCACGTGATGTTTCAAAATTCAAGGTATTTAAAACCCCATATTTTCAACTATTCACTTATAAATTTATTATATTATATGAAATTACAAAAAAATAATCTAGAGATAATATTACTTTGATGAATCCAAAAATAATATTTTAATTTTGTAAAAATAAATTTATGGCATTGATAATTCAATATTTCAATAAATTCAAAAATCATAATGGAAAACAATTCACATTGATTAACAACTTTTATCTAAATGGAAAATAATATTTATTATTTATTTTTATGTAATAAAAATATCCATTGGATGATTATATATGTATATATACATTCATATAACAATTTTATATAAGTTTATAATAATATATGTTGGGAAAATGTTTTTATGTAGAAAATGGATTTTATATTGATTTTATCATTGGATTCTTCAGATAAAACTACATGTTGATATCATAATAGTTTCAATGAAGTAAAATTATAACCTCTATATAATATATTAGGGTATGATATCTAGTAGTGGTAGTCACATGTGATGATTCTACTAGCATTGTTTTTTTTTCAGGGAGTTCTACAGTCATATGTTATTCCCCACATGTGTTAAACAACATGTTGTAGTGGGTAATGATTGGATATGGATTGGTCTAGGGACAACCCTAGAGAAGATAAATCCCTTAAAATAACAGAAAAATGGCCATATGATAGAAGAATTCAAGTTCTGGATTCCAATTCCACCAACATTTATTATTTACATTGGGACATTGTTACATCTATTTATACCATTCAATTTGATAGAAAAATTTTAAAACTCATATTTAATATTAAAAAATGTTAGGTATTTTTTACCTAAATTTTGTATAATGTGTCGAAAAAATTATTCAATATTTCATATATTCAAGGAGAAAAAAATTGTGAAATATAATTTCTCTACGTATTCTAAAGATGATCCCCTCTATGGGAACATAGTCATCATGCATCTAATCATTCACAAGTCAATCATCGATATGTAGGGTACCTTCAAGTGAAAAATCATTGATTTCCCCATCCATTATTACACAATCTCTACTACATGGATACCTATTTTGATATGTTTTTTACCTGATAAATTCCTTAAAATAAAATTGAAACCATTTCTATAATAATGGATGAATAATTATTAGAGAGGCAATGAAAAATATTCTCATAGAATAGAAACTAAAAATGGGTGAAAACTTTTTAAATCATGTTATCCAAAAAAATTCTTAGCACGTGATGTCTCATAAGTAATGTTTTGATAGTGAGTTTATTCTCACAAGACCAATTTATAGACATTTCATCTCCATGTACTTCATGTGGTCAAATCTAATTCCCATGTTCTTTAGAGAAGCTCAACCACAGAGGTAGTTTCTTTCTTGAAATTTTTTTGGGGACTCCTCCCCTATACACATCCTACGTGTGTGAACCCCATCAAGTGAGAAACCATCAAAAAAATCCATCACAATAATACATCATGAGAATATGTCCATTATGATCCTACAATATAGTCCTTCCAATACAGAGATCATCATCCTTCAGTATATCTGAGAAAAATCACATATTACTATACATTCACAGAGTATTTAATAGGAATATGGGATCTATTCATATAATTGTTGACATATACAAGGGCTATAAATTTTTTTTCATAATGTTTTTTAGGATAGTCTCGGTGGCCAGACATTTTTCAAATATATTTTCATGCTCCTTATACTAATGTCAAAACCCTAAAAAAGAAAATCCAGACCCCTTGAAAAACAAAAAATATATATACGACTAGTGTATTAAAATAAATTTTCACCTCATCGATCATTTATCACACTAATATATGGATTATCTAAAATCAACTTCATTTATATTTACATCCTTATAGATGATCACAGTTTATTATTCCATTGTTTACAAGGCTCCATGTCTGGAGGAGATTAGAGTGTCCTTTCGAAGCTCTATAGAACAATCCTATCGACCTATTTTATTCAATGGTCAATGTTCCATGAAAATTTTGTCATATTTATTTTCATTCACCAATTCAAATTAATTATACTATTATTTTAGGAAATACTATGTTTTGAAATATGCATTTTTTGGGGTTCCTAATGTGTAATCCCTATTCAATACTCCAATGATTACCATTTAATGACACAAATTTCCAAATCATATGTCCTTAAATTACAAAATATGGTCTTGTCACATGATAGTGAAACATGTTCCATAAACTATTTATTCATTGATTTATACTTTGGTGTGTATATAAAATTTTCTTATGAGGGGTAATACCTAAATATCTCCCCATTATATGACACCAATATTGACATATTCCCTATCAATTCATCCTCATATATCCTTATCCATTATATGTCCATTTATTCCCATCTTTATCAGTCCATATTACACCTGGTTTTGAAATTCCTTACACTGAGTTCATATTCCCCCAAAAATTTCGTTCCCATGTATTATATTTAATAAAACCATTTCCTACTCAATGTACTAAATGTACAATATCCACAAAATATATATTTTACACATGGACATATTACATGTGAAAAAAATATAAAAAATAGAATACATTCTATTTTTTTCAACCTTAAAATTCTAGCCAGTATTACATCGCACTCCAACCATTGGTAAGAAGCACTTACCATGTAGAGAAATTACATGTTTAACATGAAATAAAATAGAAACAAATTTCCAATTTAGCATCACAAAAATACACTACTTCGGATTCCATAATAATGTATAGTTTTTAAATACTTCTCTATAATCCAATCCTAATGTCACAATACACACCATTTTTAATTATCATAATATATGTAAAATCCCAATACTATACATATTTAAAAAAATATAATAAAAATAAAAGAGAGGTACAAAATATATGATATATATAGATGTTATCATGTAATCATTTCATTGATATATCATTAATAATAGGTACACTAGTCCTATTAGGGGAGTTAGGAATGATTCAAAGATGTGTCATATATTTATTAGAGTGTACTCACGTAGGGAATTTTGCCCCCAAAAAAAATCGGACGTGAGCCCGAAATCCCATCCTCTTGACCAAAAAATATGGGGTCACATTTAATTTCCATGAAATAACCTTCATTTGGATTGTAGTTCCACATTGACTAAAAACATTGCAGTACTGTCACATGTGATTTTCTATCAGGAATAAAATTATTTTTATCCCAAACATGCAGAACTCAATCCAAATCATGAATGAAGAACCTAATGTGAATCCTTTAATTATAAAAAATATTGATCATAAATAACCTTACTAATGATAGTTTTATAACTGGATTCATTTTTTGATGATAAATACCCTAGGATTTAGAATAAAATAATCACCTTTAATACAATGTGATGGAATATCCTCATGAAAATGATCATAAAATTCAGCCATTTCCAAATATGAGACCACAATGATTTATGGATGTTGTCACAACAGAGTTCTTTAATGAATAGGATAAAATTTCCATTGTGTTGGATGATATAATACATTGTATTTTACTAACAATTTAGGATATATGTGAGAGATACTATAGACTAAATCATCATATGACATCACATTAATGGAGATCCTAAACAAAGCTGGTGTCACTCATGGATATCTCCAACTACTTCAATAGCCACTCATCAGAGTACAAAAATGAGAACCACCCCTATAAAATTTAATAATATACAAAAATTAATTTTTTCCTCTATCCTGCAATAGATTAATGTGTACGGAAATATTCTACCATCCCATACCATCAATAATTTAATTTACCCACTTCTCGTTAAGAAACTTGTCAGGAATCATCCCTACATATCGAAGCCCCACACAATCCCGAGTGGACACCAAGGAAGTAGTCTCCAAAAAGATAATTGAACCATCATGATGAGAAGTATTTGAATATTTTTACCCCTATTAAATAATAATCTAGAGAAAGCTATTGTATGAGCTATCCCAAGTCACTTCTCATATTGGATAGTCCTTCCATTATAACCTTGCTGTCTGTAGTCAAACATGTTTGTATATAGAAACATCTAAAACCCGTCAAGACTATATTTCTACACCTCCTTATTAATATAATTAGAATATCTATATTGGTATTAGTGGATTTAAAATAATACATATTCCAATTTAAAAATATGATCTGGTATATATTCATGTTCATATTATACTAGAGTGGAAAAAAATCATATTATAAATATATGGGAATACCTATATCATTTTAAAAATCCTTAAAATAATTTAGTATATCCTAAATTTTTATTCTCATAATATCGTTATTGTCACAATGTTTCAAATTCATACCATATCTCTTACGAATATCGATAAATCTCATCGAAAAATCTTCTTGGATTCTAAATTATAGGCTCACGACCCTGCTCTATTTTATATGGAAATTAAGCAAAGGAAAATTGAGACATATTATAAGGATCACATCCATAAAACCAATCAGGATGTCTTCTAATATATTCTTGAAATAGGTCTGATGTTGATGCATTATTATGATCACCATTAGTTTTAGGAAGACATCCAACACATCTCAATGAATGTACAAATCTAAACACATAATAATACCCCATCCAAAGTTATTTATATGTATATTATTATATATTAAAAAGGATAATAAATTATTCATAATAAAAAATCAGATATTGATCCTCAAGCATAGATTGCAACATAGAAACCACCAAAAATTAATCCAACACTTTATGGTCACCATTAATCCCTAGAGAGTTCATCAAAAATGAGATCTAGAAAAACATGAAACCCAAGAGTATAATAACATCCCTGTATTGACAATTGATGATATATTTGATTCCCAAAAACACATATCAATGGGTTTTTTGATGGTGTTGTAATTAATCATTTTAAACTATGATGATATTGTGCCATAAATGTTTTCTTTGTAATATTTTATAATATAATTCAAGATTACCCCCAAGGACATCAACCATGATGGTCCTCTCAATTTCTATATAACAAACAATCATAGAAACTCATAAATTGATATTTATTTTTAGTGTAAAACTAATTGAGAGAATATCAATATAATAAATGTCATCAATTCCATTCTAGTAACTGGTATCAAAGAATTTCATATGCTTTATGACATTTTATCATGACATTAAACTCAAACCCTTTTCAATGATAAATAATAATTCGATCAAATTATTTGATATAGAATGGAAAAAAGATATTTACCCACATGAAATAATTTTTTTAAAAGACATTTCATTATAATAAGGAGATATATTAGGAATATGATCATTTTTAAAACATCTTATTACCCACACATACTCTGGATATATCTCAGGGACATCAAGATTCCATACCACTTCCAAATGAGTGTATAGGAAAAAAGTGAGGTGGTCAGATCAGTTAGATTAGTTTACTCCAATAGATGAAGATGACAATAAGGATATGTTGAATGTAAGTGTTTAGGAAAATCTCTTTATCATGTTTTATCACATGACCTATCAAAAAATTTATTGGAGTTTTTAAAATAAGAGTGCATACCTTTCATATGATAGAATTTATAGGAGACAACCCATCAATATAAACATTAGTATCTTCCCAATAATTAGTTCCCAATAAATATTTATTTGAAAAAATATGTCTTACCAGATTCATTATATTGCATATAGGGTATCAGGGAATCTATGATTGGATAATCATTATATGAAAATCTGTTATGTATTTGTCAATGTTTTCAAGGAACATCAATTTAGTGTTATTGATTCCCAATTTTAATTTTTTATTAGTGGATGGAGTTAGTTATTTGTAATAGATATAACACTTTTCCAATACAATTAGTGTCACTTAAAGAATGAACTATTCAATGTAATCCACAAAGGATGTGTCGCAAGTAAATATTTTTCACATGAATGTAATTTAGTTAAATGAAAACATATTGAATGTACTTCAAAAGTTTTAAATAAAAACATAATTTGACATTGATAAAATCAATTTTAACGATTCCAAAATGGTTACATGGGAATATCTGTTGAGAAGGGTAATTTCCTCAACCACATGAAAATACTCACTAGTGATAATTTCACTTTATATACATGCATTAGGCTATGAATTTTACAATTTGAATTTATAGTAAATAAAAATTAATTTTATAGAATCCATAATAGTTTTCATCATGGAATAACCCTATCCAACTAAGACTAGAACATTTTATCCACCACCAGTATCCATTGGATCATGAAAGTAATTAAATCACAAATTCATCATGGTGGTTGGATTACATCAACCCCATACCATGTTCTAGATAGAAATCTATTCCCCAGTACATCTCCATTAAGTAATTCATTCTTCTCCATGCTATGGGGGGGGTAGTGTAGTGATTACAAAAATCATTCCTTCAAATTCATTATATACCTCTATAATTAGTTTATGATCAGTGAATATAATTTAAAATCACTTATTATTAATATAAATTTACAAATTATACTAGAATTTATTGTTTAAAGGATTAAACCATGACTATGTTGAAATATGAAGTAGTCAGCTAATAAGGAAATTACAATGTCGGATATTGTTTTTCCATTTAATGGTCACACTAGGATTGAAGATATGATACCATGTTCCCAATATGAATCAGTGAATATTATGAGTTATAATATTATAAAGGATGATGAACAAGACAAATTAAATGTAGGAAAAGATGAAAAAGAACTTTTCTAATTCATTATCAACATTAAAACAATGTCAGATGTTTTGTGAACAAGATATGAGATGATTTATAATAACCTATATTATCTTAAAGTATTTTTTCCATAAAATTGAGGTATTATATATAATTATAAATTTAATGGTCTATATCTATCACACTTTTTCATAGATAGCTAGATGTTATCTCCCAATATAAAATATTTCTATAGTAATATGTTGAGATAGAGAATCCAAAATGTTTCCATTCCATACATCTCATGTGATTTTTTCTTACTGATTATGAAATTTAATAAGAATAATATTATTATTCCCCAAATATCCCCTTCAATTTGAGTTCATACCTCACCTACATGTGAATGGTTTAATAATAATGATGGAATAATTTTTTAAAATGATATTAACATGAACTCAGTGGCCATATATGGTGTTCAAATTAATCTATTTCTATAAACTCTACAAAAATTTAAGGAAACTAATTATAGTATAACATTATATGAATTAAATAAAATGATATATTAAGGATTAAATCATTAGGTTTCATGTACTACATGTGTTTGAGGGTAAGTTAAAAATATATTACTCGTGTAGCTTCTCAATATCATTGAATCTATTGAAACTATAATCAAATCAATTAATGTACAACTTTCTATATTACAACTTGATAGGAATTCATTTCTTGAATGGGTGTACAAATCTAATCCTACATCAAAATTTCACGAATCCCCCATTCTTGGACATTTACAAATCAAGGGATCTATAACAACAACTTACCCATTTTTTCCTTATTATGGTCCTATGATTGCAATGTTTGATTAGAAGGATGCCATGAACTAAAATCTTTTCAATTTAATCTATAAAATTAATTTTTTTTACATCAATATAATTTAAATTCCATCATAGGTAAAGAAGACTCTAATGATTTGTTCCACTTCCAATTCAAATTTATTGTTAGTAAGATGATGCTCATTGTGATCTGAATCAACATGTAGGATAAAAATGAGAGAGTTTAAAAAACGTTTCAGTTGATGAATGGGAAAAAATATGCTCTAAAGACAAATCTCAAATAGGAACAATTAAATAATATTTATATATATAATTATTGAGACTTATATAGTCCTAATTAACCATTCTAAGGATTTTAGGACGATACTACAAGTTCAAAATGATGGTGAGACACCTCAAAGAAGAAATTATATGTACCATGTCCAAATATTATCTTACACATGATTATAAAAGACATTGTCCTGCCTTGATTCTATCTTTTAGAAATATGTGTAGGATAATGGAAATTGGTTAGAGTAAAATGTTGTGGTAGATCCAGATTTGTTATTGTGAATCATGGAACCCTGAGGTAGGATTATTAAAAAGAGAATTAAAATAACCGATTGTATCATACAACATGTTGGCCACCACTCCCTATGGATTGAGAAAATATTAAATATGTTTCTAAAGTCTAATCAATGAAGATTTTATATTTCCTTCTAATGTAATTGAGATATAAGACCATGTTGGAGGGATAAATAAATATTTCAATTTTTCTTTACCCACATTCATAAGGTGGTATCAATTATAGTAGAGGATACTATGCCAAATGTGGGAAATAAAAAGCATAAAAATTCTCAATTTATGACATAATGTCTCAAAAATATTTGTTCATCATCTCATGGATTGAATTATTCCACTGAAAAATTCTCGAGGTTAAATTTTACATTATATCATATTGAGAATCCTAGGATATTCGAATCTTTTTTTCCACTAAATATTACAGGGAGGGGGAATAATTTATATAGGGTTCTCTGCATAATGATTCTCCTAACAAAGAATTATTATGATCTTGTTTCAATTTCCCAAATCTATATGAAATATAAATATCCCTATAACATTATCTTGATGAAATTTTTACCCATAACATTCCGGATTTGAAAAATATTGATATAGGGGAAGGGTATGAGGATGATATTGGTGATTCCCTTCCCACAACTCAAGAAGGCTTCCCTTCCACCATTATTATGCACATGTAGGTAAATATTTGTATCATGAAACATCTACGATACATTCTCATAAATATAACAATGAACCATGCACATTAGGAATGACTATATTTACTTTCAAAAACTGAAATATGATTTGTTCACTATGAAGTACACATAATACTAGTATTGATTCTGATGCATACCACATAGAACCTATTATTCGATATTTAAAATGTGTATTCATTAAATAAGAATAAATAATACACCAACAGATTCCATCAAAATATTGCATGATATTGGAAAATGATCAAATCTAAATTCATCCAATTAGTAAAAATATAAAATGGATGGATAATATTGTCCTTAAAAAAACAATGGACAGATCCAGAACAATATCAAAATTTGGTACATATATACATAATGAATTTAAGGGGAATTATCAGTCATACTCACAATATTAATAATCAATTTGGTATAGGGAAAATATCACTCTCTTTTATGGATGGGTATTGTGATTATAACTATATTCATGTGGCCTGAAATTATTATGAACCAACACATTTATATCACCAAAAATAATATTTATAGTTAATTATATTTTTCAAAAAAGAGTTTTACCATATATCAACTTGAAATACATAATATACACAGGTTATTATTTGGTAAGTTGATATAATGATTCGTAGCTAACCTCATTGTAAATTATGAGAGTGTTATGATCATTTAGATAAACATTATACCGTATTTAGTATGATTCAACAACATAGACTTAAAATGAAGTCCTTTAATTTTTATTATGAGATTACCTTAATAATATATCATGTATTCTTGGAACACTGTAATTTCATTTAACAATATCCTTAGATGACTTTAAAGTTAAAAATATTCATCCACAAAAAAACATCATATTATTGGTAGGAAACTTGAGGAATATTTATTATATTGTTTACAATATTTTGATTCTAACTAGAAACAGAAACTCTTTAACCATGTTAGCGGGAATGGGGATACTTGAGATACTAGAATGGCCCTAATAACTACATCCATTACCAAAAAATCCTACTACATCCAATTCCAATAATAAAAATCATATTGTATTTAAAAGATCTAGAGTAATCAATTAGAGTTCTTTTGTATCATATGAATTGAATTTCCAAAATGGTCTTCTAGTGAAATCAAATTAGAATGATAATGGAAATCAATAAAATATGTTAAAATGTGGATAAGAACTATTTGGAACTGATTCTTTCAGCATATAAGTTGAATTACTACCACCAACATCATGATATTCATTTGGATTCCAATACTTATCAAATAAAATGTATCCCTAACCAACCAATGCAGATAAGATGAATCACGGGAAGGAAAGTAATCATGAAATAGTTTTACATTTAATTCTATCCTCAAAAGAGATTAAGTGATCGTAATTAGGGGATTTTATATAAAAACCACAACCCCTTATAGCATGCCTCTAAGAAAGGATCTCCATATTAATGAAAATTTCTCTATACATGAATAAATTGGTTCATGAGAAATGTAAATTTATGGTTTTTATCAAATAATGACATTACCACATATACTGATCCTAATGAATAAAAATTTAATTTTGGGAACTTTTTTATATCCCCATTAATTTTCATCCTGGCGTATCTTATTTTTTTTATTAAGGGTTTTTAGTAACAATGAGGGGGAAGATCAATTGCTCTTTAGTAGTTTGGATCTATAATTCCTTATACCTAATGATCACATCAATCAAAAAAGGTGACGTAAAGAAAGTTGTTAATAAAATTAAAGGAAAATAAACCAGAAATAAGGGAAAACTTATTTTTATATGTGAATGTTAATGAATTGATGGTATAGTTAACATATGATTGAAATATGTACCTAATTCAACATTCATAAATTTTCAATATAGAGGAAATAACTAATATTTTATCTACCCTAGAAAATCCCAACCATGATTATATTTGATGATATATTGTTTTTTCCTTGTAAGAATTAATAAATATTTTTATATATATTTCTGAAGAGAGGCATTGAGACGATATGAAATTCCAAGGCTTAGAGTAACAAGAATAAATTATATAAAAAAATTAAGTGTTTTTTACTAATCACACAATGGTAACAAGATATCTATAAAATGGTAAATCAGATAAAAAATATGATCCCATGTTTTGGTGTGAAATGATCTGTTTACCCTAGTCATGACATAATATATGTCATCGTAAGATGTTTGGACCATTCCATCATTAGTGTTATGTTAAATGGATGAATTAATTTATCAATCCATTTATTTAATATCTCAAAACCTAATAATTATCAATGGGTTACTCAAATCAGAAATCTCAGACCATTGTTGAATGTAATGAGTGATGTTTACCCTAGGAGGGGTGTAAGATATGTTGGCACATGCCTTCTGTCCGAAAATTCCAATTGGGAAAAACCATAAAAAAATAATTAAATTAAATTGTTTTATTTGAAACACAACATGTAATAACATAAAAACGTGGACTCTAATTAGAAATATGAGGCCACCATGGTGTTTATAGCATGATTTGTACCCTAGGGATGACCTCAGTTGAAAAGACACATGAGATTAAGATTTCACATCCGCTGGTTGTTTATTATAAATAAGAGGTTAAAGGAATGAGAAGCATAGGCTCATCTCTCTCTCAGAATGATGAGTTTTGGCCGACAATTATTCTACATTTGAACCATGTCAGATACCAATGAAACATCTGATGACGATATATCATAGCATAGTGAACACAATGAAAAATTCGGATTCAAGGTTGGATTTCTATTTCGAATTCAGCAGCCACCCAATCAAATGTTTTGTTATCATTTTCAACTTCTATTCATTTTTGATGTAATGGAATTCAGTAACGATGGACAAATAAACAATAACCATTGATTATTTAAATTTATGTTGGCGTGTTATTCATATTTTTGAAGCAAATTTTTTTTCTTGCACAAATGACCTTCAATCATGTATTTAGACCCATATATGTGAAGCCCTCGACCCGATGTGTCCCGATATGTGCTCAAGTTCTATTTTCGGGTTCGGGAAGAAGCAAAACGGAGAGAGGAAGTGGTAGTTACATTAAGACATGCCAAAAAATCAATGGAAGGTCGAGTAGAGGCTGGAACTTTGATGATATTTTATTAGGGGGTCTAGATCCTTTCCCGGATTGCGATTTGGACCACTAGAGTGACCATGGTGGTCCATTGAAGCCTTGTAGTCGTGGTTCAGGAAAGGGGATCTAGTGGGAGGTAGAGCGCGATAGACAAAACAACAGGTTAAAAATAGTTTGGAAGATGATGAAGGATGCTGGTGGATCCTTGGACACGCAACATAGGCTAGAGTATTGAGCCGAGGAAACCAGTTTGGGCTGCTCTAGGCCGGTTCAACCAAAGGTTTTTTGAAGAAAGATTGTTTCTTTCGATCTGGGAGTCCATTTCATGTGAAATCTTTAGCCATGAGATCCATGTTTTGTGGGGGTCCTTTTGAGGTGATATTTAGGTATTGTTTCACATGCATGAAGCTCAGTGATACAAAATGATTGTTTAATATTATAATAAAATAATTATTATTATATTGATGATTCTCGTACCAAACGTTACATATGTGTCTGATGCCTCATGGACGCGCCATCAGATGCATTGTGACCGTAGAGTTGAGGTAGATTATTCAAGGTAGATTTGTGGAGAATAAACTGGAATAGTGGTGCCCCACAAACCTTATTTTGGGTGTTTGCGGTGAAATGTCACATTTTCACTGGATGACCATTTTAAACAAACAAGTTTTCAATCGTGTGTGTTTTTTGTGAGGATCGCAATGGCCCGATCCTCTTGACTAAATTTTGGGCCGAGGCATGGGCCCCACAGGATGCATTTCAAGCATAATGCAACATTTTATGAATTCTACATCGGATGACCTCTTGAAGAATGTGAATAGTCTACCTTTCATGTTAATCAACAATAATCATAATGGAAAAATATATTTGGATGTGTGGTGCCATTTCATGTTTAGGAGTGATAAGGCACTGATCAGGCATTTGTAGTGAAAAGATCCAATTTCACTACTTTTCCATTTTGGATGAATAAATAGCTGACCCCATGTGTTTTTTGAGTGGAT
Organism: Viscum album; assembly: GCA_963277665.1. NCBI lineage: Eukaryota > Viridiplantae > Streptophyta > Magnoliopsida > Santalales > Viscaceae > Viscum > Viscum album. Next base: position 1,044,810,606 of record OY728126.1, on the reverse strand, counting down.
CTTAATGCAATGATTTGTGTGATGTATTTCAGGATCGAGGTATGGGCCCCATGGTGCACTATTAGGAAACAACGTTATGGAATAAAATTTCATCATCGAGAGTCCTTTTTCAGAGAATTAATAGACGATCTTGAGATCTTATTCAAAAGAATCGAAATGGTGTGATCCTTTTTGATAACTGAGGCTGTTTGTATGAGACATGTCAGCATAATTAAGTTTTCTCCCTTCAAATCATTGAAGAGAAACACACACTTTTCAACCTTTTGGTTAGGGGTACCTTGTACTCTGGAAATACAATAGGATGAATTGTGTGTACAAGATCACAGTTTAGTAGCTGAATCTGTCTAGGTACATGGCCACATGAAGAGGTGGGTTCACATGTCATGTGGGCCCCACATGTGTCTTTACGAATCGACTACCTTTTATATCTCATTCTTCAGAACTAGGATTTTCCCATGAGTATCCTATCCATATAGTTTCGGTGTAGAACACAATGGTACCATCTATAGTGGATTTAGAGATACAATGTCAGATGTTTTTAGGTGATGTGTGATGTGTAGAGTGTAACACCTCCCTGAGGTGACACTCAATGATGGACGTGATGTTTTCTGGGGTTACTCTATAGTGAGGATAGGTAGTGAGGTTAATCATTCCCTCTTTTAGGCTTACCCTCTTGCAGGGCTGGGCAGTGAGGATTGTTGTTTATTGATTTAGGCTTACCCTTCAGTTAGGTTGGGAAGTGGATTTTCAAATTACTCTTCTAACAATTACATCTAGTGGGGTTGGGTAGTGGGTTGTAGACTTTGGGACACAATCTATTAGTAGTGTGGATAAGTGATGAGTTGTGCGCGACATGTCTTTGGACTCCCAATAATAAGGTACGGTATTCCTATCAAGATGTGTCCTTTGTGATGTGACCGAATAATGTGCGGGTGAGACAAACCTTCCCAAAGTAGATAAAATCAAGGTCTGATGATTGATCACCTTTGACATGAAATTCAAAGCATACGTATGGGATGCTGGGAATCAACAGTGTTTACTTATAATACTACCAAATTCTCTTTTCCTATGTTGATCTAGTGATACATAGATCCCCTTACTCTCTTTTTTGGGATTCATTGGTTTATAATATATATATATATATATATATCATATTGAAGTTCCCACTCTGTGGGCTTTGTTCACTCTTTCTCCAGGGAAGCTAAAGATGTATAGGGTATGCCATGTTATTTTTATTTATATCTTTTCATGGTTGTATAAGTCTACTCTCCTACTATAGGTAGCGAAGATTCAATGAGATGTTAATCTTCTCACCATGTCTAGAAACATTTTTTTGGATGATCATACTTCAATCTATGATAGGGGTATGTTTTATTCATTTAATTTACCTTGTTCTTTCTACTGATCCCCACTTGAGTACACCTTTTTCTTCCTCCTTGATCATTCAAGGCATCCTACTAAGTATATTTATACTCACCCCTTATTTGGAATTTACAACACTCAACATTACATTAAAAACGAAAAACAGGATGACTATGACATCAGTGGAGCATTGGGATATAGGGTTCCTAGACCATGTGCAGTGGTCAAAGATTCTGATCCATGAGTGGGGCTCTCAAAGCTATTTTAATTTACCACATGTCGTCAGGTTGTGTCACTTTTTTGGTTGGGAATTTAATTTTCCCTTTTTTCCTTTCATTTTACTTTTATTTTGTTATACTATATAATGATGATGTATATTTTTGGTCTATATATATATAAGTGTTTTATAATATTTTTCCATTCCATCTGCACTTTTTCATTGAGATGGCTATGTGTGTGTGTACAAGTACATTGGAAATGGCCTCCTTGAGTATTTTATGCCTTCAACAAATATCGCCAACCCATAGCCTATGGAGGCATGTATAGGGTAGTTGTGGCTCGAGCCCAACTATGGGTTGGGTCGTGACAATATTTCTATCTATATTGTGAATAATTGGATGGATAACCCATTCATAAAAACCATCTACAAATGATCAATAAATTCAATACAACCACTAATTAGGATGATCCCATATCTTCATCTTCCTATGATGCTAATGAATAGATTTCTTGAATCAAGTATTATCTTCATGATGTGATCCTTCTATATGATTGGCCTATGAGAGTTAATATTTGTAACTAAGATATGAATACTAACCACTAAGAGATCATTTTTCTAAATGGATCCTCTAAAATTATGATTAGGAAGAATTATACAGTGATACATCCAGGGAATGGATGTCATCACTATAACTCAAAAATTCTATTCCAACTCCTATGACACTCACATGTTTGAGGCCAAGCTCTCTCATAAAATGAGAAGACATTGTTATTTATATTCTCCAATGAATCTTTATTTCCTATACTTTTGAAAAAAAAATTATGCTTCCAAGTTATGTTCTAATTTAAACCATCAAAAAATGAATATTCTACACTCAAAAAATAGATATTTCCTTGTAGAGAAAATTAATATGTTAAAGACATATCATATATATACGTTTTTTGTAGTTTATTATTATCATTAATGGAACTAAAATTTTCCCCATCATTGGAGAGGAAATACCCCTTATAGATGTTGGTTAAATGTTTGCAAAAATATTTTTAAGAGAAAATAATTCTGAGATTCAGTTTCCCTAAAACTATATTAATAGGTAATGGAACGATCATCTATGGTTTAGGGTTACAAAATACTGTACTGAGAGTATAATATCTAGTTTGACAACTCATCCCACCATCATGCAATAGTAAATAAATATAGGCCTTGAAAAATTTTTAATATTATATTCTACATAATATGTCATATATAGATGAGATTTTATTCAATGATAATATATTGAATGATATTTTGGATTATGAACCCATGACCCTAATTTATATATAGGAAACTCATGATTCTCATTAATTAGTGACATAAATAGTTCTACCAATTTATGAAAATTTTAATTTCTTCAAATGTCCCTCATTAGTCAGGTCACCAAGAGAAATTACATACAATTGTGACTTAATGAAAAAGATAGTATATATGATATAATGTTTTACACAATATGTAACCACGATATTAATCAAAACATAGATACCAATTTATTAAATATAACATGTTTCACAACATAGATGGTAATGATTTTTAGAACCCAAATGGTACTGGTAAATAATCTTCCAAATAATTATCCAATACAAAAGGGAAATTATGTGGCCCCATTAGATTTATAATTTAATAGTATGTTATGTTAGATTGTTTATACAACACAAAATACTAAGCTGAAAATGGATTATGATATACACTTAATTTATTAGTATTAAAATATGACTATTATAAACTATGTGTTGATTTGGTGGAAATGAACCTAAGTAAATGAATTATGAAATAAATATATAATGGTTTTATATAATAAAAATGTATGTATTAATTTCTCAGAAATAAGAAATCTATTTTCAATAAGACCAAATAATTATAAAATATATATTTTAATGAAACAAGTATATATGGTCAATGTATTTTATTTTAAAAAAATATGATAATCACTATAGAAGAAATTTATTAACGAAATATATTGATCATGTATTAATTTATGTAATTTAAAATTAATTTTATGAGGTTTATTATATAAGGAATGAATATAAATTCATTTTACAATTTAAATAGACCTTTTCAACAAAAATGTTTTTTTATTTTTTTATGTACGAATATTATGAATAATTGTTTTCACTCATTAAAAATATATTTTTTAAAATAGAAAGAAATTTTTGAATTATCAGGTCTATATTTACTTTTAATTTTTTTTCAATGCTTTATTTAAAGATATAATTTCATTTAAATAATGAAAACTACTCAATTTTAAAAAATATAATTTATTTTCAATATATATAAAATTCCCATTATATACTGAGATCATATAAAATCTATACATATTTCATTTTATTTATAAAAATAATTAATTCCACAGGAATAAATATCGTAAATTATTTAGTTATGAAATAATTTTTATTCTTACAACATATATTGTATCTAAAAACTATTTTTTCATTTCATTTGACACCCCATATTAAAATTAATTTGAAAAAAATTATTATAAATTTAATAATATAAAATGGATTTTGAATTTGGAATCAAGAACAATTATATTATTTAGTTTGTATGTTTTTATTTTTTTTCATAATAAATAGTTACCATTAGAAAATTTTATCATAATAGTAAATGATAAGTGGGATAATCGATATTGAAATTATGCAATAACACTTCAATATAACTCAAACACACTAATTTATGTGATTTAATGTCTTCTTCTATCATAATAATAAATTAAAAATTATTTCAATTATTTCAATTTGATTTTTATTATTAACTTTATGTCTTTTATATAAAGTGTAATTACAACATTTTTTTCTCAGTCACATATTCTGTTTTCCAAAATTGGATATAGATAATTATGATATATGAATGTATAATATTGATACAATTGATAGAAAATAAATGATCTTTAATATTTTAATTTATTTAAAATTTGTTTTTGATGGTATAACTACATAAAATGTTTATACAACACTGATTCAGTGTTTGTGGAAGTAGTAGAGAAATCCTACATATGATTTATAAATAAAAATGATTTTTTTTAATTTAGATGTGCCAATAATTTTATGCATAATTATAAAGTATATATCATTGTGATTTTATTACATTCTAAATATATATCTATCTTCATGTCAACAATGTTGAGTTATCAGAAGAGGGCAAAAAATATAAGTAAATTGTATTTTATATTTCTTCTTTTTAATCATAAAGAAATTTGAAATGTGATATCAAAATCCAATTGTATTTGAGATCCACGATTCCAAAATTAATGATCAATGTATGAGACACTATTCATTTTATAAACTAATATATGATGTTAAAAAATGAGAAAATGTGAATAAAATTTTGTTTGTTGAATTTATTTTTATATTATCTTATAATCAATATATTTATTCCAAATTTTATATTTGTTTAAAACATATTTTATTTTAACATTTAATGTATTTACACGATATCGACCCACCAAACATATAATTAGTAAATTCTAGTCCTTTATCCCTCCCAAATTTAGAGCCTTTTATAATTAATAATTTCTACCATATTACTTTTCCAAATATTATACACCTGTCCAAGTGGTTAAAGTGTCAATAAATAGCCCACCCAAAATCGATAAGTTATTCGGTAGACGAATTCTTCCAAATAAGGGGTCTATCTCTAAACAGATTTTCTTCATGTTTATGTGTTCCTCCAAATCGTTCCTATGTTCTATTGAAACCCTAATTAAGTGACATAATTATAAAAAATTGAAATATTATTATTTTTATGGAACATCAATTTTCATTATTCTTTATAGTCATTATAGAAATGGAGACTTATCTCTTATGTACATGTGGACTACAACCTCCCAGTAATGATGTGTTTCATATTTCATCACCATCATTGAATAATTATTATTATGAAGGATTTTATTAATATATATTAATTTAATTATGTAATTATGATTTTATAATGATATAATTTTAGTTATCTTTTTACCCTTCCATCCATTGGAAAATGTTGATGTCATTCATTTTTACATGTAGACTACGGTCTTCCTGAGTCAATGAGATTAATTTTCATATATTCCAGTCCTAGATGATTATAATATTGAATTTAATATGTAATCATGATAATTATATAATGAATTATATTTCTGTAAATTATTTAAGGACATCCCATTTGTCCATTTTCATCATAATAATGTGGTTTTGGGGTTATAAACTTAACATCTTCCAAACATCCAACATGAACATAATAGATTTCATAACAATATAAGATATGAAAATAATATAAAAAGGGGTCCTAATAATGAAATATATATCATTTTTATGTATCATATTAATAACTAACATATTTTTCTAATATATTAGTCATTCATAGTATTTGGGGATTCAGACATGTGGCAATGGATTTCTCATCACAATTTCCATTATTTGACGCGCATTAAAAATCACCACATATGTTCAATTATTTGTTTCCAACATACAAATATGAATTTATTTTATAATTAATTAACAAAAAAAATCATATGTTTAAATATCTATTTAATTTTTTTCTCCAAAAATGGAATTTTTAATCAATATTTATATAAGTAGTAATAGTGTTTTCATTAAAATATGGTTCAAAAAGATTTAAATTATTTTTCATAAATTTACATATTCATAAAAAATTTTAATAATAAAATTTTAATTTTTAAAATAATTAATAATGTTATCATAAACTCAAATTAAATTTATTTTAAAAAAATTTATCATTTTTTTTCAACTTTTCCCATGTGGCTACTTTTTTACAAGAGTGTAAATATAATTTTTTATATTATCTACTACCATAATGAATGTTCCCAACATCATAACGGTTTTTATTTTTAATACATATCTAAAAAATTCTAATGGGTTATAACAAAAATCCAATACAAATTATTCAATGAATTTTATGTTTTTACATTTTTTTCAAAATAGAAGTTTCTTTCTTTTAATTTGGAATGTTTCCTTGGAATATCATTATAAACTTGATAATCATTATTTTGAATAATAATCAATAATTTTTTTTGTTTCAATGTGAATATGTTCTAATAATATTAATCACATTATTTTATGATATGTCTTATGATAATGTTTTTTTATTTTATTTACTATGGGAAATATTAACATTCATATTTTAGTTATCCAAATATTAGTGTTTATAGTCTAGAAATATTGATTATGTATAATATTTTTACTTTAATATATGATCAATGAATTAGTAGTATTTTATTCTAGATAGGGATAATATATATATATACCCTCGATGTATCAACAAGTCTCATGAGACATTAAAAAATGGTTATTTCATCATTTATCTTGGCCCATACAATTATAATAACTTCCCATAAATCTGTGAAGGTGTATATAATTCTATGAAACAATTCCTTAAGGGTATTTAAGATTTATTTTAAAAATTCCCAAATTTTATAGATAATGATATATTTGAATTAGGATTTAAATATATTATATTTAAGTAAATGATTATATATTCTATCATTATGATATTAATTATTTTTATCCATGTGATTATTTACAGTATAATCAATGGATTAATTTTTTTTCACATTGATGGTGGGATTATAATTAAAAAATTTTATTTTATATGGTCAATAAAAATTCTATGACATAAATTACATTTTAAAATCATTAATCAGGATATTGTTTGTTTTTTGGAAATATCAATATTTTTCCAATAAAATTTCATGAAATGTGATTATTCTAATATTATTTTTTATGAAAAATTTTATACAAAAATTTGTTCAATGAAGATTATCTGAATAGTATGTTACTGATTATTTTGAAATAAAATCATATTTTTATAAAACGAAAACATTCATATGGGTTGTCATGTTTTCCAAATAACTATAGTTTATCATTTCATTTAAAATCACATATTACGATTTTATCTCATTATGGGTTGAAAAATGTTTTTCACATGGAATAAATATGATTAGAAAATATATATTGTTCTAATATTTCCCTATGGGTGTTAACCACAAAATAAGTGAACGCATTTTGAATGAAATGTGAGTTTAATTTTTAGAATCTTTTTTCTTTTTAATAAAATCACTCTAAGTGCATGTGTACCATTTTTTCATTGGAAGTGTTTGATATATAAGAGTTATTCCTAATTATATAAATTTATAAAATGATAATCTCCTTGAAATTTAGAGTAGTTAATACATTTTCATATTTCATATAATTATGTGTTATTTATAAAATTAGTCTTTGTAGTTGGAATTAATGAAATAGTTACATAATGTTAGAAAATAGGATGTTATTGGAGAGTATATTGGAATTGATTACCCACCACAATAGTTAATATGATTGTGATAATTATGGTTATTTAATAGAAGATAAAAAGGATGATGATATCATATTATTTCTCCTCACAATACATTGGCATTTTATTATTTTATTTAATAAAATCACATTACATTCTTTTATTATAGTAAATGTTTGATGTTAAATATAACCATGATAACAATTGAAATAATAGAAAATGTGATTGTCTTACAAACAATAAACCATGTATGATAGGAGTTATAATGAAACTCTTGTAGTAAATCATAATAAGAAATATTGATTTATGATTAGAAATTTGACCATTTGTGAGATTAATAAGGAACCAATGAAAATAAATTATGTTCATTATTGGTTTTTAAAATGTAAAGAACATGAAATAAAAAGGAATAAACTTTTTACATTACATTAATATTGGTTAAATTAGCAAGGAATATATATCAATATAACAATTAGATTAACCACATGAGGTAGAAAATTCAATATAACAAGAAAGAACCCAAGAATAGTGATAAATATTCGAGAGGGATGTCCAAAATATCATATAAAGTAATTATTTTCATGAAAAAAGGATCTTATGTAAAATATATACAATAAATTCATAATATACACAAGTTATGAATTAAAATAACTATTATAAAATTTCTAATATTGTGTTCATCCCAACTTGGTTAAATACTCTGAGTAGGTGGTTACTCATGGAATGACAGTTTAAAACAACTATCAATTTAGATTTTTTTCATTTATAACCAAAACACTATTCTCTCTCTATCCTATTACAAAGAAAAATTGAAATTACAACAATAAAAAGACCCAAAAATTTCACATGGTTCACCCTCAATATCTAATATGAAAATATCACACACATGAAACATGCCTATTTTCCAAATCCACTATGGAGTGCTGCTGTTATGATGCTTTGGAAGACTAATTTTCCCTCTTGGTTCACTATTGTAGAGACCCAAATCTTGAAGTACATGGAAAGTATATCACTTTTGTGTAATAATTAATAAATAACAAAAACCAAAACTCAAGGATCGTAATAGTTTAGTGTCTTTAGAAACTCGAAATATAATCTTCTAATATTGGTGAATGATATTCAACAACTCCCATAAAGATATTCCCCTTTTTTTCTTACCTAAAACCATTCTTGAAATCTTGGGGAAAAGAAAACATATAAAGGGTGATCTCAAATTCTCAGTAAGGGTATGCATGTAGAAAATAAAACAAACCATATACCATTGAACTTAAAAACATGAACATAATGTTTAAACATCAAAATCTTGAGCAAAGACATAAATCTTGGAAGTACGTAAGGAATGTATTATAATGGAACATCAATCTTGATAAAATAGCATGGAAATAAAACATGTAATTGTCGCAACCATTCAGCACTTGTTATGATTTCCATAGTAGCCAAGGCATTACATCCAAGTACATCTTAGTGGACAAAGTCTCGTTCTGAATCGAGTTCACTCCTCGTTCTAGTCCTGTATCACTGAACCAGATTAACATACCATTCTAGCCATGTATATCTCATGAGATATAAATCTTTACCCAATGCATTGGAGGGAGATATATGTCCCACCAATCTCATAATGAAATCATTCTTTCGTGTACCACCAAATCATAAATCATACATCATAGCATAACCCATGTAATAGAATGATATTCTTAAACATCATGTCATCATAACATAATCCATATAAAAAAATGGATGTCATTTCATCATAAGGAGAATAAAACCATGTAAATAATGGAGACATTATAATTGAATCATAAAAATATTAAATAATGTTATTTTAGAAGGAAAATATTTTTGATAAAACACTTGAAATGAAATCTTGAGGAAAATATCCTTTCTTCTTCAAAATTATTTTCTTTTCGCAAAATCCAATGAAATTTTAAAGTAAAAGGGTTTTGTTGAAAATAATCATGCTATATTTTATAGTAAGCTTCATGAAAATTTGGCATTATTAAACCGTAAAAATCAGTTCACGCAGTATAAGTTAAAAATAACTTTCTCCTCGTACTTTTGTCGGAAAAGTCAAAAATTACCTCGGAAAAGAATGATTTGTTACATTGTAGGATCGAAATAATGATGTAGATGCTCAATATACAAGAGGGGGGGTGAATTGTATAATTTAAAAATTCTTTTGGAACCATTAAAGTTAGTTACGATTAACTATGTTTTCCTTAAGAAAAGGAAAGGGCTATGTTTAACAAAGTTAAACTAAGAAAATTCACAACACCTCTAACACCAAAAGAAAACATGGAATAAGGAATGAAGTTATAAACATCATGTCCTATGAACATTCTTAAAACTAGAAAGAGATTCCGAAAGTAGGTTCCAGAAGTATGGTTATGGAAATTGAATCTTAACAAAAGATTACAATATGAGATTCTACCGTAAAGCGTATAGAATCTAAATGAAACAAAGTACAAGTAAGGAAGTATAAGAAAGTTATACATTCCTTATAATACAAAATGCAGTGGAATCAAACAAGTAGTAAAACTACAAGTAACAAGATATAAGTCTTTTAACCCAAAGAGAAGGGTATCCAACAACCTTGGATAAAGGTCCCTTGATTTATACTTTCAAGAAAGTATGTCTTACCCAAACTAGGGTAACCCTTTATACGAAGATCAGAGTCTCTGTCTTGCTATCCCCGCAAGCCCTCAACTTCAAGGTAGTTGGGAACCTCTGTCTTCCTCAGCAAGGAAGCCCTCAAACTTCAAGGTAGTCGGCACCTCTATCTTCCTATCCCCGAAAGTCCTCGAATGTAATCACCAACATTCGGAGTCGCACGAAGCTTTGAGAGTTAATAAGAGCCTCTCTCTCCAGAAATCACTTCAAGCGTGTAATCACATGAGTAGAAGATCAGTCATCATTTTAGCAATGAGCTCTTTCAAATGAGCTCTTATTTATAGGCAAGGTCAGCCTCCTTTCCAACGGTCATATTTTCCTTAAAAATATGAGGGACCTATACACGTGTAACTTAACCAACTTTTAGATTATGACAGAATAGATGACATCGTTTTTATAATAAAACAAGTGTAACCGAATGTACAACATCATTTTAAAATCTAACTCAAAAGTTCAGAGTGAAGGTTCAGAGTGTAAACAAAAACTATTTTTCGAAGTCTAAATAAATTCAGAGTGTATAAAACAAAGATGATCAGATTCGGTTTAATAGGTGAATTCGGAATGAGAATTCGGAATGAGAATTCGTCAACAGAATTCGTAGGGAGAATTCATCATCAGAATTCGTAATGAGGATTCATCATCAGAATTCGTAATGAGAATTCATCATCAGAAATCTTAATGAGAATTCGTCATCAGAATTCGTAATGAGAATTCTTCATCAGAAATCTTAATTAGAATTCGTCATCAGAATTCGTAATGAGAATTCTTCGTCAGAAATCTTAATGAGAATTCGTCATCAGAATTCGTAATGAGAATTCGATGTCGAAGTTCATAAGGATTCGTATCCTGAATCTGGAGTAGAACTTAATCAGAGTTCGTATCCGGAATTCGGAATGAAACTTTATCACAGTTCTCATCTGGATTTCGGAGTGAAACTTTATTACAGTTCTTATCCATAATATGGATCCTAAAACAGAATACTTCATATCAAAGTTTCAAACAATTCCGAGAATATAGAAATGAATTCGAATCTTATACTTAAGAAAAATATGAATGAAAATATGATAAGGAAAAGTTTTCTTACAAAAGATATCTTCCTTATAAAAGAGATTTTCCTTATAAAAGCGATTTTCCTTATAAAAGCAATTTTCCTTATAAAAACGATTTTCCTTATAAAAGCCATTTTCCTTATAAAATAAACTTTCTTTATAAAAGCGACTTTCCTTATAAAACCGATTTTCTTTATAAAAGCAATTTTCCTTATAAAATCGATTTTTCTAAAAGAAAGGTGTTTTTGATTTTCAAAACAAGTGGGAATGGAATAGTCATAAGGAAAACCTTATTGACTCAACAATCTCCACCTTTTTTGGAAAGCACAAACATCCCTATGAAAAAGAAAGTCTAAGAAGAAAGAAAACATTAAGGCTTATCTCCCTTTGTTTATGGATGTTGATGAATACGACTAACTCCCCCTTAGGCATTGAAACTCTAAGGATCGTATTCTAGATTTCCGGAATGACATTTCATTACGAATAAGAAAGTCTTCTTTAATGAAAAAATCCCCCTTAGATAAAATCTTATTAGAGTTTGTTTTATTTCTCACCCTTTGTTAAGATTCTTTTTCCCCTTTTATTAGGGTTCTTTTCCTTCTCCCCCTTTGTGATTTTCAAAAAGAATTCAAGTAAATGGAAAATATAACAAAGTACCTGAAAAATTAGTAGCAACAACAAAAGAAATGAGCAAGAACAAATTTCATTAAGATTGAAATCTCGGCAACAATGAAATTTAGATACAACAAAAGATCAGATCTGTCTATTTTGGATCTTTTTCCTTTGCCATGAGACCCTTAAGAATAGTCTTTATATTCTTCAAGTCTTTATGTTCTTCCTCATATTTCTTCTCTAACACAACAATTCTTGCACTTTGAGCTTCAATATTTTCTTCCTGGGCTTTATGCTTTTCTTCCTGAGCTTTAAACTTTTATTCCCGAGCCTTCAATTTCTCTTCAAACTCAATCTGATGATCCCTTTCAAACTTCCAGTTTTGAGAAACAGAATTCTGCTTCCCATTCAGATCTCTGACTTCTTGAATCCGGAAATTCTTTTTATATGTCAACTTTTCTTCAAAGGATGATGTAAGTTCATTTATCTTCCTGTCTTCTGTCTCAAATGCATCCTTCACGTTGTCTTGGAATTCATCAAAGAGCCTCATCTCTTCCACAGTCTTCCTCGACCAACTTTTCATCCTCTTACCGGATCTTTTGTGGGCTTCATAGCCGACAAAGAAAGTTTTGAACTGAGCCCCTATCTCAACACACTTGTCCATAACCATAGATACAGAGTTTATTTTCTGATTCAAAGCATGTTGGAGCATCTGACATCATGTATCAATACTTGAGAAAGTCGGAATAGTACCTACCAACTTCTTTAAAGACTGAACAACAAATTCATGCCCCAAGGAAGATGACTCTGAATCCGAAACTTTTCTTGGAGAATCTTCTTCTTCAAAATGCTCAACCTTCTTCTTAGAAGAGTCACCAACTTCCCATCTCTTTACTACCACAGAGTTCAGGGTATCAACAACAAGTTGATTTCCCTTATCCTATTTCAGAATGGAGTCCTATTCCGGAGTTCTTTTTTCACTGTCAGATACTTGAACAACATTGTCTTCCTCATCAACAACTTTCTGAGCACCAACCTCTACATTCTCCATTTGAGCAATATCATGTAGAAGTTGTTCTTCCTCTACATGATAAGCTACTTCTACTTCTCCTTTATCCACATCCATTGCTAGAGTGGCTGACTTAGAAGACTCAGCTTTTGAGGTTTAGAGCGACAAATGTTCCGAAGGTGTCCCCTTATAATCATCTACTTGCTTTAAAACATCTCCGGTTTCACCACTTCCTTCAGAAACTTCTTCTTCTTCTTCCACTTGCTCAATCTACTCTACTTCCTCAACCAGCTTAGCTACTACCTCTTCCAGAGAAACAAAGTTTCTTCCTGGAGTCTCAGGTAGATATTATAGAGAAAAAGATCTCGGAACAGGAATGTTTGCTGAAACCATCTCATTGAACTTCAACAAAGCCTGAGCTACCTCAGCTTCAGACATCTTCTTCTTAAGCTTCTTTTCTTTCACTTGTTTTTCTAGCTCATCTGAAGATCTTTCCTTCAAGGCCTTAGCCACCACAGGATCCAAGCCAATCTGAGGCTCCCCTTGCACTCTCTTCTCTTTGATTTCCCTCCATTTAGCTACTACCTCATCAGGGTAAGCTTTCTTCTACTTCGGTTTAGGAGGTTCAGAATGAACTTCTTTAGATTTGGGATTCTCTGCTTCAACATAAACTTCTTTCAACTTTCTCTTCCTCACTGGCTTAGAGGATTTCAGATCAGCATCTTTCGGAACTGCTTCTTCTTGAGCAGGTAAATCAATAAACTGACCAGTCTTCTTGTCGAAGGCTACATCCATCCTTTTAAGAGTACAATCACTCACCAACATAATCTTTCAAACTCTTGGCTTTGACTTGCAGGCCTCCTTGAAAGACACGAGGCACCGAACTATCAACTTTAAAAGGATTGTTGGATACATTATGATCTGAGCTCTCAAATTCCCTTTCTTAACATTTTAAAGAGTAATAAGAATGTGTTTCATCAGATTAAACTTCCTCAGATTTATCAGAAAACCTAGGATGTAGATCTCACTCTTCATCAAACTATCTTTGTCACCCTTTCTCGGTACGATAAGGCCTTGTACTCATAACTCTAGAATACGAAAATTTGTAGACAGAGAAGAAATCTTCGGAGCCTTGTCATCTGCCAGTCCGAGAGTCTCTAATGCCTTTTCCTTGTCGAAACATCCCTTTGAATCCGGAAAAACATGAGAAATGAACTCGGCTTCTCCTTCATTGTTCAGCCCTACCAAGCTGGATTCCTTGGCATAAGAAAGTTTATAAGTCTTTCCATAAGACTTAAACGACAACTTCTCCTTTACATCTTCCTTATAGAAGGAAACTGTCTCATAGAACTCTATAAGAAAATCCGAAAACACTTCATCTTGATTTCCGGTCTTGGATACAACAACATCTTCCCATCCGTTAAGCTTTATGTTCTTAGATATAAGAGAATCATACCTATTAAATAAATCAGGATGAACCAACCTTTCTCTATATACTAACCACTTGGAAATCGGCTTTGAAGAAGGCATGTCTTGAGAAGCTACTTTCACAGACATTCGGATCTGAAGATCTCTGAGAAGTTCGGAACGGAAAAATCTGAAGTTCGGAACGGATTTAAAACGGAGAGGCAGAGCTTCGAGACGCTGGAGCTTGAAAACCAATGTGGGACAACCATTTGGGGTCCCCTTTATATAGGCAATGAGAAGACGGTTCAACTTCCTCAATTGATCGAACGATTGTGACAAGCTGAGATTAGATCTGATGGTTGATTACCAAATCTCAAGAAAACATGAATCCGATCTTTTGAGGTTTTTATTAAAACAAAGAATTAAGAAAAATATAATCCGAAAACAAAATATAAGAAAATTCCAGCAAGTAAAGTATGATTACGAAAACTTGAGTAAGGAAATCATACCTCTCGGATTGGCTTAGGAAGATTATTCCTAATTGGTAACATTCTTAAGAAAACTATGAAAAAATATTTACTACGAAAAGACAATGTTCGCAAAACTCACTACGAAAAACAAACTCAGTACGGAAAACTCAGTATGAAAATTTCATTACAAAATTTGAAAATGAAAAACTCATTATGAAAGATTCGGTATGAAAATCTCGTTATGAAAATACCAGTACGAAATTTCCCATTCTGTAAGTTTTCATTACGAAAATTTCCATTCTAGAAGTTTTCTATATGAAAATATCCATTCTGGAAAATTTTTGTTCCGGAAATTCCCATTCCCGAATTTTAGTTCCGAAAAGTTTGAAAAACTAACTTTGAAAAATTTAGTTACTCTAACAAACAAATGTACTCCCCCTATGAAAAAGAGTTTATTATTGTAAGGAGACTTTTTCAATAGAAAGTTAATGAATAATGATTACCTTATAGTTATCATTCCTAACTTTTTTTTAATGTATTCAAATCTATCAGAAGGCAATGATTTTGTGAAAATGTCAGCAAGTTGATCTTGCGTTCCGATAAACTAAAGAATAATATCTCCTTTTAGTGTGTGATCCCTAAGAAAGTGATGCCTAATATCTATGTGTTTTGCACGAGAGTGATGTGCATGGTTCTTACTTAAGGCAATGGCACTTGTGTTATCACACAAAATTTGAGTTTTAGTAAAACTTAAGCCATAGTCTGTGAGTGTGTGTTGCATCCACAACACTTGAGCACAACAACTTCCCGCTGCTACATATTCAGCTTCAGCATTGGAGAGTGCTACAGAATGTTTCTTCTTGCAGGACCAAGAAACTAATGAATCTCCTAAAAAATGACAAGTTCCGGATGTACTCTTTCTATCCATTCTACATCCACCAAAGTCAGCATCAAAAAAGCTTTTTAGAACAAAATCATTTCCAGAAGTATAAAATAACCTTAGATCCATGGTTCCCTTAAGATAACAAAAAATTCTTTTTACTGCCTTTAAGTGAGATTCCTTAGGACTGGATTGATATCTTGCACATAAGCATACTAAGAACATTAAGTCTGGTCAACTCGCTGTTAAGTAAAGTAAACTTCCTATCATACCTCAAAATGATGTTTGATCTACTGGTTTCCCAGCTTCATCAATATCTAAAGAGTTTGAGGTACTTATAGGAGTACTTATACTGTTAGTGTTGTCATAACCATACTTTTGAGAAGATCTTTAATATACTTATGTTGAGATATGTAGGTTCCTTATGGTTTTTTTAGAAATTTGAAAACCAAGGAAAAAAGTTAACTCACCCATCATACTCATTTCAAACTCATATTTCATTAGACTTGGAAAAGAGTCGGTCAAAGATTTATGAGTTGAACCAAATATGATGTCATCAACATAAATTTGAACAATCACAACATTTTTCTTATCTTTCTTTATAAAAATGGTTGGATATGCATTTCCCTTAACATAGTTACTTTGAAGCAAAAATCCAGTGAGTCTATCATAGCATGCTCGTGGGGCTTGTTTAAGGCCATACAGAGATTTGGTGAGTCTAAAAACATAATCAGTATGTTTTGTATCATCAAAGACAAGAGGTTGTTCAACAAAAAATTCCTCTTGAACATAACCGTTAAGAAAAGCACATTTCACATCCATTTGAAAAAGTTTAAAATTAAAGAATGCTGCAAAGGCAAGTAGAATACGGATAGATTCAAGTCTGGCTACTGGAGCATAGGTTTCTTCATAGTCTATTCCCTCTTGCTGATTATAACCTTTAGCAAAAAGTTTAGCTTTATTTCTTACTATGACTCCATTTTCATCACATTTATTTCTAAAAACCCATTTTACTCCAATAATAGAAGTTTCTTTAGGTCTTTCAACCAAGGTCCAGACTTTATTCCTTTCGAATTCATTTAGCTCATATTTCATGGCTTTGATCCAATCATCATCACCTAAAGCTTCATCAGTGCTTTTAGGTTCTAATTAGGAAAGAAATTCTAGATGTTCTACTTCATTTATTAAGTAACTTCTAGTTCTTACAGGTTGATTTACATCACCAATGATACAATCACTGGGATGATTCTTAAGAAACAATGAATTTGGGTTTTGAAAATCCTGTTCATCCACATAGGGTAGAAAGTCTTTTGGGGTAAATGTTTCAGAAGTATATTCTTGAACATTATCCTTATCAGAAGGTTCTTCTATCAATGGTTGACAATCAGTTTTTGAAAACACATCTGAGGATGTAGGCCGGGATGGTTTAAGAACAAAAGGATCAGACTCATCAAATTTTACATGTACTGTTTCTTCAACAGTAGAAGTTTTTTTATTAAAAACTCTATAAGCCTTAGAAGTTGTGGAATAACATAAGAAAATTCCTTTATTAGATTTTGGTGCTAATTTATGTAGGTTATCTTTAGTATTCATAATGAATACTTTGAAACCAAAAACCTTGAAGTAGGATAGTCTTGGTTTTCTACAATTCCATAACTCATAAAGAGTTTTATTAAGAAAAGGTCTAATCAAAACTCAATTTATAGTATAGCAAAAAGTACTTACAGCTTCAGCCCAGAAATGTATATCTATAGAATATTCACTCAACATGGTTCTAGTTATCTCTTGAAGAATTCTATTTCTTCTCTCACCTACACCATTCTGCTGAGGAGTTCTAGGTGCTGAGAAATTATGAGTAATACCTTTTTTACTACAAAAGTTTCAAAATCATAATTTTGAAAATCTCCTCCATGATCACTATGAATAGTTTTTAATGGAAGGTTTTTCTCATTTTTAACTTGAGCTCTAAAACTTTTGAAATAAGAAAAAGCTTCAGACTTCTTTGCTAGAAAATAAACCCAAGTAAATCTAGTGTAATCATCAACTAGAACAAACACATAGTATTTGTCTCCAATACTTCCAGTTTGTGTTGGACCAAAAAGATCCATGTGCACTAACCATAATGATTCAGTTGTTGAGACTTCACCGATTTATTTAAAACTAGATTTATGTTTCTTTCCATATTAACAAGGATCAAAAACATTTGAAGAATCAATTCTAAGCTCCAGTAGATCCTTAAATAGTTTCTTCTTAGAGAGTTTACATAGGTTTCTAAGGTTACAGTGACCTAGTATTCTATGCCATAACCAGTAATGATCTTCCATTACACTTAGGCAAGGTAAATCTTGACTCCTAAGGTCTTCTAAGTTTAAGGTGTAAACATTCTCATGCCTATTGGAAGAAAGAATAAATTATTCCTTGGAATTGTGAACTAAGCACTTATCATTCCTAAAATTCACAAGGTAACCTTCATCACATAACTTACTTATGCTAATGAGGTTGTGCTTAATACCCTTAACAAAAAGAACATTTGAAATCAAAGTTTTACCTAAAAGAACAATATTACCAATACCAACAATCTCACCCTTAGAATTATCTCCGAAAGATACCTTTCCTCCTTTCGTTTTGATAATCTTTTCAAAATAGCTTTTGTTACCAGTCATGTGTCGGGAACATCCATTATCCATGTACCATGTATTGTTGCTGGTACTCTCTTTATTTTCCTAAAATCAAGAATGGAATTAGACTTTTGGAATCCAAACTTGTTTGGATCCGAGATTTCCAAATAACAAAATTTTAGGTATGCACATCTTTTTAGAAATGTAAGCTTTGTGAAATCCTAGAGATTGGGTTTTGTTTAAGGAACAATTCATTTCCCAGTGACCACCACATTGAAACTTAGTACAAAATGGGGCACTTTGAGGAACAAAATAAGTGTTAATAAAAATTGTTTTTTCATGGGTATAACCAAATCCGGATTTATTTCATAAAGGTCGTGTTTTAGAATACATTTTATCAAAATTTTCCTTACCATGGGTAAAGTTTGATAAACACTTCTTTAAGGAAAAAATTTCGGACTTGAGTTTTATAACCAAGTTTTTATCCTCAAAATCATTAGTTTTGGAACTAGAGCTAGGCTCGAAAACATTTTTCTTAGAAATTACTTTTTCTAATTCTTTAGAAAGTTTGTTCTTCTCAGAACTTACTTCCTCATGATTTTTTGAAATACTTTAAAAATCAGAATTTTTCCTATCAAGATCTTTAGAAAGATCTGATATCTCTTTTGTAAGAATAGAATTCATAGAGTTTCCCTTATCATGTTTCTTATTGAGTTTGGAATTCTCAATTTCACGAAGTTCAGCAAACCTAGACACTTCTTCATAAGTAGGTAAAGTATTTTCTTCATCAAAAGAGGATTCTTCATCAGAAGAGTTATAATACTTACTATCATTAGAATTTAAAGAAAAATTGGTCAATGATTCAACATTTCGTACCTTATCAATAAAAAAATTATTATCAATAGGTAATATGGATACAAGACCAAGATTCTTCTGTCCTGAAGATTCGTAATCAGAAGATTCATCTGAAGAGTCACCACCACTAGCACTCCAGGTATCATTAGCTTTCAGAACATTCTTAGCTTTGGATTTATAATACTTCTGTTTGTTCCTGTCTGAATTCCTTTCTTTCCTTTCTTTCTTTTTGAGCAAAGGGAAATCTGGTCTAATATGTCTAGCTCTCTTACATTCATAACAAGTAACTTCTCCATCTTTCTTATCTTTCCTGTCCTTATTCTTATACATGGATTGGAAATTTCTCTGGCCAGCTATCTTGTTCATCCTTCGAGAAAGATTTTCTAACTCACTTTCAGAGACTTCACTCTCACTAGATTCAGATTGGAAAATAACTTTCTTAGACTTGGATATGGTTACTCTCTCTGGAGTCTTAGCTTTCATCTGATTTGATGTTGTTGTAAAAGAAACAGTACCATTCCCATTCTTTTTTTTGATGTTTTCAGCATCTCTCTTCATTCTGGTTTCATTTTGTAAAAGACTTCCAAATAACTCATCAAGATAAATTTGAGTAACCTTCCTATTCTCATCTATAGCAGTTCTTTTGGATTCCCACTCATTTGTCATAACATCAATTATATTATCCACAAGTGATTCATCATCTAACCCTTTTTCTCCCATAGACTGTAGGCTGTTGAAGATAGTCATAAATCTTTGTTGAACATTACATATTGGTTCTTCATAAGGAAAATTGAAGCCATGATATTCAACTCTAAGCATAGCTCTCCTAGTCCCAATCACCTTAGAAGTTCCAAAGTGTGTAACCTCTAACTTCATCCGGATACAAATAGCTGCTACACAAGAAGAAATTTAGCTATATATATTTATAGTCATTGACCAAAGTAGAGTATTGCGTACCTTATAGTTGAGTTGATACTCTTTCTTTTCCTGGTTAGAAAAAGTTCTAACTTCCTTATCAAGAATTTTATAATCACCAGTAAGCATAATGTAGTTTTCCAATCCAGTATTGATAAAAAAAGTCTTCATTCGATCTCTCTAGTACTCATAATCATTACCATCAAAGATTGGTGGTCTTGTAGGATTTAGATTATCAATAGAACCAACATTAATTTCTACCATACTTAAAAACCTTTGGCACACAAACTTGTTAGAAAAAAAATTCGCAATAATAATGTTCAGAATGAAAAAGTTCAGAATGGGAAAGTTTGAAATGAGAAAGTGAGCAAGAAAAACTTATACGTGAGTACAAGTATTTCAGAGACCTCCTCTAATACCAATTGTAGGATTGAAATAATGATGTAGATGCTCAATATAAAATAGGGGAGAGAATTGTATATTTTAAAAATTCCTTTAGAACCTTTAAAGTTAGTTACGATTAACTATGTTTTCCATAAGCAAAGGAAAGGGCTATGTTTAACAAATTTAAACTAAGAAAATTAACAACACCTATAACACCAAAAGATAACTTGGAATAAGGAATGAAGTTATAAACTTCAAGTCCTATGAACTTTCTTAAAACTGGAAAGAGATTCTGAAAGTAGGTTCCGGAAGTATGGTTCCGGAAATTGAAACTTAACAAAAGATTACAATATGAGATTCTACCTTAAAGCGTATAGAATCTAAATTAAACAAAGTACAAGTAAGGATGTATATGAAATTTATACTTTCCTTATAATACAAAATGCAGCGGAATCAAACAAGTAGTAAAACTACAAGTAACAAGATATAAGTCTTTTAACCCAAAGAGAAGGGTATCCAACAACCTTGGATAAAGGTCCCTTGATTTATACTTTCAAGCAAGTCTGTCTTACCCACATTAGGGTAAGACCTCGATATGATGATCAGATTCTCTGTCTTGCTATCCCCGCAAGCCCTCAACTTCAAGGTAGTTGGCAACCTCTATCTTCCTCATTAAGGAAGCCCTAAACTTCAAGGTAGTTGGAAACCTCTGTCTTCCTCAGCAAGGAAGCCCTCGAACTTCAAGGTAGTCGGCACCTCTGTCTTCCTATCCCCGGAAGTCATCGAATGTAATCACCAACATTCGGAGTCGCACGAAGCTTTGAGAGTTAATACGAGCCTCTCTCTCTATAAATCACTTCAAGCCTGTAGTCACATAAGTAGAAGATTAGTCAGCATTTCAACAATGAGCTCTTTCAAATGAGCTCCTATTTATAGGAAAGGTTAGCCTCCTTTCCAACGGTCATATTTTCCTTAAAAATCGGAGGGACCTGTACACGTGTAACTCAAACAAAGGTTAGTTTATAACAGAATAGACGACATCGTTTTTATAATAAAACAAGTGTAACAGAATGTGGGACATCATTTTAAAATCTAACTCAAAAGTTCGGAGTGAAGGTTCGGAGTGTAAAAAAAACTATTTTTCAGAGTCTAAATAAATTCGGAGTGTATAAAACAAAGAATATCAGATTCTATTTAATAGGTGAATTCAGAATGAGAATTCAGAATGAGAATTCGTCATCAGAATTCGTAGTGAGAATTCATCATCAGAATTCATAATGAGAATTCGTCATCAGAATTTGTAATGAGAATTCGTCATCAGAAATCTTAATGAGAATTCGTCATCAGAATTCGTAATGATAATTTGTCATCAGAAATCTTAATGAGAATTCATCATCAGAATTCGTAATGAGAATTTGTCATTAGAAATCTTAATGAGAATTCGTCATCAGAATTCGTAATGAGAATTCAATGTTGAACATCATAAGGATTCGTATCCTGAATCTGGAGTAGAACTTAATCAGAGTTCGTATCCGGAATTCGGAATGAAACATTATCACAGTTCTCATCTAGATTTCGGATTGAAACATTTTTACAGTTCTAATCCAGAATTTGGATCCTATAACAGAATAATTTATATCAATGTTTCAAGCAATTCTGAGAATATATAAATGAATTAGAATCTTATACTTAAGATAAATATGGATTAAAATATGATAAGGAAAAGTTTTCTTAAAAAAGAGATCTCCCTTATAAAATAAATTTTCCTTATAAAATCGATTTTCCTTATAAAATAAATTTTCCTTATAAAAGCGATTTTCCTTATAAAAGCGATTTTTCTAAAAGAAAGGTGTTTGTGATTGTCAAAACAAGTAGGAATGGAACAGTCATAAGGAAAACCTTATTGAATCAACATACATACCATATAGTAAAAGTCAAAAATGTTTAAAAAGGACTTTAAATATACATGAATACTAATTTTAGAAAATTGGGACATGGATGATAAATATAACCCCAGTAAATACTTACGTATAAGCAATCTCGGATAAAAAAACGAGATTGGAAAAGTTATCCCTTACCTTATGTCTGATATACTTAGTATGTATCCAAACAACCTGTATAATGATTTAAATAATGTCATTGAGTTATTAGAGATTCATATTAATTGTTATTATATCATATATATTTCACTTAGGTATTTATATTACCCGTTCATTTTTCAATTCAATGTTAAAGTAGAAATTTGGGTAAAAAAATTCATTTATCATACGTTTTTGGACTTGTTGTTCTTGATATTATTATTACTTATTTCATGATTTACTTACTTCCATAATGTAAAACATGAGTTATATATCATATATATTCATTATATATATATATAAATGATAGATAAATGACATGAAACACACCGTTCCTGGAGACGGAAGGCCGTACGTACGCATGAACGTTGTTTTCCTTTCCTTATTGACTTGAATGGAAGTAAATAGATGATATATATATATATACACATAAATCCAGTTTCTTTATAATGTCATATATTTCATTATTATTGATTATATATATACTTTATAATCATTCTTGAATGGTTAACATGGATAATGAATCTCATTGTGTCGTGGAGACGGTAGTCCATACGTATGCACGGGCAATGAAATCGTTCCCATAATTATTGAATTGAATTGGAGTGGATGATACAATATACCAGAATCTGTATGATTTTATAATAACTAATTTCATTTATTCTTTACACCATTATACCCATCCAAGTAAGGTGGTTTTGGAAAAACATATTACACCACAGTGTGGAGACGGTATTCTGTACGTACGCACGCGCTGTGATTTCGTTTTTCGTAGGATGGATAGAAGGTGAAATGGGGTTGTTTCATATTTATAATAACATATCATTATATTATTGATACTGATGTTATTAATTTATAATTAAACAACTAAAGAAGAAGAATATGAATAAGAAAGAAGCTTGAAAGAATCAGTAGAAGAGATTACCTCTTCTTTGACGGAACTCCTTTAAAATTCTTCGTAGGGCACTAGGGTTGGCCTTTTGAGAAGACCAGAACCTATATTATATAACTAGAGTGGTTTAGAAGAGTAATTATATGGGTTTGGGTGAGCTTCATGGCTCAAAATGGTGTGAAGAGAAGTGGGATGGGGTTCCATTTTTATAAGGGAGGAGAGGGGCACCTTTGGAAATCTTAAAAATATTAATTTATAATAAATATAACACCACCAAAAAACCTACAAAAAATGACTCATATTCTAAGATAATATGAGATAGGGTTGTAATATCTTCAAAAAATAAAATTTATACATGTAGGGAATTTATTTCAAACATTATCATCTTGATTTATGCTTATTTAATCTGTAAAAGTTCATTTGTGGTAATAAGATTCTAAATTTTAAATTGTTATAAATAATTACTTATGTGCTGTGAATTATCCATAATTAGATAATTTATGACATTAGAGACTATATAAATTTCAATTTATAAATTTTAAATATTTTTCTGATTTTTAAAAAATTTAAAAATATGTTATTTTTATAAAATAAAACTAGTGTCAATTTTGACAGAATTCATTTATTTCTATTTAAATAAAATCCACATAGAGGATATATTCGAAATAAAATATTTAATAGGTTCCTAACATGTCATAGTAATCTATCAAAATAGTGTAACACATTAAATAGTTCATATAATATTTATTTTACTATTTGTAAAACCATTTATTTGATATTTCTCTTAATAAAATAATTACTACAACATTTTTGTATAATTATTAAATATACTTATTTGTTGCATAAAAATTAAAAATAAAATACTAGGATGAATATAAATCTTATATATTTCATAATAATACATTTATCCGGATATATCTTATAAAACACCTAAATTTTAAAATGTTATATTTATTAAATTATGAAGGTGACAACTTTGACATCATATAAAATAAAATAATATAAGTGTCATAATCACGTTTATAAGACTCCAAACGGTCATATATTCGGTCATTGAATGATTATGGTGTATATATACACTAAAAATAGTTTTGTTCAGGTTTTTGAGCCCTTTAATATATATTACTATTTCAATAAAAACAATATTATTGATTTTTTTACTAAATAAATAATTTCTGCATCATTAATGAATAAGCTAATAATGTAATTAAATAACTCTTAAAAATTACAAATAAATTACCCTAATAAATAAAAACATTTTATCTTTAAAATAGGTATTTATAACCGAATTTATATTGTGTATAACCGTATATTAAAAATACTTTAATTGTTAAAGTTTGAGTGAGACATATTTCACTTTCCTTTAAATAAAATAAACTAAAGGTCTTAATCACCTTCATGTGGGTTTTAATGGATTACATTTAGTCCCAAATATGAATTAGGACGAAATATAATCATACAATTTTATTAATACATGTGTAAGGGTAATAATATAATATTATATTTACCCTTAATTACCGGATTTACCTTTTACTATGGTAAATAAAATTTACCGTGGTTATTATTCAAAATGCCCAAAAATATAAATTAGTCTATTAACATAATTTGGACCCACTGATTCGAAATATGGAATCCATTTTTTCCAAATTCAATACACAGATGTTGCAAAAAATAAATTAAAATTAATCTCGTTGTTGAAAGAAATCATTGCAAAAGATTGAATTGATTTATTCTACGAATTCAATGTCAAGTAATTGCTAATGACATTCATTATATTAAATGAGAAAAATATATTCTATTTATACTTTAAAACCATTCAATATTATAATTTAACCACCTAAATTATTACGATGAAAATAGTTGTTTTTAATTAAAATATATTGTGTTTTTAATATTCATTAAAATATGAATGTTATCAGAAAAATATGAAAAATTTATCCATGGTATAATTTTATATCCTGATTTCAAAGAATAATTTTATTTTAAAAAATTGAACTTATAAACATGTCACAAACAAGATTTAATGTGGGTGCGCCATCAAAATGTGGCAAAACTTCAATTTTTGAAAAATACTTATTTTACCCGAAAATTTTATTTTATTCTCATACTAAGATCTTGAAAATTAGTAAGATGAATAATAATGTTATAAAATTCAAGATGTAGTTAATAATATTCATAAAGTCTAGTTAATGATAATATTATAACCATATATTGTTGTTTAGTGAAACCCGGTATTGCGTACAACACACACTATTGAGGAAGGTCACGATTGCGTGCAATGCAAGCCAGATCAAGGTTGCATGTAGTGCAATATCCCTTTCGTGCTGCGTATTACATAATTAAAAAATTATTTCATTTATACATTAAACAAAATCTATACTTAATGTTGCGTAGAATAATTTCTCCAAAACGAACTTGAAATTGTGTTTAACACGAGCCACGAATAGTGTTGCGTATACTACAAGCTAATACGGTGTCGCGTATAGCACAATATAATTTTGGTGTAGCGTACAACCCAATACATCAATGAAATTAAAAGAATATTCTTCATAAAATCTCGGGGTGTAACATTCTACCCCCCTAAAAAAGGAATTCTCCCTCGAAATTCATCGGGGTTATAAATGGTTTACTACATGGATGTTTTTTTAATAGAAACTCACATCGTAAAAAAGAATACCAAAACTTAGCTTTAAAAACTAAATAATGAAATGTAATGGTTACCCAAATTAACTAATCAGTGGGTTTCCACATAGGAGAACATAGGTGAAAAATATGGATATGGAAGAGAAATCTAACCATCGTGTTCTGATGGATAGTGGTAGAGAACATGGATAGGAAAAATCCAACAATCACAAAGCCATAAATTTGTGATGATCTAAGGTACCATCGGATTCATCAGATATGAGAGTACTAGGACAACATTTTTAGTTTTCAAGATCATTTCCCTAATGTTGAAGAATTTTTGTATAAGGATAAATACTTACTTGATTTTAGTGTAAAATCATCATTGGTCATTCCATGAACAATTTTCACTTAATCTCTTATTTAAAGATATGAAGTTGAATTTGACATTCTTGAAGTATTATAAGATCACGCGATAGAATGATAGGTCATTCCATCTGTCTCTATCACAATAAAAGGTTAGTATAAGATATTAAATATACATAAGTCCATCTATGGTGATGTTAATCGTACATGGTTCCAAAAATGGACTTATATTTCATCTATCATACCACGTAATAAAATAAAACTAATTTCTACAAACCAGGGACTTCCTGTAGGCCAGTGGTAGGTGATGAAGGCCTATCACACTTCGGTTGTGGGTTCGATTCACGCAACTTTGTCCGACGTGATGGGTTGTCAGCAGTCCTGTAGGTTGTCCTTTTTTCTAAAACTATACTATCATAATATCAAAAAGCTCTATCCTTAAACAATACTATCTGATGTCAAACTTAATCCATTCCAACATTTAGAATTTTCTAAAATACTTCTGTCTAATCTTATAGTATAAAGAGAATGATTACTAAAAAGGTCATATAACAAGCACGGGAATACCATCATTTATCCCTCATATATTACAAGATATATCTTTTTGATCGTATTCCAAACATGTGAATACCTTAATCATGTATTATCGGAAAAAATGAATACCCATTGAACGTTACTGAAAATATGAATGCTGTCAAAAGTTAACTCTTTCCACATACCAAAATCCCAAAATTTTGATATACTCAAACAATGGTATCACTTTGTCCTTATATCATTCATGAGCTCATGAATAATATCAAACATATTATTTTCTCCTTATCCATTCATTATGCACATATCATCTTCTATCCAAAAATATTTCAGTCACTTTTCATGGTTACGAGTACCATATTCTTATTGAAAACCACAATTGACCAATACATAGATATTCCAATATACCATAAAAGTACCTCCGCACCATTATTATTTAATAAAAATACATAAACACTTAAATCCATCCTCTTCAATGATTGTCATGGAATAAGTCCATCCTTGATTTAGATGTAACCTCTTAGGTCAGGGCATTGAGTTGGGTAACTCCCATGTTATCCACAGATAAGACATTGAACTCCATAACAATCGGTCACTCTATGACCCTTCTCTCCACACAGATAACATCATCCAATCCGTTTTATGTATTCATCAAGGTTCTTCTTCCATTCAATAAAAATATCAATCTTCCTTTCTTTATGCTCCTCAACATGTGAACATGCATAAAATTCTATCTTCTTATTATTTGATCAATTTGGAATACCACTAAATTTCACCTTGTGAATCATATATCGCGATGAATGATTCGTCATATTCACAATATCATTCTCTCTAGGTATTACACAATTTCATTTCTCATAGTCACCAATTTGTCCATTGGATTCAATGTTAACTGAATTCCTCCTGGTTCCCTCCATTGACTAAAACACAAAAATAATTCTGTGAGAGGAAAAAATCATACAATGAAAATAACACAATCAAGGGGGAGTACCTTTAACATCTAACATCTTATGTTTAATTCTAATATCTTTACCGTAATTCTAGGACTATAACCTATACTTATACTTATCCTTAGGGACATCCCTAGACATACCTTAGAAATATCTCTAGGGATCTCACTAAAGTTTTCGCATCCTAGTTTCCAAAGGTTGACTAAACCTTTCCTTTGATACCAACTGTAGAGACCCAAAGCTTGACGTACATTGAAAATAAATTACTTTTGTGGAATAGATAATACATAACAAAAAACAAAACACAAGGATCGTAAGAGTTTAGTGTCTTTGGAAACTCGGTATATAATATTCTAATTTTGGTGAAGTTCTTCAACAACTCCCATAAAGATCTTCCCCTTTTGTTTTCTTACCTAAAAACATTCTTGAAATCCTGGGGAAAAGATAACATATAAAGGGAGAGCTCAAATGCTCAGTAAGGGTATGCATGGAGAAAATAAAACAAACCATATACCATTGAACTTAAAAACATGAACATAATGTTTAAACATCAAAATCATGAGCAAAGACATAAATCTTGGAAGTGCGTAAGGAATGTATCATAATGGAACATCAATATTGATAAAATAGCATTGAAATAAAACATGTAATTGTGGAAAATATTCAGCACTTGTTATGATTTCCATAGTAGCCAAGGCATTGTTGCCAAGACCATCTTAGTGGACAAAGTCCCTTTCTGAATCAAATTCACTCCTCGTTCCAGTCCTGTATCACTGAACAAGATTAACTTACCATTCCAGTCATGTCTATCTCATTAGATATAAATCTTTACCCAATTCATTGGAGGGAGATATAGGTCCCACCCATCTAATAATGAAATCATTCTTTTGTGTGCCACCAAATCATAAATCATACATCATAGCATAACCCATGTAATAGAATGAGATTATTAAACCTCATGCCATCATAACATAATCCATACAAAAAATGGATATCATTTCATCATAAGAATAATAAAACCATGTAAAAAATGGAGACATTATACTTGAAACATAAAAATATTAAATAATTTCATTTTAGATGGATAATATTTTTGATAAAACACTTGAAATGAAATCTTGAGGAAAATATACGTTCTTCTTCAAAATGATTTTCTTTTCACAAAATCCCATGCAATTTTAAAAGAAAAGGTTTTTTTTAAATTAATCATGCCATATTTTATAGGAAGCTTCATGAAAATTAGGCTTTATGAAACCGTAAAAATCCATTCACGCCGTATAAGTTAAAAATAACTTTCTCCTCGTACTTTTGTCGGAAAGGTCAAAAAGTACCTCGTAAAAGAATGATTTGTTACATACCCTGTAGTAAAAGTTAAAAATGGTAAAAAAGGACTTTAAACATACATGATACAATTTTTAGAAAATTGGGAAATGGATGATAAATTTAACCCCAGTAAATACTTACGTATAAGCAATCTCGGATAAAAAAACGAGATTGGAAAAGTTATCCCTTACCTTATGTCTGATATGCTTTGTATGTATCCGAACCACCTGTATAATGATTTAAATAATGCCATTGAGTTATTAAAGAATCATATTAATTGTTATTATATCATATATAGTTCACTTAGGTATTTATATTACCCGTTCATTTTTCAATGCCATGTAAAAGTATCGTTTTGGGTAGAAACGTTTCATTTATCGTACGTGTTTGGACTTGTTGTTATTGATATTATTATTACTTATATCATGATTTAATTACTTCAAAAATGTAAAACATGAATTATATATCATATATATTCAGTATATATATATAAATATTAGATAGATAAATGAAATGAAACACACCGTTCATGGAGAAGATAAGTCGTACGTACGCTTGAACGTTGTTTTCCTTTCCTTTTTGACTTGAATGGAAGTAAGTAGATGAAATATATATATATATACATAAATCCAGTATCGTTATAATTTCATATTTTTTTATTATTTCTTATATATATACTTTATAATCATTCATGAATTGTTAACATGGAGAATGAATCTCATCGCGTCGTGGAGACGATAGTCCATACGTACGCACGAGGGATGATATCTTTCCCATAATTATTGAATTGAATTGTAGTGGATGATACAACATACCAGAATTAGTATGATGTTATAATAACTATGTGTAGTTATTCTTTACACCATTATACCCATCCAAGTAAGGTGGTGTTGGAAAAACATATTACACCACGACGTGGAGATGGTATTCCGTACGTACGCACGCGCGGTGATTTCGTTTTCCTAGGATGGATAGAAGGTGAAATGGGTTTGTTTCATATTTATAATAACATATCAGTGTATTATTGAAACTAATGTTATTACTTTATAATGAAACAACTAATGTAGAAGAAGATGAAGAAGAAAGAAGCTTGAAAGAATCGGTATAAGAGATTGCCTCTTCTTCGACGCACCTCCTTTAAACTTCTTCATAGGGAACTAGGGTTGGCCTTTTGAGAAGACCAAAACCTATTTTATATAAATAGAGAGTTTTAGAAGAGGAATTTTCTGGGTTTGGCAGAGCATCATGGCTTAAAATGGTGTAAAGAGAAATGGGAAGGGGTTCCCTTTTTATAAGGGAGGAGAGGGGAACCTTTGGAAATCTTAAAAATATTAATTTATAATAAATCTAACCCAACTTAAAAACCTCAAAAAATGACTCATATTAGAAGATTAGATGAGATAGGGTTGTAATCTCTTCAACCAATAAAATTTATACATGTAGGAAATTTATTTTAAACATTACCAACTAGATTTATCCTTATTTAATCTATAAAAGTTTATGTCTGGTAATAAGATTCTTAATTTTAAATTATTATAAATAATTAATTATTTGCTGTGAATTATCCATAATTAGATAATTTATGAAATTGGAGACTATATGAATTTAAATTTATAATTTTTAAATATTTTTGTGATTTTTAAAAATTTAAAAATATGTTATTTTTATAAAATAACAATAGTGTAAATTTTGACACTATTTATTTATATGTATTTAAATAAAATACACACATAGGATATATTCGAACTAAAAAATTTAATAGGTTATGAACATGTCATAGTAATCTTGAAAATTAGTGGAGCACATTAAATAGTTCATATAATATTTATTTTATTATTTGTAATACCATTTATTTGATATTTCTGTTAATAAAATAAGTACTACAACATTATTGTATAATTATTAAATATACTTATTTATTGCATAAAAATTAAAAATAAAATACTGGGATAAAGATAAATCTTATATATTTCATAATAATACATTTATTTGGATTTATCTTCTAAAACAGATAAAATTCAAAATGTTATATTTATTAAATTATGAAGGTGACAACTTTGACATCATATAAAATAAAATAATATAAGTGTCATAATAACTTTTATAAGACTCTAAACGGTCATATATTTTGTCATTGAATGATTATGGTGTATATATACACTAAAAATATGTTTTGGTAAGGTTTTTGAGCCCTTTAATATGTATTACAATTTCAATAAAAACAATATTATTGATTTTTTTACTAAATACATAATTTCTGCATCATTAATGTATAAGATAATAAGGTAATTAAATAACTCTTAAAAATTACAAATAAATTACCATGGTAAATAAAAAAAATTTATCTTTCAAATAGGTATTTATACCCGAATTTATATTCTGTATAACCTTATATTAAAAATACTTTAACTATTAATGTTTGAGTGAGACATATTTTACTTTCCTTTAAATAAAATAAACTAATGGTCTTAATCACCTCCAAGTGGGTTCTAATGGATTCCATTTCGACCCCTATATGAATTAGGACGAAATATAATCATACAATTGTATTAATACAAGTGTTAGGGTAATATTATAATATTATATTTACCCTTAATTACCTGATTTATCTTTTACAATGGTAAATAAAATTTACCGTTGTTACTATTCATAATGCCCAAAAATAAAAAAAGTCTATTAATATAATTTAGACCCACTGATTCGAAATATGGAATCCATTTTTTCAAATTCAATACAAAGAAGTTTCAGAAATTAAATTAAAATTAATCTCGTTGTCGAAAGAAAACATTACAAAAGATTGAATTGATTTAACCTACGAATTCAATGTAAAATAAATTCTAATGAAATAAATTATATTAAATGGTAAAAATATATTCTATTTATACTTTAAAACCATTCAATATTATAATTTAACCACATAAATTATTACGATGAAAAAAGTTGTTTTTAATTAAAATATAGCGTGTTTTTACTATTCATTAAAATATGAAAGTTATCAGAATAATATGAAAAATTTATCCAAGGTAAAATTTTCTATCCTGATTTCAAAGAATAATTTTATTTTGTAAAATTGAACTTATAAACATGTCATAAACTAGATTTAATTTGGGTACACCATCAAAAGGTGGAAAAACTGCATTTTTTTAAAAATAGGTATTTTACCCGAAAATTTTATTTTATTATCATACCATGTTCTATAAAATGAGTAAGATGAATAATAATGTTATAAAATTCAAAATTTAGTTAATACTATTCATAAAGGCTAGTTCGTGATAATATTATAACCATATATCATTGTTTAGTGAAACCCGATATTGTGTACAACACACACTATTGAGGAAGGTCGCGATTGCGTGTAATGTAAGCCAGGTCAGGGTTGCGTGTAATGAAATATCCCTTTGGTGTTGCATATTACATAATTCAAAATTATTTCATTTATACATTAAAGAAAATCTATACTTAATGTTGCGTAGAATAATTTCTACAAAACGAACATGAAATTGTGTGTAACACAAGCCAAGAATAGTGTTGCATATACTACAAGATAATACGGTATCGCGTATAGCACAAGATAATTTTGGTTTAGCGTACAACACAAGACATCAAAGAAATTAAAATAATATTCTTCATAAAATCTTGGGGTGTTACAAACTACCATTCAGAATTTCAAATCTCACTACACTATCAATCGATGTGTGCTCAGTACCATTTCAAATGATTCATTCATTGTTCAATTGAATTAATATTTTTTACACATAATTTAGTGCATTATGATGCTATATTTTCATCTACATGACGAATACGTATTTACCATATATATAATATGAAATAACTTGAAATTTTTGAAACATTCAATTTAAAAAAATCCACTATCAACTTTCACCAAACAGGAAAAGTATTTATAAAAAATTTCTAATAATTCACAATGTTTTTGTTTTGAGAAAATAAAAAAATCACAATACATAATATGAATTCATGAATAACACAACTATTCCTGAAGCATTCTCCATGGGTAATCATCCTTCCTTCACAAATCTAGTATTCTTATAAATCCATCATGCTATTAAATCATTCGTTATATTCCATCATAGTTTCAATGTCCGTGGATTTTCTTTCAGAATTCATATAATTAAATGTGGGGGGGGGGGAATAAACATATTTTTAGATGTTTCCTAGTTTTCTCATTACATTAAAAATCTATACAAAATTTTAAAAAACTTATAATACACATTCACAATCTACTATATCTTCATGAAACATCAAGGGAATTTTCTATTCATAAAAAATTTCATAATCTCATAACTATTATTATTTCTTTTGGGTCTCATCCATCATTCAAGAATTTCAAACAAATCATGAATCACCAACATTTTACGACACACCAAACATTCTAAAATTTCATGTTGTAGATATATTTTCTTGATGAATCCTTATCAATGCAATTTTTTTTGAAACATGTCACAACCTATAATTTATATAACCCAAAATTTTTGGAAACACAATGAAATGGAGACATCTTATACATTTAATTTTCTTTACCAGTTCTAGAGATTCCATAACTCTATATCGATGATTTCTCAATATAATTGGTTGATAATCACACAAGAACTCAAAAAAAATTATTTTTAACCATCATTCTCAAAAAAAAACAATCATCCATAAGACATATATAGTTATCTAGAGTGATTTCATTCCCAAATATGTCCCACATAGAATTTGTTGACTAATTTTCACCATTTGATAACAGTAAAATCTAACTCCATCTTGTTCCAAAAGAAAATTTTCAAAATTCAGCATATTGATCAATGATTTCATCAATACAAAATTTAATCCCAAATGAGACATGAATGCAATGAGAAACAATGGTAACCTGAAATGTTCATTCATGAGTTAGATCATTCCAAAAATGGAAGCTAGTTTTATCACGAACTCTATATAATTTGATATATAATGTTTTATCTATCATCATTAGTATCATTAGATTTATAAATCCCCATTCTACACTCCCCCATATTATATTTGTAAAGACCGTAAAATTCAAGGGAAATTTTTTTCTTAATTTTCTTTGGATTTTTACAAGAGCGCGGTTTCAGACGGCACCTGATTCCGAGGCCCGGAGTGCCCGAAATTAATTTCCGAAGTTTGGCTCGGGTACGTTCAGTGAACGAACGAGCGGGAATTCCTAACTTTTGATCCGGTGCTCGGAATTGAAATCTGAGGGCACCGATGAACTCGCAGGGCCGATATTCGCTTAATGAGACCTTTTCGGGAGTTGCGTTTGTTGCGGGTTGAAAGTTACGTTTTGGGGTTTTTCAGTTAAGTTAAATAAAATTGTGTAAAACAAATTTTATTTTAACTTATTAAAAAACCTACCTAAGGGGGTTGGAAGTGGGACCCACACCCACTTAACCTCCCTTGGGAGGATTAAGTGTGGTGGGGCCCACACGAACCCCTAAGTCTTTTCATTTTCTCTCAACATACTTAACCCCTCTTTTAATGGCTTAAGTTACCCTTATTTAATTAAGGGAGTTAAACCCCCTTTTTGAATTTCAAATATTGAAATTCTTTTGTGTTGTGTTAATAAAATAAGAGGTAGTCTTATTTTATTTAGAGTTCTTTGTTTGACTTTGGAGAGCTTTCTCATCTTCAAGCTCTGTCGAAGAACGAAGAACGTCTTCATCCTCAACGAAGAACGATAACACTTCGTCAAGGATCATCGACTCGGCGACCCGGTATCTTCGGACCTCTTCTTCCT
This sequence comes from Viscum album, assembly GCA_963277665.1. NCBI lineage: Eukaryota > Viridiplantae > Streptophyta > Magnoliopsida > Santalales > Viscaceae > Viscum > Viscum album. Next base: position 1,044,775,347 of record OY728126.1, on the reverse strand, counting down.
CCTCGGACCTTCTTCGTCGGCAAATGAAGATTCGCCAACGTCGTGTCTCTTCGGGCTTAGCACTTCGTCAACGGATTTGACGAACGACGACCACGACACCCGACCTTCGCGACGCCGTCTTCCGCGGAGCGTAGCCGAACCTTTGAATCTTAAACCCGAGGTAGGGGTTTTTGTTTTCATTTTGGTTTCCTTACTCCTTTTCTTGATCATGAATGATAAGTATAACGTGTGGCTTATTTATTTTAGTTTCGTTTTTATTTCTTTAACGTGAGGGGGGCCGGACCGCACGAACACGGCCGAATCCCCCCTCCATCGTTCATGTTTGTTTATGCTGGTGGAAACAAGTAGCGTGGTGCCGTCGCACCACGCGGACGATCGTTCTTTTATTTTACGCAACGCCGTCGCGCTTCGCCGAGGAGAGTCTTCAAGAACGCGACGCCGTCGCGCCGCGTTGGAAGGATTCATGGCACGGCGAAAGGGGCGCGGTGCCGTCGCACCGCGCCGGACGACGAACACCGCGGCCGGTTCCGGGCCGCGGCGGGACGAGAAGACCGCGGCCGGTTCCGGGCCGCGGCGGGACGAGGAGACCGCGGCCGGTTCCGGGCCGCGGCGGAAGGAAAGACCGGCGGCCGGGCCGCCGGCGTCGGAAGTCGAGGGCGGGACCGGAAATTCCGGTCCCGTTGGTAAAAACCGGCCGGCCAGCGGGCCGGCCGGATGTCATAAAACCGGGGGATTAAACCCCCGGCCGGTTCTTCAAACCCCCCTCTTAATGAGGGGGGCGGTTCAATTAAAGGAGGGGGGGGGGGCAAAGCCCCCCCCCCCGGTTCGTCCAGCCGGCCCCCATTTGCGGGGGCCGTTTTTTTGGCAAAGGCACGGCTCAAGGCCGTGCCGCCTTGAAGAAAAACGCGGGGCATAGCCCCGCGTGCCACCCACCTCGCGGCACCCCGCCGCCAGCGCGGCCCCCCGCCGCCGCCAGCGCGGCCCGCCCCCGCCGCCAGCGCGGCCCGCCGCCGCCGCCGCCACCGCGGCCCACCGCCGCCTCCGCCGCGCCGCCACCGCGCGCCACCGCGCGCCGCCACCGGCCGCCGCACCGCCGCCGCCCGCCGCCGCCGGCCGCCGCCGCCGGCCCCCGCGCCACCCGGGGGGGGTCGGGCCGGGTCGGCCCGGACTCGGACCCCCCGTTTCGAACCTGATTTGGTTTTTGGCTCATAACTTGAGCCTCGGACCTCCGAATGACGAACCGTCTGCGGCAACGCGATCCTTGGATCGAGACGGTCGTTTCGATATATCGCACTCAAGGTTTCGGGTTACTTTGAGTTCGGCCGGGTTGGTTCGTTCACGAAACCAACCGGGCCTTCGGAGCGGAAACGCTCATATCTTGAGCCACGAACGTCCGATTGACGCGCCGTCAGTCGTGTTGTGTTCCTCTTAGTGAATCGGATCTTTTGGCATACTCCGCCCGAGGTTTGGACGCAGGTGGAGTACGGTCGGGTTGGTTTTTCCTTAAAAACCAACCGGGCCCCGGAGAGGAAAATGCCAATAACTCACAGACCGGGCGTCCGATTGACGCGCCGTCTGTTTCGTTGACTTCCTCTTGATGAGACGGAACTTTTGACATACTCCGCCCGAGTTTTGGATGCAGTCGGAGTATGGCCGGGTTGGATTGTTCCCGAAATCCAACCGGGCCCCTGGAACGGGAAAGCTGATATCTTTCAGACATGACGTCCGCTTGACGAGCCGTCAGCGGCGTTGGTGGTTACGTTGAGTAACGGTCCCTTTGAGTTTACCCTATGGGAGTTCGGGGTACAGTTGAGATACGGCCGGGATTGGTTCGCACTCGAAACCAACCGGGCCCCTGGGACGAAAAGACTATTAACTCACAGACCGGGCGTCCGATCGACGCGCCGTCTGTTGCGTTGAGACCCCTGTGACGAGACGGACCTTTGAGGCACTTCTTCGTGGGACTTTGTGATACTTGGAGTATCGACCAGTAGCTCGTGGAGCGGACCCTCCCGGAGACGAGCGTGCAGAGTACGGAGACCGTGTAGCCGGCTGAGACCTGACGACTGCTTGACCGACTCGACTTGGAGTGAGTCGACTAGCCCAGTGGACGGAGCGCCCGGTACTTGGCGGCAGACCCACGGCGGACGGAGCGCCTGGTAGTTGGCAGCAGACCCGCGGTACTCGACAGGAGGAGTACCTCAGTAGGCTATCTGGGTAGCGCCCGGTATTTGGCAGCAGACCCTCAGCGGACGGAGCGCCTGGTAGTTGGCAGCAGACCCGCAGTACTCGACAGGAGGAGTACTTCAGCAGTCCTAGGTTAGTGAGCGGCAGCCTCGGAGTCGTGACAGGACCACTGTACACTCTAGAGACGGAGCTCTTCAGCAGTTACGGTTTCGATAATGAAAATCCTGGTTTGAGCTGAGACTTTTGACCTTGTGTTTACTTCATGATTGAGATGGATCACTTGATAACTTTGGTATATGTATGGGCATATACCCGGGTAGTGGTTATCCGTCGATTTCACAATCCTTGTGTTTCCTCATGATTGAGATGGGTTACATGATAACTTAGGTATATGTATGGGTATATACCTAAGTAGGGTTTATCTGTTGAGATCTTCTTGTGTTTATCCTTGTTGGTTTTAGTGAGACCTTGAGGGTCTCGGGGTCCCTACTGAGTATCGTTATACTCACCCCTGCACGGGCTATGCCCGCACCTCGTTGTATTGGTTGCAGACGACGGCCAGTACTGGCAGAGGCCGAGTGTTCGAGGACTGGACGGTACCTGGAGGTGGACTATACGATGAGGCGGTACCCAGAGGCAGACCACTGGGCGGGTCATACTTGGAGCAGACGGCGGGACCCAAGGAGCAGAAGAGCTATCTGTACCCACCCTTCAGGTGGGATTTCCATTGGACATCTCAGCGTAGCAGCTTTACTTTTCAGTCGCTGTTTTCCCTTTCGAGTTGTACTTTACAGTTGGGCTTGTATTTCCGGCCCCTTTTACTTTTCAGCTCTTCTTTTTGTACTTAGTGTTTTACTTCCGCTTGTACTCTGTGGTGCTTGTTTTCTTTATAAAGGCAATGCCTTCCCAGTTATCGGGATTTTACGCCTTTGGTGCTAGTCGCCAACCCCTGGCCTATGGAAGGCGGGCTTGGGGTAGTCACGGCACGGGCCCCGAGGACGGGTCGTGACAAATTGGTATCAAAGGAGTTCGGTTCTACCGCAGAACTTATAACTCTGATCTTTCTTTCTGTGAAGCGATAGTGTTAAGAGTACCGAGTGTGGTTTTCAGTTCAGGGAGTCCAGTGTTGGTGCGGGCGGCCGACGTATCCATACACCAGGACCCTGACAACTGATTTCCGACTTTGTGCACGAAAACACTGATTGCGTGTGTGTTTTCAAAGGTTTTTCCCCTTAAAACAGCTCAAACCAGGTCAGCTCACCAGGTATAATCGTTTGATCGTGTTACGTTGTTTCTTTCAGGATGTCTTTTCTCAGACGATCAGCTAGAGCCCGGAGGGATGAGCGTGCTGACAGTCTGTCGAGCGACGAGGCTTCGGTACAGGGCCCTCTTGCAGTTGAGGCACCAGCGGATGCACCAGCAGTAGGCGATGCACGACGCTTGAGCGCGCTGCACGAGTTCCAGCGCCAGAGGCCACCCAGGTTCCGGGGAGAGACGGACCCGCAGGCGGCTGAGTTTTGGCTGGAGGCTGTGGTGAGAGTCTTCAGGCTAGTGGGGACGCCGGCAGACTTCATGGTGATCTTTGCTACCAGCCTCCTTCAGGCAGCAGCAGGTAGGTGGTGGAGCCACTTGTTTCAGTTCTGCGATGAGATGAACTTCGCATGGGAAGACTTCGAGACCTTCTTCAGGGTGGAGTTTGTGCCAGTATCTCTACACCCCGAGCGTGTACAGGAGATTCTGCCTTTACCGCGTGTTTTTCGATCAGAAGCCGAGTCATCTGTGGGCAGTAGACAGATGATGCAGAGGTCCAGGAGGACCAGACCATCAGTTGGGCGATCTCGGGTTTTAGGACCGGTGGTGCAGGGCACCCGGAGTGGGAACAGAGTTAGCCGTGCAAGGAGCAGGTTGTGTTACTCATGCCGCGAAAAGGGACATCTGGCACGTGACTGTCCGACTCCCGATCCGCAGGCTTTGGGAGAGCCACCGAGATAGAGGCAGCGACAAATGCTTGAGCAACAGTAAAGCAGGTGGACAGGGGAGGAACTAGTGGATACGTCTTTTGTACTTCTAGTTCCATGTTGATGTTGCTTTTATGTAGCGTCTTGTATTATGATCTGCAATAATAAAAGACGCATACTTTTGTGATGTTTTCTTTCCTGTCCTCTTTTGTGATGTTACTAAGAGGTTCCAGTTGACTGTTGACTTGACCCTCACTTGTGAGACATCTACTGGAGGAGACCGGTTACCACACACTGATGCCGACAGTGTGACTCAACCCTTGGAGGCGAGAGTAACGGTTGGATCTCTTAGTAGTAGTGTCGAGGCCTTAAGACGTCATCCTTAGTATGGATTAGTATCATCCATGTTAGGATTGACTGTTTTAGGCAAAGAATGTGGTTCATCCAGGGGATGAGACCAGATTTCTTTTTTTCGGCAAAGAATAAATCTTGCAGCTCTTGTGGGACCTGTGATGGTCCAGGCCACGATAGAGAAGGTCCAGGTCATCCAGGAGCGGAAAACACAGAGCCGGCAGAAGTCTTACGCTGACAGGAGGCGGAGGCCACTGGAGTTCGAGGATGGCGACCACGTCTTCTTGCGGGTCTCACCTCGACGTGGTATTCGGAGATTTGGCCGAGGCGGCAAAATATCTCCGCGCTTCAACAGACCCTTCCAGGTCCTCAACAGGGTTGGTGAGGTGGCTTATCGCCTGGCTCTACCACCTCAGTTGCACCGGGTGCACGACGTCTTCCACGTGTCTCAGCTGAGGAGGTACGTGCACGACCCGACGCACATCTTTGACCATGGGAAGCTTGACGTTGACGATGGGGCGACTTTTACGGAGGTCCCGGTGGAAATAGAGGATCGACAGGAGCGGGTCCTGCATGGGCAATCGATTCCTCTTGTGCGCATCAGATGGCAGCACGGGAATCTCCAGGAGAGCACATGGGAGCGGGAGGCTCTGATGCGTGCTCAGTACCCTCTTTTGTTCCCCTAGTTTTTGATGTATCTTTACGGGGACGTAAAGCCCTGAGGTGGGAGTAATGTAAAGACCGTAAAATTCAAGGGAAATTTTTTTCATAATTTTCTTTGGATTTTTACAAGAGCGCGGTTTCAGACGGCACCTGATTCCGAGGCCCGGAGTGCCCGGAATTAATTTCCGAAGTTTGGCTCGGGTACGTTCAGTGAACGAACGAGCGGGAATTCCTAACTTTTGATCCGGTGCTCGGAATTGAAATCCGAGGGCACCGATGAACTCGCAGCGCCGATATTCGCTTAATGAGACCTTTTCGGGAGTTGCGTTTGTTGCGGGTTGAAAGTTACGTTTTGGGGTTTTTCAGTTAAGTTAAATAAAATTGTGTAAAACAAATTTTATTTTAACTTATTAAAAAACCTACCTAAGGGGGTTGGAAGTGGGACCCACACCCACTTAACCTCTCCTGGGAGGATTAAGTGTGGTGGGTCCCACACGAACCCCTAAGTCTTTTCATTTTCTCTCAACATACTTAACCCCTCTTTTAATGGCTTAAGTTACCCTTATTTAATTAAGGGAGTTAAACCCCCTTTTTGAATTTCAAATATTGAAATTCTTTTGTGTTGTGTTAATAAAATAAGAGGTAGTCTTATTTTATTTAGAGTTCTTTGTTTGACTTTGGAGAGCTTTCTCATCTTCAAGCTCTGTCGAAGAACGAAGAACGTCTTCATCCTCAACGAAGAACGATAACACTTCGTCAAGGATCATCGACTCGGCGACCCGGTATCTTCGGACCTCTTCTTCCTCCTCGGACCTTCTTCGTCGGCAAACGAAGATCCGCCAACGTCGTGTCTCTTCGGGCTTAGCACTTCGTCAACGGATTTGACGAACGACGACCATGACACCCGACCTTCGCGACGCCGTCTTCCGCGGAGCGTAGCCGAACCTTTGAATCTTAAACCCGAGGTAGGGGTTTTTGTTTTCATTTTGGTTTCCTTACTCCTTTTCTTGATCATGAATGATAAGTATAACGTGTGGCTTATTTATTTTAGTTTCGTTTTTATTTCTTTAACGTGAGGGGGGCCGGACCGCACGAACACGGCCGAATCCCCCCTCCATCGTTCATGTTTGTTTATGCTGGTGGAAACAAGTAGCGTGGTGCCGTCGCACCACGCGGACGATCGTTCTTTTATTTTACGCAACGCCGTCGCGCTTCGCCGAGGAGAGTCTTCAAGAACGCGACGCCGTCGCGCCGCGTTGGAAGGATTCATGGCACGGCGAAAGGGGCGCGGTGCCGTCGCACCGCGCCGGACGACGAACACCGCGGCCGGTTCCGGGCCGCGGCGGGACGAGAAGACCGCGGCTGGTTCCGGGCCGCGGCGGGACGAGGAGACCGCGGCCGGTTCCGGGCCGCGGCGGAAGGAAAGACCGGCGGCCGGGCCGCCGGCGTCGGAAGTCGAGGGCGGGACCGGAAATTCCGGTCCCGTTGGTAAAAACCGGCCGGCCAGCGGGCCGGCCGGATGTCATAAAACCGGGGGATTAAACCCCCGGCCGGTTCTTCAAACCCCCCTCTTAATGAGGGGGGCGGTTCAATTAAAGGAGGGGGGGGGGGGGCAAAGCCCCCCCCGGTTCGTCCAGCCGACCCCCATTTGCGGGGGCCGTTTTTTTGGCAAAGGCATGGCTCAAGGCCGTGCCGCCTTGAAGAAAAACGCGGGGCATAGCCCCGCGTGCCACCCACCTCGCGGCACCCCGTAGCCAGCGCGGCCCGCCGCCGCCGCCAGCGCGGCCCGCCGCCGCCGCCAGCGCGGCCCGCCGCCGCCGCCACCGCGGCCCACCGCCGCCTCCGCCGCGCCGCCACCGCGCGCTGCCGCGCGCCGCCACCGGCCGCCGCACCGCCGCCGCCCGCCGCCGCCGGCCGCCGCCACCGGCCACCGCGCCACCCGGGGGGGGGGGGGGGGGTCGGGCCGGGTCGGCCCGGACCCGGACCCCCCGTTTCGAACCTGATTTGGTTTTTGGCTCATAACTTGAGCCTCGGACCTCCGAATGACGAACCGTCTGCGGCAACGCGATCCTTGGATCGAGACGGTCGTTTCGATATATCGCACTCAAGGTTTCGGGTTACTTTGAGTTCGGCAGGGTTGGTTCGTTCACGAAACCAACCGGGCCTTCGGAGCGGAAACGCTCATATCTTGAGCCACGAACGTCCGATTGACGCGCCGTCAGTCGCGTTGTGTTCCTCTTAGTGAATCGGATCTTTTGGCATACTCCGCCCGAGGTTTGGACGCAGGTGGAGTACGGTCGGGTTGGTTTTTCCTTAAAAACCAACCGGGCCCCGGAGACGAAAATGCCAATAACTCACAGACCGGGCGTCCGATTGACGCGCCGTCTATTTCGTTGACTTCCTCTTGATGAGACGGAACTTTTGACATACTCCGCCCGAGTTTTGGATGCAGTCGGAGTATGGCCGGGTTGGATTGTTCCCGAAATCCAACCGGGCCCCTGGAACGGGAAAGCTGATATCTTTCAGACAGGACGTCCGCTTGACGAGCCGTCAGCGGCGTTGGTGGTTACGTTGAGTAACGGTCCCTTTGAGTTTACCCTATGGGAGTTCGGGGTACAGTTGAGATACGGCCGGGATTGGTTCGCACTCGAAACCAACCGGGCCCCTGGGACGAAAAGACTATAACTCACAGACCGGGCGTCCGATCGACGCGCCGTCTGTTGCGTTGAGACCCCTGTGACGAGACGGACCTTTGAGGCACTTCTTCGTGGGACTTTGTGATACTTGGAGTATCGACCAGTAGCTCGTGGAGCGGACCCTCCCGGAGACGAGCGTGCAGAGTACGGAGACCGTGTAGCCGGCTGAGACCTGACGACTGCTTGACCGACTCGACTTGGAGTGAGTCGACTAGCCCAGTGGACGGAGCGCCCGGTACTTGGCGGCAGACCCACGGCGGACGGAGCGCCTGGTAGTTGGCAGCAGACCCGCGGTACTCGACAGGAGGAGTACCTCAGTAGGCTATCTGGGTAGCGCCCGGTATTTGGCAGCAGACCCTCAGCGGACGGAGCGCCTGGTAGTTGGCAGCAGACCCGCAGTACTCGACAGGAGAAGTACTTCAGCAGTCCTAGGTTAGTGAGCGGCAGCCTCGGAGTCGTGACAGGACCACTGTACACTCTAGAGACGGAGCTCTTCAGCAGTTACGGTTTCGATAATGAAAATCCTGGTTTGAGCTGAGACTTTTGACCTTGTGTTTACTTCATGATTGAGATGGATCACTTGCTAACTTTGGTATATGTATGGGCATATACCCGGGTAGTGGTTATCCGTCGATTTCACAATCCTTGTGTTTCCTCATGATTGAGATGGGTTACTTGATAACTTAGGTATATGTATGGGTATATACCTAAGTAGGGTTTATCTGTTGAGATCTTCTTGTGTTTATCCTTGTTGGTTTTAGTGAGACCTTGAGGGTCTCGGGGTCCCTACTGAGTATCGTTATACTCACCCCTGCACGGGCTATGCCCGCACCTCGTTGTATTGGTTGCAGACGACGGCCAGTACTGGCAGAGGCCGAGTGTTCGAGGACTGGACGGTACCTGGAGGTGGACTATACGACGAGGCGGTACCCAGAGGCAGACCACTGGGCGGGTCATACTTGGAGCAGACGGCGGGACCCGAGGAGCAGAAGAGCTATTTGTACCCACCCTTCAGGTGGGATTTCCAGTGGACATCTCAGCGTAGCAGCTTTACTTTTCAGTCGCTGTTTTCCCTTTCGAGTTGTACTTTACAGTTGGGCTTGTATTTCCGGCCCCTTTTACTTTTCAGCTCTTCTTTTTGTACTTAGTGTTTTACTTCCGCTTGTACTCTGTGGTGCTTGTTTTCTTTATAAAGGCAATGCCTTCCCAGTTATCGGGATTTTACGCCTTTGGTGCTAGTCGCCAACCCCTGGCCTATGGAAGGCGGGCTTGGGGTAGTCACGGCACGGGCCCCGAGGACGGGTCGTGACAATATTCATCCCATATATTGATCTAGATATTTTCTCCCTCTTATTTAATGAAACAAATGGGAACTCATTTGTGGATACAACATTGAAATGAAGAAATATAAACACATAAGGGAAGGCAAACAATACTTTTTAGATAGGGGGAGTGTCCATAGTTCCTCATGTTTTGGAATTAGAATGAAATCCAAGAACCATATTATGTTTCTTTAATGATTATTTATGTAATGCCCCCATTACAATATATTTAACCTGTAATTTTGTCATAAAAAATCTATCTATACAATCCAATGTTCCAAAATTTTCATAATAAATGTTACTTGATCTCGATGTTAATTTTCCTTGAGTTATTGAAGGTAATATTGATTATAATTATAGAAAATTCATTATAAAATGTATTCAGACTATAGAAAACAATTTATATCCCATATATTCATGTTTCACATTTATTTACAATATAAACATGAATCATTGAGGGGTGAAAATAAATGTATTTCTACATTGACCAGTTAAATATTATATTTTTTCATTATTAGATAATAATAAAAATCAAACTAGATGAATGAATCACATTACATTGATTTTATATCATATATTTATCTTTCCCAATATGCATCCATGTAACCTAATCAATGTTACAACGATTTGTCATTATATAGATAAATGTAATACATGGTGAACATGATATACTGAATTATTATTTTCAATGAAATTAACTAGATATTTTTGGGTTTAATTTGATACCATGATTCTTAGATTGTGGAAAACAATATCAAGAATTGCCTCTATTATTTTTAATATATTTTTAATAATCTGCCTATATTAATTGACATTAACCACATTTTCATTATAATCTTATAGAAATTTCATCCAGGTAGCCATGATATTTTTTTCTATTGAATTATCCAATAATAATATTATCATATAATATTTTCCATAATAAGATTGAGAAATTAATGTTGAATTTATTCACTAAATCACCTATAAACTATGAAAAATTGATAGTTCTCTAATCATTAACATCATGAAATCATTTTCCGTGAATTATTGGAAATTTTTTAATTATACATCATTCGAACCACAAAATATTATTTCTACATAAGAAATTATCACCATAATCATTTATTTACTACCATTTTTACTAAATATTGAAATCTCTCCGCAAAACTGAAAACCAATCATCATAATGTAATGATCAATTCATAAATACCAAGATCTTTTTTCTTGCCTTATCCCATATAAGTAATTCATAAAAATAAAAACATTATTCTCATATTCATGAATAAGTAACCCATATTATTTTTTTCTGTACACTTACTCTTCTAGAACATTATTCAAAAATTCAAACATAGAATCAATGTGAAAAAACATGAACATTCATCCCACTTATATATTAAAGAATATGTTTATAGTCTCAACACAAAAAATATGTAAGAATGTATGATCAAAATCTATTACATTAATCAGGGGATATATTATGAAGAACATTTTTTATTTGGTCTAAATTACAAATCAATTTTCATTATTTTGGTCTAGAAGATACATTTGGCCCAAATGAATTACTATCTATTAGTCTTGAAACCGACTCACATGTTTGATTCTTCTGAATTTATTCATGGTATTATTAAATTTCCAAAACATGGTACTCATCTTCAAAAAATTCAACAAAACATTTATTATCCACATTATATAAGAATGATTCCTAGTGTAGAGACATCATTATCCGTGTATGAACTAGGGTTTCATGATCACAAATGATATTTTTGTTGACAAATTCATCTAAAATTTTCACATTCCATGTAGATATATATTTAACATTCTACATATGACAATTAATATCTTATTCTAAAACAAAATTTCCCACTTCTACTCGCACTAGTTTTGTTACATCCAAATCATAGTTATATGGGAACTGTTCACTATGTTTCTAAATACGCAATTTATTCTCTACTAAATTGAAATATTTGATTTAAACTAATTTTCCCATCCTACAATTGGATAATATTAATAATTTTTTTTACTTTATATCCATGTAATATCTCCTTATTCCGTGGGGGTAAAATATTCTATGTCTCTCATAATTTGGAAAAAAATAATTAATTTTGATGATTTAGAAGTATTTAATGTTTGGATTCATTTCATATCACAAAATATACCTAGTAATTTCTTATTTTACTATCAATAAATCTATATATCACACATAGAATGATGTTGGGACTTATTCGATCATAAATTTACCTAATGTTTCTTTTTCAAAAAGAATTGATTTGGCCATGTTATTTATGATCCAATTTCTCCACTCAACCACTCCATTTTTTTGAGGTTTTCCTAATAAGGAATTATGGTGGATTATCCCATGTTTCCCAAGATAATCCTATATAAGGGTATTTAATTTTTTATTTATAATTATTAATTCAAAAATAACTTATTCTTTTATCAAGAAAATATTTCTACTTCTAGCCAATATTTTGATATGATGATGAACTTTCCAGAACTATAGGAAATTAGAATATAATATACATTACAAGGAAATCATAAATGAAAAAAATAATACATCATAAAATCAATAGACTAGGTCTAGAAAGGTCTACAAACATATACATGCACCAAATAATTAATTTATTTTTAATTTTATTTTTCATTGTCTAACTTTTTGATAGTCTTCGCTTATTGATAAGAATCACACAAGTGAGTATAATCACATGATATAATGGGGTTATCTCAACATGCATAAATGGTTACCAGATCATATAGGTATGGGTTCCTTAAATGTCCAATCTAGTAATTCCAAAAATTATTTTTTTCCTCATTAGATTGAAAGCACATATCCTCGTCTAGAGTGACAATGTAGAGTTTCCCCCTTTTCCACTTTACCTATAAAAGAATTGTACCATATTTTATATTAAAGATACACAATTTAATGTAATTGTTTATAGAATTAACTTACTTCTACAAATGAATAACATCATGAATACTACAATTAAGACCCCCGAAAACTATTACATTAGAATATCACCTCTCTTTTCACCAAGATGTGGATTTTCTTAAGCCGGTAATCCGTAATCCTTAGTCATTTCTTTATTTGAAAACACCTTATTTATCTAATTTAATACATGTAAAAATCAGTATTTACCATCATATGTGATATATATAAACTATCAAGGATCCATACACTAGCACAATCTAATGATTTAATGGAAATACCAGAAACCATATCTTTCTCAACTCTTTTATTTTTTTATCCATGTCATTGAATTAATAACTATTGTGGAATGATATAATTTATATTACATATATTTTTATGGAATAAATTTATATTATAGTTCTATAAATCATTTTTTCATTTTCATCTCATTCGATGACTTTTTTTATACTACTCCTATACCCTTTGAGTCTTCTCTAATACATTCCACTACATTGTTTAGGACATATATCTCGATATGTTTATGAATCATCCATAATATAATGATTGAACCTCAATTCATTCTTGTAATACTTTTCTCTTTGTGGTCACATTAACTACTCTTCTTTCCTTCCGTGCATTATGGATTGAAATATATACTCTTTGAATATCCCATTATTCTATAAAAATAACACCTAATAAGAGGTGAATTCCAGTTATTTATTATTGTTTGACTAATTATTACTTGGATTCTATCAACCTTATGGTTCTGATTTTTACCCAATTCAATTCTCAAAATCATATTGGGTTCATGTGGTTTTACATCAATCATAATAGTTTATTATCAATCCATATACTATAATTTTCAGTTTTTTTATTATATCTTCTATTTTTTAGACCTATATGCTCTATATCAATATGTTTTCACTTGAGTGATATTCATTCATGATCTCATATCTGGAGTCTTTTTTCTCAATTAATCATCTAATTTTTTGTAAATGTAGAATATAACCTCTTCATGTTCATTGATACTATTTATTTTATATTTTTTAGTGTTACTCTAACAATTGATCTCTATTTTTATATTCTTCAACATTGAGTGTGTACTCAATTTCAATTTTGTGTTCATTGGAATTAAAGGATTCATATATTCAATTTGTCCTTTTATCTCATAATTGTCATCTCCTACTACAATATATATAGTTTATAATCTCTAACCACTTTATCTTATTTCATCAATTTGGATTTTCAAACATCTATCAATAAATTTTGGATTTTATTTACATTGTGATCTACTATTCCTTTGATTCTCCATCATATTATCATTTTTCCCTCATATAGGAGTTAACTAAAATAGCCACCATTATATTTTCCCCATGATTCATGAGGTTAATCATCCCTTCAACCTCGTATTCATAAAAACAATCATTTTCTTTTGTATGAAGATTCATATTTTTGGAGATATTTATCTTTAAAATATTCTTACCATTCATAAAGGTTGGAGAAATATTGAAGGGAATTTAAACTTAATTATCATATTCATATTGAAACATCATGGCACACCACGAAACATGTTTTCCATTATATACACATTGAATTCATGATAGTGGATGATTCCCTTAGAACATTATCTTTCCTCTTTGTATATTTTACGAATTCCCAGACAAGACCACATCCATATCATATTATTTATATCAATCATCGATAGTGATCCTAGGTATAGCCCTTAATTCCACAAATTTACTCATTTATTTTTTTTCATATACTCATAATCATCATTTCATGACTCATATGTATCAATAGTACTATAATAACTATCAAATTTTTGATCATGTATATCTTTGTCTTGTTTTAAAGAATACTTGGGATTGAATTGAGGTGGTAGTCCTCAAAAGATTTTATTAATGATCTTAAAATCTTAAATAATTCCTCTAATACCACAAATGTTTTCCATAACCACATTCACCCAGTCAACAAATACATTTATAGACTCATTGGGGTGCATTATCAAGCCCTAATATTTGTTTCAAAGAAACATGTATGTTTTATTCTATTAAATTTGAATATCATTAATATATATATAATATAATAGAAAACATGGAATGTGTGTAATTCCATAATATCACCTTAGTATTGATTATGTTACATAATGCTCATCATGTGTCATTGATTCCCTAGTAATCAATATCCAATTCCATTAAGCATTCTTCTGATAAGAATCCACTACGAACATTTATTCCAAAATTAAACATTGTACCTATAGAGGACAATATGACTAATGATTTTATGTTGAATTTCATTACATTATTCTACATTGGTTAGTTTTTCAACCAAATATTGTAATCCATTCTTGATTAACAACCTCTATTGAAAAAACTGAGATATAAACACTTATTTAAACATATCTATTAGATACCAATGGTTAATCTAACAAGGTAATTACACTGAAAGGGGGATGAGGTGAATATTGGAATGATAGATTTATACAATTGTTTACTTGGATCTTTTTTCATCATTAAAAAAATAGTCTTCTATCTCCAGCTCTTAAAATAGAATAAATTTGAATTAAAAAATTTATAGGAAAACAATAATACTAAGTTCATAATCATTGGGAAATTTGTTGTGTACATACATAGAAAATATTTATATGTACCAAATCGTCAGAATCACATTATTGTTACAGTGTTTTATGTGGACTCACTATACCCCTTGGTTCACTACAACCCACAATTTTAAATATCAATGATCTATAATCTTATGGTTTATCAACACTCCAACAAATGATTATTCCACTGATCACTTGAATCAATAGAGTTTAAATAGAATTTGGTGTCACTCGATGCACTAATCTAATTCAGATTATGAAAAACTATTTAACATAGAATTATAAGGGAATCCATTGTGATTTTTGAAAGAATAAATTTCTTGAAACCACTTTCCTAGCATTCACAAAGCTGCCCAATTATTCCTGAAACTTTTCAAACGACCATGAAAAGTTTACTTTTATAAAGCTCAAAACCTTTCAAAAAAATTATAGGTTTAATGGAAGATCACAATTGTTGAAAAATAATTATTTCCATGAAATATCAGTCCTATGTTAAACTTATATTCATATATATCATTCATGAATATAAATATTTTTTGAAATTCCATCATGAATTTAGTGAATTTGGACTTTCATTATGGCAATATATTATTAAATATGTGGGCTAGTTTCCTAGTTTTGAATAATTATACCCTTCATGGGACATTCAAGATTTCCCCCACCTTTTTGAAAAAATTTGCACAATGATTCACAAGAACTTACTATCCATGTGAAACATTTGGGATGTTTTTTATTTATAAAACTTCTCTATGTCACATAACATATAGTATTTACGTCATGAATCATCCAACATTCACGAATCAATAATTTTTTTGTAATATCACAAAATAATCAAAACCCCTAATATTCAAAAATTTCAAGCCATTTCTATACATTCATGGGGATACCCTATAAATCTTTAGTTTTATGAAACCTATTCCCACATAATAGCCATAGACCTAAATTGTTTTAAAAACACTAGAAAATTGTGTCAGCTTGTACATTTAATATTTTGTAAAACATATATGGTTTCCATCAATATCTTGTTAAATCATTGCCAACAAAAACTAGTCAAAAATCATACAGGAACACCATAAATGTCGTTTTCAACATTATTTATCATCATCCAAAATCATCCCAAAAACACTACAAAATTTCCATGAGTGATTTTTTCCAATTTTAAAACTCTATATTAGAATAAGATAAATGAACCATAGGAATTGATTCATTATTTTGATAGTAAGAAGGAAGAGTTATTGAATAGTGTGGGAATGCAAGAACCCGGTTCTTAGTTTTGTGGTACAGGTTTCTTCTTTTCTATTTTCCTTAAGTGTTTTTTAGAAAATATGGAAAATGGGGAAAATCCCAAATTTTCGAACAATACGCTGTGTACTTTTCCACACGTTGTATACTTTTGGCCGTGTGGGATGGGTATAGGGGGCGTGTAGCCATGCCGGTGATGAAGGATGTAGGAACCGACTACACACCGTGTAGTGGTCCTTTACATGCCGTGTAGTGGTCCTTTACACGCAGTGTAGTCAGTCGGCAGGCCAAAATAGTAAGGCAGTGGAGTAGCCGCCAACTGGGCAATAGTAAATGCCTTGTACTTGGGAGTATATGCCATGTACTCATGTCGACGGATGAACAGTGTGGCGGTGCCGCCAGATGAACAGTTAAATGAAGAATGTACACACTGTGTACTTAGATATACATGCCATGTACTTTGTTTTATTCACATAAAATTGGCAATAGCCTCTCTTGTTCACATGGAAGGCTTAGAATAGGAAGAAGGAGCGGAAGAGGACGACCGGAGCTTCAGAGATATGCCGAGCGCACGTCCGGAATCCGTTTCAGCCTCGGACGATCCTGTTGGAACCGCGTGGGTAAGACCTCTCTTCTCCTAGCGTGTTGCTTACCCATTCTTTCCCAAACAAGAGTTATTTGAGGTTGAATGAATGTTTTCTTACCTCAGATCTATGTCATTCATGGGCATTTCTGGGATCGAAGATTGTGTATACTGCTCGTTGACGTATAGGGTAGGTGGCTTTGTGTTTAGTTTTCCAACTACTGTGTGTTTTGTGTATTTTGGTACCACAAACCCATGTTGGGGTGTCATGTGGCTGAGGCTGTGACTATGTTAACTACCTAGAATTGTACAGGTAATTAATTGCGATATTAAAATGTTGTTTGGGATCACTGCTTGGATCCAGGACCACCCCAGGGGTGTGTTCCTCTGTTTAACCATTTGGCCAAGATACCTGAGGGTATTCCATTAAAGTAGTGTTTGTATAATTTCCTTGAGAGGAATTGCGTGTGAATGTTTATTTACATGTTTGGAATGGCCCAGTTACCTGTTTAGCCTAAGGGAAGTGTTGTGTTTAACCTATGGGCATTTTACTACTTATCCTGTGGGAAACTTCTTCTGTGCCTACGGGAAACTAATTATGTGTCTGTGGGCGACAATACGTGGCCTGTGGGCAATATCCGTATGCCTGTGGGAAGATTCTTGTGTTGGATACTCTTTACCTGAGGGTAGGGGCTTACGTGTCTGCGGACATTAGCTGTTTACTTAGAATATTCACTGTGGTGATATTTTAAATTGAACGATTAAATGGACATTAAAATGGCAATATGATTGGTTAAGTTAGTTACTTTTATTACTGCATACTTTTATTTCATGTTTACTACTGTACACTATTGTTTCATGCTTTCACAGAGTTGGGCATGGGCCTTTGGTGGGTGTCTACTGGGATTCATTTCTCACACCCTATTTGGGCCATACTTTTCAGCAAAAACAGATTACGTTTCTGCCGGTGTAGATAAGGGAAAGGGCCCTTATAAAGGTACTTGATTACTACTGGGGTATAGGAGAGCATGGGACCGAGCATTGGCTCGTGATGCTGCGGGTTGTTATGTCTTTTTTTCTGTATTTGTATTTCAGTTGTATTGTATTGTACTGCTTTGTAACATGTTCTGGCTGTTTTCATAGAATAGTGACATGCTACATGTTCATATATTTATATAACTGCTGGTTTCCCTTTTGGTCATCAGTTGTTCATTCCTGTTGTGTATGGTTTACTACTTCCACTATTTGTTGCATGTTTTATTTCGTATTCCGCTATGCTACAATTTTACAAATGAGGGCATAGTTTCTCCACTATCAAACCTGGTCCCTCACTGCTAGTCGGCAGCCTCTGGCGTTTGGGGAAATACACTTGCGGTCACATGGAGAACCGGGTTCTGGGAACCTGTTGCATGGCACCTGGACCCGAGACATTACAAAGTCGTATTAGAGGTGTTCATTTTTTTGACTTACTATTTGGAGCTGTAGTCCGGGATATGATGAACGGTAGTTGGTAATAAGCTGTGACCGGGTGTAGCTAACCCGTGTACAAGGAAAGGCTAGTCTACCTCGTATTTTTTGAAATTCTTTTGACAGTTGATATGATTTCACTATTGGGTGACGCACTTGGATTGTGCTGTTTATATTTTATCTAGGGGATCTATTTAGTTGCAACTCGATGAGATGGGGTTATGCCGTCTCATGCATCATATAGGCACATGCTATAATTCACATTCCATGCATAGTTCCATGCCATGCAGGTGCATTAGAATTTTCATGTTGTTGTGATAGTTTTTGTTCTAGAAAAGAATTCTGTTGTGATAGCTTCTTGATAAATACATGCTTTGTGATAGGGTATTTTCTTGTGTGAGCCTGTTTATAGAATGGACGCAAAACTTTGGTTTTTGGGGAGTATGGGCCCCTATTGACCGGAATTTGGTGTATCATTGAATTTTTATTAGTTATTACACAGATAAGATGTCAAACTTGGATTCGTGGGGAGTATGGTCCCTCACGGGTTGGAATTTGACACTTAGGTGTTGTTTTGTAGTATTTCTGGGTTCCGGGGAAGTTTCTAGGTCATACTATCCAGAAACCCAGTATACACGCCATGTAGTATTTTAAACACACCGTGTATGACCTTCTGTTCAGGAAGAAAAATAAACTTTTTGAGTACATGTCGTGTACCCTGAGTACTCTCCATGTAGTCTCTTCCCATGTCACAAACCGTGTTGGAGGTGACACGGGAAAGGAAAAAAGCATGGTTCAAAGATGTCGTGTAGCTTTTGTACACGTCGTGTAAAGTTTACCCAGAGTCTGGGCGTGTAACTAACAACACGTGTCGATGAACTCCTGTACAGAACACGCCGTGTCGATGATGAACACGCCATATAGTGTGACCTGGGGACTCAGTTGTGTAACTAAAAAGACGGGTCGGTGAACTTCTATACAGAACACGCCATGTCGATGATGAACACGCCGTGTAGTGTGACCTGGGGACTCGAACATGTAACTAACAACACGGGTCAGCGTCACCTATCCTTGAACACGCCGTCTACCAGTGGGACACACCTTGTAGTCTTTTCCAAGGACATACCATGTGGTGTTAGCCATGTGGCTGGGAATAGGGGTGGTGTACATGCCGTGTGTGGGTGTAACACACTGTGTAGTTTCAAGCCATGTAGTCGGCCGTGTCACAAAGGACACGAGCAGTTGGAAAATAACACCATACACGCCGTGTAGACATTATACACGTCGTGTAGTTTTTGTTCAATGGGAGTCGTGTGGAAGGAGACGGGTAGGGGAAGAGAAGTCAAGTACATGCCGTGTAGTTATTGTACACGCCATGTAGTCTTGTTTTGAAAATCTTGAAATGCCTTCTTCCTCTTGTTCCCTTGGGGTTCCTTCATTTTCAGACTTTGATAAATCGTAATCTAATGTGTTCTTTTGACCTTATAGTGTCATGCCGCCTAGACGACCGCACATTGTTCCCCAGGAGAGTGGCAATGAGTATACTCTAGAGATGGTGGGCCATGGGCTACCAGTGGATCCTCCAGCATATCCAGATGCGTCGCCAGCTGTTATACCAGAAACAGGCGCATAGGCGCAGTTCCGTGAATGCTTTATGCGGTTCATGCAGAACTTTCAGGGAACACCGCAGCTTGCCACATCTATGGCCGAGCTGACTCGTACCTTTCAGCAGCAACATCCGCCTACGTTTTAAGGGGATGGAGGACCACAGGATATGGAGTCTTGGCTATGATCGATTCAGCCTATTTTAGAGCATATTGAGATGTGTCCAGGGAGGAGGGTAAAGCTCGCGACTTATATGCTACGTGATTCTTCCAAGAGGTGGTGGGATGTTACCACCCAGTCAGAGCATCATAGAGACATGGCATTGGAAGATTTTCAGGCAGTCTTATATGACTTCTTTTTCCCAGAGACACTGATGGAAGATAAAGCTCAAGATTTCATGAATTTTATGTAGGGAGCTATGTTGGTGATGGACTATTCTGATCATTTCTCCAAGCTTTATCGTTTTGCACTTGTTCATGTGGGTGATGCGACGTTAAGAGCCAGACACTTTGAGGATGGTCTTCGTTATGAAATATGAGCACTAGTGAATGTTTTTAGGTTTCCTATTGTACATGATATTGTGAACCAGGCGCTTATTACCGAGAGGAACCTACGGGAATCTAGTGGTGTGGGCCAGGGAGGTTCAGCACCAGTTACTAGTACTATTTCTGCTGGCAACAGGAAGAGACATATGGACTTCTCTCAGGGTGACAGTACTAGTCAGAAGAATGCTTCAGGTGGACAGTTCATGTGCTAACAGTGTGGTAGAGAGGGTCACAAGAGGCCACAGTGTCCACGAGACCCAGTGGAGTGCCGAGATTGCAACATGATGGGTCATCTGCATCGCTTTTGTAGGGCGTTTCCACCAATGGCTAGTGAGAGGGGTTCTGTGGAGACTCCGTGTGCGGTAGCAGGACCAGCAGCTTCTTACCAGTTGGGGAACTAGAATACATCAGGGTGTGCAGGTAGAGATGGTGGTCGTGGCCGTGGTATCCAGACACCAGGATCTCAGAGGCAGTATGGCGGGACAACTCAGGTTATCCAGGTTGTGTCGTAGGGCCGCGACATTGGCCAGACATATGTAGTGAAACACACCCAGCAGGAGCAGGATCCCCGAACATCTATAGTCATAGGTACTATTCTAGTAGCTTCTATATTATCTTTAGTACTTTTTGATACGGGCGCTACGCATAGTTTCATATCTGTACCTATTGTTGAGAGCCTTGGGCTTGATGTTTCCTTTTATTCTGATATCATGATGCTAGACACTCCGTTGGGGACTAGAACGGCCGGTGTGCATCAGTGCAAGGAGTGCCCCCTTGAGGTTGGAGGGTGTCACATTCTTTGGGTCCTCTATGTCTTAGAGATGACATATTATGACTTCATTGTCGGGATGGACTGGTTGGTCCCCTTTCTATCTTTTATAGACTGCTATCATCGCAGGGTGCGTTTCACGTCACCAGAGGGCGGAGAGTTTCTATACAAGGGTGAGTGGGATGTTCAGGCAAGTCGAGCTAGAACAGAGCATCCTGGGCGAGGTGGAATCACGACCCAGATTGCGAGCTTATATATGGATGATCAGGGGACTTGTAAGATAGATTTCCCTGCAGTGGTTGATCGTTTTAGGGATGTCTTCCCTGACGACTTTTCAGGTCTAACTCTAGAGAGATAGGTGGATTTCTCTATCGAGCTTGTGCCAGGGGTAGCACCGGTGTCCATTCCTACTTATAGGATGGCCAAACATGAGTTGCAGGAGCTCAAGAGGCGGTTACAGGAGTTACAAGTGAAGAGTTTTATCCAACCCAGTACTTCTCCTTCGGGTTCGCCGGTCCTTTTTGCGAAGAAGGCGGACGGTACCCTTAGACTATGTGTGGATTATCAGAAGCTAAACCAGTTGACGGTTAATAACCGATACCCCTTACCAACGATTGATGATATTTTTGATCAACTTCGTAGAGAACGACTATTCTCGAAGATTGAATTAAGGTCTGGATATAATCAGCTGCGCGTAAGACCATCTAATATACCTCTCACCGCTTTTAGGAGCAGGTATTGTCTATACGAGTATATGGTTATTCCATTTGGACTCAAGAACACGCCAGCATTTTTCATGTCTCTGATGAATCATGTGTTCCATCTGTATCTTGATTATTTTGTGGTATTATTCTTGGACGACATCTTGGTGTACTATCACACTCGACACGACCATTCCACCCATCCTGAGATCATATTGAGTACACTAAGAGAGCATCGGCTATATGCTAAGCTCTCAAAGTGCCACTTTTGGATAGACCAAATTCACTTCCTAGGTCATATTATCTTGGAGGCAGGAGTTTTAGTAGTCCCAGAGAAGGTGCGAGTAGTATTTTCCTGGGAGCAGCCTAAGAACTTGTTTGAGATACAGAGTTTCTTAGAGCCGGCTGGTTACTACAGACGCTTTATATAAGACTTATCTCACTTAGCAGCACCATTGACGGGTTTCACTAAGAAGTGTATGATGTTTGTTTGGTTGGAAGCTTGCCAGGCAGCCTTTCAGGACCTGAAAGGAAGGTTGACATCAACACTGATCCTGATACTCTCAGAGCAGGGGAAGAGATATACAGTTTACTGTGATGCATCATGTATTGGTCTCGGAGTAGTGTTAATACAATGCGATAGAGTTGTTGCGTACGGGTCACGACAGTTGAGGCAACATGAGAGGAATTACCCGACGTATGATCTCGAGTTGGCTGCAGTTGTGCATGCGTTGCGCTGTTGGAGGAATTATCTATTGGGAGAGGATTTTTTGGTTTTCACAGACCACAAAAATCCTCAAGTATATCTTTACTCAGCGTGACCTGAATCTGAGGCAGAGAAGGTAGGTCGAATACCTACAGTCCTTCGATTTTGAGCTTGCCTATACACCTGGTAATGGTAATGTAGTAGCCGATGTTCTGAGCAGGAAGACTCAGATAAAGGCAGTGTAGAAGGCCAGTAGAGAGTGGGAGATTATGGATTTTTTATCTTAGATGCATTTGGAGGTGCACGACAGTCAGGGGCAGACTTATCTTTCATCTTTAGCTATGACTTCTACCCTCCTTGATAGATTGAGGATGAGACAACTATATGATTCAGAAGGCCCAGTTCTACGGGATTTGGTGGCAAGTGAGGACTCTCCTCCCAGTTAGGCGATAGGCGATGGTGAGGTTCTACGTTTCCATGGACGAGTATGGGTTCCAACGGATATACGCGAGGAGCGGATGCAGGAGTTTCATGCTTCAGCTTGGGCAGTTCATCCCGGGGTTACCAAGATGTACCGAGACATGAGACGTCAGTACCGGTGGTCGGGTATGAGGAGAGATGTGGCTGGTTTTGTTACGAGATGTTCCACCTGTCATCAGGTGAAGGCGGAGCACCAGAGACCAGCTGGACTGTTACATCATTTACCCATTCCGGAGTGGAAATGGGATGATTTCGAGATGGATTTTGTGACTGGTTTACTGAGGTCACCTCGAGGCACTGATGCCGTGTGGGTTGTTGTGGACAGACTCACGAAGGTATCTCACTTTTTTCTAATTAAAGAGACCTTCGGTTTTGATGAGCTCGGATGTCTGTATATCTGAGAGATCGTACGTCTTCATGGGGTCCCTCATTTTATCATTTCCGATAGGGATGCCCGCTTTACGTCTCGTTTCTGGCAGAGTTTTCAGAGGTCACTGGGTACACAGGTGCTTCTGATCATAGCTTACCACCCTCAGTCCGATGGCCAGTCAGAGCATACGATACAAGTGCTTGAGGACATCCTACGTCCATGCGTCCTTGACATTGGGGTCTCTTGGGAGAAGAATATACCCTTAGTCGAGTTTGCCTATAACAATACTTTTCAAGCAACTATTGAGATGGAACCATATAAGGATTTATATGTTAAGCTATGATGATCACCTTTGTGCTGGTCAGAAGCAGGTGAGCCAGCTTTACAGGGACCACGTCTCAAATAGGAGACTTCTGAGCTAGTCTAGTTGATTCAGAAGCATATGGATACCGCGCAGTATCGGCAGAAGTCTTATGCGAATCGTCGCGGAAGACCTTTGGAGTTCGGGGTTGGGGATCAGTTTTTCTTGCGTGTTTCGCCATTGCTGGGACACAAGGGGGTCAGGAGACAGGGTAAACTTTCACCGAGTTATGTGGGGCCATTTGAGATTTTAGAGAGAGTCGGGCCGATTTCCTATCGGTTGCAGTTACCGCGGTGGTACCGAGCCATGCATGAAGATTTCCATGTATCTCAGCTGCACCACTATCATTCAGACCCATCTCACACCATTCAGCCAGAGGAGGTTGAGCTTTAGATGAATGCGTCCTTTGAGGAGTATTTGATTCGTATCGTTGACGGGAGCAAGAATGTTCTCCGAGGCCGGTCAGTTCCTCTCTTACGGGTGCTATGGCATCATGGCCCAGTGCAGGATGAAACCTGGGAGTAGGAGACCGACGTATGTGCTCAGTGGCCACAGTTGTTCATGGCTATATCTTTGCCACTATTAGAAGGGAAATTCATGGATGAATTACTATAAGGGGGGAAGTTTGTAAGAACCTGATTCTTAGTTTTGAGGTACGGGATTGTTCTTTTCCCTTTTCCTTAAGTGTTTTTGAGAAAATATAGAAAAATGGGGGAAAATCCCAAATTTTGTAACTACACGCCATGCACTTTTCACATGCAATTTACTTTTGGCCATGTGGGATGGGTACACGGGGCATGTAGCTATGCTGGTGACGAAGGGTGTAGGAACCGACTACGCGTCGTGTAGTGGTCCTTTACACGCCGTGTAGTCAGTCGACAGGCCAAAATAGTAAGGCAGTAGAGTAGCCACCAGTTGGGTGACAGTACACACCGTTTACTCGGGAGTACATGTCGTGTACTCATGTCGACGGATGAACAGTGTGGCGGTGCCGCCAAAGGAACAGTTAAATGCAGGAAGTACACGTTGTGTACTTGGAAGTACATGCCATGTACATTGTTTTTTTCACTTAAAATGGGAATTATCCTCCCCTGTTCATAGGGAAGGCTTAGAACGGGAAGAAGGAGCGGGAGGGGATGACCAGAGCTTCATAGATCCGCCAAGCACAAGTCCAAAATCCGTTTCAGCCGCAGACGATCTCATTGGAACCGCGCGGGTAATCCCTCTCTTCTCCTAGCATGTTTTATACTAATTATTTCTCAAATGGGAGTTATTTGAGGTTAAATGAGAGTTTTCTTACCTCATATAAATGCCCTTCATAGGTGTTTTTAGGATCAAAGATCGTGTATACTGCTCGTTGATGTATAAGGTAGGTGGCTTGGTGTTTAGTTTTCCAACTGCTGTGTGTTTTGTGCATTTTGGTACCACGAACCCGTGTTGGGGTGTCGTGTGGCTGAGGCCATGACTATTTTAACTAACTATAATTGTAAAGGTAATTAATTGCGATATTAAAATTTTGTTTGGGATCGCTGCTTGGATCCAAGACCACCCAAGGGGAGCGTTCCTTTGTTTAGCCATTTGGCCAGGATACCCGAGGGTATGCCTTTAAAGTAATGTTTATATAATTTCCTTGAGAGGAATTGCTTTTGAATGTTTATTTACATGTTGGGCATGGCTCGGTTTCCTGTTTCGCCTGAGGGCAGTGTTGTGTTTAGCCTATGGTCATTTTACTACATAGCATATGGGAAACTTCTTTCGTCCCTGTGGGAAGCTAATTATGTGCCTATTGGTGACACTACTTATGCATGTGGGCAATATCGGTATGCTTGTGGGAAGATTCTTGTATTGGATACTCTTTACCTGAGGGTAAGGGTTTACGTGTCTGCAGAAATTCGCTGTTTACTATGAATATTCACTGTGGTGATATTTTAAATTAAATGATTAAATGGATATTTAAATGGCAATATGATTGGTTATGTTAGTTACATTTAGTACTACTTACTTTTAATGCATTTTTACTACTGCACACTGTTTTTGAATGCGTTCACACAGTTGGGCACGGGCCTTTGGTGGGTACCTACTGGGATTCATTTCTCACACCCTATTTGAGCCATGCTTTTCGGCCCAAACAGATTACATTTCTATAGGTGTAGATAAGGGAAAGGGCCCATATAGAGGTACTTGATTACTCTTGGGGTATAGGAGAGAATGGGACCGAGAATTGGCTCGTGATGCAGTGGGATGTTCTATGTTGTTTTCTGTATTTGTATTTCAGTTGTATTGTATTGTACTGCTATGTAACATGTTCTGGCTGTTTTCATAGAATAGTGACACGCTGCATCTTTATCTATTTATATGACTACTGGTTTCACTTTTAGTCATCAATTGTTCACTGGTGTTGTGTATGGTTTACTGCTTATGCTGTTTGTTGTATGTTTTATTTCGTATGCCACTGCACTACACTTTGACAAATGAGGGCATAGTTTCCCCACTATCAGACCTGGGCCCTCACTGCTAGTCGGTAGCCTCTGGCGTTTGGGGAAATGCGCTTGAGGTCACGTGGAGAACCATGTTCGGGGCACCCGTTGTGTGGCACCCGGACCCGAGACGTTACAGGGAAATCCTAGATAAAATTAAATGAATAACATTGAATGATTAATGTTTTTAAATATAAGATTTCCAATGTTATGAAGTATTAGAATTTTATTTATCAGGAGATATATTTTAGGATGATAGTACATCTAATGACTTTAATACTCATTTCATGCTTTCTTTGATAAGAGTACATTGGGATATATTTTTTCATTCCAATAGTTGTTTGAGGTATATATATCCCAGATGATTAACCTTTGTTTCAGTGAATATGTTATTTGAGGAAGAACCCTTTTATATTTTATGGGAAAATTTATAGAGTTATTGATATCATTTTTGGCTAATATGAACTCTTGTGATGAGGTGATTTTGTATTATTGGGATAACAAGTAAATTAATTTTGGGAACAATTTTATTATCATATTGATAATTGTGCCACAGATAAACGATTTGGTGAAAGGGTGATTAATTAAATTTTGTTTGATGTTCACTGCATTGGGGATATTATATGAATATAGTAAATGGATATATTTTAGGTTACAATGGGATTTTATTTCTAGAATAATGTTTTAGTTATATTTTAGATTCATATTAGATTTTCATATGGGTTTATGGTGAATCAAGTTATTTGGGGAAAAGAATACCAAAATTGGATATTATATGATTTGGGTATATAAATTTTTTAATTATATTATTATGAGGGATTAATGTTGTTTGGAAAAAAATGTTAAACTAATCTTAATGGAATGTGTTGTGTAATATTACTGATTTTTAGGTTTTCAACATGCTTTGGAATATTTCGAAATTTTCTGTATAATTTATTGAATGGTGTATGTTCATATTTGGTGGTTATATTTTAATATTTAGATATTAAGGGTGTAGTTATTCATATAAATGATTATTACAATTATATATTTTTATAAATATTCAAAAAACATTATTAATGGGATGATATATGAGAAATAACTTTTCAATCCATTGTGGATCTTGTGAACTATAAAAAGTTTATTCAATTGTGTTTAGTACATAATTATCATCTTCAATATTCATTTGTTGGATTATGATGTGAGACTTAAATGTAAACTGGACAATTCACAAAAAAATTATAAAATTCCAGTTATTAGGTGGAATGAAATTATGTATGCTTATTTTCATACAATCCCTACAGCAATGATAATTTCATTTTCATATCAATCAACTCTTATGAAGAGTGTAACAATCAAATATCATGGGATTTTTTACGAGAACCATCATTAAGTATGAGTCTTATAAAATTAAATTTGTTTATCATATTACTTGTTTATTGATCATCACCATGAAATTATTATTCAAAATAAATTATATATTTTATTTTTATAATATGTTGTTTGAAATAAATTTTGAGGTATAAAAATTAAAAATAAATAGGTAATATATCATCAAATTGGTAGAATTCAACGCCCTAAAAGTTTAGGCTGAAAATAATAAATTGTTTCAAAATATGGACCCCATGAAATATACAGCATATAAAATTACTATTATATACTAATAATATATAATTATAGAAAAATGAACATTATAACATATATATTGATTTTTTTAGAATGAAAATGGGTGAAAATTTATGAAATATATGTAGATATATTTTTCATAAACCAAATGTACTGACAATTTTTTATAAAATACGAACTTGGAATAAAATATGATTATATAAGAATAGTGGAGGTATTTTTCATAAAAATAATCTATTTAAGGAAGGATTTTTTTAATATAAAATATGTCCACAAAATATATCTGAATGATTTCTAGGATATTATTATATTATATATTATCCAAAATAAATTAACAATATTTTAATTGGTGTTATGAGATATGGAATGTGTATAATTTAATTTTTTTACTTCAAAAAATATAATCTAAAATGGATTGATTAGGGTCTAGTGTTGATTTATTGTGATTATTTTCAATATTATGTAGAAATTTTGTATTATTAAATAAAAAATAACTTTGAATTACAAATTCAAAATATTCCTTTGTAATATTTTTTTCGTTTTATGAAATGATTGATTTTTTGATTAATATTCAAATCAACTTATTATGAATATAATATCATTTATTCCTATACTGTTAAATTTCACTATATATTTCTGATTTACATGAATTTTAAATAAAATTTATTACATATGAAATAATTTGATTAATTATATGGGAATGAAAATTATAATTGATTTTGGTATAAAATATTTTTAATGCTCAAAAAAAGTACTTAAAAAATAATAGTTTTTTTCACTACGATTCACACATATTTATTGAATATAATATTTACCACTTCAAGAACCCTAAATATTAGAATATGGTTTCCATACATGTAATAATCATATAAAAATTACATAATAGGTCCAATTTAGTTTTAGGTATAAATGAATTTTTACAATGATATATTTGTATCAACAATGTAATGGGTATAATAGTATATTAGAGGATAATGTAATGTGATATGTAATAAAAATAACTTTTACATTTTTCTATAATCTCTTTTTATATCCCTTTAGATCATCCAAAATCATTATAAATTAAAATACAATGAAAATTTTCCCATATCTCTGTGATAATGAGAATTATATTATTATATCCAATGAGAAATTTTCAAATGTAAATCTATATACAATATTATATTTCTAAAATTTTATAATAGATTAAAATGATATACTGTTCAATATGGACTACATAATTAATGATTAAATTTTTTTTATGAGAGTGTTATTGTTACTAATTTGTTGTATATTTACAATGTATGTTTACACAACCCCAATGCAGTTCTTGTGCATGTAGTAGAAAAATCATGTAATAGATTTTAAAAACAAATAAAGTGTTAATTTATGGATTAATTATGTTGTCCCATAATTTTTATGGATTATTATAAATTTTATTTGTTGGTAAAAGTGTTTATATTGTAAATATATTGTCATATTTATGTCTTTAATGGGAAATTTAGTGAATGGTCTCTTAATAGACTTTAAATTTTATTTAATGTATTGATTTTTTAAAATCAATAGAAAAAAGAAAAAGATAATAATTGTTAAATTTTTTGAGAAATTTTTATTTTATTCCTGAATTTCCAAAGTAGGATCCACTAATAATTTTTAAAATTACATTCACAAGCCTTAGATATTGAAAATTGTATTACCACATTAAATGTTAAATGGGTAAATGTGGGTCAAAACATGTATATAATGATTCAAATGAAACCTAAACCAATCATAATATTGTTGAATGCTTTTATTATTACCATATATTAATAATAATTGAATATATGTATTCAGAAATCTATTTCAAATGATTTACAGATATATAATAAATTAATATTTCTTATATTTATTAGATTTCCACCCACCATGTAGTAAAAGTACACCTATTGTTATGTCTTCACCAATCCTATTAATCGATTTTTCTCTACATATATCTTGCCAAATCTATTATCAACCATCCAACCCATTTCATATAGGTTTTATATAACAAATAATAAATCATATAAAATTTATGGTCTATCCTAAATGATGTTCTCCAATGAAAATGTATGACACATAATATGGTGTCTTCATTTTTATTTCATCTTCTTCCTCATTAAATTATTCTATAAAAATATTAATATTATTGAATAATTAACAAAAATATACTGAAATTTATTGATATAAATTATAATATAATTTTTCATCTTTTTTCTATTATATTATAGATGAAAACATCGATTATGTGTACATGTGTACTACAACTTCCACAAAGTGAAATGACATGGTTTTCCACACGTATATACAAAACTAATTATTATGATGGATTAAATTAATATTTATTATATTTATTAAAAAATTATATTTTTGTATAGTTGTAATGTTCTTATGTTTTTACTAATTATCTTGTTTGAAAATGATAATGTCATTCTTGTGTAAGGGTGTACTACCACATCCCTTAATTGATGTAATTGATTTATTATGCCATCCATTATGTTTGATGAAGAAATTTTATATTACTAATAAAACTGATAATTATGTATTTGAAAATATTTTTCACATGATATAATCAATCACCTATTAAGAGGGGAAAACATATCAAAGTTTTCTTAGGTTTTGAGAATGAACATCCTCATAACTTCCAACATGAAATAAATCACTTTAGTAAATATAAAATATATTATATTAAAATAATTACGTGAGAATTTTATAATGTTGAAATGATAAATAGTTATAAAAAAATTTATTTAATTATTTTTATCAACCTGACCTAAATCACATGATATATGTAGAAATAACACATGCCCTATGGAAAACATCCCCGTATGCAAGTGGCTGCCAACAAGAAGATAGGGTCTCAAGTGGAAACATATAGACTCTATAAACTTCATCAGAGTGACTATAATTGTGTAAATAAAAAAACATATAAATATAAAATCATAGTACATAAATACCAATAAAATATCTAATTTTTAATGAAAAATAATAGACTATAAATACAATAATACATTAACAGATTTCCCCCTACACAAATAATTAGTACATGAATATATATATATATATATATATATACAAAATGACCAAAGACTTCAAGACTCACCGAATATGGGTTTATAGTCTCGTAGATAGAATGAAAAAACCTTGATCAATCATGATACATAATGAGACATATACATGTAACAAGTGACTATTATTTAGGTACACAAATGTACTGGAACTTGAGTAGGGTGAAGTAATAACCCCATCAGACCCCACTTATGAAGATTCACATTTGAAAAGTAGTTTTAGTTTAAATTATTTTCATTTTCATACAAAATTAAAAATTAAAAATATATATATTATTTAGGAATAAAATGTAATCATCTATTCATGTGGAAAAAAACACCCAATAATTTGATGAGTGGTCATGCGCTTACTAAGCATCCAAGAAAACTAAACAAACCTTCTGTAGCTCCATGCTGAAAAGAACAAAAATAATCCTCCAAACACATCCCTACATTGTGATTTTACTAAATCTCAACAAAAAGATAATCATGAGGGATTTTTTTATTTTACTAACTAGCTGTCTGAAAAATCTCAATTAGAGGAAGAATACATGAGACCCATCATGTACTATAAACTATAAAGAGACAATAACAACACCTACCATACATGATACTAATAAGTTATCAATAATCACAAAAAATCAGGAAACGATCATAATTCTCACCATCCACATGTTAGAACAATGAGTATATGTCTCATAGGGATACACACACAAACCAAATATGTACAAGAAACAATCTACGGTTTAACAGATAAAATGTCACACCATGTTATCAATAATATAATATTAGTATTATGAGAATGCATGAAAACCATGATAACATACCTAATGAACAGTATTGGAAATAAAAATAAAAATAACCTATCACGGATCAAACATAATTAACGAGGAATGAAGTAAGTATAGAAGGTCCAATGTGTATCTTGTCAACTATAAATTTTATTAGTTATCCTCAATTAATCAGTAATACAATATATTCATTGATAAATTATTTATGAAACTCTGAATTTCATTTTATCGAATCTGATAAATCAACTAAAGTATCATGTTTTTGGTTTATTTAGATTAAATAAATTACATTAGTCTCAATGGAAACTACCCAAGGGTTGTATGAATGGACTTAACATTCCAATAAAATAATCATAATCCTTAGTTTTGTGTACCTTGAACCACGTAGCCTAGAAAATATATCCCTCCAAAATGTAATGCCTCAATATTGTTTCCAAGACATTCATGTCCATTAAACCATCATTAGAATCTATAAGGATATACCTATTATAATGAATTAAATTAAGAAATTATATCATAATATAATTAATCTAAATATTATATTAAATAGTGAACCCAAAACAAACATAATTCTTATTATAAAATATATTAGGTATCACTGCATAACCAAATGCATTAAAACCACCCACTGAGGGTTTTCAATAATTTGTAGACATCATTCTAAGAAAAAGAGTTTTTCTGAAATAAAGTTACAAATTATAATTTAATACATTTTAATTGGAACTCATAGAAGAAAACTATATATTAAATTTACCTTCATCTCAACTCCATCAAACAGGTATTGAGTAAATTTTAGATCCCTCATAGTTTTATAACAAATAAATTCCCATAAACAATTCCATTTCATCATAAAATATTTAACCTAATTTACATGAAAACAAATTATAGATTAGAAAAGGAGATACCTTATTCAAAATTCAAATCAACAACATGATTTCATTACAATGGTAACTTTTATCTACATATCAATCTAATAAGTCATCTTGTAAGAAAATTCCACAATGATGTAACACCATGATATTTCTTGAAATTTCTATTTTTCAAATAAACTAATTTTCTTCTATAAAAAACATTACTCATAACTATTATATGTGATGAACAAAAATAATTCAAAAAAAACAATTGATGTATACTCATGACTAATATAAACAATCCCTTAATTTTGGGGGTTTGAAT
The DNA here is from genome assembly GCA_963277665.1 of Viscum album. Taxonomy (NCBI): domain Eukaryota; kingdom Viridiplantae; phylum Streptophyta; class Magnoliopsida; order Santalales; family Viscaceae; genus Viscum; species Viscum album. The sequence goes on along the minus strand of OY728126.1, from coordinate 1,044,742,762 downwards.
AAGATAAACACTTTGCCAACATTATCTATAATTATATTACATTTGAAAATATATTCATAAATAAAAAACTATAAATTGGATATTTTTTTATATTCTTAAAAAATGCATTATTCTTACAAATGATTTTCATTTATTTTTGTGATTAAATAATAATATTTAAATTTTCCAAATTCTTAAATATTTTATAAAAAAATAAAAATCATATTTGAAAAAAAAAACATTTCAATATTATATTATAGTTATTTGTCTTTTTACTTTTCTAAAAAGAGTACTTTTTTCGATAAATTGTGATAATTAATGTTGTTTTATAAAAAAACTACCACTTTATTTAAATAATTTACATGTTCTATTTTTCCATATAATTATTTAAAATGTAAAATTAATTCATTTATATTTTTATTGATAAAATATATGTCATTGGAATAAATTTTACTTTCAACAATGAAAAAAACTATTTATACTTATAAATAATTTGTGTACAGAAAAACAATTTTTGGTCATGTCGTTGAGTGTGATATTATATTTTTTGAACCTACGTGTTGAATTTTTTGTCACATTGTCTCAATATGTGTTTGGAGTTTTTGGTAGAAGTGGTTATTCGATGAAAATAGTTACTTATAATGTGATTATATCTAGAGTTTTTTATCGATTCATCTAATAGAATTGTATGGAACGACTAGACATTTTTTCATTTTATAAATTTGGATGTCACTCTAGGAACCTTATTCATGGTTTTAAATGGCGATGATTGTTGTGATGATCTTAAATAAAAAGATACATGTTTCATTTATGAAAAATTGTTTACAAAAAAAGTGTAGAAGCTTTTTACAGATGATGAATTGATGGAATCCCTAAAATCATATAATATAAATCTTCCTTGGTGAACATGATGAAGAATGACGAGCAGTTGAGATACACATTTGAATTGAGGTTGGTAATTGAATTTTATTTTTTTACTTTTTAATTTTTCTAATTAATATAATGGTGGAATTGATTTAAAATTAAGGCCATCCTAATATCCATTACATTATTATATTGATAATGAAAAAATGGTACCCACATAAGAGTAAGTCATGATACTAGGCTCCCTTTCGATCTAGCTATAATGTGGAAGATCAATGTGTAATCCGTGACAAAGCTCTTGTATAGGAACCACAATGTATAAGAATGATGGTAGCATTGGTGAGTATAGCCTCACTTTGACATAGGAGGTGAAGGTGACTCCACTGTCTGGTATGGTACGGTAGTTGGGGTATGGGATTTCTTACGTCCGAAAGGAGTGACATGTTTTTTATACCATAGCCTCATAATCGAAATAGATTAATATGGGACAACCATAAATTGGTAATATTAACCAGTCGATTAAAAATTCGTATATTACATTATTTATCTTATATAATTGAAACTTTGAATGACATCCATCTGATAAATATAAGAGATATTCCTTATCCACCTCCATACAAACCTTTGAAAATGAACACAATCTTGATAAGGTATTTTAGACTACTCACCCATCGAACACTCAACCTCTATAAAGGGACGTCCACGACACATTAAGAGTTCTAAATGCATAAAAATTTTTATAATTTAAATGTATGAAAAATAATTGTGTTCATTAGAATATAATGTGAAAGATTCTAAGTGAACTGTAAAAATAGTTTGTGGAAGAAAGAGCATGTTTCATATGAGACACTACTTCAGGATGGATAAATTATTATGAGATCAGCCACAAATTACATGATTTTTGAGTATTTCATTGTAGGTTTTGATGCATCATATTATAACTTTTTTTTGTTCTGGTGTAACTTCTTTGAGGGTGAAAATACATTAGAAGATAATATAGTAAAAAATGGATTTTCGTAGAGATAAATACGAATTCTATGTATAATTATACTAGTTTTCAGATGTATTTTTATGTTTAATATTTATTGGGAACCCATAAAATATATTTTTTAACATTATTATAAAATTTATATATTTTTTTATTCATTAATGATGAAAATTATATGTGGATAGCATACATTTTTAGTATTATGTAGACGTTTCTTACATAAGAGTATATCTTTTTGTAGTGAATGAATTTTACATACTTTTCATGTTCACAATTTTTTTGTGAATACGGGTTCAATAACCACTACTGTGCAGCATATAAAATGATGTGTTTCTTCCTGGATAAATGAATGGGTTGTATGAGTAAGGAAGTATAGAAGATATAATTTTATGATAAATTAAATTTCCAAAAATAGGATGAGATCATGATCCTAAATAACTAAAAGTATTTGAACTCAATATACTGAAAAATTTTGATTTTAGACATTAGTTCATAAAGAAATATTTTTTTTCCATATAGATCTATAAATAATATGATTTACATTCCAAAATTATTTAATTCATATAATGTTAAATTTTCATACATTATGAGAAATATATATTTCAGATGTCCTGATGAATAATTTTTGAAGTACCTATTCATTTATGTTTTATATAATTTCATCTTATGATATATTATATTTCATGATGGATAAAAAAAATATTGTCATCTATTGTTGTTAAATAAGTACTCATTTATAAATGGTCTTTTTTTGATATTGTATAATCATTTTTGTAATAGTGTTGTTTAAAAATGTTATTCCAGTGGGACTCTTGAAACAATAGTGAGACTCTATTCTAGTGAAGAAATTTATTATTTTAGAACATATAATTTTATATTAGAATATTTGGTTGGGGAGTCTAGCCCCTAAAAACAAGGATTAGGCTCATTCTAAGACCAAATCATGTAAAAATATTTTTTATTGTGTAATATATTTATACAGTATTCAAGAGATGATAAGATGTTTTTTATTTAGGATTAGATCCTAATAGGTCAACAATGATTAACTTTTAAAGATTTTTTTACAAAATTCACCACTAATTGAACCCCTCATTATCAAATTTCTCAATGCATCAATAAATACATGGGAAAACTAATTGGTATAAAATACCTAGGTCCTCTCTTATTAGGATTCTGTAGATTTTGGAGATGGATATACTAAATTCTCTTAAAAGTGGTTGTTTTTGTAATTTAAATGGAAACAACTATTAATGTTGGATGAATATGATGTAACCCTATCTTTTATCTCATGATTTCGATGTTAAATATGTAGTTATTATTGGATTCTAACATATTTGTTATGATGGTTTTATTACTATTACTATGTAGAGAACTGTTGATGTTGATGGAAAAGCTCATAATGATTTTTTTCCGGTTTAGAAAATGTTTACATAAAAATTTTGGGACTCAAAAATTCCATTGAAATTTTTCATAAATTTGAGTGAAGTAATATAGGAAACATGAAATTGGTGTATTCTAAATTAAATATTTTGGGATGAAAATTAAAATATGTCATGTTTGGGGAAGAATAAAATACTCACCAGTAATTTTGAATAGTAAATGAAATTTGCAGTACTATTTGAGTTATTGGTGAAAATATAGAAGATTTGACTATAATAAAAATACTAATGAGGATTTCAAAGAATAGTTTTGATCCTAATGAATCATATTTGGAAGGTACATATGATCTTACTATAGATGAATTATACAACAGATTCATTTTATATAAAAATATTTATATCCATGGTCCCAAGAATATGATCACAATTGATATGTATTTGAAATCCATTAAAACGATCAAAATTAGAGGTGAAGAAATATAACAATCGTGTAAATATGATGATGAAAATTAAGATGAATATGTTAAAAATATCATTCCTCGTGTATCAAATAGAATAAATAAGGTAATTTTTATTTGTAAAAGTAAATTTCCATTATGAAGTTACAATTGTAATGAAATTTGAGATTTTTTTGAAACATTTCATAAAAATATGTCCACGTATAATTAAGCAGATGATGAAACATAATAAAAAAAATAAATGGGGAAAAATAAGAAAATTCATGACTAAATTTGATGGATGAAATAAATAAATGATTACATGTTAAATTTGAATTTATTGAGAAATGATGATAAATCAAACTCTCCAAAATGCATCCAATCATTTGATGAAACTAACTTCAAGGATCATTATTATTGTGGCTTTGACACCTCTGAAAGTGGTGATTATGAAAGAAAATGAACTTTTGTAGTTGAAATTTCCAAAATAAAATTTAATAAATTCCTTGAAATAAACAAACAACTAATGTAAGAGAAGAGACTGTTATTGATGGAAAGAAGAGAATATAACTCAGTAAAAGTAAGAATATGAAAAAAAAATTCATTAAATTAAAGAAATCTAAAGACACACAATGAATGTTTCTAAAATTTAGGAAATAGTAAATGAATATGATGAAATAATTTCTCTCAAGGAATAAGAATAATATATGACTTATACTAAATTTCTTGAAGCCTGTAACATCATGAAATGAATTAGTGATGATTTCAATGTAGTTGTTGAGGTAATGGTTGAACCATTAAAAACTAGTGGAAAGATGGGATGCAATAAGGATGATAATTCATATCTCGATAAATCTCAAAAGAAACATATATTCTCAAAAAATTTAGGTCCCAAAAAATTCTTGAATACTTTGGAACATGAATACTTCTAAGAATTAATTTTCTAATTAAATGGATTAAATAAATTCTCCATAATATTTTTTTCTATAGAAAAGTCACATTAATTATATATGGAAAAAAACAAAAATCATAAATAGATTGATACTGTCATTTAGTAATATCATGGACTAAAGTATACTGGTAGTTTTTATTATTTTTTGGAACAAATAATGTTTATGTTGTTAAAAAATGTTCCACTATAAATGAGGCATTAAGAAAGGTGGATATATCTTTATAAATGGAGAGACAATATTTAAAATATTCATGCATCCAATAAAATATCAACCTATTTCGAAAAAAAACATCAATTAGTATTTAGATGAAATCAATTTTATATTTTATCAACAAGGCCATATTTCTAGAAAGTGCTTGAAAATTCTCCCTGAACAGGCTTCCAAACTTATTCCTTGGAATAGGAAGAAATGAAAAAAAGTCATGTTTCATAGAGGTTTCTTTGAAATATTATAGAAAAATCAAGTCATGGATTCGGGATAGTGGATGTCCATACAACATTATTGGAGTTACAAATTTTTTTAGAAACATTTATAATCATGAAGTACGATTAGTGACATTTGGAAATGAAACTTCACTGAAAAATATTGGAGTAAGAAAATAAAAATTTTGAAGCCTAAAATCTACATCCCAAAAAGATTTTTCTAGATAATTAAATGAAACGCAATATTTTTAGTATCATGAAAATTTTTAATTATGGAAATTATGTTTTTTTTCAAAATCATTTCATGAATTAAAATAATCACAAATTATGGATGAGGCATAATGTAGGGGAATCGAACAGATAAAAAGGTATTTAAAATTGGTGATGCTATCAATTAAAATTATTTTAGTTCCAAAGGGGGAAACCACCTCTAGAAAAGTGGTTTGGACCATCATGATCAATGTATTATTAGTAAAATATTTAAGCATGATACTCTGAGAGATTTTACCTACATAATGCGATAACGGGATGAAATATATGAAAGATTTCATATAGGTAAATTATCGTATTGTACATATATGATGTGTATTTTAAATCATCTATAACCCTTAACCATATTCATACTATCAAATGTGGAATACTGAGAAAAAATTATTCTTGAAGTGATCTATATTTCATTACATTTATTAATTACTATACTTAGATTACTAATATCATTTTAATATATAGATGTTATGATTTAGAAAAAGGTCAATTTTTTTATTATAATATCATAAAGAGATTGGTCTTTATATCAAAAAAGTAAGATCAGTTAATGGAAAGGTGTTTACATGTGATGATTTTAAAATTTAGTGTTCCAAACATGGAATTATACATTAACATATAACATTATATACTCCACATAATAATGGGGAAGCAAAAAAGAAAGAATTGATGAATAGTTGAGATTGGAATGACTATGTTAGCTAAATAAAATATCTCAATGTAATTTTGGAGTGAATTTTTTTGTACATATATACACATATAAAAGATATGCCCACAGAGATTTTTCTTCTTCTTCTCTGGATTTCTCCCCCTTGAGATGGGATTTCTCTGTGCTTTTACATTTAAGTGGTTGTACCAATAATCTAGTGCACAATGCCCAAATCTATTACAACACCATCATTGACCAACAAACCATGACATATTCATATCTTTTTTATAATGTTACTGAATCTTCTTATTGAATTTTGGTGATTTCTATGGAGGGAAATCTTCCAAACTCTTTACCATATCCACCGTTGCCATGGTTGTAGGTTTCATATCACTTTTATTCATCCATACATGTTTATAATTTATCTTCCAACCTACACTTTTTGTAGACACAATTTCAGAAACATAGGTACAAGTTGGTATGGATGGAACCTTTACTCTTTCAGCTGCTTTTGACAGATCATTATGTGAAGACATGACTATTTATTACATGTTGAAGGTATTTTCACAATATAAGACTTTAGTGAACATTGAGTTCTAGTAGAAACTATTTCCTTCATTAGTGGAAACTCAATATGCGTCTTCTCAAGATTGGTAAACTTAGATTCCAGTTATAGATATCTCAAATTGAGGATGAATTCTTTGTCATCAATAATAGTCATCTTCTATTCACAAGACTTCTTTATTTTTTCCAACTACATCTTCATGTATCTTTACTTGGTTTTGTAACAAAGAGTCATGTTATTTGATCTTCTTGGAGTCTTCTTCCAATTATAACTCATTGAAATAATTTCTCTTTTTCAACTAATCATAAAGTGTATGGATCTTCTCTTCTAGAGTCTTATTGAATCCCTCTATATCTTCACCATCTTTGAGCCACTTTTAAGAAGATACTTAAAATTACCCCATTGTTGCTTCAAAGGATCCAACCTATCTTGAGAGAATTATACATTCAATTTTTTTCATTTAATCTTTTATCCAAAACAGCATATTGTTCTTCCAGCTGAGTGATATTTTCCTACATTTATAGAAATACTCCACAAACCAAGGATGTACACTGTTCAAGAATAGCTTGTAGAATCATTCTTAATCTATAAAATGATATTTCTAGAGATGATGTAGATTGATCATCCCCAATTGTTCTAGAATTTTCATCATAAGAACAACTTCCAAATGTACTAACACATACCTATTAACCGTTTGAGGTAGGAAGGTCAACCATCATCTAGATGGAAACTTGAGCCATCTTCTCATAAAATTCTAAGTCTGATGTCTCATCATTGTCAACGAGATATGGAGAACCAGATTCTTCTTCTTCTTTATATAATAGGTACTTCTTCTTAAACTATATCTTCTCCTTATTCTTCCATTTCATCATGGTCTTGGTAAATATAGTCTTCTTCTCAAAGAAACCCTAATCATATCTTAAATTTCACTTCATTGATAACTTAGTAAAAGAACTCAAGTCATCAATAGATAATAACATCGCTGTATAGAATCCAATAGAGGTGAACATGCCTCTGATACTAATTGAGAAGACCTATTTGGGATGTACCTAACACTGAGAGGGGGGATCAGTGTTGGGGGCTTTTTATTCTAATTCCATCTTTTATCTATGTACCTCTTGACCTGTGAGGATCATGATTCTCTTATTCTCTTTTCCCTATCGCATGAAATAATAGAAATTAGTAAAAATATGTACACAATTGTTTTACAAGGTTCCCCCCCCCCAATATTAGTAGGTATATCCTTGCCATTCATGGATATTACCAGTAACTAAATTCTCCACTATAATGTGATAATCTATTAAAATAAAGTGTCTAAGAAAACAAACCTATAGCCAGTGTGAGTCCCTACACATTAGAGGGGGGTGGAAAACAATCCTCTTCCCTTGATTTTTTGTAATAACCTGACCCTAGTTACCCAAAGTCGGTGCCTTATTACATAACATTGGAATGATCATAAGAGATCATGTCTTTAAAGACCGATTAGTCTAGTAGCCTTGAGGACACTAGAATCCTTCTTAAGGTTTACATGAAATCATAAAATGGAGAAATACTACAACATTTTTTCCACAGACAACACTGAGATCCAATATATTATCCCTGTAGGTCAGTCATAATATACTTCTTCAGATCCTGGGAAAAATAATGCATAGTAAGGGGTGTGCTCAGATACTCAGTAAGGATAACAAAATAGTTGAAACTTTCATAAATAAGCATGAAAATTTATAGAAATGTATAAAACTAAAACAAAAGCCTTTTCAACATAAACATCATCATAATGTGGCAAATATAAATCAAAATAATTCCATTTACTTAGTAAAATGGATATTCTACTTGTCAAATAATCACATGCAATATCAATAGTGACTTTTATAATGATAGAATTCATAGTTCTAGACTTCATAACCACATAGTCAAGGCCTTTTTTTAATACTACAAATAAGATTTTGTCAAGGCCTTGTTCTAAGACACTAGTTTGTCTTATGAGACCTACCGATGCATCGAGGAGCTATAGCGGGATCCACCCGTCATATACTAAGTCTAATAAATTCCTCATATGAAAAATTTTAAACATAACGTAAACATTCGTATTAAAAATAGTATACGAAATGTAAATACTTAAACCATACACCATGAATGGTATAAAAAAAACACACTCATAGTCAGACATATCAAAAAAACATCAATACAATATGGAATATTTGTATCATAATGAATCAACTTCAAAAAAATTGTAAAATCATTCAAAGGATGTTGACAGAGATGAAATCAAAACTGTTTGAGAGAAATATCTATTTTTTTAAATCATTTAATGTCACATATATGTAAATGATAATATTTATTTTGAAAATATTCTTATATTTCTATAAAGGAAGCTTCAACGATGTCTTAACGGTAGAAAATATCCGCACCCATCGTATAAATTAGAAAAACATTCTTACCATAATTTTATCGAAAAGTTCATAAAGTACCTTGCTTAGAAAACAACTGAAAGATTACTTTAAAAAATATAAGGTCAAACTAGGGTATAAATGTCTTTAACCCATTGTATATGAAATATTAAAATTATTTTGAAATACATTTTTAGGAAACATGGATGGGGATGATAAAGAGGTCCCAGAAGAAAATTACGTATAAACAACCTCGGATAATAAAGAGATTGTAGAATTAACCCTTACCTTGTACTTTTCCTTGGTCGAGGGTAGGTTAACCTCCAGTATAATGGTGAAATAATTGTTATTAAATTATAAATAACCATATACATTAATATGATATCATATATGATCTTGTAATATTGCATTGTTAATGATATTTCAGTAGTATCAACGTTTCAAGTGATAACTGATTCGTTTTCATTTATAGGATTTATTACGTAATTAATGTTTTTTGTGGATATGATGTATATTATTAATATTTGTAATGATATTATGTGTTTAAACAATACTTTTAATCTACAAATAAAAATTATTTTTGAATGGATACGATGGGGAATGAATCTCATCGCGTTCATGGAGACGGTAATCCGTACGTACGCATGTGCGGCAATATATTTCTTTTGATATTAAAATAATATATAATTGGATGGTATATCATATATACAGAATAATTATCATCTTATATTTATTATTAAATCAAATATACATCATAATTATACCCATAAAAATTATAATGTAATGAATAACAACTACACCACAATGTAGAGACGGAAAGTTGTACGTACGCACATATGGTGACATGTCATTATAAGGATGGATAGAATAATGAATATGGGTTTAACATATTTATAATAACATCATATTATATAGAAGATAATGGAGTTATTATTTTAGAATGGAAATGACAAAGAAAGTGGAAGTTGGAGAAGAATGAAACATGAAAGAGGTGAGGAAATATTTACCTCTTCTTCGGGTTCCACCTTTTAATTTGATCAAAATGGCTCCATAGGATATAATTATGACTAACGGAAGGCATCTAGGATGAAGGTAGGATAGTTGGAAGGATATTTGGGCCAGCATTGGCCAAGACAAATGGATTTGGATGTGTGAATTTGAGGGATGGTGGAGTTTTCTTTAATTAGAGGGGAGAGGACACCTTAGGAAAATCTAGAAATATTATTTTATAATAAAATAATTTTCGGTTTCTAATGGATTAAAAATGTATTATTTAAATTATAAGGTGGGTATGGGTAAGAAACCACTCAACAAATAGATTTTATATTGTTTTTTGTCACTCAATAGACTTTATCTTTTAGATTTAACTCTTAGTTAAATAGTTAGACATTTATCATGTCTCTTTGTATTTTTATATTATATGGTTAATAAACATACTATAAACTTCCAATAGAACATAAATTTGTTCATTAATGACATATATAATATTATTTAAGTATTTTGGCCGAACCATATATTTTTAAGAATAGAATAACAATTAATAATATAAAATTTGATTTAAAAACTATATTATGTCAATTTTGACACCATTTGGAATTTTGTTTTTTTCTAAATTCATAACATCATTATTACTTCAAATAAAATTCATCTAACTAACCCCAAAATGTCATATTAACCAATAAAATTAGTGGAATTCATAAAAAGTCTCAGATTACATTTATTTGGATATTTATAATATGAATTATTTTAATATTTCATTAATTATGTAATACTGCATCATCTTTGTTTCATAAATAAATGAAATTATTTAATGAATAAAAATTATAAATAAAATACAATTATGTAGGAAATATTTTTATCTTTCTAATTAATATTTATAGTTGAATTTATCTTATGTGTAACCCTATATTAAAAATGGTTTATTTATTAAAAATTGAATTTAACACTTTTAACTACTATTTGAATTAAATAATAATAAATGTCCTAATCTAAACTAAGAGGAGAAAGAATATCATATTATAATTATAAGGTTCTTTTTGGTTGAATTATATTTATCCAATACAATTATCACATGTGTTAGGGTAGTAATAATATCATTTTTACCCTTAATTACCCTATTTACTTTTAACCATGGTAAATAAAAGTCAAAAGATACTATTAAAAAATTGATTTAATATTATTGAACCACATTTTACTTACTGATATCAAATATGTCTCTCGGATTTTTGAAATTAAACCCACAAAAGTGGTAAAATTTTGTTTTATGTAAATTATCAAATGCTCCTTGGAGGTGGGTAAAAGATAGTAAAAAGTTCATCAAAATTTATATATATCTAAAATTATTATAAACTGACTATAATGAATTACATTGAACATATATAGGTATTATGTATCTATTTATACCTAAAATAAATTTATCTAAAATAAATTATTTTTTAAATAAAAATTCATTTTTAAACTATAACTCTGTGTTTTTCACTATTTATCAAAAATTGAATGCTTTCTGAAATATACCAAAAATTCACCCTATGCTAATTTCGATATTTTGAATCAAAAAATGAAGTCCATTTTAAATGATAAAATTTATAATATTTCTAAGAGTGGGTATTATTATTCATAACACCTAGTTTTATTTGTTGTTGTGTGTTCGAACTTGAAGTTTCATACAATATACGATGCTGTATTATTCAAAGAGAAGCGTACCATGGAAGCTTGGGGTGTTACATTCTCCCCTCCAAATAATTTCTTCCTCGAAATATATAGAGTATTATTTCATAAAAAACACGTGTGTTTCTTCGTCATAAGTTCCTCGGGTTCCCCTGTTGCCTCTTCCATCTTATGGGTTCTCTATAGAACTTTTACCAGAAAATTCGTCCAGTTTCTCAGCCCTTGTTCTCTTATATCAAGAATCAGGACAGGCTCTTCACAATAAGACATATCAGGTTCCAGTTCAAATTCTTCATAGATGAGTACATGCGTTGGGTCAGGCCTGTATTGTCTCAATAGTGATACGTGGAACACATTGTGAAATTTGGAGGGACTTGGTGGCATTGCCAAACGGTATGCCACAGTCCCAATTCGTTCTAGAAATATGAATTTTCGGATGTACCTAGGACATAATTTACCCTTCTTACCAAAATGTATAACACCCTTCCATGGAGATACCTTTATGAAAACATGATATCCTACCTTAAATTCCAAATCCTTCCTTCAATTATCAGCATAGCTCTTCTATCTACTTTGAGTTTCCTCGATATGGTTTTGGATTACCTCAACCTTTTTCAATCGTTACCTCCACAATTTTTGGGCCTACGAGTTTTCTTTCACCAACATCATCCGAATAGGTTGGTGTGCAATATCTCTTTCCGTATAATGCTTTATATGGTGCCATCTGAATACTTGAATGGAAGCTATTGTTATAGGATAATTCTACCAAAGGTAAATATTGATCCCACATACCTTGAAAGTGGAGTGGGCATGATCTCAACATGTCTTCTAAGGATTGAATAGTCCAATCTGATTGTCCATCGGTTTGGGGGTGGTAGGCAGTGCTCAAACAAGTTCAGTATCCAAGGATTCTTAAAGACTTTCGAGAATATTGATGTAAAATGGGGATCTGGATTAGAAAAAATCGATAGTGGTACTCCATGAAGTCTTAAAACTTCATTTATATATATTCTTCCTAAACAATGAAGTGGTAAATATTCTCTTATAGAAAGAATTTGTGCTGACTTGTTAAGAAGATAAAAAATGACCCATATTTTATCGTTACTTCTAGGAGTCTTTAGTAGTCGCATGACAAAGTCCATCATAATATTATCCCATTTCCACATAGGTATGGGAAGAGGTCTCATGACTCCTCTAGGTTATTTCCTTCTAGATCTCACTTCTTGAAAAACCATACATCTTGACACAAAATCAGCAATCTCCCTCTTCATGTTGTCCCACCAAAAATGATCCTTCAAATCTCTATAAATATTAGTGATATAAGGGTATATAGAGAAATAAGAACTATGAGAATCATCTAACAATTTCCTTTTCAGATTAGGTATATCGAGAACACAAAGTCTCTTCCAAAATTTCAAAATTCCATCCTCATATAGAAAGTCACTCAATATTGCAGCATTCACAGCTTTAATATTATTTTGAAACACTTCATCATCGGTCTGAGAACTCTTTCTACTTTTAAGAAAAGATGTTTTGGAAACCATTTGAAAAAGTGTTTATATTTCACCTTCCATGGTTCTTCTCATATCCATCATTACTAGATCCATGTATATATGATTCTTTTCAACTCTCATATTGTTCAAAACTCCATGATTCATTCTACTCAAAGCATATCCACCATATTTTCCTTCCCCGTGTGGTACTGTATAGTGCAATCATAATCCTTGAGTAGTTGAAGCCATATCCTTTGCCTCATCTTGAGTTCTTTATATGATAAAATGTAGTTCAATCTCTTGTGATTGTCATATATCTCACATTTTTCACCATGGAGACAGTGTCTCCAATTCATCAAAGTAATGATTACAATGGATAACTCAAGATCATGAGTAGGATGGTTTTTCTCATGAATTTTTAGCAGTCGTGATGCATAGGAAATAACCCTATCATTCTGCATAAGGAAACTACCATGCCCTTTCTTTGATTCATTACTATAAATAACAAACCCATCATTCCCCGATGGTAGAGTAAATATAGGATAATTGACAAATTTTCACTTCTGTTCTTCAAAACATTCTTCACACTCTTTTGTCCAAAATTGTTTTACCCCTTTATGAGTGAGATTGGTTATTGGGTTATCCAATCGGGTTAAATTTTTGACAAAACCTCGATAATAACCCGCTAAACCAATAAAACTATGTACCTCGTTTATAATCATTCGTGCTGGGCATTCTCGGATTCCCTTGCTCGTATAAGGATTAATACAGATTCCATCCTTAGAGACAATATGGCCATGAAAAGAAATCTCCTGAATCCATATTTCACTCTAGCTAAACATCCTATATAATTAATGTCTTCTAAATGTATTTATGATAATGGACTGAAGATTTTCGTGATCTTCACAGCATTTGTAGTATACCATGATATCATCAATAAATACCACTAAAAAGTCATCAGGATATTTTATTAAAACTATATTAATTAGATCCACGAAGAAAGAGGGTGCATTAGTCAATCCAAAAGGCATTACTATAAACTCATAATGCCCGTACCTGGTTCAAAATGATGTTTTTGGAATGAATTACTTCTTCACAGACAACAGATGATATCTAGATCGAAGGTCAATCATTGAAAAGTATTGAGCTAAATGAAGTTGGTCAAATAAATCATCAATTCCAGCTAGGGGACACTTGTTCATTATTTTTATAGCATTGATCTCCCTATAGTAAATGCACAACCTCATAGATCCATCATTCTTCTTAACAAAAAGGACATGGGATCCCCATAGAGAAACACTAGGGTGAATAAATCCCTTATTAATCAATTCCTCAAGTTTTTTCTATAGTTCCACTAATTCCATTGTGGCCATTCTATAAGGGGTCTTTGATATGGGCCTTGAACCGGGAATTTAATCAATGGAACACTCAATTTCTCATTCTAGAGGATATCCATGCAAATCCTCTAGACACACATCAACATATTATTGAACAATAGGTACATCCTCTATTTGAAGATTTATTTCCACACCTGTATTTATTTCATTCTCTTCCTCCCTAATAATTTAATTTAGTTGGGATACTGGGGGTGGATCTAGATAAGAATTAGGTGGTGACTTTTTTTCTCTAAAGATAACGTACTCCTTATCATCATCAAAAATTGTAGCCTCCTTCTTCTTATAATAAATTTTTGCATCATGGTCCGAAAGCCAATCTATATTGAAGATTATATCAAATTAGATCATGGGTATGATGATGAGATCAGCAGATAAAGATCATTTATATTCCCTAATTGGGACTGATTCACAAAACATTGTTGCAATCATACTTCCCTTATGGAGTTTCGACTGAAAACTCCCTAGTTAAATCAAATTAGAAATATATAATTTTCTAAGAAAACTGGGAAGATATAAAACAATGCGACGATCCAATATCAAATAATGCATTTTCTAAATTTGAGGAAACCATTAATTTACCTGTCGCCACATCGTTTGGAGCTTCAACCTGAGCAGTAGTTATAGCATAAGCATGGTCGTGATCCCTTGGCCTTTTCTTGAGGTAAGTTCCCCTGACAATTAAGAAATTCATTTGCATTATTCCCCCTTTCTCTACAATTGTAGCATTCAATATCAATAGCCTCTTTATTCCCCTTACAATCATGTGCTTAGTGGCATTTTTCACCACACTTGTAATAAACTCCCATCCCCTTCAGGCAAGTACATGGGTGTTTCATCCCACATTTACTATAGGATGAATATTCATCTTTTCCCTTCTTCTACTTATTTCCATTTCTAGAGTGTTCAGCAGATCTATTCTTCTCTTTATTTTCATTAAAGTAATAAGGCTTAGAGTATTCTTTTTCCATCTTGATAGCACATGAGACAATATCATCATACGACAAGAAGGATTTTGAGACTAATGCACGAAGGAGAAATGGTTTTAACCCATCAACGAGATGATCAATATTACTTCTTGGGTTACGTATATAATCTTCATCATGCCTCTATAACCTTGTAAAGTTAGCTTCATACTTGTGGACATTCTCATCCTCTATTTTCCCCAGACTCAGAAATTGTCTTTGCATGTCTGCTCAATGGTCATGAGGAAAGTACTTTTCTATGAAAATTTCATTAAAATCCCTCTATTACATATTTGATACTTCATCATCTTCTTTTGTGTTTTGAATCAATGACCACCATTCGTCAGCATCTCTAGTGAGGCAGTAAACTGCCATGAAAACCTTTTCCTTTTCACTACTCTCCATGGAATGGAATATTTTTTCTAAAGAATTTATCCATTACTCGGCTACTAGTGGATTTGTACCCACATTGAATGTTGGTGGTTGTTTCCTCCTAAAGCTATCTAACATTGATCCTCAACGATGCGGATCAGGGTTCTCCATATGAGTAAGGTTATTATTCATAACCTGAGTGAGTTGTCCCAGTATAGTGATTGGATGATCAACACTAGTTGCATCACCAGCTCCACTATAATTATCATGAGTAATAGGGAAATCCCTACATGGAGTGCGTGCATTGATATAGTTTCCATTCCTTCCTCTAGGCGCCATTTCTAAACAGTGGCACAAACTAGATTAGTTTGTGAATCACAATACAAAAATCTAAACTTGTAAAACACATTAATTAAATTCAATAGTTTATGGATATAATTCATAATCATACAAATGTTTTCTTTGAGTAAGTATATAATCAAAAACCCTTCATAATATTTTGTAAAGAAAATGAAAATTTTCCTAAGCATATCCCCCAAGAGTGTCCTAACCAAGAGTGATGCAAGGCCTGTTGTCGTGCACAAGTTCACATTCGAGTCTAGCATAAAGCGGTGTTTTTAGGTTTTACCCCTAGGTACATCTGTGCCAAAGATGGATCTACCTACTCGTATCCAGAGAGGGATGTGTTTCTTGGAAAACCCACTAAATCGTTATAATACCAAAATTCTGGAAAGTTCTTCTTTACTAATCCTCAATGTCAATATTAGGGCTATGTGCTCTAATCAGAGTTTATCTAAATCTAGAATCCAAGGATTGTTCTAAACTTTCTCAGATACCAACTATAATGCCCCGACCCCAGTTACCAAGATTAGGTTCATTTTTACGTATCATTTTCATGATCACAAATGATCAATTCTTGAATGTCCAATTAGTTTAGTAGCCTTGTATATACTAGATACATTCATAAGGTTTACATTAAATCATAAAATAGAGAACTAAAACATCATTTATCCCATAGAAAACACTGAGATCCCATAGACTATCCCTACAGGTCAGTCATAATATACATATCCACATCCGGGGAAAAATAAAACATAGAAAGGGGTGTGCTCAGATTCTCAGTAAGGATAACAGTATATTGGAAACTTTCATAAATAAGCATGAACATTTGAGGAAATGTATAAAATTAAAAAAACGAATTTTCAAAATAAACTTCATCATAATATGGCCAATGCAAATCAAAATAATTTCATTTAATTACTCATGTGTATATTATAGTAGTCGAATAATCACATGCAATATTAATAGCCACTTTCATAATGATGGAATGCATAATGCCAAACTTCCTAACAACATAGTCAAGGCCTTTTGCCAAGACTACAAATACAATTTTGTCAAGGCCATGTGTCAAGACACTAGATTGTCTCATGAGACCTACTGATGCATCAAAAAGCTATATCGGGCTCAAACCGTCACATATTAAGTCCAATACATTCCTAATATAAAATGTTTTAAACTTTACATAAACATTCATATTAAAACTAGCATATAAAATGTAAATAATTAAATCATAAACCATGAATGGTATAAAAATACAACATCCATAGTCAACCATATCACAAAACCATAAATACAATATTGAAGATTTGTATCATATTGAATAAACTTCAAAACAATTGTAAAATCCATCAAAGGATGTTGATATAGATGAAATCAAAACATTTTGAGAGAAATATCTCTTTCTTTTATTTGAAATCATTTAAAGTCGCATAATTATAAAAGAATGTATTATTTTTGAAACTATAATTATAATCATGTAAAGGATTCATTGACGATGTTATAATAGCTAAAAATAGTTGCACCTGCCGTATAAGTTAAAAAACATTCTTACCATAATTTTGTCGAAATGGTCATAAAGTACCTTCTTTAAAAAATTATGGAAAGATTCCTTTATAAACATCAATGCTCAAACAAGGGTATATATGCCTTTAACCCATAGTCTAGGAAATAGTAAAAATGTTTTTAAATACATTTTTATGAAACCTGGATGTGGAAGACAAAGAGGACTCAGTAGAGAATTGCGTATAAACAACCTCAGATAATAAATAGATTGTAGAATTAATCCTTACCTTGTAATTTTCCTTAGTTGAAGGTAGTTTAACCTTATGTAAAATGGTAAAATAATTTTTATTAAATTATATGAGAACCATATACGTTGATATGATATGATATATGATCTTATAATATTGCATTGTTAATGATATTTCAGTAGTATCATCATTTCAGGAGTTAACTGATTCGTTTTCCTTTATATGCTTTATTACTTAAGTAATTTTTTTGGGTATGATGTATCTTATTCATATTATGAATTATATTAAGTCTTTAAACATTATTTTTATTCACCAAATGAAAATTAGTCTTGAATGGATATGATGGGGAATGAATCTCATCGCGTTCGTGGAGATGGTAATGTGTACGTACGCACGAGCGACAATATAATAATTTTGATATTAAATTAATATTTATTTGGATGGTATATCATATATAAATAATAATTATCATGTTATATTTATTATTTACATCGAATATATATCATTATTATACCTATCCAAATAATAATGTATTGAATAATAACTACACCACGATGTGGTGACGGTAAGCTATACGTATGCACGTATAGTCAAATTTCACTAAAAGGATGGATATAATAATGAATATGGTAGTACCATATTTATAATAACATTTCAGTATATAGAAGATACTTTAATTATTATTTTAGAATAGGAACAACAAAGAAAGAGGAAATGGAAGAAGAAAAGAACATGAAAGTGGTCACGAAATATTTACTTCTTCTTCGGAATCTTCCTTTATAATTGATCAAAAGGGCTAATTAGGTTGGATTTATGACTAAAGGAATTCCTCTAGGATGAAGGGAGGATTATTGGGAGGATATTTGGGCATTGTATGGCCGATCCCAATTGCTTTGGAGGTGTGAATATGAGGGAAGGTGGAGTGACCTTTCATAAGATGGGTGAGGGGTATCTTAGGAAAAGCTATAAATACTATTTTATAATAAAATCAATTTTGGTTTCTAATGGATCCAAAATGAATTATTTAAAGGATAACGTGGGATGGGTATAAAACCATTCAACCAATAGGTTTTAAACAGGCCTGGGTCACTATATTATATTTATCTTTTAGATTTTACTCTTAGTTAAATAGATTTACATTTACCATGTCTCTTTGTATTTTTATATTATATGGCTAAAAACATACTGTAAACATTCAAGAGAACCTAAAGTGGTTAATTAATGAAATATATTATATTATTTACTACCTTTCGCCGAGCCTTATATTTTTTAGGAATATAATATCAATTATTAAAATAATATTTGTTTTAAAAACTCTTTTATGCCAATTTTGACACTATTTGGTATTTTGTTTTTTCTAAATTCATAACAGCATTATTACTTCAAAAAAATCATCTAACAAACCCTAACATGCCATATTAACCTATATAATTAGTGGAATTCATAAAAAGTATAAAATTGTATTTATTTGGCTATTTATAATATCAATTATTTTAATATTTTATTAATTAGGTAATTACTACATCATCGTTGTGTCACAAATAAATTAAATTATTTAATTTCTAAAAATTATAAATAAAATACCATTATCTATGAAATAATTTTATCTTTCTAATGAATGTTTATAGTCGAATTTATCCTATGTGTAACCCTATATTAAAAATGGTTTAGTTATTAATCATTGAATATAACACTTTCAACTAATCTTTAAATTCAATAATAATAAATGTCCTAATCTAATCCAAGTAGACCAAATCGGTTCATATTTTATTCATAACTTTGTTTTCGACTGAATTATTCTCATCCAATAGAATTAAGATGTGTGTTAGGGCAATAATAATATCATTTTCACCCTTAATTTCCCTATTTACTTTTAACCATGGTAAATTAAAGTCAAAAGATACAATTCACCAAAAATTATTTTCATCTCATTGAATGACATTTAACTTACTGATATAAACCTTGTCTCATAGATTTTTGAAATTTAACTCACAGAAGCGGTAAAATTATGTTTTATATAAATTTGTAAATGCTCTTAGGAGGTGGGTAAAAGACAGTAAACAGTTCATTAAATTTTTTATATATCTAAAATTATTATAAACATACACCAATGAATTAAATTATACATATATAGGTATTATAAATATATTTTAACCTAAAATAAATTTAAATAAAATATATAATTATTTAAATAAAAATTTGGTTTTAATCTATAACTCAATGTTTTTCACTATTCATCAAAAATTGAATGTTTTCAGAAAAATACAAAAAATTCACCCTAAGAAAAATTCAATATTCCGAATCCAAAAATGTAGTCCATTTTGAAAGATAATATTTATAAAATTTCAAAATGTGGGTATTACTATTCATTATGGTTAGTTTGATTGTTTTTGGTTTGTTAGAACTCAAAGTTGCGTACAACACACGATACTGTATTATTCATAGAGAAATGAATCTTGGGTAGTTACATTCTCTCCTCCATCAAATAATATAATTCTCAAAATTTCGAGAGTAATACTGCGTAGAAAGACTCGGGTGGTTCTTTATCAAAAGTTCCTTGTGTTCCCACATTTCCCTTTCCATTTTATGGTTTCTCCATTAAACCTTTTCCAGACTAGTCATCCAGTTTCTCAGCACATGTTCTCTAGTATCAAGAATCCTAAAAGGCTCTTCTCAATAAAAATGATCGGGATCTTGTTCTAATTCCTCATAGTTGAGTACATGTGTTTGGTCTGGCATGTATTTTCTCAACAGTTATACGTGGAACACATTGTGAACTTTTGAGAGACTTGGAAGCATTAAGCTACAACCCCAATTCATTCTAGAATTTAGAATGGTTCGATGTACCTAGGACAAAGTTTACCCATCTTACTGAAACATATATCGCCCTTCCATGGAGATACCTTTAAGAAAACATGATCTCCTACCAGAAATTCCAAATCCTTTCTTTGGTTATCTACATAGCTCTTCTGTCTACTTGGAGCTTCCATTATGTGGTTTTGGATTACCATCACCTTTTCCATCGTTTCCTCCACAAGTTCTAATCCTACGAGATTTCTTTCACCAACTTCATCCCAATAGGTTGTTGTGCGACATCTCTTTCCGTATAAATCTTCATATGGTGCCATCTGAATACATGAATGGAAGCTATTGTTAAAGGAAAATTTTACCAAAGGTAAATATTGCTCCCGCATACCTTGAAAGTCATGTGAGCATGATGTCAACATGTCTTATAAGGTTTGAATAGTCCATTTTGATTTTCCATCAGTTTGGAGGTGCTAGGAAATGCTCAAACAATGTTCAGTATCCATGGATTCCTGAAGACTTTTCCAGAATTTTGATGTAAAATGTGGATCACAATAAAAAATAATCGATAGTGGTACTCGATGATATCATGCAAATTAATTAATATATATTCTTCCTAAATGTTCAAGTGGTAAATCATCTCTTATGGCAAGAAAATTTACTGACTTGGTACGAAGATCAACAATGACCTATATTGCATCGTTCCTTCTAAGAGTCTTTGGTTGTCCCATGACAAATTCCATCGTAATATTATCCCATTTCCACTCAGGTATGGGAAGAGGATTCATGACTCCACCAGGATGTTTCCTTCCAGCTTTCAGTTGATGAAAAACCATATATCTTGACACAAAATCAGAAATCTCCCTCTTCATGTTGTCCCACCAAAAATATTCCTTCAAATCTCTATACATCTTAGTGCTACCAGGGTGTATAGAGAAATTGGAACTATGAGCATCATCCAACAATTCCCTTTTTAGATCAAGTATATAGGGAACACAAAGTCTCCTCCAAAATTTAAAAAATCCATCCTCACACACAAATTCACTCAATCTCCCATCATTCGCAGTATTAATCTTCTTTTTAAACTCTTCATCATCGGTCTGACAACTCTTTATCCTTTCTAGAAAAGATGGTTTGGAAACCATTTAAAAAATTATTTATGTTTCACCTTCCTTGGTGATTCCCATATCCATATTTATTAGATCCATGTATATAGGATCCTTTTCAACTCTAATCTTTTTCAAAACTCCATGACCATTTCTACTCAAAGACTCTACCACCTTATTTTCCTTCCCCGGGTGGTCGTGTATAGTGCACTCATAATCATTGATTAGTTCAAGTCATCTCCATTTCCTCATGTTGAGTTCTTTATATGCGAAAATAAACTTCAAACTCTTGTGATCGGTATATATCTCACATTTTTTACCATAAAGATAGGGTCTCTAAATATTCAATGCAAATATTAAAGCTATTAACACAATATCACGAGTAGGAAGGTTTTGCTTATGAATTTTTAGCTGTCGTGATGTATCGGAAATAACCATATAATTCTACATAAGGACTCAACCAAGTCCTTTCTTTGATTCATCACTATAAATAACAAACCCATCATTCCCCAATGGTAGAATCAATATAGGAGCATTGACTAATCATCTCTCCAGTTCCTCAAAACATTCATCACACTATTTTTTCCAAAAAAAATTAACCTCTTTAAGGGGGATCTTGGTTATTAGGTTAGACAATCGAGAAAAATGCTTGATTAAATGCTGATAATAACCTTCTAAACCAATAAAATGGTGTGCCTCAATTATACTCATTGGTGCTGGCCATTCATGGATTGCCTTGGTCTGAGAAGGATCAACAGAGATTCCATCCTTAGAGACAATATGTCCAAGGAAAGAAATCTTTTGAAGCCAGTATTCAGACATTCTAAACATCCAATATAATTCATGTCTTCTAAGAGTCTTCAAGATAATTCACAAGCGATGTTCATGATATTAATAGGTTTTGGATTATATCAATATATATTCAATAAATACCGCTACAAATTCATCAAGATATTTCTTGAAAATTCTATTCATTATATCAATGAAGAAAGAGGGTGCATGAGTCTATCCAAAAGGAATTACTGTAAACTCGTAATGCACCTACGTGGTTTGAAATGATGATTTTGGAATGTTTTATTTCTTCACACACAACTGATGATATCCATATCAAAGGTCAATCTTTTAAAAGTATTGATATCCAGGAAGTAGATCAAATAAATCCTCAATGTGAGGCAGGGGAAACATTTTCTTTATTATTATAGCATTGATCTCCCTGTAATCAATGCCCAAACTCATAGATCCATATTTATTCTTAACAAAAAGTGTAGTGTATCCCCATGAAGAAACACTAGGGAGAATAAACCACTTATTACTCAATTCCTCTAGTTTTTTATTTAGTTCTGTTAATTCCATAGTGGCCATTCAATAAGGGGTCATCGATATGGGCCATGAACCATGAATTAAATCAATGGAAAACTCAATTTCTCTTTCTAGAGGATGTCCAGGTAAATCCTATGGAAACACATCAACATATTATTTCATAATAGGTACATCGTATATTTGAACATTCCTTTCCTCACACACAGTTATTTCATTCTCTTCCTCTACAATAATTGAATTTATTTGAGCTACTGGGGGTGGATCTAGAAAATAATTTGGTGGTGACATCTCTGCTCTAAATATAAATTACTCCTTATCATCATCAAAAATTGTAACCACCTTCTTCTTATAATAAATTTATGTATCATGATCAGAAAGACAATCTATACCGTGGATTATATCAAATTCAATCACGGTAATGACGATGAGATCAGCAGATAAAGAACATTTATATGACCTAATGGGGACTAATTCACAAAACAATATTACAATGATACGTCTCTTATGAGTTTTGACTGACAACTCCCTTGCTAATTCAAACTGGAAATATCTAATTTTCATAGAAAACTGGGAATATATGAAACAATTCATTGATCTAGAATCAAATAATTCATTTTCTAAACATGAGGAAACCATTAAATTACTTGCCACCACACCTTTCGGAGCTTCAACCTCAGCAATAATGATAGCATAATATTGGCCTTGATCCCCTGGCCTTTTCTATGGTAAGTACTCCTAACGCTTAAGAAATTCATTCACATAAGACCCCCTTTATCTAAAATTTTATCATTCAACATATATATCCTCATTCTTCCCCTTGAAATCACGAACTTGGTGGCCTTTTTCACCACATATGTAACAGACTCCCATTCCCTTCATGCATGTACCAGGGTGTTTCTTCCTATATTTATTACAGGTTGGAAACTCAAATTTTCTCTTCTTCCCCCTATTTCTATTTATAGAGTGTTCAGTAGATCTCTTCTTCCATTACATTTCTTTAAAGTTGTAATACTTAGAGAATTATTTTTTTGTCTTGATAACACAGGAGACAATAACTTCATATAATGAGAAGGATTGTGAGACTAATTCTCGATGAAGAAATGGTTTTAACCCATCAAATAAATTATCAATCCTACTTCTCAGGTTACATATATAATCTGTAGCATGCCTCACTAACCTTGTAAAGTTAGCTTTATACTTTGCGACATTCTCATCTTCCTTTTTCCTTAGACTTAGAAATTGCATTTCCTTATCTGCTCGAATGTCATGAGGAAAGTATTTTTCTAAAAATATTTGTTCAAAATCCTTCCATTACATATTTGATACTTTATCATCTTCCTTTGTGTTTTTAATCAATGACCACTATTGATCAAAATCTCCAGTGAGGTGGTAATCTGCCATGACAACTTTTACCCTTTTGCAACTCCCCAAGCCGTGGGATATTTTCTCTATTGAATTTATCAATTGCTATGCTACTAGTGGATTTGTACCTTCATTGAATGTTTTTGGTTGTTTCCTTAGGAAGCGATCTAACATTGATCCTCCACATTGCAGATCAGGGTGGTCCATATGGGTATGGTTTTTATTCATAACATGAGTGAGATGTCCCAGTATGGTGATTAGATCATCAGCACGAGTTGCATCACCAGCTCCACTATAATTATCTTGAGAAGGAGATAAATCCCTACCTGGAGTGCGTGCATTGATAAAGTTTCCATTCCATCCACTAGGTTCGATTTATAAACAATGTCATAAACTAGAATAGTTTAAAAATCAAAATACATAAATCTAAACATGTAAAACACTTAACATAAATTGAACAGTTTATGGATATAATCCATATTCATACTAATGTTTTCTTTGAGAATGTATATACTCATAAACCATTCATAATGGTTTTTCAAGAAAATGAGAATTATCTTAAGAATATTCCTCGGGAGTGTGGTAACCAAGAGTGCAGCAAAGCTCACTGTCATGTACCAGTTCCCATTCGAGTCTAGCTCAAAGCGGTGTTTTCAGGTTTTACCCCTAGGTACAACTGTGACAGGGCCGCCTCTACCAGATCGTATACAGATAGGGATGTATTGTTTGGAAAACTCACAGAATCTCTATAATACCAAAATTCTAGTAAGTTATTCTATATTTATCATCAATGTCTATCTAAGGGATTTGTGATCTAATCAATGTTTATCTAAATCTAGATTCCTAGGTTTATACTAAACTAACTCTGATACCAACTGTAATTCCCCAACCCCAGTTACCCAGAGTTGGCACATTATTATGTATCATTGTCCTGATAACAAAATATCATGTCTCGAAAGACCAATTAGTTTAGTAGCCTTGTAAATACTAGATACATTCATAAGGTTTACATTACATCAAAAAATGGAAAACTTCAAAAAAATAATTTCTATAGACACCACTGAGATCCCATCTACTATCCATGCAGGTCAGTCATAATATACTTCTTCTCATCATGGGAAAAATAAAACACATAAAGGGGTGAGCTCAGATGCTTAGTAAGGATAACAATATATCAGAAACTTTCATAAATAAGCACGATCATTTAAGGCAATGTATAAAACTAAAACAAAATCCTTTTCAACATAAAATTCATCATAATATGGAAAATAAAAATAAGAAATTTTCATTTACTCACTCACATGGATATTATACTAGTCAAATAATCACATGAAATATCAATAGCCACTTTCACAATTATGGACTGCATAATTCCAGACTTCATAACCACATAGTCAAGGCCTCTTTCCCTGACTGAAAATAATATTTTGTCAAGAAATTGTACCAAGACCCTAGTTTTTCTAATGAGACCTTCCAATTCATTGAGGAGAAATAGCAGGCTCCACCCATCACATACTAAGTCCAATGCATTTCTCATATGAAAAGGTCTAAACATAACATAAACATTCGTATTAAAACTAGCTTACGAAATGTTAATATTTAACCAAAAACCATGAATGGTATAAAAATGAAACATCTATATACAATAATATCCAAAAACCATCAATACAATATGTAAGATTTATATCATAATAAATCAACTTTAATACAAGTGTAAAATCCATCAAAGGATGTTGACATAGATGAAATCAAAACAATTTGAGAGAAAAATCTCGTTTTTTTGAAATAATTTAATTTCTCATAATTATAAAGGAAAATATTTATTTTGAAAATATTTTTATAATCTTGTAATGGAAGCTTTGAAGATGTTATAACATTGGAAAATAGCTGCACCTGTCGTATATGTTAAAAAACATTCTTACCTTAATTTTGTCGAAAAGGTCATAAAATACCTTGTTTAGAAAATGACGGAATGATTTCTTTAAAAACATTGAAGGTCGAACATAGGTATAAATTCCTATAACCCATAGTATAGGAAATATTAAAAATTATTTTAAATACATTTTATAAAACATGGATGTGGAAGATAAAGAGGACATAGTAGATAATTACGTATAAATAACCTCAGATTATGAAGAGATTGTAGAATTAACCCTTACCTTTTACTTTTCCTTGGCCGAGGGTAGGTTAAAATTATTTATCATGGTGAAATAATTTCTATTAAATTATAAAAGAACCATATACCTTAATATGATATCATATATGATCTTCTAATATTGGTTTGTTAATGATATTTTAGTAGTATCATCGTTACAGGTGTTAACTGATACGTTTTACATTATATGCATTATTATGTAAGTAATGTTTGTTTTGGATATGATGTATCTTATTCATATTTATAATTATATTAATCTTTAAAATTTCTTTTTAATCATAATATTAAAAATAGCCTTGAATGGTTATGATGGAGAATGAATCTCATCGCGTACGTGGAGATGGTAATCTGTACGTAAGCACGAGCGACAATATCATTCTTTTGATATTAAAATAATATATAATTGGATTGTATATCATATATATATGATCACTATCATGTTATATTTATTATTTACTTCAATTATACATCATTATTATACCCGTCCAAATAATAATGTATTGAATAACAACTACACCACGACCTGGAGATGTTAAGCCGTATGTATGCATGTATGGTGACATGTCATTCAATGGATGGATAGAATAATTAATATGGTTGTACCATATTTATAATTAAATCAAATTATATAGATGATACTAGAGTTATTATTTTATAATGGAAACAACAAAGAAAGAGGAAGCGGAATATGATAGGAACTTGAAAGAGGTGATGAAATATTTACCTCTTCTTCGAGTTCTTCCTGTTGATTTGATCAAAAGGGATTCATAGGAGAGTTTTCTGACTAAATTAAGGTATATAGGATGAATTTAGGATAGTTTATAGGATATTTGGGCAGGGTTTGGCCGATCCAAATGGCTTTGGAGTTGTGAATTTTAGAGAATGTGGAGTGACCTTTTATAAGAGGGGTGAGGGGCACCTTAGGAAAAGCAAGAAATATTATATTATAATAAAATAATATTCGGTTTCTAAAGGATCCAAAATTAATTATTTAAATTATAAGGTAAGGATTAATCTAAACCACTCAACCAATAGGTTTTAGATAGGTTTGGATCACTATATTAACTTTTTCTTTTAAATTTAATTCTAAGTTAAATAGTTTGGCATTTACCACGTCTCTTTGTATTTTTATATTATAGGGTTAATAAACATACAATAAACTTCCAAGAGAACCTAAAGTGGTTAATTAATGATATATATAATATTATTTAAGACCTTTTCTCGATCCTTATATTTTTAGGAATAAAATATCAATTAATAATATATTTTTTGTTTTAAAAACTCTTTTATGTCAATTTTGACAGTATTTGGTATTTTGTTTTTGCTAAATTCATTCCAGAATTATTACTTCGAAAAAAATTAATCTAAGCAGCCCTAAAATATCATATTAAACTATAAAAGTTGGTTAATTTATAAAAAATTTCAAATTACATTTATTTGGATATTTATAATATCAATTATTTTAATATTTCATTAATTTGGTAATTACTGCATTATCATTGGGTCATAAATAAATTTAATTATTTAATGTCTAAAAATTATATATAAAATACAATTATGTAGGAAATAATTTTGTATTTCTAATAAATATTTAAAGTCTAATTTATCTTATGTGTAACACTATATTAAAAATGGTTTAGTTATTTAACTTTGTATTTAACACTTTTAACTCTTCTTTGAATTAAATAATAATAAATGTCCTAATATAATATATGTGGACCAAAGAGGTTCATATTTAATTCTTATTGTTTTTTGGCCTAATTATACTTATCCATTAGAATTCAAACATGTGTTAATGTAATAATAATATCAATTTTACCCTTAACTAGCATATTTAATTTTAATAGTGGTAAATAAAAGTCAAAAGTGACAATTCACCAAAAATAATTTTTATCCCATTAGACCACATTTTACTTACTGATATCAACCATGTCTCTCAGATTTTCAAATTTTAACTCACAGAAGCAGTAAAATTGTGTTTTATGTGAATTTTCAAATGCTCATATGGGGTGGGTAAAAGACAGTAAAAAGTTCATTAAAATTTTTATATATCTAAAATTATTATAAACTAAATCAAATTAATTACATAGAAAATATATAGGTATTATGTATCAATTTTGACCTAATATAAATTTAGATAAAATAAATAATTATTTATATAAAAATTCAGTTTTAAACTAAAACACGGTGTTTTTCCCTATTAATCAAAAATTGAATGTTTTCATAAATATACCAAAAATTCACCCTAAGCTAAGATTGATATTCCGAATTGAAAAATGAAGTCCATTTTGAAAGATAAAATTTATTAAATTTCTAAAGATGGTTATTACTATTCATAACAGCTAGTCTGATTGGTTATGGTGTGTTAGAACTCGAAGTTGCATACGACACATACACCTGTATTATTCAAAAAGAAGCATACTGTAGAAGCTTGGGGTGTTACACTGGTGATAGAATAGTCCAACATGCATCCTCAAGCTGGTTCATTATACTACCTATAAAGACAGTCTTCTTCCTTCATGATAAGGTAGGTTCTACTCTTGGTCATCTTTAGTTCTCTTCACCTGATTACTTGAATATAAGTAGGCAAGAAATTCTTCCTTCTTTCATTCTCTTCTTCTATAGTGTATCACCAATTGTAGTACACTTATTCATATTTTTTTATTGCAAAAACCAAATGCACTAAAAGTTCTTCTCTCTTCTTGGATAGAATCACATACATCAATGTAATTATTCAGGCAGTGAAGATTGGTTCACTTGGCATCATCTGAATCAATTCTTTTCATCTTGTTCATGTATGCATGTGATCGTGCACATGACATTAGGTTGAACCTTTTCTTCCCTTTCATTATTCTTCTTCTTTATACATGTGAACACACTTATTTTTTATTTTTTATTTTAGTCACTTCACATGTGCATGTGCTTGCATGCACACATGAATTCCTTTCCTATTCTTCTTGTGTGAATAACCTTAATGAGTTTGGTTCTTTAAACACACACAAACTAGGTCTCTTCCTTCCCTTTCTTTTAATTCTTCCACATTCACATAGTTAGGGTGGTTCTTTTAGTGTGCTATTTATCTTCAAACCCGAATGGGTGAAGACCATTATTTATTCGAGCTTCTTCTTCAACCAACTATTCAAGGCCTCTTCCTCCTATTTGTATTCTTATCTTCTCTTTAACATAGTTAGGGTGTTTCCTTAGGTTTACATGTATTCATAATCATACAGGAATCGTTATAACCCTCCTTTCATGAGAACATTTTCTTCTAGGCCTCGAGCTTCTTCAAACAATTCAAATGGGTTCATGGAACACATTCATCCCTCCTATTAGACTCTACTTCTTCACCATTTCACAAAACTATACAAATTATAGAGTGTAAAAATGCATTCCACAAAGAGTTCTTCTTCACTACATGAAACAGTGGTGGCCTTGGGTTGAATTCTTCATGAAAGTATGCATGTTTCTTCTTTGTGTATAGGGTGAATAATTTTCCCTCTTCGCAAATCACAGTAAGAGAATATCTCAAGAACTAGCTCAAGATGGAATGTATTTCACAAAGAAAAATGAGGGTTTTTACAAAACCTATCGTGTGTTTGGGTGATGGTTCATGGAAAAGCTATTTGAGGGTGCATATCACCTGCCAAAGGATTACAGAAACAATACTTCGTGGTGCAAAAGGCTCGTGGGACTCCATGATTCCCTTAATGATGTGGTGCACAAGGAGATCCTCTACTTTTCAAAACAGAATCTCTCATGTATATTGGAGTAGCACATCATCTCGTCTCGATCTCCTCTTTTTATAGGTGAAGGATAACACCTCTTCCACATTCAAAATCAAAGTATCTTTCATTATGACTGGGGCTTTAAATACCCGAGATCATTGGCTTCATGATTTCAAAACCATGGGTCAAGGATAAGCCGTAAGTCTCGGGAATTTCCTTTTTCCCAACATGAGTTCCTATCTCTATGCATAGAGTTATGATCGTATGTACAGTTATCATGCATGAATCTTGGGCATGGGTCTCTTTCAAATCCACGCTCCAATCCCCATGGCCTCGGCAACATTGTTTGCCTCAGACGAACCTCCATACATGATATATTTCCTGCATGAAAGATGTAGATTTCATGCATGGTCTTGGTTCGATCATACGATCACCATGAAATAGTATTCATCATCAAAGATGATCAGTTGTGTAACCATGATGGATCGGTAGTGGCATAGATGAAAAGTGGCGTCTGGTTACTCTCCATATGATCATAGGATAAAGGCGAGTCCAAAACCATTGGATTTTCTCAGATTGATCTCGAACAACCACAATTATAACATAGGATGTGGGGTGAGGCGTGGAGTCGAGATCTCTCTCAATATTAGATGAGCGTCCAGGATTTCCTCCACATTTTTTAAAACATGTCCCACATTAAAACACGCCACATGTTTCTAGCGGTTTATCTGTCAACACCTTCGAAACACCTCTTAGTATTCTCCTCTACCCCATCTGGTGCCACCATGAACCTGTTCTCTACGGGCGCACATCTATTCCCACCTATGGCTCCAATTGGGGCGCTCTTGGCACCCACTATGCATTTCTAAGCATGGGTTGATCACCATGTGCACACTCTTACGGGTTTATACAGGGCCAGCACATGCATCTTGTGAGATGGCTCTGCCTAGGCTTCCCCATGGGCGTGGTCGACCCCCTGTGGTCCCACATGTGCCTCAAGTTAAGGCTGCGGTAGCTTGCATGTGGGATATCAGTATTTTTTTATGTAAGGCCTTATAAAAAATATACCTGTTATAATGAAAAAAAAATCTTGGAAATCATTAAACACAAATCAACATCATGCATGGACACCTTAAAGCCCAAGCCCCTTCTTATTAAAATGCTAATCCCATGCATCCAATTCATCACCATTTCTTTTTGGAACATTAATTCCAACAATCAATTTAATCATTTGTAATAGGATGTTACTTTAATGTTGTAAAAAATATATCACATGACACAAGATCTATGATCATAGGATCATCACATCAATCGTCAGATTTGCATTCTCCATTTTATATACGAGAGTGTCATTAACCATCATTGACATTCATTTTCCTCATTGAGAACAAGTAGAACTCAATTACTAAATTGGTACCAATAATAACATGAATGGTTTCTGACTCCAAAGGATTCCAATAATTTATGCAATTTGTGAAAATTCATTTCTAGATTAATGCAAACATCTATGTCATGGAACATTCGTTTTGATGAATCCATAAATAAATTTGATTTTATAAAGAACTAATGTGAGCCTTGTGTCTACAAACTTTTTTTTGGGAGTGTAATCATTTTTATAATGGTATATATTGATGATATTTTAGTTATTAGAAATAAGATACCTATCTTACTGTCTTTTAAT
The DNA here is from genome assembly GCA_963277665.1 of Viscum album. Classification (NCBI taxonomy): domain Eukaryota; kingdom Viridiplantae; phylum Streptophyta; class Magnoliopsida; order Santalales; family Viscaceae; genus Viscum; species Viscum album. Next base: position 1,044,710,737 of record OY728126.1, on the reverse strand, counting down.
GAATGGTTGAATCAAATTTATCCATGAAGGACTTGGGCGAGGCATCATATATTCTTGGGATCATGATCTATCTTGTTAGATCCAAGAGATTATAGGGTGTATGTCAATGTACAAATATTGATATGACAATGATGAAATTAATTATAGAAGAATACAAGAGGGGATTGTATCCACCATCACATGGAATTCATCATTCCATAAAAATGTGTCCTTAGAAACATAAGGAACGAATGATAATGGAAATGACTCCCTACACATCAGTGATTGGGTCAGCCATATATGCCATGCTATGTAGTAGGTTGGATGTTTCCTACAAATTGAGTGTGGTAGGCATATATCAATCTAACCTAGGTTGATGCCATTAGATGGAATTCAAGACCATCCTAAATTATCTGAGGCATAATAAGGATATATTCCTTGTTTATGGAGGATATGAGTAACTAGTCATCAGAGGATATGCAGATTGTAGTTTCCAGACTGATCAAGATGACATGAAATCGCAAAGGATATACATATTCACTTTGAATGGAGGTTTAGTGAGCTATAAGAGCTCAACAAAGAGTGTGGTTGCATGTTTTACCATAGTGTCTGAATATGTCGTATCTTTTGAGGTAGCTAATGAAGTCTTTGGATGTGATTATTTATAAAGGAGATGGAAGTGATACCTAGAAATAAATATCCCATGACACTGTACAAGGAAAATACTACAGCAGTTGCTCTTACAAAAGAGCCTTGGTCACATCAGTGGATGACAAGAATACATCGAATGTATTATCTCTTGGGGGATATTTCTCATAGAGGTGAAGTTGCAGTGAGTAGTATTTCCACAGAAGACAACGTGGGAGAACCCTTTACTGGAGCTTTAACTCAACATAGACATTATCATCCTTTGAGGTCTAGTGGACTGAAAGTCGTATGCAGTTGGCTCTAGTCTAGGTGGGATTTTGTTAGAGTTGGTGTCCTAAAACCAACTATTATTAAATTGATTACATTGATATTTAATGTATTAAAATTTTAAACATATTATTACATATTTTTAATTATTTTCCATGAATATAGTGAAATAATGTAATAATGTATTTTTTCATTGATAAGGTAATGGATGTTCCCTTCAATGATGAGATCCTTGAAATGTAATAACAATATTCATAAATATAGTTATATAGTTGTAGGAAATACTATGATTGGACACATAGCATGAAGACCGTCATGTGCGAGTACTCGTAAGCAGATGAGACTTCCTCCCTTGAAGTTCGCACCTTTTAATCTCCAAGACAATAGATTAGGAGAACATACCTGCTAGTAGTAATTACACATGTTTTGGTGTCATTGGATATATCTATTTTCAAGAGTGTGTAATGATCCTTAGACATTAATATTATCATTAAAAAATGTCATAACTCGAGAACATTGATTTACCGATTAAAAAAATCACAAAGACAGTTGGTGGGAAGTAGGGTATGTCGGGTGCATCACAAGTGGAATGTTATTAATGGATATGTTGAGGAAGTATTTCTCCCTTAAATATATGGAAGTTGATATCTAAAAAATTTGATTGAATGAGAACCGTCACATGAAATTCCATGTCCATGTCATAACGATGAGTTTATTTTAGGTTGTCAAGGAATGACACATCAAGCATAAAAGTTGATGACACTATCATGAAACCTTTTTTATATGATTTTTCAATAAAGGGAATATATTACATCGTGAGCATTCTTATGTGGATGTCATTATTTCAACATAATATTCATTCTATTGCGTGACTTGACCCGTTCCTAAACAGTACTCTTGAACATTAGGCAAGCCCGCATAATGCCAATGAGATAGAATCATAAATGGTCACACCGTAATTGTTTCGGGTGCTCTCAGTATAATTCTATATGAATTTAATTAATAAATATAATTCCAAATATAGTGGAATAATATTATTGAAGTTAACATTTTGTATAAAATAAATAAATTTTTATTCACCGAATTGTGGGTAAAATATATTTATTTATTTTATTGAACGATTAATAAATATTTATTTACTAGTCTGTAAATATAATATTTATTTTACATTATAAATTTTTAGTTCATTTATTAGGGTGTTCAATAAATGGATGTGGAGTTCAAGATGACCAAGGCTCGTCTGGTAGTAAAATAATTCCTTGAAAACGATAAATAATTATTTATCTAGTTGTCCCAAATTAAAAAAACACTAAAGTTATTTTGTGACATGGAATCTTATTTATATTTCTGTTTTGAAGAAGATGGAACACCAAAAATAATGAGGTTTTATTATTATTATTAGAATGGGTTTTCAATTAGATTATGAATGTATACAATGGATGTTATGCAATTAAATATTGTAATTGGAGCCCCTTGTCAAAAAATAGAAAAGTACGTCTATTGTGCCTTGAACCGAACTACACACCTCGTGAGTTGAGAACTTTTTACCTAAACAATTTCATTCTCAAATCCTCTTCCTTACCATCTCATGAATGAGAGATGTTCTTCATGGATGAAGGATAATCGATCAAAAACGACTAACATAAGACACTCTTTTCCCTCACTGTCACCTAGAGAACAAGTGGCGTTGATCGGAGGATATTAGAGCACATATGGATTACTACTTTATGGATTATATTTTGGTTACATGCAAGCACAACAAGATAATTTATAAGGGTCATTATGGATGATAAACAACATCAATGAGGAAAATACTGATGATCCATTTATTCTTTTCATTATGAAATTAATAAATTTAATTATAAAAATTATGTAAAAGATCCTCTCTAATTGTTTTAGTCCCCTTCATTATTTTTGTAAATCTTTTATTCTATTCTAGGGAGACTCACATTTATCATCGCATTAATCCTGAAGTAATCCCTGATCATGGTAAAAATTAATGTTTGATGCTATACCAAACGCATTTCAACTATGCCTGGATCCTACAACTTGTACATGAACCTTATTGTATATTTCTAAATGAATTTTCATCCTTTAAAAATGATAGTTTATATGTGACACATCATATGTTCAGGAGTAAAGATGTAATTAAAATTTCTAGTGTAGGGTGCCTACCCCCATTCCATTAATTCATTACTTATAACAAGTTACACCTTTGTGCCGCACACTGGAACCTTCCACCGATGCACTATTATCGCTTTGAAAATTCTTTGTATTGTTATTTGGTGCCCACTGTGACCTTCTATTATAAGGATACCTATTTGTGGTGTTCTCCTCGCCCCTTGGAAGCCCCTTTTGGTGTTCCCTTCAAAAATATAATTTTTTCTTTTATACATTATGTTTTAAATGTAATATGATGTGTTGAATTGAATTCTTTTCTTAAATAATATTGTTATCTTGTATGATTTAATGTTATGTAAGACCTATCATTTGAGGATTGTTTAATCAATATGATTTTGTTTATATTCAATTTCTCTTGAATGTGACTAATTTTTATTCCCTACATTAGTGGATTAATTTTTATTTTATTCTTTCTCTCTAGAGATATTAATATTCAATCATATTAATGTAATTTTACGTACATACATTTTTTCTAAATGTCACAAGACATATTGATGGATTGGATTGTTTTTATTGGTGGCTTGAATTTCTTGTGGATCATGGTAATTGTTTGATTATCTTTATTTATCTAAATTAATTCAATATGATATATGTATTCTAGTTTACCTTGAAATTTGTTTTGGTTATTATGGTTTACTTGATGTGGTCTGGGTGATAAAGTGGGTTCCATATTAAGGAATCATGGAAAAACTCTTATGCCTGTGTAGTTTAACCCCGATGCACCAGGGAAGATGCTTTGGCTTTCTAAGTGAGGGATTCTTGGGAAATTTGTTATACTACTGACTGACACCAGTTTTCTAGGGGAGAAACTTGAGATAGACTCATTTGTAAGATTTCTACACCATGCCTCAGGTGATACTTATTCCTCCAGTGAGATTCCTAAGATGGACATAGAGTCACCATTATATTATAGATACATGGAATTTCATAATATATCCATGGACGAGCTTATTGGTATTATATAAATTGAAGGATTTACTGCATTGATACATTTAGGATGGGCTAAGACTGCATATCTATATTTTATAGAATTTCATTGAATGACCTCTTTGGTTGAATTTATTATTCTATCAATCATTCTTCTATTTTTATTATAGCATGAATTTTTGATTTTTCACTCTTTCTTCTTAGAATATTTATCTAATGACATGGTAATTAGATCCCATCCTTAGCATAATATTGGAAGAGAAATTTTTGGAGTTTCCTTGTTACTGGTGGCACTGGTACCCATATTATGCTTGCACAGGTAGATTTTTTTTTAAATTATGTCATTTGATGAAGTATGTGGTATGGGAATGGTGTCTATTTAGGAATTCGTTCAAATCATGTATTACTAATCTGTTATCACTCACTACTTATTTTATATGGAACACATCTTAATTTTTATTACATTATCTGGATTCGGATAAGCACTAGTGGTTCCAAACTATTTTGATTTGTATATCACAACTTATTCGGGCCACCAATGCCATGGGGAACCTAAGTAGACCATTCTTGTTCACTGTACTACATAACATGGTTGGTTTCTTATGTTTTGATGTTTGTACCTGGATTATTGGATAAAAGAAGTGATATGGAGCTCAAAATTATCATGGAGATCTCCCATGGAACATTGGTGTCTTTATTTATTCCCAGGATAATATATTTTTTAATGATTTCAGTTAAGTATCATTACCATTACATGAATTAATCTATTGTATAATCTAGAATTTTTCGTTTTTATTAAATTTTTAATTATCATCTTCCATTTCTTTGTCATTTATTTATTACTGTTTTTGCTACTATATATTCCTATTATCCTTCCTCTATTTAAAATATTGTTAATTGATGTGCATACTCTAATATATGAGGGAATAGTCTCTCTATATTCATAATCTATTTCTCACTACTATTCAAAAGCCTGTGTTATTTAGGGAGATTCACTTGAGGTCTTCTGACCCCCCAGACCAACAACCATCTTAGACGTGTTCTGCGTCTGGACGTTACATCAAAATTATTTTCAATTAAATTGTATTCATCACAATCTTAATTTGTTCGATTTTTACAAATAAATTTTTTATAAATGAAATTATTTGATCATTATTATATATATTATATAATATTATCCTATTTTATTCATTACCTTAAACATGTAATATTATCATTTTTGGACTCTTGGGTACTCAAAATGATTTAGAACTTATTTTCTATAAAACCCTAATTTATTTATCTCATTTTTTGGAGAATATATTTCTTAATAAAAACAATATTTTATTATATTTTTTAAAAAAATATTCTAATCCATTACAAAAATATTAATTAAATGCATGTAAAACCATTTTTCTTTTACAATTTTTTCAATGGAATATTATTGAATATTTCCAGAAAAATTAATTTTTCTATCATTTTATTGCGAAAAGGGAATCTTCATTTTTCCTTCAATGGAATGGGTGAAATTAATCATTGTCATTTTTATCCATATAAATCTTTTAATAATGAAAATTTTACTTTTAAATATATTTTTGAGTAGTTATTTTCAAGGAAAAGTATCTTTAAAATATTTCCATAATAAATAGAATATTTTTCCCATGAAAGATTTTAATTTTAATTTTTATAATAATTCCTCTAATCAATGATAAAGATTCATTATTTTTACTCTACATTGGAGAAGTTATATTGATACCATCACTATTCTTCCATTAGATGGTTTTGGATTTATATTGTCAAGTATAGTGTTGTCATTTGGTTCCACGATTTGATTTTCAACCCCCTTAAAATATTCATTTTCCTATGATCTATTGAGAATTAATTTTCCCTAATTTTCAAGATCATTTATCATGGACATGTTCATTTACCAAATTGTATACTATTTTTAATTACAGCATATACATTGAATGTTATAGGAATTACTAGGAAAATATTGAAAAATTCTAATCCTTAACTCAATACAGATATTTCATAAGGCATGATGTTCATCAAATTAATTGATTATTTGATAGATGATGAATTTCATTCCTCATATACTATATGGATTGTAGAACATTTAATGAAATCTCTTAGATGTGTTATTATTATAATGAGATGGTATATGTTGGGAAGAAAACCCTTTGTGGTTTTAACCAAGAATGTTCTAAACTATATTGGGAAGTGTTTTAGAAATAACATACTGAACTGTCTAATGAATGGTCTTGATAGAAAAGGTAACAAGTACCGGAAAAATATAGAATCAAAAAATTATGATTTTCATCCAATTATATTCTGTTATTTTTATGCATGTGATATTTTATTTTATGTTATTAATGGATGCATGTATTTATTAGTTTACATCTTAAATTGAATGTGTTTCAATTATTATACTTTCTATATTTAATATGCCTTATTAAGTTATTTAAGTGGAATGTTTTTTACAGTTATTACCTTCCCATGTTTTTTTCCACTATGATTATTGATTATTTGGAATGTGTATGATGTTATTTACATTAACATATTGTTTTTCTACAATTTTTTTTTGATTTTATAGAATTTTTCCTCAGTTATGATTTATTAACTATTATTTTTGTACTTACTTATCAGTTTATTGATTATACCACATGTTTGTTAAATTATATACCTTTTGATATTGGTTATTTACATCACTCTCAGTTTATTGATCATATGGAATGTGTGTTTGGTTTTTACAATGACGTGTTGATTATGATCATGGAGTCATTCCTTAATATGATAAACATAATCATTACTGGTCATTGGATATCTCCCTTATTTTTTTACTTCCCCATGAATCAAAGAAGCGTACTATGAAATATATGCAACGATATAGAAAGTGGGAATAATGTTTTATTCAAAATATTTTAAAAAAAATTAGAAATCACTTTTAATACAAGACATATGTTTGTACCAGTTTTTAATAGATTACTAAACTCTTCCAATATTTAGTATTTGATTCCTTGAATTCATTTGAATCTAATTGATATAGACACAGGCTTTGAGCTTGCTAGGATCAGGGCACTACATTAAAGTATTTTTTATCAAACTTGATTAATTATTTAGTATATATAATATATTTAATTGAATTTTATAGATAATATTCTTAATAAATAAAATTTAAATTAATATAATAGAGGTTATTATATATAGAGCGATTATAAATTCATTTTATAAGAAAAAATAAATTTTTACAGGAATAATTTTTATTGTATAATATTCATGAGTATTATGAATTATTTTTGAAACATTAGGATATTTTATATGATAAAATTTAAATTATAAATTTATTAATCATGACCTAATAATTTGACAATAATTTCAATAGGATTTTACTAGGAAATATGATTTTTTATTATTAATGGAAACTACCTGTTTTGCAAAAACGAACATTTATTCCCTGAATGTGAATGTCCAACTCTATTTTCAATTTTTTTTTAAATATAAAATATGTTTTTTAATTTAATTTTCATAATTAAATTCATTCCATGGGAATAAAAATATTACATTCCATTAATATGTAATCATCTTAATGGTTAAAATTCATCTTTTCTAAAAAATGTATTTCATTGCATATCATTTACATTTATTTTAAGTTAATTTTTAATACTTGTTAAATAAAATAATTTAATGTAGATTTCATATTTGAAAAAAAATATATATATATGTCCAATGATCTATTTAATTTATTCATAAATATTTGTTATCATGGGAACTGATTCTGATCATAGTAAATATGGAATAGTTTATTCAAGGATGAAATAATAAGATAAGGCTTACGAATCTCTAAAAAAAGTTCTTTAATTTCATTGTATGACATTATTTCATCAATCATAAACATAAATTCTAAAATATTGAAATTGATTGGGTTTCATTGGAATTTTACCTTTATATTATTTTATATATTGATTAAATAAACCAATGGCAATATCATTAACTAGTTATGCTTTGGTGATTGGGATATTATTAAAATTATATACGATTGAATATAGATGATAAAGTTAATGATTAGTAAATAATATTTAAGGAATTATTTATTTTTCACTTTTAGTGGTGGTGTAATTACATCAAATATTTAAGAGACTCTAAAGTATTCTATCTACAAGATGTATAAAAATCAACTTTGAGATTTAAAAAACATTAAGTGAGATTTTTTGGGTGATTTACGATTTGCAATGATTTTTATTCAAAATTTTCAAGTCTATAAATTGGTGATAATTATATGATTAAATTTTTATTTTTTACCATGATATCATTTAATAATACATTTTTTAATTGTATAAAATTTATGTTAAATGGTATGTAATGTTTTGAGATAATTTTTTAATCATTTGAAAATCATCAATATATGATCATAATTCACATGGATGGGAAATATTTAACCCAATAATGATTTTTCTAATTATTTTACATAGATATATATTAATATTATATTCTATACCATAAGATATTGAAATATTAGTTATAATTTATAGGCTAAAATGGTTAATGTGATGTGTTAATCTAATATAAAATGTTAAAACAAAAATTAAAATTGAATAAACATTATACATTATTATTTGATGTAATAATTAGATTCCACCCACATCATATATTAAATGTAACATAATATCCTCTATTCCTCCCAACCCCAATGAATTTCTTCTTACACATGAGCTAAAAAAATACCTTCACAACCATACTCGATATGTCCTAGTTTATGTGGCCGCATTAAAATTGTAATGAAACTACTTTTCTCAAAGATACAAATCAATTATGAAGTTTAATTCGTTTATATTTTATTTAATAAACGTGTGCTAAATCTTATGGATATTTTTAGGATCATACATGGTTGTTCATATCCCAATGATCCAAGAATTGTGAAAAAAATGTCAACTACATGGTTAGTACAATGTTGCTACAGACATTTCGGGTAAACTCTGTGAGATACTTAGTGTCACATATGAGGATTCATGATTTTTTTTGAAACCAAATTATCCTAGATGAATGATCATTCTTATTTTGTAAGAGTTTAGGATTGTTCCTTTTCCACATCTTATACATGGTTAAGAAAAAAGATCATGTAGCATATGTGGGATCCCTCTTTGTGTAGTGGGTTGTCCACAGTTGGTGCATTGTATGACCAACCATGTGGCCAAACAAAGTGGACCATATTTTTGTACGTGAGAAATGAATATTTTTACCTTAATCTATTAAAACCTTTAGTTTATTTCTCCTTCCTCCCAATTTTAGTGGATATCCCCTATATCTCTCAAGTTTAGCACTCTACGTCCTCCTCAAATGTAATGTGATAAATCTATGGTTGAGACTCAAAATCAAGTGTCAAAAGAAGTTTTTTATTTGGATTATTAATATATATTATCCTAATTATTCCTATAATTGTCAATATTTGTATCAATTAGTCCAATTTGGTGTAATCCCATTTACCATATTTCCCGGGGGTCGGTCTATTAATTGTTACTCTTCAAATACACTTGGAATATGAAGATGATATTTTATGATAATAATATATGGTACTAAGGTAGGTGGTCAAATTGTTTTTCATAAAAAATTGTTGTTTACATAGATTATTCATTATTTTGTGAGCCTTTCATTGGAATACATCACCTTAAAATTTCTCCATAATTTGTAAATAATTTTACACATGATGTTATAGTCACATAAACACATGAATTGTTTTTAAGGGATGTAAACCTCAATAATAGGCTCATCTTTGGTATTCCAATGTAAAAAATTCATAATATATAATTATTTAAATTGACAATCAAAACTATGCCTTTTTTGTTTGTATATATAATTTTACTCTTTTTTATTACATAGTTGATATGAGGACCAACTATGTTATTGGTTTACCAAGAAAATAGATTTCCTTGAAATGAATTATCAAATTAATTGTATTAATATAAATTATAATGAGTGTCAAGGGAACACCATGTGATGAAAGTGACATTATACGAATGAAATTAATATTTATTCCCTTTGTTATATTGGTCTTGATGATTATAATGATAAAGAGGTGATCCTCTAAGATGAAATTAATATTATGATTATAAAATCTTTATTTGGTGGGGAATGATGGTTAAGAGTTCTGTTGAAAATGATATTTCACGCTCCATTGCATCTGGTGTTGCACATGAATTCTCTCAAAGGTATACTTTTTTTTGGCCCATAGGAATGCTGTTCTATTTACTTATGTATCTAGTGTTGGGAAAAACATCTCCCCCAAAAAACATAGGTTTTGATGATGAAACTTCATGGCCATTAGGACATTAATTTCATGTACCATTTTCTTGAGCTTATGTCTCATTAGACTAGTTGTGGTTATTTGAGTTACACCATAAGTCTATATTGCACTTAGTATATACGTATTTTTATACGTAATTCTTAAAAAAATATTTAATATATGTGGAGATACTATATAACTATAATCTATATATTATTTCTAAATAAAGTTATTGTTTCTGATAAGAATATTACACTAGGCAATGCTGAAGTAGGTAAAGCTAGACTTGTATCCAATAGAAACTCGGGTGTCTTGTATATATTTATTTAACATTTATTAGTACTCATGATACCCACACAGAACATAGCTCTATAAACTATGTGATTAGTTCTAGGTAGCGTTGGTGGTGGCCTACTAAGATTTTATCTCTCACCCTACATTGTTTGACTTTGATACTTGATTATATTACATGTCTATAGGTATGGGAAATAAAATGATAGATGATTCAAATGATTCATTATTTTACATTTAGTGTGTACAATTAGAGAAGTTGATGTACCTTATAATCAATTGATAGTAGAGAATGCTTTTTCCCATTATGTATTTTAGTATAGCTTGTATTATATGAATGACCTCTATATCAATTATTTCTCTATTATATATCAGGGTTACATGAAATCCCCTTGTATATTAATTATCCTATTTGATTTTGATATTATAACAACTACATGATTACTAACACATCAGTAGTTTTTTTACTGTTATTATTATTGTGATTATCCTATGGTGGGTTACTAGTCCTATGATTATAATGACTTTATATATATATATATGATTCCACTATTTTATTTTTTTCTTATAACTACAATACCTTTATGATATGAGTTTATAGAATCCTCAGTATATCACATTAAACTCTCTCCTATACTCGAAATCCTCTCGCAGACATGGAGGCTCTTTTGAGGCTATGTGAACCATTTTCATGGGGAATGGGTTAACATGATCTTAGGTGGTGACATTAAAAAGAGGTATATAAGCATTTGTTCTTATTTTTGTATTATGATTTGGGTATTAGATAGAATAATATGATATTATAAAATTTTATAATGATTATATGCCTAGGAGTAGATAACCCATATACAAGGGAAACCCAAATCACCTGAGATGGGTTATTTATTTTATTGTTTATGCTTGTTAAGGTTGATTTGACATCACATTTCAGTGACACACATGTCATAGGCTTTTATTGTTAATAGTGTTATTTCAATGTTATTTATTTTACATTGGACCCAATAAATGATGGATTGAAATATCATTTATCATCATAGGTACATTAGGACTAATATTTAATGCATTTTTATTTCCCACATGTACTTCCTTTATGAATTATCTTATAACATATAATTAGTGCCTTGATTATTATATAAGGAAATATGATAAAATTCATTACTGTACTAAGACAAAAATAATTGAACCATTATTTTTAAACATTATCTTAATAATTTTTTCCAATATAGGATAATGTATACCATATAAGTAGTCATCTATAAGATGTTTTTTGCTTGAACATTGGTCAAATGAGCTGGAACTTTTTATGGTTCATATTAAGTGGGTTCTTTATTTTAATTTATAAGTTATTTTTTCCATTATATATTACTAGTGGTTATCCATATGGTTAAACTATTTAATGTTATTTATTTACTTAAATTTTAACATTTTTAAAACAAATATGACTTTCAAAATTAAATGGTCATCTTCTAGTATGATATTAGACCTTCACCCTGATACAACATTAGTAATGGGTTGTTGGGTGTTCCACATACTTTTTTGTGGACTGTTATCTAATTTGTCCATAATATAGACCTATAATTTGTAGAATGATAATATATGATATATTTTCATATGAAGTCTATGTATATGCCCTTGTCAACTATGTCCCATCTTTTCAATGGATAAATTATCCTTTTCATTCCTGCATTGGGAAATATAAAATCGTGAAACCATGATAACTTCATGGAATATACACAGAAGGTAGGGAATTACATGCTCCAGAGGTGGTGTTCCCTAATACTCTTGTGATCCATCCTATAGTGAAAATTATGGAATCGATTTTCATTCCACATATGGGAACTGATTCCATATTTCAGTTCAGTTTAATGTTTTTGGTGAAAAAATTAATGTTGTTTCATGACCAGCCTAGAAAATGGTAATGTTTAGTTAGGAGTTATATAAGAATAATCCTCCAATATATTTGGGTGATGGAAAACCTCATGTTTCTATGTTGTGGTTGGAGTCCATGCTCACTATATTTGGGAATCTGGAGATGCCTCCCGATAGTATAGTCAATCATACTGATTATAAGTTTTTTGATTGAAAAATGAGATGGTGGGATGTTATTACCTAGTACGATAAACCATGAGACAATCTCTAGATATATTTATTGATTAAAATATATGAATAATTATTTCCTTAAAAATTGTGGGTTAACTTGTATAAACAGTTTGAGAGTCCCTTGCAGGGATGCATGTCTGTAAAGGAATATTTATCATGATTTATTTAGCTTTAGCATTTTTCCATACACTGACTATTTAAGATCTTGTGACAACCTTGATATTGGAGGCTGGATTTTTATGACATCTAATCACAGGACAATGTTTACAGGCTAAATAATATCTCTTATATTATCATAGAGTCCATCATTTCCAAGAGGAATATTTGGGTAGATGATGATGGTAACTATTTAGGGTTACCACCTAAAGCTACCAGTTGTTCTTCTAGTCGATGTAAATGATTTTTATTGTTATCTATTGTGGGATGAATTAGTCATACCCCTCATACTAATAGATTCATGATATTTCATCCATGAAGGAAGCCTGGTAATTTGAAAAATTTATTCATGCTTGACCACGTGGAACGTAGAGGCTGTACTAGGATGGGATATAACAATCATTTCTATAGACCCATTCCAATAATTCCTACATGTCCTGGATCTTCTCCGACTCACCATTTCATATCAGGGCTAGTAGTATCACTCCCTAAATGTAGTTAGAATTCCACCAGCCTCATAATCCTTGGTGGTGGAAAAGGTAGACATAATCATATTCAGGATTATCAACATGAGCATAGTGGGATACTAAGGGACGACATGCTATGACCCAGGGATGTGGTACGTTCCATTTACATACAGTTCACTATAATTAAAAGAAGCAGAGTGTATAAATATCTATGGTATGAGTTACTATTCTAGTATACTCATCATTAGTGTCTTTTTTATTTGAAATTGGTTCATTATATTCCATTATATCTATGTTGATTTTGGACAGTATTTCCCAAGATTTTGAACACTTCTTTGGAATTATTTGACTTGAGACCTTATTGGGTATCTGGTCAGAGAGAATTATCCAATATAAATATTGACACCTTGTGATAGCTAGACATCTTTTTGTGTAGGATGTCTTCATTCCATTAATGAGTGGGTTTTATTTAATAATTTGAAATGACTAGTAAATTACCTATTATGTTCATATTTAATGTTATTATCACAGGATGAATTTTACATAGTAGATATTGGTAGTTTGGTTTATATGGGTGTAGACCCCGAAAAACGCGTCCCCAAAATTTTCCAAATGCTTCCATACATGATCCAAGATCGTAGTCCATTTCGCAAGCTTCGATTTGGTAGGTCGTAGGGCCCAAACGGAGTTACGGATTAGGAGTTATGGACGTTTGAAGTTGGGCTGGAAATCTGGTTCTTGTAGCCCATTCGCGAAGCCCCCTCCGTGGTCGCGGAGCGCCGCCGCGAAGCAATGAGGCGAGAGGCTCCGAGAACCCGTTTGACGTTTGCGATGCGCCGCGAAGACCCCTCGCGAAGCACTCATGCGAAGCACCGATGCGAAGCACCCGTGCAGTGCGGTCCCGCGAAGCCCCGCCGCGAAGCGCCCCGACCATCGTGGCCTCGCGAAGCTCCAGAGGCGGTGATGCTCCGCGAACGCATTTGACGTTCGCGAGCGCGCCGCGAAGCTCCAGAGGCGGCGCGGAAGTTCTGCTTCGCGGCGCCCCTGCCTATAAATACCCACCTCACCCCCCTTCTCAGGAGGATGGCCGAGGACGGCCACGGCCACTTCGCCCCTTGGGCGGCCGAGCGGAGCTCCGCATTGCGGCTCCGCGAAGCCATGCTCTGCGAGCAGCTTCCTTCGCGTTGCTGCTCCACGAGCCGAGACTCCAGGAGTCCATGCTTCGCGAGCCTATGCTCCGCGATGCTGCTCCGCGAGACCAAGCTCCGCGAGAGCCCTTTGCTCCGCGAGCCCTTGCTCCGCGATGCTGCTCCGCGAGACCAAGCTCCGCGATGCTGCTCCGCGAGACCAAGCTCCGCGAGACCAAGCTCCGCGATGCTGCTCCGCGAGACCAAGCTCCGCGAGACCCCTTTGCTCCGCGGGAGACCATTGCTCCGCGAGGCCATGCTTCGCGAAGCTACTTCGCGAAGACCTATCCTTCGCGAGGATCCTACCTTCGCGCCCACCGGTCCATACCGCGGGGGCTGCGCCCCCGCACCCCCGCTCGGGGTCATTGCTGCGCTGCGGTCCCGGCCCTCCGGGCCGGTCCCTTCGCTACCGTCACAGAACCCCATGAAAAATGGAGAGTCGCACCGCGAACTTTTCAGGCCGGGATGCCAGGATTTTCCATTGCGCCCTTATGCGCTCCCACCTTCCACCTATGGAATACCATGATTTGATACACTCCTCCGCACACCGTGGAACACCTAGAGTCGACATATTCCTCTTGGTTTCATTCCATGTCGTCAGTCGAGATTCTCATCATCAATTCCCCAAGTACCTCGAGTCGAACCATCCCTCAGGCAACTCCTCCAAACCCGATCACTTGGCTCCTATGCCAGGTTCAACCAGAAAGGGCCGCCCTTGCGTAAGTCCCAACACCAACCATTTCAAGGCACCTTCTGCCTAATAGTCCTATCTACAAGACTATAAACTGTAGTACTCCCTATCTAACAAACGATAGGATGCCTCTCGCCCTATACGAGAGATGCCTCATGCTCCAAGCATGAACCTCCAACAGTCCTATCTACATGACTTTAAACTGTAGCACTCCCTATCTAACAAATGACAGGATGCCTCTTGCCCTATACGAGAGATGCCTTATGCTCCTAGTATAAGATGCCAATAGTCCTGCTTACATGACCCTAAACTGTAGTATTCTCCCTATGTTCCAAACACAGGATGCCTCTTTCCCTATACGAGAGATGCCTTATGCTCCTAGCATAAGATGCTAACAGTCCTTTCTATATGACTATAAACTGTAGTAAACCCTGTGCTCCAAACATAGGATTCCTCTTGCTCCAAATAAGAGATGCCCTATGCTCCAAGTATAAGATGCCTAATGCCATGATTACAACGGCATAATTCCAAAGCCCCTTGGCATCCTCCCGCTTGTGCACCAGTGCATAGGTGAAGGCCTCAATTCACCAGTGAGTTGGGATGCCCTCATGGCCAGACATGAGGAAGACATTACGGGCAGCTTCCTAGCGTAAGCCCCATTCACCAGTGTCGCTCCATAGCGGCACCCGGGCAGCTTCCTAGCGTAAGCCCCATTCACCAGTGCCACTCCTTAGCGGCACCCGGGCAGCTTCCTAGCGTAAGCCCCATTCACCAGTGCCACTCCTTAGCGGCACCCGGGCAGCTTCCTAGCGTAAGCCCCATTCATCAGTGCCACTCCTTAGCGGCACCCGGGCAACTTCCTAGCGTAAGCCCCATTCACCAGTGCCACTCCTTAGCGGCACCCGGGCAGCTTCCTAGCGTAAGCCCCATTCACTAGTGCCGCTCCATAGCGGTACCCGGGCAGCTCCCTAGCGTAAGCCCCATTCATCAGTGCCACTCCTTAGCGGCACCCGGGCAGCTTCCTAGCGTAAGCCCCATTCACCAGTGCCACTCCTTAGCGGCACCCGGGCAGCTTCCTAGCGTAAGCCCCATTCACCAGTGCCGCTCAATAGCGGCACCCGGGCAGCTTCCTAGCGTAAGCCCCATTCACCAGTGCCGCTCCATAGCGGCACCCGGGCAGCTTCCTAGCGTAAGCCCCATTCACCAGTGCCGCTCCATAGCGGTACCCGGGCAGCTTCCTAGCGTAAGCCCCATTCACTAGTGCCGCTCCATAGCGGTACCCGGGCAGCTTCCTAGCGTAAGCCCCATTCACTAGTGCCGCTCCATAGCGGTACCCGGGCAGCTCCCTAGCGTAAGCCCCATTAACCATTGCCACTCCTTAGCGGCACCCGGGCAGCTTCCTAGCGTAAGCCCCATTCACCAGTGCCACTCCTTAGCGGCACCCGGGCAGCTTCCTAGCGTAAGCCCCATTCACCAGTGCCACTCCTTAGCGGCACTCGGGCAGCTTCCTGGCGTAAACCCCATTCACCAGTGCCACTCCTTAGCGGCACCCAGGCAGCTTCCTAGCGTAAGCCCCATTCACCAGTGCCACTCCTTAGCGGCACCCGGGCAGCTTCCTAGCCTAAGCCCCATTCACCAGTGCCACTCCTTAGCGGCACCCGGGCAGCTTCCTAGCGTAAGCCCCATTCACCAGTGCCACTCCTTAGCGGCACCCGGGCAGCTTCCTAGCGTAAGCCCCATTCACCAGTGCCACTCCTTAGCGGCACCCGGGCAGCTTCCTAGCGTAAGCCCCATTCACCAGTGCCACTCCTTAGCGGCACCCGGGCAGCTTCCTAGCGTAAGCCCCATTCACCAGTGCCACTCCTTAGCACACCCGGGGAGCTTCTTAGCGTAATCCCCAACCACCATTGCCGCTCCTTAGCAGCACACCCGGGCAGCTTCCTAGCGTAAGCCCCATCCACCATTGCCGCTCCTTAGCGGCACACCCGGGCAGCTTCTTGCGTAAGCCCCGTTCACCAGTGTCGCTCCTTAGTGGCACCCGGGCAGCTTCCTCGCGTAAGCCCCATCCACTGTTGCGACCGTCATCCAGCGGTAAGCCGTTGTGATCCTTATCCAGCGGTAAGCCGTTGTGACCCAATCCAGCGGTAAGCCGTTGTGATCCTATCCAGCAGTAAGCCGTTGACATCCTCATCCAGCGGTAAGCCGTTGTGACCCAATCCAGTGGTAAGCCGTTGTGACACCATTCAGCGGTAAGCCGTTGACATCCTCATCCAGCGGTAAGCCGTTGTGACCCAATTTAGCGGTAAGCCGTTGTGACCATTTGAACTACGAGGTCTTTGATCCATGTCAAGGCATGGTACGTAGGAAGCCTCTACGAGGTTCAAGCCCACCCGTCATTCACGTCGGGTTTCACCCCCGTCCAGCACGACGTTAAACTGCACCCCGGTCTAGTGGTAAGCCATTGAGACCCACCACCTGAACTACGAGGTCTTTGATCCATGTTAAGGAATGGTACGTAGGAAGCCTCCATGAGGTTCAAGCCCACCATCAGCGGACCAAGGTCTGCTTTCACGTCGGTTCACCGACGAAACCCATCTAAACTACGAGGTCTTTGATCCATGTCAAGGCATGGTACGTAGGAAGCTTCCATGAGGTTCAAGCCCACCAATAGTGGACAAAGGTCTACTTTCACGTCGGTTCACCGACACACCCACCCGTCGCTCTTTCACGTCGGGTCCCATTCCAGTCCAGCGGTAAGCCGTTGTGACATCTGAACTACGAAGTCTTTGATCCATGTCAAGGCATGGTACGTAGGAAGCCTCCACGAGGTTCAAGCTCACCCGTCGTTTATTCACGTCAGGGTTCACTTTCGTCCCGCATGACGTTAAACTGTATTCTCCGAACTACGAGGTCTTTGATCCGTGTCAAGGCATGGTACGTAGGAAGCCTCTACGAGGTTCAAGCCCACCACCCATTGGACCAAGGTCCACTTTCACGTCGGCTCACCGACACAACCACCCGTCATTCCACGTCGGGTCCCATCCTGGTCCAGTGGTAAGCCATTGCGATCATCACCTTTTGAACTACGAGGTCTTTGATCCGTGTTAAGGCATGGTACGTAGGAAGCCTCCACGAGGTTCAAGCCCACCCATCACCCAATTCACGTCGGTTTACCGGCACCATCCCGAACTACGCGGACTTTGATTCCCTGCCACGGGGATACGTAGGAAGCCTCCTCAAGGCTCAAGCCCAACTTCACTGTCACCCCCCTGCGATGGTCCCATTTCATCCCCCCCCCCCACTTCACTCATCCATTTGTCACCCATCCTGATT
Organism: Viscum album; assembly: GCA_963277665.1. NCBI lineage: Eukaryota > Viridiplantae > Streptophyta > Magnoliopsida > Santalales > Viscaceae > Viscum > Viscum album. The sequence continues at coordinate 1,044,692,254 of OY728126.1, read as the reverse complement.
CTCACCCGGGCCGCAACATCCCGGTCGAGTCATGCCATCCATCTCCTCGCTGCCCCTAGCAGCGCCTGGGCCGCATTCCATGTGTAAGCCCCATCATATCTCCGGGTCGCTGTCCTCTGTGTACACCCCGATTCATCTCCCTTTTCCCCTATAGGGAGTGCACCACCTCGGATCCGTCCGTATTGGGCGTTCTGATCCATCGCCTTGGTAAACCTTCCAGGTGTTCCCTCATAGGGATATACCAATCTGGTCCGTCTCTATGGGACGTTCTGATCACCCTCATTCCGTCTCCACAAGACGTTAAACTCGCGGCCTACCTCGTGATAAACAAGAGATGCCTGAGGAAAACCTCGGATGGAACGCCTTTGGTGTAACCGTCTCTGCTAGACGTTAATCTTGCAACATACCCTGTGCTAAACACAGGAAGCTGAGGAAAACCTTAGATGTACGCCTCGGGTTCTGCACCCTTGAGATGCCCTCTTATGAGGAAGAATACAGGTTCCCCAATGTCCACCCACCCAGAGATGCCCCGACATTCCTGATGTTGCCGTTTACTCCGACCGAAGGTCGCTACCATGTCAAGACCCTATGGAAAGTCTTGACGGAAGTAGTGTAATTAACCGGCGTCCATGACGATATGGCACCGGGAAGAGTTTCACGAACTACGTATTAAATCTATAAGGGAGACCCGGACTAGGTGACGAGTTCCGAGGAGGAATCCACAGGAGGAAGAACTGACATCCCATCATCCCGTTTCGATCAAGGAGCAGACGTACCTGAACAAGGAACGAATGCCGCCCGCCTTTGGAAAGCGGGAATGCGGGGCAACACAGCCGCGCGTCCTCACAGACGGATGCGCGCGCCCCGGCGAAAGCGTCGGAAACAGAAATGGTGAACCCGACGTGAAACACTTCTCCTTCAATAGAGAGTACACCAAATGTGTTGGGAAACTCGAGGCATCATCCATGTGAATTCCCTCTCCATTTTATGTGAGAGGATGAGTAACATTCGGTGTTTGAAGACTACGGTCCATTGGCTCTTCCACCCATCTCCATCGGCTCCTCGCCGACTCCGCCGGCTCAAGAGGCCGCGCAGGTGGCTCCTTCACCAGACTCCATCGGCTCCTCGCCGACTGCACCGCCTCAAGAGGCCGCGCAGGTGGCTCCGCCACCCGACTCCATCGGCTCCTCGCCGACTCCGACGCCTCAAGAGGCCGCGCAGGTGGCTCCGCCACCCGACTCCATCGGCTCCTCGCCGACTCCGCCGCCTCAAGAGGCCGCGCAGGTGGCTCCGCCACCCGACTCCATCGGCTCCTCGCCGACTTCGCCGCCTCAAGAGGCCGCGCAGGTGGCTCCGCCACCCGACTCCATCGGCTCCTCGCCGACTTCGCCGCCTCAAGAGGCCGCGCAGGTGGCTCCGCCACCCGACTCCATCGGCTCCTCGCCGACTCCGACGCCTCAAGAGGCCGCGCAGGTGGCTCCGCCACCCGACTCCATCGGCTCCTCGCCGACTCCGCCGCCTCAAGAGGCCGCGCAGGTGGCTCCGCCACCCGACTCCATCGGCTCCTCGCCGACTCCGCCGCCTCAAGAGGCCGCGCAGGTGGCTCCGCCACCCGACTCCATCGGCTCCTCGCCGACTCCGCCGCCTCAAGAGGCCGCGCAGGTGGCTCCGCCACCCTTCTCCATCGGCTCCTCGCCGACTCCCGCCGCCTCAAGAGGCCGCGCAGGTGGCTCCGCCACCCCACTCCATCGGCTCCTCGCCGACTCCGCCGCCTCAAGAGGCCGCGCAGGTGGCTCCGCCACCCTTCTCCATCGGCTCCTCGCCGACTCCCGCCGCCTCAAGAGGCCGCGCAGGTGGCTCCGCCACCCGACTCCATCGGCTCCTCTCCGACTCCGACGCCTCAAGAGGCCGCGCAGGTGGCTCCGCCACCCGACTCCATCGGCTCCTCGCCGACTCTGCCGCCTCAAGAGGCCGCGCAGGTGGCTCCGCCACCCGACTCCATCGGCTCCTCGCCGACTTCGCCGCCTCAAGAGGCCGCGCAGGTGGCTCCGCCACCCGACTCCATCAGCTCCTCGCCGACTGCGCCGCCTCAAGAGGCCGCGCAGGTGGCTCCGCCACCCTTCTCCATCGGCTCCTCGCCGACTCACGCCGCCTCAAGAGGCCGCGCAGGTGGCTCCGCCACCCCACTCCATCGGCTCCTCGCCGACTCCACCGCCTCAAGAGGCCGCGCAGGTGGCTCCGCCACCCTTCTCCATCGGCTCCTCGCTGACTCCCGCCGCCTCAAGAGGCCGCGCAGGTGGCTCCGCCACCCGACTCCATCGGCTCCTCGCCGACTCCGACGCCTCAAGAGGCCGCGCAGGTGGCTCTGCCACCCGACTCCATCGGCTCCTCGCCGACTCCGCCGCCTCAAGAGGCCGCGCAGGTGGCTCCGCCACCCGACTCCATCGGCTCCTTGCCGACTTCGCCGCCTCAAGAGGCCGCGCAGGTGGCTCCGCCACCCGACTCCATCGGCTCCTTGCCGACTTCGCCGCCTCAAGAGGCCGCGCAGGTGGCTCCGCCACCCGACTCCATCGCCCCGTCGTACCGACGTTCCAGGCTTCCACGCCTTCCGGGCTCCTTCGCCCCGTCGTGCCGACGCTCATGGCTTCTTCTCCGCTATAGGTCGAGGTAATGTAGTCATCCGTACTACCCTTGCGACACTCTGTGTCATCCCAACTACCACGTTGCATCAACCGTAGATGTCCTCCCTGTGGCCTTGAAACCAGCTTGTGGAAGGATCTTCATGATCAGGGGATTTTAAGGAATTCCCCTCATATAGATCCCCCCTCATCTCAAACCACTAGAATGGAGTAGAGATGACCATTCCTCTACTGACACAATTCGCGTGGTTTATCGTCCCAGTTGCATGACATTAAACTGCGTAACAACCATCGTCCCAGTTGCATGGCGTAAAACTGCTCATCATCGTCCTGCATGACGTAAAACTGTTCATCTTCGTTCGTCATGACGTAAAACTGATCATTATCGTCCCAGTTGCATGACGTAAAACTGCTCATCATCGTCCTGCATGACGTAAAACTGTTCATCTTCGTCCGTCATGACGTAAAACTGATCATTATCGTCCTGCAAGACTTTAAACTGCATCATCGTCCTGCATGAGGTAAAACTGTTCATCTTCGTTCGTCATGACGTAAAACTGATCATCATCGTCCTGCAAGACTTTAAACTGTATCATCGTCCTGCATGACGTAAAACTGTTCATCTTCGTCCGTCATGACGTTAAACTGATCATTATCGTCCTGCACGACATTAAACTGCATCATCGTCCTGCATGATGTAAAACTTCTCATCTTCGTCCGTCATGACGTTAAAATGATCATTATCGTCCTGCATGACATTAAACTGCATCATCGTCCTGCATGACGTAAAACTGCTCATCTTCGTCCGTCATGACGTTAAACTGATCATTATCGCCCTGCATGACATTAAACTGCATCATCGTCCTGCATGACGTAAAACTGTTCATCTTCGTCCGTCATGACGTAAAACTGCACATTATCATCCTGCACGACATTAAACTGCATTGGTCCTGCATGACCCTAAACTGCGAGATGGTCCTGCATGACCCTAAACTGCGAGAGGGTCCTGCATGACATTAAACTGCATTGGTCCTGCATGACCCTAAACTGCGAGAGGGTCCTGCAGAACATTAAACTGCATTGGTCCTGCATGACCCTAAACTGCGAGAGGGTCCTGCATGACATTACACTGCATTGGTCCTGCATGACCCTAAACTGCGAGAGGGTCCTGCACGACATTAAACTGCATGGGTCCTTCATGACATTAAACTGCATTGGTCCTGCACGACCCTAAAAATGCGACTTGGTCCCGCATGACCTTAAACTGTATCTCCGTCCTCACTGCAAGACGTTAAACTGCAAGTCAGTCAGTTCTTCCTGACCGAGGCTCAGCCTCAGGCCCCTCAGCCTCTTTGGGACCCTGACCCCGTTTCCACCGAGGTCTGGCCCCAGCCCCCTCGTTTCTCTCTGACTTACCCTCTTACGGGATTGTACGGTACAGTGTAGGACTACGTCCTCACGTTGGGATCATGCACCATACCGTACACATCCTCGAACGAGATGCCCCTCGTCCCGCATGACGTTAAACTGCATGTCAAGAACTACATACGGCTTGATTCCCATCTTCATGGGATACGTAGGAACGCTCGGACGCCTTGTCTTGAGCCCAGCCTCAAGCTTCTCTCTTCCACTATTCCCCCTGGGAATGGTCTCCTTGGAGGATCTTTGTGTAGCAGGGCGTTGGCTTTCTTGGCCCCGCTCATGCAACCCCACTCACGCAAAGATTGTAAAGGTCGCACCATGCGCCCACTACCGTTCTTCTACCCTCCCACGTCCTCACCGCATGACGCTAAACTGCATGGCCTTCAAGAACTACGTATGGCTTGATTCTCATCCTTATGAGATACGTAGGAACGCCCGGACATTTCGTCCGTTGGCCCAGCCCAAAAGCCAAAATCTTCCCCTCGGGTTAAGACACGGCAGGGTGCACACTTTTGCCCCGACCCACGTCAAGCAAGCCTCGACCCGGCTACACATTCCCCCCTGGAGGTGTTTGCCCCCTTCGTGGATGGATTCACACCCGGAGGCCCCCCCCCCCAAGAACGGCCTGGATACAAAGCCCGAGGGCTCTCCTACCGATACGGGCCAACGCCCCCGAGGGTTTTTCAAGCAACAAATCGAAACAAGTCCCGCGTTGCGAATTTGGTCAGCGGTCGACGCTCATTTGTTGCCCCCATACGGGTCACCATAGGAACGCTGTGTTTCGAATATGGTCAATAGTGATTCATTCTGCCCCATCCTGAGGTGACAAACTTCCCCAGGTGGTGCCAGTGATCGGGCCCACAGCCCAGGATTCCTCACCCGGAGCGTACGGTGTGGTGTAGGACTACGTCCTCATTCACGTCGGGATCATGTACCATGTCGTACGACTCCCTTTCCGAGGCTCAGCCCCAGGCCCCTCGGCCTTTCCAGGCCGCGGCCCAGGACCTATCTTATAGGATTGTACGGCATGGCGTAGGGCTATGTCCTCAAGTCGGTTTTTCGCCATACTGTACACCTTGCTTAGGGATATGTTATTCCCCTCCAAGTCCCTCATGACGTTAAACTGCATTTCAAGAACTACGTGTGGCTTGATTCCCATCATAATGGAATACGTAGGACCACCTGGATGTCCAAAATCCGGGTCCAGCCCCATCTCTCGGGAATCCTCATCCCATCTTGGCCCCTTGGCCCATCCTTCCTCCATGAGGAGATCATATGGTGCGGTGTGGGATTATGTCCTCATTTACGAGGGTCTCGTAGTGACCACGCCATGTTTCCCGCACCACTGAGCTGTTTCGTCGATCCCTCTTTCGGCTGTTCACCAATGTGCTTAAGAGTACTCTGGTTCATTACCTGGAATGCCAAGCTTTACTCGGACACGTCCGCACCCGCTTTCCAGGCTTTGCGTATCCCCGCATCAGGGCTTTCACCATCTTTCACACCCGGAGGGACCCCCAAGAACGGCCTGGATACAAAGCCCAAGGGCTCTCCTACCGATACGGGCCAACGCCCCCCAGGGTTTCGGACGACAAATCGATAAAATCCCGCGTTGCGAATATGGTCAGCGGTCGATGCTCGTTTGTTGCTCCCACCTCAGGCTAACGCGATACAGACGCTGTGTTTCCTTCATGGATAACAGTTTTCCTCTGTCGTCACGCCAACCCATTAAGCCCAAATGCCGGGTACACAATTCACACCCTTCGTCACTTCATCGTGTCCAAGTAGAATTTCGGGACTCTTGGTACGTTTTCCCCCGTGCACGTCTGCGCGTTTGAGGAACAAGCTACATCAAAGGTGTCCTTCGGAACTCTCTGCTGACTCCCCTTTAATGGATTCCCCAAGTATTGCAATGAGGATCCCCCCTTGTTTCCCACACCGAGTTTATCTCACGTGGGCTTAGGGATTAGGTTGACCTCTGTGCTTATTCGGGAATTGTCACCACCCACGGTCCGAGCTCTAAGACCATAAACTAAGATTCTCATCTGGAACTACGTTCAAGACCCCTTGTCTTTGGACCCAGCTAGAGCTTAGCAAATTTACCTCTCTAATCCTGCCTTCAGGACCCTGATCACAGGACTGCGTGGCGCAGTGTGGGACTACGTCCCCATTCACATCAGGTACGCAATAGCTGCACCACGCACTCCCCCATTCTGAGGTTCAGTCCTCCTATCCCTTGTCCTGCATGACATTAAAAGGCACCCTTCAGAACTACGTGTGGCTTGATTCCCATCATAATGGGATACGTAGGACCACCTGGATGTTTAAGATTCGGGTCCAGCCCCACCTCTGGGAGATATCCTGATTTCCCGGTCGCCTAGGCCACTTGGTCCATCCCTCTCCAGCGGGGGGTGCGTAGGTATGATACAAGGTTGTGGGCATCATGCCCCCCTTCCCCTGGGAATCTGCCATCTCTCGATCACCCTCAAGGTTGAGTCCCTTGGCTCCCCGCAGTGGTTCACCCATGTATTGAGAGTACTCTGGTCTAGGACCAAGAGTGTCAGATTCAACTTGGTCAAGTTCCTTCCACTTGTCAAGCTTCGTGTTCCCCTCTATTCGGACTTCCATCATCTTTCACACCCGGAGGGACCCCCAAGAACGGCCTGGATACTACGCCCAAGGGCTCTCCTACCGATACGGGCCAATACCCTCCAGGGTTACGGACAACAAGTCGATAAAATCCCGCGTTGCGAATATGGTCAGCGGTTGATGCTCGTTTTGTTAGTCCTCATTTCAGGCTAACGCGACAGGATGCTGTGTTGCGAACATGGTCAGCAGTAATCCTCTGTCGTCACGCCAGCCCCTTCAGTCCTTGAATGTTGGTTTCATGATTCACATCATTTTCCACCCCATCATGTCCAGGTGGAATCTCGACACTTTTGGCGTTATCCCTCAGTGCACCTTTGCATGCTAGGGGGACAAAGCCGCAATCTGATGTCCTTTGGGACTCCCATGGTCCGAGATCTAAGACCATAAACTAAGACCCATTCGGGACTACGTTCAAATTCCCATCCTCATGGGACACGTGGGACCGCCCAGACGCCCTGTCTTCGGGTACAACCCATTCAGGAAGCCTGTCTCTCTCCCTGTTTCACCTCCGGATGGCGTACAATTTGATGTGGGATCATGTCTCTGTCGAATGTGTTTTATAACACTGCGCACATTTCCTGCCTAGCATCGTCTCTGCTACGTCTGCGCTGCATGACGATAAAATGCATGCTTGGTCCTATCATACGACCTTAAACTGTGATATTATCGTCTTGGCCACACGATGAAAAACGGCACCGCATTGTGGTGACCTCGCTGTAGAGGACATCACGTTGGGTACTGGCCACGCGCCATGCCATTTGTCAACGCCCATCACGGCTTGATTCTTGTGGCGACATCACGACCTACAGTCCTAGGCCTGTCGCTTCACAAAAAAAGAAACCATTCACCTCAAAGAACAAACAAGATACATCAAATTCCGCTTCTTTTAGTGCAAGGGCCACGTCCGCACTTCCCCTTTCCCCTGGCACTGGTACCTTACCCTGCCACCTTCGAGAACTACGTATGGCTTGATTCTCATCCTCATGAGATACGTAGGAGCGCCCGGGTACTTCTCCGCGGGTCCAGCCTAACCCTGGTGTTCGGTCCCTCGACTCGAGCTCATTCACGTCAGGTTGTGATGTCATGCGTCCCCTGATCCCTTTTTTCCAATCCGTGGTCCGAATTCTATGACCATAAACTAAGATTTCCCCAAGGGAAAGGAATCTGCTCCCTCTCTCTAATACGTTTCGTTGACATATTCATATGTGTTTTGACAAAAAGCCCGAAGCATGGGATTTTCACAGGGACATTCCCCTCGTCCCATGACCAAGCTTCGTGAGCTCACTATTTGGATCCTCATCCTCTTCCACATCCAAAAGGACCCTCGTACGACGTGGATACTAAGCTTAAGGGATCTCCATGAATGCTGGACCTAAGGGCCCTTCAATCGTTTCGGGCCAACGTCCCCACGGATCTCTGGCAACATTTGTGACACGGTCCCGTGTTTCGAACATGGTCAACGGTCGACCCTCATTTGTTTGTCCTCATTTCAGGCTAACGCGACAGGATGCTGTGTTGCGAACATGGTCAGCAGTAATCCTCCATCGTCACGCCACCATCATTGTGATCTGAATCTCGAGCACCATGATTCACACATTTCCACTCCCTCGTGTTCAAGTGGAACTCCATCATACTCGGCTCTTTCTCTTCGCGCATCTGGGTGCGCTGAATGATCGTGTTAGTGTCATTGGGCCGGTAGTCACCGAGCATCCCTTTTTCCTAACCTGCCCCTCTCTGCGTCGGGAAATTCCCACCACTACTGCTTGTTTCCCACACCGAGCGTGACTCACGTGGGCTTAGTAGTTTTGGCTGGATGTGTACCAACACGGTCAGGCTGCTCCTCGTCCAGTATGACGTTAAACTGCGCTCTTAGAACTACGTACGACTTGATTCCCATCATCATGGGATACGTAGAGACACCCAGGCATTTCACCTAGGGTCCAGCCCCATGAATCGCAAAATCATGTTCCTCCCCATTTCTGGCCCTCTGGCCTGACCCCTAGGGGGGAACTATGTAGCTGCAATTCTGCCCTGAGCAAGTTCAGGATGCCCCATGATCCCATTGGGAAGCGACAGGCCCCCTTGCCAGAGGCCCTGTCTGGAAGAAAGAATGATCCGTGATCAGGCCGATGCGCCCATCTGGCGTACTCCCACCACGGTTGTGTAACTACCTAAGTGATGGATTCTGTTCGGACAGACCATCACTCCATGTTCCACGCTTTGCGTGCCCCTTATTCGGACCCTCGTCCTCTTTCATGTCTGAAGGAACCCCCTAACGGCCTGGTCTCATGCCGCATCGGCTCACCTACCGTCCTGGGCCAACGTTCCGGAAGACGGGTCTTGTCTGAAAGGACCCCCTAACAGTATGGATGTCTGACCTATGGTCCGCCAACTGTCCTGGGCCAACGTCCCAAAAGATTGATCGACAACAAATTGATAAAATCCCGCGTTGCGAATATGGTCAGCGGTCGATGCTCATTTGTTGTCCCCATTTCAGGCTAACGCAATAAGGATACCGTTTCACCGCCACGGCTAACGGTTGTCCTCTATTGTCACGCCACATCCATAGTGTTCCGGATTTTGGGTATTGTGATTCACACCTCCCACTTCCCTCTGTTTGGATTGATTCTAACGCCCCTGGCGTTACCCCGCTCGTGCACCAGAGCAGGGTGGGAAAAGAAGGTCGGCTGTTCAGAGAGACATACTCTCCAGCCATGACCCCTCTCTCTTTTAGGATTCCCCCAAATGGCGATTGACGTCCCATGTCGATCCCCCCGTACCTTCCGTCGGTTTACACTCTCGTATAGGAGTTCCTATTATCTCTTGTTTCCTGCACAGAGCATAGCTCACACAGGCTTAGAGATTTAGTTGATTTTATCCTCAATGCGATCGAGGTACAATGGACCCCAATGCATGCGTTTTCCTCAGTCGTTTCCTCAGAACGCGGTCGGCCTCGCCCTTCTCGTCCTCGTGGGACCCCGTTCTTAGGGGTGGCTTTTGTAGACCCCGAAAAACGCGTCCCCAAAATTTTCCAAATGCTTCCATACATGATCCAAGATCGTATTCCATTTCGCAAGCTTCGATTTGGTAGGTCGTAGGGCCCAAACGGAGTTACGGATTAGGAGTTATGGATGTTTGAAGTTGGGCTGGAAATCTGGTTCTTGTAACCCATTCGCGAAGCCCCCTCCGTGGTCGCGGAGCGCCGCCGCGAAGCAATGAGGCGAGAGGCTCCGAGAACCCGTTTGACGTTTGCGATGCGCCGCGAAGACCCCTCGCGAAGCACTCATGCGAAGCACCGATGCGAAGCACCCGTGCAGTGCGGTCCCGCGAAGCCCCGCCGCGAAGCGCCCCGACCATCGTGGCCTCGCGAAGCTCCAGAGGCGGTGATGCTCCGCGAACGCATTTGACGTTCGCGAGCGCGCCGCGAAGCTCCAGAGGCGGCGCGGAAGTTCTGCTTCGCGGCGCCCCTGCCTATAAATACCCAGCTCACCCCCCTTCTTAGGAGGACGGCCGAGGACGGCCACGGCCACTTCGCCCCTTGGGCGGCCGAGCGGAGCTCCGCACTGCGGCTCCGCGAAGCCATGCTCTGCGAGCAGCTTCCTTCGCGTTGCTGCTCCACGAGCCGAGACTCCAGGAGTCCATGCTTCGCGAGCCTATGCTCCGCGATGCTGCTCCGCGAGACCAAGCTCCGCGAGAGCCCTTTGCTCCGCGAGCCCTTGCTCCGCGATGCTGCTCCGCGAGACCAAGCTCCGCGATGCTGCTCCGCGAGACCAAGCTCCGCGAGACCAAGCTCCGCGATGCTGCTCCGCGAGACCAAGCTCCGCGAGACCCCTTTGCTCCGCGGGAGACCATTGCTCCGCGAGGCCATGCTTCGCGAAGCTACTTCGCGAAGACCTATCCTTCGCGAGGATCCTACCTTCGCGCCCACCGGTCCATACCGCGGGGGCTGCGCCCCCGCACCCCCGCTCGGGGTCAGTGCTGCGCTGCGGTCCCGCCCCTCCGGGCCGGTCCCTTCGCTACTGTCACAGAACCCCATGAAAAATGGAGAGTCGCACCGCGAACTTTTCAGGCCGGGATGCCAGGATTTTACATTGCGCCCTTATGCGCTCCCACCTTCCACCTATGGAATACCATGATTTGATACACTCCTCCGCACACCGTGGAACACCTAGAGTCGACATATTCCTCTTGGTTTCATTCCATGTCGTGAGTTGAGATTCTCATCATCAATTCCCCGAGTACCTCGAGTCGAACCATCCCTCAGGCAACTCCTCCAAACCCGATCACTTGGCTCCTATGCCAGGTTCAACCAGAAAGGGCCGCCCTTGCGTAAGTCCCAACACCAACCATTTCTAGGCACCTTCTGCCTAATAGTCCTATCTACAAGACTATAAACTGTAGTACTCCCTATCTAACAAACGATAGGATGCCTCTCGCCCTATACGAGAGATGCCTCATGCTCCAAGCATGAGCCTCCAACAGTCCTATCTACATGACTTTAAACTGTAGCACTCCCTATCTAACAAATGACAGGATGCCTCTTGCCCTATACGAGAGATGCCTTATGCTCCTAGTATAAGATGCCAATAGTCCTGCTTACATGACTCTAAACTGTAGTATTCTCCCTATGTTCCAAACACAGGATGCCTCTTGCCCTATACAAGAGATGCCTTATGCTCCTAGCATAAGATGCTAACAGTCCTTTCTACATGACTATAAACTGTAGTAAACCCTGTGCTCCAAACATAGGATTCCTCTTGCTCCAAATAAGAGATGCCCTATGCTCCAAGTATAAGATGCCTAATGCCATGATTACAACGGCATAATTCCAAAGCCCCTTGGCATCCTCCCGCTTGTGCACCAGTGCATAGGTGAAGGCCTCAATTCACCAGTGAGTTGGGATGCCCTCATGGCCAGACATGAGGAAGACATTACGGGCAGCTTCCTAGCGTAAGCCCCATTCACCAGTGCCGCTCCATAGCGGCACCCGGGCAGCTTCCTAGCGTAAGCCCCATTCACCAGTGCCACTCCTTAGCGGCACCCGGGCAGCTTCCTAGCGTAAGCCCCATTCACCAGTGCCACTCCTTAGCGGCACCCGGGCAGCTTCCTAGCGTAAGCCCCATTCACCAGTGCCCCTCCTTAGCGGCACCCAGGCAGCTTCCTAGCGTAAGCCCCATTCACCAGTGCCCCTCCTTAGCGGCACCCGGGCAGCTTCCTAGCGTAAGCCCCATTCACTAGTGCCGCTCCATAGCGGTACCCGGGCAGCTCCCTAGCGTAAGCCCCATTCACCAGTGCCACTCCTTAGCGGCACCCGGGCAGCTTCCTAGCGTAAGCCCCATTCACCAGTGCCACTCCTTAGCGGCACCCGGGCAGCTTCCTAGCGTAAGCCCCATTCACCAGTGCCGCTCCTTAGCGGCACCCGGGCAGCTTCCTAGCGTAAGCCCCATTCACCAGTGCCGCTCCATAGCGGCACCCGGGCAGCTTCCTAGCGTAAGCCCCATTCACCAGTGCCGCTCCATAGCGGTACCCGGGCAGCTTCCTAGCGTAAGCCCCATTCACTAGTGCCGCTCCATAGCGGTACCTGGGCAGCTTCCTAGCGTAAGCCCCATTCACTAGTGCCGCTCCATAGCGGTACCCGGGCAGCTCCCTAGCGTAAGCCCCATTAACCATTGCCGCTCCTTAGCGGCACCCGGGCAGCTTCCTAGCGTAAGCCCCATTCACCAGTGCCACTCCTTAGCGGCACCCGGGCAGCTTCCTAGCGTAAGCCCCATTCACCAGTGCCACTCCTTAGCGGCACCCGGGCAGCTTCCTGGCGTAAGCCCCATTCACCAGTGCCACTCCTTAGCGGCACCCGGGCAGCTTCCTAGCGTAAGCCCCATTCACCAGTGCCACTCCTTAGCGGCACCCGGGCAGCTTCCTAGCGTAAGCCCCATTCACCAGTGCCACTCCTTAGCGGCACCCGGGAAGCTTCCTAGCGTAAGCCCCATTCACCAGTGCCACTCCTTAGCGGCACCTGGGCAGCTTCCTAGCGTAAGCCCCATTCACCAGTGCCACTCCTTAGCGGCACCCGGGAAGCTTCCTAGCGTAAGCCCCATTCACCAGTGCCACTCCTTAGCGGCACCCGGGCAGCTTCCTAGCGTAAGCCCCATTCACCAGTGCCACTCCTTAGCACACTCGGGCAGCTTCTTAGCGTAAGCCCCAACCACCATTGCCGCTCCTTAGCAGCACACCCGGGCAGCTTCCTAGCGTAAGCCCCATCCACCATTGCCGCTCCTTAGCGGCACACCCGGGCAGCTTCTTGCGTAAGCCTCGTTCACCAGTGTCGCTCCTTAGTGGCACCCGGGCAGCTTCCTCGCGTAAGCCCCATCCACTGCTGCGACCGTCATCCAGCGGTAAGCCGTTGTGATCCTTATCCAGCGGTAAGCCATTGTGACCCAATCCAGCGGTAAGCCGTTGTGATCCTATCCAGTGGTAAGCCGTTGACATCCTCATCCAGCGGTAAGCCGTTGTGACCCAATCCAGCGGTAAGCCGTTGTGACACCATTCAGCGGTAAGCCGTTGACATCCTCATCCAGCGGTAAGCCGTTGTGACCCAATTTAGCGGTAAGCCGTTGTGACCATTTGAACTACGAGGTCTTTGATCCATCTCAAGGCATGGTACGTAGGAAGCCTCTACGAGGTTCAAGCCCACCCGTCATTCACGTCGGGTTTCACCCCCGTCCAGCACGACGTTAAACTGCACCCCGGTCTAGTGGTAAGCCATTGAGACCCACCACCTGAACTACGAGGTCTTTGATCCATGTTAAGGCATGGTACGTAGGAAGCCTCCATGAGGTTCAAGCCCACCATCAGCGGACCAAGGTCTGCTTTCACGTCGGTTCACCGACGAAACCCATCTGAACTACGAGGTCTTTGATTCATGTCAAGGCATGGTACGTAGGAAGCCTCCATGAGGTTCAAGCCCACCAATAGTGGACAAAGGTCTACTTTCACGTCGGTTCACCGACACACCCACCCGTCGCTCTTTCACGTCGGGTCCCATTCCAGTCCAGCGGTAAGCCGTTGTGACATCTGAACTACGAAGTCTTTGATCCATGTCAAGGCATGGTACGTAGGAAGCCTCCACGAGGTTCAAGATCACCCGTCGTTTATTCACGTCAGGGTTCACTTTCGTCCCGCATGACGTTAAACTGTATTCTCCGAACTACGAGGTCTTTGATCCGTGTCAAGGCATCGTACGTAGGAAGCCTCTACGAGGTTCAAGCCCACCACCCATTGGACCAAGGTCCACTTTCACGTCGGCTCACCGACACACCCACCCGTCATTCCACGTCGGGTCCCATCCTGGTCCAGTGGTAAGCCATTGCGATCATCACCTTTTGAACTACGAGGTCTTTGATCCGTGTTAAGGCATGGTACGTAGGAAGCCTCCACGAGGTTCAAGCCCACCCATCACCCAATTCACGTCGGTTTACCGGCACCATCCCGAACTACGCGAACTTTGATTCCCTGCCACGGGGATACGTAGGAAGCCTCCTCAAGGCTCAAGCCCAACTTCACTGTCACCCCCCTGCGATGGTCCCATTTCATCCCCCCCCCCCCACTTCACTCATCCATTTGTCACCCATCCTGATTCTCACCCGGGCCGCAACATTCCGGTGGAGTCATGCCATCCATCTCCTCGCTGCCCCTAGCAGCGCCTGGGCCGCATTCCATGTGTAAGCCCCATCATATCTCCGGGTCGCTGTCCTCTGTGTACACCCCGATTCATCTCCCTTTTCCCCTATAGGGAGTGCACCACCTCGGATCCGTCCGTATTGGGCGTTCTGATCCATCGCCTTGGTAAACCTTCCAGGTGTTCCCTCATAGGGATATACCAATCTGGTCCGTCTCTATGGGACGTTCTGATCACCCTCATTCCGTCTCCACAAGACGTTAAACTCGCGGCCTACCTCGTGATAAACAAGAGATGCCTGAGGAAAACCTCGGATGGAACGCCTTTGGTGTAACCGTCTCTGCTAGACGTTAATCTTGCAACATACCCTGTGCTAAACACAGGAAGCTGAGGAAAACCTCAGATGTACACCTCGGGTTCTGCACCCTTGAGATGCCCTCTTATGAGGAAGAATACAGGTTCCCCAATGTCCACGCACCCAGAGATGCCCCGACATTCCTGATGTTTCCGTTTACTCCGACCGAAGGTCGCTACCATGTCAAGACCCTATGGAAAGTCTTGACGGATGTAGTGTAATTAACCGGCGTCCATGACGATATGGCACCGGGAAGAGTTTCACGAACTACGTATTAAATCTATAAGGGAGACCCGGACTAGGTGACGAGTTCCGAGGAGGAATCCACAGGAGGAAGAACCGACATCCCATCATCCCGTTTCGATCAAGGAGAAGACGTACCTGAACAAGGAACGAATGCCGCCCGCCTTTGGAAAGCGGGAATGCGGGGCAACACAGCCGCGCGTCCTCACAGACGGATGCGCGCGCCCCGGTGAAAGCGTCGGAAACAATGGGATAAGGAGATGTTTTATAAAATTTACTTGGTGTCAATATGTAGAGGCCTGGAAGAGTAAAAACAACTACATTGAATATTTTCATGGATGATTAGGCATTAAGACCCACTATTTTCCATTTTATTTTGGACCATTTCAAGGAAATTTTCCTTCTAGACTTTTCTAGGCCACCTCCAATGAGAGAGGTAGGGTTCAGCATTGAGATAATGTGAGGAGTGGAACTAGGGTCCATTCCTCATTACATGGTGGAACATATTTATATTTTATAGCTCAATAAATATTTAGAGGTCATGAAGATATTTAATTTATATTCCCCAGAACATATCTTTATGTTTGACTGGTTGTTTTTTTAAAAATTGTAGATTGTACCCATTGTCTTTGTGTGGATTACAGGCTGTTGAACAAGCAAATGGTAAAAAATCAATGTCTGCTTCCACAAACATATTACGATTTTCATCAGCTCCATAGAGTGATAGTGTTTTTAACTATTGATTTGAGGTTGGTCCATCATCAGGTCTATGTCATGCCATCAAACATTCCTCACACAACATTAAGGAGCATGTATGATCATTATGAGTATATGTTCTTTCCATTTGGTCTAATGAACTCAAGTATAGTTTTATGGATCTAATGAACCATGGTTTCAAACTCTATCTTGATTATTTGGTGGTAGTATTTATGGATGAAATCATAGTGTATTAATTCTCTCTAAACAACCCTTTCATCCTTTTTTGATCATATTTTTTACACTAAGAGAGTTCTGACATGAAAAATTGTTCATTTGAAAAAACATATGGATAAAAAATTCTACATACTTGGTCATATGGTTTTGTATTCAGGTGTTTCATTAGTCCTAGAGAATGTGAAAGGTATATTTTTCTAGTGGGAGCCCAAGAACATCTTTGAAATATGGAGTTTCATGGGGCTAGCATATATTAAATACACTTCATGTAGGATTTCTCATGACCAGGAGAGCCTATTACCATTTTTACTTTGAATTGGGTGAAATTTTTATAGTTATGATCTTGTGAATAATACTTTTATATGGTCTAGTTAATACTGAATTCTTTATCGATATTGATTCTACAATATCCTAGAAGAACCCATATAGTATACTTTGAATCATCAGGTAATGGGGTGGGAGTATTTTTTATTATTGGATCACAAATTAATCACATATGTATCTCATTAGTAGAGGCCTCAGGAAATAAATTACATGTAGAATGGCCTTGATCTAGATATTGTAGTTTGTGATCTACACTGTTGGTGAAACTATTTATTTTTTTATAATTATGAGGTATTCACTAATTAAAAAATCCCTTGGTACATATTTACATGGAATGATCTGAATATGTGGTTTTTGTATGGGTTGAGTATCTATAAACATTCAATTTCAAGCATTACTACATGTAAGGAAATGGGAATTATATAGATGATTCTCTTTGATGGGAGACTCAGATATAGATAGGTCCGGAGGCCAGTTGTGAGTTGCATCTCATGGACTTATTTTCATAGATGCACATTAAGGATTTTGAAGAGCATGGGTAGACTGTCACCTCATCTTTATCACTGACCTATACTCTTATAGTGTTGGAAATAATGATTCAAAATTCAAATCTAGAGGGAATAATCATAAAGAAAATTCTCATAAATTATGATTAATATTTGTGTTGGGTCCTGGATTGGGAGGAAACCCTATTATTCAATGGGCATGTTTGGGTTTATTATGACATCACATAGGATCCAGTAGAGGAATTTAATGACTCATCTTGGGTGGTATATCTAGGTTTCACCATGATATATTTTGATTTCAATCACCAATATCTATGGCCAATTATGAAATGGTAGAAAATAGGTTTTATACTTCTGTGTTCCACATTTTAGTAAGTGAAAGTGGAATATTAATGACAGGTCACACATTTTTAGTAATTATCTATTCTCGATTGGAAAAGGATAATGTTAATGTGTTTTAATCATGAGTTTATCTAGATATCCTAGTGGTTAAAATAATTATTTATTAGTCATTTATGGTTCAATTAAGGTCGCACACTTTTAACTAATTCAAGACACCTTCTTGGTATTCAATCTAGGGAGGATATATGTTAGAGAGGTCATAAATATTGATGAAGATACATGATCTATCATATATTATATGGACACTTGTATTACATATAGAATTTGGAAGGGGTTTCAATATATTTTGGGAATAGTGTTTCATCTGATCACAACTTATCACCCACAAACTAACAAGAAATACAATGTACATGATAAAAGTGTTATAGTTAATGATCTATACATTTGTCGTTATCTTCAAGGATTCAGATGAGAAACACATAAAAATATTGAGTTAAATTATAATAATAGATTTTATGATACTAATAATATGATTCCTTATGATTTATTATATGGTAGGTGTTTTTGTTCACCTCTGTTCTATTTAGAGGTAGGGGATAGATATTCTTTGATCATGTCTCATCTAAGAGACATCAGATCAGGTGACATTGATTAGAAATAACATGATTAAAAGTCAGTCTAGAAAAAATTCATACGACAATTGATGCCGAAAACTACATGGGTTTGCGGTCAAAGATTTTGCATTCTTGTGAGTCCCTCCATGTTTTGGCCATCTATGTAGTTAGAGGAAGGGTATGATTTCACCACGATGAATTTGAAAATGTTGCTATGATGATGATATAACTTGATTATTAACACATATTACTTCCTCATATATGCAATTCTATTCGTGATTTTAGAAATATATCATTTATTTTTTTATATTATATAGACTCATCACATGCAATCCATCATGACGTGGTCATGTATATAATTTTTCTTCTTTTTTAGAATATCTAAATCATATTATTGATAGGAGTGTGAATACACTAAAAATTAGGTTATATACCTTGGTACGTGTACTATGTTTACACAAAAGATTACATGATAAGATCTGGTAGTGGGAGATTGATATACAAGCTTAGTGGCTAGAGATTCCCTAAGAAGATACCTCTTTAACATCCCAGGGACAACCCATGGATGAGTTGATTTATGGTGGGGAGCTTTTAAGTACCCCTCTTTTCCAAATATCATTGATGTTTTTATGTTAAATAATTCTTATATAATGGTAAAAATTATTTATGGATAATGGAATGCTTTCAGACAATTCAGGTCTTGTAAAGATATTGAATCTCTAAGAATTCGGTAGACAATGTAAGCTGCATTGTTAGAACATGTTTTAAACTATTGATGTTGAGAAATCTCTGTCATATAGGAGGTCACATGGTTTTTCATAAATATTGATGTACTATGAGAACTCTCATGCCTGTGGAAGAGGGGGTTGGGATAGTTTAATTCACATGGCTAGGGTTTGGTTAAGATAATTGTGCACCTTGCTCATGTAGGGTCCCTCAATGTGAAGCGAGGTTTGTATGTTTGGGGATGGGTTTTAGTAATCATGAATCCAAAACATGATAAATATATTTATTATAGGAAATGAAACTTTTTCATTTAATGAATTAAAACCTTCAGGTTCTTTCTTCCTCCACTAATATTTAGTGGATAGCTCCCCTATCTAACCTAATGAGCTATCTTCCACATCCTCATAAGTTATGTAATAAAATCTATATCCAGACTCTAAATCAAGTTACATCATAAGAATTGGATCTAGATTGGTAATATATTTTATCAAAATACCTCATATCATATATTATCTTCTTATATTTGGAAATATTTTTGTGTGATCTCTTTCAACCTATTTTTAGGGTGTCGTTCCATTCTTCATTTATCATGTAATGTACCTGGAATTGGAAGATGATATTAGATTATGTGTCATCTACAGACCTAGGATAGGGGGTCATGTTTTTTTCAATCATATTTGAATTTTTATCATGTAATTTCTATTGTTCTATGTGTCGTGCATTTCCATGAATCTCTATAAATTGTGTTATTCATTTCTAAATAATTGTATGTATGAATTTATACTCCGATAGAGCCCTGGAAAGTGTTTATAGGATTTAAACTAAAATAATTACAATCCTTTTGTGTGTCCCTCATGAAATGATCCATATACAAATTATTTTAAATGGACCAAACCCATTCTATGTTTTCATCTTAGGTTATAAATAGAATTTCCCTCCTGTAATTTCTTAGTTGATTTATTAATCCTCTATGTACTTGGTGTACCATGAACATGAATTTAATAGCATTTAATTGCTAAATTTCAATAATTTAAATTACTAATAATGGCTGGTATGTGCATTCCATTTGACGAATTATCATTATATGAATGATATGGTTTTTTACGCCCCATGATATATTTTTTATGATGATTATAATGATTAATAGTTCATACCTCATAATATAATTTATATTATGATTATTACATTAATATTGAATGAGGAACAATCCATAAGGGTTATACTAATCATCATGTTTTATGGTCCATTACATCAGGTGTGAAGAGTAATGTCTCTTTCCAATATAATATGTTGTGGTTAATGGGGATGATGTTCCATGTTCCCTTGTATCTGGTATTGGAAAACACATCTCACCCCACCTAACTTGAACGTTGAGAATGATGTCTAACATTAATCATTATATTCAAGGAATTTGCCCTTTTAATGTTCCTATAACTCATTATACTGGTTAGGGATGCTTACTTTATGCTCTTGATCGAGGAAAAACCTAGTATCATGAAATATGCCTATTTACATCCTCATGTATGGTATCTATATAGGTGTATAAAATATATGAATATAATATTTATATATATTATTATTATATATATGTATGTTTACTACTCAAAATCTTATATAGGCCTATTCCGAAGCAGGTAGATCCAGTCAGGGGTCCTGTAATAACCAAATTATGTTGGTTATTATTTATTAATTATTGAATATTCCTTCTTATTCCTGGACCCAACATAGCAATGTTAACATCATTATATTTTATAAACATAGTTGGTGGTGTCCTAATGAGAATTTATCTCACACCATAGTCATGTATCATTGATTACTGATTACATTACTTGTATATAGGTATGGATAAGGGGAACCATCCAAATTCATATTTTTGATTCTTTAACCTATAACTTATTGTATGGGAGTAGAGGACCAAGAGTATGACCAAGATACTAGCGGATAAGACTTTTTTCATTTTAATAGTTGAGTACAACATGTTGTATATTATAGTCTACTACATCCCATGGTTCTCTTTTGTATATCAACATTCAAGGACATCATTATTTATATGACTTATCCAGTTAGATTTTGATATTATTATATTAACTTTCTTATTTATGCTTTCATATTTGGTTACTATACCTGTTATTGTGATTTCACTCTGATAGGTTACTATTCTATAATTCATAGTGTTTTTTATATATATATTCTATATGTTTTATATTTATTTATTATTAATACTTTTCTATTCTAATATTATGATATAGTCTCTCCCATTTTACAACTTTAGAAAACTGATACTATTCGGCATCCTCTCGCATATGAGGAGGAGATCGTGATGCTGTGCGGCCTACCAAATTGGGGAAATGGTAATGTTGATATTTGTCCATGACAAAACATAATTATTATCCTAAAAGGCTTAGTGCATAATCCAAATGGTGTTTTCCAAATAATTTTTATAATTCATAACTATTTTTACATGTTTTTTATTT
The DNA here is from genome assembly GCA_963277665.1 of Viscum album. Lineage (NCBI taxonomy): Eukaryota > Viridiplantae > Streptophyta > Magnoliopsida > Santalales > Viscaceae > Viscum > Viscum album. The sequence goes on along the minus strand of OY728126.1, from coordinate 1,044,671,355 downwards.
TTCCATCACATTCAAATATTATATAACCATGATGTTATGATACTGTTTGTATTATCTATATAATTTATCCTTATTTTCTAGATTACTAAGACTTTTTCTTCTCATTCTCTATTCAATGGGAAATGAAAACACTTATCATGTGTACTTTTGGACTACCATTTCCATGGTGCTATATGAATCATTTTTTATATCCACCTCATAAGGCTGGTTATTATGAAAGATTCAACGAATGAATATTATATTCATAAAGATATTATCCATTTTAGTGATAAAATTTTACTCACCTTCTTACGCTACCATCTGTTGGAAAAATGATAAATTTGTATATGCATAGGTTTGGACCACCACCTCCATAAATCAATGTGATTCCTTTTTCATGTATTCTTTTAATAACTATTTCAAATATATATTTACTGATTAAAAATGATACATACTTTTTATTAATATTATATAGATTATAGAACTATAACCCCTCTATCCATAGTCTTATTCTCTATGTTATTTTATTATTGTGGAAAAAACATACTCAAAACATTTAACATGTAAATAATAAATTTTATAAAAATATAGGACATTGTAGAAAATGATATTAAGGGTACCGAAAATCATGAATAAACATAAAAAGTGTTCTTATGACATTATTTAATAATTATTATTTTAATATATGTGAATTAAGTAATTTATGGTTGATTCGAACATGAGGTAATGTATTTATAATCTGAATTTCATGTTAATAAGACTCTTGAAATATTTACATGATATTTTCATTTGTATGTTTTATATGATTCTATATGAATATTTTTTCATTAATTTATATAAATTTATGTTTTCTATAAATAATTTCTTATTCACCACCTCAATGATTGTTTTATTTAATACTACTAATTTCGAGATCCATTTTCCTATAAATTTTTTAATAAATTTTTTAAACTCTCATTTCACCATTACAATAATGTTTTTAAAATTTATGACATAAATTCTTGTATTCATGATCATAACCCTTTTTTAGTATCAATATTATATTACATGGTTCCATGTATGTTAAATGAATTTATTTTTCCAATTATTCTTTGATTTTTTAGTTTGAAAAACTTTTCTAATGAAAATGATATTTCATCCTTTATTCAATGTGAATTTTTAATTTCATTATAATAGTATTTCATAACACTATTAACATCATTTAATGATTTTATATTTCTTTGAGGATATAGTTCACTAATACACATTGGATTTTTTCTAGATGCCCTATGATCATGTTGTTATATTTCTTTGCTTGGGGAAAATTTTAACATTTCAAAAGATATTTTTCCAAATATTAATATTTCTTATCAAGGAATTTTTTATGTATTAGATTATTGTTTTGTCAAATGAGGAATTCATTAATAACATTTAAGTGAAATTTTCATCTTTATTCTAAATAGACTATCAAAATATAAATATGTATAATTTGTAAAATTAAAATTAGTTTTCAAATTTTGTGGCATCCCGCACGATGAAAATGTATTCATATATGTCCTTTATTGTTTATAAAATATCATAGAAAAAGGAATTATACTTATAAAAAATTTATGGAATATGTATATTAAAATAATTATAATGATATCTATCCACATGGAGATTATAAAAAGTTCATTATGTTATACATTATTCATTCCATCATTGTGGAATTATTTATTTATTTTTACTTGAATATATATATATTTTTATCCAGGGATATATTTCATGATAATTTTGATGATTTTTTTATGGAACGATTATGAAATTATATTATAATAAATTAATCATATAATTTAAAATAAATTCTCAATCATTTTTGGGATGTGGTTTGTCATCTGGGAAAATAGTTCATTTTTTTCATGAAACCATTATGAATTATGACTTTCACAGATACTTGTTTATGAAATATTTTATGAATTTTTTTGTAGTTGATGTTTATTACAGGAGTATGTAAGTGATTATTTTTTGTCTCAATGGTCAGTAGAATAAAAAAATTATTTTTAATTTAAGGTTATTATAAGGAATAACAACTTCACATTATATTTATACCACTTATTAATTCTTATAACCTCATATCATGCTTTCAAATTTTTTCTTTGGAATTAATAATGAGTAAGAATAATTTAAATACTTATCATTGTAATATGATGATAATCCTAAAATGAAGTGGCAGTGTCTTGAATTAAACTATAGTATAATATCAAGAGTGTTATTATAATGAAAAAATGGAAATCTATTTGGAGTTCCCACATTAAATTTTTGTATTTGATATGAATTTTTTTTTATAATTTTATAATACTATGAATTGAAAAGATCCTAAAAATGTAAAAAGATTAAACCTTAGTCTAAATCATATAAATTTGTTTTGTATGGTGTCAAGCCTTATATATTTTTATAAACACATGATTTAATTTAATATTGTGTATTCTGTATCCACAAATCATGGAGGGTGCACCAATCCTACCATTAATGTAATTTTTATGAAGCACTACATTGAATAAAGGATGATTTTATGTGATGTAAGATAATAAACTAAAAAGATTTATTTTCCAGGTCGCAATACATTAAACTACATGACACACAAATATTGTTCTCATTGCATAAAATAGTTTTAAAATAGTCCTATGATCATGAATCCAAACAATGTTACCCCCGAGTCATTATCACATGATCACAAAATAAATTACACACTAGACTAAGCGTTAAGACATTAAACTACATGCGCACAAAATTCAATCAGAAGAGGCATTAAATTTCATGGAAAATGATTACATCATAACACCATAAACTATGAAAAATATAAATCACGGTTTCTTGAATCATAATTAAAGACGCTTTGGTCCAACATATATTCTCTTATACATATTAATGTTTCATATCATAGAATTACTCATTCTTTTTAGAGTTATCCACCCTATATGGCACCATTTTTCTATGTGTGAGACATATCTACATAATTTCCCCCCATATTTTAGGAATATTGAAATAGAATTTTATGCTTCTCATTTATAGTGGGTCATCCCAAATGTAGATGATACACTCTAGGGCATGTATGTAAAATAAACCATTAGATTTTTTTCAATTATGGTAAAATGGGGATTCAACTTATTTACATTATACAAGAAACATTACTATAAAATGTATTACAACTACGTACTCACCATATAAAGTTAAAATCCATGATCAATACAATCATTATTATCCAATCTTTTAAAAAGTAGGTGGTCCCCCAATCACTGAATGTTTCTCACATAAATATTTACTCATAGGAACATATTGTTTTTAGCCTAAATTAGTTAAATTGGGGAACCTCTCATAAGTTTGAAATATCATCTTACTCAAATAACAATAAACATCACAAAAATTGGATGTTAATATTTAACTATAAAGTACATAATGCATTCTATCCTCTATATCCCAACTTCTTTGCTTGATATCATGATCCATTAATGTGTTTATTGACACATGGACCATAATACATGTAAAATTGTAATTGCAATGAGAATTATGAGTAGATTGAATCTTGATCTACTATGATATGTCCTGATTTCTTAATAAATAAAACCAGAAAAAAAAAACAGAGTCCAAAATTTTACTCCACTATATCTTTTTCATTGTTCTTTTTCCAATTCTTTATGTGCTCACATCCCTTTCATTAAACCAAAATACCTCACCATTTTATAAGAACATTTTTGGTATGATATATATTCCTACAAGATAGGTAGTGAAACAGGGATATCTAATCCTAAGCCCAACTTTGATTTCTATATACCAAAACATCTCTAATTACTTAATATAAAAGAATCCCTATTGACATTGATCTTCCAAAATAACTCTATATTAATATGAATGTAAATATTCTCTCCTTTTTCAAACATTTGGTTGGTGCCACATGGGATGAGAAAAACTATTTGAAACTTTATCTTTATTTTGAAAGGATCCATAATTTCATCTCAACCTTCAATTCAAGTCACAAAAGTTAATATAAAACTAATCAACCCACCTTATTCTTATATGGTATAATGATACACACAAGGATTTACACTACACTATTTTAAATATCTCATAATTTCCATCAAAGGAAAAATTTCCCTTTCTTTTTTATTGATCCCTAACAATATATAAGTTATCCATGATAATAACTTCATAGGGAATGAATCTTATTAACATTGGATATATATTGGTCCATCATTAACTTAAATTTTGACTAGAATCAAATTAAAATGAAACCACCACATCATCATATCTTTTGAAACCATTCCTTCATGTCTTGATTCCCTTAATATGCTCAAAAAAATATTGAAATAGTTTTTTAGTCACTGTCGCATTCCATTAAACAAAATAACATATTAGTTATATTACAAGAAACTAAAAAACATTGAATGACCTCACATGTATGGACTAATATATTTTCATGACAAAATGTAATGTGTAATAACTTAAATATTATAGATATCCATCTTCAGGGTTCTATGATGAAATGAATATTCCTACCTCCAATGTAAGAGAACGATATATGCTGGTGCCTTTATAATAATTTCGACCATGAACCTATTCAATGAGAACATCACCCATTCCTAGTGTATGGGTTATATCCATTATAATTGGTACATTTTCAACTAATATATCTAATAGAACTTTATATAAAATATGAATGGAATGATTCCTTGTCCTAAAAGATACATTTTAATTAAAGAATATTCTGTCCTAGGGCCATCAAATATATCTACTCAATCTTCAAGAAATATTGGAATATTATTAATGGTACTTATTACTAAAGTGGATGATGAGTATATTTTTATGTAGTTTTTTTCTGAAATAAAATTCAATGGATACTAATATATAGTTTTATACACACAAGTCTATGTTATCAAAAAATATCATCAGTATTTGAATAGTTCCAATCTTTTCATTTGAAATTATATTACACTAAAATACATAAAACCAGTTTTCACATTACCAAACTGGAAAACATTCATTCATTATCTCGCGAAGTAAAAAAAAGAATTATAGTCACTAAATAATTAATGTAAACTAAAATACATACATTTAATTTTTCTTATAATTAAATCACATGAAATAAATCCCTAGTTTCATGATGTTGAACTATAGGATATACAATCCTTATTAATTGATTCAACACTATATGGCATAACAACATTATTTTACTTTTAAATACATGAAATAAAATTGTTTTCAAATTATTTAAAAACTAACGACACATATTCATTTTCACATGTTGTTAAAGATATTGAAATACATATCTCTTTATATTTAAATAAATTGCATGACATGTAGTCTTCCCTATATGAAAATATACCAGTCAGTGGAATTTTTATACAACATATAATATACCATGGAAATCATTTAGATATTTATAGGAGAACATTAAATAAATTACCCTACATTGAGATAAAATTCACCTTTCTCCTTATAATTTGTTTTATTATTCTCTCCCTGATTCATAATTGTGCCTATATCAGCACAGTACCATCGATTCGTGTAAGTTATTTTCTTGGTTTTCCAAAAATACACCAATATATAATAATTCCCCACATAAATATATGAGTTATATCATAATATTGGATCTTTGTTATATATGAACTGTGTGTCTCATGATTCAATATATTTCAGGGTACATTGTGAGGTCTCGACACAGAATTTTTGAGCTCATCCACAAGTCATCACTCCAATTCATCAATCACTATGGATTCATACTAGATGATTCAATTCAAAAATATATTGAATGTACTACATTCCCTTTCATAAATATCAATTTTCTGAAATCACTCTACACACCTCATGTGTCACAAATTTCATTAGCATATTTACAGCTATCAGAAACTAGAGTATTTGACTGAAATAGAATATTCAATTATAATAAAACTTCATTCACCAATATAGATCTTCAAATGAACCATCAATCTGGAATTCCAAAAAAAATTGTCTTCACCATAAAGAGAAGGACCATTATTCATCATACTCGCCACAATATCATAGAATCCCAAATTATTTGAATTTAATTTGTTATCATCCCTTCCTTATGACTGTGAAATCACGACACTTGATCCAAAATCCTCAAGTCCCATTTTATAGTGCCAATATTCCTTATTGAAACGTTTTTTTCTCTCATGGCCATTGACCCCAATCAAATTTCACATTTTTATCACATTGGATAAATTATCATTTAATAAATATTTTTCGCTTTTGTCCAAGCATCATGACATGAAATATTTTATTCCTTAGTCAAAACATCAGGACCTAAATGTGGGTTCACCCATCAATGAATATTATATTTACATTGGGAAATTCATTCACATTAATTTCATATTTTTTCTATGAAGAAAAATAATATCACACATTTGATGAATCATCAAGACTAAAACTTTTGTACACCGATGTAAAATCTACATGTATATATACTGAATATTTTGACAGGTCCCAACCAAATGATCATGATTTATATGCATAATAGACATAATATTTATTGAGTACAAAACTAAAATGTTATACCTAAAAAACTCAGGGTATGTTTTGACAAATATTAAAACATTTGTGTATTTGTGATATTTTTTTCTAAAATTATATGTAAAATTAATAAATGGAATGCACATAAGGTAGTAAAAAAGGTCAAGTGCTACTAATTCAAAGCACAATTATAGGAAAAAATTTGAGGAACATTTCTAGGTATTTATTAACTCTATGATATCATTCTATACAAAGTGGCATAAGATTTATTATACCAAAGAGAACCATTAAAATTCATTAACATAATTAATTTAATTCATTTAATAATTTTTGGATCATGGGAATAAATCGATGAGTATAATAAGAGGGTGAAACTAACTTGAGAGTAAAATTTTGTATGGATATTCAAACACAGCCCCGATATGAAACTATAAATGCCCTCCAAATGTGGAAAGCATACTTTATGTATGATTAATTCGTATGGAGAGGATACTCTAACCCATAATGTCTTGACACTAATATAACTGAACAATATATTTGAATATGGTAAGCAGTCATTCTAGATATATATATTACATCTCAACATTAATAATTAAAAAACTACGTGTTCTTATTTGCACTACATGTAATCCCAATATTCAACAATATTTGATATCCAAGATTTTTATCTATGTTCAATATTATAATATCATATAATTTTATACAATATTTCATAATTCAACATTTGAATGATCCTTTTCCACTTACCAAAAAATACATGAAACAATAGTTTGATTGTGATGACTTCTATGTAAATTATATTTTTCAATGGGGTAGTTCATATTGGTTGATACAATTAATTCATTATTTATTTTTCATTCCCCATACCATGTAGACTACCTTAATTAATTTTGGTAATGGAAATTTAACCATAAAAACACTCACTTATTTTCTATGATGATCTCTACTAAAATTCAAAGATATTGTGTCAATGATCTCAATCCATGAAAACTATGTAAGTTTGTTTATCTATAAAAAACCTAAATCATTCATTGAAATTGGATAAAAACCTACTATATAGAAATTTTTCAAAGGGAAAAAAATAATAAATATAAATCTCCAATCACTAGTTATGCATCATATATTACCCAATTAAATATGAAAACATATGAAGAAAACAAAATAAGGATAATAAACATTTGACCCACATATATTTATTGAAGAAAAATCAATGTTCCAAACCACTATGTCATCAACATGTGGGGTTAGGATAATGTTAGGGTTATATTGTAAAGACACAAAGTGTCCAGTATCCAATAAATAATACCAAATATATACAATCTATGCTTTCTAGGGCCCATATCCTATGAAAAAGTTAGTCCATTCCCCCCATTCCTATTATATTATTGTAGAATATTCATTTTAAAGGTGTTGATACATAAAATCACTATTCTATTTTAATAAAGAATATTGAAATCCTAATACCAAAATTTCCCCAACATGTTTGTAATCATATTTATCCATACATCAATAAATTTAAAATTGGAATAACATAATTATTTAAGAGATGATTTTTTCCTATATTGTTCTTATATTTATATTTGATAGGAAATAATCCATATTCACATTTTCCAATCTTAGTGTTATGGTGGTTCTTCTTGGTCAATAAATATACATGTCCATTTCGTAGTTGGGAATGTTACGTATCTAATTGTATAAACTCTACAGTTATGGTGTCAGTGTTATGTATATACCAATTCATGATATATTCCACATAATATTTCAATCCTATCTAAATCAACAATCTCTTATATCGTAGTGATTGTGTTACTTACAAATCCATCCATGATCCATTCTATAGAGGGAATCATCCATACCTATGTGGTCTAACTCAAATATTATGATGATGAAGTCATTTTTATACCCATGAATTATCTATTCCTTTTGGGAACTCATACTAATTAATAATTTTTGGAATCATTATTGAATTATAAATTTGAATTTCAGTTTTCAATTAAATTTAGTTAATCATGGTATTACTTTTGAGAGCTTCAAATATCACTATGATGCAAAAATCATAATGAAATGGAAATTTAACAAATGAGAAAAAAATATTTTTTTTCGTTAAAATTACAAAAATTAGTGAAATATCCCTAGGTAGAATTCTATCAACATGATAGCTTTATATAATGAAATATCCCAAAAAAATAATTGAATATTGTGAATTATTTCAAGACATTCATAAAAATTTCTTTGAATATTGACCATCTCTGTTTCCAAAGTAACATTATTTAGAAAATGAAATTACATTATGGTTGAAATATAATCACTCTCCCAGACATGTATTTTTCAATTGGTATGTGATATTATACTGATCTCTACCTTTATATATCTGACTTCTTTTGATGAAAAATCATATAGTGGGACTCTTTGTCAACTTGATGATGATGCTCAGTTATTTATCCAACATAATATAAATTCATATGAGACACTATAGTGTGTTGATCGATAGATTAAAATGAAAATACTAACTCTCTATGAATCCATCAGGATGACACCTACTTATCTCCGCTTTATATTTCTTCTATTACGATGTAATGGATTTTATGTTAGGAATATCTACTATATACATACATTATAATCACGATATTATTCAAATTAAGACAAGTTGGAATTACCTCTCGAGGACTCATTGATGTTATCCTTCATATGTATATCATTGAAAATTATTGTGGGATGAATAATGTTCATTGAGATATTTGATCAGATTCATGGACGTTCATAATTATTGATACACATTCTACCTTTAACTCACTCATTGAAACAACTTTAATTTACCCAAAATATTTTGTGGATATTGAATCACTTTAAACCCCCAAATTTTGTGACCGTTAAATCATGATGGCATAGACTCATTTAGTAATCCCTACAATATGGGTTTTTTTATCTTTAACTGATAATAAAAGATCATATTTTACCATCCAATATAAATTTTAAAAAAATAAACTTAACTAAAATGTTATCGAATGACCCGAATTTCTTATTATTGTATGTCTATTGTTCCCACCATCTTTAGAAAATGACTCTGTCTTGAATTACCTTCAATGTATTTTCATTAAATCTCATTATGGTCATAACATGCATTAATATTATCATACCAATTGTATCAAAATTATCCTAATATAATGATATGTTGGAAGATATACGATCTCCCTGACACTAGATGCATCATTGGTCCATAAATTGAATGTGTTTCAACAACCCATTTTTGAAAACCTATAGGATCTACATTGTGTATCTTGGGGACATCCAACTTTTTAGTGGCTTGAGACAATGACATCTATATGATAATATTCGAGAGAATCCTTTTTTTTGGCATATGATTTATTTTTTGTGAATTTTCTTATAAATAATTATTCACTTTTCATAAAGAAAATTATTCCCGTCATAAAAATAATATATAGAGTCAAGGGTAAATAGGGAGATATTATTCCATCACATCATATTGATATTCTTTTGAACTCTTCAAATGAGTGTTTTGTGGATATGATTGAAGATATATATCAATAAATTCAAAATCATCATAAAATATTTTTATACCTATTAAAAAATTCAGTATTGGTAAACAATATAAAAATCTAGATTTAGATTGGTCATCATGAAAAGAATTTCCATGTAGGACTTAATAGTGGAAGATGAGTTATTTAAATTATGTTCTAGGTTTATCCCTTAGTAATTCTCAACTACTTATATTTTCTAATTCATAACTTTAGGAAGTTTATTAGCCTCATTCCCCTAAAGGGATTACATTTTTAAATTTATAGATAATGTAATGGTGTAAAAGTAAATATTCTTTTCATTATTTAAAGAACACTAAAATCAAATTCATAATTGAAAAGTATCAATTTTGAACATGATATTATATAAGACAAATGTTTATTGTTTTTGGAATAATCCCCTTATGAATTTTGGTGAATGATAATCCTCATGATGGAGAAAATGATGGTGTTCTAGGAAACAACTCTCCAATGTTCGAAATCACTAATCAAATTTATTTTACCATAAGAACAATACTAGTATCTCCATAATATTTGCATATAATTGAGTCATTGAAATATTTTTAGAAAAGATATCATTATATATTTGGGATACAATAGGAAACAAATAATTTTTTTGACTCTAGTAAAAGACAATGATACGATAAATAATATTAAGGCATCTATTAGAAAATTTTATATTCTAATTTGAAAATTATTCTCAACATTATCTAATATGAGATGTGGATTATGTCACTATATTTAGTCTATGTTTTGAGATCCAAAATATTTGATATTCAATCAATGTAGAAGGGTGTATAGTTTAGAAAATAAGTGGCATCCTATAAATCATTTATGTAATATTAAACATCATGAGAATCATCTTGTTATGAAATAACATGGTTTTCTAACCTTGCAAAACACTAAAAAAGGTATATAAACTTAATCAAATCCTATCCTTCCATGTTAATTAATAATTATCTCCATAAATCACAAAAACTCTATGATTTAGGATACATCTAATAGACATGAATATAAGGGAGGAAATTAGAATCACTCCTCAATGGGGAAAACGGTACATGATTCTTTATATTCATTACCATTTATGGAGATTAAACCCTCTTTGCAGTGAAATTATTCTTATGAATTAACTATACTATTAGTTTTTGAGTGATCCCTTTCAATTGTCTTGTTTTCTTTAATATTTTTGTTTGTTCCCATTTAATATTACATATTTAAAATACCTTCAATTTTGTAATTAATTTTCATAATTCGATATTAGGAAATAGATATATATATATGTTGACATTCAATATTCTAAATATACTACGGATAAAAACTACTTGACAGTTAACTCGTCTTATTGTCTACTTTCTCTCCAGTATATACAAAACTAAGTGCACCATCAAAAGATTTTTTTATTTATTACACAAATTGGAGGAGAAATACAAATTTTATTAATAAAAATAAGTTACCTTCCAATAATGAAGTTCATATTGACATCATAGATTCCATATCTATCTATCACAGCTTCCAGGACACACTCTAGAATAGTTATCATGCAGTAAAACACATATTGAGTCCATGCATAATAAATAGTAATGTATTTCATAATTATTAAACATAGTGTGAGAAGAAACATTTTTATACTAGTATAGATTTATCTTCACTTCTCATTAATCTATATATTTTGGAGTAACAACATTTACACTCTTTAATAGGTTCTAATAATTGAATTAGATTATTCATATGAATTTATTTATTCATATAAACCTACATGATTTTCCAATAAACATAAAAATTTTAGATAAATCTGAGAATCAAAAATAGAACCGTCCCCTTATAAATTATCTGAAGATTCCAGTATAATTATTCATGTAAGGTAAATAAATAATTTATTTGTTTTAATCTTTCTAATTAATCATCTACTATAATTGTTGAGATATCAACTATAGCTGTTGATTATAGTTTCATTATTATATAGAGGAAAATAAATTTCCCCAACAAGGATTCCATGATGAAAATTCTATCAACACATAAGATAACCATCCATTAAAATCAATGGGATTTACCCCCAATAGAGTCAATAAGGGATGTGATTTTCAAAAATATAGTGAATCAATAATTTCTTAGGTATCTTGGGACATGGTTCCTACTTGGATATCATGAATAATAAGATTTTAACAACCCAAATAACATTCCACTTTTAACACAATACCTAAACTATGATGTTCTCTTCTAAATGGGATACCTATTTGTCCTGCGATGGAGTATATTATGTATCATCTCTTGATGACGGTGGTGGGAGAAAGGAATCATATATTTCTCCACAGATCATGACCTCACAATTAATGTCCCTAACATATAGGTTGATTCTAAATCCTTATAATGAAAATGTAATTTTTTTATTTTCCTAACACCATATGAAGAATAGATTTATGGCTAAATAGGTGTTATAGTTCGAAAATCATTGTGAGAGATAGAAATATTTACCAAACCCAACAACCTTCACCTATTGGTTATACTATTTATAGCATCATCATACAAAAAATGACAATCCCCACTCCTTACCGAATACCCAACCAGATTGTAAGTCATCGCTTAATGATGAATAAATCATCTACATTATTGATGAAGTATATATTATCAACCTATAACTGCTCCCATCCTAATAATTGAGAATTTTATACCCCATAATGAAAATTCAAGAATACCTAAGAGCACGAATTTTCTGATTAAAAATATCTTTAGAAGAATATATTCTAAATTTAGATACTTCACTTGTTTTATTACTCTGATAATGTTGTAGGTTTTCCATTCATGGAATGGAAATTTAAAGATCACATAGAAAATTATTCCAATAAAATTGAAATAGATCTGATAATGGATATTCCCAAAGTCCTAATTCCATATTCATATAAATAAGATAGTATAATGATTGAATTTGATGGTGACAATCAAAATCGAAACTATAAATATTATTAGCAAGTTTTGTGGCCAAAACTCTGTATTATTGAAACAATTATCAAGTACATTTTTATAAATAGTGATGTGATTATAATTATAAATACATAAAAATGTAATCATATGATAAATTATGTTATAAGTATGAGAATATTGTTTAATGTCTAGGTTTATGATATTGTAATCAAGTGTATATTTGTAGAAAACCATATACACATAGAAAACAACATGGTAACCCTATGAGCATATAGATTCCTCAATCTAATAATTTATATTTCACAATTAAAATGAAAACATACGAAGATGATTACTAAGATTCTGTAAGGAATTTGATTTAAAGGATTTTTAGAAGGATTTGGCCTAATGATCATCATTCACATTGGGAAAATTAAATTAAATGAATGGAATGATAGGACCAATGATGTAGGGATCCATCATATTTATGGAACTAGTTGTGATATTTCAGCTACAGTTTACTCATCCACATAAAATGTGAGATTCTCTATGGGGACTATAAGAATCCTATGTAGATTGTACAAAATAAATATAGAATACTATATCATCATTCGAATTAAACCATCCACATGAATATTTTAATCCATACATCAGGGGATTTATTTATGTTTGAGAATTATTTCATTCCCCAATAATGAATCATCATTTTTGAAACCACTTAATCAGCGAGGAAGAGTATTATACCAAAAACAATGTGTGTCCACCCAACAATAACAACTAAAATACCAATGTTTATCAATAAAGTTATTTATCAGTGGTAGAAAAAAAAATTGAAAAATGGATTCTTCATTAGTGTTGAAGAAAGAACTGATATATTTAACCATTTCTGAGCGATTTTTTATATGAAATTATAAAATTGTCCCAATATAATTAAAAAAACCTCTTGAAACCCCACAATAATTCTCTAGAATCCAATCATTAATTGAAATCCTCCTCAGTGAATTGAACCTCTAATATCACAAGCCCACTTGATTTACACAAACCCATTACCTCCAGTTGTCCAAATATTGTCTAACATCTTGTGTTTGGATCTAGTTAGGGATTCAAAAGAGAACATTGAGATCTGGATCTGAGGGTCTCATATTATTTTCAACCATGAGAGGTATGAATTTGTTTTCCATTTTAGGTTCTTATTTTCTTATTTTATTTGACGTTTCGAGATCTTGATCGGAGGGTTTCTTTTTTTTAATTGTATGTTCATATTTTTTTGTTTTTTTTCTCTAGTTGTTGTATACTATTTTTATTTTGTTTATAATCATTTTATTTCTTGACTAATATATTGGATATCCTAAATTGGATTTTTAAAATTGTGTTTTTGAATCAATTTACTTAATTTTCAACATCAATACCCCATCTTTCTCTGAAAGATTGATTTTGCTGTTGTTTTCAAATTTTATTGAATAGTCTGCGGTTCACAGATAAACCAATTAAATGATTTTTAAAGACACTATATAAATAGTTCATGTTTTTACATAATAACCATAAAAAATGATTATATTGATTTAGCAACCAATTCTCAGTTTGATAGTTATGGAAAGAAGCAATAGAAGATGATTTTATGCAATTCATGTAAGGGAATTTATTTCCTTAAATTTTGTTTTGATATTCATGTGTAAGGGATTTTCCATAAAAATTATTCTCTGATAATTGTGTTTATTTTTTAAGTGAAATATTATTATGGGTGATGCCATACTATTTTATTTTTAATTTCAATGTATTTTTGAAATTAGCATGGGGATGTATTTATTTTACTATGTTGTGATATTTTTCTATAAGTGTTACATATATTACTCAAAATTGGGTTATTTTATTACCTTATGAAAACTTCATTATGGAAATCCATAAAACATCCAGGATTGGACAATGAATATTATATGGACTCTCTATAATCATTAGGTTTCTATGCAATTTGTTCCAAAAAAATAGATTGGAAGTTATCAAATTCTTTATATTAGAAATTATTTTTAGGTACTCATCTTTTTTAGGCCTATAAATACATTTTAGGTATATATATAAAATTAATTAACTTAATATAATTTATACATAACAAAATAATAAAATATTGTAAAATCATGTTTCACTAAAAATTTTAAAATAAGGTAACTATATAAACATTTTTTGAAATAAATAAAATTCAATATTTTAAATATTTATATTTTTCACACAATTTTCAAGAATAATAATTATTTATAAATAATATAATTTAAAAATTATAGTTAATAGTATCTTTTTAGTTTAATTAGAGTAAATAGGATTATATATATCGATTAATTTATTGTATATTTTTGAAAATTTTAAATATAATAAATAATATACACACACATATATATATATTGATATAATGTTATTAATATAATACATACATATATAACACAAATATAAAATATTTATATAGAATCAATTTAATTATCTATGTATTGAATGATCAGTAAGCTATGATTTATAATATTTCATAGTGGAAGGCATGAACCCCATTCAGGTTTAATTCCTATCGAGGAAAGGGTGAACGAAGTACATGCCTCCATCGAGCTTTTTTTATGATCATATATAACACTATGAATTTTAATAAAATAATACATATTAAAAAACAATATTTATAAAAAATATTCTGAAAAACAATCTGCATCAAATTAATTTATTATTGTTTTATTCATTTGCTTGGGATAAATTTGGTGTAAAAATGAAATTAATTAACCATTAACTTTTGCACCATGTCAAATCTCGTCAATATGTAGTATTAAGAACAAAACAAAGAAATTAAATCGAAGGATGGTAACATTAGAAGTTAGTATTTTTTTTATATGTTGGGATGTATAGGAATTATCCACACATCAATACAACACACGGTGTGATAGGTATGAATCTAAGTGCTTATTTTTATTTAAAATTGGCATTAATTTTAGTAAAAAGTACATCTCAAATTTTCAAAACTGATAAAAGATATTTAAATTATATTGATACATTAGGTAAATGCTCAATAGGTCATTTGAGATGTGTAGGAATTAGACACATATCAATTCAATGCATTGTGTGACCACTATGACTCAACTTTTTCTATTTTCATTTTAAAATTGATAGTTTATGTTAAAAAATATCACTCTCTGAAAAAATGAAAACTTGATTGTATTTTTTTGTTAATTTTGGAAATATAATAATATGTTTTTTTTATGTTTAGGAATCAGTCTCATGTCTAACTGATACAAGATGTTATCTTTATAGGTCAAAGTGTGTGGTTCTATTTTAAATTGACATTTTATTAAAAAAACAACTGACATACTCAAAAAATACCCATCTAATTTTTATTTTTTGATAATTTTGTTAAATTATCCATTATTCATTAGAGACATGTAGGAATTTATTGTACCTCAATTTGGGGCATGGTGTGACTGATATGGCTCCAAGTGCATCATTATTTAAAAAGGAAATAAATTTTAATAAAATGGACAAAATTGGTTAATGGAGAAAAATAAAACACATTCATATTGTTTCAATACATTATGGAAATGATATATAGGTCATTTTTTATGTGTAGTAATAATCCAAACCACACTCAAATGCACAATGTTCCACATATTAATCAATGTATCTGTTATAATTCAACAATCTGTACATAGATCAAAAAATGACAGTCACTGAAAACTAAGAAAACACAGCAGTATTTCATGATAATTTAATAAATTGATTCATATGTAATTTTTGATAGGTAGGAATTGGACACATGTCAAACTAATTCATGATGTGATCAGTATGAGTTAGAGTGTGTGTTTCCTATTTAGAATTACATTTTACAAAAAAAGAAACATGAAATACTCAAATAAAATTAATGGAATATAGATTTTTTGATACTTCATAAAAATACTCCATATAATAATCTAGACATGTATGATTTATATGCACCTCAATATGATGGATGGTGTGACCAATAATACTCAAAGTGCATCTTTATATTTAAAATTGACATCAATTTTAGTAAAAATGACATCAAACTTACTCAAAATTGATAAAACACATTTGTATTAATTTTTAACTATAAGAAAACAATCCAAAACACATTTGTGTCATGTATGAATTAGTCACAACTCATTCCATTAAAGCATGTGCCTATTATGACTCAATGTGTCAGTTATCAGTATAAAATTCATATTTTAGTTCAGAAGCTTCCACTCACTAAAAAAAGTAAAAAACGCTTGTATTTTAATTATAAATTAGGAAAACAATAAATAAGTCATTAGTGACATGTAGGAATCGGTATCACGTCAATATGACTCACAAAATGGTCAAAATGATACAATGTGTGTGTTTCTAATTTAAAATGTAATTTTAGTAAAAAAAGAATAGTCAAATACTCACATCTGAGTAAACACAATAGTATTTTTTTATGCATTAGGAAAATGATCTATATGTTATCTGAGAAGTATAATAATTATCTTCACCTCAATTTAATGCAAGGAGTGACTGTTATGACTCCATATACATTTTTTTATGTATAAGAATCATTTTAGTATAAAATACGTATCACTTCTCCAAAACTGAGAATAAATTATAAATTTTCATGTATTCATTTAAATATTGTATTAAAATGATATTTTTTTGATTTCATATTTTTTTGGTGTTGTGGTGTGTTGTCACACCACATTGCACTGGTGGAGAAGTGTGTGATAGAATCACATTACAGTATTCCCCTTTATGATTGTTTTTAAAATCATTGATAATGGGGGTAATTATCATTGATTATATAAGTGTTAGTATATTATTCTTTTTTCATCTCTTCGATAAGCCCTTATAAAGGACCCCTTTATTATTGCTTTTCTAGTGTTGATAATAGACATGATATTTAAATCTTCTTCCAGTTGTCCGCGCATCTCAAAAACTAATATAGAGAATTAGTAGTGTTATTAATGTCCTATTATATATTAGTGAATCATGATAATGTGAATTTTAATTGTTTCTTTGAGTAAGAATAAGGAAAACATGTGGTTTTATGCAACACACTCTCCCTCATCGTGAAATGAATCACCACATACAAACTGATGAATGGAACATCTACACATGCATAGTCACCAGGAATCCAACCCTTAGTGGGTATGTTTTTTATATGTGGTCATCCATTATATATAGATCATTGGAAAGTATAAATCATATTTTAATAATATATATATAATTAACAGTAACATTTATTGGAATTGTTCCCAATCAATTCAAATAAACATTGGGGTTTATATTTCATGAAGAAGTCATATATAGAGAGTATAGATTCCAGTAGATATGAATTCGTGGAGGAGATGTAATTAATGAGAGAAAAATGATTTCATACTATTTTTCTCAATGACACCCATAGGTAACTCATGATCCTTTGATTCACCTTTTATGAGGTTTCATTCATGAAAAATTATTTTGATGCCAAGAAAATATGTATTTCGATTTATGAAATACCATGTACTTGTATATAACCCATGATTACTCTCCATAGGGCCTAATTATTCATTATTTCTTCCACTCAAGTACTATGTGATTCCTCTTCTATAATGGGATCCTTATTTACTCGAGATCCTATTATATGAGAATCCCTCTTTATACCTCATTTTTATCCATATAGTTGGAATGACCACCAAAATGAACATTCCATAAGGTATTACATCCTTTATGATCATATCATGATATCTAAATCAATATTATTTATTATTTTAATGGTATAATTGACATTAAATAATTAAACCATTCATATTTTTAATATTCAGTTTTTTTACCCAAGATAAATATTTATTAGAATAAATAATGCTTAATTATATTGATAGTGTCTTTATTACCATTAAATAAGTCTAAATTTTTATTGGTTATTATTTTACAACCATATCTCATCTTATATTCTAATTGAAAAAAATCAATGATTATGTATATGGTGTGATTTTATTATAAATAATTTTTTTAGAGATTTCATATAAGTCCCAGCCTTAAACCTTACTTAATCTTGAGTTATTACAAGATTACACATTGAGGATCTTTTCAGGTTTAGAGTTTTAGAGAATTAGATCATAAAACTTGCATTACATTCCACATATAAACAAAGTGTTTACATAAAGATAGTATTCTTCTTTCCCATCAATGGAAACATATTTAAAATAAAACATGGATTATTTCTTATCACTTCTTTGACACTATCATCATATCATGTACCTTTCCCTTGACCTGTGAAAAACATTTCAAAAAAACTTGGGATGAGCATAAAAAGCTCAGTAAGGGATATAAAAATATGGAAAGGAAACATGGGTACATATATACATAAGAATGAAATCATACTTTACCAATAAAACATAAGCACTTTAACATACCTCATCAAATCATGAATAAATCATAGAAATCATAAGACATAAAGGTAACTTGAGGCATTCATAACATTCTTACGTAGGGAGTAACCCTCTTGGTTACATTTGGAATACCCATCACAGTATATTCCCTAAATCTCTTCGGAGAAACCTTAACGTTTCACTCCTTTGTGTTACCCAATTCATTGGAGAGCTATATCGTGCTCACACTCCCTTAGTTTGTCACGGAACCACCCGTCTTCATAATAATGCCAACGAACCTCAACATAATCGTATCACATAAAACATGCATAAAGGAATCATAAAATTTCCACCTTTCATTCATAAGATATCAATACAACACATTGATATAAAAACATTATGAAAACCATTTTCAATACCAAAACAAAAGAAAAGTAAAACATGGTATTTATTTTTCTTTTAAAAAAAGGTATGGCTTGTAGAGGAAGCCGAAACTCAAATAATGGTCACGACGGTGGAGAAGTCGTTGTCGCCGCATACGTACGACAAAAACATTCCCTTTTTTCATTTACTAAATTCTTTGTATAAAAATATTCCTTTTGAATAAACATAAAAGTCAAAGGGGTTTATACACCATATAAAAGAAGGTTGTGTATAAAACAAAATATGCCTCAATGAAAGGAGATTGAGACGAAGACCCATACCTCGGGTCCGACTTGACTCGATCATTCTTTAATGTCCTGAACAATAAAGTTGAGTTAATTTCTACTTTCTTAAGAACCTTTTTCATGTTAATTATTCCTTTTATATCACTTATTTCCATGTCATGAACACTATGTAATTATTTAAGTTAATAACGGTCGTTTTAACGATCATTGGTACTTGAGTCAAAAATAAACCCTTTATAATTACAAGTTATTCACGTATCCATTATATCCAGAATTATAATCATGATGTATATATCACATATATTCAGTATATACATGCATTTATAATATTACATAATCATTTAGAGGTAATAAATGAAATGCACCGTTCATGGAGACGGTGAGCCGTATGTACGCATGAACGCTACTTTCATTTCTATTTCGTATTTTATAGAATGGAATCATAATTATATAAAGGTATATTATAATTCCTGTATAATATCATATATAATATCATAGTTCCATCCTTTATACGTCCCACATATGGTATTTAACGAATCAAATCACTTTGAGGGGGTGGTAATCTGCACTTCCTTAAATGAAGATATCGCGTTTACCCTTAATGGAAACCATAAACGTATGCCCAAAATAAAAAATAAAGAATCTTAAGGAAAACATAAACATATTATATATCATATATAAATATAGAGGCATCTTAATGGCCACCTTTTAAGGTGTTAAAAGAATGTTGAACAATCATCGTTTCGGGAGGCATAAATTCACCATCCACGGAAACAGTATGTTCTTTAACCATTAGATGTAGGTGTGTGTAGGTGTAGCTCGAATAATTATTATAAAAAAATCCTAGTATATTGAAGATATTGTAGTTGTTACAAAATAAATGAATAAAAAGATTTTAGGGGGTTGGAGAAGCAAAATAAAACAAACGGACTCAAGTGAAGACATTACCTTAAAATCGGGTAACTCCCTTTGGTTTGAGCTCAAAGGCTTCCTTGGGAAGACTTCTGCCCAAAGTGAGGCTTCAAGGTGTAATAGAGGGATGTGGAGAGACCAAATGGGCCGGGTTTGGCTGAGCCAAAGCCTTTTGGGAGTGTGGGTAAGGAGGTAGAGTTGGGGGCCTTTTATAAGAGGAGAGGAGGGGCACTCTTGGAAAGTAAAAAAATGTTACTTTATTTGAAAATGATTTTCGGATTTAGAAGGTCCCAAATTGATATAATTCAAAGTTAAGGTGATAAGGGTTCGAAATCCACCCATCCAATAGGTTTCGGACATGTGTAGGTCATAGATTTTACATTATCATATCATTTTATTTAAATCCTTTATTAATGAGGTAATTGCTGCATCATCATGATGTCAAAAATAAGTTAATTTATTTAAAGTCTAAAAATTATTAAACAAATACTATGATGTATTAAATCTTTTTAGCTTTCTAATTAATATTAATAATAAACAATCTGACTTGTATAACCCCATGTAAAAATTGTTTTAGTAAAACATTTCATGTTTGTGTTATTTTTACTTTAACATTAAATAAAACGTTATTTATGTCATTTCCCAACCAAAGTGGCTCCATGGGGTCCCCAAGTTTACCCATGGATTTTCTTGGTCGGCCATGACACATCCAATAAGGGTAGGAAAATTTTCAAGCTCATCTCATATTATTAAAATATTATTTTTACCTTAAACTACACCAATTATCTCTAATCGCGATTAAGAACTTAAATGTTACTATTCACCAAAAAATTATTTTAATCTCATTGAACCACATTTTACTTCTTAAAGACAACCATGTGTGTCGGATTTTTGAAAATAAAATCACGGAAGTGACAAAGTTTCATTTAAACGAAAAATTGAGTTTCTTTAACTACCACTTAGTGGTTTTACTATTCATCAAAAATTGAAGTTTTTCAGAAAAATACCAAAACATAACCCTAAGATATATTTGATATTCTGAATTCAAAAATGATTTCTATTTTACAAAATTCAAATCATATAAGTGACATTAGTTAATTTAATAATCTATTCCCGCTGTCATGACAAATAGCGTGTTTTTATGAAACAATAAGTATCAAAAGATTGATACCAGTTTAAGTCCAATTTCAAAGTGAAATTGATTACAATGACCACCATTGGATTAAATGGTAAAAATATATTCTAATTTCACTTAAAAACCAATTCAAAAGATAATCTATCCATATAATTAAATTAAATGAAAAAGCAGTTTTGATGTAGAATGCTGTATTTTTTCACTATTCATTAAAAAATGAACATTGTCAGAAAAATACCAAAAATTTATCCAATGTAAATTTCAATGTCCCAATTATAATGAATATGTTTATTTTGACAAATATAGATTATAAAATTGTTAAGAATTTGATTTAAAAAGGGTTTGCAATCAAAAGGCAGTAAAACAATCCTTTAAGAATATTAGTGTATTTCATGCATAAGATTGAATTTATTTTCATTTTAAGCCTCTAAAACACTATCTAATTCATTAATAGACATAGATAAAAATGTCTATTATTCATTACTTACTTGGGATGTTACATCCTTCCCCCCTTTATAAAACTGCATCCCCACAATTTATTTACTTATCGAATAAATGGGGGGACTTATCCCTCATTACATTTTTAGATTTCCATGTTGCCTCTTCCATCATGTGGTTTTTCCACAAAACCATTACCTGATTTATCACCTTATTTCATAACACTTGCTCCCTGTGGTCAAGAATCTAGACCAGTTGTTCCTCATAAGATAGGTTCTCTTCCAGCTGAACTACCTCTGGACTCAAAACATGAGATGGATCTGGCATATACTTTCTCAACATCAAAATGTGAAAAACATTATGTACCTGAGATAAACTCAGAGGTAAAGCCTCCCGGTATGCAACTGATCCAACCCTCTCCAGAATTTCATATGGTCCAATGAACCTTGGACTCAGCTTCCCTTTCTTACCAAATCTCATCACACTTTTCCATGGTGAGACTTTGAGAAAAACATGATCACCTACGTCAAAAGATAGATCCTTCCTCCTGTTATCTACGTAACTCTTCTGCCTACTCTCGGCTATTCTCATGCGTTTCTGAATTAGCTGAACTTTTTCTGCCATCTCTTCTACCAATTCTGGTCCCATCAACTTCCTTTCACCCACTTCATCCCAGAAAGCTGGAGTTCGACACCGCTTCCCATATAACGCCTCAAATGGTGTCATCTGTATACTGGAATGAAAACTGTTATTATATGAAAATTAAACCAAAGAAAGATGTTGGTCCCAACTTCCCTGATAATCCATCGAACAAGCTCGTAGCATATCCTCCAAGGTCTGAATTGTTCGTTCTGACTTCCCATCTGATTGAGGATGAAATGTTGTACTAAAATTTAATTCAGTACCCAACAACTTCTGAAGGCCTTTCCAAAAGTTAGAAGTGAACTTGGGATCACGATCAGATACAATGGAGAGAGGAACTCCATGTAACCTGACTATCTCTTTAAGATACAAATGGGAAAGTTGAGCTAGGGAAAAATTATCTCGTATAGCAAGGAAATGAGCAGACTTGGTCAAGCGATCAACAATAACACAGATTTCATTATTACCTCGAGGGGTCTTCGGTAATCCCACAATGAAGTCCATGGATATATTCTCTCATTTCCACTTTGGAACTGGTAAAGGCTGAAGCATCCCTTTCGGTAACTGCCGCTCTGCTTTAACCATTTGACAAGTCAAACACTTCACAGTAAAATCAGCAATATCTCTTTTCATTCCTTCCCACTAGTAATACTCCCGCAGATCTCTGTACATCTTAGTACTGCCATGATGAACTGAAAATGGAGAACTATGAGCTTCACATAACTACTCTCTCTTCAACTGTGAATCACAAGGCACACAAAATCTCTTCCCAACTCTCAAAACACAATCACTATCAAAGTTGAATTCATGCAACTTACCTTTCTGAACCAGCTCTACCTTTTTCTGCAACACACTGTCTTGCTTCTGTGCTTGCTTGATTCTGTTTGATAGAGAAGATTTCACTGATACCTGAAACAAAACAGAAGAACTTCCTGCACCAAAAACATCAATGACAAAGTTCATCAAATCCTTAACCAATGGATCACGTTCCAAATGCAACATTGTTAATGAAGCATTACTTTTTCGACTCAAAGCATCAGCAACTTTATTTGCTTTTCCCAGATGGTAATGAATTGTACAATCATAATCCTTGATTAATTCTAGCCATCTCCTCTGTCTCATGTTCAATTCTTTCTGAGTGAATATATACTTTAAAATTTTTTGATCGGTATATATTTCACATTTTACTCCATACAAATGATGCCTCCAAATTTTTAAAGCAAAAACAACAGCAGATAATTCTAAATCATGTGTAGGGTAATTTACCTCATGAGTTTTTAACTGACGTGAAGCATAAGCAATTACCTGATAATTCTGTATTAGGACACAACCAATTCCTTTTAATGAAGCGTCACTGTATATAACAAACTCACCATTCCTGGAAGGTAGTGCCAAAACTGGAGCATTCACCAATCATCTTTTCAATTCCTGAAAACAATCATCACATTCTTTTGTCCAGATAAACTTAACACCCTTCTGAGTTAGCTTAGTCATTGGACTAGATAACCATGAAAAATTTCTAACAAACCTTCGGTAATAGCCTGCCAAACCAAGGAAACTACGAATCTCTGTTACATTTTTGGGTCTTGGCCATTCTCCAACAACCTTTGTTTTTGCAGGATCAACGGTTATCCCATCTTTAGAAACAATGTGACCAAGGAATGAAATTTGTTGCAACCAAAACTCACACTTGCTGAATTTTCCATAAAGTTTGTTTTCTTTTAAGGTTTACAAGATATCCCTTTAATGTCTTTCATGCTCCTCTTTACTTTTAGAAAACACCAAAATATCATCAATGAAAACCACCACAAACTTATCCAAGAACTCATGGAAAATTCTATTCATTAAGTCCATGAATAAAGCAGGTGAATTGGTTAGCACAAAAGGCATTACTAAAAATTCATAATGGCCATATCTTGTACGAAACGCAGTCTTCGGAACATCTGCTTCCTTTACCGTCAGCTGATGGTACCCCGATCTCAGGTCAATCTTTGAAAAATACTGAGCTCCCTGGAGCTGATCAAACAAATCATCGATATGAGGCAAAGGATATTTGTTCGTTACAGTGATGTTATTCAAGGATCTATAATCAATGAAAAGTCTCATAGAACCATCTTTCTTTTTAACAAATAAAACAGGACCACCCCATGGTGACGTGCTAGGTCGAATGAAACCTTTCTCTAATAAATCTTGCAATTTCTCCTTCAACTCTAAAAGTTCAATTTGAGCCATTCGATAAGGGGGTTTTGAAATTGGCCTAGCATCAAGAACTAAGTCAACAGTAAACTCAACTTCCCGATCTGGTATTATTCCAGGAAACTCATCAGAAAAAACATCAGGATACTCATTTACCACTGACACATCATTAATCTGAACAGTTCCTTTATTTTCAACGATGTGTGCAAGGTAACATTCATTTCCATCTTTTACAAGTTTCTCAGCCTCTTGATATGTTATCAACAGTAAGGGTTCATTTTTGTACACAAACTGAAAGTCTTTCTGAAAAGAAACTTATTTAGCTCTACAGTCAATCTTAGCATGGTAAATAGATAGCCAATCCATACCCAGGATAACATCAGACTCTACTAGAGGTAGAACAATAAGGTTTGCAAGTAGGTTCTTTCCACATATAAGGATAGGAAGATTCCTATAAATTTTTTTTGCTTCAACATTTCCCCCAGGTGTTTTTACCAAATGTTCAGGAGTAATTTCTTGAGATGGTATTCCCATTTTACTAGAAAAGGTTTCAGAGATGAAAGAATGTGTGGACCCCGAATCAAACAACACACTGGCATAATCTGAAAAAAAAAACAAAGTACCTGATACAACTTCATTTGATGTCCCGACATCTGCTGAATTAGTTGCAAAGGATTTCACCACCCCTTTCTGCTTGTAGTCTAACTGCTTCCCATCACTCAAGCTCTTTTTCGAACACTCGTTTGCATAGTGACCCATCTCATTGCACTTAAAACATTTCACTAACTGTAAATCAAATTTGGTCTTACCTTCACCTTGATCTTTTTCAGTGAAATCACGAGCCTTATGTCCCATCTTTCCACATCGGTAGCACTTTCTAGAATTCAGAAGGCATTCCCCAGCATTCCTTTATCCACATTTATCACAAATTGGAAACTTAGATTTATTACCATCAAAATTTTTTGAAGAATTCTTCCCTTTCTCCTGCCACCTCGGTCTCTTCTTCTGCTGGTTGTTATAGAACACTTGGTCATCGGCAAACTCCATTTCCACCTTCTCAGCCCATCAAACAAGCTTTTCATAACTTTTAAACTCACGAGAAGCTAATGCCCTTCGATATTTAGGCTTTAATCCTGAGTAAAAATGATTGATTTTAATATCAAGGTCTCTGATAAAATTTGGAGCATACCTTGCCAATGGAGTGAACCTTTCTTCATAGATAGCCACTGAGTATTCCTCTTGCCTCAATTCGAAGAATTTTTTTTCCATCCTAAGTCAAACAGCCTTAGGAAAATACTTTTCAAGAAACATACCTTTGAATTCATCCCAGTCGAGAGCATCAATCTCATCAGCGTCCCTGATATTATTAACCATCGACCACCACTGATCTGCTTCACCATCCAAACGGTAAATAGCAAGACTAACCTTTTGATTGTCTGAACACCCCATGACATCGAAAATCTTCTCCAGTGCTTTAATCCACCCTTTAGCTAGCACAGGGTTAGATGATCCTCTGAATGATGGGGGATGTTGCCTCATGAAATGTTCCACCACTGACATGTTCCTCTTCGGTTGATCTGGATGATCTCGTGCATGGATACCACCACCATTTATCGCTTGAGTCAACTGCGCCATTACTACAAAAAACTGTTCAGTTCCAATTCCGACCATCTCAGGATGCTGATTCAGAAGGTTATTTCCTTCTGCATGCCTTCCTAGCACTGCTTCCCTGTTTCCTCTGCGAAAAACCATTCTGAACAAACATGTCTTAGATGAAGCAATATGGTAATCTTCAAATACAATATCACATCAATTTGACCATTAAAAAAAATATTTTTCGATAATCATTTAATAGAATTATAACTCCTAAAGTTATCTAAACCGACCTCAGATACCAACTATTAGGCCCCGACCTTAAACCTTACTTAATCTTGAGTTATTACAAGATTACACATTGAGGATCTTTTCGGGTTTAGAGTTTTAGAGAATTCAATCATAAAACTTGCATTACATTCCACATATAAACAAAGTGGATACATAAAGATAGTATTCTTCTTTCCCATCAATGGAAACATATTTAAAATAAAACATGGATTCTTTCTTGACACTTCCTTGACACTATCATCATATCATGCACCTTTCCCTTGACCTGTGAAAAACATTTCCAAAAAACTTGGGATGAGCATAAAAAGCTCAGTAAGTGATATAAAAATATGGAAAGGAAACATGGGTACATATATACATAAGAATGAAATCATACTTTACCCATAAAACATAAGAACTTTAACATACCTCATCAAATCATGAATAAATCATAGAAATCATAAGACATAAAGGTAACTTGAGGCATTCATAACATTCTTACGTAGGGAGTAACCCTCTTGGTTACGTTTGGAATACCCATCACAGTATATTCCCTAAATCTCTTCGGAGAAACCTTAACGTTTCACTCCTTCGCGTTACCCAATGCATTGGAGAGCTATATCGGGCTCACCCTCCCTTAGTTTGTCATGGAACCACCCGTCTTCATAGTAATGCCCAAGAACCTCAACATAATCATATCACATAAAACATGCATAAAGGAATCATAACATTTCCACCTTTCATTCACAGGATATCAATACAACACATTGATATAAAAACATTATGAAAACCATTTTTAATACCAAAACAAAATAAATGTAAAACATTGTATTTATTTTTCATTTAAAAAGGTATGGCTTGTAGAGGAAGCCGAAACTCAAATAATGGTCACGGCAGTGGAGAAGTTGTTGTCGCCGCATACGTATGACAAAAACATTCCCTTTTGTCATTTAGTAAACGCTTCTTATAAATATATTCCTTTCAAATAAACGTAAAAGTCAAAGGGGTTTATACACCATATAAAATAAGGTTGTGTATAAAACAAAATATGCCTCAATGAAAGGAGATTGAGACGAAGTCCCATACCTCGAGTCCGACTTGACTCGATCGTTCTTTAATGTCCTGAACAATAAACTTGAGTTAATTTCTACTTTCTTAAGAACCTTTTTCAAGTTCATCAATCCTTTTATATCACTTATTTCCTTGTCATGAACACTATGTAATTATTTAAGTTAATAACGGTCGTTTTAACGATCATTGGTACTTGAGTAAAAAATAAACCCTTTATAATTACAAGTTGTTCATGTATCCATTATATCCAGAATTATAATAATGATGTATATATCATATATATCCATTATATACATGCATTTATAATATTACATAATCATTTAGAGGTAAGAAATGAAATGCAGTGTTCATGGAGACGGTAAGCCGTACGTACGCATGAACGCTACTTTCATTTCTATTTTATATTTTATAGAATGGAATCATAATGATATAATTGTATATTATAATTCCTGTATAATATAATATATAATATCATAGTTCCATCCTTTATACGTCCCACATATGGTATTTAACGAATCAAATCACTTTGAGGGGGCAGTAGTCCGCACTTCCTTAAATGAAGATATCGTGTTTACCCATAATGGAAACCATAAAGGTATACCCAAAATTAAAAATACATAAGATTAAGTAAAACATAAACATATTATATATCATATATAAATATAGTGACATATTAATGTCCACCTTTGAAGGTGTTAAAAGAATGTTGAACAATCTTCGTTTCGGGAGGCATAAATTCACCATCCACGGAAACAGTATGTTCTTTAACCATTAGATGTAGGTGTGTGTAGGTGTACCTCAAATCCTTCTTATAAAAAAAATCCTAGTATATTGAAGATATTGTAGTTGTTACAAAATAAATGAATAAAAATAGTTTAGGGGGTTGGAGAAGAAAAATAAAACAAACGGACTCAAGTGAAGACATTACCTTAAAATCGGGTAACTCCCTTTGGTTTGAGCTCAAAGGCTTCCTTGGGAAGACTTCTGCCCAAAGTGAGTCTTCAAGGGGTAATATAGGGATGTGGAGAGACCAAATGGGCTGGGGTTGGCCGAGACAAAGGCTTTTGGGAGTGTGGGTAAGGAAGTAGAGGTGGGGGCCTTTTATTAGAGGAGAGGAGGGGAACTCTTGGAAAGTAAAGAAATGTTATTTTATTTGAAAATGATTTTCGGATTAAAAAGGTCCCACATTGAAATAATTCGAGGGTAAGGTGATAAGGGTTCGAAATACACCCATAAAATAGGTTTTGGACATGTTTAGGTCATAGATTTTACATTATCATTTCATTTTATTTAAATCCTTTATTAATGAGGTAATTGCTGCATCATCATGATGTCATAAATAAGTTAATTTATTTAAAGTATAAAAATTATAAAAAAAATACTATGATGTAGGAAATCTTTCTAGCTTCCCAATTACTATTTATAATAAACAATCTGACTTGTATAACCCCATGTAAAAATTGTTTTAGTAAAACATTTCATGTTTGTGTTATTTTTACTTTAACATTAAATAAAAAGTTATTTATGTCATTTCCCAACCAAAGTGGCTCCATGGGGTCCCCAAGATGACCCATGGCTTTTCATGGTCGGCCATGACACATCCAATAAGGGTAGGACATGTGTCAAGCTCATCTCATATTATTAAAATATTATTTTTACCTTAAACTACACTAATTACCTCTAATCGCGATTAAGAACTTAAAAGTTACTATTCACCAAAAAAGTATTTTAATCTCATTGAACCATATTTTACTTCTTAATGACAACCATTTATGTCAGATTTTTGAAAATCAAATCACGAAAGTGACAAAGTTTCATTTAAACGAAAAATTGAGTTTCTTTAACTACCACTTAGTGGTTTCACTATTCATCAAAAATTGAAGTTTTTCAGAAAAATACCAAAACATCACCCTAAGCTATATTTGATATTCTGAATTAAAAAATGATGTCTATTTTAAAAAATTCAAATCATATAAGTCACATTAATTAATTTAATAATTAATTCCCGCTGTCATGACAAATGGCCAGTTTTTATGAAACAATAAGTATCAAAAGATTGATACCAGTTTAAGTCCAATTTCAAATAGAAATTTATTCCAATGAACACCATTGGATTAAATGGTAAAAATATATTCTAATTTCAATTAAAAACCAATTCAAAAGATAATCTATCCATATAATTAAATTAAATGAAAAAGCAGTTTTGATGTAGAATGCATTATTTTTCACTATTCATTAAAAAATGAACATTGTCAGAAAAATACCAAAAATTTATCCAATGTAAATTTCAATGTACCAATAATAATGAATATGTTTATTTTGAAAAATATAGATTATAAAATTGTCAAAAGTTTGATTTAAAAAGGGTTTGACATCAAAAGGCAGTAAAACAATCCTTTAAGAATATTAGTGTATTTCATGCATAAGATTGAATTTATTTTCATTTTAAGCCTCTAAAACACTATATAATTCATTAATAGACATAGATAAAAATATCTATTATTCATTACTTACTTGGGATGTTACATTTCATTAAAGCCACTCACCTTAATTATAAAAGGGAACCTCCTACCCCAATTGTTCACATAATTTTTAACCTTCATTAATGGCCATCCACTTATCATTTCCATTATAAAAGTCCCTACTCACATTCTTGTGGTTCTAGTATTCCCCAAATAATAAACCTAGTGCTTTATGAGGTGATTTATAGGGATATCATCGAAGAAGATGTAATATCCTCAATCAATTCATTCAAAAATCCTTCTTCTTATACATCATATTATTTAAATTTTTCCATTATAATGTAATAAATAAAATATCAATTTTATACTAAGATTCAATTATGATTATGGAAGAACCATATTTCACCTCCAATCTATACTATGTAGAATAAAATCACCACATGTGTGTATGCACAACTTGTGGTCTCCATGCTGGTGTGTAATATGTTTTTCGCCCCAACATTACATTGATGGGTATAATGATGGAAATAACAACTATATACACTTATTATAACATGATATGGATTTGAGAGAAAAATATATATGATCCTATTACATTACATTTCACAATTATTGGAATGATATCATCACCCATTAGTATGTACGACTTACCCTTTCTACAATTCGATGTGATTCATTATACAAGATATCAAATAAAAAATTATTAAATAAATATATATAATGAATAAATATGAGATTTATTATGTTAATATATTTTTATAATTATATAAATATGACCAAGGAAGGATAAAAAAACATCTTCCACAAAATATTCATAAGAAAATGAAGTAGTTAATGTCTGAATAACAAGTAATAATGAAGTCATATTAACAAAATGATGATAAAATTATCATTTATCAACTCATAAAAGTTACAATATGTCAATCCATCCCTCATGAAAAAAAATTATTATAATATGTCAATTAAATTGTATAAATTGTTTTAATGAAGTTTCATATACATACAAAGAATATTATACCTAATGTTAGGGATAATTTTTCAATATCATTATTATCCGAGATTGTTTATATATAAGTATATATTGGCGTATATTTATCATCCATTTCAATGTTTCCAAAATAAGTATTCCAAAATATTCTTTATATACTTATATAATTTTTTATATTTATTTTTATTTATTGGTGAATTTTTATTAAAACGTATGAATAGAATTTGTTTCCGTTTTTTTAATTACTTTTTGACATTCTGAAAAAATAATGAGAAAAAAGTTTTCTATTAACATATACGGCACGAAAAAAAATTTATGTTTTCATGACACATTAGTTAAATGAATATTACTTCAAAATATTTCATGTATAATTTCTAATAATTTCATTTCTTTTAAATTTGTGGCTCATTTTGAGAAAATCAAAATGTTTTTTAAGAAAAAATGATAATTTCTGCAATAATTAATTTCAAATATTCTATCAAAATTATTTTCTATATAAGATAGAATTATTTGATGAGGATAAGTTTTTTGTATATTATACCTACTATTCCTATGGGTTTAGTGTGTTTATAAATGAATTATATTTATTAAATCAATGTGTTTTACATAGAATATGTTATGGTGGAATGATGTTTAAGGAAAATGATTTTATTTCTTATGTTATGATGAATGATTTATATTTTTTTGGAACATGTAAGAATTATATCATTATGAGATCGGTGGGACCTATATTACCATTCAATTCAATGGGTAAAGATTTATATATCTTGTGATAAAGAGTTCATGGATGAAAAATGATCTCATTTTAGTAATATATGGATAGAACCGGGTGTGATAACGGTTTATTAAGGAACATTGTTCACTAGGATATTTTCTCAATGATAATTGACTTATATGAAATTATATTATATACATATGTGAATTCCATAATATTTCAAATATTATGTATTTACTTTTGGGATTATGTTAATTGATTCTTATAAACAATTTGATCGATCCCATGACATGATATCATAATATTTCATATACAGGAAAAGTTTTCAAATGTTATGTTCTTATTCCTTATGATTATAATATTATTGAAATCTACTTTGTTTACCATTACTGAGAATCTAAGCACACACTTTCTCTAGATTATTTTCCCACTATCATGAAGAATGGTATTATGTATGATATGTCAATTAGGGGTCTATTTATGAATAAATAATTGTGAGACAATATAGTTGCCTTATGAACTTGTAGTTAATGATTCGTAGTTTCTAAGGAAACAAAACTTATATGGACTTAACATGGGTTTTTATATATTTTTAATGATTATTCATAAATTTAGATTTAATATATATGTATGAAATGTATGTTTTTCTATAGATGGTATCAGAGCGAATTAATAGTTAACCATTCAATTCTATGATGAGAAAGACTTAGTAGGAACCCTGAAGATATGTCGAAGTATAGGGCACAATCCAACAACATTATAAATGATCATGAATAATGTACGATAAAACCTAAAGTATATGAAATTGAAATTTTATTATTGATTATATGGGTTTCCCATTATGATTAGTGTTTATCTCAATATACATCTTGGTTTTGGTCAATGGATGGAACCTGATGAAACCATGTTAATACAGATTGTGTGGGGAATTGAAATTATTTTCCTCCTGGTAAAAAAATGTTATGGGATATGGAATGAAAAATTTTATATCTATGCTCACAAAAATTTCTTGAGAAATTAATCGTGTAAGGTTTCAAAATGAGAATTGGAGTGAATAATATTATGTTGAGTCCTTCATGAGGCAGTTTCCACCTTCGTTCAGTGGGTCTTCTGATCCACTAGGGGTTGAACAATAAATTAGTATCACTGAAAATATGTGTTTAGTTCTCCAATGTTATGATCATGATAACATCATCTTAGAAGTCATTCATTTTGAATATGAATCTCATCAATTATTTATCCTTATCAAGAATATGAGGCAAAGATTTGAAATCAAATCCCTGGATTGGGATGAGTTCATGTACTTATTTTTGAATAATTACATCTCTTGTATTCTTCGAACAATGATGGAGAAGGAGTAATTCAATCTTAAGAAAATGTACGATGAATCTGTTGGTACCTACAACAAATCATTTACAAGTCATGTAAAATATGAATTTGGAATTATTTTCCAACATGAGTGTAAAATTGATTAGTTATTAAATTGATTAAAAAACAACTCTGAAGGGAATTTTCCATATGGGACATCAATAGATATTATGAAATCATTACATGTGCTCTAAATGTTTTGATTGATATTGGAGTAACCCATTAGTCCAAAGGTTTTGATAAGAAAATATAAATGGAATTCAAGGGAAAATCTAAATACCAAACTAAAAAAGTAGATTATTTTTTCATCATGATCAATGTGTATAAATAAACATGGAGGACATTTTCATTAAAGTAATAAAAAAAATTATGTGTGGGAGAAAAGATCAATAGGAAGTTGAATGCCGATGAGATGGGGAAAATATGTTTAATCCTGAAAATAGGGAAATGATACGTAGAATTCACCTACTATAATTAAATGCTACATGTGCTAGAAAATGGTGAAATTATACCACCCAATTCCCTAATCCATGGGTTATCTATGATGATCAAAATCCATAAACTCTTAAATCCATAGACAAAGGAATGTCACAAGTGATTTCTATCAGCGATATAGATTATGATAATGATGTGGGGAAAGGTACACATACCATCCACCCATATTGTAGAAAATGTTTTATTTGATTCTGGATCCACTGATTCATTGATTTTTTTTAAAAATTCTATGAGTATATCCATATTAACAAAATAATTTGTTGTTGAGTTAGTTGCAACACTTTATAATGGATCAAAGGTCACATAAAAAGTTAATCATTCTTCCCCATTTTATGTTTTTGGGAAAGTGCTTCCTACAAATCTTGTGATACTTCCTTTAGTAGAATTTTATGTGATTCATGGCTTGGATTGTAATTCTCAAAATTGATTTCAAATAAATTATAAGTAAAGGCAATTCACATTTAATATTTCAAATCAATATATGATCGTCTATCAATGTAAGGATGAGTATGACGTTCAAGTGTAAATTTATTCATTATGTTGGGAATCGATTCCTATAAATTTTGGTTATAAACCTAAAATGGATGGGGAAAAACCAACCATTAATAATGAAACTATTGTAAAAATATTTGATGATGTCCTTCTGGATGAATTCCAAGGCCTTATACAGAGTTGTGAAGTTGAGTATTCAATATATATCATAGCAATAGTTAAGAATATTTTAAACCCCACATATTAAATGGACCTAGTAGAGTTGTAAGAATTGAAGATGAAACTACAATATATTTTTTTCAAGTGATTCACATGACCTAGTGCTTCACCTAGGGGTGCACCTATTCTATTTGTATTAATAAAGATAGATCAGTGAGACATTTCCTCGATTATAGAGAACGTAACAAGTTTACTATCAAGAAGAAATATCATCTTCCCCACATTGATGACTTATTCGACCAACTATGTGGATTTCAAAACACTTCCAAGTTTATCCTTCATTTAGTATTCTATTAACTAATGGTTATGAATGAAGATATTCCCAAATTGACATTATGTATAAGTCCAGGACACAATGAATTTATAGTGTTGCCTTTTGGTCTTACTATTGTCCCCACAATCATCAGGCATATAATAAATAGTGTCTTTAGAGACTATATTGTTCAGTTTTTATTATTTTTATAGACGATATAGTTTTATTTTGTAGAGAAAGTAAGAACATTTAGATCACTTTATTATTGTATTTAAGATCCAAGAAAGTATAATAAATATTAAAAATTTACCATGATTGATTTTTGGAAATAAAAAGTTTCATTTTTGGGTATTATAATCTGATGAGAGGGGGTATCAATGGAATCAGTGGAAATAAAAGTCATTATATGTTGTCCAAGACTGACAATAGTAACTTAGATCTAATTTTTCATTAGGTTGGAAATATATTTTCTATATTTTTAACGACTTTTCATGACTATCTAATCCACTCACCATGTTGAATCATAAAGGATTTGTGGTCATATGGATGAAGTAATGTGAAGAGAATTTATTAGGGATAAAAATAAGGTTAGACAGTGAACATGTGGTCTTGTTAACTTGTAGTGTATAAAGGAATGCTATCTACATTGATGCATCCAATAAGGGGTTGTTTTGTGTTCTCATAAAAATGATATGTTTATAGCTTCTGTCTCACGTTAATTGAAAATCCTTTAGAAAAATTACCAAACTCATGATTTGGAGTGAGCCTAGTAAAATTTTCATTAAAGATATAGTTTATTATTTTTATTGTGAAAAGTGAGGTAAATATATAAACTTATCATAAATGATTAAGTTATATTTCCTCAATAAAAGTGTTTAATATGAGGAAAAGAATTACATTGGAGTTTATTAAATATTACAACATCAATATACACTACAACCCTTGTATAGTGAACATTGTTGAGTATTCATTCAGTCAATTGGATCATGTTGTACTATCAATGATGTGGAAACAAAAGATCTAATATGTAACACCTCAAGCTTCCATGATACATTTCCTTTTGAATAAAGCAATAGCTTGCATTGTACGCAACTTCGAGACTCTTACACAACGCGACCAATCAATGTAGCCGTTATGAATAGTAATACCCAATTTTTGAAATTTAATAAATTTTATCACTCAAAATGGAATTCATTTTTAGATTCAGAATATCGAAATTAGGCTAGGGTAAAATTTTGGTACTTTTCGGATAACTTTTATATTTTGATGAATAGTGAAAATTACTAAATTTTTATTAAAAACAACTTTTTTAATCAAAATAATTATTAGTGATAAAATATTAATTTGAGTTTTTTTAAAGTATATTTAGAATATATTTTTACCATTTAATAAAATTTTGGTCGTTGAACATAATTTTACAATTAATCCAGACATAAACAAGTGTCAATCTTTTGATATTTATTATTTCTTAAAAACACGCTTTTTGTTTTGATAGCGGGAATTTATTTTAAATTAATTTCTGCCACTTCTGCATTTTAAAGTTGGATAAATGGACTCCATATTTGGAATCATGATTTCCAAATTGTGTAAATAGTTAACTTTTATTTTTATACATTCTGAATAATTACTTCGGTAAATATTTTATTTACCATGGTTAAAGGGTAAATCTGGTAAATAAGGGTAAAAATAATATTATATTAATAATAAATTACCCTAAAATGTGTCTTAACCCTATTGGTTGATACATGTCCGACAATGGGAATATTTGGGTCAATGTTTGGACCGCATGGATCCACTTGTATGTGATAATGACACTTTATATTAATTAAGTTAAAGTAAATAAAAAATTTCATTAGCATATATATTTTAGAAAAACAATTTTTAAATAAGGTTATATATATTATATTTTCGACTAAAAATATTCATTAGTAAGATAAAACGATTTCTTACATAATTTTATTTTTTTATAATTTTTATACATTGAAAAAGTGAAAATATATATGACACAATAATGATGAAATATTTTCATTATTAATAAAAGAATCAAATAATTGGTATTATAAATGTTAACATAAATATAATTTGAACTTTTTGATGACATAAAAAAATTTATTGGTTAATATGACTTGTTAGGATTGCTTAAATGAATTTCATTCTAATTAATAATGTTGATAATACTTTAACGATAATAAATTATTAAAAAATTTCAAAATTGACATAAAAGAGTTTTTTAAACAAATACTATATTATTAATTGATATTATATTCCTAAAAATCTATGGTTCGGCCAAAGGACTTATAAAATTATAGGTGTATCAATAATGGACCACATGGGGGTCTCTTAGATGTATATAGTAAGTTTATTAACTATATATTATAAAAACACAAAGTGACATGGTAAAAATACAAAGTGACATGGTAAGTGTTAAACTAATTAACCAAGAGTTAAAACTAAAAGATAAGGTTAATATAATGAACCAAACCTATCTAAAATCTATTGGTTGAAAGGATTTCGACCAATCCCCACATTATACTTTGAATAATCAACTTTGGAGCCATTAGAAACTAAATATGAATTTATTATAAATTAATACATTAAGTTTTTCCTAAAGAGCCCCTCCTCCCCCCTATAAAAGGACACCACTTCTAACAAATTCTTCACACATTAAAAGCCTTTTGGATTGGCCAACCCCTACCCAAATACTCTCTCAACTTCCTTAAATTCAATCTAGTGTCCTTAGTTTGATCTAAAAGCCATCCTAATAATCCCTTTTGATCAAATGAAAAGGAAGAACCCGAAAAAGAGGTAATGTTTTCACCACCCTTTTTCAAGTTCATTTCTTCTTCAACTTCTTCTTTCTTTGTTATTAGATTTCTAAAATAATAACTCCAGTATCTTATATATATTGTGATATTATTATAAATATGGTACATCCATATTCAGTATTCTATCTATCCTTTTAATGACATGTCACCATACGTGCGCATGTACGGATTACCGTCTCCACGTCGTGGTGTAATTTTTATTAAAAATATTATTATTTGGATGGGTATAATAATGATGTGTAATTAATTTAAATATTAAATATAACACGATAATTATTCTGCATATATGATATACCATCCAATTATATATTATATTAACATCAAAAGAATGATATTGTCGCTCGTGCGTGCATACGGACTACCGTCTCCGCGAACGCGATGAGATTCATTATCCATCGTATCCATTCAATTATAATTCTCATTTGATGATTAAAAATAATGTTTAAGGGCTTGATATCATTCTGGATATGAATAATATAAAAACCTATCCATAACAAACTTGTCTTATATAACATAACATATAAAAGAAAACTAGTAAGTTAACACGCGAAACGACGATAATACAAATATATTATTAACAAAGCTGTGTTAAAAGATCATATATGATATCATATTAATGTATATGATTATTTTATAACTTAATAACAATTATTTCACCATTATATAGAAGGTTAACCTTCCCTCATCCAAGGAAAAGTACAAGGTAAGGGGTTTTCATCTCACTCCTTATTACCGTGAGATTCGTGCCATATTGCCACTATTACCTTATGTGTGGTGTATGTACTGCCCGTAATTGTATTCTTTGTGTAATACAATTTAATTTATGTGTACTAACATTTTCATTGTATTACACCTCTTTCATGGGTTGTATGTTTTGTAAGTTACCAAATTGGTAAGTGTTTATTTCACAATCTCTTCATTATCCGAGGTTGTTTATACGTAATTATCTATTGGAACCTCTTTATCATCCACGTCCATGTTTCTTAAAAATGTATTTCAAAACATTATTACTATTTTACAGAATATGGTTTAAAGACATTTATACCCTTGTTTTACATTTTATAAGAAGTTTATAATGGTATCTTTACGTCATTTTCCAAACAAGGATCTTTTTAAACTTTTCGACAGAATTAAGGTAAAAATTTCTTTTTAACTTATACGGTGGGTGCAGCTATTTTCTGCTGTTATAAAATCTTTGAAGATTCCATTACAATCATATCATAATATTTTCAATTTAAATGTTTTATTTTATAATTATGTGACTTTTAAATGATTTAAAAAAGTGATATTTCTCTCAAATAGTTTTGATTTTATCTATGTCAAAATCTTTCGATAAATTTTACACTTGTTTGAAGTTGATTTATTATGATACAAATATTCCATATTGTATTTAAGGTTTTGTGATATATAAGACTATGGATGAGTTATTTTTATGCCATTAATTGTTTATGATTAATGTTTTGGCATTTCGTATGCTAGTTTTAATACGAATGTTTACGTTATATTTCATCCCCTTCTTAAGATGAATGTGTTGGACTTGTATGTTCTAGGATGGGGACCGGTAAAATTAAGCCCTCTGGGTTGGGGTCCGGTTACAGCAGAGCCCCCGGATTGGTGTCCGGTTATTAGAGGCACTCTGGGTTGGAGTTCGGTTATTAGAGGCACTCCGGGTTGGTGTCCTGTTACAAAGGCACTCCGGGTTGGTGTCCGGTTACAGAGGCTCTATGGGTTGTGTCCCGGTTGCAGTTATCCCTTAGGTCTTGGCATGAGGCCTTGACACAGAAATTAAAGTTCGGAATTATGCATTCCATCATTATGAAATTGGTTTTTGATATTGCATGTGATTATTCGATTAGTAGAATATCCATGTGAATAAGTAAATGGCATTATTTCATTTTATTTCTGCCATATTATGCTGAAGTTCAAGTTTAAAAGGATTTTGTTAGTTATACATTGCCTTAAATGTTTATGCTCAGTTATGAGAGTTTCCTCTATATTGTTATCCTTACTGAGAATCTGAACTCACCCCTTTCAATGTTTTATTTTTCCCAGGATGTGAAGAAGTAATTTATGAACGACCTGTAGGGATAGTATGAGGGGATATGAAGACAAGATGTTGTTTTAGTTTTTTTTACTTTATGAAGTAATGTAAGACTTATGAATATATCTAGTGTTTCCTTGATTACTAAACTAATCTGTCTTTCAAGACTTGATCTTTTGTGATCATGCCAATGTTATATAATAATGCACCGACTCTAGGTAACTGGGGTTGGGATGTTACAGTTGGTATCAGAGGATGTTTAGTACAAATGTTGGAAGCTAGATTTAGAAAAACTATGATTAAATCACATAGACCTAAGATGAACTTTGAGGATTAGTATATAATAACGTTTGAGGATTAGTATATAATTACGTTCTAGAATTTTGGTATTGTATAGATTTTGTGAGTTTTCTGAGAAATACATCCCTGTCGGGATACGAGCAGGTAAAGGTGGCTCTGACACAGATGTACCTAGGGGTTAAACCCGAAAAGACCGCTTTGTGCTAGACTCGAACGGGAACTGGTGCACGACAACGGGCCTCGCCGCACTCTTGGTTACGACACTCCCGGGGGATACGGTTAGGATAATTCCAATTTTCTTTACAAATCATTATGAAGGGTTTATGAGTATATACATTGTCATAGAAAACATTTTTTTATGATTATAGATTATATCCATAAATAGTTCAATTGTTTAAGTGTTTTACAAGTATGGAATTAAGTATTTTGATTCATAAACTGATCTAGTCTATGCCATAGTTTATAAATGGCTCCTAGTTGAAGGTATGGAAACCGTATTATACACGCAATATAAATAGGGATTTCCCTCCTGCTCAAGATAATTATAGTGGAGCTGGTGATGCAACTGGTGCTGATCAGCTAATCACCATACTAGGACAACTCACTCAGGTTATGAATAATAACATTACCCGTATGGAGCACCCTGATTCGCAGCGTGGAGGATCAATGTTAGATTGCTTCATGAGGCAACAACCTCCAACATTAAATGGAAGTTAAAATCCCTTAGTAGGTGAGAAATGGATAAATTCCTTAGATAAAATATTCCATGCCTTGGGGAGTAGTGAAAGGGAAAAAGTTATCATGGCAGTTTACAGCCTCACTAGAGATGCTGACCAATGGTGGTCATTAATTCAAAACACAAAGGAATATGACGAAGTATCAAATATTGAATGTATAGAGTTCAAAGATAATTTCTTAGAAAAATACTTTCCTCATGACCATTGAGAAGATATGGAAAGTAAATTTCTAAGTCTGAGAAAAAAGGATGATGAGAATGTCGCAAAGTATGAGTCTAACATTACATGGTTAGAAAGGTATGATGGAGATTATATATGTAAAAAAAGAAGTAATATTGATCATTTCTTTGATGGGTTAAAACCATTTCTTCGTCGAGCATTGATCTCACAATCCTTCTCGTCATACGAAGACATTGACTCATGTGCTATTAAGATAGAAAAGGAATTCTCTAAATTTTATTACAATAAACTAAAGCAAGATAAGAAGATAACGATGGAGCAAGAGACAGATAAAGGGAAAAAGGGAGTGAAGGATTTTCCATTATGTGAAAATTGTGGGGAGAAACACCCCGGTACTTGCCTAAAAGAAATGGGTGTTTGTTACAAATATGGAGAAAAATGTCACCAGACTCGTGATTGCAAGGGAAAGAAGAAGGATGTCAATGTTGAATTCTACAATTGTATAGAAATAGAGCATTATGCAAATGAGTGTCCTAAGCATCCGGGAAACTTACCTTAGAAAAGTCCGAGGGATCAAGGCCATGCTTATGTTGTTACTACAGTTGGAGAAGAATGATTAATGTGTTTGTATTTTTGGACTCAAGGATCATATTCTGGTTATGAGAATATCATGATATATATAACGATTGTACTACAGTACTTTTTGTTTTCATTAAGGTTTTAATATGACTAAGGTAATCATGTTTTTATTATGTGACAATAAGGGAAACTTTACTCTGTTAGGTGAATCTGATGTTGCGATTGATTTTTGAATTTAGATACCTTTTACAGAGAGTCTGGACAGAGGTAATTTGGGTAACTATAATGTTTTAGAATGGATTAAGTTGAACTTTTGATAGTATTGTTCAAGGTAAAAACATTTCTTATGATAATTTTTGGAATATTATGACACTATAGTTTTAGGAAATGAACAACCTGCAGGTCGGGCGATAACCCATCACGTCGGACAAAGCTGCAGGAATCGAACTGACAACCATAGTGCGACAAGCCTTTATTACCTACTAATAGCCTACAGGAAGTCCCTGGTTATTACGAATTATTTTTCATTATAATGGTATGTGTTAATGATTGGAACCTTATACTATTAGGGTAAATATAATATTTTTTTATTTCTATTATCTTTTGGAGTGAAAGTTGAGTTTGTGGTAGAAATTAATTGAAGGATGAAAACTCTACTTGTCAAGAGGTTTATATATATACATCTTATTATA
The DNA here is from genome assembly GCA_963277665.1 of Viscum album. Taxonomy (NCBI): domain Eukaryota; kingdom Viridiplantae; phylum Streptophyta; class Magnoliopsida; order Santalales; family Viscaceae; genus Viscum; species Viscum album. The sequence goes on along the minus strand of OY728126.1, from coordinate 1,044,628,841 downwards.
TGCATAAATTAATTCTTTAGGGAAGGTATATTAATACCAAAAATGTTTTATCCTAATACCTTTTGTTTTTTTGAACTGATGATATTTTAAATCATCAAAGATTGATGGCTTTGAGACCCTCAATTCGACACTTGGTTGTGATTGATGACCTCAATCACTCCCTATAAATATTTATGTTTTCCCTCTAATTACGTGTCTATAATTTCCACCAATGTTCTTCTATTCAAAACCCTAATTTGGTGGTGACATTCTCATTTCCCTTTCCCTCTTATTAAAACTAAATTTTATTAACCCTATTTCCGATATGGGTTTTCCACAAAGGTATTTTCTATTTTCAACCTTTTATTTTCAAAGAACAATTTCAAATTGTGAGGACGGAATTATTCGTAGGGGATAATGTAACACCCCAATCTTCCAGGGTAAGTTTCCTTTTCAATAAAAAAATAGCTTGCATTGTACACAACTTCGAGACTCTAACACACCACGACCAATCAAAGTAGCAGTTATGAATAGTAATACCCACTTTTGGAAATATAATAAATTTTATCTCTAAAAATGGACTTCATATTTAGATTTGGAATATAGAAATTATCCTAGGGTAAAATTTTGGTAATTTTCGGATAACTTTTATATTTTGATGAATAGTGAAAATTATTAAATTTTAATTAAAAACATCTTTTTTAGTCAAAATAATTAATAGTGATAAATTATGAATTTGAGTGGTTTTAAAGTATATTTATAATATATTTTTACCATTTAATACAATGTTGGTCATTGTACATAATTATACAATTAAACCGGACATAAAAAAGTGTTAATCTTTTGATAGTTATTATTTATTAAAAACACGATTTTTGTTTTGACAACGAGAATTTATTTAAAATTAATTTCTTCCACTTCTGTGTTTTGAATTTTATAAAATGGACTCCATATTTGGAATCAGGATGTCAAAATTGTTTAAATAGGTAACTTTTATTTTTATACATTTTGAATAATTTCTTCGGTAAATATTTTATTTACCATGGTTAAATGGTAAATCCGGTAAATAAGGGTAAAAAATATTATTATAATAATAATAAATTACCCTAAAACATGTCTTAACCATATTGGTTGATACTTGTCCGACCATGGGAATCTTTGGGTTGATTTTGGGACCTCATGGATCCACTTTTATGTGATAATGACACTTTATATAAATTAAGTTAAAGTAAATACAAAATAACATAAGCCTATATCTTTTAGAAAAAAAATTAAATAGGGTTATATATATTATATTCTCTACTATAAATATTCATTATATATATAAAAATATTTCCTACATAATGGTATTTTATTTATAATTTTTAGAAAAATAAAAATTAAAAATATATATGACACAATAATGATGCAATATTTTCCTTGTTAATGAATGAATCAAATAATTGGTTTTATAAATGTTAAAATAAATATAATTTGAATGTTTTGATGAAATAAAATAATTTTATTGGTTAATATGAAATGTTATAATTTCTTAAATGAATTTTATTCAAATTAATAATGTTTTAAAGACTTTAACAAAAAGGAATTATTAAATATTTTCAAAATTGACTTAAAAGAGTTTTTAAAACAAATATTATATTATTAATTGATATTATATTCCTAAAAATCAAATGTTTGGACAAAAGACTTATATAATGATAGTTTTATCATTAATGGACCACTTGGGGGTCTCTTGGATGTATATAGTATGTTTATTAACTATATATTATAAAAATACAAAGTGACATGGTAAGTGTTAAACTAATTAACCAAGAGTCAAAACTAAATGATAAGTTTAATATAATGACCAAAACTAGTCTAAAATATATTGGTGGAAATGATTTAGACTCATCCTCACCTTATATTTTGAATTATCTACTTTGGTACCATTAGAAACCGAATATGAATTTATTATAAATTAATACTTTTAGTTTTTCCTAAAGAGACCCTCCTCCCCCTTATAAAAGGACACCACTTCTGACCAATTCTTCACACCTTCAGAGCCATTTGGTTCAACCAAAACCTTCCCAAATACTCTCTAAACATCCCTCACTTAAACCTAGAGGCCTTAGTTTGATCGGAAAGCCAACCTATGGAGCCCTTTTGATCAAATCAAAAGGATGAACCCGAAGAAGAGGTAATGTTTTTACCACCCTTTTTCAAGTTCATTTATTCTTCAACTTATTCTTTCTTTGTTACTTCTGTTCTAAAATAATAACTCAAGTATCTTCTATATACTGTGATGTTATTATAAATATGGTATGACCATATTCATTATTCTATCCATCCTTTGAATGACATGTAACCATACGTGCGTACGTATGGCTTACCATCTTCACATCATGGTGTAATTGTTATTCAAAATATTATTATTTTTATGGGCATAATAAGGATGTGTAATTCATTTAAATAATAAATATAACATTATAATGATTCTGTATATAAGATATAACATCCAATTATATATTATTTTAATATCAAATGAATGATATTTTCGCTCGTGCGTACGTACGGACTACCGTCTCCACGAACGCGATGAGATTCATTCCCCATCGTATCCATTCAAGTATAATTCTCATATGATCATTAAAAATAATTTTTAAGGACTTGATATCATTATTCATATGAATAATACACAACCCTATCCATAAAAAACTAGTCTTATATAAAAAAACATATAAAAGAAAATGAGTAAGTTAACACCCAAAACAGAGATAATACAAAGATTTTATTAACAAAGCAGTGTTAAAAGATCATATTTGATATCATATTAATTTATATGATTCTTGTATAACTTAATAACAATTATTTCACCATTATACAGGAGGTTAACCTACCATCAACCAATGAAAAGTACAAGGTAAGGGGTTTTCAACTCACTCCTTATTACCGCGAGATTCGTTCCATATTGCCACTATTACATTATGTGTGGTGTATGTACTGCCCATAATTGTATTCATTGTGTAATACACTTTAATTTATGTGTATTAACATTTTCATTGTATGATACCTCTTTCATGGGGTGTATGTTTCGTAAGATACCAAATTGGTAAGGGTTTATTTCACAATCTCTTCATTATCTGAGGTTGTTTATACGTAATTATCTACTAGAACCTCTTTATCATCCTCATCCATGTTTCTTAAAAATGTATTTCAAAACATTCTTTCTATTTTATAAGAATTTTATAATGGTATCTTTACGTCATTTTCCAAGCAAGGAACTTTTTATCCTTTTCGACAGAATTAATGTAAGAGTTTCTTTTTAACTTATATGGTGGGTGTGGATATTTTCTGCCATTATAAAATCTTTGAAGCTTCCCTTACAAGCATATAAGAATATTTTAAAATTAAATGTTTTCTTTTATAATTATGTGACTTTTAAATGATTTCAAAAAAAATAGATATTTCTCTCAAATAGTTTCGATTTCATCTATGTCAACATCCTTTGATAAATTTTACACTTGTTTGAAGTTTATTTATTATGATACAAATATTCTATATTGTATTTAAGGTTTTTTGATATGTTTGACTATGGATGAGTTATTTTTATGCCATTAATGGTTTTTTGATTAATGTTTTGGCATTTCGTATGCTAGTTTTATTATGAATGTTTATGTTATATTTCATCCTCTTTTAAAGAGGAATGTGTTGGACTAGTATGTTCCGGGTTGGGGACCGGTAAAAGTAAGACCTCTGGGTTGGGGTTTGGTTACATCAGAACCTCTGGGTTGGTTTCCGGTTATTAGAGGCACTCTGGGTTGGTTTCCGGTTTTTAGAGGCACTCCGGGTTGGTGTCCAGTTACAGAGGCACTCCGGGTTGGTGTCCGGTTACATAGGGTCTCCGGTTTGGGTTCTGGTTATAGTTATCCCTTAGGTCTTGGCACGAGGCCTTGACGCAAAAATTAAAGTTTTTCATTATGCATTCCATCATTATTAAAGTGGTTATTGATATTGCATGTGACTATTCTATTAGTATATTATCCATGTGAATAAGTAAATGGAATTATTTCATTTTATTTCTGCCATATTATGCTGAAGTTCAAGTTTAAAAGGTTTTTGTTAGTTATACATTACCTTAAATGTTTATGATTAATTATGAAAGTTTCCGTTATATTGTTTTCCTCAATGAGCATCTGAGATCACCCCATTCAATGTTTTATTTTTCCCAGGATGTGAAGAAGTAATTTATGAATGACCTGTAGGGATAGTATGAGGGTATATGAAGACAAGATGTTGTTGTAGGTTTTTTACTTTATGATGTAATTTAAGACATTTGAATATATCTAGTGTTTCCAAGACTACTAATATAATCAGTCTTTCAAGACATAATATTTTGTTATCATGCCAATTTTATGTAATAATGCACCGACTCTGGGTAACCAGGGTCGGGGCGTTACAGTTGGTATCATAGGAAGTTTAGTAAAAACCTTGGAAGAACATCTTAGAATTTTGGTATTGTAGAGATTTTGTGACTTTTCTGAGAAATACATCCCTATCTGGATACGATCATGTAGAGGCGGCTCTGGAAAATATGTACCTAGGGGTAAAACCCAAAAAACACCGCTTTGAACTAGACTCAAACGGGAACTGGTGCACAACAACGCACAACTAGAATTTCTGGTTTTCAAGGCAGGGCACTTATAGCGGCTGCCATTTGGCGGGCGCTAATACTATCAACAGCATCCGCCATTTGGCGGCTGCTGCACTTTAATTCCAAAATCCCTATATTTTCCCCTCCCTCCCCGCCCCTACCCCACGACCCACGCTTCCCCGACCCCACGACCACGACCCCATCGACCCCGACCCCTCGACCCGGCGACCCCGACCCCCGGTGAGCCCGACCCCCGACGACCCCTCCCCGACCCCCGGCGACCATCCCTGACCCCTGGAGACCCCTCCCCGACCCCTGATGACCTCGGCCCCTGACCACCGACGACCCCAACCCCCGTCGACCCCGACCCCCGACCTCCCGGCAACCTCGGCAACCCCCGGCGACCCCGACCCCCGGAGACCCCGACCACCAGTGATCCCCACCCCCTTGCCTCCGTTCTACGCCACCCGCAACCCCAGAGACCCCAACTACCTTGCCTCCATGCTGCGCCCCAGTGACCCCGACACCCCAGCGACCCGGAAACCCCCTGCCCGCGCTGCACCCCGGCGACCCCCACCGCCTTGCCTCCGCGCTGCGCCCCCATGACACGGACACCCCCGAGACCCGGCAACCCCCACCCCTGCCCATGCTGCACCTGGATAGTCCCACCACTGTCGTCCTCTCCCAGCCCTGTTTCATCTCTCCAGCAAGTCCTCCTGCCTCCGTTATATCCTTCCGGTCTATTGTGCCTCACCGTGTAGAATCCTCCACACTTCGTCCAACGGTTCCGCTCGTTTAGAGTCCGGTCATCGAAACTCTGTCGTCAAGTCACTGCGCCGTCATGGATCCGCAATCGAGTCACACCCCATTACCCTTGGTCGATTCCTCTGCAGGTAATTTTTTTTATCCTTTTAAAATTTGGTTTTTAAATTTTAGTGATATGTGTTTTTTAGAATTTAAATAAGATATTTCAATTTTGATTTCTATTAAATACAGATATGGATAGGAGTTGTATTGATATGCAAGATATATTTTCAGCTAAATATTATGAGGGGATTAAGTGATTTATGGATTTCACCAACAAATTTCCAAACGATATGATTAGTTGTCCATGCAGAAAATGTGCAAATAGATATCTCTTCAAATGAGATAGTGTTAGAGAACATTTGTTTTTGAATGGGTTTTTGAAAAACTATAACACATGGACACGTCATAGAGAAGATTCTGTTTCATGTCATCACTCAGAAAATATTCATATGAATGTTGATTCGAGAATAGTTGATCTGATGAACATAATGATCAATGATATGACGCGTCAGTTTCAATCTGAAGACAGTAATGTTGTAATTGACGACGTTGGATTGAGCAAACCTCGTTCTTCTGCAGATGGAGAAGCACTGAAATTCTTTGAAATTATTGATGATGCACATACTGAATTATATCCTGGATGCACTAAATTTAGTAAACTTTCATTCGTCTTTGAATTGTTACACCTGAAGGCCTTGAACCAGTGGTCAGACACCTCATTCGACATGTTTTTGGTATTATTGAAGAAGGTACTCCCTACTGGAGAGAAGATTCCAGAGTCATTCTATCAAGCTCGCAAGTTAATCGATGATCTTGGTTTTACATATAATACAATTGATGCATGTCGCAATAATTGTATGTTTTTCAGAAAAGAGAATGCGTAATTAAATAATTGTACTATTTTCTATACATCAAGGTGGAAGACCAATGAGATTAATCAAGGTAGTCAGATTCTTCCTGGGAGAGTCTTGAATCAAGGGAAACAAGTTGCCGCTAAACAGATGCGTTATTTCCCACTGAAACCGAGACTGAAGAGATTCTTCTTGTCCACTAAAATTGCTAAATTGATGACTTGTCATTCAGAGAGAAAGAAAGAGGTTGATAAATTAACTCACCCGGTAGATTCTTTGGCATGGAAAGAGTTTGATCAAAGACACCCAAACGTTTCCCAAGGTGATCGTAATATTCGACTGGGTTTGGTAGCAGATGGTTTTAACCCATTTAGGTCTATGTTTGGTGTGACACATAGTACATGGCCAGTGGTGTTGGTTCCATACAACATTCCCCCATGGGTATGTATGAAGCAACCTTTTTTGTTACTGTCAATTCTAATTAATGGACCGAGAGGACCTGGTGATAAAATCGATGTTTATATGAAACCTTTAATTGATGAGATGCATGAATTTTGGGCCGATGGTGTAATGACATTTGACTCGGCATCAAATGAAATGTTTAGACTTCGGGACGCTTTGTTATGGAAAATTAATGATTTCCCAGCATATGCTAACTTATCAAGTTGGAGTACAAAATGAGAATTTTCTTGCCCTTATTGTAATAAGAGAAAGAAATCAATATGGATTAATCACTATAGAAAGTGGGAATATCTTAGTCACAGACGCTTTCTTCCTCCATTGTACTGGTTCAGAAAAGACCATGTATCATTTGATGGGAATAGAGAGTTTGACCCATCACCACAAATACTATCTGGGGATGAAATTTGTTCACAAATTGATCAAGAAAACATCCGTAAAATGTATGATTTTCAAGATTTATTGGTTCTTGAATTGCCTTCTATTCCTACTACAAATAGACAGCGAAGTCATTATTGGAAGAAACAAAGTATTTATTTTGAATTTCCTTATTGGAAATATAATATTTTAAGGAATAATTAAGATGTGATGCACATTGAAAAAAATGTATGTGATAATATTTTGTGCACCATTTTAGGTGTCAAGGGAAATAAAAGGACAGTGCTAATGCTCGACGTGTTTTCAAAGAAATGTGATTGAGAAAACCTTTACATTTATAGCTGGGTGAAGGTAATCGGGCATACATTCCTGCTTCATAGTAAACAATGAGTAAAAAAGAGAAACAAACATTTCTATCATTTTTGAAGACTATTAAGGTGCCATATGGTTATTTCTATAATATTTCTAAGCGTGTGAATATGACGAGCATGAAATTACAGGGTTTGAAAAGTCACGATAATCATATTCTTCTTCAATAGTTAATTCCTATAACAATTCATGATTTCTTACCTTCCCAGGTTGTTGAGCCGTTGATTGGAGTTTCTAATTTTTTCAGACAGCTCTGTTCTAGGAATCATCGCATGAGTGATTTGAAAAAGCTACAGGATAAGATTGTACTTGCACTATGTCACCTAGAAAAACTCTTTTCGTCGTCTTTTTTTGATGTCATGGTTCACTTGACCGTGCTTTTAACTGGTGAAGTCATTGCTGGCGGTCCCATGCAATTCAGGTGGATGTATCCAATAGAGCGATACTTAAATACATTGAAACGCTATGTGCGCAACAAAGCTTGTCCAGAAGCCTCAATTGCCAAGGGATATTTAATGGATGAGTGTACTAATTTTTGTGATTCATATATTGATGAGGTTGAAACAATGATAGATAAACCATCCCAGACTGACGAGGGTCCAATTAGAGAAGTAATAACATTTGATATGCGGAACTACGAGTGGGTTCAAGCTCATCGATATGTGTTGTTCAACACTCCATCAGTTATTCCATTGATACAGTAAGTTTCATAATTGATGTGTATTCTATTTCTATATTTATTTTATTGCTTACCTTATATTGTGTTGTGATTTAGGATGCATATCGCCGATTTGAAACATGAAAGGCCCTGTGTAACTGAGTATCAAATCCAAAAACATCATTTCAACACATTTCATGAGTGGTTCAAGACTCATGTACGTATAATTGATTTAATATTTTTATAGTGAAACTTATTTGTATTTTCACAATCCTTTATCCATTGAACTATATATGTGAAATTTGCAGATTCAAAAGTTACGTGATTTAACCCAGCATGTGAGGGAAGAACTCAACCAACTAGCGGATGGTCCATTTACTATAGATCGTCTCTACAAGTCATTGGATGCTAACATATTATGATTTCATATTAGCGATGTTGACATAAACCGAGCAACACAAAATAGTGGCGTTGGTTGTTCTATTGTTGGTGCAGGTTATTATTATGGATTGTTGAGAGATATTATTGAGGTTATTTATGATCGTGGCATAAAACACATATTGTTAAGGTGTGATTGGGACGATCCAGTTCGTGGAACGAATGTTTATAACTTCTAATTTACATTATTAAACTTGAACAATATGCTATATAAAGATGACCGGGATAGCAATGAGCCCTTCATACTAACATCACAGGAAGAACAAGTTTACATTGTCGGCATTGATTATGATTGGAATGTTGTGGTGAAAATGTCTAGAAGAGGGGTTTTTTTGATTGACCAAGAAGAACCTGAAGTTTTCGCATTTCCTGATCAAACACTTGACCAAACAACAGTAGATGTACGAGATGAAGATATACAATGGACCAGAGAGACAGTTGAATAAGATACGATAGACTTTCATGATTAGGGTAAATTGTAATTATATCCCCAGTTATTATTTGTAAAAATATTTTTGAGTTATATATGTTTAAAAATTTCTTGATTTAACTATAATTTCTTTTATTGTAGGTATGTTACAGGGTGGTCACAGTGGTTCACCTGATGTTGTTGGTATGTATGTTTTCGTTTTACTAAATTAATTGATTGTAATTTTCTGTTTATATTTCCCGAAATGTTTCTAATCATTAATTTATATTGTAATTGAATTATGAATTTATGTTTATCAGGATCTACTTCTTCTTCCAGCAGATGCAGGGGTCCTGGTAGAGGGGTTCGATCCTGGAACTCTGGAGCCCGATTGGATGTGTTATTTGACGACACATTTTATCTAGTTGGAGATGGTGCTACTGCATTGAGTCTTCAGTTTGGGCATATGATATGAGACTCATAAGGATTCTCTCTGAAGACTCGTGACTGGAGTTCATTCCCTCTGGATACAGTGGACATATTATAGAGGGAGGTTCAGGTAAATTCAATGTTTAATTTATCATGATATTATTATTATTATTTTCCCATGTACTGAAAATATTTGTAACAGGATAATTCGACATCATGTATAGATGAGTTTAGGGCTGTTTGTATGTCCAAATGCCGAAAATTATGGAAGGATTACAAGTCAAGGGTGAAGAGAGATCACTGGACACCATTTGCGGGTGTGCCAGACATTCTACAGCGAGTCCCTCCAGGCATTCTTCCTGCGCAGTGGTAGGATTTGGTTGCGTTTTGGTCAAGTGAGGCAACGATGGTAAGATTTATTACTTTTAATCTATAAATGACTAATTTTTAAAATGTCTATTAAGTAAATTTGTTGAATGTAGACCAAGTCTGGTCGTCATTCACATAATCGGGCGATGCAAGGCACCCCTTCTAGACTTGGCACTCGACATGTGTCATAGCTCAGACATGATGTAAGTTTAGAATTCATTATTTCATTCATAATTTATAAATATTGTAGTATAACATGGTGAACCCCTTTATTATAGTTACACAAACGTGGCAAGCCAATCGATCAGATGTCCATATGGATGAGGACTCGTAGGGCGGGTGATCCCGATGTTGCCGGTGTTATAGTTAGAAAATTATTTACTAATAAATATATTTTTTATTTTATATAAATTATTCTTATTTGTTCATTGATTCATTATATGCTACAGGCTCAGTTTGACGCTCAGTTAGCAGAGTTTCCAGAGGAGCAACGTCATAGTATTGTGCATAGATATGAAATATTTTACCGTGTCGTGGGGCATGACGGTCATGGTTATTCCTTGACTTATGGTGGTGGTGTCCCACGACGTGCAGTTGTTAGAGCAGATGTGATGAGTGTATGCAGAGAGTCATGGATGCACACACAGGCTGAGATAGATGCTTCCATATAAGATATGCAGTGTAATTTTGATTCATAGTTTCAGCAGTTACGTGAAGAGTATGAGGAGAGGTTGTCACAGATGTCATCACATATTGATGAAATGACGACGCAACAAGTGGCGCCACAGGTAATCAATAAAACAAACCATACTTAGATTGAATTTTATTGAAATGTTTAAGATACATAATATTGATATATATTGAAGGCTCTGAATACATCTGGTGGACATCACAATGATATTGGTGATCCAGATGAGAATGAACCCCATGCATGAGGTAATTTCATTTGTGTTGATGAATTCTTTAGAATTTTTTATATCCTTGATGAATATAATTTTCTTTTTTTACCTAGATTAGTTTGTTTTAGTATTTGTGGATGACATCTTCGTGCACACGAATACTGATGATGATCATACCCAACATCTTGACATCATACAGATTACACTTATTGACTATACGTCAAGCTATATATATGTCAGTTTTTTATTGATTATATATGTATAGTTATTGGGTCAAATAATCTCAGAGGAAGGTGTGTCAGTGGATGGAGAGAAACTCCCGACAGTTGTTTCTTGGGAGAAGCCCAAGAACTCTTTCGATATTTGTATATTTTTAGGGTGAGTGAATTGTGACGTGTACGGGCAGACGGCACGTCAATCGGACGTGCGGTCTACGCGGTAGGGCTCATTATGTGTTCTTTAAGTGTTGTGCGCGCTTGATAAATGCGCGTGTGGGGGGTCCAAACGGGCCGAACGAAGTCCGAATGGACTAAAATCAGACGAAATCATAGGGTGAGTGAAATGTGATGTGGTCGAGAAGACGGCACGTCAATCGGACGTGCCGTGTGCCCGCGGTGACCGGGAACGCCGTTCTGGTGTCACAAACGGCAAAAACTGGCGTCGAACAGTCAAACTCATAGCGGACGACATCGAATTGACCTAAAATCATAGGAAAACAATATAAATATGATTCGAGAAGTGTACACGTAGACGGAACATCAATCGGATGTGTGGTATGCGCAGTAGGTCTCATTATGCGTTTTTTATGTGTTGTCTGCGCTTGATAAACGCGCGTGTGGGGGGTCCAAATGGGCCGAACGAAGTCTGAATGGCCTGAAATCAGACGACATCAAAGGGTGAGTGAATTTTGATGTGGTCGAGTAGACAACACATCAATCGGACGTGTCGGGTGCCCGCGGTGACCGGGAATGCCGTTCTGGTGTCATAAACGGCCAGAACGGGCGTCTAACGGTCAAACTCATAGAGGACGACATCATATTGACCTGAAATCACAAGAAAAAAAAATCTATTTATTATTCGCGATTTGTACGCATAGACGGAACGTCAATCGAACGTGTGGTCTGCGCGGTAGGGCTCATTATGTGTTCTTTAAGTGTTGTGCGCGCTTGATAAACACGCGTGTGGGGGGGTCCAAATAGTCCGAACAAAGTTCAAATGGCCTGAAATCGGACGACATCAAAGGGTGAGTGAATTGGGATGTGGTCGAGTAGACGACACGTCAATCGGACATGTCGTGTGCCCGCGGTGACCGGGAACACCGTTCTGCTGTCATAAACGGCCAAAACGGACGTCTAACGGTCAAACTCAAAGCGGACGACATCAGATTGACCTGAAATCATAGGACAATAATATAATTATTATTCGTGACGTGTACGCACAGACAACACATCAATCGGACGTGCAATCTGCGTGGTAGGGCTCAGTATGCATTCTTTAAGTGTTGTGCGGGCTTGACAAATGTGCGCGGGGGGTCCAAATGGGCCGAACGAATTCTGAATGGCCTGAAATCAAACGACATCAAAGGGTGAGTGAATTTTGATGTGTTCGAGTAGACGGAACATCAATCGGACGTGTCGTGTGCCCGCGGTAACCGGGAACGCCGTTCTGGTGTCCCAAAAGCCCAAAACGGGCGTCTAATGGTCAAAATCATAGAGAACGACATCAGATTGACCTGAAATCACAGGACAACAATATAATTATTATTCGCGACGTGTAAGAATAGACGGCATGTCAATCGGACATGCGGTCTGCACGGTAGGGCTCATTATGCGTTCTTTAAGTGTTGCGCATGCTTGATAAACACGCGTGTGGGGGGTCCAAATCGGCCGAACGAAGTCCGAATGGCATGAAATCAGATGAAATCAAAGGTTTAGTGAATTGTGATGTGGTCGAGAAGACAGCACATCAATCAGACGTGTCGTGTGCCCGCGGGGACCGGGAACGCCGTTGTGGTGTCATAAACGGCCAAAACGGGCGTCTAACGGTCCAACTCATAGAGGATGACATCTGATTGACCTGAAATCATAGGAAAACAATATAATTATTATTCTAAATGTGTACGAATAGACATGACATCAATCGGACGTGCGGTCTGCGCGGTAGGGCTCATTATGCGTTCTTTAAGTGTTGTGCGTGCTTGATAAACGCTCGTGTGGGGGGTCCAAATGGGCCGAATGAAGTCTGAATGGCCTGTAATCAGACGACGTGAAAGGGAGAGTGAATTATGATGTGGTCGGGCAGACGACACGTCAATCAGACGGGCCGTGTGCCCGCGGTGACCGGGAACGCCGTTCTGGTGTCAAAACGGCCAACACGGGCGTCTAACGGTCAAACTCATAGCGGACGACATCAGATTGACCTGAAATCATAGGACAACAATATAATTATTATTCGGGACGTGTAAGCGCAGCAGCACATCAATTGGGCGTGCGATCTATGTGGTAGGGCTGAGTATGTGTTCCTGAAGTGTTGCGCGCACTTGATAAATGCGCGTGTGGGGGGTCCAAACAGTACAAACGAAGTCTGAATGGTCTGAAATCAGATTACATCGAAGGGTGAGTGAATTTTGATGTGTTCGATCAGACGGCATGTCAATCGGAAATGTCGTGTGCCCACGATGACCGGGAACACCGTTCTGGGGTCATAAACAGCCAAAACGGGCGCTTGACGGTCAAACTCATAGTGGACGACATTAGATTGACCAAAAATCACAGGGAAAAAATCTAATTATTATTCGTGACGTGTATGTGCAGACGACACATCAATCGGTTGTGCGGTCTGTGCGGTAGGGCTCATTATGCGTTCTTTAAGTGTTGCGCATGCTTGATAAACGTGCGTGTGGGGGGGGGTCCAAATGGGCTGAACGAAGTCTGAATGGCCTGAAACCAAATGAAATCAAAGGGTGAGTGAAGTGTGATGTGTTCGAGCAGACTTCATGTCAATCGGATGTGACGTGTGCCCACAGTGACAGGAAACGCCGTTCTGGTGTCATAAACGGCCAAAATGGGCGTCTAACGGTCAAAATCATAGAGGACATCATCGTATTGACCTGAAATCACAGCACAACAATCTAATTATTATTCTTGACGTGTACGCACAAACGGCACATCAATCCGACATGCGGTCTGTGCGGTAGGGCTCAGTATGCGTTCTTTAAGTGTTGTGCACGCTTGATAAACGCGTGTGGGGGGTCCAAGCGGTCCAAATGAAGTCTGAATGACCTGCAATTAGACTAAATCAAAGGGTGAGTGAATTGTGATGTGGTCGAGTGGACGGCACATTAATCGGACATGCCGTTTGCCCGTGGTGACCGGGAACGCCGTGCTGGTGTCATAAATGGCCAAAACGGGTCTCAAACGGTCAAACGCATAGAGGACGACATAGGATTGACCTGAAATCAAAGGAAAACAATATAATTATTATTAGAGACGTGCACGCGTAGACGAGACGTCAATTGAACGTGTGGTCTGCATGTTAGGGCTAATTATTCGTTCTTTAAGTGTTGCGCGCGCTTGATAAACGCGCGTGTGGGGGGTCCAAATAGTCCGAACAAAGTCTGAATGGCCTGAAATCAGATGACATCAAAGGGAGATTGAATTTTGATGTTCTAGAGCATATGACACGTCAATCGGACATGCCGTGTGCCCGCGGTGACCGGAAACGCCGTTCTGGTGTCATAAACGGCCAAAACGGGTGTCTAACGGTCAAACTCATAGAGAACGACATCGGATTGACCTGAAATCACATGAAAACAATCTAATTATTATTCGAGACATGTACGCGCATACATAACGTCAATCGTACGTGCGGCTTGTGCGGTAGGGCTCATTATACGTTCTTTAAGTGTTGTGCGCGCTTGGTAAACGCGCGTCTGGGGGGTCCAAATGGGCCGAACGAAGTCCAAATGGCCTGAAATAAGACGAAATCAAAGGGAGAGTGAATTGTGATGTGGTCGAGCAGAAGGCTCGTCAATCGGACGTTCCGAGTTCCCACGGTGACCGGGAACGTCATTCTGGTGTCATAAACGACCAAAACGGGCATCTAACTGTAAAACTTATAACGGACGACATCGTATTGACATGAAATCACAGGAAAACAATCTAATTATTATTAGTGACGTGTACGCGTATACGACACGTCAATCGGACGTGCGGTCTGCACGGTAGGGATCAGTATGTGTTCTTTAAGTGTTGTGCGTGCTTGATAAACGTGCGCGCGTGGGGGGGCGTCCAAACGGGCCGAACGAAGTTTGAATGGTCTGAAATCAGATGACATCAAAGGGTGAGTTAATTGTGATGTGGTTGAGAAGACGGCACGTCAATCGGACGTGCTGTGTGCCCGCGGTGATCGGGAACGCTGTTCTGGTGTCATAAATGGCCAAAACGGGCGTCTAATGGTCAAACTCATAGCGAACGACATCGGATTGATTTGAAATCGCAGGACAACAATCTAATTATTATTTGCGACGTGTACGCGCAGAGGGAAAGTCAATCGGACATGATTTCTGCGTTGTAGGGCTCATTATGCATTCTTTAAGTGTTGCGCATTCCTGATAAACGTGCATGTTGGGGGTCCAAACAGGCCGAACGAAATCCGAATGGCCTGAAATCAGACGACATCAAAGGGTGAGTGAATTGTGAAGTGGTCGAACAGACGGCACCTTAATCGGATGTGCCGGGTGCCCGTGATGACTGGGAACAACGTTCTGGTGTCAAAAACGGCCAAAACAGGCGTCAAATGGTCATATTCATAGCAGAAGACATCATATTGACCTGAAATCACAGGAAAACAATATAATTATTATTAACGATGTTTACGCATATACGACACATCAATCCGATGTGTGGTCTGTGCGGTAGGGCTCATTATGCGTTCTTTAAGTGTTGTGCGCGCTTGATAAACGCGTGTGTGGGGGGGGGGGGGGGGGTCCAAACGGGACGAACGAAGTCTGAATGGCCTAAAATTAGACTAAATCAAAGGGTGAGTGAATTGTGATGTAGTCGGGCAGAGGGCACGTCAATCGGACGTACCGTGTGCCCGCGGTGACCGGGAACGCCGTTCAAGTGTCATAAACGGCCAACACGGGCGTCTAACGGTCAAACTCATAGAGGACGACATTGTATTGACCTTAAATCACAGGAAAACAATCTAATTATTATTCGCGACGTGTAAGTGTAGACGACATGTCAATCGGACGTGCGGTCTACGTGGTAGGGCTTAGTGTGCGTTCTTTAAGTGTTGCGCGCGCTTGATAAACGCGCGTGTGGGGGTCCAAACGGGCCAAACAAAGTCGGAATAGCCTGATATCAGACGAAATCAAAGGGTGAGTGAATTGTGATTTGGTCAAGCGGACGACACGTCAATCGGACGTGCCGTGTGCCCGCGGTGACCGGGAACGCCGTTCTGGTGTCATAAAAGGACAAAACGGGCGTCTAACGGTCAAAATCATAGAAGACTACATCAGATTGACCTAAAATCACAGGACAACAATATAATTATTATTCTTGACGTGTACGCATAGACGGAACGTCAATCGGACGTGCGGTCTGCGCAGTATGGCTCATTATGTGTTTTTTAAGTGTTGTACGCGCTTGATAAACGCGTGTGTGGGGGTCCAAACGGGCCGAACAAAATCCAAATGGCCTGAAATCAGATGACATCAAATGGTGAGTTAATATTGATGTGGTCGAGTAGAAGGCATGTCAATCGGACGTGCCGTGTGCCCGCGGTGACCGGGAACGCCGTTCTGGTGTCACAAACGGCCAAAACGTGCGTCTAACTGTTAAACTCATAGAGGACGTCATCGGATTGACCTGAAATCACAGGACAACAATCTTATTATTATTCGTGACGTGTAAGAATAGACGGTACATCAATCAGATGTGTGGTCTGCGTGGTAGGGCTCAGTATGCATTCTTTAAGTGTTGCGCGTGCATGATAAACACGTGTTGGGGGGTCCGAACGGGCCGAACAAAGTTCGAATGGCCTAAAATCAGATGACATAAAGGGTGAGTGAATTGTGATGTGGTCGAGCAGATGGCACATCACTCAGACGTGCCGTGTGCCCGCGGTGACTGGGAACGTCGTTTTAGTGTCATAAACGGCCAAAATGGTCGTCTAACGGTCAAACTCATAGCGGACGACATCGTATGGACATGAAATCACAAGAAAACAATCTAATTATTATTCGCGACATTTACACGCAGATGGAACGTCAATCGGACCTATGGTCTACGTGGTAGGGCTCATTATGCGTTGTTTATGTGTTGTGTGCGCTTGATAAACGCGCGTGTTGGGGGTCCAAATGGGCCGAATGAAGTCCGAATGGCCTGAAATCAGACGACATAAAAGCATGAGTGAATTGTGATGTGTTCAAGTACACGACACATCAATCGTATGTGCCGTGTACCCAAGGTGACCGAGAATGCCGTTCTGGTGTCATAAACGGCCAAAACGGGCGTCTAACGGTCAAACTCATAGTGGGCGACATCAGATTGACCTGAAATCACAAGACAACAAATCTAATTAGAACAATAGAATTAATGATTTTAAATTTTTAAAACGGTAATCAAAATTATGAATAAATTTTGAAAATCAAATACTTTAGATTTGTTATAGTAAGTTTGAATTTAAATATGTTAATTAGTTTTCTATGTTTTATTCGGTACAAATTTTGTTATTAAATTTTGTTATGCAGTTATATGTGATGATGGATGCGAAGCTTGGAAGATGACTTCCGAGATTTATTTGGGTATATATTAATGTATAATTGAATTTTTTTTTTAAAAAAAATTAAAATTCTATAGCGGCATCCAAGTGGCGGCCGCTTTAGGTGTTTCCATGGACAACTTTAGTGGATTCCAAATGGCGGCCGCTATAGGTGTTTCGTAGGACCTATAGAGGCCACCATTTGGAGGCTGCTAAAGTCTATCCCGACTTTCCTATAGCGTCCGCCAAATGGCGGTCGCTGATAGAAACAACGACAGGGAAAAAGCGGTCGTCGTTTGGCGGACGCTAGGTGGCCGCTATAGACCTTTACCGACGGCTTTTACCAGCCGCTAAAGGTCATTATTTTACTACTGACGGGCCTTACTGCACCCTTGGGTATGAAAATCTCGGTGGATATTCTTAGGATAATTCTCATTTTCTATACAAATCATTATGAAGGGTTTATGAGTATATACATCCTCAAAGAAAACATTTTTTTTGTGATTATTGATTATATCCATAAATAGTTAAATTTAGTTTATGTTTTTTACAGCTATGGAATTATGTATTTTGTTTCATAAACTGATCTAGTTTATGCCATTGTTTTGAAATGGCGCATAGTAGAAGGAATGAAAACTGTATCAATGCATGCACTCCATGTAGGGATTTCCCTCCTACTCAAGATAATTATAGTTGAGCTGGTGATGCAACTGGTGCTAATCAGCTAATCATCATACTAGGACAACTCACTCAGGTTATGAATAATAACCTTACCCATATAGAGCACCCTGATCCGCAATGTGGAGGATCTATGTTAGATCGCTTCATGAGGCAACAAACTCGAACATTCAATGGGAGTAAAAATAACTTAGTAACTGAGCAATGGATAAATTACTTAGAGAAAATATTCCATGCCTTGGGGAGTAGTGAATGGGAAAAAGTTATCATGGCAGTTTACCTCACTAGAGATGTTGACCAATGGTGTTCATTGATTAAAAACACAAAGGAAGATGAAAAAGTATCAAATATGGAATGGAGGCATTTCAAAGAGCTTTTCTTTGGAAAATACTTTCCTTGTGACCATCGAGCAGATATAGAAATGCAATTTCTGAGTCTGAGACAAAAGGAGGATGAGAATGTCACAAAGTATGAGTCTAACTTTACATGGTTAGCAAGGTATGCTAGAGATTGTATACATAACCCAAGAAGTAAGATTGATCGTTTTTTGATGGGTTAAAACCATTTCTTCGTCGAGTATTGATCTCACAATCCATCTCATCGTACAAAGACATTATCTAATGTACTATCAAGACAAAAAAGGAATTCTCTAAATCATAGGAGAATAATGTAAAGCAAGAGAAGAAGATAATTATAGAGCAAGAGATCGATAAAGGGAAAAGGGAAAGAATGATTTTCCATTATGTGAAAATTTTGGGATGAAACACCCCCGTACTTGCCTAAAAAGAATGGGAGTTTGTTACAAATTTGGGGGAAAAGGTCACAAGGCTCGTGATTGCAAGGGAAAGAAGGAGGCTGTCAATGTTGAATGCTACAATTGTAGAGAAATGGGGCATTATGGAAATTAATGTCCTAAGAATCAGGGAAAATCACCTCAGAAATGGCCAAGGGATCAAGGCCAAGCTTATGTTGTTACTACCGTTGGAGAGGAATGATTAATGTTTTTTTATTTTTGGACTCAAGGATTATATTCTGGTTTTGAGAATAACATGATATATATAAAGTTTGTACTTCAGTACATGTTGTTTTTATTAAGGTTTTAATATGACTGAGGTAATCATATTTTCACTATGTGACAATAAGAGAAACTTTACTCTGTTTGGAGAATCTTATTTTGCGATTGATTTTTGAATTTAGATACCTTTTACAGAGAGTCTGCACAAAGATACTTTGGGTAACTATAATGTTTTTGAATGGATTAAGTTGAACTTTGGATAGTATTGTTCAAGTTTAAAACATTTCTTATGATTATTTTTGGAATATTATGATACTATTGTTTTAGGAAAAGGACAACCTGCAGGTCGGGCGATAACCTGTCGCGTCAGAAAAAGCTGCAGGAATGGAACTGACAATCATAGTGAGACATACCTTTATTACCTACCACTAGCCTACAGGAAGTCCCTGGTTATTACAAAATATTTTTTCATTATAATGGTATTTGTTAATTTTTGTAACCTTATAATATTAGGATAAATATAATATTTTTGAGTTCTATTATCTTTTGGAGTGAAAGTTGAGATTGTGGTAGAAAATAATTGAAGGATGAAAACTCTACTTGTCAAGATGTATATATATATATTTATCTTATTCTATGAAGAAATTAATACTTTAGGGATGGGATATTAAGACCAAAAATGTGTATCTTATACCTTATGTTTTAATGAACTGATGATATTTTAAATCATCATAGATTGATGGCTTTGAGGCCCTCAATTCTACACTTGTTTGTGATTGAAGACCGCAATCACTCCATATAAATATTTAAGTTTTTCTATAATTATGTGTCTATAATTTCCACCAATGTTCTCCTATTTGAAACCCTAATTTGGTGGTGACATTCTCATTTCCCTTTCCCTCTTATTAAAACTAAATTTTATTAACCCTATTTCCGATATGGGTTTTCCACAAAGGTATTTTCTATTTTCAACCTTTTATTTTCAATGAACAATTTCAAATTGTGAGGACACAATTATTTAAAGGAGGGGAGAATGTAACACCTCAAGCTTCCTTGATATGTTTCCTTTTTAATAAAGTAAAATCTTGCATTGTACGCAACTTTGAGACTCCAACACACTACTACCAATCAAAGTAGCCGTTATGAATAGTAATAAACACTTTTTGAAATTTTATAAAATTTATCTCTCAAAATGGACTTCATTTTTAGATTCGGAATATCAAAATTATCCTAGGGTAAAATTTTGGTACTTTTTGGATAAATTTTATATTTTGATGAATAGTGAAAAGTACTAAATTTTAATTAAAAACAACTTTTTTAATCAAAATAATTAATAGTGATAAATTATGATTTTGAGTGGTTTTAAAATATATTTAGAATATATTTTTACAATTTAATACAATGTTGTTCATTGGACATAATTTTACAATTAAACCGAACATAAACAAGTGTCAATCTTTTGATAGTTATTATTTCTTAAAAACACGTTTATTGTTTTGACAGCGGGAATTTATTTTAAATTAATTTCTACCACTTCTATGTTTTGAATTTGGAAAAATGGACTCCATATTTGGAATTAGGATGTCCAAATTGTGTAAATAGGTAACTTTTATTTTTAGACATTTTGAATAATTACTTCGGTAAATATTTTATTTACCATGGTTAACGGGTAAATCCGGTAAATAAGGGTAAAAAATAATATTATTATAATAATAAATTACCCTAAAACGTGTCATAACCCTCTTGGTTGATACATGTCCGACCATGGGAATCTTTGGGTTGATTTGGGGACCCCATGAATCAACTTTTATGTGATAATGACACTATATTAATTAATTTAAAGTAAATACAAAATAATATGAGCATATATCTTTTAGAAAAAAAAATTAAAATAGGGTTATATATATTTAAATTTCGACTATAAATATTCATTAGAAATATAAAAATATTTCCTACATAATGGTATTTTATTTATAAGTTTTAGACATTGAAAACATAATAATATATATGACACAATAATGATGCAATATTTTCCTTATTAATGAAAGAATCAAATAATTTTTATTAAAAATGTTAAAATAAATATAATTGGAAAGTTTTGATGACATACATGAATTTTATTGGTTAATATGATATGTTATGATCGCTTAAATGAATTTTATTCGAATTAATAATGTTGTTAAGACCTTATCAAAAATCAATTATTAAATAGTGTCAAAATCGTCATAAAAGAGTTTTGAAAACAAATATTATATTATTAATCGATATTATATTCTTAAAAATCTAAGGTTTAGTCAAAAGACTTATATAATGATAGTTGTATCATTAATGAACCACTTGAGAGTCGATTGGATGTATATAGTATGTTTATTATATATATATTATAAAAATACAAAGTGACATGGTAAGTGTTAAACTAATTAACCAAGAGTTAAAAATGAAAGATAAGGTTAATATAATGATCTAATCCTGTCTAAAATATATTGGATGAAATTATATCAACCCATACCCACCTTATACTTTGAATAATCAACTTTTTAGCCATTAGAAACTGAATATGAATTTATTATAAATTAATACATTATGTTTTTCCTAAATTTCCCCTCCCCCCCTTATAAAAGAACACCACTTATAACCAATTCTTCACACCTTAAAAGCCTTTTGGATCGGCCAAACACTGCCTAAATACTCTCTCAACTTCACTCAATTCAACCTAGATGCCTTAGTTTGATCAGAAATACAACATATGGAGCCCTTTTGATCAAATCAAAAGGAAGAACCCGAAGAAGAGGTAATGTTTCCACCCCCCTTTTTCAAGTTCATTTTTTCTTCAACTTCTTCATTATTTGTTATTTACTTTCTAAAATAATAACTCCAGTATCTTCTATATACTGTGATGTTATTATAAATATGGTACATCCATTTTCAGTATTATATCCATCCTTTGAATGACATGTCACCATATGTGCGTACGTACAGCTTACCGTCTCCACGTCGTAGTGTAATTGTTATTCAAAATATTATTATTTGGATGGGTATAATAATAATTTTTAATTAATATAAATTATAAATATAACATGATAATGATTCTGTATATATTATATACCATCCAATTATATATTATTTTAATATCAAAAGAATGATATTGTCGCTTGTGCGCACGTACGAACTACCATCTCCACGAACGCGATGAGATTCATTCCCCATCGTATCCATTCAAGTATAATTCTCATTTGATGATTAAAAATAATGTTTAAGGACTTGATATCATTCTGGATATGAATAATATACAATCCTATCCATAACAAACTTGTCTTATATAAGAAAACATATAAAAAACGAGTAAGTTAACAACCAAAACGACAATAATACAAAGATATTATTAACAAAGCAGTGTTAAAAGATAATATAGGATATCATATTAATGTATATGATTCTTGTATAACTTAATAACAATTATTTCACCATTATACAGGATGTTAACCTACCCTTAACCAAGGAAAATTGCAAGTTAAGGGGTTTTTATCTCACTCCTTATTCCGATGAGATTCGTTCCATATTGCCACTACTACCTTTTATGTGGTGTATGTACAGCCCATAATTGTATTCTTTGTGTCATACACTTTAATTTATTTGTATTAATATTTTCATTGCATGATACCTCTTTCATGGGGTGTAAGTTTCGTTAGTTACCAAATTGGTAAGGGTTTATTTCACAATCTCTTCATTATTCGAGGTTGTTTATACATAATTATCTACTGGGACCTCTTTATCATCCACATCCATGTATCTTAAAAATGTATTTCAAAACATTCTTACTATTTTACAGAATATGGGTTAAAGTAATTTATACCCTTTTTTGAATTTTTATAAGAAGTTTATAAAGGTATCTTTACGTCATTTTCCAAACAAGGATCTTTTTAACCTTTTCGACAGAATTAAGGTAAGAATGTCTTTTTAACATATATGGAGAGTGCGGCTATTTTATATCGTAATAAAATCATTGAATATTCCCTTAAAATCCTATAAGAATATTTTCAAAGTAAATGTTTTCTTTTATAATTATCTGACTTATAAATGATTTCAAAAAAAGAGATATTTTTATCAAATAGTTTTGATTTCATCTATGTCAACATCCTTTGATAAATTTTACACTTGTTTGAACTTGATTAATTATGATACAAATATTCCATATTGTATTTAAGGTTTTGTGATATGTTTGACTATGAATGAGTTATTTTTATGCCATTAATGGTTTATTATTAATGTTTTGGAATTTCGTATGCTAGTTTTAATATGAATGTTTACGTTATATTTCATATTATTCTTAATATGAATGTGTTGGACTAGTATGTTCTGGGTTGGGGACCGGTATAATTAATCCCTCTAGGTTGGGGTCCGGTTACAGAAGACCCTCCAGGTTGGTGTTCGGTTATTAGAGGCACTCTGGGTTGGTGTCCGATTATTAGAGGCACTCTGGGTTGGTGTCCGGTTATTAGAGGCACTCCGGGTTGGTGTCCGGTTATTAGAGGAACTCCAGCTTGGTGTCCGGTTATTAGAGGCACTCCGGGTTGGAGTCAGGTTACAGAGGATCTCCGGGATAGAGTCCGGTTACAGAGGCTCTTCGGGTTGGGTTCCGGTTACAGTTATCCCTTAGGTCTTGGCATGAGGCCTTCACACAAAAATTAAAGTTCGGAATTATGCATTCCATCATTATGAAAGTGGATATTGATATTTAATGTGATTAATCTATTAGTAGAATATTCATGTGAATAATTAAATTGAATTATTTCATTTTATTTCTGCCATATTATACTGAAGTTCATGTTTAAAAGGCTTTTGTTAGTTATACATTTCCTTAAATTTTTATACTTAATTATGAAATTTTCCGCTATATTTTTATACTTACAGAGAATCTGAGCTCACCCATTTAAATGTTTTATTTTTCCCTGGATGTGAAGAAGTAATTTATGAATGACCTACAGGGATAGTATGAGGGGATATGAAGACAAGATGTTGTTGTAGATTTTTTTACTTTATGATGTAATGTAAGACTTATGAATATATCTACTGTTTCCAAGACTACTAAACTAATCGGTCATCTGAGACTTGATATTTTATAATCATGCCAATGTTATGTAATAATGCACTGACTCTGGGTAATAAGAGTCTGGGAATTGCACAATATTTATGGATTATCAAATGATGGATCATGAAATTTTAAGGGGAGGGTAGACATTTTATCATTTTCAAATGAATGTTACACTGTCTATACAAGTGAATATTGAGGAGGCACAGAAAAAAGATGTATATATATAAAAGAAGGTGAGAATGGTTTCATAATTAATGTCAAATTGTGGTGGAATAATAAGGTCCAGGAACCAGGTTTATATTCCTCCAATACAAGAATTATGGAAGGAGAATTTGGATTAGGCACAAAGATATTAATTCTCTATTCATCATGGAAGTAAAATGATTTATAGAGACCAGAAATTGTATTTATGGTCGGATGGAAAGAAAAGAGAGGTTTCAAAATATGTATACCAGTGCATGGTTTCTTTGAAAATTAAGGCTATGAGATAAATGTCTTAGGAGATCTAACTACTTTTACCCATAACAAAATGTAAATGGAAAATCATAACTATGAGATTTGTCATCAGACATACCTAACAATCTAATGTCTATAATGTGATATGGGTATTATTTGATCACCATAAAATGTCAACACATATCATTTCTATTAGAGAGAATTTCCATCTTGATCAGCATGAAATTATACATATAAAGGAAGTTGTAAGAGATCATGGAGTACCAATTTCCATTAAATCGGTCTATGATATGAGGCTTACCTAAATGTTCATGATAAGTCTTCAGCATGCTTTGGATAAAATGTTATGTTTTATCACTTCTTATCATCCTCAAACAGATGGTCAGTCTGAGAGTAAAATTCAAACTCTAGAAGACATGATGAGAGCCCGCTTTAAGGATTTCAAAGGTTGTTTAAACTCACACATACCTTTGGTATAATTTTCATACAAAAACAGCTTCCACTCCAATATTAATATGGATTCTTATAACACACAATATGTAATGAAGTAAAAAACTCCAACATACTGGGTTGAAGTAGGGGAATTAAAGATATTAGAACTTTTTCTTTTGGATGAAATTGATGAGAAGGTGAGATATATTTAGCAACACAAAATAGAAACTCATAGTTGAAAACAAGTTGTGAATAAAAAAATGAAAATATATAGAGTTTGTAGTGGGTGACAAGGTGTTTTTATGAATATCTCAATGATAATGGTAATGTAATTTGTAATGAAGGGAAAGCATAGCCCAAGGTAAATTAGTCCTTTTAAATTATTGAACGTTTTTTAAAGGTACCATATGGAGCACCGAATCTATATCATGATCATGATGTGTTCCATTTGTCTCTTAATGGAATGTAAATACATGATTATTCACATGTACTAAACTAAAAAATTGTAATTCTAGATAACGATCTATCTTATAAACCAAAACTGATAGTGATTGTGGATCGTAGTGAAAAACTTCTACAAAACAAGAAAACTCCCTTGTTTAATGTTTTATGGTGAAACCTCTGATTTAAGGAAGCTACATGGGCAGTTGTGGCTGTGGTGAGGATAGTTTATCTTCACTTCATCATATCCATGTGATGAATTTTGAGAGTGAAATTCTAGTTAATGGGAGTAGAATGTAAGACCCATACTTTTCTGTAAAATATTTTCCTTAAATAATTTTAATTAAAAAGTATCATGCATTGCATTAAATCTTCAGTTTAAATTAACCACATGATTTCATTTGTATAAAATTTCCATTATAACATAGTTATCAGGTTAGTGGGAATAAATATTTCTATTTTATCAAGAAAATGGTGAATTCATATCCAAATAATTAATTATTATAAATATAAATCAATTATATATTATTATTATTTGTATCAATATATTAATTTAATTACAATTAGTAAATGAAATTAATGAAATAAAAATGTTATATATCTATTAAAATATTTTTTATATTCATCCAATTGATATTTTAGTCATAGGGTATAAATATACCCTATTTGATGTTTGAAACATATATTTTTCAAAAGGATTATTTTATCATCTTTTAATAGGGAACCCATTTTAAAATAAAATATTACACATTAATACTTTTTATAAGTAAAATTTAAATTCATCTTTGTATGTGGCATATAAATATTAACATTTAATTAAATTTTTATATTTTTCTAATAACGTTCATGATTTTATGAATAGTAAAAATACATTAATATTTTATTCAATACCAATTTCCATTGAAATTTATTAAATAATTAAATAATATATTTTGAATGGTATAATATTATCAATAGATTTTATTTTTATCATTTTATTTATTATAGGTCATTATTGTAACGCCCCGATTCCGGTAGCCACCCAGAGGCGCCCCGTACCCGGTTGGTCACATGGCCTCAAGAACATTTCCCCAAATGCCAGAGGCTACCGACTAACAGTGAGGGACTTGGAAGTGATAATGGGGAAACTATGCCTTTATAGGCAGAGTAACACAACAAAAGATAAACAATCATACAATAGCGAAAGCAGTAAATATCCAACAACATTAAACAATGGAAGACTAATAAATAAACAATAGGAAAAATATATAAATGATGTATGATGCATATGTGTCTAGGAAAGTATCCAAACAAGACACAATTCTGAATACAGTACTAAACCCAAGTACAAAAGGAAACATATAAACAACTCCTCAGCATCGCAAGCCTCCTCTTGGTCCCATGCTCTCCTGCTCCAATGAAATCAAGAACCTGAAGTTGAAGGTCCCTCTCCTTTATCTATACCTTCAACAATATAAACTGTTTGGGCCCAAAAGCATGACCCAAATAGGGTGTGAGACAAAATCCCATAAGGAAACCACCTGAAGATCTGTGCCTAACAGTCAGTGAATATATTGTAGGTAAGAGTACAGAAAGCAGTAAACAGGAAAATACCTAACAGCAAATAATCCACAGTTCTAGGAAATAATTTACATCAATTAAGTATCCACTCAAGCAAGTAGAACAACAAGTTAACCCTCTGGGTAGTTCTCATATCTTAAACCTTTTGGTTCAACCTACAAGTACTAGGAACACTCTGGGAGGCACACAATGTTTCTCTCCTCTGGTTCAGATAATGAATAGACTCTCTGGAGAAACAGTCACCATCAATTCCCACTATAGTCTCGTATCATACTGAAGGAGCTCTAGGGAAGAACTCATTGTCTCATTCCCCCTGTGGCCTGCGTTGAGGAACTATAGACAATTTGAGGAAGCACTCAACGTCAATTCCCCCTGTGGTCTCGCATCGTATTAATAAGACACTCTGGAGAAGCCCTTTTGTCCATTCTCTCTATGATCTATTATACTATTTCCTCACAACCCTTTGTAATGTCACCAAGTATCATATCACGTAATGACCAAAGTATCCTCAGTAACTACATGGCTAGATTTCTACAGTATCTCGGCATGGAAGAACAACAGTCACACCATCCTACAAACTAGTCATGGAACTGGAAATAGCCTAACAAGCAGAACTAGACCAAACAGTTATAAACATGGAAAACATGCATGGGAAAAATATCCAAAGCACAATAAATATACCCTATTCACAAACAATAACCTCTAAACAGGAATATAAGCACATCATGAAAACAACAAGGGAAAAACATGAAACATGAAATACCCCATTCATGGGTATTGGTGGAATGTTCAATAATACTCAAAGACATTCTACAGAAAGGAATAAAACACCTACCTCTATGTTAGGAGATCGATATAATTGAACCTCGAAGCTTGATTCTCCTTGGAACTTTGTAGATCTAAGAAAAATCCAAAATGTTCAACCCATGATAACATGAGAAAAAGGAGGAATTGGAAAATGAGGCTCTAGGAGAAAGAAGAACATACTGTTTTGATTCCAACGCTATCAACGTCAGTCGATTCAGAGAACAGATGGAGGGTTGGGGTCTTGTAGAAGATTCATGGTCGTAAGGTCTCTCTCGATCGAATAACGCCTAAAAGAAGACAGTTATGGGGATTAGACGTGCCCCCGGTGTGTGTAATGAAAAAACACAATGTACACAGAGTGTACTTACTAGTTCTGTACTCTGCTTTATGCGGCCTCCACATCACCCCTACATGTCCATGTGCATGGTCATGACACGACCAACACATGTCCTCGAGTGGCATCAATGTACATGGCATGAACTTATAAAGTACATGGTGTGTACTTAGAAAATTTCCATATTTTCCTCTTTTCCCAAAAACGACCAGAAAGGAAAAACATACCTGAAAAGATGATCCTGGTTTTTACAAACTTCCCCCCTTAAGGAAATTTACCTCGAATTTATCTAGCATGGCTTTGAAGAAAAAACTCTGAATAGCTCCTGCCACTACGATCGTACATCGGCCTCCCCCTCCCAAGTCTCGTCCTGTACTCGCTCGTGCGACCATATCACCCATACCAGAGGAACACACTGACCACGGAGAACCTTCGAATTACGATCGACAATCTAGATAGAATGAACTTCAAATGAATCATCCACATTGAGATCAACCTCCTTAGGTTGAAATACATGAGACGGGTCAGAAAAGTAATGTCAGAGTTGAGAAACGTGAAAAACATGGTGCATAGCTCGGTACCTCTGAGATAAAAGTAACCGATAGGTAAATGGCCCAACTCTCTCAAACACCTCAAACGGCTTGACATTCCTCGGCGAAAGCTTACACTGTCTCCTAATCCTCTTGTGTCCTAATATTATTATGACATGCAAGAAAACATGATCCCCGACTTCAAAATTTAGAGGTCGTCTCCGCTGATCAGTATAAGACTTTTGTCGACATTGTGTAGTATCCATCCTCTTCTAAATCAACTCTATCTACTCTATGGTCTCCTGAACAAGACGTGGTCCCAGCAATGCTGGCTCTCCTCCCTCCAGCAAACATAAGGGTGATCGAAATGGAATACCATACAAAGCCTCATAAGGTGCAATCAGAATAGTTTCATGAAATCTATTGTTGTAAGAAAACACCACAAGAGGGATATGCTTCCCCCAAGAACCTCCAAAATCTAGAATGAATGCTCGAAGCATATTTTCAAGTACCTGAATCATAAGCTCAGAATGGCCATCTGTCTGATGATGGTTGGCTTTAGTCAGAAGCCCATGCGTACCCAAAACTTTCTGAAGCCCCTGCCAGACCCGAGAAGTAAAACGTGTGTCCCCATCTGAAACAATAGAGTGTGGAACTCCATGTAGATGTACAATCTCATAGATGTAAAAATGTCCCATCTCTTCAACACTTAAGGTCATCTTGATCAGAAATAAGTGAGCTCCCTTCATAAGCATGTCGATAACAACCTAGAAAACATAATTCCCTCGAGGTGATCTCCGCAAACAGGTCATGAAGTCCATCATGACATCGTTCAACTTCCAATCCAGAGTGGGTAACTGCTATAAAAGACCTATTGGTTGGTGGTGCTCCACTTTCACCTGCTAATAAGTGGAAAACCTCAGGAAAAAACTAGAACCATATCTCTCCATACCTGGACACCAATACTTGTGGTTTAGGTCACGATACATCTTGGTGACGCCAAGATAAAATTCCCAAACAGAGGAATGAAAAACCCACCTCATCTCCTCGTGTATGCCTTCCGACACCCATACACATCACGGGAAACACAAGATCTCTTCCTCTCCTACTCACCACTGAGGAATAGGGTCCTCTCCTAACACGCTTTCCCATAGGACTTGGACTTTAGAATCTGATAGCTACCTCATTCAAAATCTATCAAGAAGCATGAAGGTAATAGCTCCATAAGAAATAAACGTTTGCCTATGTCTATCATGAACCTCCAAATGCATCTCAGAGAACAGATCCATAAGCTTCCACTCACTACTAGAATCTTAAACTGCATGTATCTGAGTCCTCCAGCTCAACGCATCAGCCACTGCGTTACCCTTTCCTAGCATATAGGCAAGCTCAATGTCAAGGAATTTAGGTACTCAACCAACCTGCACTGTCTCAAATTCAGATCACTCAGAGTAAAGATTTACTTGAGACTCTTGTGGTCAGTGAGAACGACAATGTGCTCTCCCAGAAGATAATGTCTCCATAAGTGTAAGTCATGAACAACTACTACCAACTCCTAGTCATGCATCGTGTACTTTTTCTCATGTGGACTCAACTGCCGAGACTCGTACATGACGACTCCATCTCCATTCATAAGCAAAGCTCCCAACCCGATACCTGAGGCATCACAGTATACAGTATACATCTTTCCCAGCTTTTGAAAGACTAGTGCCAGTGCTAAAGTCAATCTCCCTTTCAGCTCCCGAAAGGCTGTCTCACAATAATCTGACCATAAAAACATCTCACCCTTTTTGGTAAAACCTGTCAACATTGATGATAATCATGAAAAGCCCTGTATGAAATGTATGTAGTATCCTGGACGCCCAAGAAAACTCTGTACCTCAAATAAGTTCTTTGGATTCTCCCAGGAAAATAATACTCTCACTTTCTCTGGGTCCACTAATACTCCTGTCTCAGAGATAATGTTGTCCAAGAAGTGAATCTAATCCATCCAAAAGTGGCACTTTGAGAGCATAGAAAATAACCAATGCTCCCTCAATGTACTCAAAATGATCTCAAGATAGGTAGAATGGTTTTGTCGAGTGTGAGAGTAAAACATGATATCATCCACAAAGACCACCAAAAAAGTGTCTAAGTATGGATGGAACACTTGGTTCATCAGTGCCATGAAAACCGAAGGGGTGTTCGTGCGGTCGAACGACATAACAATATAATCATATTGACCATACGTGCTCTTGAAAGCAGTAAGAGGTATATCAGATGGTCTAACAAGAAACTAATGATAACTGGACCTCAAATCAATCATCGAGAACACCTGAGATCCTCGAAGAAAATCAAAGAGGGCATTAATCCTAAGCAAGGGATATCGATTCTTGACCATCAACTAGTTCAGTTTCCGGTAATCCACACAAAGCCTAAGGGTACCGTCTGCTATCTTTGCAAACAGGGCAGGTGAACCCCAAGGAGAAGTACTGGGTCAGATGAAACCCTTTTCCTGCAACACCTCCGACAACTTATTGATCTTCTACAACTCTGGATTATCCATCCTATAAGGAGTAATGGACACCGGTGCCACTCTTGGCATGAGCTCAATAGAAAAGCCTACCTCACGCTCCGGAGGCAAACCTAAAAAGTCCTCTGGAAAGACATCGCTGAAATGATCCTCCACTAGAGGAAATTCTAACTACAAAGTCCCCTGGTCATCCAGATATTGACTAGAAATCTGATCTATAACTCCACCTATCCCATGATGCTCGAGTCTTGCTTTACTCTCCTATACATTCCACTCGCCTAGATGAAGAAAATATCCACATTCTGATGATATGAAACACACCTTGCAGTGATAACAGTTGAAAACTGCCTTTAAAGGAACTATCAGTCCCATTCCTAGAATGACATCATAGTCCGTCATCTCTAAGACATAGAGATCCCATAGAAAGTGATACCCAACCACTTCTAGAGGGCACTCCTTGAACTGACATACACTAGCTGTTCTAGTCCCTAATGGTGTCTCTAGTGTCAACATGTCGGCAGAAGAAAAGTTAAAGAGCCCAAGGCTCTCCACAATATCAATATAGTTTAAGATATGCGTAGCACCAGTATCAAAAAGAGTAGAAGATAAAACTGAGGATACTAAGATCACACCTCGAACTGTAGAGGTTCTGGGATCCTGCTCTTGCTGGGTCTGCTCCACTACAAAAGCTAGTCCTGCACGATGGCCCTGTGTCCCTGCCTGGCTGCTCTGAGCTGATCCACCCTGTTTTCTCATAAAGACCGGTGACTAACCACCACGGTCTCGACCTCCACCTCGACCCGAACGACTAGAAGAACTCCCGTTCCTAGACTTGTGACATACTGGTGGTGCAGCTCCTGAACAAGGAGTCATGGAAGAACCCCTATCACCAGCTAATGGTGAGAAAACCTGACAGAAGCGCTAAAGGTGACCCAACTTGCTGCAAGATCGGTACTCCACTGGCTCTCTCTAGTACTATGGACTCATATGCCCAGCCCTTCCACCCTGGCAGCATACCACCAGGCTCCCTGAAAATGTGTCTCGCGGCCTCGGATCACCATGTGTAGACTCCCTACGGTGCTACCTTCTGTCAGTTGGTAAAGCACTGACTCTGTAAGTGGTACCGCCCCAGTCTCAGCTCTATAATCTCTCAGACTGTGCTCTGCAATCAGTTCCTGGTAGATTATGGAAGCTATGTAATTCATCCTGAAGATATTCACCTGTGAGTGTATCTCCTATGTGAGACCATCCTCAAATTTCCTTTCCAAGGAAAATCCATCTCCACCCTAGAGGGGTGTGAAATGATGAAGCTCAGTGAAACTAGAGGAGTACTCCCTGACAGAAAGAGTTCCTTGCTCCAGGCTCATGAACTCCAGGGCTCGGTCAGCCCTCAGGGTCTCCGGATAGAAGTACTCATAAAAGATGCGCTGAAACTCCTCCCATGGAAAAACTTGATGATGACCCGCTTGTTAGATCACATCCCACCACCTCTTGGTAGAGTCTTGTAGCATGTAGGTAGTGAGATTGACCTGCCACTCTAGAGGAATCTCTAGATTCTCGAAGATCATCATCATGGCTTCTAGCCGTGACTCTGAAGTATGATGTCCTACTTAACCTAAGAATGTGGGAGGATGATGTTGCTATAAAACATGCGTCAAGTCTGCCAAAGTTGAGGCAGGGGGAGGAGCTCTCTAGAAGGTATGTATCATCATCAAAAAGCCTTCCCTAAACCATGTATCAGTGCCTGTAACTGGTATCACTGTTGGTTCCAAGTCTGGAACAACAGGAGGATCTGTGGGAAGTCCCTGATCAGCCATATCCGGCATCTAATCACCGCCTGGAAACAGGCATGCAACTGGAGGACATCTTGGTGCCATGACTCTTCATGGTCAATGAAAAATTTCTATTTAAGATTAACAAGGATTGAAAAACTAAAGGCACAAGAAGGAATGGGGAAAATAAGGCATTCATGTTATGCAAAACATGACTACACAGCGTGTTATTTCCCTACAAGGTGTGTTCCCCTAAGTCATTCACATGGGCGTGTACATATACCTAAAATGGTCATGTAACCCCCAAATACACTGTGTGTTGTCCGAACACATAGCGTGTACTTGAATCCCCTTCCCATTCCCAAGTAGTTCTACACGGTTAAGCCACACGGCTCTCCTAAGACAAATCATCATGGCGTGTTCAAGGTAGAAATGGCATGTACTAAACAAGCTTCACAAGGCCCGTGTTCTTAGTGACACGACCTATGTTCCCAGGTTACACTACAAGGTGTGTTCCAGATAGACACGACATGTACAACGAATTCCCAACTGACTCGTGTTGTTAGCTAAACGGTCGGCTACACAGCATACACTTACACGACGTGTTCCAGGCGGACACAGGGTGTATGAGAAAGGATGACACCATCCCGTGATATTCGTGACACGGAAGGGTACTTGGGTTAGCCTACCGGGTGTGTCTAAGGTGTACACAGCGTGTATAAGAAGAGAATTCTCTGACCGCGTTGTTAACTACATGGCCCGACTCTCAGGAAAACACTATATGGCATGCACAACCAGTACACAGCGTGTTCTGGAAGATTTTTTATAACCTCGTTTACCTGACCACACAGTCAGTGACATGGTTAAAAACTACACTACGGGTATTCATAATGTACATGCCTTGTATTCTGAGTTTTTGTGGGCAGTAGCCTCAGAAACACTCTAGAGCCCAGATAACACAGATAACACACGTTAAGGTGCCAAATTCCGATTCGTGAGGGCCCGTACTCCCCTAAAATCAATGTTTGGCATCTTATACATGTTACAGACAATGTAAAAAGGTCATTGATCCACCAAATTCCGGTCCATGAGGGCCCATAACAACTCAAGAACCAAAATATAGCGTTCATTTAGGTAAAAACTTACACAATCAAGGCTCTAACAAGAAGCAGATATTTTTATCATGCATCTATCACAACATCATGCATATTCTACACAACATCTATCACAAAAACATAAAATTACTAATGCATCTAGATGACATGGAAAGAATTAATGACATGTTATTTCTAGTAAGTTCTTATATGATACATGGGATGGAAAACCATCATCTCATTGGGTTGCCACAGAAATAGAGTCGCAATAACAACAACGATAATAGCACAAAGCAGGAGAATCACCCAACTGTAAAATCAAATCAACTGTAAAATTTCAAACCAATAAAATTGAAATAAACGAGGTAGTATGGATTTTTTCATGTACACTGGTTAGCTACTCTCGGGAACAACTTATTACCAAGTACCTATTTCTTCCTATCCCTAACTATAGGCTCCAAATAGTTAGACAAGAGAAAATAATTTCTCTGATACCACATTGTAATGCCCTGGTTCTAGAAGACACTTAGAGGCACCCCATACCCAGTTGGTCACACGACCTCAAGTGCATTTATCTGAACACCAGAGGCTCCCGAATAGCAGTGAGGGCCTTGGATGTGATAATGGGGAAACTATGCCCTCATTGGCAGAGTAACACAATAGAAGATAAACAATCATACAATATCAGAAGCAGTAAATATCCAACAACAGAAATCAATGGAAGACTGGTAGATAAACAACTGTAAAAATATATAAATTAATTATTTTGAATATGTGTCTAGAAAAGAAGCCAAACTAGTCACAATGATGAATACAGTACTAAACTCAAGTATAAAAGGAAATAGATAAACAAAACCTCAGCATCGCAAGCCTTCGCTCGGTCCCACACTCTCACACTCCAATGAAATCAAGAAACTAAAGTAGAATGGAGCTTGCCCTTATCTATACCTGCTACAATATAGTTTTTCTGGGCCCAAAAGAATGACAAAAATAGGGTTTGAGGAAAATCCCAGAAGGAAACCACACGAAGATCGGTTCCTAATAGTTAGTGAATATATGTTAGGTAAAAGTACATAAAGAAGTAAACAGTAAAATACCTAGTAGAAAACAATCCACAGTTCTATCATATAATTTACACCATGAAAGCAGCCACTCATGAAAGTAAAACAAAAAGGTAACCCTATGGGTAATTATCATAGCCTAACCCCTATAGTTCAACCTAAAAGTACCAGAATCCCTCTGGGAGGCACATACAATCTCACCCCTCTGGTTCAGCTAAATAATAGACTCTTTGGGGAAGCAGTCACCATCAATTCCCCCTATAGTCTCGTATAGTACTAAAGGTGCTCTGGGGAATCACTCAACGTCTCATTCCCCCTGTGGATCACGTTGTGGAACTAAAGACACTCTAAGGAAGCACTCAACGTCAATTCCCCCTTCTATCTCACATTGTATTAATAAGACACTCTCGAGAAGCCCTTTGTCTATTCCCCCTATGGTCTATTACACTCGTTTCCCACAACCCTGTGTTAACTCAGCAAGTATCACATCGCGTAACAGCCAAATTAACCACAAGAACTACTTGGCTAGAATTCTACAGTATCTCAGTATGGAAGAACAATAGTCACACCATCCTACAAACTAGGAAAGGAACTGGGAATAGCCTAACATGCAGAACTAGACCAAACGTTCATAAACAGGAAAACCATGCCCGAGAAAAACATCTAAAGCATAGTAAAATTACCCTATTCACCAACAATAACCTCTACTCAGGCATATAATCAAAGCTGTAAAACAACAAGGGAAAACCAAGAAACAAGTAATACCCTGTTCAAGTGTATTGGTGGAATTTTCACAAATACTCAAAGAATTTCTACAAAAAGGAACAAACCACCTACCTCGACGGTAGGAGATCGATATACTTGAACCTCGATGCTTGATTCTCCTTAGATCATCATAGATCTAAGAAAACGTCCAAAACTTTTGACCCACGATAACATGGGAAAATGGAGGAATTGGAAAACGAGGCTCTAGGAGAAGGAAGAGCACAGAGCTGCGATTCCAACGTGATCAACGACAGTAAATTTGGAGAACAGACGGAGGCTCAGGGGCTCGGAGACGATTCACATCATTACAGTGTCTTCCGGTCGAAGAACGCCTAGAAGAAGACAGTTTCAGGGTTAAGACGCGACCCTGGTGCATTTAATGAGAAAAAAAGTACATGGTGTGTACTTTTGGAGTACAGAATGTGTAGTTATTGTTTCGGTACTCCTCTTTAGTCGGCCTCCACATCACCCCTACATGGCAATGTGCATGGTCATGACACAACCAGCACACGGCCTTGAGCGGCATCAACGTACACGCCGTGTACTTAGAAAATATCCATATGTTCCTATTTTTCACAAAAATGATCAAAAAGGAAAAACATACCTGAAAAGAAGATCTGGGTTCTTACAATTATCATTAATTTTACATTTATTTTAGAAGTAAAAACATTTCAATATTTTTTAATGTTTTATCATTTAAAACACATTATCTCATTCTGATATTGATATTAATTTTAACATAATTTATAAATAGTAAATGTTGTGAATTTGAAAAAATGGATTCAATATTTAGATTCACTAGTTCCAGTTTATTTAAATAACATTATCTTATTTTTGTGTAGTAATTTGGATAAAATTTTATTAATTCAGTAAAAGGGTAAATTAGGTAATTAAGGGTAAGAATAATAATATAAAATTAACCTAACTCTTTTTCTAATATCATTGGATTTGTTTGTTTCTATATAAATTTCACTTGGGTCGAAATGGTGTCCATTGGATGCCACTTGGATGCTATTAGTATATTTAATTTAATTTTTAGGGAAAAATAAAAAATGTCGTACTGATTTTTTAACTAATATCTAATTTTTAATATAAGGTATATATAATACAAATTCAACTATAAATACTCATCGTAAAATCAATATATTTTTAATTATCATGGTAATTTATTTATAATTTATATGATATAAATAATTACATTAATGGTTTATACATTGATGATGAAAAAATTATTTTATTGATGAAATTATTATTAGATTAGTTTTTATTAAAATGATAATAAACATTAAAAGACACTTACACATGACCCAATATTATTATTTGAGTATATATCAACCATAATAATCCATAAGTCGAGTTATTAACTATTTGGAGCCATATAGAAAAGATTATAACACAAAATATTTTATTTAATATGATGTTAATGTTTACACAATCATATTTTAATAAATACAACATTATTTATATATGATTTTCCCAAGATATATTAAACTATAATTATTCTTTTAAAATATATTGGATTTATATTTTTCATATTATATTTTTATTAATTTTATTCAAAATATAAGTTATTAAGTAATTACACAAAACTAATGTAGTAATTACTTTATTAATGGACATAAAAAATAAATGTTATTAATTATATTAATATAATATAGTTTTGGACAATTATTATATCCAAATACTATTATATAATACCATTACTTCTTCGGAATGTAATAAAATATTTAGTTCGATATTAATTATATATATTCATATTTTTTAAAAAAATTAATTAATTGTATAGTTGAAAAATTGACGCTATTGACGGCTTTTGAAAATAATGTATTATTAAATTATCTAAAAATCATAATTTTTTAGAAGTATAGAATAATTATGATATTATATATCAGGATAAAATTTATTTACTTATGATATAATTAATATAAAATAAGTAAAAATTTCATCATTTTAATATTGAAATGTTCGTTACCTTAGATAAAAATTCAATTGAATAACTATGTGTTAAAAAAATATAAGGTTAAAATTGATTGGAAAACATCTCTAAAATTTATTTCCAACTAATATTACGAAATTATCTCATCTCATATTTCTAATAAGAATTTTTTTTATGTTTTTTATGTTGTTTTTATTTGTTATAAATTTTTATTTTTGATGATTCCATAAGCTTCCATCAACTCTATTATAAAAGGGTATCTCCTCCCTCACCTATTCATTTAATTTTAAACAATAAACATTTGAAATAACCTACCTATTTCCCTTATAAAAATACCTAGTAACATTCTAGGGGTTCTGGTCTACTCCAAAAACAACCCCTAGGGCATTAAGAGGTGATCTATAGGGAGCTCATTTAAGAAGAGGCAATCTTGTATACCGATTCATTCAAACTACATTTTTACTATACATCCTCATCATGATTTATTCCCATTTGAATCTAATAACTACAATATAAATTATATATTGAGTTTTTATTTTGATTATGGAATATCCAAATTCTACCTTCTATTCATCCTAAAAATTGCAATCACCACACGTTCTTATGTACGACTTGATGTCTCCACTTCTTGTAATTTTTTTCATCAACAACATACATTGACGGGTATAATGATGTAAATAATATGTATATGTTATTATACTAGAATTATTTTTATTCTTGAATAATTTTTTACAATCCACATCCATAACATATCATAATTTTGGTAATGATATCATCACTCGTTCGTATATACGACATGCCTTCCACACAATACGATGCAATTTATTCTACATGATATGAATTAAGGAATGATTATATAATTTTTTATAATGAATAAATATGTTATAAAGTATTTTAATATTATTTTGGTATAATATAATTGTTACCTAATATTGAAAAATTAATCTTATTAGACAAAACATGCATAAGAAAATTAAGTACTTAATGACTGAATAATGGGTAATAGTAAAATATTATTAACAAATGGATGATGATATGATCATATATATATGATAAAATTTAATATGATTTTATAATATGTTGATAAATTTTTAAAATCATTATGCTGTATTTTTGGATACATTCAAAGGATATCATACCTAAAGTAAGGGGTTATTTTTTAATCTCATTATTATCAAAGATTGTTTATACATAATTATATAATGCAATATAATTTTCATCCATATCAATGTTTACTAAAATTATATTCCAATATATACTTTATGTCCTTAGATATTCTTTTAAATTGAATTTTACCCATTTTTTAATTTTTATTAAATGTTATGAAATTAATCTTTTCATATATTTTATATTATTTACTATTTGACATTCTAAAAATGTATGAGAATAATATTTTCTTTTAAATTATATTGCACATATATATTTTTATGTTTCAATAATGCCTTATTTACATGACGATTCTTTAAAATATTTCAATTTTTTTATGAAAATAAATTCTTCTATTTTCAAAAACCATGACATTTTTTTAAATGGAATCATTTTTTAATAAAAGTGTATATTTTTGTCAATAATTAATTTCGAGTGTTATAAGAAAATTATTTTCCATATAAGATGTAATTATTTAATAGTGTTGTGTGTCATGAAATTTATCCCTAGATTTTCTATGGTTTCTTTTTTTTATGGTGGAATGGTACTCATGAAATCCAATTTTCTGCATGTATCATGTTATGGTAGAATGATGTTTGAAGAATCCATGTATAATCCTTCGGTTATGATGAATGATTAATGTTTATGTGGAACATGTAATAATTATTTCATTATGAGATGAGTGGGATTTATTTCTCCAATAAATGAATTGGTAAAATAATTATATCTCATGAGATTATATGTGATGAAATGGGAAATTATATCGGTTAAGTAATACAGGGATGAAAGGAGGAGTGAGCTCGGATCAGTAATGGAATTTTTTTTCTATGAAATCCATTCCAATGAGCCTCGACTAATATGATATGATTTTTATGCTTATTTGTCTTCAAAAAAAATTCATTCCCAGTGTTATGAATTTTGGTATTATGTTCATTGATTCATATTAACATTTATGATTTATCCCATGACATGATATCATGATCTTTCAAATGTTGGATTCTTTCACAAAGGATATGTTCTTAAGTCTTATAATTAAAATTTGATTAATATATCCCTTGTTTACACTTAATAATAATATGATATCACACTTTATTATATTTTTTCACATTTAATGAATATTGATATTAACTATGATATGTAAAATGGGTCTTTTCATGATGAAATATGCAAGACACAATATATATGTCTTATGAACATGTTTTTTATGTCCCTAGGGCTATAAAGACTCTAAACCTATATGGTCCTAGCATGTTTATTTTATTTAATTAATGAATATTCAAAAATTCTTTTTTAATATCTTGGTATGTAATGTTTTGGTCATTATATATATATATATATCTAAATTTACTCCCCTCCAAGCATGTGTCAAAAGATGGTCAAAAATAGATTGTGGTCCTCTATCCATGAATCTACAACTTTTGGTCCATTTTCCCAAAAAAAATTGTGTGGAAGAAACTACTAGAATGCAGGTGTACTCTCTTCTATAAATTATGTAGGTCACAAGGACATCTCAATGGTCTACGTAATGAGAAGTAACCCCTCTCAAAATTGGGTATTCACCCCAAAATCAGGTAACATAAGTGTTTCCACAACTGTTACTATAGTAGGTTTTACGGGTGGCCTACAGCCCACCGCCTTCAGATTATTGTCGTCACCAACCTCCTCGAACACAACTGCATGCCATTGTGGTGGAATTTCTCGAAAACTGAAATGAAAATACCTTAGGGTATATTTGTAAACATCATGATATCATATATATAATCATGACAAGAACAAGTCTTCCTACACATTATTTAAACCCATCTCCATAGTCATAAATCCATGTATGGGTGACTTATAAATCAAAATATTGATAGAGAGACACCATACTACCAATTTCTATGGTCCGGTCAAGGCTATGTTCATTAAAAAAAGTCAAAGGTATCCATTTTCATAGTGTTTATTTAAATTAATAATGGAAATGACCCATTAAATTTTTGTTTTCATCCCTATTTAGTGGGGGTCGTTTCATTTGTAATTAGGTTTAATTAAAAATCATTAAAATTTATAAAAAAACATCTCTACAAAGGGATTAATTATATGGATCACCAAATCCAATTTATAAGGGCCCATACAACTTATAAAAAAATACAATCCATTTAATCAAAAAAATTATTTTCCAAGTCCCTAAATGAAATTTTAGTTCAATATCATGGAAATTGAAATGAATTTTCCAAAACATTCTATAGTAAATGCACAAAGGGAATATAAATGTCTTATAAAAAATTCATGACACATTAATCCTAAATTTATTATGTTGATATATGATGAAATAGATCTTTGTGATAATAAGAAAGGGATAAAAATTAGTAACGACATGGGACATCAAATATCAATTTCCTCACCCACCATTGAAAAAATGGAAACTATAAAAACCACAATACATATCTGTGGGTCACATCCCATGAAATTTTTCCTTCCATAATAAGTGTCTTAGAAACTCCCAATTTCGGGATCATTAACAAAACCGGACACATCCAACTTATCCTCATAACTAAATAAAAAATCAAATGAAATAAAACATCGATATATATTTTGGACATCACAACAGATAATTCATTAAAAGGAACCTCGATTCGGTGGGTCACATGACCTCAAGCACACCCCCCACCCCTTATGCTAGAGGTCGCTGACTATTATCACAAGTATAAGATGGTAAATTGTGAGCCTAATAGTATAAATATATAAATCAATAGAAGCATTTTTGATAATTCAACAACTAAAGAATAAATATCCATCATATATATATAAGATATTTCTAAATCATATAAAGAATTAAAAATACTGACCAATGATGTGTAATAAACTAACATGACTACATAGGATATGATCTATATAGTAGAAATTTCTGAGGCATCCAATAATGATATATAATTCATGTAAACAATATCCTTTGTATATTTATTTGAAAGGAATATTAATGGGATGGATCAAAGTAGTAAAAACATTAATGTCATTCTAAATGGTAAAGTATATATTTTAAATGTGATCCAAGGAGTATAAACATCGATGTAATCTTAAAAGGATGGGTATCTATATAAAAATGATCAATAGAGTTGAATGTTCTATGGTTTCTATGTAGGCATGTATGTTAGATACAAGGAGTATACATTTCCAAATAATTAATATAGGTCATCAAATCCAATGAATACTAATGATCATGGCTGCTTAATATATAATGTAAATTGGGTCTAAGGAGAAAAAATATCCAAGAAGTCCATGTGGGTCATCAATGTGGTATCACGAACCCTGCATTATCTTCTAAACCAAATTATCAATTCTTTGATTTATCATTTATATAATACCATTGTTTTCATATACAATTCATGGGATTATTCATTTCATGGCATTAATATACAAAATGCATGGATATATAAGGTATTTACATCCTATTAAAAATTGCTTAATTACATTAATAAATCAACAATGATGAATAGAATTTTCAACTCACCAAAATGGTCACATTTAAAAAGAATATGTGATGAAACTACTCATGGGTTCATGTGTTACTATCAAAATCCTCAAAAATATTATTATTGTTTCATAGCATGTCTTAATCATCAGATTAAAATTTAAATCATCTATTTGTTAATTTTTGGATTCCTCAGCCAGAAATTCTGGCATGCATAGAAACCATAAGTTTTTATAAACAACTAGATTTTGTGGAAAAAGTTATTGACAACCTTCCTTAAGCCCATAGAAGAATAGCCATCCAGATTCAAACATAGATTTGGTCGATATTAGAATAAAATTGATGAAAACATGACTAAATAGGAAAGATGATATATTTTTTTTACACCAAAATATCATCATATATACAGTGATAAACAATGAAGGGGGCTAATGAATGACTAAATCCCATGTTGATATCCAATGTGATGATCAACTCTCTTATTATAGTTCAAGTGGTGAAACATTACCAAATCATAGAAAATTCTTAAGTGATATCTCCTGCAGTGGACAGTCAATGTGTGGGAGAATAGATTTGGAGGCTTCTATGGAAAATAATAATCATGCATCCTTTATAAATAAAATTCATAGGGAATTTAAAGGGAATGTTACCATTACATATCTTGTAAATATGGTGTTTACGTCTCTAGGGAAAACCCATTTATTATCAAGAAATGGGTATGTCAAGAATCATATATAGAATATATTTATTACATTCCATTTATTGTAATTTCAAACCATGTATTTATCCTATAGTAACATATCCCCCTTCATTCATCATTCAAAATACAATCCAACTGGCCTAATGGATATGCTTCGAGGTGTATGATAATGACAGTGTTGCAAAAACGGTTAAAAATATAAAAGGAT
Organism: Viscum album; assembly: GCA_963277665.1. Classification (NCBI taxonomy): domain Eukaryota; kingdom Viridiplantae; phylum Streptophyta; class Magnoliopsida; order Santalales; family Viscaceae; genus Viscum; species Viscum album. Next base: position 1,044,585,408 of record OY728126.1, on the reverse strand, counting down.
TTGTACCAAATAAAAAACCATATATCACAAATTGTTTTAACAAAAAAGATACAATGTTTTAAAACATTATGTGGTTTTAATAAGGTTTCCTCAATAAAACTATGATGAACCCATATCTACTCTATAAGAGATGACATTTCAAATAATAATGTGAAGTTAAAAACATTTATAAAAAGATAAATTGACATTATAACTGAATATTTTTTACAATAAATTGAATATTCGTGATCTCAACATTAATTCATTAATTTTGTGAAACTGAGTCAATATTTAAAATACATGAAATAATCTATTATTATTTATTTAGGAGAGAAAATAATGTTGAGAGAAAGTTATTAATATTTTTTTGGGTGGTCGGAATGAAAAAATCCTTGAGGGGAGTAGAATTAAATAAATGTTGTAATTTAGTTACAACAAAAGAACATTAATCTTTCTAAAAAATACTTAAATAATGACAATAAAATGCATTTGGGTTTCTGTTGTACTTATATTGGCCATAATATGATAGCAAATTCAAGGTATAATTCTACTAGGTTCCATATTCTCCACTACAAATTTCCATCCATTTGAATGCATATTCTATATCCCTACAACCCCCTCATTATTTCCCACATCCATCAAACCATTTTATAGGTAACTTAAAAAATCAATGATTAATTTATTTTAATATTATAACAATATATGATGGTCCTTTATAGTGCAAGATAATTATTAATCTCATCCATATAATTATTTATTTTTTCTCTTAACTGAAAATATATTTTCACTATATTCACTTCTTATATTTATTCTCTTGTGTTTCACCTCCATTTCTATCACAAAACCAAACTCCACATTACTAAACAACATAATAGATATTATATCAAAAAATTGACTTAGATAGAATTTTCTATATTATTATTTTGATTACATAGAAATATAGAACATACATTTGTTATAATTACATATGAATATTTATTTCAATAATAAATAAATCATAAGATAAAAACTAAATGTATACTTTCATTGTATATTAGATACATAATAAACTTATTTTACAATATCGATGAAATAATCGAAAAATATACTTCTCCTGTGAAACCCATTTAGTCGTATCATATATAATATTACCATTTACAATATTCTAAATAAAAACATCAGAATTGGTGAACTCCAATACTCATCAAAGGTAATCAAGATATAAAACAATGGCTGAAAATAATTGAGCATGATCAAAATATGTGGGTATAAAAACATGGTCATGGTTTATGTACATAATATTAAATAATCCTTAAAATGAAGAATATATTATAAATCATATATTATAAAATGATGATTTTTTTATGAAAATTAAAATATGAATAACTTTGTCAAACCAATATTTAAAAATTACGAGACATGAAAAAAATAACATATGAATAAGAAAATGGTATGTAAATAATCATAGAAAATAATTAATTATGTTAAGGTGCATATAAAATTATATCATCACATTGTGGATTGTCTCCCTAATTGAATTGGGGTTTCTCTTAAATCCCAATAATGTCATCTCATGTTATGTAAATCATTAACTAATGTAGTGGAGGGATTTATAGTTTTGTGTGCACCCGTTACATAGTTTATAGATTACCTTAATAGTTTATGTTTATTCCCAATTACCATAAATTTAATGAGATAATTGTTTAACAAATTTATTAGGTGTCAATTAAATTATAGGCCCAACCACCACATAATGAACATCAGACATATGTGAACCACCTGAAAAAATTATCAAATAACTCAATGATTCATTATACAATAGGATAGAAATGGGTCCCATAAGAACATCAATAAACCAACATATGTTGAAATATATAGAAATAATGAGGACGATATCATTGAATCATATTCTTATAGAATTATTAGAAATATTAATTGATGTTTATTTAAAAAAATTAATCATAAATTAATTGAAATTAAGTTTTATAATATAAAAGAAATATGTATAATATTTTTATATTAAATATATTATTTTATATATTATGGGAATAGATATTATTTTACCAGAAAATTATTTATTAGAAAAAATGATAAAAATGTCGATTCATTTGGTAATTAATAATGACTGTTAATGTTTCTACAAAACACCCTGACAAAAAACCATAGAATAATATTAATTTAATAAATAATTTTTTTTCATTAAAAAATAATGAATCATTGATTTTGAGATAGAGATGTCTAAAAAATAACTTATATTTTAATAAAATAAAATAATATGAAAAAAAACAATAGGTAATATCTGTTTCACTTATAATAGAACTATGTGTGAATAAAAAATTGAATGAGAATTAATATTTTTGGAGGAAATATAAAACCCATGAAAAATCATATCATATGAAAATAGAAGCTTCTTTAGAGATATTTCTTATACCTTTTTACATTTATATATTCTAAATAATAATATTATCACGTTTAAATTGATATTTTAATGAAAACTGATACCCATGACCATAAATATTGAATATCGTATTTAACATATTTCAAAGAACAATAAAATTATTCAATTATTTCATAATATTATCCCAATTCTTTATACTTTTATATTCTAGAGTAATTCACCACACATATATTAGTTATCTAGTGATTTTTGTTAACATGATTAGTCATTTTTTGGGTTATTATAATCATGTTTTATTAGAGTGATCTTGGTCCCTCTTGAATGATATAAATTTTATCATTCCTATGTTAGTAAAAGTATTTAAATAATTATATTTCTATTATATATATACCCTAATGTTAATTTTTTAAAATTAATAGTATGGTATATGAGCATTGATTTTGTTATGGGATATTTTTTTCATAATATAACATTAACCATGAGTTACATTATGATAATCACTTTTTTTTTTACTTGAAGACAATATTGATGAAAAATATTCATATTTAACATTATATATTAAATTAATTAATTTTCATACCAAAACATATGATCAATATGGTGAATTTAATATAGTCTTGTGCAAGAATGTGGTTAAATCGACCCATAAAAAGCACATGTTATACTAATGAATGCGAATGATTATGATATTATAATATAGTAATATCAAATTTTATAAATGATATTTTTTATAATATAAAATCTTAATTTTTGAAAAACAATTATGAATTGGGGAGATGTAAAATCATATGAAATGAATTTTCATATTCTACCCACTTTTCTTGGAAAAATCACTACTCAAAATTCATTCAGCATGAATGATGGACATAAGCATTCTTCATGTGAAAATTGACTTCTAAATTGGAAGGATATTTATAGTAGATTTATAATATATGGGGAATTAGGAGTTTTAATAAAAATTATATTTTCATAGTGTTTGTAGATGTGATTTAATTTTATTGGTAAAAATGAGGGACATATCCAAGGAAACAAATGTTTTCTCACAGGTAAATAAAGGATCACATGGGTAGTTAACATGTTTTTTGAGGATATATTATAAATAAATGTGTGAATGAATTATAATCCTAAAATTTTATTTAGGTAATGTATTTTTTGGTTTATTTCATAATATATGAGCTATTATTGGTTATTAAATTTAAATATTTTTAAATTGGTCAATTATTCACTAGTAAAATAATTTCAAAACTGAAATTTAAAATGTATCTTCTTACACAATTAAAATTTTATGATAACATATTTACTTTATATTTTTTATAAATTTATTATTAAATATATTCAATATAACTATTAATATATATATACACACATTTAATGAAAAATCTATTTATTTCTTGAATATTTATTTGATATTATTAAATATCCATAATATAATTTTATATCAATTGAAAATTATATTATTTATTAAATATTAATCCATATAAATATCAATTAAATAATATTTAAAATGTATTATATAAAAAATTTATTTATTAAGATAAAAATACACAATAATTAAGAAGCCCGATATGTTAAAACATACCTCTATTAAATTAAACAATTTTACCTATATCCTTCGAAATATCTAAACATGTATTCTAAATACTTAATGTTGTGAGTAATTTATAACTAAAATAAATATTTTGATTTTATAGTTACATCAAATAAAAAATTTATTATAATAATTCATAAAAACCTATATTTATAAAAAAATGTCATAGTTAAACATTTTAGTTATAATTTTTAGTGAAATATAACACTATTTATGAATTATAATATTTTTAATTACATAATATTCTCATTGGATATATCTAAAATATATATTTTCTAAATGAATATACCAAATAATAATTTTTTAAATGATGATATATATATATATATTGATCATGGATCATTCAAATATATATTATTACTAAAACAATTAATTTATTTATTTATCTTCCCTATAAATATTTTTATAATATTTCTCATTATATGACTTATTTTTAAATTTTTAGACATGGTTATGATATTTATAGTAGTCTATAAAAATGTCGATTTCATGTTTTGGTCATTTTATTTATTTATAGAATTTATCCACTTATATTCTTTATGTTGATGTTTCATATTGAATTATTATAATATATTAATTTTATATTTTATCATTTAATTTTTAATATCAATAAATGGTTCTTTGATATATATTGATATAGTGAAAATGTGGAATAACCTATTCAATATTGTATTTATACAGTGTAAATTTATGCTGAATAATGTCCTACACAATTACATTATATAATAATTAACAAGACTTGGTTATTATAATTTCAATGCTCTAATGAAAAATGCTACTTCTCCCCTATTACATCTGCATGTTACCTTGTTACTTAATTAAATAAAAGAAGTTATTATTATAACATTATCTAGGTTAGTGGTATTGTTCTACTCAACATAATCATTATCATCGAAAATTTAAAATGGGTAAGCCTTGTAAGATATATCTTGCTCTAAGAATACATCATTGAAGCTCATGATATATGACATTTCAGGTTTTACCTTCCTCAGAATAAATAAATGGAATAATTAATGAACATTATATTGGTTTTGTGGTCGTAAATGATGGTAACCTACCACCCCTACAGGGCCAAGGACTTCAAATGGGCCTTTGTATCAAGTGATTAATATAACATTCTTCTAACATATCATAATAAAATTCTATAGTGATATTTAAATAAATATAATAACTTCAAATTCAAACACAATATTTAAACAATTATTATTTAAAAACTATTTTATCATTTATGGTAATTATTAATAAATCCTTTAAAAATTTTACTACTATATTCCATTTTATAATGAAGATTTTGTAATGCTATATTACAATCTCAAAATTCATCCCATTATGTTTTCCAAATACTCCTCTGCACATACATATCCTCGCATAGTTCAATTTTAATTCAACAATTAATACTACTATTATAAAATTCCCATTCTAGGTGAATTTATCATTTCCAACACGCATTGAGATGCATCGAAAAATCTGTGAGCATTTCCTCTAAAAATTTAAATCTCCATTTTCATTAAAAATTATTTGGATGATTAAATTAAATGGAAAAAAATCTATAAATCATGTTATATTTATTTATTCCCACTTATTTATTGGTAAATATTAGATCTCAGTCAGTTAGAACTGATAATGGTTACACAAAACCACTTACCACTTTCATTCCATAAATCTTGTTTTTCAAATATGTATTCTTTATTTTCAATGAATTTTATTGAATTGATGTATAAATAAACAATAAAACATATAATTATTAATGATATAGGTCTTAGGTAAACCTACTGTGAAATACATAGTGATCTTAATGAATTTTGATACTTTCATAAGTAGTGGTTATTCATATCACAAGACTTCTTTCGATCTTCCTTAACATGTTGGAAGAATTTTCATTGTCATAAATTCTTTAGAATCTCCCAATATATATTATCCCAAAATATTTGATTCGATATATAAAATTATTTCATTTTGTTTTTATGTACTGAAAATTATGATCTTTATTCATCACCCCGAAACAATTCTAAAATTCATATATTAACAGAATACATATTCCATTCAAGAATCTATCAATTCCTTCTCTATTAAAGATTATCAGTGAAATATTCAATACCTTTTCTATACTTAAATATCATCCTCATATGAGTCATTGGTATTTTATTATATATATGGTATGGTGTTAATTTGATAATTATATGAAATCTCTCCTTATATTCTGACATTCATCCTGAAAAAATGATCAGGTAATGTAACTTTTTATACACTCATCATGACAATTATAAGCTAATACTTCCTACTAAATGAATTAACAAAATATTTTATTTCCATGGGTGTTAATGTAATTTCAATTCATATGAATTGATAAACTAAAACCATCTTCATTGAACACAATTCAATCAATCAATGTGAATAAATATTTTAAGGTCTTATTATATCTATTTAACCTCATAGATAATACATTTATATCTAATAGGAAAATATATATAATTTAATATTTTAATAATGAATAAGGATATTCATTAATTCATATTTAATTTATGCGATGATTAAGATAGAACTAAATCATTATATAGGAGTATGCAACCCAACCCATTCATTGATGCATCAAAGTATACTAAAAATGCTTATATTCATTTGGTAATTATAAAAATAGGTTGGTATACAAATATATTATTTATTTCATTGAAATTTTCATCAAATTCATATATCTAGAGGATACATACTATGTTTTGAGATAACATCTTCATTTCAGTAGATAGTCATGAGACATATCTCAATTTTTTTTGATTGTATCCAATAAAACATTGAAAACTATGGATCTCAATTAAGTGCTTGGTTTGTTCCATTCTAAAATCGCCTAACTTAGTTGAGGATCCATATGTATATGCTCTCTTTTTATTTAATGAAACTATTATGATACATCTTAATCCCATAAATCACAATTTCAATATTTTGAAAAAAAGACTCTATTCTAATGGAATTTTAGATAATCCATAAATGATTACAACAATATTATTTTCTCTTTAAATATTTAAAATTCCTTCTATAATTGTACCCCTACACTTTTCGAATAATCTATAATGAATTTATTCATTATTACCCTAGAAATAAGAATCAAATTTTTTTGTTTGAATATAATAAATTTGATTTCATAATGTCCCTATATAATTGGGAATGTTTCATTATTAAATAATACCATTAAAGCCGTAATTTAATATATTCATATTAGAGTTCAATTATTGATAAAAATTGATCACATAAAATAAATTTATACAATTATTAGTATGGGGTAGAGGATACATGAGAAAGATCATTATTTTTTATTTTTTTAATGATAATCAATATAGGGATTCATTGATCATTTATTCTACTTAACAAAGAGGATTGGTTTAACCAAAGATTATTTTCTAGAGTATATAAAAACCAAATATATATTCTATTTTATTTTCTTATTAAATGCCTCTATTCCAAAAGTGATATTTTATAATGATACATTGATATAGTTTTGGAAGTAGGTATGAGTTATATTGAAAACTAAACCTCAAAGTAAAGAATATTAATATGAATCTATTACCTAAATACAATAAAAAAATTATTTAGAAATTTTCATTTCATCAGAAATCAATCTTTTCCATAACCATTTAGGAAAAATACATGTTAAAAATACATATTAATACCTATATAAAAGATTTAATTTCCATTTGGAGTTCATGGTAACCTTTTCACTAATAAATAATAGTAGGATGATTTTGGATATGAAATGTCATTATCCAATATTGAAAAATGATATGTTATTCATGTAGATTCATCTTATCCATTTCCAAAATAACATAAAATATAACTAATGATAGAAATTATGTATTTTAAGAGACATGTTACCACATATATCAATTTTATAAGAGATATAGTCTTGTGATGTAGTCATTACATGAGCAGTGATTTTTACTGATAATTTAATATATAACAACTTGGGTGGTGTTCTAGTTATTAAGAAAACGTGCATGATATTTTTTTTGATTTATAAATTGAATTAAAAATACATTCTATAGTTGGTGTAATATGTATGTTTCACAACTTGTTTCACATTAAAAAACATCAATAGTTATGACTTCATAAAATTTACAACACTCTATTCTCATTTGACATTGAAAACAACTATTTTCACCATTAACCAATGTATTAGTTCATTATTTAGTTTTATTACCAAAATAAATTCAATAAAATTTATTGAATAAAGGTAATACATTAGGATTGGAATTCTTTTCATCCTTTTCATTAGTATATGTGTTTATTTCCCTTTAACATTCACCCAATCAATGGTCATATCTTCCATTCATAAATCAAATTCCAATTCAATTTAGAGAATTCCCCAATGATTATTAGTTGATTTTCATCATATTGGATTATTATGATTCTTTTATAAAAGGTAGTAATTATTATAATTTTAATGAAACCCAATTTTTCAATTATTTTCCATAAAATAATTAGAATAATGGGAATATCTCATATAAATTAATACATTAATAGAACATTCATTTTTTTCTTCATTTATACTAAATCCCCATATCATGAATTCATATTAATGATTGGAGTATAAGACATAAATGAAATATTTTATTTTTTATTTAGTGATAATGTTCAACCGAGTATGATACCATGTTAGACATTTGTTTTTATCTTAAAATGTACTGATATATATTTCCTCCTTTAATCCATAATCATTTAATTCCCTCTCCATTTTAATGATGATGGTTTGGGTAATGTATTTATTTATTATTACATTAATAATTTCACCACATTACATCGATTCATTTTTTGAATCTTTTATTGTATTTATGATGATGGTGAACCATTTTTAGATTCACCTTCTAAATGATAATCATCTAAGATAATTTTTTCATAATCTATTGACATCAAAATGAAAAATATATTTAATGTAGTCTGAATCCATAACACGGAAACTACTGGGTTGGAAGACCTACAAAGGAACATTGAAATAGAAAGAATAAAATTTTTCTTTATTATTTAATTGATTTTAAAATAATTTCAATAATATTGATTGTATAATTTATTTCTTGAGAACATTAGGATTTAATTTTTATTTTTTATTTCAATGTAGATCACATCCGATTTATTATCCCTTTGGGATATTCATTTTAAAATTAGTTAAATTCATTGTAATGTAAATTCCAGATATTCAAGTTACATGACTAAAAAGTATAGTTTTTGTATCATGTAATAATATTATGGGTATGGAATCACTTGATAAGTATAAAAAATTTGAAGATGTCCAAATTACTGACACATTCATTTCATTATAAAATTTTTCTTTTATTCTTAGAACACTTTTGTTTCACCATATATATTTTTAAGAAGTATCCTCTTATTCTTCATGTGAATTCACATAGAATTTATAAATTTTAAAAAATAATATACCATGGGAATTTCAAACTAGGTGTATAGTTAGTCCCCCCAATTATTCAATATGTGGAGATGGGGAAAATAATTGATCTTCATTTTTATGTACTATGACCCATTTTTTATGTATAATTCATAGAATGAATATACAAGTGTATATATATAAAGGTATTTAATGAATAAGAAACCAAAAAATCAAAATATTAATTTTTTTGGATGTTTTACTACAACTATGATGATCACTAATGATTTTACTATTTTTTTCAAGATATAGTCACACAAAATATGTTAACCCATATAATATAAAAAATAAATCTACTCAATAATTTATTACATATATATATATATTACAATATCTAATATGTATATTAATTTCATCTCATAATAAAAAAACTCCAAAAACTAATATTTTGGATTCATGGGAGATTAAAAATACATTCAACTAATTTTATAAAATATGCACTATATCCCAAAAAAATAATTATCAATTGATTAGAAATTGTACGTATCATACACAATATTCCCTTTAATATCAATGTGAATTGAATAATAATAAAGGGATATCATATAAACACAGTAATAGAAAAAATGAGTGATTACAATCAAAAAACATAACTAACAATAAGATAAACTCGTGGGAATGAGAATATAACCATGGTGTATGGAACAAAAATAAAATAATCACACCCATTAAGGAATATATTATCAATAATACATCAATTTATAAGACACTTTACCTATTCTAATATAGGAGAATTAATATGTTTGAACAATGCGATAATAATCATGATCTATGAAAATATAACATATATATTAGATTGATTCATATATAGAAGAATAGAAAATCATTTTATATGTAAATGAACATATATAACACCATCATATCATAATAGAAATAATCCCATATTTGATTAGTTTAATCCCAAATACCATATATGTTAATTAATGAGATATAATTTTTACGAAATGAATTTTAGTTATCCATAATTATGGTCTACCCATCATATAGTGGTTTGAGTCCCACAGTTGTTTTGATTCTATACCCACTCTAAATCATCTCATGTGAAAATTCAGTACCCAATTTTTATATATATATAGTTCCAACCCATCACATAATTAAAACCATATTTATTCAAGCCACATGAAAATGTTATTATATCCATGAAACATTAATTAACCTATAATAATGACATATTTTCAATGAGAATATCTATAATACATTATCATATGGAATCCATGCGAAGAATTTGGGTGGTATCATGGAATCATATTAAGATTCAATAAAAATAAAAAATAAGTAATTCAATCATAAATGAAAAAAAACTTCTATAACTACTTTAAAATAAACATTGAAATATAATAAAATTTACCCCTTTAAATTTTTATTGAATATATTTTAATAAAATAAATAAAACAATGGTGATAGATTTTTCCTTGAGAAATATGAAAATTTTTCTATTATATTTCTTCATTAATATGGAAAATGATTTAATGAAAATATTTTATTATGGAATAAAATATAAAAAATATTATTTTCACATTTTATAAGGAATGACAACATTGGATAAAAAAGATAATACAAAAAACACTATAATAAGAGATCATTTTAAAATAATTTCAATGCCATTGGAAAATAAATCAATATATCATAAAATTATAAATATATATTAATATAATATTAAATAAATAATTTGTACGGATAAGAAAATATTCCTCTTACAATTAAGTGAAAAGGACAGTTTCACTTACAAGAATCACGTTTTGTAAATTATGACACAATGGGGAATAAATCTTTTAAGAGGGCTAGTAAAAGTAATAATAAACTATTTGAGAAGAAAATATATTTGTTCTTAGATATTTATAATATAACATTTTCCATATATAAACTAATAGACAAAATAATCTCGAAATAAAAATTTGGCTTGAAGGAAAATCAATACCATTAATTATTGAATTGAAAATATTTTTCAAACCCCATGTACGAAAAAGAATAACTCAGTTATTGAAATATATAAAAAATTAATGCATATATATTAATCTTTTATATATATTATTCATTAATTACTGATAAATTAGTCAGTTAAGGTTTATTTTCATCCATATATGATAGTAATTTTTGTTATTTCATAAATATTTACCAATGGTTATATCATATCCCATTCTTTGATTTAATGTTAAAAATTCAAAGATAATATAATTTATTTAAATTTAACTTATTAATAATAAAATTTAAATTATTTCTACAAAAAAATTCATTCGATGGAAATTACATGTATAGTTTGAGAGAATGATGTTTTTTATCAAATTTTTTGACTAATTTACTTATAACTATTACTTAAATTATAATGTTCATTTATTTTAAATTCATTTTCAGAAAATAATATTCCTAGAACATATATATCATTAAAATCATGTATTCCAACTATTATGATTCTTATTATAATTTTGTATCTACATATTGAATATAGTATAGCATCATTCAAGTACATTGTTAAATAGACCCATATACAAACATGTGAAACTATTGAGTTGGATGATGAATGAGGTTATATAATAGTAATATCACTTTAAAAGATAAATAATTATATTCTTATAACATAATTCAAATGGATAATGAGGTTTATAATGATTTTATATGATAATAATGCTGAAACTAATAAATAAGAACATTTTCTTACTTTAGAGAAATTGTTCCTCTGGACAATGATCATCATCAGAATGAAGGACTCATTCCATCTTCTTAGGATAATGTTATTACAATCATGGATGAAAATTATAGAAGAACTAAAATAGTTAGGGTTTCATATGTTATTTAAAAGATTATAGTGTTTGATATTATTGGAACTGATGTCCTTCTATATGTGAAATGATATACTTATACATGGAAACAAATGTTACGCAAGGGTAAATATGGAATAACATTGGAGTTGGGTGAGTTAGGAAAGAAAATTTGTAAGAGACATGGGATTATTAATTTTATAACTAATATGGGTCTTATATAACGTTAATCTATCATGTTAATATAATAAAATTTGGGCTTTGGTAGTCTACTTATGTTTACCCTTTGATAAAAAATAAAAATATTTATCATGGTAGTTATTTTTTACAATATCTATAATATTAAATCCATTACATTATATTGATATGAATAATCAAAAATTGGGAACAATTTAATCTAATTTAAATCCTAATTATGTCAAATTTTACAATTAAATTGTTTAATAATATATATATTAAAATCTATTTTTCATATGAAAATCAGTTTATAATAATTGATTTTCTTAATATAATTTAATATAAATTAAAAATTAAATAAATTTTAATATTCTTCTAAATAAAAAATTATTTAAATTTGATTCTTAATTGAACAGATTATAATTTCATTTATTCAAATAAAAACATACAATACATAAGAATAAAGGTTATTTTAAAAATACCATTTTAAATATTAAATTTTTTTAACTACATCCAATAAATATCGTTCATGGTATTATATGATTTTAAATTTATAAATCAATTGTTTGAATGTATTTATTTTAATTTTTTAGATTCATCATGTCTATCATGATAAATAATTATAATAATAATCATATTAATATTACTAATAATTATTATTATTTTTTACTATTTTTCTATAAATAATTATATTATAATTTGAAAATTAAATTATTTTCAATTACAAAAAAACGCAACGGATATAACAAATGACTATATTTCCAATGACAATATATCGAATGGCCATTGATTCAATAAAAATACTTCCAATAACAATCTACATAATAGTTAAATATAATTCTTATATATACCATTTCTAAAACCATTCATTCAGTTTACTAACATATCTCTCAAAAATTTTATAATATTTTTAATTCAATGAATTATTTCAATTAATGAAATTGGGTTTGGATCTTAATGAAAAACCTAGAGGATAAATATTTCATGTTTAGGTTCTTATAATTTTTTATAGATATATTTCACTATCACTTTTATTATATGTGTTTCACATTATAATTTTCATAGACAAAAAAATATTTTTCTAATGTTGAATTATTAAGTATTAAAAATATATTTTATGATCTATATTTTTTTATCAGTGAGAAAATATATTAAATAAATTATTTGATGAAATCAAAAAAAAAATTATTATAAAATCAGTGGGGTTTTATGTACCATATGGATATAGATCAACATCATAAATCGTCATTAAATGAATAGAATATTTAATTTAACTCCTCGACTATGAATCATGGAAAACATAATTATTAGTTATACATTTATGAGGTGAAAAAAACCTATAGTAATTTTTTCAATTTCACTATTAATTAGTGAATTAGATTTTCTATTTTAAAAAATTTCATGAATTTTCATAACTATCACGATACTATTCAAAGTGAAAGTTGATTAAAAAAGGATAACATCCTAATAATTATATGGGTATTCTTCTATTATCAAAGAATGAGTTTTCAATATTAAAATCAATAAAATAAGATTTTGGTGTGAAATTTAATTTCTAAATAATAACATAAATGATACTAGGTAAAATTAAATATGATTCTAAAAACACTATCCTCCAAAGAGGAGAATGAAAATTCTTGATATTCTGATCCTTGAAAAAATATTTTAAATAGATGAGTGAATGATGTTATTATATGATGATGTTATAGGTAATGGGTGATCATACCATACAGAACCATAAACAAGAATACATTAAATAACCAAAAAAATTATTAATAGTAAAAGTACACTTTGAATGGAAATAAATTTTAGGTTGTAATTGTACATAAATTGTACTGACTATGAACTATATGCTACATTACAATATAGAATATTAATTTAAATATCATGTTGTAAACTATGACTATATTCATTATCACTCCACATGGAATCATGATCTCAAAAATATATAATATTAATCAATTATCCATTAAATAATACTCTAAAATGGGTATAATGTGAGTTGATATCATTTATAGGTATATAAATTTTCACACTATAGCAAATACTTTCACAGAATATGAAGAGATAGCAATAAAATTGATTATTATATTATCCATATTAAATTTAAATTTAAATTTTGGTTTTAAAATATCAATTAAATATTTGTGTTCTACCTAATCATGGTAGAGTATTGTTGAAATAATGGGAAAAAATATTAATACCTATATCCATGAATTTCTAAAAAAACAATCACAAAATATAATAGAATGTTTTATTAAAAAAGGTCCATAAGTTACCACAGTTAGTGAAATTATTTCATCACATAATCTCTCAAACATGTATAGAAAAATGACATAAAATTAATATATTTAATACAATATATATATAATCCAACTATTACATCTCTCCATTATACTAGGTTTTTTTTAAATAATCATATATTTATTATAGGAAATCATGTGTGATATTACTCCTTCGATAAAAGATAACTACAAATTGTTTTAAATTAGATGAAATACATTATTATTTTCTAAAAATTCAATACCCTTGACAAAAATTAAATACCAAATTCACCATCAATACATCTATTCATTCAACACAATTGGTTAGAATTTCAATATGTGGTAATCTATAAAAATTTTACCCTTCTTAATAGTATATAGAATAATAATATAAAAGGAATGGATGAATTCAAACCACTCACACACCAATAAACTCAATTATCATTGAGAATTTTTATATTTTTTTATTTTTTCACATTTATATAAAGAATATTAGTAATAATAGAATTTAGTTAATATTTTTTAGTTTTAATTCAAATATTTAAGTCATTATTAGACATTAGGTAAATATTTTCATGAGTTTATAAGTTTCATGAACTGTATGATACCACCTTGATATAGTGACTAAAAATGTATCCTTAGACTACTAAAGGTAATAGAAATACGCTTTAAACCCCTCTATAGGATTCGGACATCTCAAAATATGATGTCTATTTTAACACTTTTCACTTTTCTATAAAGACGTTCCATACACAAACATTAATCACTTATTATTCTTATTTCCATTAGTTTTTTTTGGAATATTCAGTAATTATGTGACAATAATATCATATATTTCCTATAAAACAATTTATCTAAGAAGAAATAATCAATGTTCCAGAATATTACAGTCAACTATATTTTTCAGATATACATAAATACCATTTTTACATATAATAATTCTGAGAAATTCTATTACGGAATCCCCTAATTAACCCAATAAAAGATAGGAATACATCCAATTATCATTTCTTCTATCTAAGATAAATTGATTGTTTATAAAATTATAACAATTGAATAATTACTATATAAAATTTCATTCTCAAAATATATGTGTCGTATTTAGATAAATGGTAAGGTATAAATAAAACCCAACCACCATATAATAAAAATAATTTTTATTTATATTTAATAATAAATAATACTATATCTTAGTATAATTATAACTATAAAATTGATAATTATGGAATGGGAAAATAAAAGTGTCTAAAAAAACATGTATTATTTATTTATTTGTTTCACGGTATTTGAAAATTATGAAACAATTAGAAAAAACTTTAAAAAAGAATCAAAACATTAGAAATGTTATTAATATTTTCAAAATGAACGTTATTATTTCAATGAAACATAATTAGTATATCTTAAAATGCTTTCAAAAATAATAATACTAAAAATATATATATGCTTAAATTCTTAATATATTATTTTATTTCATATTTAGATAATATATTAATTTTTTTTGTTAAAAATAAAATATAATAATTTTAACATTTATATATTTATTTGAATAAGATTGAAATTAAATTTTGTATAAATACTTAAAAAATTTCGTAAAGGAGAATATTGGGAAATTTTCAGAAATAAAAAAAAATCTGGAGAAAATAATTTATATTGTTTTAAGAATTCCCAATATCATATAAGATCATAGTGATGTAAAAATGATATTATAAATATAAAAAACAATTAATGAAATAAATTTTACATAATAATAGAAATAATTAATTTAAAAATAATTAATGTAATTTCCAAAAGCATAATGAAATTTCATTTGTATAAATTATATTTTATTCTTATAAATTGAAAAAATCGATTATTTATAAGGAATGGATACTCCCACAATTTACCTATTTTATGAATGGATTTAAAATAAAAAATATATTTTAAAATAAAAAAATATTATCATTGAGATGAATCATAACTATTCATCATCGGGAGAATGAATAATTTAATACTCAAAACATTGTTCAAAATCACCCCTTTCATATAGTCATAAAAAAACTATGACATTCACAATTGAATGTTTAGTTAAAAATTTATAACACAATATGAGTGATGTAGTTTAAATTAAAATATTTTTTAATTGTTTAAATGAAATTGATTATGAAACAATCAAATATTATAAATCATATTAATTCATTATGGGATTCATTAATTTTAAAATTAATAATTACATTATAAATAATAAATATAAAACATAATAGTCATTTTAGTTTATTAAAAATAGTTCTTTTCCCATAAACACATCACCCATTGAAATAATTTATATAATCAATAGAACTTCTGAAACATCATAACACAAGGATATAAGGACCATGATTTCAAAATTAAATAATCATGTGTCTTAGTTGGTAAATTTATTTCGTTCTCATTTAGGATCATTTTAGGATTAATTTATTGAAGAATTATACCATAAACCATTCATAAAAATTAAATATAAATACAAAGTGGGAAATTCCAAACAGTATCTATATTCCCTTACTTAGAAATATTACATGAAAAATTGACCTCTTTTATGAAAAAATGTTATGAATTTCAACAACAATTGTGGAAATCATATAATCCCCCTTCTATACTGTGAAAACCCATGAAAATAATAGATGATCATAAAAATATTAGTATGTGATATGAGAAGTAGGAAACCAATATTCAATTTTTAATCATTATAACTCGTGAAAATACCCTTACTTGAAATCAAAATATTTTACCCAAATAGGGAAATATCATTCCTTAATAAATATAATTTATTTTAAATATGGAAAATAGGTGATCTCATTAATACACATTATGAAACCTGATAAATTAATATACATACCTTGTGACATCATCAAATTGAACCCTTATCTACCCTTAATGAATAATTTTAGATTATAATAACCATACTGTTATATTCCAATAAAATTATTTAGAGAATATTGTCAGTATGAAGGCATTAGAGTGCTATCTGGCTGCAACAATCATTAATAATATAATAGGATTTACTATATCAATCTAAGAACAACCATAATTTAATAATTTCCAATAACTACAACATGAAATGAAACATTTCATCATTTTAAAAACTATTATATACTCTTATAGAATCACCTTCTGATATTAAATAAACATTTCCTTTCAAAAACACAATTTTCAACAAAAAATAAACCTTTATTCTGCAAATTCATTTTCAATAACGTAATAAATAGAAAATAAATTATGGTTTTTTCATTTAATAGAACCTTAAATATTTCAATTTAATCCCAAAATAAAATAATTACCATAGTGGTAGAAAAGTCATTATTGTTGTATATATAAAGAATGGAACATTCATTTTTTCTTTTATCAAAACATTCCTTATAAAACATGTATATTGATTCATTTTTGAAAACATTGGAATGGAATAAAAAATATAAACAATATTTTCTTTTTAAGACTTTTATATCTAAATAAATAAATATGTAAAATGTTGTCATAAATATGGAACATAAATGAATAAATTGTAAAAAAATCAATGAATCGTATAAAACATTGACCATTTAAAACACAATCCCCATGAATGTATACATAGTAAAAAACATAATAAAAAACATGTGAACATATAAAATAGGTATATATAATTTTAAAGGGTTTATATAGTCTCCATATAAAAGAATAAAGGTGTATATCATAAAGAAATGCCTCAATTATAAAAGATTTATACAAAATCCATTTCCATGAGTCTGACTTGTCATGATTGACTTTATTTAGTGGAATACTAAAAATAAGTTAATTATTTACATTATATTAATACCTTTTCATGATTTAAATTAATTTTAATTCATATATAACAATATTGAAATAACTACATCTACATGTAAGTTTACATCAGTTGTTTTGACTACATTCTGTTTAGAAGTCAAAAATGACTGGTATGTAAATTATATTCAAGAGGGTCATTATTTAAACATATAATGAATAATAATCATGGAATATTTATCATAATTGAACATAAATTATCATTTTAAAACTAATCATGATATTTTTTTGTGAAAAATGAACCAACATTACCATCTTGGATATGGTAGGTCCTATGTATGCATGAGTTGTCTTCCCATTTTTTAATATTCATTATATAATGGAGGTAAATTAAAATTTAACTTAAAATAATTTAAAATATACAATTAATACAATATTATTATGTTATATATACAGATATATATATATATATCATGTGATGTAAAATGAATCACATCGCGTCAAGGAGGTTGTAGTCCATATGTCCACGAGTGACATTATCATTTTTTAATTGTTTGAAATGATGTAAAAGAAAATAGTATATTATATTTATAGAAAATAAATTATTTAATTACTATCATATACAATAAATAAATATCATTTATTTTTAGTTAAATCTATTCGTAAATAATTCCATGTATTGAGTGAATGTATCACATTTATATGAAGAGGTAGTAGTCCACACATCCATAAAAGAAGTTATCTTATTTAAAAAATTGAAAGACTAATGATATGTTTTATGAAATAATTCCTGAATAAAGAAGAAAAAAATATCATATATATAATATAAAAATTTATTTTCTACCATAATTTCAACCAATAGAGGTGGTAAAAGAAAAATTAACATCATCATTTCATGAAGCGATAGTTCACCGTAGACAAAAAATGTGTTTGTAATACCATAGATTAAAGTGTTTGTATATGTCGGTAGAACCATTATAATTAAAAATTACAATATTTATGATACTATTTTTATTATATAATCTTGGACTATGAATAATTGAGGTGGTGGTGAAAGAAAACAATAAAAAAAGAGTTTAAGGAAGGATGTTACCTCTTCTTTTGGAAACACGTTTTAGTTTTCACCTAAGGGATTATGTGGATTGAATTCATCCCCAATATAGGAATCTTGGATTGGGGGATGGATATAGGATTTTAATTTAGTATAGTTTTTGTGATAAAAATGTCATCAAATGTGTGATGAAATGGGTAGGGTAGTTCTTATTTTATAGTGGAGGAGTAGTCGAATCCTTGTAAAATTATGAAAAATAAATTCCACTCATGTCTCTTCATGTTATGTGGGTCCAATTGTAGATACAATTCTAGAAATTTGAGGATAATGTCGACAAATATACATATAATTTAGTTTAGAAAAGTATTTATGCCATTTTGGCTCTTAATCTTAATTATCGACCACTATGTAAACTCAACTATACATTATTCACCGTAAATAATTTTAATCAAAGACACTACATTTTTTTTTATAAAAAAACTTATTTGAACATAATATAATTTAGAAATGATTATGTTTAAAAATATGCAATTCATTATTCCAAAATAAAAATACAGAAGTGGTGGAAAGTAATTTAAAATTAATAACACTGATGGGGTGAGAAAAAAGAGGTTTAATGTAAAATTATTCTAATGATTCCAATTTTAATAACTAAATTAAATTTTAAATTGTTTCTAATGGCCAATATTAGATTATGATAAAAAATAGATCAAATTTAAAATTATTAAAAAAACCTCAACTATATAATTAAATTGGACACCAATTAATTTTTGATTACAAAATCATTAATATTTAATATTCATCGAAATGTTAATGTTCCAATAAAAATACCGAAAATTCATACGAAGTTAATTTTTATATTTATTTTACAAAAAAAAAATTTAATCATAATAATATTTTATTAGTGAAAAAAAATTATTTAAAAGGGGTTCTCCATTTAAAGCGGGTAAAACAATGTTATCAATATATACCTATTTATTTTTAAAATTATATTTATTCATATATTAATCATATCAAATATATCAAACATATTATAAATATTTCTTAGTATAGTATATTTATTTCTAGTTAAAACCTATTATATAATGGCTACATGATATATACCACTTAAAATAGTATTAATTATTGTTTATTATGATATGGTATAACTGTGTCTTGTATGTAACACAAGATTTCAGAGAAACTCATTATTGTGGGTATGGTATACTAATAGAAATAGAATCTATTTTAAGGTGATATTATAATTTAAAAAATAAATATTAATAAATATGACATTTATTAATCCATCATTACATTATATGTTACATAATTCCCCTAGTGGAAATTACATCCTCCTAATTATATTTAGTTATCTGATAAGTGGGGATATGTTTTCTTTAGAGAATATTCAGATTTCTATGTTTCCAATTAAACATATAGTTTTTTCATAAAACATAAACATTATGAATCATCTTATTCAGTAACACATTCCCTATGATTTCAGGAATATGAACTGGCTACTCTCCATAAGAAATATTCTTTTCAGACTATACTACTATAGGAATCCAAACATTATATGAATCTATTTTTTACTTCTTTAACAATGATACATGAAATACCTTGTGTCCCTGGGATAAATGAAAAGAAAAATCCACTCCTTAGGCAACTGATCCAAATTATTCCATGATTTCAAATGGTACAACAAACAATGTACTTGACTTCCCCTTCTTACAAAAAATAATCAAGATTCTCCATGGAGAGAATTTAAAAAAAACATGATCTGCTACCTCAAATAATTGATATTTCTATTTATTAACCACCTATCTCTTATGCCTACTCTGATATTCAATCATGTATCAATGAATCAAGTGGACTTTTTTGTCATTTCCTTTACTAACTCTTGTCCCACCGACTTCCATTGTCCAACATCTACACAAAAAGACAATACATGACACCAATTTCCATGAAATGCTTCATATGGAAAAATATGTATACTATAATGTAAACTATTATTATAAAAAACTCAACAAAGAATATATGTCAATACCAACAGCATTGATAATATGTTTAGAAATAACAAAGCATATCATCAATTTTTTGAATCATCCCCACAGAATATCCATTTTTATTGAGGATTAAATCCATAATAAAATTTATTTCACTGCCTAATGACATCTTAGGTCATCTATGAAAAACGGATTTGAACATGGGATCACTGTTTGATAGAGTGGAGAGAGTCACTAAATGTATCTTGGCAATCACATTTATATGTATTGTAATAATCTATTCTAAATACATAATATCATTAATTAAAAAGAAATATTAGGATTTAGTTATTTGATCAACACTAACTCAAAACACATTGTTACCATTACTTATATTTTGATATCCCCCCCCAAATCTATTATTAAAATATTCCCATTTCCACTTTGTCACTTGCAACGGATTAAGAATCCCCTCAAGTAACTATCACTATAATTCAACATGTTGACATGTCAAAAACATCACTATAAATTCATAAATATATATTTTTCATAAATCCCACCAAGTATACTATCAACGGTCTCTGTAAATCTCAATTCTTCCAAAATTATTGGAAATTAAAGAAATCTGATCAAGAGTTGAAAACTCATTCCCCAACTTTGAATCTAAATGAATAGAAAATATTTTTCAAAATCATAAAAAACATCTTCATCAATATTAAAATAAGGTATCTAACCATTCATAATAGATTCTAATTTTTTGTGAATAGACTTATCCACATTCAAAGCCCTCAAAATTGCTTCTGAATAATACAAAATCTCTAAAACATGATTAAAAAATGGGGATGTCACTATACTACAAATTTTTGGAAAAACTTTTATCAAATCATAGACCCATGGTTTTTGTTCCAAATGTAGCATGGATAATATAACAATACATTTTCAACTCAAAGCATCTTCCACATTGGTTAATTTTCCATGATTATAATGAATCAAGCATTAATAATCCTTGATTTTCTATATCCATATTCTTTATCTCATGTTTATTTATTTCTGGGTGAACATAAACTAAAAAAAAAGTAATCAGTTTATATTTCAAACATTAGATCATACAAATGAAGCCTTGTAATTTTTAAATAAAAAAACCGTTAATAATTCTAAATCATATGAGGGAAATTCAACTCCTGAGGATTCATTTGATGAGCTGAATAAGAATTTACTTTAGCATTATACATTAGGATAAAATCTTGTCCAATAAATGAAACAACACAGTATATAAATAATTAACCATTTCTAGAAGGCACTAAACAAATAGTGGAATTCACCAATATTCATTTTTAGTTCCTAGAATAAATCATCACATTATTTTTCTTGATGAACTAAACTCAATTTCAAGTTAACTTATTCAATGGGCTAGATAATTGATTAATGTTTTAAAAACATATTGTAATATCCCAATAATCCATGAATACAATGAATCCCAGTTATATTTTTTTGATCTTTATCAATATTTATAGAAATTATTTTTAGTAGGATCACCTATTAATCTATCATTATAAAGTATGTGACTAATGAATGAATTTTTTTGCATCCAAAATTCACTGTGGTAGAATTTCCCATTCAGTTTTTTTATGTTAATGTTTTTAAAACAACTCATTGATGTCTTTAATGTTCCTATTGTAATTTAGAAAATATGACAACCACATCAATAAGGACAACCAAAAACTTATCCCAGAACACATAAAATATTATATTCCTTAGATACTGGAATATATAAGGTTCATTAGATAACCCAAAAAACATAAATAAAATTCCCAGTGTCCGTATCAATTTTGGAATACAGTCTTTATAATGTTAAATTCCATTACATTCAACTGATGATAACCCAACCCCAGTTTTACCATTGAAAATTTTTGTGCTCCTTAGATCAAATCAAGAAAATAATTGATATGATGCAAATGATTCTTTTTTAATAGTGATGTTGTTAAAGGTTCTATAATCATTGAAAAATCATATTGACACATTATTAGTTTTTAGAAAAATAGTTAAGGTGGACCCCATGGTAAGGTTCTATGTTGGATGAATGCTTTATCTAATTACTTCATCAATTTATTTTTCAACTATAAAATTCCTAGATGTTCCCTATGATATGGAATTTTTGAAATAGTCTTTGCATCGAGTTTTAAGTAAATAGTAATCTTAACCTCTCGATCTAGAATAACACCAAGGAAATCATTAAGAAAACAATCTATATATTCATTTAATGCATTAAAATCACTAATTTCCTTAGTTTGTAAATTTCTAAAATATGTTATAGGTATTATTAATGTCCATCTATAAAAATTTTCTCAACAACTCGGTATGTTATCAATGGAATGAAATCATTGACCACAACTTCCATTCCATTTGAATCTATCATATTTTGATAAAATTAAAACCAATCAATAACAAGAATTTTATCAATCATTAATATGGATTGTTAAAAATGATTTAATAGAAGGACCATCACACTATTTACAATAAGAATATTCTTATAAATCATTGTTACTCAGATACTTGTACCTAGAGTTTTTACCAAAAGTAATATCGTACATTGACGAGGTGAAATTCCAAATTATTAAAAAACAGTGGAATTAATGAATGAAGATATACAGAATAAAACATGGTATTGTGATAATTCAAAAACACAAGTATCATACATATCAGCAATCCATTTGATGACACAGAATGGACTGTAGTTGTAGAAGAAGTACTCATTATACTGTTCTATATATGATCAAGAAGGCTTCTATCCAATTTAGATATCTTTAGACCTGAATTTGCATAATCTACCATTTAATTCATCTAAAATATCTTACTTTCAGATTTATATTAGTTACCATATTCATTTATTCCATAGGATTCTTTTCCTTTAATTCGTACGCTATGTGGCCAATGATTCAATATGAGTAACACATCCTAATCATCATAAAATATTATCCTTGCTATTTTTACGACACATTAAAAAACTATTGGAACATAAATATCCAACCACCATATATATATTTTTTATGCTTCCCCACCACCTTCCATCCTGACCACTTTATACATTCCTCATCACAAGGCACACATGGGCCAGAAAACACCATATCAATGTTTTTATCACAATGAACAACTTTATCATGTAATTTAAATTATCATGTTTCCAAATATCCAATTAGACTTGGTTTTAATCCTATGTAAAACCCATTATTTTTTATATCAGTGTCCCAAATAATATCTGGAACATACCTGTCCAATTTGGTACAATTTCTTCATATGAAGCTATGTGATGTTTATCATTTTGATTATATTTAAGGATTATAATTTGTATTTGGAGTTGAACAAACTTAGGGAAGTATTTCTGAAGGAAACGTTTCTCAAATTTCTCCCATTAAATAGAAGTAAGACAATCCTTCTCTATGGTATTCTTAACCAAATATCACTATCGATAATATTCACTATCCGAACGATAAATAGAATCAGTTACCTTATGAAGTTATAAATGTACCATGACACTAAATATCTTTTCTAGAGAACTAATCCATCCTTCAGCTACCAATGGGCTTGATGATCCACTTAAAGATGGGGTTTTTCCTCCTGAAGTACCCCAAAAAGGAAATTTGTTTCAATATAGATTATATTCCTCCAGAGCATATATACCACCATTGTAAATCATATTTGTAAACTAAAACACTACATCAAAAAACTGTTTTGTTTCTATTCTAACTATCTCAGGATAATGATTTTGAAGTATATATTCAAATTTTTTCCTTCACATGACCACTGCCCTATTTATTATATGGAAAAACATTATCAATTTACATAATATACATGAAGAAAAATGGATATCTTCAACAAATATATGATTTTAACAATGATGTAGTGTATAATAAATCAACAGAATGTTATTAATATTACCCTAAACAATGTTATTATATAATACAAAAATTTATTCCAACTATAAGCCCCAAAACATAACCCTTACATAATCCCATGTTTTAGAAAATATATTACTTTACATAACATTGAGAATCCTTTTATGATTAGTGTTTAAGAGAATTAGGTCGTAACTCATTAAAAAAGCATAAAAATAAACATTGGACCCTTCCGAATAATGAATATTTTTTCAATAATATAAAATGATTAAAATAAACATGATACCTTATATGAAAAATCTTCATGACAATCAATATGAATTCACCAAATCACTTAATCTCCCATAAGTCTTATGAAAATAATTAAAAAATTTGGGATTATCATAAAAATTTCAATATGGGATATAAAAATGACAGTAATTATTAGTCCATTCAAAAACATAAAAAATTCAGAAATCCCTTTAATTTAAAATATATTATTTTACCCAAATCATGAAATATCATTATTTAGTATAAATATGTTATTTTAAAAATTGAAAAACAGATGATATTACAAAAACTTGTTTGAAAACAATGATAATTCATGTTTGTACTATGGGACATCATCACATTGAACCCTTATAAAACCTTTATAGAACAAATACTGATTGGAATAACCATACATTAACCTTCCAATATAAATCTCTTGAGGATATATTCCTTACCTAATGAATTGGAGTGCTACCTAGGCACACCGATCTATTAAGATATAACGGACTCACTTGACACAATAGAGGCACACCATTCATTTATAATCTCCAAAAACCACAACATTAATGAAAAAATTTCATTATTTGAAAACCTATTTTAAAAAATAATGAAAATTTATTTCAGATATTATAATTTCATTTTCTATAAAAACACTATACTCAATAAAACATACACATTACTTTTTTATAACCCTTTTTCAATGTAAAAAAATATGATTATTCATTTAAGAAAAAAAGGTAATATTTTTAATGAATCCAGTAAGAAAATATTTTTTTTGTGGTGAAAAATTTAACAATGTCGAACTATACGTTTAGAATAGAACCTTCTTTTTATCGTTATTTAGTACATTACACAAAAATAATTTATAAAATTCATTTTTTTAAAAACTGAATTAAATTAAAAATATACAATATCTATTCTTTATAACCCATGTATACAAAAATTAAAAAATATATAAAATATTTTCAATAATATTTAATGTATAGGATTAAATCGTTTAACATTAAAACAAACTCACCACACTTTGGACATTTAATTCATAATCCATATGTAAATATAACAATTACAAGACATTAGAAAACATGAAAATAGATAAAATATGGATATATAATGTAATATTGGCCTCGTATACACCCTAAAAAATAATAAAGATAAATATAATCCAGAAATGCCTTAGTGATAGGAGATTGAGATGAAATCACGTATATTGAGTCAGAAATCTCACATGTGTCTTTATATTTCTGAAAAACAATTTTATGTTAAATATTTAACTACATAATTATATTTTTTAGGGTCATAATTAATTTCTGTTCACTTACTAAAATTTTTATTCAACTACTTAAGAAATAATGATTACATTGGGCATTTTGACCATATTCAGTTTATGTGTCCAAAATGACATTTTTATGACATCTATCGTCAATTAGGTTATTATATAAACATACATATATATATAAATAATAATATATAATTATCATATTTATAAATTAATTATTAATTTTAAATCAATCAGAATGGATAGTTATAAAAAATCGACAAATGATACAATAATGGAGAAGGTAGGATATACATACCCATGAGTAAAGATCCCATTTTCCAAAAATGATTATGAAAAGAAAGTAAGTAAAATTTATCATTAATGATTATAATTATATCAAATATTTTAAATTCTATAGTCACATTTAATTATTTATATAGTTCTTTTTATGTAAAAGGAATCACATAATGTTGGGGAGGTGGTAGTCCACACACCCATAAACGACGTTATCACTTTTTCAATGTGGGAAAAAGTGGTAAAGAAAATGATATATAATATGTCAATATTTTTAATTATTTCATTAAAGTTATATTTATTCACTATAATTAAAAATATTATTAGTTAAACCCATCAACAATATGTTAATGTTAGTGAGAGAAGGCATCTCATTACTTTGAGGAGGTAGTAATCCATACCACCACAAACGATGTTATCATATTTACAAAAAATGGAAAACATGAAGGTATGTTTTATGTAAAAATAATATAAGAATAATGATGTTATAGATATCATTTATATCATAAAAATAGATCATCCGTCATAATTCCCAACCATGATTTTAGGTACAATGGAAAACAAGTATATGTCGTTTCTTTGTGTGGTTATTCACCATAAATAAGAATAGTATGTTTGTTAACCATTAAATATATATTTTTTGTTGTTTTGGTAAAAAAATTAATAAAAACATCTAATTATATTGAGGATAGTGAGGTGATTACATAATACGGTAATGAGAAGAATTTAAGTGCTTGATAATGAAAATGAAACAAAAGAGCTTATGGAAGGATATTACATCATCATTGGGTAACATTTTTAGGTTTTCCCTATAGGGATTAATTAGGGGGATTTCATTATAATGGGAGGATTATAAGAGTAATGTAGATATATTATGAGATTTTCTTTTTTATTTTGGTCATTATAAAGGGATTTAATGGTGTGATGAAAGGAGATGGGTGAGTGACTTTTTATAGTGGATTAAGAGAGGAATTCTTATACTCTTTTGAAAAAATAATTCCACACACGTTTTTTAAATTTCAAGGGAATACAATAATAGATAAAATTAGAGAAATGAGAAGATAGTGTGTAAATATTAACATCCAATGGCTTTTGAATGAATTTATAGGTTATTTTGGATCATAATGTTAGTGTTTAAACACTATATAATCACAATTTTACATTAATAGTTGTAATTATTTTTAATCACACTAAATAATAATTTTAGTAGAAATATAAATTTAACATATTAGAAATTATAAATTCTTATGAGAAAAATAAAATCCATTTTTCAAAATTCAAATAACATTTTTGGAAAAAATTAGTTTAAAATTATTCCCACAAAATGGATTAGAATGCTATTTTTTAAAGTAAAAATGTTATAATGTTTTCTATGTTATTATATCTAATTTAAATGTGAAATTGTTTAAATTGACATAAAATAGATTAAATAATATAATTTTTATCTTATTATACATTTAAACCACATTAGAAAATAATTTATCAATATAAATTTATTAGATGAAAAACCAGTTGCGAAATAAAATTAAGTATTATTCACTGTTTATCAAAATATGAATGTTCTCATAAAAATACCAAATATTCACACAATTTAGTTTTTTATATTTTTATTTTCAAAGTTATGTTTATATTATTTTATATAAATCATATAGATTTACAAAATTATCGTTAAATTGGTTTCTCCATTAAATGTTGTTAAATCTACCTTATAAAAATATATAGCTTTTTATGAGTAAAATTGTATTTATTCTTATTTTATGAAAAACAAATATATAGGATTAATATAAAATAATTAACAAAATTATGTGAAAGTAAAATGTTTAGTTATATTCACACCCACCAAGATAATATCCAGGCCATAGATACCACATAAAATAATTGTATTAAATGTATATTGTAGTTTGGAATAACTCCATCATGCATGAAACACAAGATTTCATAGAAACTCCATATTGTGTGTTTGGGAATGCTATCATACATAAAATCCATTCTAAGGTAAAAATAAAATTTAATTCAAAAATACTTATAAATAGGAATGTGTATTTTTCTATGATTACATGGGGTGTTCCATAAGATGTATTGTACGTTTCCCTTAATGATCCTTCATTTGAAGGAATCAATATTTGGTAATCAATGACCAATATAATTGAAATGGTGAAAAAATGGGATTGATAAATAAACATCAGGTTAAATGACCAATGAATAAAAAAACTAATATGTAAATTGAAAATGAATAAAAAGGAATAAATAGATATAAATAAACGTAAATCATCTTTTTAATTAAATTGTTTCATGATTCAAAATGATAGAGTAAATGTTTTAAATTGTTTCAAACATGTTGTAAAGTGTTCCCTCAATGCGTACATTCTTGTTTAATTTTAGTATTTAATTATTGATATCCTCTATCATATACAACATTTTTCTATATTATCTCCATTATACATTTATTTTATCATTATTATTCTAGTAAATTTATATTCGTTATGATTTTCATCCTTCTTTTTCAAAATGTGAATCTTTATGATTTCATTTCACAAACAATATATAGAAATTTATTTTTTATGCTCCATGATTTTAAATAATTTAGTTTATAAATACCAATATATCTTTATAACTTTAATAAATTGTGATTTTGATATTGAATGTGGAATACTTCATTCTGTGTATTTCGTTTTATAACTATGAGATGTATATGATATTTAATCTTTTTTTTGCCACTTTGTATCACATTTTCCATAGATATGATTATTTTATGTCCATTATTGTTTACAAATTTGTTATTGTATATGTAACACATAAAAATGATATGTAGGAGTGTGATTGGAAGTGTTAATATTATATAGTCCCCTAAAAGACTATGTAATTCCTTTTTGTTAGGAGATACAATCTATTGTACTTGGGAATTTAACAGTTCACATTATTTTATGTTTTCATTCCATTGAAACTCAACATATGATTATGATATGTTCTTTTATTATCCTAGTTATCCTACATTTGGTGTCACGTAATCTTTTGATTTGTTTCCACTAATACTCTTTTTATATGTGACTATTTGTGATTCATTAAATTTATTATTCCAATATGGCTAATATCTCACGATAATTTTTTATATCGGTTCCAATTATTAGGATTTCATGATCAAACATTCATTGTACATTCCCCCAATATTTCTCAAGTGGCGATAAGTGAAAAATGACATGTATAGTTTACTAATTATAAAGTAAAACATTCATTTTATTATTTCTTTAAAGTTCATTAAATAATATATAAAAGATTAGATAATTATAATTTTTTATTCTATATTATTGATTTTATAATTACTAGGAAGTAATAATATGTGTGGGATATATATTTCCTCATTATTGTTATCAGATAAAGGTCTAAAAATTTTTTATTTTAATTTTGAAAAAATTGTAAATATAAAAATAATTTCATAAATTGAATCCTAGAAACACATTAGTTACCATTTACAACACATTCGGAGTCACTAATTCTATGATTACTATTTACCTTATTTATTGATAATTATTTGAATATTATAATCATGAAAATAACATTATTTTATTAAAATTATAAAAAATGGTTTTAGTATTTTAATATCCAATGAGATGGGAAATTATGGGATTTAATGAATGAGATTCCCAATATGACAGTAGTGGATATCCTAAATACAATATGTGTACATTCTCAACTAAATCATGAAATGAATTATATATTGATCAATGAGTATTGAACTCGTACACCAAAAATAATTAAGGTTATGGCATATTTTTTATTTGAAAACAACTTCCATCCCTAGAAATATATTTCGATAAACTATTAAAATATCAATGGATTAATTACATTGAGAAGATGTTTTACATTGACTAATTATATATGCATGAGATATATATAATTTAAAACTGATCAATATAGGGAATATATTCTCTAAAAAACAATAATTATGAATAATATGCAGAAGGAATAATATTTATAAAATGTTAGGAAATGAATAATTTTTTAGTAAATATTTTCATCACATAATGTTTTGAAAAATGCAATTGGGAATTTGTTGGATACTAAAAACATAGGAAGAATCAATTTATTCGTAAGTATAAAATATCACAGGTTTTAAAAGTAAAGTATCTATGATTTCCATTTAACATGAATTAATGTTTTACCTTTTATTTTTTTTAATACCATGACAAAATTATTTATTCGTTATCACATACATTTGATATCTATGATGAAATAGTTTGATGATACATTAGTTTTTGGATTCATATTTTTGATTAATAATATAGTTATGGGTATAGACAACAGTAGATATAATTGATATTAAAATATATAGTTTGAAATTATAAACATCTTAGAGTTTAGATGATCTAACTACACACATGTCAGAATTTTTTATTGAACTATCATGTAAATTTCCTCAAAGGAATATAGAATTGCAGAATATGTGGAAAAAAATAGAATCTATCCAATTAATATAAATGTGGAATTTAGAATAAAATCACTGGGAAATAAGAAAAGATTATTGAAATTATTTTTAAAGTCTCACATTTAGTGTTTTGCCTATGGAAAAAATATTACTACACCATTCAATGTACTAAGTAAAGGGTTATTTATTTAGTAGTTGATGAGTGTGGAAAATATTTATCACTAAATTTTAATTATGTTTTATAACCTATTACAAATGAAAAATAACCATAAATAAGTAATTAAATTTTTTTAAAAATACTCTTAATAATTTGTATGAATAAACAAACCACTAGCAAATGAAATTATTTTAATCAATTGTAGTTACCTTTAGATAACATAATATTTGAAATGTAATTTTTTTATATAAAATAAGTTTTATTTATTAAATTTATCATTCTAAAAAGAAATTAATCAATATGATATTTTTTATCTAAAAACACTGAAATTTTTGATTTCATCATATTAGTAATTTTCAATGATGGATTGTTTCTAAAATGACTATTTTTAGTTAGAATATGAATTTTTTTACCAAAACTATATTTTTCATATACATTATAATTTTATATGAAAAAATAATAATTCAATAAAAGTTATAATAAATCCATTATTTATTCAAGAATTAAAATTCTAAAATTTTTATATTTTACATAACTTATAAAACCTATGTTTAATTTATAGATATTTGGTTAAAATTTATTCCAATTTATGGTTAATTTTCAAAAAATCATTTCAATTAAATATTCGTGCATTAAAGAATGTTTTTTTATTAAAAATAAAAAATATTTTATTTATAATCAACCAATTTACTCATTTTAAATTAATGAAATTTAAATTTCTAAGATACCCATAAAATGTAATACTAAAACAACCTTATTATATGAGATAATTTTTATTTATTATGTCCATTAACAAAAAAATTATATATAATAAAATATCCATATTTTATAGATAATATTACTTTCCAATTTAATATTATTATGATAATATTAATAAATAATAAATGCTTTATTTTTTAATTAATATTTAATATAGAATTTTGAAACATTTATTACTTGTATACCTATAAAAAAAGGTAAAAATGGTATTATTAATTGTAAAAAACCCTAAAATTAAATAAAAAATACTCATTAAATTGTGTGCATTATACTATTCTCAAATAACCCTCATTGACTATTAATTAAAAAATATAATTTTACCCCTTAATTGTGACATACCATTAGTGAAATGCAATTGGTACTTCCAAAATTACTAGTTCCTAAACCTAAGAAAGGTTATCTCTTCTACCAATTCATTATACACCTATATATTATAATATCACCCTAAAACTATTCAATTTAATCAATCTTAGTGGACACCCTCATGTTTATAATTCTTTTTAGAATTATTTATCTAATGTACACCATTTCTATGCTATTTTCTAATATAATTTACATGTTCTCATTTTTCTGTATATATTAATACATGAATTTTTCATCATAAACATACTCTTCCAAAAATTATATATGAACAATAATATGATAAATTTCAGTATTATATATAGCTTAATGTTTTTATATTAACAAAAACCCATTTCAATCCTTTCCATCCATAAAGAAAAAATAAGATAACATCAATCGTGTGAATGTGAAAATTAATGTGTGAATGAAGTGATGTGTTTTTTTCCATCAAAACCATTCATAGAGGAAAAAATGATGGATTTTATGAATAATATTTTTTTTTAAATTATATTTATGAAACTACAAGTTATATTTTACATTCATTTCATCCCATTAGTTTAAGACTGGAATCGTTAATCATGTGTACAGGTTGACTACCGCCTTCAAGAATGATAAATTTAATATTTTTCACCACCCAACAAGGATTATGATATTATTGAATATAATTAAGTGAAATTATATTTATCAAAATTCTATTGCTCTTTAAATTTTATATTTACATTATATGAAAACATTCCATTACTCATTACAACATTATATCCCTCTCTTGTTTCAGTTGGCTTTTAAACATACATAAATGATGTTATAATATTTATATCATGAGTATTTTTTAAATATTATGAAATTGAATTATTGTTTAATAAATATTTATATAAGATGGTCCAAAATTCAAGATATATGTAATTAATATTTGACACAATTAATATTATACACCCTTTGGTCATCAAACATGTTCAAAATAGTACATTTGAGTTTCTTATTTCACGTACCATAATCATGTCATCATACTAATGAAATATAGAGAACTAATAAAATGAAAATTATAAAATATACCATCAATAAAAATCATTTAATTTTTTACTTTGAACTAATAATTTATAATTTAGCATATCACCATAAAATATATATGCAAAAATGATACAAAATATTCATACCATATGATTGTAAAAATAATCTATATATGAGGAACATATATATGGTAGATTTTATAAGAGATATGTATAAAATTACATATATTTGAATATGTTATTAAAATTATTGATTAAGGTAGTTATATTGGTTTTAAAGGAGCAGGGAACACAATCGACTAAAATATTTATCATATTTCGAGTTCATTGTATCAAACATGATTTCCTGTGACATATTTCAAATAATGCATCAATATATTATTGATATTGTTTAAATACATCCTATTGATTAATTTTTAGATATCCTTATAAATCATTGTGTTTTGTGTGTAATAATTACTCATATTTAAGTTTTAATATTTTTATTGTTGATTGTGATTTTTGAGGATGTTGGAGGAAAGTGGTCCCACTTATTAATTTGAAGTGTTGGAAAGAACTTGAAAAAAGTTAATTTGTGATGGGACCTCGTTGCAAATAACCCATCACTAAATTTGGCATCGAATAAGATTGTATTTTCAACAGGATATCACCAAAACAGTTATTTAAAATGGGGGGGTCGGTTCTCATTTAATTTTTTTTAAATGGGTACTTGTTTATGAAGGTCCACTTAAATCATCAAAATTATTTATTTGAGAGGGTATTTTTACCAGTTTAAAATAAGATTACATAATAAAATAAGTAAAAAAATTAAAAAAATTAAAAAACACAATTAAATTAAATTAAAAAAAATAAAAAAACAAAAAAAAAACAGATAAATAAAATATAGAAATATAAATATTTGAAAAATATTGCTTAATATTATAATAAATAAAATTGTAAACATATAAAATTATTAAAATATCGCCTGAAATTTTTTTATTTAAATTATATCATAATAAATATGTCCATATTATATTCATCATTATTGAGAAAGAGGGGGAGGGGGAGAATTATATAGAAGAGGAGGGGGAAGGAACTCCATCCCTAATCCATGAAAAATCCGCCCATATACATATTCTTCTACTCATGGTATTGTCACATCTCTGCATGATGCTACTAGTTATGTAGATAGAGCACATCCTAATCCCTATGCGTGGACTCAATATCCTCAATCAGTTATCACAACAGCTCCTCATAATGGAGACCAATTAGGATGAATCTCCTCGATATCCCCTCAAGCTAGACATCGACCATTCAATAGTACTATAAAAATTGACAGCCATCAACTGAGAACTAATACCAACCAATCAAACTTTCTCGAAATCATATTGCATCGCTGGCATCCATGATACATCAATGAATCCGGCCACACCACTAGTATTAGTTTTTGTGTCATCCATACAGTCATCATGATTCTGAGAAGTCAAGGAACAATATGTCTTTATCGTTTTCAATATGAAATTAATATTTTTAAAAAAATATTTCATTTAATTATAAAAATTAAATAATTTATATCACCCATAATCTGATGCCCACGACAACTTATAATATTTATGTTTATAGGATCGTTGTACATCCTCTTATATATGACTAAAATCATAATATATAGATATTTAATATCTTATATGGATATATAATAAATGTTTTCATATAAAGATAATTAAATTTTTAAAATAACATACCATATATCATCAATGTATACAAAATATATTACTACCAGTGCGATGTATCATCTCTTGGTCACCCAAGTCTGTTAACCTATTGGTAAAATACTCAAAAACTATCTCTCATCTAGTATGGACGTAGTTTCTCCCAATTCTAAGGTGTGGTTTAATCAGGCTGATGGGTGTAGTATGACTGATCAAAATCTATGACTCACCCTATATCCTAGATATCCTCCACAAATTCTAAAAAAAATGACGACATCGCTATAGCACACAAACCACATAGACCTCTATGAAATAATTCATCTTGTTATTATGAAAAATATTCCATAAACCTAATATTTTTTAATAATAGAAAATTAATAATTTCATTGATTTAATGTAACTATTATTTATTTATGTACCATATAGCGATCAATCATGTAATGTCAAACATCATGGGGAAAATGATCACACATCACCCATGGTTCAAAAAATAGTTTTCCAAAATAGAACATCCCTTCCCAATATCTATATGTGAAATTATTTGACCTAAATAGAAAAAATAGTTAAACAATTAGAATATAAGTAAATTAATGATAAATTATGAATAATAACTAAATTACACAACTGAACATACCTTTTCAAGTGTGGAATTATGTCAAGATGTTATCAGTAATCAGAAATAGGGTATGGAATCATTAATCTCAGAAGACCCCTACCACTCTGAGATGATGATGAATCACTAAAAATATGAGGGTATGATGATATATGACTAGTCTCATCACCAGGTACTACAGCCTCCTTAAGGTCAGGAAATATGTCATCATAAGTCTCATTAGCCATCTAAAACCTAAAAACAATGTCGTCTGAAAATAATTTTATATGGTTATTATATATATATATTTATATTGAATTTAACTAATAAGTAATTTTGTAATTCCCTCTATTTAGTCAAATCATTATATATGATGATCTCATTATCTTTATATTACTCCTCAGTATCATCATTTTTCAAAGTTATTTTGTCTTCACCATATCATTCAATATCAAATTCGTTTTTTATATCAATAACAAAATCGATTCTATAGACCCATAACTATGATGTTAAATAATCTATATTCATTCCTCTTCAATGAAAAGATTTATTTTGACTTATATCTTTAAATTTTTTAATTCATTTCACTTCATCAGAACAACATTGACTATGGATAAACTGACTTTCATGAGATTTCCTTTTTATTATGATCCACCAATCAATTAACTCTCTAGAAGCAGAGCCATAATTTTCATTATCATTTCTACATTAGAAATGAGCAAATAAAAATGGATCTGTTTACAACATGAAGGTGTTTATATTTAATATCAATGATTCAATTGTGTATATGAACATGAAATCCTCTATCAGTATACAACCAATGAAATTTAACAAATTTAATGTAATTCTGTCCGAGATAGCTCCATTTAAATATTTCTTCTATCAATACACAAAATTAAACATTACATTCAATATGACGAGATCCTATGAAGAATGCACTGATAATATTTTTTTTATTCACCACATTCATTTCTTTGAAATAAAAATCCATTCGCTGCATATATATTAAAATATTTAACTATTTTAAATGGTGGGTTACTCAATACACACAACTGATTATAAATTTTGTCATCATGTTGAGATAGCAGAAAATTTGAAAAAAAAAATTAATATTACAGGAAAAAATTTTATTTCAAATGTTAAAGCATAAAGAATTACTTTTCCAATTTTTGAATCTAGTATGAAAAATAATTGTGATGATGTTCTTCAAGTGAATGTACTGTAATTTGTGGAAATTTTTTATTAATATGATTATCATATCACATAAAAATAAAATAATATTAATTCAAATAATAATATAAAATAATTTATAGTATCCATCATTGTATATATGGTTTCTTTTTTTATAGTTGATTGGAAATTATGTATCAACCATATTTTGTTCATCATCTAAAATCCATCTTTCATGAACTCAACCAAATAATTGTTTTAACCGATTAAAAACTTTTAATTAGTTTTTTTGTTTCATCGTCATCATTTTCCTTAATAAATCCCATTTGGTTTGGTTTTAGAGATATTTTTATTAAAAATAATAAAATTAGAATAAATTTACTCATGCATAAAATATTTTTCAATTGAAACTCCCACAGTTACTTTGTTATATACGGTTTTCTTTGATTTTTATTTGCATATCTCATATTGAAACATCAATTGGAACTATAGTAGCCCTCTAAAATTATCTTCATGCTTAAAAAATTATATAACATGTTTCATAGAATCAATGAAATCCAACATAATTTCATTAAAATTTACATAAAATTAATACCTATTCATTCAATGTTCTATGTGTATTGTTGTTTGTGGTCACCAAAAAAAATTCTCAAAAGCTATACGATATTTCTGTTAAATCATCCCAGATTATTTAATTCAAAAAATATATAAATCTTGTAGTTGTTTTTATTTCCACTATAACATGACAATCATGAATTTTTAATCCTATATTATGACCATTTAAAACACATATGGTCAAATTGGGATCATATTAATATGATAGCCTCAAATTTAAAATCCATTGAAAAAAATAATAAACTAATCACCATGGAAACTATATAGGCCTCTTTTGTCTTCATTAACTCCAATTATCTATTAATTTTCAAAATAGTCTACATTCTGATCATCTACAAATTTGATCATGAAATAATGATGACATTACATTATCTTCGGCCATACCAAGTGTGTGAAAAAAATATTAAATACATTATAAATATAGTTATTCTAAATATGCATGTCATCTAACAAGTGACATGCCAAAAAATAAAAAAAATATGAAAAATCTAAAAAAATGATCTGTTTTATCCAATTGTTTTTTTTTTCAAAAGTCATCTATTATTTTATTGTCTATCCAATGGAAATGGGATGTAATGAATAGAAAATAGATTTTAACAAAATACCTAAGATCAATAATAGAAAACTATCTCATCAATTATTTCATTTTTGAAATGATATTTATTCCTTCAAAAATTAATGATCTTCTTGAAGAAAACCTCAATGATTTTCAAAAAAAATTATTAAATAGAATTACTAGTTTTTTATCCATCACAAATAATAGACATGATTTTGGACCATGTGTAATCCATCCAGATAACATTTCATATTCGTGGATGTCACTAATTTTCCCTATTAATGCATCTTTCATTAGAAAATATTATTTTGAAACAACATTATATGTAATAACACCATTACATGAAAATAAATTTAACTCATCAACCAATGGATTCAAATAAACATTGATATTCTGTTGTGGATGTATTGTAATCCTTATGTTCCAAATGATATATGACATAATCATCAATATCTAAGGAGTTAAATTGTATGGATTGATAAAGAAAGTCCAACCATAATATTCACATCCATATGAACTAAATGGTAAACAACATCAATAGAACGACCCTATCACACGTTTCAGGTTTCCAATTAATATATGGATTTAATTCATCAAAATGAATCCATTAATCACCATCAAACAATGATTTAAGCTTCAACTAGTTGAGTTTATCTATGATATTAATGATACTATGTTACGAGACATAACTAAATTCTAAAACGTAGGTGTACATAGGAAATTCATAATCTATTTTATAGGAATCAATCTAGACATCCCTAACGGATACTCTTTTCACCTAAATGATCAACATACTCGTTGCTAACTAATGACTCATTTTCATCATAATATAAGATGAAATCATTTGAACATTCTTGATTATTTGGATAACCAAGATCCAAAATATGAACAAATATCATGAATTCATAGAAATTTTTAGGCAACACATTTTATATAGGATTTTTTTCGTTGACCAAGGTGAATATCTGATCAAAATAATTGTTTTACATTCCATTTTCTGATTTAATAGCCAAATATATTGTAACCACATCAAATTTTCTTATCGTACTACCAGGATATAATACATCTTTAAAATACATCAATATATCAATATGTTGCGATGGTTCCAACATAAGAGTTTTATTAATATCATCACGAGTTTCAATTTATTAAAATGATATACCATCCAAACCAAGATATAAATTTTGAAATAGTGATGGATCTGAAACAAAATTACTATATCTTTCTCCAGAAATACGTTCACTATAATGATACTAAGAATCCAAATCTATTTGAAAACAAAAATGAAATAGATTAACCCTAATGTTGAAAATGAGTCGAACTTCACCGAATCACATTTTGTAAATGAACTCTTAATTGTCCCATATGAAAAAATTATAGTTTTGACTACTGAAATGAAATAACAATCTTGAAAATGGTCAATATATACAAGATTTATACTTGAAACATTTTAGATTCCAACGATGATTTTTTTAATCGTAACCGTGTAATAAGTATTGCTGTCAAAAACCTTGTTCAATATTTATATATAAAAACTTAAATAAATATATTTTTTGAATAATTATATATAGAATAACTAGACCCAAAAAAGTGTATAAAATTAAAAAATTATAATTTACATATTAATAAGGTAATTTTTATCTCTTTACTACTGAATTATAGTAATTACTTTTTTTTAACTATTTATAGTGACTTAATGTTAATTTTTAATAATCATTATCAATTTCCACTAATGTTTACTAATTTTTTATAATGACCAGTAAATTCTAATTATTATTTTTATTTAACATTAATCATTTCTAATTTGTCGATAATATTTAATAATTAATATATTATTATTACCAATTAAAAGTATTATTTTCAATTGACTATAACTATCATATATACTTCAACATATGCTCATGATGATTCTAATTCCATCGACACATATCCTCATCCTATTGCTTCCATCGATACATCAAATCCATCCTTCCCCAGTTCTTACGACCTAATGAAAAATTTGGACATGGTTGGCATGAATAGGTCATTTCTAATCACCTAAAGATCAGAAATTCAATTATTTAATTAAAATGGGTAAATCATTTATTTTACAATATTCATGTGATGAAACCTATTAATTCATACCATGTAAAAATTTGTCATTACACCAATTTATACAAACCATGTCTTGTTATCGACACATATCCTCTTCTGTAGTTTGTGCTTTTATTGACGTGTCACATCCTGTATTACCGTCTTCTGAAAATATCATAACAAATTTTTAAATGGTTGGTACAAATTGATCAATTCTAATCACATAAGGATTTTAAATTTTACGATTTACTTAAAATTTGTATATCATTGATTTTACAATAATCAGGTGACGAAACCAATTTATTACTGCCATATCATAATTTTTTAATCACACAAATTAATGCCAATAATTTTATATCATCTATGAATCTCCTCATTTTCCCATTTCTACTACAACCATTGACATGTCGCATCAAGTCTTCTCCAATTAGTTTTTAAAAATTATTTCTAATATTTGGTAATTATCAACATTTTTATAAACTAATGATAATTTTATGTATAATTTATTATAAAGTAATAAAATAAATTATAAATTAATAAAAATGTGTAAATAATAGAATTATAAATTTTTGGGTCAAGAGAGAAGACAAATTCTGGTCAAGCATATCAATGTTTTTCATTTCTCAAGACCTTAAAATGGATGACCTATTTCAATTTAACTTTTCTAGTATTTTATAACAATTTTTATTATTTCAGTGCAATTTCTAATATATAATACTTTTTCATATCAATTTACTATATATTATATCACATTTCAAATTTATACTATTTAATATCAATTTATTTTTATTCCAATTAATTTATTATTTTTAATTTATTTTTAACAATTTGTAACTAATTTTTACAAATATTTACTATTTATTCCAAATTATGAATTACTATTATGTGTTATTAATATTATTACTAATTATTAATAATTTTTTTCATTGAAACTATTTTAAATTAACTATTAATATTTTTTACTATCTTTTAATAATTATTACAAATATATTCAAATTAAAATTAATTATTAAATATTTCCACAAGTTTTCACTATTTACATTTAATTATAAATTTTTTTTACAAATAAAGAAAACTTTATAATAATTATAATGAATTATTACAAATTATTAAAGATTATTTTTCTTTATTAATAATTTTTACTAATTTTTACTACATATTAGTTATTTTTTTTGAATTATTACAAATAATTTCTTCCTATTGCTAAATATTAATAATTATTACTAGTTTTTAATATTTATTATTAATTTTTTATACTTATTTTAAATTAGAATTTTTTTCTAATTTTATAATAATTTATTGCTAATTATTATTTGTTTATAAAAAATATAACTATTTTTTACAATTTATTATTATTACCACTAATTTTTACGAATTACGACAAATTATTATGAATTAACACTTAATATTATAGAATTTTACACATAAGATAAAATGTTTTCCAATTACCACTAATTATTACTATTTACCAATAATTTCTATATATTTTTACCAATAACCACTAAATATTAGTAATTTTATAAAAAAATTAAAATTATTACTAATTATTGTGAATTATATTTAATTATTACGAATTTTTACAAATTATAAATAATTTCTACAAATTTATAGATGTATTATTATGTTTTACTTATAATTTATAATTACCACTTATTTTTACTAATTTTTATTATTTTATAAAAATTTAATACTTATTATTTGTAAATATTATAAATTGTTACTAATAATTTCAAAATTGTACAAATTATTAATAATTTTAAATTATCGGTACAAATTATTACAAATTACATAAAACAATTACCAATAATTATTAATTATTACTCACTAAGATTTTTTTTAAATTTTTTTTAATAATTTATAATAATTTATTAATTATAATTACTAACTAATATAAATGCTTTCCAATTATTATGAATTTTTACTAAATAATAATATTTTAAAAAAATTATAAAATATTATTAGTAATTATTTCTTGTTATTATGTATTTTTATTAACATATAATAATTATCATAAATCAAAACTAATTACTACTAATTGCTACAATTTTTTACAATTTTTTTTAGTTATTACTCATTACAACTAATTAATAGTAATTATTACTATTTACAAATAATTATTTATAATAGCCACAAATTATTGTAAATTTATATTTATTACCACAAATTTATACTAATTACAACTACTATTTTTTTACTCTTTATGAATAATTACGAATTACTACAAAATATATAGATTATTTTAAAAAATTAAAAAATTTATACTAATTTTTATTTGTTTATTGTGATTTTTTTCTAATTTTATTTTAGTTTATAAAAATTTATTCTTTTATTCAATTTATTATTGATTATTTATAATTACCATTATGTAATGCAAATTTTTACTAATTATTAAAAATTACCACCAGTATTTAATATCTTTTATAAGTTCACAATAATTTACTAGTCATTTTCGATAATTACCACGTATTTTTATGTGCATTATGAATTATTATGAATCACTAATAATTTTTATAAATATTTAATATTTTTTACTAATTACTATTAATTACAACTTATTTTTACATGTTATTACTAAATACAAGTATTTTTTAATAATTACACCTGACTATTACTAATATTTACTAAATTCCACAAAATATACGTAATTTTTACTAATTATAACTATTTGTTACTAGTTACCACTAATTATTACAAATTACTGCTTGTTGTTAATAATTGAATATAATATTTACTAATTATTGATAAATAAAATAAATTATTGAAAATTTAGACAATTTATTATTAATTAAAAACATTACAAATAATTAAAAATAAATAATTATAAAAGTAACCCATTATAATAAAATATCGTTACTTCTAATTAATAATAATTTATACAAATATAAAAGAAATTAAATAAAAAAAGTAAATGCATTATATAAATACAATAAATCTAAATATTTTAGTGGATCCATACCCATGTAATGTTTAGAACTCATAATGTTTTAACTGTAGAATATGAGAGTAAAGAATGAGAGATAAATCCAATGAATAATTCAATGAGAAAAATTTTCATGGGGTACATATAGGTTTTATTATTTGCGATTAGAGAACATTCGACGAAATTCACTTCCCGAAAATAGTATTTACGAAGGGTCATGTCGCACATAGTACAAAAATTATTAATTACACAGACAATAAAAATAGTATTTATGACCATACCCATCGTAAATACTTGAGGCTAGTGATTTTAATTCTAAGGATTGACTTCCCATAGGAAATAAATTCCAATGATGGATAGTATTTGTGACGGGTGCCATCGCGAATGACCAAAAACACTAGATACCATTTTTGGCGGGTGGGCATCCTCGTCGAAATCACGCATCCCGATGTTTGGTGTCAATTTCACACCAATTATATTTGAAATGGGAATATATTCCAATGTCCAATATGTTTTCTGATGAATTATTTACATCTAAATATTTTTCATGTTGCATATTATCCTTTTTAATGGACTATTTGCGAA
The DNA here is from genome assembly GCA_963277665.1 of Viscum album. Classification (NCBI taxonomy): domain Eukaryota; kingdom Viridiplantae; phylum Streptophyta; class Magnoliopsida; order Santalales; family Viscaceae; genus Viscum; species Viscum album. Next base: position 1,044,541,496 of record OY728126.1, on the reverse strand, counting down.
AATTTCTCCACCTTCAACAAATAACATGTCACAAATAGTTTCATTTCCCGTAGTGGGAGTTTGAATGCTTTGATATACTCCCAATGATTCCTATTTTATTACTCTTGAAAATCATTATTATTTTTTATAGATAAAGGAGTATTATGATTTTGAATATATTATAATACTTTAAAATTAGTATATATCTTATACAGTTCATTAATTTTTTTTATAAAATGAATTCATAAAACAAAAAATCATTGACAAAAAAAAAATCCAAGAATGCAATGTATCATAATATAAATTTTATGAGTGTGGTGACTGAAAATAATTCTATTATATTAGATATTTCTTTCATTAGAGGTGATGTTAAACAATGTAATTGAACTCACAAAGCATGTTTGTGAATCAAAAGGCATGTTTACATAGGGGGTTATTTTTTATTATAGAATGGTTTTGATTTTTAGTCCATTATAAGGGAAACATGTCATTTCTCTATTTAGTTAAATTTTATGTATCTATAAAATAAATTTTTAGCTATATAAACTAATTATCATTTAAAATAAAAAGTTTTGCATCATTCACATTTGGATTTATATTAATTTTCATTAGAGAGGTTTTTGGATTTGAATCACTAAATAAATGAAATATTTTCACTTATTATTCATGAATAAAGATCATTTTTTTGAATAATCACTATAGGAATTCAGAAAGGTCTATATTTTTTTTGATATATATTTGACTTCATGAATGAGGATGGGTCAAAAAGTGACGTACTTCTGAATGGAAGAACAAATTGTAGAGTATTATTTTTTGGTGAATGTATTTTATCCAAGGCACTATAAAATTATGAAATATTTTTTTGTGAAGTATCCATTCAAAGTGGTGTATATGAACTTCTCAGATGTATTAATGTTGTTTGTGATTTAAAATAGATATTTCTAAAAGAATTCATTATAATGAAACGGTTATGCGGTAAAGTGGAATTTATCTATCCTTTGAAAAAATTATTTCATAGAATAATCATATACATGTGATGAAATTTGTGGTGAATCATATAAATAGAAAATATCATGTAGAAACAATGATTCCACATTTTATATTTAGGGATGAACACATTGATGGACATATATTTTAATTTATTTTATATATTCATCTTTTTATATGGGTTGAGGGGAGACCTTACATGACCAATAGTTCAAGGGGAACTCATCCCAGTACCCAAACGGTCATCCAAATACATGACTTCCCATTGAATTAGACGTCCCTAACATCAGCTTAACTAATGGTTCATAGATCCCTATAACACATTTCTAATTTACTAGAATAACCTTGTATGAAGATCCACAATTACCTTACAAATGGTGATTTTCCTACCCTCTTTTCGTACCCATTATTGTAAGATCTTCATTGGTCACTAAATCCTATTCTGATGCCTCTTCGGAGTCCATCTATTGAATTTACTGACCCGACTTCATCATATAGAGATGGTTATATAGTTTAAAATTAAATTTTTTGGGGGCTATAGGTGGCTTAGGGGCTTAGTGGTCCAAAGGCCACTGCTCGGCTGAATGGCCAATAGCCTGAAGGCACAAATCATATGAATAGTGTAGCTTTTATATTTTCTCTAAAGTATCTTCTATAGTAGATCTTCGACAACCCATAAAAATTTCCCCAGTATTATTTGATCCTAGTTTACATACACGATTACATGTGGTAAAATTTCATAAACAAGGATGGATAGTGTTTCTTTTATGAACATTACAAAATTTGTGAACTATAGTAGAATCTTTTATAGTTAATTTTTTTACTTTATAAGCTCTTTGAATATCCATGTTAAATAATGACCATGTTTAATGGTTTTTCCTATTATTTTTTCCAATATTTACATAAATACATCTTCACTAAGATGACATAATGGTGTTATGTTTAATTATGATACATGATCCAATGAGAAGTTGTTTTAATCAATTATTCCCTAATTGACCCCTTATTATTGAATTTAAACAAGTTGGACCATCATGTTTCAATACACATATAATGTTCACAATTTATAATTACTTCAATTAAATAGATACAGATACTATAAGGGTATTTCCTAACTGAAATCTCTTTATTTATTAATAATTCTGTATCTTTAAAGTTCTTATTTCATGAATACTTTTCTCAACTTGAAGAAGATATTTCATGTTATATTATCATCTACATCTAGGAGATAGAAAATTATATTAGTTGATTTTATCTTGATGAATTTTATCCTAAACAATTCTTACATGGTTGGAAGCAATTAAATTTCCCTTTTATACTTGTTTCCTCTCCTTATTCATACATCGATATCCCACAACTTTCATCTTCGATATTTATATTCCCAATTATTTGTTGAATCATGTGACCTTCATATTTATATTATTCATTTTATTCAGAATGATTTTATGGTAATGATTTTTATCATTTGGTTTTTCTTCAAAGGTAACTTAAAATACTAAATTGGAATTCAATCTATTCATAATTTTATATTTCTTAATCTCGTCCACAATTTCATTTAAACATAATGTAATTTTTATGTCTTCACTATTGAATATTATGTTCGTCTATAATTTATGAAAATATTTTCACTATTAAATAATGATATTGAATTGTTATTATGACATATAACTTCTTCTATTGTTGTTATTGTGAAATATATTATAAAAATAATGTTATTGGTACATCACGTAATGATAATTATTCATGATGAGGCATCGTTTATTTTTTTTAAATATTTTCTAAATGTATTTCATTCTTATTGGTTTTGAAAAAAAAAAGATAAAAACTACTTATAATATTCAATAGTGCATGATTTAATTTAAAATATAAATCTTGTTTATAAAAGGTATATTAAATTAATGTGTTTCGTTGTGGATTTTTTTTGAAATAAGTTTTACATTTTGAAATTTATCATATGGAAATAATAATTGCTTATGAATAATAATTATTAAATGTTTAATAATGATCATTGTATTTCAAATAAAAAAAGCATTTAAATTTTTTTATTAACATTCAAAATGGTGTATTTATTATAATTTTTCCATTGTTATTTCAGTGATAAAAAAGCTTTATTTTTCATCTATGCCATTATCCAATAATTTTCATTATGTGTTAGGACCAATAGGGGCCTATATACCCTGAGAGGGGGGGGGGGTGAATCAGGGTATGGATATTCTTAAATTCAAAGTTCTTCATGCCCCACTGGATCTTGACCAATTTATTACAATGGTCACTTTGTTTGATCTTGTGCGATTATTATGACCAGTTCTTTTTTGGTTTGTTTGATGATGATTCTTTGAATGATATGCAGGGACGCGACTAGGCAGACACATAGATTTTTACTTGGTTCACTCGCACTGGGCTACGTCCACGGAGCATACAACGACGATGTGCCATTGTACCAAATCCACTAAGGCTCACGGCCAATAATGTTCACAAGGAACGGGCTAGATCACTTCTATGCCCAGGATCACTGCCTTTACAATGTTTAGGGTCAGCTCACTGCTTTCCCAAGAGTCACTCCTTGTTTCTCTCTCTCTGGATCACTGCCGGTGGAGAGGATCACCTTCTTCCTCTTCCTAAGATCACTTCTATGTGAAGGGATTCACTCATAGTTTATAGACCTGTAGATCTCTTAATTTGCAGGAAATAATGCATCTTCAACTGTTGATAGATGCTCTGTTAAAGTCCAACTTTCATCCACTGATGAATACCTCTTTGAATCTAACCACTGGGCAACTACCTCTAGAAATTACCTTTGTAAAGCACCCTACTTCGCGAGGCTTCCAATTTTGCGAAGCTCAAACAAACCTTCATGAAGCTCCTGCCTTTTCACGAAGCTCTCTCGCGAAGCACTCTCGTGAAGCACTCTTGCGAAGCACTCCCATGATACTCAAGACATTTCAGAGTAGCATCCCTCGTGAAGCTCACTGAGCCAATGCGGAGATCGCAGGTTTCACGGAGCTACAATAGCCGCCGCAAAGCTCCTCTTTCGTGAAGCACACTGGCTCCGCGAACCACCTTCGCAAAACGAGAGCAACTGATCTTCTCTGAAAATTCTCTCTACTTATCTCAAGGGGGTCGGCCTCTATTTATAGGAGATTCCACTGACCCTCGAACTTTCCAAGTGAAGTCAACGCCACGTCATCACAAATCGCGAAGCTCCGAAGTTCCCGCCGGAAATCTCTCAAAATCGCTAAGCACCACAGCAATTTTCTGATCTCGGAGCTCGTCGTAATTGCGGAGCATCCCGTCAATTACTTTGCGACTTTGCCGCGAATCTCCCTCGTAATTCCCCTCATTTCTGCGAATCTCCCTTGCAAAGCCCTTCACCGCCGAGATTCTCTTCAGCCTCTGTCGTTCACGAAGCTTGTCGTAATCGCGAATAATAACCGCCTCCATTCTTCTTGTCTTCACGAAATCTAAACCATGAAGCTTCACTTCGCGAAATTCATTCCTTTGCCATGTTTAATTATGATCTTCATGGAAATCCTATTTTCGCGATGCTCACCAAATTCCAAATTTTGGACCCCAAAAATTTGGCAAACACTGGGAAATGGCGCCACCTTGTATTGCTCTTTTGTACCGCCTCCAGATCGTCCATTCATTTGTCAACATGGATGTCAACAACTTCTTGGGAACTCAGAAATTCTCCATGGAAACTGGCTTTTTCAACAAACAAAATCAACACAAAAATACTGCAATGTTACCTTGAGGGATTTTTTCCCAACAATCTCCCCTTTGGGTTTGTTGACAATTCTTCATAACTCTTCTCAAAATTATTTTCTGCACGTTGATACCTCACTGAGTCTTCTTCCAGCCACTACCACCATTCGCCTCTTACGATTCTGATTGCATTCAAGGATTCACATAACACGTACTCTAAGCCCACATGAACAATTCTCGGTGTGAGAAACAAGAGTAGTATGAAAAGATCACCAACGATTCACTTCATGTCAGACCACAATTGTCGATTCCAACCTGATAACAATTCTTAAATTGATACCATTTGTTGAACCACACTGATACCAATTGGTGATAGCTGGAAACCTTCTCTCACCATTCCAACACCACTGTTCTACTTTTATCACGATCCTCAGCTGTCGTGATTTCTATGCTTTGATCGATCACTTCTAGCATCGTCAGATTTAATATGCTCCCCCTTTCTTTTCACAGCTTCATCCCTTGTCAGCTTCAAATCGACATTAGCCCTATTTCTTGTGTTGTCCAAGCTAAGCTCTGGCTAAGCACGTTCAACTAGCTTCCACTCCCCCTATCTAGCTGCTCCACTTATCAGCTTCTCCCCATATCATTCATGATTTATCAAATCTCCACATTGTCTCCCCCTTGAACAATCACTATTTTCTCCCCCTTTTTCAACGAACCCAAAGGTCACTTCTTTGTAGTCTAGAAAAGAGTAGAGAACACAGATCAGCTCATTAGGGAAAACACATCATACCTCGGGGAGAGGGGGGTTCCACATCCACACTATTTTAAGTGCGGGGAATCGACTGAACATCCAGAGCCAGTCGATGCCTTTTAAATTCTTCCTTGGGTAAGGCCTTTGTCAGAATCTCTGCAACCTATAGCTCTATAAGCACATACTCCAACTTCACAATTCCCTGCTCAACCTTATCCTTGATAAAATGATACATAATCTCAATGTGCTTTGTCCTTTAATGATGGAAGGGATTTTTGCTAAGATTTATAGCACTTGATTTGTCACACTAGATTCTGATCGGAGACTTCACTTCAACTCCCATATCTTCTAGCTGCTGCTTTATCCGCAATAACTATGTGCATGCTTGAGTGACTGCAATATACTCAGCTTCTGCGGTGCTCAATGAAATGCAATCTTGATTCTTGCTTAGCCAAGAAATACACAATCCACCAAGATAGAATGTACCACCTGATGTTGATTTTCTATCATCTGCTGAACCGGCCCAGTCTGCATCAGTATTTCCCAATAACTCTATCTGAGATTTTTCGTTGTATGTCAATCCGAAATCCACTGTGCCCTGGATATACCGAAGTATTCTTTTCACTGGAATCATGTGTATTTCCTTGGGATTACTCTGATATCTCGCTGCCTGGCATATGGCGAAAACAATATCAGGACTTGTTGCGGTTAAGTTCAACAGACTTCCAATGATTTTCCTACATTCTTTGATATTAACTGACTTGACATCCTCATCTTTTGATAACTTCATCCGGGTAACTTCCGGAGTCTTCATCTACTTTGAATTTTCCATTAAAAGTCTTTACAAAACCTCCTTGACATATTCGGATTGAGAAATGAATGTTCCATTCTTTCCATGTGTCACCAACATCCTTTGATTACTCTTGTGGTTGAGAAAGATATTATAAGAAGCTCCACCATGATGGAAACCAAGTTTCTTAAAATACTGATGTAGCCTTGAGTTCTATGCTCTTGGTGCTTGTTTTAGCCCATATAAGGCCTTCTTCAGCCGACAAACCTTATTCTCATCTTCATGAATGAGAAAACCATTTGGCTTCTCGATATGAACTTCTTACTCTAGAATCCCATTCAAGAATTCTGATTTGATGTCCATATGGAATACTTTGAACTTTCTTTGCACTACAATGGCTAGGAATAATCTGATTGTCTCCAGCCTTGAAACCAGTGAAAATATCTCTTCAACATCAATTCCCTCTATCTGGGAGTATCCTTTGCACACCAGTTGTGATTTGTTTCGAATCACTGTGCCATCTTTGTTCATCTTGTTACGAAAGATCCATTTAGTCCTGATGACGTTCTTATCTGCTGGCCTCGAAAGAATACTCACATGTTTGGTTCTTATCAATCTGGTCAAGCTCTTCCTTCATAGCCTGAACCCAGTTTTCATCTTCAGCTGCATCAGCTAAGCATTTCGGCTCTACCTGAGATAAGAAAGACATCTGGTGTAGTGACTTCATTATTCTTGTCTGATGTGGAGCTCACTGATCACTGATGATATTCTTCATGTCAATTTTAGCTCAAATCATTGGCTTTTGTTAAGATAAGGATTTTACATTGTTGTACTCACCATCAGTATCTTCGTCTGAATCAACTTTAGCCACTTCTTCTCTCCCTGAGTCTCATACCACTTCCTCACATTCAACAGAAAACTTTTCTCTATGTCATTGTTTAATTACGTCATTTCCTTCGAACTTCTTCTCTTGGATTTTTGTTGAGACGCCTTTGATTTTCTCTTGAAGTTTCTTGGTATCCTGAAAACTGTCAGCTGATACCATATTGTTAGATCAAATAGATAAGCATGAAATGCATTGTTATTACTGCTTCTCCATGTGTTTCTTTCTTCCCTCAATAGGAAACACCTGAGCCGAGTCATCCAATTATTGCATTGATGGCTCTTGAATCTGATTTGGATATAGAATGATCCCCCTGTGTTACACAAAAATTCTATCTGTTAGGCCCAATGGTAGAGACCCATAACCATTATTCTCCACATGCACTATTTATACTAATCTGGAACTCTGCATCGAGCCATTAACCAAATCCCTAAGCCTACTAAGTTGGAACTCGGTGTAGGAAACAAGAGATAAAGCTAATAACACAATCACTTCTAATTGTGCTCAGTTTCTCCCATTCGTTTTCAATTCTGCTTCCAGATTTGAATCAATTTAAACTCTAGAGCATATCACTTCTCCACTTCGCATCCTTAGATGCCACTACCCCATGGATCGTATCTCCCTAAAACCTGAAACACCTGAATCATCAGTTAATATAATTAATATATATAGGGAGAGGGGTTTGTTTCTTGAATCCTCAAGACGAGGATAGTGGTTGATCCTGATGGGTCAACCCTTTGATTCTTTATTGGAGGGCATCACATTCCTTTCTTGCTTCCTCCAGCTGCCTGGACAACTTCAACTGCTCTGGCCATATGACTAAGCATTCATTACCTACATGCTGAGTCTTTTTCTGATATGAAGGTTGGGTAGGCCTGGCCTTTCTCACCATTTGGGGTTTAAACCCATTAGTACACATTTCTGTCTGTGATGTTCCACTAAAATTCCATTTCCCTTGATTCATACTCTGTGCAGTAACATCTTTTCTTTCCATCTTTCCTTGATTCTTCCACCATTGCAAGGATCTTGCATCTTCTTCCAGTTTTCGTTGTGGAACACGACCCACGAATTTTTCATTACATTCTTTGTTCATATTTCTTTTATCAGATATCTGAGTCACCGCACTCTTTTTCACTGGTGTTGAGTCCTCCATTGAACATTTATTCTTCTTTATCATAGCTGGAGTAGATCTCCCCTTAATCTTCCAGGTTTGTTCACATTCTCTCCTTGAGAGTTGTTTTGAGTATAACATATGAGGTGACTGATACACCATTCGTTCAGCTCCATGTGATTACCCTAAGGCTCTAAGCCTATTATTCTTCTTGCCACTTTGTCTCTTAGTGTATAATTTCTCATTATGCATCATTGGAGTCGAGAATCTCTTTTCGAGTTCCCTTTCCCTTCTTGTGTTCTTCTTGCAGCAATTTCTTGCCAAATGCCCATAATCTGAACATACAAAACATTTTCCATCAAAGGCATACCTCATTTCTTCACTTCTATGTCGAGATAATGATACACCTTGAGTTCTTCTTCTGACATGGGGCTCTTGAGATGCCTGACACATACTCATGGTGTGTCTTTTTCTTCCACAGTAATAGCATCTAATGAATGCCTTCCTCTGAGAGACTCTTCTCTCTATTTTCTCATGACGCTTCTTCTTATTCTCATATTTATCAAAGTTTCTATTTTCATAGCCTGAAATGTATTCCAGAGCCTCTAAACAGAAGCTTGATGTATGGCCATGAATCCTGCAGAAATAGAACATGTCATCACTTCTTTTTGTAACTGTACTCTTAGGCCTATCTCCAGCACCTGTAGGGTTTTGTTCATATCTGGAACTATTCATTGTTGTCTTTCTATTATGCATGGGAGGTGATTCATCAAATCTAATACCAGTTTTTCCCAAACCGTATGGTCTTTGAGCTGAGAGAATTTGTTCTTTCCTCTTTTCAGAAAAAAAATTTCTTTTCATTTCATCATCACCTGCCGAAGGATAATCAAATAGTAAGTGCAAGGCATCCTTCATGTTAGGCTTTCCTCTAGGATTAGATTTCTCTCTTTCCTTCTTCACTGATTCTAGATATTCTTTCAACTTCTGAATCTTTAATTCACTTGATTCAAGTTGGGAATCAAGTTCTCTCTTGAGATAGTTTGCCCTACTCATCTCAACTTCCAATTCTCGTGTAATCTTTTCCACTACTTCACTTTTCTCCTTTACTTTCAACTTTTCTTGAGCAAAAAATTCAGATACGGATACATTCTCTTGTTGCAGCATTTGATTCTTCCGAACTTCTTTGGACAACTGTGTTTCTAGATCATCATTTCTATCTTGGAGATTCTGAACTTCATCTGACTTTTGATTTTCTTCATAATCATCAGCCTTTTGTTTTCCTTTCATTTTAGCCATCTTCTGTAGTTCTTCAGCATGTGAATCATTCTTCTCTGTTAGGTCAGTAACTATATCAATAAGTCTTTTATTTAAGCCTCTTATCTTGTTGACCTCAATTTCCAATACCTGGATCTGGATACCCTTAGATTTAACTTCATCAGTTAATTTCAAATCCAATTCCTTCTCCTTGCGTACAACTTCCACTTTTCAACTCCTGGAAATTTCTTCATCATCAGTGGTTTCAGCATCACTTTCAATTTTAAGTGGTTCACTCGTTCCAACATCATTATTGAGTGAATCTATATTTTCCTTATCTGATTCATCCAAACCTTCTTTTAGTAAGTTGTTTGATTCTTTTAATTGAATCACACTTTTTCCATACACACTTCCACACTGCGAAATTCCACATGACTTCTGATTATTCTTTGATGTTTTTTCCTTCGCCATTGATCACCGAGATAGGAGTAGACTGGATCTTTAACTACACAAATAAGCTACACCAAGTCGGAGAAAACAAGTCAAATAAAAGCAACCTTACCTCTGATACCAATTGTTAGGACCAATAGAGGCCTATATACCCTGAGAGGGGGGGGGGGTGAATCAGGGTATGGATATTCTTAAATTGAAAGTTCTTCCTGCCCCACTGGATCTTGACCAATTTATTACAATGGTAACTTTGTTTGCTCTTGTGAGATTATTATGACCAGTTCTTTTTTGGTTTGTCTGATGATGATTCATTGAATACAATGCAGGGAAGCGACTAGGAAGACAGAGAGAGTTTTACTTGGTTCACCCGCACTGGGCTACATCCAAGGAGCATACAACGGTGATGTGCCATTGTACCAAATCCACTAAGTCTCACTGCCAATAATGTTCATAAGGTTCGGGCTAGATCACTTCTATGCCAATGCTCACTGCCTTTACAAGGTTTAGGGTCAGCTCACTGCTTTCCCAAGGGTCACTCCATGTTTCTCTCTCTCTGGCTCACTACAGGTGGAGAGGATCTCCTTCTTCCACTTCCTAAGCTCACTACTCTGTGAAGGGATTCACTCACAGTTTATAGACATGTAGGTCTCTTAATTTGCATGAAATAATGCATCTTCAACTATTGATAGATACTCTGTTGAAGTCTAACTTTCATCCACTGATGAATACCTCTTTTCCTCTTACCACTGGGCAACTACCTCTGGAAAGTACCTTCGCAAAGCACCCTACATCGCGAAGCTTCCAATTTTGCGAAGCTCAAACAAGCCTTCACGAAGCTCCTGCCTTTTCGCGAAGCTCTCTCGTGAAGCACTCTCGTGAAGCACTCCCGCGAAGCACTCCCGCGAAGCTCAAGCCATTGCAGAGAAACTTCCCTCGTGAAGCTCACTGAGCCAATGTGGAGCTCGCAGGTTTCACGGAGCTTCAATAGCCGCCGCGAAGCTCATCTTTCGTGAAGCACACTGGCTCCGCGAACCACCTTTGCAAAATGAGAGCAGCTGATCTTCTCTGAAAATTCTCTCTACTTCTCTCGAGGGGGTCGGGCTCTATTTATAGGTGATTCCACCGACCCTCGAACTTTCAGCGCGAAGTCAACACCACGTCCTCGCAAATTGCGAAGTTCTGAATTTCCCACCGGAAATCTCTCAAAATCGCAAAGCACCACAGCAATTTTCCGATCGCGGAGCTCGTCGTAATCACGGAACATCCCGTCAATTCCTTCGCGACTTTTCCGTGAATCTCCCTCAAAATGCCCTTCATTTCCACAAATCTCCCTTGCAAAGCCCTTCACCGCCGAGATTCTCTTCAGCCTATGTCGTTCGCGAAGCTTGTTGTAATCGCGAAGAATCACCGCCTCCATTCTTCTGGTCTTCACAAAATCCAAACCATGAAGCTTCACTTCACGAAATTCATGCCTTTGCCATGTTTAATTATGATCTTCATGGAAATCCACTTTTCGTGATGCTCACAAAATTCAAAATTTCGGACCCCAAAAATTTGGCAAACACTGGGAAACAGTGCCACCTTGTACTACTCTTTTGTACCGCCTCCAGATCATCCATTCATTTGTCAACATGGATTGTCAACAACATCTTGGGAACTCGACAATTCTCCATGGAAACCTGCTTTGTCAACAATCAAAATCAACCCAAAAATACTGCAATGTTACCTTGATAGATTTTTGCCCAACATTATGTAACAACTGTTATTTGTTTCAGTGGCATAATCCATCATCATTCTCATGATGGTGTACTAAATTATGTATTGTTTTTTATGAAACTTTACTCATTTCAACTATTCATTTTTTCATTTATATATTATGGATGTTTTAATGCATTAATGAACAATATTTATTCAAAATAAGATCATAATGGTGGTTGGGGTCTTATATTTTAACGTGAAGCATGGATTAGGGATTAAAATAATTTTCGATAATTATAGGGATTTATTAATGAATCTCAGTCTAACATGGGAATCAGAATGCGATGTAGATAAAAATGTGTTATTAGAATTAGAATTTAATTATTTATACACTATTTATTTGGTATCATTATTGGATTACATTTATAATTGGTTATGGTAATCAAGTGCTAATTCCATCCCCACAGTGATATGGGAAATATGTACTGATTCTCACGATAGTATTTTATTACTTCATCACTTTTTATAGTTCTAATGTTTAATATTTTGCTTCATTTCCATGAAATTATATATAATTAGGCCTATGAAAATAATTTAGGGATAATTTTAATTATATACTTTTACCTAATTCATATTTCATTATAATTTATTATTTTGAGAGAAAATTCCCTATTATAATGTCTTATGGAAAACTGTTATTATTCATTTTTAATTTTTAATATAATATTAATCACTTGTTCATTTTTCTTCTCTCATGATTACGATCCCTCCCATTGATGTCATGTTCATGTGTTTTCCCATATTGAGTCTCTAACATAACGCAATTCTCTTTTATATGTTCACTAGGTTTTGAGGATGTGTAAAACATATATAATTTATAGAATGTATTTGTGAATAGAACTATTATGATTATATATTGGAATGTTTCAAAAATATTTTCACATTCTAGCTAGATATTATAGGAAATGAAAATTTATGATTCATGTATTAAGATATTTTTGGATCTGTAGTGTTTATGTCATATAACATATCATATAATGGGATTTTTTTGGCTCAGTTCATCTACCGTTGTGTCAAGTATAGAGTTCAATAATTTTTTTCTTATTATTTGATTTCAGGTTATAGGTCAATGGAACATAAAATTGGGATATCCAGTTATAAAAATAATAATAACCAATGTTGGAAGTTTTTGTTACACTATAACCACATCTAAAGGGGGTTATTAATGAGGAATTATGATATTTAAACTTTTTATTTATTAAATAATAATGAATAACATGTTTTAATCCGGTTCTATAGATTTCTAATATCATTACTATTTCATATAAATAATAAAACAATGTTTCATTATGTTGAGTATGATTTATTATAGAGTACAAAATGATGGAAACTATTTTAATAGTATATGACATCTATTACATTCCTTCATGTAAACATTATGCTTTTTTTGGTTTTCCATATCTTTTGGTACATTGTGGTCTTCTCATGTATAGATATCCTTTTCTAGGGTAAATGACATGGAGTATATGTATAAATGTTTTAATGGACTATGTTGGTTCTTATAATGTTAAGAGACTCAATTTTTTATTTTGGAATTTTTTAATTTAAATTGGATTCCAGACTACCTACTGAACATATTCACACTGTGAATGGGTTAAATGACATGGATTTGTTATATGGAATATTTAATGCGTCTTATTAACAATTTCAAAATTTATAATTCATCAATCCATTACACTTCCTGAATGGTTTGATCATGAATTAAAAAATATGAGGTAATCACAACATGATAGGGCTTCATTATGCGAATTATTTGGGTTTAGCAGTTTTTTACGCAACACGTGCACGACTCTTAGAAAATTCGGTGTTCATATTTTACATTCAATACCTTGGGTGATTATTGGAGATTTTGGGTGATCTATCTCCCACCATATTTCTATATTCATTATTTTATTTCCCTGTAAGGTGTGTTGCTTCATCGAGGTACATGGGAATTTTATTTTTTCATTACCTTCGGTTGACTAAATGGAATTTCATGCTATTTAGGACCTAGTTTTTAAAGATTGGTGTTTTTTATAGATCCTTTGTAATTTTATTCATTAATAGTCCTTCGTTGGGTGATCTGTTGGTTTCCAATCTTCATTGTCAAGGGAATCTTGATTTCTCTTTTTCTTGAGGTAGGTGTATATATTCAATGTCTTTCAATTCTTGAATTTCTATAAGCATTTTTCAGTTCCAGAGGATTAGTAATTTGAATGTATTTTTTTAACATTTGAATGTATTTACAGGTAAGGGTTCGTGTTTAAATGGATTTATAATTAAAAACATATTTTGTATATGATATGATTTTATAAATTTTAAGCATGGATTTTGTATTTTTTACATACATAGGACAATGGGATCCTTCGGTGAATCAGTAAATGGACATGTCAAATTAATTTTCATGACACCATTATAGGTTTTATGAAATTAACATATTTTTTTAGGAATCAATATAAGTTGGAATTTGAATATGCCATGTTTATGATTCATTCATAACTAGTAAATATTTCCATAGTCAAGAGATAAAATTTTGTTTTATTCTGTAAATAAATTGTTTTTCACATGGTGGATTATTTCATTTTCATTTTATCACATGTTCAAATTATGGTGTATTCATTTTTGTTTTCCCTAATATTACATTAATTCCATTATTTTTGAAATATTTCACACTTTTTTTGAATAATTTTTCAATTATAGGAAAATAGTGGAATTTTTACATAATAGATTTATTGATGAAAATTAAATATAAATTTGATTTTATATTAAATATATATTTTATATATTGTTGATATCAAAACATGTATAAATTTTGTAGTCATATCCTACTAGTATTTATTTTGACACCCAAATGTTTTCTTATCAAATGTTTAATCCTTGTTTTTTAGGAACTAGTTAATCGGATGAGAATCATATAGCATGTCATGTTCTCTTTTTCATTCTGTGGCTTCATGGTTGGAAATTTTTTGTGGTGATAGTTTTTCATGTGGATAATTATTTATTATAGCTATATTTATCATTCTATTTTATCATGTTTGGATGAAATTTGTCTGTCTCATAAATATTTATCCCATTCATCTTCATTGTGAGTTTATTTTTCATAATTTATACATGGGACCTAGGGTACTTTTTTTTATCTCACACTACAGTTGACCATTTATGTAGGATTTTTATATGACATGATATGTTTCATTACAAATTTGAATTATATGGAGGCTCTCCCATGAATTTTTTTTGACACATCATGGGAATGTATTAGTGATTTGGTATGCTTGAGAAATATCTTTCTGAAATTATTTAGTAATTATGGGAAAATAACATGGATAACTCACTTTTCATGTTAGAATTCATCATAACATTGGTGGTCAGGGTTGTTTTTCCATAAATTCCAATTCTTTTGTTAATGAACCTTTAATGAACATAATTTGGGTTAATTTTAATTCAAATATTCATTATTTTATAGTTATTTTTTGTGGAAAATAACAAATTATTTAATTTATATTGTATCGATGAACCAATATATACAATTAAGATTTTTACTTTGGTTTTAGAGTTTTCTCATGACTATTTAGTACTTATCATGATTTTATCAAAAACAGACTCTGAGATGGTCTCATAAAAATTCATTTTAGGAACATGTGTTGATGTTTTCATAGGTGAATACCCCATCCTACCCTTATTTGGTAAAATTTTTAGTCCACACTATTCAAACATTAAAAAATATTGGGTTTTTATACCTGAGAAGAGTAGTGGATCAGAACATTCAATCTAGTATATATCATAAAAATGTCTTACATGGTGAAATATTACCCCATGAATATGAAGCGGGGAACTACAATATTGAAGGTAACCTAAATATTTAGAAAAATCTTGAGTATTCTATGTTGGGTATTTCTATGTATATGCTTGAGGGATCATTAAGTATATGATGGGACTCTGTTGGGAATGCTATGTTGAATGGCGATTTCAACTGGGTATATTTAAAGAAATTAAACAAAAATAATAATATATTGGTATATTATTGAGGAAAATATACTATGAGTTTTTGATCATATAAAAATGACTGAATAACATTCTGGTGCTTTCTACCTTTTCGGTATTGGTGCGCTTGTCACTAGAAATAGTCCCCAATTATTACCTAATGGATCTAATGTTTTTGTTGGTGTTGAGGTATGATATTTGGACAATCATGATTTTCATATGACATAGAACCATTATGAATGTATTCAATATGTTAGATTTATCAAAGGATTCCCATGCTTTTAAAATGTTTTAATGGATATTCACTTTTTAATGTAATTAGTCAGGGTGTGTCTACTATTAAGAAAATGAATCACAATGGTAGGATGTTTTCTTCATTATTAGTTTTGGGTGATTATTTATGAATAGAAAGGATATTTCCTATCAGTGTGGTATTCATAGTCACATGAATCATAATTTAATAGAGGATCCTAAGAGTATTCATCATTGTGGGAAATATAGCCATCAGATATATTTTATTGATTAGGTGTACCAAGGTAGTAAGGTTATATGCACTCTCAACAAGGTTCAATGGATCGTACCAATTCTTAAAAAGGTGTCAGTTTATATTCATAGGTTATGTGGGATGTTCATGTGGCTATGAAAACATAAAGAGGAGGGAAGACCAAGCACCTTTAGGTAGTGGAGTATGCACTAGAGGAGTCCAATCCAGCTATAGACATTGTTAGAGGTATTGTGTTTATTTCATCTTCTATTTTTTTATATTTCATTGATATATCTACATCTCATTCTTTAATATCATTAATTCTAGTTGTAAATTTGGTCATTCATTCAATGAATATATCATTCATTTTGGATATTTCCTTCCATTTGGTAATGTGGTCTAAAAACGTTTTCATGTGACAATCATGTTATATTGAGATAGAAGACCATGAGGTGTTCTGGTACTTCTTGGTGCTTGATATTTATATATTATAGTAGATTAGAGTAATGGATTTCACTATTATGGACAAGATTTATTATGATCATCATCGAGCTCTGTAACTATCTCTTAATGTATTCACTCATTTTCTCCAAGGAGAGTGGGATTTTAGGTTTGGGTGTTTGGTACCTATTTTTCCTTAGGTTGATGTGATCTAATGTTAGTTTTTAGAATTCTCCATATATTCCATTGGTCCATGTTTTATCAGACTACTTACTATGGTGGTTTTGGTGTACACAAAAATCATTCATGTGGGGTTTTCATATTTACTACCTTATAGAAACGTGTATTTTAATATGTCCAGACTACATTGTATAATGAGTATTTCAATGAAGTGTTATCATTTTGACATAACTATGTTTTTTGAACATATGTTCCCTCTTTTGGATCATGAGTAAAGGATAATTTTTCGTCATTTAATTTCACCAATGGATTCACATGTCCTCTTTCATAAGAAGTTAGATAGGAACATATTAATGTATTTTGATTATTTAATGTTAATTTATAAGAATAACAAGAAAAAAATATCTCATTAATATGATTGAAGAGATCTTTCATCATCTTAGATGATCTAGTTAATTTTAAACAATTTCCATTTCTCAAGGAATAACCAGTTCAGACTCTATGAAGATGATGTACATAATAAAATAGATATGGGATTATTTTAGAATTTCTATTTTTTAGTTATTCCACTCGACCTCAATAATGCTCATGTATTGTGTATGGAATTGGAGAATTGATTCATGCATTGGTTCGAGGAGACTTTTTGAAAGTTGTTCATGGATGATATTTTAGTTTCCTCTAAGTTAGAGGAGGGGGAAATGTACCATTTAGAAATCATTATTATAACGTTTAGTGAACATTGTCTGAATGATAAGGATTATAATTGTGATATATTGAATGGATATGTAATATTTAAAGGTAATTTTGTATCTATACGGGGTATCATAGTTTATATTGAAAATGTAAAATATGTTATGTCCTAAGAGCATCCTAGAAATGTGATTCGAATTCGAATATTCTTGGTGACAGCTAGTTATTCTTGGAGGATTGTTTGGAAATTTTCAATGATTTCATATTTTCTTATAGGTTTAACCAATATGGTAATTATGTATCAATGGAATAAAAAATATCAGAATTTTTTTTGGAGAACTTCAATTGAGATTCATATCAGCTCCAGTTTTAATTCATCCAAAACTAAGATTGAGTTATGAGGTTTTTTGTAATGCTTATTTTTTGGGTTTGTGGTGTTTCTCAATATAGGGTATTCATTTAGGGGAAAAATTCTCTCAATAATTATATTATAAGGAGTAGAACTACCTTACCTTCTATCTAGAGTATCTACTGATTTTGTAAGCACTCAAAACGTGGAGTTCGTACCTCTTTGGAGAGAAGTTTACTATATTTTATGATCATAAGATAAATATGTAAATTATCATTTAAACATGTCTAAACATGTGATTCACACACTGAATGACATATTTCTAGATTCAAAAATTATATAATTATTATATTTTCTAAGAAAAGGTAATGTCGATGCTAATACACAGTGCATAAAAATGTTGACCCATGCATTGAAGAAATTATTTGAAGAATGGAATGTGATGAGTTTATTTTCTAATATTATCATGGTAATAAAAGAGGTTAGGGGGAAATGGATTTTTGATAGGCATAATGATAAATCAATGTTCGATGATCATATTTGTATTGATAATATATCAGACCCAGAATTTCATAGCATTGGTAAAAACCATTATGCTATGTAAACATCAGGTAAGTGGTCTCTGTCTCTAAATAGCGCTTTGGGTTTTTATAATATGGTGGTTGTCAAATTTATATTGACGATTGATTTTAAGGATTGTGGGAACCATTCTTGTAGGTATATAAACCTGTAATCTAAATATATATATATATTGATTTTATGCATTAGTATTAGAGGATAGGGATGAGATAATTTATTCTCAATTTTTTATCATACTGGCTTATTATTCAATGATTTAAGGTGGAGAACCAGGGACATGAGGGTTTGTATCACCCTTTACAGAATACAACATACAAACATGATGATATTTACATGTATATCATCATTTCATAATGACAGAATCCAAGTTGATGGGATGTTAATCAGGGAGTCATTGGACAACACACTAAACTGGTGTCTTTTATCCTTAACACGGAGATGATGGGGGTGGAACATCATGGGGAATTTATTTTTTTAAGATTATGATAATTCATGGGGTTTGTCACGACCCGACCCAACAGGGATTGAGCTGCGACTCCCCAAGCCCGCCTCCAATAGGCCAGGTGCTGGCGACCAGCGCCGAGTATGCTATCACACACATGGGAGACATTAGCCTAAGGTACCTATACACACGCACCCACATACACATCCATGAAATAGTGTAGAGATATATATAACTGAAAAGAAAATTCATGCATACACTATCCCACAACCAGAGTACAGAATAAGTACAAAGGGAAAAACAGGGCCCACCAAAAGTAAACTACAAAAGCGCGTCCAACCTGCTCTAAAGAAGGGAAACGCTGCCACAACACCGCCAGAAAGCTCCCTCGACACCGCACCGGAAAACACCCCAGTCAACATGCTCACTATGCTCCACCTGCTCCGCCTACTCCGGGTCCTCCTGGGACTCCGTTGAAAGGCCTGTGGTCTACACAAGACACAAACATGTGCCGGCAAAGCCCGTGCAGGGGTGAGTATAAACATACTCAGTAGGCACCCCAAAAACCCCAAACCAAAGAGACAAACTAAAGGGAAATAGTCCGCTCATCCCAGCCAGAGGGAACCCATACAAGAGAGAAACTCCATCTCGTGACCATCCTCGGCTAAACACAACTAGTCAGCTCAGCTTAGGTGTATGCCCATACATACACCTTAAACAATCAAGATAAACTCAGCTCACGCCACAAAGCCACAAGAGGTACCGACCTCATCACCAGCAACTGTCCACAACCAAGAGAGCACAATCCATGCTCACTACCATACCAGATGACACTCATCCGAGAGATTCACTCCATTGGGTTTCTCACAAACCTCTCAGACGGTCACCCGAGAGATCACGCTCATCGGTTAGCATCACTGAAAACTCGCTAAAACAACATAATCACCAAACTCCTCGGATAGGGGATCGCCGCTAGGGTCCACTAGGGGATACCCAGTCCCACTCCGGTATACGTAGCTCATAGATAGGGGATCACTCCCAAGGTCCGTTGGGGGATACCATGACCCGATTTGGCATACGTAGTTCTCACAGATAAGGGATCACACCCAGGATCCCCTGGAGGATACCACAACCAGATCTGGCGCTCGACAGAAGCACATCACTCAGATAGAGGATCATTGGCCATAAAAAGGTGGTCATGACAATACCGGAACCCTATCTAGTATAAATCGCGATGTAGGGGATCGAACCGACGATGTCGCAACCCTACCGAAACCACGCGCTGAGTAGGGGATCACATAACCAGCGATACCGCAACCCTACCGACACCAAGTGCTGAGTAGGGGATCGTATAACCAACGATACCGCAACCCTATTATAAACCTCATGCTGAGTAGGTGATCGTATTCCTGATGATGTCACAACCCTCCTGAGCACGACCCACCGCATAGGTTGTCATATTCCCGATGATGCCAAAAATCCCACGGGTTAACCTGCTAGATAAGGGATCGCATCCCATGAATAAGCAGTCCCAGAGATACCAAGAACCCGATCTAGGGTAAAGATGCTAGAGGATCCCGCTCCAGCCCACTAGAGGGATTCCACAACTCTAACAGTTTTAACATCCCATCAAGAGGATCACAAACCCATACGAAGGTTGTGATGTTGCGTGAACCCTCGTAGGAACGAACCAAGGGAGAACCCTCAACCACTGCTGGTCCAAACGTCACTAACCCAAGAAACCTACCACAACGCCACACTGCGCACCTCCAAGGCCAAAACAGAGGCCACCGTCGCGTTCTACGCGAAAAAACACGCAGGATAGGATGTTTACTCGCCCGAAACGGAGAACTGGTGAAAAAGGCACTATTCACCATAGCTAGCTCGTGTGGGGCCCACACAACGATCCCGAAACCCATCGAGCGGATCATACCATGGCGATCCCCTCGAAAAAAACAAGCGGAATCGACTACTCGCTCGTCTGAAATGGACACCCGGTGAAAAAGGTATTATTCAACGAAGCCATCTCGGGTGGAGCCCACACCTCGATCTCAAAACATATCGAACGGATCACACCATTGCGATCCCCTCTGAAAAACACACAGGATCGACTATTCATCCGCCAAAATCGGACTCTTGGTGCAAAAGCTGCGTTTCTCCGCAAACGCCAAAACCTGACCTCGTTGGGGCCCGCACCCCATTCTCAGACCCAACACCCAGAAACCATCTCAAATTGTCCTTCATACCATCAGGGTCCCAACGCCACTGACGTCACGTCAATCGGACGCTCCGGGTAGAAGTTACAACGGCCCAAATTCGTAAAATAATAAAATGATATTATTTTATACGACGTTTCTAGCTCCTGGTCCATGATCCCAAACCTTTAAACCCTTGAACCCACACTGGAGGGTTCATCTCATCGTCAGGGTCGTGTCGCCGCAAACGGCAGACGAATCCGGCTCCCGGATTGCATGATACGAGGGTTTAAAGACCCCCGTATGATAAAAGAGGCTGGTCCGGCCGGCCCGGACCGACCGCCGCCGCCGGCCCGCTATGGCCGGCGGCCCTCCGCTGCGCCGGTGAACCTTCTGAGGTCCGTCCAAGGCACTTCGGGGGTCCAAACGCAGATCTGAAAGCATCTGCGTGCCCCCTGGGACCCGATCTACCCATCTGCGGGTTCAAAACAGAGAAAAACACAGAAATTTGGGATCCGGGATTTTCAAAAAATAAAACGCCTACCTATTGGCGGATTGCTGACGCTTTGGATGCAGAACGACGCTCACGACGCCCTGAAGCTGGGTTTGCCGATGAACGACGCTGAATTCGGACTCCCGGAGCTCGATTTGGAAAAGAACGGCTGAGGAGGTGGGAGGTGACGTCCGTGCGCGTAGGAGGATTTGGGGGAGGGGGTGATGAATTTCTTTTTTTATTTTCTTTTAAAAAAACAAACTCATATAACTCCCCGCCAACTAGCCTCCGACCGGGCACACGATGCAGACAAAGGTAAGGTCACCCCTAGGGTAAACATGTCGTTTCGAACACAACGGCATACTCGGATTTGCGATCCGAGACTCTGTTCCGAAGTTATTTGAGTCGACGCTCGTAAACTAACTTCTCCATTTATTTACGAAAATTCCCCTGATGGCGTTTCTCACTGCAGGCCCGCGCCCGCAAAATTTACACCTCGCCTAGGGTAAACGGCACATTCCGGACACAAACGTGCACTATGATTCCCATTTTGAGCTACCGTTTAGGAGATATCACACCCCCGCCACGTGAATAGTATAAAATACTTAATATTTTTATAAAATTTATTCTGGGCACACCGGGCCTCGGAATGGCACGCTGTCTCGGCGGCTAGCTATGGAATTCTTCATATAAATATTCCAAAGTCTGACAGGGCCAAAAACTCGAGTCGCTATATCCTCCCCCCTAGAAATTGTCGTCCCTGAAAAGCCTTAAGCACAAGGAAAGTGACTGGACTCTCAACTAGGTCTCACACACCACTGAGCTCACCAATAAACACCTCTTCCCGAATGCATAAGTCAGAGGGACTCATCCACCGCACCTGCTCGAATGTCCCTAAGTAAGCCCTGCTCGAAGGTCCGAGCCCTAAAGAACGGGTCTCGAACCATATCCAGGGAGTAGTGTGACAGGTCTGTAAACCTCGCCGAGTACTCCGACACGGTCATGCCCTCCTGTCGAAGCTACAGAAGCTCCTGGATCCGCACTGACCTCAGCGTCACGGGATATAACTCCTCCCTGAAGAGCCGCTCAAACTCTGCCCACGTGAGCCTCTCCTCGTCATGGAACTGCGTCACCAAACTCTACCATCGTCCGGCAGTACCATGCAGAAGGCTCGCCTCTAGGACCACCATCTGATCTGGAGGTGTCCTCACTAGGCGGAAAACTCGGGTGACTGCCTCAAGCCAGTCATCAGCTGCCTGGGGGTCTGGATCACCCCGAAACCTCAGAGATCACTGCCTCTGGAACTCGTGCAGCACACTCAGCCTCCGTTCAACCACATCCTGCACTGCTGGCACAACCAGCTGCTCGACATGTGGTGGCTCAACTGGCAGACCACCTGGAGGTGCAACCTCAGAACCTGCGCCCTACTCTACAGCCTCTACACGGGGCGGGTCATCAGCACAATCCTGATGCAAAACCCTCGCTGGCTGTCGTCATGGAGGCATCCTGAAATAAATTCAAGACGCACCATAGTCAAAGAGTATATCTAGATATCTGACTCAAGAAGGACAAGGAAAACCCAAAAACCGAGTCTTATATGATGCATGTACCATTATTTCCCTGTGACCAGTGTACGAATCTCCTGAGTCGAAAAGCAGGTTATCAGAGTCCTGGTGTATGGATATGTCGGCCGCCGCACCAACAATTGAGTCTCTGGCCTGGATTTAGAGCTCGAAACAACCTAACACTACCGCTATGCAACCCAAACAAAACTCACAGCTAGACCAGCTACGCTCTGAGATCCAAAATGTGGAACCTCCTCTGATACCACTCTGTCATGACCGGACCCAACGGGGCTCGAGTCACGACTCCCCAAGCCCTCCTCCAATAGGCCAGGGGCTGGAGACCAGCGCCGAGTAGGCTATCACACACATGGGAGGCATTAGCCTAAGGTACCTGTACACACGCACCCACATAAACCTCCATGAAACAGTGCAGAGATATATAAAACTGAAAATAAAATGCATGCATACACCATCCCACAACCAGAGTACAACAGAAGTACAAAGGGAAAAACGGGGCCCACCAAAAGTAAACTACAAAAGCGCGTCCAACCTTCTCTGAAGAAGGGAAACACTGCCACAACACCGCAGGAAATCTCCCTCAGCACCGCACCGACAAACACCCCGGTCAACACGCTCACTAAGCTCCGCCTTCTCCGGGTCCTCCTGGGACTCCGTCGAAAGGCATGTGGTCTGAACAAGACATAAACATGTGCAGCCAAAGCCCGTGCAGGGATGAGTATAAACAAACTCAGTAGGCACCCCAAAAACCCAAAACCAAAGGGGGAAACTAAAAGGCAACAGTCTGCTCATCCCAGCCAGAGGGAACCCATACGAGAGAGAAACTCCATCTCGTGACCATCCTCGACTAAACACAACTAGTCAGCTCAGCTTAGGTGTATGCCCATACATACACCTTAAACAATCCAGATAAACTCATCTTATGCCACAAAGCCACAAGAGGTACCGACCTCATCGCCAGCAACTTTCCACAACCAGGAGAGCACACTCCATGCACACGGTCATCCCAGATGACACTCATCCGAGAGATGCACTCCATCTGGTTTCTCATTAACCTCTCAGACGCTCACCTGAGAGATCACGCTCGTCGGTTAGCATCACTGAAAACTCACCGAAACAACATAACCAACAAACTCCTCGGATAGGGGATCTCCACTAGGGTCCGCTAGGGGATACCAAGACCCACTCCGCTATACGTAGCTCATAGATAGGGGATCACTCCCAGGGTCCGCTGGGGGATACCACGACCCGATCTGGCATAAGTAGTTCTCAAAAATAGGGGATCACACCCTGGATCCGCTGGGGGATACCACAACCTGATCTGGCGCTCGACAGAAGCACATCCCCTAGATAGAGGATCATCGCCCATATAAAGGTGGTCACGACGATACCGGAACCCCATCTGGTATAACTCGCGATGTAGGGGATCGAACCGACGATGCCGCAACCCTACCGAAACCACGCGCTGAGTAGGGGATCGCATAACCAGCAATACCACAACCCTACCCACACCAAGCTATGAGTAGGGGATCGTATAACCAATGATACCGTAACCCTACTAAAAACCTCATGCTGGGTAGGGGATCGTATTCCCGATGATGCCACAACCCAATTGAACACAACCCACCGCGTAGGGGGGTCATATTCCCGATGATGCCACAAATCCTACTGGGTTAACCTTCTAGATAGGGGATTTCTGCCTGTGAATAAGCGGTCACATTGATACCAAGAACCCGATCTAGGGTAAAGATGCTAGAGGATCCCGCTCCGGCCCACCGGAGGGATGCCACAACTCTAACAGTTTTAACATCCCATCGAGAGGATCACAAACCCATACGAAGGTTGTGATGCCGCGCGAACCCTCATAGGAACGAACCAAGGGAGAACCCTCAACCACTGCTGGTCCAAACGTCGCTAACCGAAGCAACCCACCACAACGCCACAGTACGCACCTCTTAGGCCAAAACCGAGGCCACCATCGCGTTCCACATGGAAATGCACGCAGGATAGGCTGTTTACTCGCCCGAAACGGAGCACCGGTGAAAAAGGAACTATTCACAGTAGCTAGCTTGTGCGGGGCCCACACAATGATCCCGAAACCCATCGAGCGAATCATACCACGGCGATCCCCTCGGAAAAAACAAGCGGAATCGACTACTCGCTCGTCCGAAACGGACACCCGTTGAAAAATGTACTATTCACCGAAGCCAGCTAAGGTCAGGCCCACGCCTCGATCCCAAAACACATCGAACGGATCACACCATTGCGATCCTCACGGAAAAACACACAGGATCGACTATTCATCCACCAAAATCGGACTCCTGGTACAAAAGCTGTGTTTCTCCGCAAACACCAAAACCCGGCCTCATGGGGCCCGCACCCCGTTCTCAGACCCAACACCCAGAAACCATCTCAAATATTCCATCGTACCATCAGGATCCCAACACCACTGACGGCACGTCAATCGGACACTCCGGGTAGAACTTACAGCGGCTCGAAGTCGTAAAATAATAAAATGATATTATTTTATACGACGTTTCTAGCTCCCGGGCCACGATTCCGAACCTTTAAACCCTCTAACCTAGACCGGAGGGTTCGCCTCATCGTCAAGGTCGCGTCGCCGTAAACGGCTCGTGAATCTGGCTCTCAGATTGAATGATACTGGGGTTAAAGACCTCCGTATGATAAAAGAGGTCGGTCCGACCGGCCTGGACCGGCCACCGCCACCGGCCCGCCTTGGCTGGCGGCTCTCCGCCGCTCGGCGCCCGACGCACCTTCCGAGGTCCGCCGGAGGTACCTCAGGGGTCCAAACGCAGCTCCAGAAGCATCTGTATGCCACCCCGGGACCCGATCTACCCATCTATAGGTTCCAATCAGAGAATAATGAAGAAATTTGGGATCCGGGATTTTAAAAATGTAAAACGCCTACCTGTTGGCGGATCACCGACGCTTTGGATGCAGAACGTCGCTCGCGACGCCCTGAAGCTGGGTCTGCCGATGAACGGCGCTGAATTCAGACTCCCGGATCTCGATTTGGTGAAGAACGGCCGAGGAGGAGGGAGGTGACGTCCGTGCGCGTAGGAGGATTTGGGGGAGGGGGTGATGAATTTCTGTTTTAATTTTCTTTAAAAAAAACAAACCCATATAACTCCCTGCCAACTAGCCTCCTACCGGGCACCCGTTGCAGACAAAGGTAAGGTCACCCCTAGGGTAAACACGTCATTCTAAACGCAACGACGGACTCAGATTTTCAATCCGAGACTCCGTTCAGAAATTATTCGAGCCGATGCTCGTAAACTAACTTCTCCATTTATTTATGAAAACGCCCCTGGTGGCGTTTCTCACCGCAGGCCCGTGCCCGTAAAGTTTACACTTCGCCTAGGGTAAACGGCACGTTCCGGATGCAACCGTGCACTTAGATTTTCGTTCTAAGCTACTGTTTAGGAGATATCACACCCCTTCCACGTGCATAGTATAAAAATACTTAAGATTTTTATAAAATTTATTCCGGGCACACCGGGCCTCGGAATCGCACGTCGTCTCCACGCATAGCTCTGGAATTCTTCGTAGAAATATTCCAATGTCTGACAGGGCCAAAAACCTGAGTCTCTACAGGGTTCACCATACTATTGTTTCTAATAGGGAACTGAGGTTCACTTAATTGGTTTGGATTGTTTTTTTATGAGGTGATGGGTTACTAGTTGAAATTAATTATTTTACCATCTTCTATATATGGATGGAGTGATAGAGAGTGATATCCATCTTCTTGAGGATATGATATGGGATTGTGTTATGGATTTCAGTGGGTCCTTGGAAAATAATTTTTGTTCAGTCATAATTTCCTCTAAATATATTTACCATGAATAAATAAAAAAATTTCACTTTTATTTATTTTATAGGAGGTCATGTAGATCTCCATTGTTCTAGGATGTATTGGGAGATCATTCCTTTGTTGGGCTGGGTATTTTTATGTTAAAATAGAAAGGGTGCGGTTAATACTGATGATATTTATCACATAATAGAGTAATCATAAACCATATTCATATTTTTTGTTAATGAATTGATTTTCAAAACTATTATCACCTATTTATTAGTGCTTCAATAATCATGGGATATATTTTTCTTATAATTAGTATAAGTTATAACTGAGTTTTGTGCACCCCATTGAGATTATTTTTTGACATGGAATGGTGGCATATGATTTGGAAATATCATATCATTCGACATAGATCCATGATGTTTTCATGTTTCTAAACTATGTAGGTATTGATTGGATCATTCACATATAATTTAATTGGAGGATGTTTATTTTTATCCTAAAACCCCTATGGATGGGAAACAAGTCCAAATTAGGGATCAAAAAGGGAAAATTCTACGAAGTAAAATTTATTTCTGTGGTCTACAAACTATGATAGTTAAAATGAGATAACAATGAGATGTGAGAGTAGGTGGTTTTTTTATTTAATAGTTTCCTTCATTTTTTTTCAAATCCAAGATGTTAAGGAATTTTTAAGGGTAGAGAGAATTAATTGTGTGGAGATTATAACACTATGTCACATTCCATCATGTATGTTTTGACACATTATTGGTTTTACGTTTTTATTGTGCATTGAATATTTTTTGGTGATTGAGTGAATATTCTGGGGAACATTTCATGGATAAATGTTTTAAATTTGTAAATTTATTTTGAGGGGGATTCTTGGGCTTATGGAGAAAAATGATTTAGTTATGTAAATTATTATAGAAAATTTGATTAGGAACTTTTTTTGGGATATTTTCACACCATGAATGAGTTATGTGATGTGAAATTGTTATAAGAAGACATCATGATAATTTTTTTGTAACGTGAGAAAATATAATTCATTACCCCATTACACATCATGAATGGGTCAATCATAATTTTATTTATCTTTAGGTGACTCATTTTTTATAATCCCTAAAATATATAGAATACATTACGATAATGGGGTTCACAACATGAATTCTTTAGTTTCAGAGATTTTATCCATTACACATTCCTAAATCTTTTTTCATTCGACATTCATGATTTCATCTCAAATCCTATAAGGATTCATTGTGATTTTTTAGGAACCTCCACCATATAAATTTCTACATTTTGTATTTGATTTCCATGGAGGTTGAATTGTTTCTCCTCCCTAAGTGGTCATTCTATTTCATCATTACCATTGGTAGAGGTGGTGGTGTTGGATATGGTTATTGATCAAGTAGTTATTTGTCTGTGTGTTCTCTTGAATTTTATTTTTCATTATTTCCCTTTCTAAGGACGATATATTGGCTTCCAATTTTGATTGTTAATGGTGGATTTTATTCTATAATTATTGAGGTAGTAGTATCGAGATATTTTTTTATAATTCATCAATTATTATATGTTCATATATATCCATTTATGTTATTGAATTATAATGTATGTTTTTAAATTTAATTTCATTATTTTGGAATGGATTCAAATTTTTAATGTATTTCGAATTCAAAAATGAATTTTCAATGATATAAATGAGATTTAGTAGACATGATCAGTGATATTAAAATTATTTTCACAATAATAGATCATTGGGAATCTTTGGAATGATATGAAATAGATATTTCATAGTATAGTAAATGAAGCAACTAGTGGTTTATGATATCGAATGATTGCGGTAGAAATAGACCTCTATTTGAGTGGACATATTTCTAGATTATGATTATTTTATATATAGTATATATTCCCATAGTATATATACCAAATGGTGTTCTTTTTCATTTATAACTAGGTTATTTCATGATGTTTTATTTCATGGATATTTTCACACAAGTTTATCTTATAGTGTATACACAGATGATATTCATATTATTACCTAATTTCCATTTTATTTTACAAATTTATGGATTTAGTGGATATGGTATGAATTTATGGAAAAAATAATTGTTTAAAATGTTGATTTGTTTTTGAAAAATCATTTAATTTTTTTTTTATATTTTTGAATCAAGAAATTTTTATTCCTGATATTAAAAAATATATAGATTCCTTTTTTGTATCCTACAAGGATTTTTGATGACATGATTCTATTTCATTTCGAAGGTCATTGGATGTATTTTCAAGACATATGTTATCATTAGAAAATCATGTAACATGTTGGGTTCTCATCTGATTGTTCACCAATATAGTGGAATGTTTGGAGGCGACAGATGGTCACATGGAGAATTTTTAATCTATTATTGTTTATCATTATATTTTTATTTATCTACATAAGAATGATATATATAATTTATAAGAATTCATTTATTCCACATAGTTTATTTTTTAGTCAAATAGGTGGCTAGTAGTTCATTTAATTATATCACAACTAGGCATTCCATTACTGGTGGCATCTCTAGTCGAACCAAGAAAGTTCATTACATAACATGTAAATAACTATTCCCCAGTTTAGAATTTTGGGATTAATCTATAAGATTATATTTATATTTTATATATGGTAAATTTTTATGATACTAATATTATATACTTGTCATGATAATAAAGAGAAAGTACCAAATACTAAGATATTTGGATGTATTTACATACCCCAAACCACCATCCATTATTAATCCAATATAAGGATATTAATGAATCTCCCTTGTAAAATTTTTATCACACAATTATAATTTATTATTATTAGACATTATATATTTAAAAATGATATTGTGTATGGAATTGTCAATAATTTGTTTACAATGATATACTGATGTATTCCCAAAATAGTTTCATAGTCTCCCCCTAATTGAATGGTATAGTTATCAATACATCTGATGCCTCAATCTCATCTTATATTTAAGAGTCTCTATATAATATTCCCAATTGAAATGTTAGATTTAAGGAAGAAACTATATGAACTAGAAAAAATAATTTATGTGTCAAAATATATCTCCATTAGGTTCACCAAATTCATTTTTCAAGATGAATGTTGATTTATTTTATATCTATATATATATAATATTAGGAGTTTAAAATGGTTGGAAATTAGGAAAATTTTCATCTATATTTGATTAATGATTTTTTTAACAATCTTCATGGTAATTAGTGCCAATAATGTTTAGACCATGGAATAAGAATTTGTCAACTAGGGATGAAGAAAAGGATGTTCATATGGAGAATATTTTCCCAACATATAGATATTGTAAGTATATAGAACATATATTCATGCATAGAAATTCTACACCAATATTCGTGGATCCGAAAAGTAAATTATTTATATATTAACACCAATACAATATTATCTCCTTTATAATTGTATTATAATTTTCCTCAGGATAAAGGAAAAAATTTTGAACCCTAGTGTAATTTTCTATTCATATATTGAAAATAAATATTTTTTGGAATGTATAAGAAATGTGACTACAAAACTAAATATATTATGTACAAGAGGTAAATTATCACCCGTAAATAGGTATTTTCTTATCCATTTTCAATAATGTATGTATATTAATTTCTATGAGTAAAATTTTTAATGAGTAAATATATATGTATATTTTTGTTAAAATGTTATAATCATTGTTTTTTTAGAAAAATATCAACAAATTCAGACCCAATAACTACGAAAACACGAAATTGAGTAATTTTTTACTTTATTGCTAATTGTAAATAAATGTTCATATATTTGAAGAAGTGAAAAATAATTTCACTTATTCACACTAATAAATAAATTTTTGTAATATTGGAGACATATTATGATGTATTAATGTTGTAATTATTTTTTAAACTAAAATAAAATTAATAAATGATATCTTATCCCTCAAAATTTTTTTAAAATTTATAAGATATGTTATCAAACACAGAATTTATTGTTCTCTATTACAATAATCAAATTGAATATTTGTTGAAATTTTTCATATTGTAATTATGTTTAATATAATTATATCTCATTAAATTTTAATGTATATTTTAGCACTTAATTGGATCAACTTGCACCAATGTAGATGGTTTGAATTAATCATGGGTGAAATGTTCTCAATCCTTTACAATCTAGGAATGATGAAAAATGTTGAAACATTATTTGTAGATATTATTTCAGAAACATATCCATGATATATATTTAAATGTGCATTTTATTTTTAGACATGAAATGGATGGAAACTAATGACATATTTCCTAGAAAACGTCCTACTACCCACAAATGTACAATCTATAGTTCCTCATAGAGATGATAAAATATATTCAATGTGATGATTTTTAGATGAAATATTTTTATGATATAATAAGGTAATGAAAATCCATAATGTTCAAAATTGATATATTTATATTAATACAAAAAATTATAAGGATTATAGAATATAAAAATACATCATTATAGATTAATATTTAATACATTTCACAAACACAGGGGTGAGGACTGTGAATTGTTAGTGTCTTTTAAGACTTGATACACAATATTCATATGTCATGAATGATCATAAATTTTCCCCAAAATACCTTCTAATTTAGTAAACCTCATAGAAAACCCTTATTTAAAACATTTATTCAAATCATGCCCAAATTAAATAGAAGAAAACTTGGGCTCTGATACTTAGTATGGGTAAACATGGAAGATAGAAATAGATGATTTTATTAAATGAGGCGATACGAATAAATGAATGAGATCATAACTATAAAAAAATTATTCACACCCAATCTGTCGAAAATCATAAATGTGGTTCATTGAATAAATATTTATCATTTAAAAAGACATGATTTTTATGAGTGAGAAATATTCATAAATAAATAATAAGCATTAGTTCTTTTAGACTATGTATGTAAAAATAATAGAAATAAAACCATTTTTTATGAAAAATTTTTATACAAAGGCCATTAAATCATAACATATCTATAATAAACACAAATTCCCCATAATTGATTATGAAAATCAACCTGTATGCCATATTGAATCAGGTATGTCGAATTAATTCCAATAACTTATCAAGAACATAAAATTTATTCCCATTATTATCTATCGTGATATATGACATTACCAAATTAATTGATTAGTGATATATGTACCGCCGACTACATAATGAAATCCATACATATGTGAGATACAAGATCATAAAACATCTTTCATATCATCGTATAATTACCTATATAAATAAAATGTGCTCTATATTTTTATCAAATCATTTCATTACCCAAGTACTTGTGATTCATAAAAAATAATATATTGAAAAACATAAATAAACCCATGAAAGAATAAAGATTTTATAATTATATCAAATCCCAAATAAACCATATGATTCACCAAATTTTCTATTCCTTGATGAATATAAATATTATTAAATGATAAATTTTTTAGGGAAAATACCCTTTTTTCTTCAAAAAAAATTTTTGCAACTAAAAAATTTAAAAATAATATAGAAAAAAATTTCATTAAATATTGGATGGGAATCATTTCAAGGAGACCTCAAATTATTGAGAATTTATGAAAATTAGGAATAATGTTCATTTCATATATGTTAAGAGACATTACTTATATATTTTAATTAAAAAGTGCCTCATTTAGGAAAAAAATTGATGAATCCGTGTATTTTTTTAAACTCTTAAATATACCAAATTTCATTTAAAAATAATAATATAATCGTATAGTATTTCCTGAAAATTGGATTATAAAATATTTATACGTATGGGAATGTATTTCAGATCGATGAGAGGAAAAAATTTCTATTTCCTTAGAAACATTATTTAAGACTTTTTTATTATTAATGTGATAGAAATAAAATGAATAAAAAAATATTCTACAGGAATATGTATTGGATATTTAAAATAATGTGTTTATTGAGAGATGGTTCAAATTATTTCTTCATGAAAATCAATATAAAAAACCCTAAATGATAATTTTTTTACAACGTAATACCTTTACTTGTTATTTATCATTTGAAATGTATTCCTTACTTAATAACAAAACTCAGGTGGGTATATGCATACACATAAAATTAATAATTTTAATCATAAAATAAATTCATTAGTAGAATATACATGACAATAAAATGGTTGAATATTCCATACGTCTCATATAATTTTAAGATTTACTAGAAATTACTTACCATATGATTGACTTCTTTTATTACAATTGGATCCAAGAATATATTAAATGTAGATTTATTATAGGTATATGATTGAACCTTTATCATATATATACATTTATATATGACCATATGTGAATTACTTATAACCATTTCTAACATATTTATTAAAAATAATTTATTTAAATCATTTTTCAGGGTGATATCTGCTTTGTTTTCATTTTTTTATAGGTTTGGTAAATTTGGTCCTTGTATATTTCATGAAGTTCCATAATCTCCGTAACATAAATCATGATATAAATATAATATATATTCATTATAATCATTTTTAGAATCATTTATATATGTATTGATAGAAAAATTACTTATACATTTCATGAGGATGATATGCCATTCGTACACATGAACACTATCTTTAATTATCGACATATGGAAGAAAATAAAGTTAAATAATAACTAAACTATCCAGAATAATTTTTATATCATATAAATTTAAAATATATTAATTAATTATATAATTATTTTCATCCATGTAAAATATAAATAAAAAACAATTCAAATCACTTTTTGGAGGTTGTAGTCTACCGATGCACATGAACGACATTATCATTTTCCAATAGTGTGGATTTTAAGAAGGAAGATATAATATTGTCACTAGAGAATAATAACTTTGTCATATATATCATATATAAATGTTAAAACCATCCAACGATCCATCCATAAATTAAATTTTTGTCCAAATGGATAATATTATATTCGATTTTAAGCTATGATGAGGACTAGTTGAAATCCACTAACCACATAATATTTGGTCTAGTTTGTACCACATGTACCTTTTTTAACCCCCATTAACCTCATGAATAGTTATAATGATATAATATTTTTTCTTTTTTGTGGTTACTTATAAATGAAAAAATGGATTATTAAATGACCATGGATTATTCAATAATATATATCAATGTTTCATGGTTGAGGAATTTTTTTAGAAATTTATATGATTTAAAAAAATAATGTTTTCATAAAATATCACTAATGTCAATTTTAAAAATATTAATCTTTATTTAATTTTATAAATACCAAATGTAAAATTCTAATAACATGATTTATTACATCCCAAACATGGTATGTTATTCTAAAAAATTCATGGGTTCCCAAAATACTATAAAATGATACAATTTTAAATATTTTTATATCATTTGTATTATTTTTCATTTAATTTAGTAATTATTATGGTGTTTTTTTTAATTATTTAAGGTAATTATTTCTTCAATAAAATATGAAAATAAAATAGCACTATGATGATATATATTTAATATTAAAAAATTAATCTTATAAATAAATATTTCCCCTATTTAACCACATGTTAAATATATTATAATAATAAAAAAATATTGACAATTTTGGCATTTCATTACATAATATATTATAAAGGATACAATCACATCCTAATGAAAACAAAATTTATATAACTAAATCATGGAAAAGTATGGATAAAGTAGATTCATTCTCTAAAATTAAGGCCATCGTTTCGTATATTTTATTTCACTAGTTTTTTAAATTTTATCATTAATTTACATATTAACCCTTTACTCTGGTAACAAGGAGTAATAATGTGACTAATCATATAGACCAATATAAAAGTTACATTTTTATTAAATTTATAAATACTTTTTCAAAATAAATAATACTATTTTTATGTTTTAGAAATCAAATGTGGAATAATTTAATTTAAAATTAAATAAACATAACATGAATAAAATTAGTTTTATTTAATACATATTTTTAGTATAAATTTTTTTTTCAAAATTATTGAATAAAATTTATATAAAAATAATTATTTATATTTTTAAAACAAATAAAAATTTTAAATTTTAAGAATAATACAATTATTAATTATAAATGTTAAATAAATTAAATGTTATTGTAATTTTAAATAAAAATAATAATTTTTCATTATACAATGAAAAATTATACTTTTAAGAAAATTTCCAAAATATAGGTGAATGTTATTTTAGATTTTCTGATTTCGAACCATATTTTTATATTATAAAATAAATTTTTTATGGGTTAGAAAAATTAAATATAATATTTTCTCATCTAAATAAATAATTTTTTTAAAAAATTGTATCTTTATAGCACAAAATAAAATTTATTAAAATTGAGTGCGTTTTTTATGGAGAAATTGTTTCATTATTTGTAAATGAAGACATTTCTATTAGTATTTCTTAATTCACAAATTCTTATTCATACCCATCAACCTAATAATAAAATGACATATATCACCTTAAAAAACAATATATTTATAATATATCACCATTTTTTAAAACTTGATGTGACATTTAATACAATATATAAAATGGAATAATTTTTAAAAGAAAAAAATATATTATAAAATTCCAATTTTTATATTCTCTCATCAATAAATAATCATTCCCACTAAAATTTTCCTTATAAAGAATTTTTTGATAGCTGAAAACTCATTTGATGAAAACATTAACTTCAAAATGAATAATGAAAAATCCATTGATTGAGTGAATGTGTGAATCATAATTGTTACATAAAATAACATAACATTGAGTTCCAATATAAGGAAAACATCAGTTGGAAGATTAAATGTTAGCAATGGAGAGAATATTAATACATAAGGACTAATAGAGATTTATAAATAATATGATCTTGAGATAGTTATCCACCCAAAAATTCTAAATCTATTTTAATTTAAAAGAAAATTTATTTCCTATAAAAATGTAAATTGATAATGTTTTTAATTCATTTTTCTTTTTCTAATTTTTAGTGATTGATTTTCTGTCTAGATAAATCAATTGAGAAAATAATATTAATTATTTACTTCCATGTCAAAATAATAATCTAATTCTTGGGATGTTTAAATATTAATTTCAAATTCATCACATTTTCTATGAAATAAATATTTGAGATGAAATTTTCATGTTTGATGAAATTTTATTCAATCAAAAGAACCATAAGTAATTCCATAAGCCTCTAAATAATTACACAAACTAAAATCATTTTCATAATTTATCCAATATGTAAATAATTATAATTTAGTATCTTATGCAACATTGAAGGTATTACGCATTTCATAGCATTAATATAAAATATACCTAGATCTAAAAGGTTATTAAATCCTTTTATAAACATATTTATTAACTTATTTGATCAATAATGACGAATATAATTACCAACTCACCCAAAGGGTTACATTTTTATAGAATAAGTGATGAAACGTCCCTTGGGTTCTTGGGTTTCTGTCGAAAACATACAACATAATATAAGTGTTTTATATCATGTCTTAAAATAATTTTTAAAATATAAATCAGTTGTTTATTAATTTTTTATGCTTCAGCATGAAATTCTAGCATGCTTCAAAACCGAAACTACTAATAAATACTCAATTTTTATTGAAAAGTTATTTACAACCTACCTAAAGACCATATAATATGGAAAATCCTTTTTCAAACTAATATTCACTTCAGAGAACATGAATAACCAAGGATATGATACATTTTCTTACACCAATATAGCATCATCAATCGAATGATAAATAATGAAGAGGCCTAATTAATGAATTATTCCACTGTGGATATCCAATGGAATGATCAATTCTCATATCAATGGTCGTGTGATGAAACTTTACCACGTAATATAATATTCTTAAGTGATATCTCCTATGGTGGACCATCAGTGCGTGGTAGAATAGAGTTGAAGTCTTATATAGAAAATAATAAACATACCTCCTTTAAAAGAACATTCATATTAAATTTAAAGGGAATGTAACTATTACATGACAAGTAAATTAAGGTTTTCCATCTATAGGGAATACCTATTTATTATCATTAAATGGGTATATATAGAACAATATAGATAACATATTTAATAAATTCCATTTATTCTAAATACAAACCATGTATCTATCCAACGACAACCTCCATCCCCCTTCACCCTTGTTTCAAAAAATAGACCAACAAGCATAATGGATTTGATTCAAGGTGTAAGATAAATAAAGTGTTTCAAAAATGGTTTAAAAAATGGTAAAATCATTTTTACCAAATAAAATCCCATGTACCATTCATTTTTTACCACAGAGATTAAATAATTGGAATAATAATGAGTATGTAATATGGTTTCTTCTATAAAACTATGAAGAAAAAATATCTACTCTAAAAGGGAAGAAATGTCAAAGAATCGGTTAAGGTTCAAAACATTTAGGAAGGATAAGTTGATCTGATAATAGAATATTTTTAACGTTCAATTGAATATTTATGATATCTACACAAGTTCACTAATTTAGGGATATTGAATCAATATATAAAATACAAGAAATTATCAAATATATTTTATACAAGAGTAAAAATACTATTGAGATGCAAGTAAATTTTTTTTGGGTGGTCTGAATGAAAAAATCCATATAGTCATTGAATTTAGTAAATGTTATAATTTAGTTACAATAAAACAATATTACACCTTCATTAAAATATATACTTAATCATAATAAAACATATTTGGGATTCTGTTTTACTTATATTGGTCATAATATGACACCATATTCAAGGTATAAAGCTAATAGGTTCTATATTATTTGAAAAAAAATTCCAAATATTTTTACTCACCCTCTATATCCATGCATTTTCCCCTTCATATCCAATATCCATCAACCTTCTTAATCGGTAACGTACAAAATTAAATGTTTTTTAATATTAGAACACTATATGATTATCCTTTACAGTAAAATATAATCCTATATATCATCTATATAATTATATATTTTTTCTCCCAAGGGAATAGATATTTTCACTATATTCACTTCTTCACCTCATTCCATTGTGTTTCAGAGAAAAATATTTCACATTTCTATCGCACATCCAAACTCTATATAACTAGACCGCACAATAAAAATTCTATCTAATGATTGACATAGATAGGATTTTCTATATTATATTTATGTTTACCTTGTATTTTTAAACATACATTTGATATCATTACATATGAATATATATTTAAATCAAAAATTAATTAAAACAAAAAATCCAAATGTTTAGTTTCATTGGATATTAGATACAAAATCAACTTATTTTACAATATTGTTGATATTTACTAAATGTATACATCTCCTATGAAACCCATTTAGTAAAATCATATATAATATTTTCATTTTAAAAATATTAAATACAAACATAAAATTAGGTGAACTCCAATACTCAACATGGATAACAAAGATATAAATCAATTGATGGTAATAATTTAGCATGATCAATATATGTGGATATAAAAACTATATCAGTGTTCATAGACACAAAATTATAGAATCATACCAAATAAACAATATATTAAAAATCATATGTAAAAAAATGAGGATTTTTTTTAAGATATTGAAAATATGAATAATATTTTCAAACCATGATTTAATAATTACGAGATATGAAAAATAACATATGTATAAGAAAATGGTATATAAATAATAATAGAAAATCCTTCATTATGTTACAGTGCATAGAAATGGATATAATCACATTGTGGATAAATTCCCTTATTATTTTGGAGATTCTCCTAAATCCTAAACATGTCATATCAATTTATATAATTATTTAACTAATATAGGGGAGGGTTGTATAGATTTGTTTCCCCCCATTACATTTTTTATAGAGTCCCTTCATGGTTTGAGTTCACTCCCAATTCCCATACAATTAATTAGATAATTAATTAACCAATTCATTATATGTCTATTAAACTCTGGGCCCAACCATCACATAATAAACACCATACATATGTGTACAACATGAAAACATTCTCAATTCCATCCTATATTAATTATCCAATGGTACAAAAATAGGTCCCTTGAGAACATCATCCATCAGATTTTTATTATTATCTAATAGAAACTTTTCAGGTAAAAGTGGTAAACCCCAGGAGAAAAAAATGTTTTTAAAAGAAAAAAATAAGCCTATTCTTATTCATATCCATAAAAAGATTCTAGAACAGAGGGGATAAAAGTGTTTCTAGGTCATCCTGTATAACGTCTTCAAAGAATTGTGGCAGTCTGTCCAACGCTTGTAAGAAATCCTCAAGGTTGATTTTCCCATTGTTAAATCCTCTCAATAAAATTATATTCTTCAGGTCAATACCATCATGATTTTCTCTATTATAGTCCACCCAAATGTTCTGTTGAATTATCTTGTCACCCTATTCTTTTGAAGTAATAAGAACTAGGGATTCCTCTTACATTGCTTCTCCGGAATGCTGAAGCAGTTTTAATGGTTTTATTGCTCATAAGGCTTTCGCTTGTAGGATATTCATATCAGGATCATCCTAGGAATCTATAGCCTCTGCATGAATTAAACTACCATTAGTGTTGGTAGTACCTTCCATCACTTGTGTCTTCATCCTCCTATCAGATCATGTCTTCGTTAGAGAAGGTAGATAAGCATAGTCCTTTCTTCATTTCTTGTCTCCTCGCCATCCCTTCATCCTCCTCGGACTATAGACATCCCTTCCTCGGAATTATAGAGATTTAACTATTAACAACTGACTAGATATGTCATCCCTATACTCCTCCCACCAAATACTATACTCTTTATTAAAGGTTTCTAGCAGGTCAGCCTCCAGGGAATGAACTTCATTCTCCAGTGTCTCAAAAAGGTCACTCAGTTTCATAGTTGGAACAACTCTTCTTGGTGTAGAAATGTTCATGAAAATTTGTTCAACCTGTGGACCCTTGCATACAGTCTCACAAATCCTGATACATACAACCTCTACATAAGATGAAATCATACAGAAAATGACTTCTTCTACGGGCCTTTGAGTATCCACTCCCCGGTTATTACAAGAGGAGTGAACAACATCATCATCCTTTGTCGCACTGGGTTCATCATGTCCCCTTGAACCTTTCACATCATGTGATAGAAAACCCAAATAATATCTCTAACGATTGAATACATCAGAACCCAAGGGATTACACCCTGGTGGATCTCATTGAATAGCCATTACCATGGATGAGACATAGCCTGCATACAAAACGTCTAGACTATCAATAATATGAGCAACAACATCCAGTTTCCCCATAGTAACAGTACATGAGAAATGGGCTCCCCCCACCATCGCAGATTGATTCTCTTGAAATCCTGGAAGAAATGATAGCACCTCCAATTGAAGGGGTATGTCACTGAATGACTTAGCTAATCTATGAGGTGAATGAAAATTAACTTCAAGGTGTCCGAGATGAAATCGTGAAGAATAGAAGACAGACTAATTTTTTAAGAAAACTAATTGTTGATGTTAGAGTTCTTCTTTAAACTCAATCCAAATAATGCCCAAGGGATGTTTTGAAATATCCACTTCTACACAGATGAGGTGATAAATTAGGAGATAAAGGGAGTGAGAGTTCTCATCAATGTCTAGGAACCTCCCAATGAGGTCACCCATCATTTAAAAAATGGATGGATTTTGAAAAGGTATTTATAGATACATGAATCTTACCCAAATCTCTAAAAGTGGGGATTCACGTTTCCAGTGCAACTCATAACTCAATCTAAACAGGATGAACTAGGAGCCATCGCAAGAGTGCATACAATTGTACCATGTGGAATTCATATCATCAACACATTCAAAACGAATAAAAAATTAGAGGCGAATGGGAATACCATCCATGATGTTGTCCTTCAGGTTCCAGGCATTGTTGACTAACTTGTAGAAGTAGTTGAGGGATGGTCATCGATTACAAAAGAGGGCGACAAGGGACTACCCATTGTGAACCAAAGCCTCTGAGATCTCCTGGAGATAGATCAGAAAAGAAGGAGCACCATTTTTAAGGGCATGGACTTTCGGGCGAAGGAGGATATGAGGAAAAACTGAGAGCGAGGCCGGATCAGTGAAAGTGGAGAACACCAGCTAAGGGTGGTAGGCAAGCTGGACGACCATCCCCGCTGCCCAAAGGATGGGTGTTCAGCTACGTTTCCATGCAGAGATCACCTAGAAGGATTCTAGTTATTGAGAGTTCGTCCCATGGGAACATCAATAAGACAATATGTGTTGATATCTATTGATATAATTTGGAAGATATCATTAAATCATATTCTACGTGAATTATTAGAAACAATAGTTGTTGTTTATTTAAAAAAAATTAACATAAATGATTTAAAATTTTTATTTTTAATAAAGAATAAATATATATAATATTTTTGACACATTATTATTTTAATGATAATATTTTATATATTATGGGAATAGATATTTCTATGAAAATCCTTAAAAAATTATAGAGTATGTTTCTTAAATAAATTAGTTAATGATGACCAGAAAATGGTTTATTATAGAAAAAGATAAAAATGATAAATGCATTAATGTTTTATAATGATGATTAATGTTTCTAGAAAACAACCATACGAAAATCATTAGAATAAAATTAATTTAATAAATAATTTTGATATCAATAAAAAATAAGTAATCTTGGATATGGAGATATGGATGTTTGTAAAAAATTGTGTATATTGACATAAAAATAAAATAATGTAAGAAAAATAATAGGTAATGTCAGTTTCACTTATAAATAGGGACATGAGTGAATAAAAACAAATCAAGAATTAATATTGTTGGAGGAAATGTAAAACTCATGAAAAATCATATGATATGAAAATAAAAGATTCTGTAGAGATATTTTTAAACAATTTTCTATTTACATAATCATAACAATAATATTATAAAGTTCAAATTGAAATTAGAAAGAAAACATATACCCTTGATAATAAATATTAAATATCATCTTTAACATCCATTAAAAAACTATAATATTAATCCATTATTTCATATAATTATTGAGCTTTTTAACACTTTTATATCGTTACATAATTATTCACACATACATTAGTTAGTTAGTGATTATTTATAACATGATGATTTATTTATTTTGGTTATTTTAAACTTGTTTCATTATAGTGATGTTGGTCACCCTTCAATGATAACTATTTCATAATTCCAATATTAGAAAAATTATTTAAATAATTATATTTATATAATTTATATACCCCAATGATCATTTTTTAAAATTAATAGTATGGTTTATGAGCACAGATTTTTTATGGGATATTTTTGGATAATATAACATTAATCATGAGTTTCATTCTTATTATCATATTTTACATTATTTAATAAAAAATTATTAATGATAAATATTCACATTTAATATAATATATTAAATTTTTTAATTTCCCTATGAAAAATTATAATCGTTATGGAGATTTTTTTATAGCCTAGTTTAACCATGTGGTTAAACCGACCCATATAAACACATGCTATAATATTGAATGGGAATGATTATGAAATTATAAAATAGTGGTATCACATTATATGAATGATAATTTTGATAATATAATATCCTAATTTTGGAAAATTTTATTTATGAATTGGGGAGATGTAATAGCATATAATTTGTTTTTGGAAATTGATCCCACCTATCTTGGGAACATCACTACTAACAAATCCTTCAATAGGAGTGATTTAGATAAGAATTACCCTTGTAAAACATGGATTTGAAATAGTTAATATATTTCTAGTACATTTTTAAAATATGGGGACTTATGAGATTTTTTAAAAATTATATTTTGGAATAATTTTTAGATGCGATTTAATTTTATTGGTGAAACCGAGGGACATGTCCTTGGAAACTAATGTTTTATCACAGGTTAATATGGAATCACATGGAGAATCAGCAAGCTTAGAGAGGATATATTATAAATACATGGGGGAATTAGTTATAATGCAAAAAAGATTTTATGTAATTCAGTTTTAGGTTGATTTTCTAAAATATGAGCTATTATATGTTATCCATTTAAGATTTTTTTATATTGATCAATTATTCACCAGGAAAATAATTTTGTAACTGAAATTTAAAATATATCATCTTACACAATTTAAATTTTATGATAATATATTTACTATATATTTTATATAAATTAATTTCTAAATATATTCAATTT
This sequence comes from Viscum album, assembly GCA_963277665.1. NCBI lineage: Eukaryota > Viridiplantae > Streptophyta > Magnoliopsida > Santalales > Viscaceae > Viscum > Viscum album. The sequence continues at coordinate 1,044,498,417 of OY728126.1, read as the reverse complement.
AGGTATTAGATTATATATATATACATTTAGAGAAAAAAGTATATGTTTCTGGAATATTTACTTAATAATATTAAATATCAATAATATAATTTCTTATCAATTGAAAATTTTACTATATATAGTATATTAATCTATAGAAATAACCATTAAATTATATTTAAAATTTAAAATTGAGAAATTTTTTCTTAAAATAAAAGTACACATTAAACAAGAATACCAATTCGATAAAAAATACCACTTTTATATTAAACGATTTTACCTAAATCCTTATAAATTTCATAGAAAATATTATTAATATTTGTTGTATTGAGTAAATTATAATGGAAATAAATCATTTAATTTTATTATGACATATAATACAAAATTATTTATAATAATTAAGAAAGACATATTTTTATAATAAAATGATATAGTTAAATATTTTAATTATAATTTTTAGTAAAATATATAATTATTTATGAATTATATTATTTTCAATAACAGAATTTATCAATTGGATATATGTAACAACTATATTCTTAGTATTCATATACTAAATAATTTTTTTGAAATGATCACATATATATTTATTGATCAACTTTGATTCAAATATATATCATTACTAAAATAATTAATTTAATTATTTATCTTCCCTCTAATTATTTTTATAATATTACTAATTATATGACTTATTAATAAATGTTTAAATAGGGTTTTTATATTTATAGTTGTCTACGAGGATAATGATTTAATATTTTTGGTCATTTTATTTATTTATATATTTTATCATCTTATCGTTTTTATATTGAAGTTTCATTTTGAACTGTAAAAATATAATAATTTTATCATTTTTTCTTTATTGATTTATATAAATAAAATTTATCCTATGATATCTTGTTATGGTTTTTAATTCAGATAAACCTATTCAATATTTTGTTATTTAGTGGAAATTTACACATAATAATTATTTAGAAAATTACATTATATAATCCTTAACATGACTTAGTTATTCAAATATAATTGTTCAATTGAAAAAGGATAATTCTACCAAATTACATCACGATGTTCCATTGTTACTCAATTAAACAAATGAGTCCTTATTATAACGTTAGCATGTTGAGTGGTATTTATCTGTTGAACGTAATCTTTATCATCAAATATTTAAAATGTTTAATTCTTCTAAGATATATCATGCTCTAGTAATACATCATTGATGTTCATTAAATGGGATGGGTTAGGATTGTACATCCTCAGAATAAATAAATGTAATAAATAATTAACATTATATTGGTTTTGTTGATGTGAATGATTATAACCTACCATCCCCACAAGATCAAGGATTTCAAATGGGCCAATGTATCTGGCGATTTATATATCATTCTTCTAAAATGTCATAATACTCTTCCATATTGATATTATAATTAATTGTGTGACTTTAACATAAATCACAATATGTCATCAATGATTATCTAAAAACTCCTTTATCATCTATGGGAATTTTTAAAAAGACCTTGAAACATTTGAATACTCTATTCTATTTCATAAACAATATTGGGTACTACTATATGACAATCTCAATATTCATCCCATCATGTTTTCTAGATACATCACTTCAAATACATATCCTCAAATAGTTCCTTTTAAATTCAAGAATGTTCAAAACTATTATAAAATTCCCAAATTAAGGAAATTTTTTTCACAACACACCTAGAGATACATTAAATACGATGTGATCATCTGTGATAAAATTTAATTTTCCTTTTTCATTAAAACTTAATAGGGTAATGGAATGAAAGGTACAACCAAATCTCCAAATCCTGATAATATTGATTTATTATTAATTTATTATTTGTAACCCTCAGATCTCAGTCAAATATAACTTAAAATGGTTCCACCAAAAACATTACAACATTTCATCATAGAATCTTATTTTGGAGCGAAGTATCTTTATTTTCATTGAATTGAATTGAAATGATAAGTAATTAAACAATAAAACTTTTAATTAGGACCACTAGTTGTATTATGTAGACCTACCATGAAATCCATAGTGATCTTCCCCAATTTTTATATAGTGATAGGTAGTGTTAATATAATATCACTAGACTTCTATCGATATTCCTTAAATTGTTGGAAAATTTTTTACCGTCATACATTCTACAGAATATACATATATTTATTATCCCAAAATACTTTATTCCATATATCACAATATATAAATTTTTAAGATGGACTACAAATTAGAAGCTACATTCACCAACAATTAATAATTCTAATATTCATCTACTAACCGAATACGTATTCCATTCGAGAATCTAAAAATTCATTCTATGTAAATGTTTATCTTCAGAATATTAAACACATTTTTTGTACTAAAATGTAATCCCCATATGAATCATTGTTTCCTTCATATTTCTATGGTATGGTAGTAATTTAGGAATAATAGGAAATCACCCCTTCTATTATGACATTCATCTTGAAAAAATAATTGGGTAATGTCACTTTTTCAATACTCTTCATGAATATTGAATCATAATCCTTCCTGAGAAATGTATTATCCATATTTTTACCATACAATGGTGGTAATGTAATTACAATTCATATGGATTGATCTACTAAAACCATCATCATTGAACATGTTTTAATCCATTAGTGAGAATAAATATTTTATGCTATTGTAATATGTCAATATTTCTACTAATTTAGCCTCTAAGATAGTACTTATATATCATTGAGGAAAATATATAAAGTAGATTATTTTAATCATGAATAATGTTATTTATTAATTACTAATTAATTTGTGTGATGACTAAGATAGAAATAAATCATTATGCAAGAGCATGTATCCCAACCCATTCATTTATGCATCAACATATATTAAAAATACATTTATTCCTTAAGGAAATATATTGTAGGTTAGAATATAAATACATTATTTATATCATTGAAATTTTCATCACATTAATATGTATAGATGGTCTATAACAGGTTTTGACATAACATATTTATTTCTATTGACATTCATGAGACGTTTCTAAAAAATTATTGATAGTATCTAATTAAACATTGAAAAATATGGATCTCAGTTAAGGTCTTATTTTGATCCATTTTACGATTACCTTATTCATTTGAGGATCCACACATATATGTTGTCCTTATTTCATGAAACTATTATGATACATCTTAAATCCATAATTGACACAATAAATATTAAAAAAGCGACTCTATTTGAACGGAATTTTTGAAAATCCATAAATGATTACAATAATATTATTTTCTATTCAACTATTTAAAACATCTTCAGAAATTATTACCTTATACTTTTGATAATATTTTATAATGATTATTTTCATCATTTCCCTAAGTGTAATAATTAATTTTTTGAGTCGGAATGGAATCAATGTTATTTCATAATGTCCATATCATATGTGGAATAATTTATTTACTAAATTATCCCTTTAAACCCATAATTTATTATATTTATATCAAAGGTATATCAATCAATAAAATCAATCACCTCAAATAAATTAACACATTTATCAGTATATAGTAGAAGTTAAAAGTGTAAGATCATTATATTGTAATTTTAATGACAATCTATATAGAGAAACATTGATCCATTATTCATCTTAAAAAAGAGGATTGGTTCACCGAATGGTGGTGTGCATCGGTGTATAAAAACTATTTATATGTTCTCTTTGATTATCCCAATTAATACCTCTATTCCAAAAGTGATATTTTATAATGATACATTTGGATTTTCTTGGAAGTATGTTTGAGTTATATTGAAATCTGAATATAAGTCATGGGAATTTTACATTAAATTTACATGAGTTAAATAATGAATTAAAATTGAGGATCTTTTCAATTTTAGAGTTTAAAAGAATTTGGACATAACAATTACATTAAATATCTAATATAAAAATGTAGACAATTCTACTTAGTATTCATTTGTTTAAATATAAAAACATAAAAAACAAGAATTATTTTATTGATAAAAATCATCTTCAATTTATCCTTTCTCATACCCTTCCTTATACCCTGTGAAAAGTATTTCAAAAACATGGGATGAAAATAAATATCTCAGTAAGGGTTATAAAACAATGAAAGAAAAAATTATTCAATCAATACATAAAATACATAATCTCTTTAACATACCCCGTGAAATCATAAAATTTATGAATAACACATTGAAATAATAAATTTTAATGGTAAATTGTGGAATCCATTTCGTACATACATTATAGCATTAACAGCTATGTAGGTTTTTATGTTTGGAATACACATAATAGTATATTCCCCAAATATCATAGAAGAAACATTAACGTTTACATCTTTTAGGATACCTAATGAATTAGAGTGATATCTTGGGCTCACCTTCCCAAGGTTTATCATGGAATGATATATATATGTAATCAGTGCCAAGAACCATAACAAAATTCGAACACATAATAAAATAAAAAACTAAATATAACATTCACACTTTAATATCATAATATATATTTTCAATATATTGATATAAACAATAATTTCTCCAAAAAAAATTTAGTACAAAAATACATAAAAAGAGTATATGGTATTTATTTTACTTTTTAAATCAACTATGACTTGTTAAGGAATCCAAATATCAAGTAATACATGAAGTAGAGGAAAGGTCATTGTTACTACGTATGTTAAAAAGAAACATTTTTTTTCATTTATTAAAACACTTTGTAGAAAAATATTTTTTTGAAAACCATTTAAAACATTCAGTAATAATATTTTTGAATGTAAGTGTCTCATGAAATTTTTAATCTTTTATAGGAATTAACATTTTAAAACATCAATTTCAATTTAAATAAATACCAAAAAACGTTTTTAAAACTTTAACATATATTATAAATATTTAGAAAATTATATATTTAAAACATTTAAAATAACATTTTAGTTAATGTGTATGTTAAAACATGTGATAATACATGAAAAATAAAAATTAGATAATAAAATTAATAAAAAATTTATTATTACTCGAGAATAAATAGATTCATGATATAAAATATCAAAGGGATGCATATAAGCCTTATAAGATTATAATGGTGCATAATTTCTAGATATACCATAATTAGAAGAGATTGAGATGTATTCCCTTACAGAAATTCAGCATCCAAACTACATCAAATTAAAACTTATAAAATGAATTAATTGGAGAAAAAATGGTCTCTCATCACTTGGACATAAAATATAAAAAAATAAGGATATAGAATAAGATACCCCAATATTATATAATGGAAATTAAAAGACATAACATAAAATAAATTGGTGACTAAAAGATGATGGATAAAGATTCCCATTCAAAGATCACATTATAAATAAAATAGATCAATTATGTATATTCACTATAAATACACATAAATCAATTATAAATAAAAAAATATGAAATAAATTTTTATTTATCACATATCATAGAATGGCATAATCAAGATGTAAAGATCAACCAAAAGAATTGAAGTTGGGTTAACAGGTTCCCTTAAAATGATCATTTCATTAACTTATGGATAAATCAATGAAATAATTATGTGTGAAAAATTTAAATACACCCAATGTATGTAGATATTATGTGTAAAACAATTAGAGGTTATTCACTCATATTCATAGCATGACATAACCAAGAAGTTGAATATTAACCAAAATAATTTAAATTAGGTTAAGAAGTTCCATTACCTCACGTCCGGCTTGTATTTTATGTTCCCTTTCATTCCTTCATAATAAACATAAGTTCATTTATTATTTATTCAAAACCATTTTCAATTTTCTTCTTCGTTTTATATCACTTATTACCTTACAATAAAAATTAGTTAATTATTTGAGTTTATATCGGATATTTTGTCCATGTTCAGAAATTAAGTAAAAAATGAACTTGTTAAATTACAAATTTTCCATTTGATCAAAAATAAATTATATATAGAATTATATTAATTATTTAAACATAATATATATCATATATATCCGGTATATATATATGTATTATATTCATTTAATTTTGATATATTAAAATGAAATGAACCTTTCCTGGTGACGGTAAGACTTAAGTACACATGAATGCTAATTTAATTTCTTTTTTTCAATTTTAATGTAATGAATACCAAATGATAAATTGATATATTATAAACCCATTATAATATATATGTTATATATCTTACATAAGTTCATTAATTCAAACCCTTAACATTCAATTTCTAGCAAGAACAAGTCATATCGCTTTGAGGGTCGGTAGTCCGCACATCCTCAAATGAAATTATGGTCATTAAACTTTAGGGAAAGCATCAAGGTATGATGTAAATAAAAAATACAGGAGAATAGAGACAATATAAATATGATATATAATATATATAATTATATTTACATCATAACAGACACCATGAGAGGTGGTAGAAGATAATTGAACAATCATCATTTTGTGAGACAATAGTTTTCAGTCCACAGAATTAGTATATAATAAATTCATTAGATGGAGGTCTATGAGTAAGTTTAGTTCTAATAATTCACTTAAAAAGCTCCTAGTATATTTTGGATACTGATTTTTTTATATAATCAATGAAAAATAATTGAATAGGGAGTGACAGAGTATAATAATAGAATGTAATTTTAGAGAAGATGTCGCCTCTGGAAACATGTAACTCTCTGTGATTTCAGCAAAAATGCTTTCATTAATTTCCTTCTAACTAAGGGAACGATACTTGGAGGAAAAGGGGGATATTGGGGGCTTCTTGGGTCAGTGTTTGGATGTTCAAAGGGGATTTAGAGGTGTGTGTTATGGGTTAGATGTCAAGTCCTTTTATAAGAGAGAGGGGGGGATCTTTGCAAAGGTTTGGAAGTATTATTTTATTAGAAAATAATTTTTTGAGTTTAAAAATGTCTGAAACACATTAAATTCTATTTAATTATGAATATGAGTAGAAATAAAATAACCCAATAAGAATTTTACATGTTTGGGATATTTTTTAATACTACTATTTTTTTATTTAACCATTTTTTAATCATACTGTTTTATCAAGAATTTAACAGTTTGAGAAAAAAAAGTAGTTACAAAAGAAAGAAATATATCCATATAAATAGTCATAAATAAAATTTGAGTCATATGTTAACTATTTGGAAAAATATTTTTTTTTTGAATTTTTAAATATTTAATAAAATATTTTATATTTTAAAATATGAATTAGATCAATTTTAAAACTATTCATATCATGTCTTTTTAAAAATCCATTACAACCTATATTAATATAAAAACTAAATTAATACAAAGATAACATGTTTTTTTAATTTAAAAAATTCTTCTATGAAATTAAAATAACAATATTTCATTTATTTTATCATTTATAATAACATTTATTTGAATCAATTATTAATGAAGTAGTCACTGCATCACCATCTTGTCAAACATAAATTTATTTATAAAATGTCTACAAATTATTAATAAAATACCATGATGTTTGAAATATATTTATATTTCTAAATAATATTTATATTATAATGTATCACTTATATAGCCCCGTAAATAATTGTTTTACTAAAAGATATATGTTTTATTTCACATTTTCCTTGACTTTAGATAATTTTTTTTAAATGTCACTTTCACATAGAAGTAGCTCCATGGGGTTCCAAAATCGCCCTACGAATTATAATGGTCAGAAAGGTATCATCAAATAGAGTTATTACACATGTTAGGGTAATTTAATATTATTATAATATTGTGTTTCTACCATTATTTTCAAAATTCAAACTTTGACCATGGTAAATAAAATATTTAATTTTGTTACTATTCATAATGTCTAAAAATAAATGATACCTATTTATAAAATTTGGACTTCTTGGTTCGAAATTTGGAATCCATTTTTCCAATTTCAAATCACAAGATGTTTGAGAAATTAATTTAATAGTAATTTCCATTCTCAAAACCAAAAATTGTGTTTTTAAGAAGTAAAAAAGTACCAAAAGATTGACATGTGTTTATATTCAATATCAATGTCAAATTAAAACAAATAAACAAAATTTGATTAAAAGATAAAAATATAATCTAAATGAACTTTAAAAACAAATAAAATTACAATCTAATTATATAAATAAATTAGATTAAAAGGTAGCTTTAAATTAAAATACAATATTTTTCACTATTCATAATAAAATGAACTTTAGAAGAAAAATACAAAAATTCTACCAAAGATAAATTTTGATATCCCTCTTCATAAGATTTATATTATTTTTTCAAATAAAACATATAAAAGAGATAAGTAGATTTAAAAAGGTTTCTCCTTTAAAAGGTGTCCAATCACCCTTTAAAAGAATAATAGTGTATTTAATGTTTAAAATAGGATTATTCTTATTTGAAGCTTCATAAATTTTTTAAATGAAAGTAAAAAAATTAAAAAACATGTGTAATCATATTATAGATAGTTCTGTTCATTCCCACCAATAAAATGTCTAGGTATTAACGGCCAATTAAAATAATAATATTACTATATTATTTTTCGGTATAACTCAAAGTTTTGGGCATCATAAGATTTCAAAGAAAACTATTATTGTGTGTCTATTACGATTTCAAACATAGAAACCCCTTGAATTTAAAAGTTATATTTAATTCCCAAATATTAATAAATATAACAATTCCATATTCTCTATTGACCTGTGATGTTACAGCCTTCCCCATTTTGGGAATTGCGTCCTTATAATTTTAAAATTTGGTCTTGGAAACTTCATTTAATGTCCCACAACTGAAAAAGATTCAATAATAATATGACATTAAAATAAAGAAAGAAAATTTAAAAGGTCACATGAGATAACACATACTAGTATTCCAAGAAAAAATGGATATGGTGGAAAAAATATGTGTCATGTTTGGATGGAGAGTGATAAAGAATGTCATCAAGAGATAGTTAACCACTTGAAAACCACAAACATGTGATATGTTAAATGGTATTTGATACCCCAGTATGAAAATTTATCCTAAAACGTTTTTCTATGTTTCCTTTCATTAAATTGGTGAATATTTTTATGATATTGACTAAAAACATAAAGAAATTTACTTACTTTTCATGTTGAGTTTCAACCTATAATAAGTTTTTACCAAAAACTCATCTTTTCTCCATATGATGAATATTCAGGATTACTTGGTCACACCTGAAGCACTAGAATCAACTTCTAGAGAATAACATGGTTCAAAAAAGATGAACTTTATATTTCCCATGTATTTAGACATTAATAAAAACCAAAAATGTTAGTACAAAATCATATACTACCCAAAAGGTTAATCTTTTATAAAAAAATGAAATACTACTCTTATTCTCCAAATTTGAAAAAACAATACCCAATTCTCAACAAAGACCATTCAATTCAAAATTTTCAATAAAATAATTCCAAATAATCCAAAAAAACCTTTTGAAAACCAATATTCACAATGATTTGATCACATACTCTTCCACAAACATATTTTCTTTTATCTCCAGAAAACATCATCTACTCATAAAGTCTCATACTAAAAAGTAATTAACCTAATCACATATTCTCCAAGATAGGTAAATCATTTCCATTGATAACCTAAATTACTATATGTCTAAAATAAAAACATAGATTCTCCAAAAAAAATTCAATCATACTCCTCAAATGAAATCCCATTTTATTATATTTTCCTTAGGCATATAATGTCCCCAAAAGAAAAAATGTCTTCCAAAATAACCTTTCCCACTTAATCACCAAATTAATTTCATATACTAAAGACATTCATTTGTTAAAAAATAATATCTGAAATCAAATTATTCTTTATCAATAAAACAATTTAACTAAAAATAATAAGTCATACTAACTAGGGACTTCATGTAGTCCAGTGGAAAGAGTTTTACCCTTCTCGCCCTTTGGTTGTGGGTTCGATTCATATGGCCTAACTGAACACGACAGGTTATCACACATCTTTTGTGTTTACCCTTTTTATAAAAATGATAAATCACCCTAACATGATTTAACCTCAATGGTTGTCTTATACCACTCAGTTTCATCCCAACACATAATTACCTCAATATCTGAATTAATAATGTCATATATATATTGACAATTTTTTTCCTCTATAAAATAACACTATTCACAAATGAAGAACGTCATACCGTGATAATGGTTTCCACCCAGTATCATCATCTTCTTATTCATGTAGAAAGATATTCCATTGATCATAACAATGATTTAGAGGTCCTTCAAGATCATATAATTCCATTATCCAAATACACCTCATACAACTTTATTCATATAGGTGATCACATAAAACTAGTTTCATAAAATAATTATGTATGACATATATTTTTAAAAATTTGATAAAAATTTCTTTTTATAAAAAAGTCATAAGAAGTTTCACTTGGAACATTCAATCAATGGTTCTTTTAACATACCATAATTATGTGCTGAAACACTATAATTTAAAGGAAATTATAAATATGTCGTGCAAGGGTATCCTACTTCATCACCTTTTCAAAATCCTATTATGAATCAAAATCCTGTGATAAGATAAAATATTTGAAAATAACTGGATAATATTTAACATTCTCAAAAATATGATATTATTTAGAAAATATGATTTGATTAAATACAACCCATGATCCATGATGGTATCGACGTATTGAAGAGGTTTTGATTTGTGAAACTATTTCTTTCAATTGATTTGTATGATAGAACATGTTTCAGAGTCGTCTCGACATGATTTTTCAATAATTATAACAAGAAAGTCATCAGGAAGAGATATGAATGTTATTTGAAATCCTCCTCCATCCATTTGTAATAGAATATAATTGATCTGAAAAGGTTAAAAATTAATTATTTAACTTAAAGAGTTGACAAAGAGACTAACCATGTGTCTAACAGAAACACATAATTCCTAAAATTGTCTAAACCTACCTCAGATTACAACTATAAGTCCCTAGAATCAAAAATTACATACACATGAGTTAAATCAAGAATTAACATTGATTATATTTTTTTATATTTAGAGTTTTAGATAAATTGGCCATAACTAATATAGTACATCTCAAATATTATAAATTAGTCACTTATACACAGTATTCGTTTAAAAAAATGCTTAAAAGGAGACAAGAATTATTTTATTGATATAAATCTTCTTGAATTCTTCACTTCTCTTACCCTTCCTTAGACCCTTTTAAAAAACATTTCCAAAACAAGGGATGTGCCTAAAAATCATATTAAGTGTTTTAAAATTTAGGAAGAAAACATCAATACATCAATATATACAATACATAAGCTCTTTATGAAACTCATGACATCATAATATTCGTAAATAACACAAAGAAATCATAAATCATAAAGTTTACATGTGTCATCCTAATCAGACATAAATTTTATCATTCAAAACTACGTAGGGAGTTACGTTTTGAATACCCATCAAAGTATATTCCCTAAATCATATAAAATAAACATTAACGTTTACATTTGTCACGTTACCCAATGCATTGGAGAGATATCTAATGCTCAACAACCCTAGGATTATCACAGAACCACCCATATAGGTAAACAATTCCCATGAATCATAAAATAATCATAACCCAAAAAACAAGAAAAATGGAAATATAACATTTCCACTTTGCAATAATTATATATCATTTCAATATATTTATATGATCAAATCATTCTCAAAACCATTTTCAATACCAAAATATGAAAAAAGGGTTTATGGTATTTGTTTTCCTTTTTAGAAACACTATGTATTATTAAGCAAGACAAATAAAAAATAATGATCACATTGGTAGAGTGGTCATTGCCACCACATACGTTAAAAATAACCATTCTTTTTAATGTTTAGCAAAACACATTGTAGAAAAATATTCCTATTGAAAACCATTTAAAACATTTAATATAGTTATTTTTTTATCAAAGTATCCCATACCATATTTAATATTTTATATTAATTAACATTTTGAAAAAATTAATTTTATAATAATAAATCCAAAAAAACATTTATAAAACAAGGAAATAAATGAGAAATATTTATAAAATTATATCTTTCAATCTTTTAAAATAATGTTTTATTTAAATAGTTTGTTACCAATTTGAAAAATAATTGACGAAAAATAATTAAAGAATAAAATTATACAAAACATATAATATCATGATAATAAAGAAATTTATGATATAATGTTTCAATGAGATGTATATAAAACTTACATGATAAGAAAGGTGCACATTACCAAGATATGCCTCAATGAAAGGATAATGAGATGTATTCCCTAATGAAAAATAAACAACCTAACAGTGTCACATTAAAAATCATAAAATGTGTTTTGGGTGGAAAAAAGGGTCACTCATCATGTGGACATGAAATATACAGAAATAAGGATATAGAATAACATATCCCAACATAAAAAAATGTAAATTAAAAGACATAACATAAAAGAAGTCATTTACTAAAATATGAGTGTGAATGGCTCCCTTAAGATGATAATTTTGTAAATAAAGTAGATTGATTATGTGTATTCACTATAAATACACATAAATCAAGTATTAAATAATATAGGACTTAAAAATATATTTATCACATAATCATAGCACGACATAATCAAGAAGTAGAAGATCAACCCAAAGAATGGAAATTGGGTTAAGAGGTTCCCTTACAAAGATCGTACCATTACATTAAGGACAACTCAAGGACATATTTATGTGTGAAAAATATAAATTCACCAAATATAAGTAGATTTACACTATAAAACAATTAGGGGTCATTCACACATATTCATAGCACTACATAATCATGATGTAAAAGATTATCCCAATGAATGGAAATCGGGTTAAGAAGCTTTTTTACCTGAAGACCGACTTGTCTTCTATGTTGCATGTTCTTTCGGAATAAAAAACATAACATGATTTATACATTATTCAGAAACTTTTTCAAAATTATAATTACTTTTATATAACTTATTACCTTACTATAACAATTAGTTAATTATTTGAATTCATATCAAAAATTTTGTCGATGTTCAGAACTTGAGTAAAAAAAGCTTCTTATAATTACAAATTGTTCATGGGGTCAATATTTCCTTATATATAGAATTATATTCCTTATTTATATATCATATATATAATATAGATCCTGTATATATGTATTTAAAATATTCAATATCATTTTGATATATGAAAATGAAACGCACCGTTCAGGGAGATGGTAAGCCTTACGTATGCATGAATGCTACTTTGATTTCTTTTGTCGGTTTTAATGAAATGAAAACAAAATGATAAATATATATCTTATTACTCTAGTATAATATCAATGTTATATATGTTACATAAGTTCATCAATTCCATCATTTATGTATTCCATGTATAGCATGAATGTGTCATATCATTTTGATAGGGCGATACTGTGCACTTCATCCAATGAAAGTATCATATTTACGCATTATATAAGGCATAAACGTATGATTGAAATGAATAATAAATAAAAGTATACAAAAATATACATATAATATATACCATATATAAATATATTTCTATTATAACAGACACCATGAGAGGTGGTAAGAGATTATTGAACAATCATCATTTCGTGAGGTAGTAGTTTTCCGTCCACAGAAACATTATGTTCTAAACCCATTAGATGGTGGTGGTGTGTGTATGTGTAGTTAAAATATATCTCATAAAAACATCCTAGTATATTTTGGATACTAGAGTTGTTATGTAATAAGTGAAAACTAGTATAATAGTGAGTGAAGAAGTAGAATAATGGAATGAAATTTAGAGAAGAAGCCACCTCTTAAAACATGTAACTCACTTTGATTTTACGTGAATGTATTTATTTAATTGACTTTTGACTATAGGAAATAATATAAGAGGAATATAGTGATTTTTGGAGCATCTTGCGATATAGTTTGGACTAGAATATGGGTTTGAGAGGTGTGTGTTATGGGTTAGATGTGGTGGTTTTTTATAAGAGGGTTTAGGTGCTCTTTAAGAATGATTGATGTATTATTTTGTTATAAAATGGTTTTTCTCCAAATGTAAAAAACTCATTAAATTCGAATATAATATGAATATATTTCTAAATAAAATCACCCAATACGAAATGGGCAGTTTTGGGATATTTTTTAATCCTTTTCATTTTTTATTCAACCCTTTTTTACTCTTACAGTTTTTTCAAGCATTTAAAAATTTTAGATTTAATGTAGTTACAATAACATGAAAAATATCCATATAAAGAGTCATAAAATAAATTTATAAATTATGATAACTATTTGGACAAATATTATATTATTGATAATTTTATAATATTTAATAACGTATTTCATATTTTAAAATATGAATTACTTCAATTTTGACACTATTCATATCATGATTTTTTGAAAAACTATAACAACCAGTTTTATAGAAAAAAACATCATTAATACAAATATATCATGTATCTATAATCCAAAAAATTAGTGTATGAAATCAAAATAACAAAATTTCATTTACTTTAACATTTATAATAATATTTATTTGATTCTTTTAACAATGAAGCAATTGATGAATCACTTTTGGGTGATACATAAATTTATTTTTATAATGTCTAAAAATTATTAATAAAATACCATTATGTGTGAAATATTTTTGGATTTATAATGAATATTTATATTATAAATTCTCACTTATATAACCCCATATAAATAATGTTTTACTGAAACATATATCTTGTATGTTACATTTTCCTTAACATTAAATTAATTATAATAAAATTACATTATTACATAAAATTACTTGCATGGGGTCCCAAAATCTACCCAAGGATGAAATGTTCTGACTTGTATCATCGAATAGGGTTAAGAAACATATTATGGTAATTTAATATTATTATAATATTATTTTTCTACCCTTATTTATCAGATTTACCCTTTATCCATAGTAAATAAAATATTTACTGATGTTACTATTCATAATGACTAAAAAGTAATGTTAGATATTTACACAATTTATATCCCATGATTCCAAATATTTATTGTATTTTTTCAAATCCAAATCACAGAATTATCAGAAATTAATTTATAATTATTTCTAGTTGTGAAAACCAAAAAGTGGGTTTTTAAGATGTAAAAACTACCAAATGATTGACATGTGTTTATGTCAAAGTTAAAGTGAAATTACTTAAAATAAAAAAAATTATTAAAAGGTAAAAATATAATCTAGATACACTTTAATATCAATTAAAATTACAATATAACTATATAAATTAATTATATTAAAAGTCAGATTTTAATTAAAATGATGTATTTTAAAATATTCATCAAAAAAATAAATTTGTCAGAAAAACACAAAAATTTTACCCATATTAAATTATTATGTCCCTCTTCTAATGAATAAAATTATTTTGTTGATTAGAAAATATATAAGTGATAAAAACTTGATTTTAAAAGGGTTCTCTTTCAAAAGGTGGTAAATCGACCTTTTAATGAATATTTGTGTATTTCCTGATTAAATCCGGATTATTCTTATTTGAAGCATCTAAATATTATTGGATAATAGTAAAAAAAATTGAAAACATGTGTAATCATTTTTTAGTTAGATCTGTTCATTCCCGCCAATACAATGGCTAGGCTTTAATAAACATTTAATATACTAATATTATTATGTTATTTTTCTGTATAACTCAAAGTTGTGTGCATTGTAATATTTTAAAGCAACACATAGTTGTGTGTTGAGTATGATATCAGATATATAATCCCATTGAGTGTTAAATTAATATTTAATTCAAAAATATAATAAATATGAAAATGTCATAATTTTTATTTACCTATGATGTTACATCCTTCCCCCTTTTGGAATTAAGTCCTCAAAATTTAAATATAGTGATTGGAAGCATCAATTTTTTGTCCCACATCGTTAAAAGAGACAATAATACTATCACATTAAAATAAATAAATTTAAGCGAAAATGTCAAATGATATGAAACATACAAGTATTCCATGAAATTATTGATATAGAGGAGAAAATAAGTGTAATTTTTTGATGGAGAGTGATAGAAAACATGATCGAGAGAAACTTAACAACCAGAAAACCTCAAACATGTGATATGTTAAATGGTCTTTGATTCCCCGATAGAAAAAGTAAACTGACAATGTTTTTTTTTAATGATCCCTTTCGTAATGTTGGAGAATTTATATATTATATTTACTAATAACATAAGTAAATATACTTACTTTACTAATATAGATTCAAACATTAATAATGTTTTACAGAAAACACATCTTTTCTCCAAAATGATGAGTATTCAAGATGAATTGGTCACACCTGAAGTGATATAATCAACAAATATAGAATAACATGATCTAAATAACATTAACCATATATTTCCCTTGTCTTTAGAAATTATCCAAAACTAAAAAGGATTGTATAAGATCAAATTATCCATAAAAGGATAATATTTTATAAAAAAAAGAATCACCACTGTTAATCACCAAATTTGAACAAACAGTACTAAAATCTCAACATATTCCATTCAATAAAAAAAATTATAAGAAATATTCAAAATAATCCATACTAATTTAGAAACAAAAAATTCATAATGATTTGATCACATAGTCTTCCACAAAAATAATCACATTTTTCTCCAAATAACATTAACTACTCTTAAAGTCTCATACTGAAAAGTAATTAACCTAATCACATATTCTCCAAGAAAAGTATATCATTTCCATTAATAAATTGAATCACTAAATGTACACAATAAAAATATAGATTCTTCTAAAATAAAATTCTACCATTACTCATCAAATGAAATCCCATTGTATTCTATTTTCCTTGGGCATATAGTGTTCCCAAAAGAGAAAACGTATTCCAAATTAACCGTTATCACTTAATCCCCAGATAATTTTCTTATACTAAGGACATCCATTTGATAAAACATTATATCCCAAATAAAATAATTCTTAATCAATAAAATCATTTTAATAAAAAGATTAATTCATTATAACTAGGTACTTCACGTAGTGTAGTGGTAGGAGATGTTCCCTTATTAACCTTCGGTTGTGGGTTCCATTCCATTTCCCTTATTGAATGTGACTGTTTGTCCCCAATCTTGCATGTTTTCCCTTTTTATAAAACAAAAAAATATCTCTAACATGATTTAACCTCAATGGTTGTCTTATACCTATCATTTTAATCCCAACTCATAATGACCCTAATATCTTAATTCATTAAGTATTATATATAATGTATTTTTTTACCTATAAAAATAACACTATTCCAAATGAAAGAACATTATACCATGATAATTGTGTCCACTTGGAATAATCGTCACCTTGTTCACATAGATTGATAGTACATGCATTGCATCAATGATTTAGTGATCCATCAAAATCATATGCTTCCTTTATCCAAATACACCTCGTACAACTTGGGTCATATTCTTGTTCACATAATAATAGTTTCAAAAAAATAATTTTTGACATATAAATTCAAAACATCTTATAAATAATTGTTTTTATAAAATAGATTGACTGAGTTTGAGTTGTAACATTCAATAAATGGTTCATTTAACATACCATAAGTATTAGCTGAAAGGCTATAATTTAAAAGGAAATATAAATAGGTTGTGCAGGGTTATCCTTCTTCAGCACCTTTTTCAAAATACTAATATGCATTAAAAAAATTTCATAAGGTTAAATATTTTAAAATTCCTTGATAATAATTACCTTCCATAAAAATATGATAATAATTAAAAAATAGGATTTTGATAAATACAACACATGATCTACAGAGGAGTTGACATATAGAGGATGTGTTTGATATACCAAAGAATTTCATCAATGTGATTTGGATGTTAGAAAATGCTTCCATGTTTTCTTAACATGACATTGAAAAAATTATTTCAAGAAAGTCATTAGGAAGATATAGGAATGTCATTTGAGATCCTCCTCTATCCATTTTTCATAGTCATTACCTGATCTGAATAAATAAAAAAATAAGGATATAACAAAAAGGGAAAACATAGAGACTTAACATGTCTATAAAAAACACTTAATCCCTAAATTTGTCTAATACAACCTCATATACCATCTATAATGCCTCATCCTTTAACCATTACCAAAACATTAGTTAAATAAAGAATTAAAATTGATGATATTTTCATGTTTATATTTTTAGAGAAATAAGGGATAACTATTACATTATATCTCCAATATTACAAAGTAGACACTTCAATTCAGTATCAATTTTTTATAAAATAATTACTCTTAAAAGAAAACATGAATTTTTTTCTTGTAATAAATCATATTAAATTATTCATTTCTCTGACCCTACCATATACCCTGTGAAAAAAATTTAAAAAACATGGGATGAGCATAACATGCTCATTAAGGATTATAAAATAATGGATGAAAACATTAGTCAAACAATACATTCAAAAAATAATTTCTATAACATATGAAATTTAATCATATGAAATATTAATAACATTAATGAGTCATAAATTATTAAAGTAACTTTGGTCATCATTATTATACATACATTTTAGATTTCAAATCTACATATAGAGTTTTTTTTGGAATACCCGTCATAATATATTCCCGCAATCAAATAGGAGATACATTAATGTTTACCTCCGTCATGTTACCCAATTCATTGGAGAACTATCTCGGGCACACCCATCATGGGTTTATCATGAAACCAACCATATACATAAAAAATTCCCAAGAACCATCCCATAATCAAAAAACATAAAACAAGAATAAATGAATGATAAAATTTCCTCATTGCAATCATAATATATCCTTTCAGTACATTAACATAATTAAACCATTTGGAAAACAATGTTCAATAAGAAAATATGTACAAAGTGTACATGGAATTTATTTTCCTTCTTAAAAACACTACATCTTGTTTAAGAATCTAAATATCAAATAATTATGACGGTGGTAGAATGGTCGTTTACACTAAAAAGATAAAAAGAAACATTCCATTTTCATTCAGTCAAATACTTCGTAGAAAATTAATTCCGTTGAAAACCTTTTAAAACATTTAATAAATATATTATTGAATCAAAATGACTCATACTAATTTTAAAATTTTAAAGGAATTAAAATTTTAAAACATTAATTTTCATATAAATAAATCCTTAATACATGTTTAAAACATGGACATAAATGAGAAATATTTAGAAAGTTGTATCTTTAAAACATTTAAATGAATTTTTAGTTAATGAGTTTGTTACCATATGTGAAAATACATGAATTAAAACAATTAAATAATATGGGAAAAACATATAATATCATTATAATAAAGAGATCCATGATATAAAATGTCAAAAGAAATTATATACACATTATAGGATAAGAATGGTGCATAAAATCAAGATATGCCTCAATGAAGGGAGATTGAGAAGTATTCCCTTACAAAAATTTGGCAGCCTAAAGGCATCACATTAAAATTCAGAAAATTAGTTGATCGGATAAAAAAGGGTGTCCCATAACATGGACATAAATTGTACCAAAATAAGGATATATAATAACATATCCCAATATATGTAAATGGAAATTAAATGACTTAACATAAAAGAAGTCATTGACTAAAATACTAGGGTGAAAGGTTCCCTTAAAAATACTTTTGTAAATAAAACACATATATTATTTTTATTCACTATAAATAAACATAAATTTATTATAAAAAATATAGTACATAAAATTTTATTTATCACATAATCATTTCACAACATAATCAAGAAGTAGAAGATCAACCCAATGAATGGAAATTATGTTCAAAAGATCCCTTATAAATATTGTATCATTACAATATGTGTAAATAAATGACATAATTATGTGTAAAAAATATAAATACACCAAATATATGTTTTTATTAACTATAAAAAAATCATAGTTCATTCACACATATTTATATCACGACATAATCAGTAAGTAGATGATTAATTCAACGAATCGAAATTGGCTTATGCAGTTCCCTTATCTTTGGTTTGACTTATCATGTATGTTATGTTTTCTTCCTAAATAATAAAAATAATGTAATTAATACTTTATTATGAACCATTTTCAATTTTATTATTACATATATATCACTTATAACCTTTCAATTAAAATTAGTTAATTATTTTTGTTCAAATGAGACATTTTGTCGAGGTTCAAAACATGAGTTAAAAAATGAACTTGTGATAATTACAAAATTTCCATGTGGTCAAAATTCCATTAACTATATAATAATAATAATAATTTACATATGAAATATATCATATATATCATGTATATACATATTTAGAATAGTCCATATCATTTGGATATATGAAAATGAAATGCACTATTCATGGCGATGGTATGTCGTACGTATGCATGAATGCTACTTTAATTAATTTTTTTCATTTTGAATGGAATGAAAAACAAATGGTACATAGTTATAATATAACTAAAGAATAATATATATGTTATATATGTTACATATGTTCATTCATTCCCTCATTTATACATTCCTTTTACTAAATGAACGAGTCATATCACATTGAGGGGGCGGTTGTCCGCACATCAACAAATGAAATTATCGTGTTTATGTGTAATGGAAATCATAATGATATGATATAAATGAAAAATAAAAAATAATAGAGACCATATAAATATGATATATACCATTTATAAATATAGTTCCATCATAATGGCTACCATGAGAGGCTGTAGGAGATAATTAAACAATCATTGTTTCATGATATAGTAGTTCGTCGTCCATAGAAACAGTATGTTCTAAATCCATTAGATGATGGTGTGTGTGAGTGTACTTCGAATACATCTCATAACAACATCCTACTATATTAAGGATACTGAGTTAGTTATTTAGTAAATGAAAAATAATTTAATAGGGGTTGAGGAGGAAGAGTAATGGGATGGAATTTTAGAAAAGACACTGCCTCTTGAAACGTGTAACTCTCTTTGAATTGTGAAAAAAAGGCATTCTTCAATTTCCTTCTAAATAGGGAAAAGCTTATATCAGTAATAGAGGGATTTTTGGAGCTTCATTTTGATGATTTTGGAAGATCCACGGAGCATGAGAGGTGTGAGTTATGGGATAGTGGTGGTAGCCTTTTATAAGAGGGAGGAGGGGCTCTTTAAGAAGGTTTGAAAGTATTATTTTATTATAAAAAGAATTTTCATTTTAAAAATGTCCAAAACACATTAAATAAAAATAGAAAATTAATATATTTATAAATAAAATCATCCAATAAGAATTAGATAGGTTTAGTATATTTTTTAATCCTTATATGGATTTATGTAAGCCTTTTGTATTTTTACAATTTTTATCAAGCATATAACACATTGAGAAAAAAATAGTTATAATACATGAAAAATATCAAAATAAATATTTATTAATAAAATATTTTACTTATGAAATATATTTTTTTGAATCATATATTTTTTGGAATTTTATAAAATTTAATAAAATATTATTTATTTGAAAGAATGAATAATATCAATTTTAACACAATTCATAAAATGACTTTTTAAAAATCCATTATAATCTGATTGATTAGAAAAAACATTATCAATACAAATATAACATGTAAATATAGTCCAATAAATTCGTGTATGACATAAATATAACAAAATAACATTTATTTTAACAGTCATAATATCATTTATTTGAATACTTTATTTATGAAGCAATCACTCCACCAACATTGTGTCCTAATTAATTTTTTTTAATGTATATTAATTATAAATAAAATACCATGACTTAGGAAATATATTTATCATTAAATATTATATTATAGTTGAAAATATTAATAATATAACCCAATATAAATTTTGTTTTACTAAAATACATATGTCTTATGTTATATATTCCTTAACATTAAATTAATTTTTATGAAATGTCATATTCACATACAAGTTGCTCCATGAGGTCACAAAATCAACCCAAGGATGCCAATGGTCATACATGTATCTTACAATAGGGTTAGAACACATGTTAGGGTAATTTAATATTATTATAAAATTAGTTTACTACCCTTATTTTCTATATTTACCCTTAAACCATGGTAAATAAAATATTTTCTGAAGTTAATATTCATAATGTCTAAAAATAAAAGTTACCTATTTATTAAATTTGGTCCTCTTAATTATATATATGGAATCTATTTTTTCAAAATTCAATATACCTACATTTCTGAAATAAATTTAAAATTATTTATTGTTGTCGAAAACAAAAGGCGTGTTTTTATGAAGTAAAATCTACAAAAAGATTGACAAGTGTTTTGTCAAATTTCAAAGTGAAATTACATCAAATGTCAAAAATTGGATTGAAATGTAAAAATATAATCCAATGACACATTAAAACAAATTAAATGTAGAATATAACTATATAAAATAATTAGACTAAAAGGATGTTTTGAATTGAAATGTAATATTTTTCACTATTCATCAAAAAATGATCATTTTCAGAAAATTACAAAATTTTACCCAAAGTAAATTTTGATGTCCCATTAATAAATAAAAATATTATTCATTAAAATGTAACATATTAATGTGACATAAAATATATTTAAAATTGGTTCTCCGTTAAAAGATGGAAAATCAACTTCTTAAATTATATCATAGTATTTCATTCTTAAAATAAAATTGATTCTTATTTTAAGCCTCTAAAATTTATTTGATAAAATTAAATACATTCAAAAAACATGTGTAATAAAATTGTTTTTAGTTAATTTCATTCTCGCATATAAAATTTCTAGGTGTTAACTAACATTGAAAATAATAATATTATAAAAATATTTTTCACTATAACTCAATGTTGTGTGCAATGTAAGTTTTCAAAGAAACCCATTGTTTCATGTTAATTATTCTATCTTACAGAGAATCCCCTTGAATGTAAAATTAATATTCAATTGAAAATTATTAATAAATACGGAAATGACATATTCTTTATTTTCCCGGGATGTTACATCCTTCCCCCCTTTTGGGAATTGCATCCTCATAATTTTAAAATTGGTCATGGAAACATAATTCAAACTCCAACATCAAAAAAAGAAAAAAATTATATCACATTAAATGAATGAAAGAAAATTAAATAGGTCACCCAAGATAACACATACTATTATTCCATGAAATCCTAAATATAGAGGAGAAACTATGTGTTATGTTCTAATGGACGGTGATTGAAAACATGATCAGAATAAAGTAAACCACCAGAAAACCACAAATGTGTGATAGCTTAAATGATCTTTGATTCCATTATAAGAAAATTAAATGATTTTTTTAGTTCCTTTTTAAAGAAATTTAGAATTTATTTATGTGATTGACTTATAACATAAGGAAATATAATTAATTTCCATGTAGAGTTTCATCATTTAATACGTTTCTACCAAAAACTCATCTTTTCTCTAAACGATGAGTATTCAAGATAACATGGTCAAACCTGAAGTGCTGAATCCATATTCAATAGGATAAAATGATCCATAATATATTAACCTATCATTCCCCATGTCTTTATACATTAACCAAAACTAAAAATATTAGTACAAGATCAGATAATCCCCAAAAAGGACAATCTTTTATAAAAAAAATGAAATTCTAATATTAATATCCAAAATTGAACTATCAATACCCCAAGCTCAGTAAATACCATTCAATTTAAAATTGTCCTCAAAATTATTCAAAATAATACAAACTGGGTTTGAATACTAAAATTTAGTAGGATTTGATCACATTGCCTTCTACAAGAATATTAACATTTATCTCAAAATGATATCTACAACACATAAATTCTCATACAGGATATTAATTAAAAGAATCACAAATTATCTATGATAGGCTAATCATTTCCATTAAATACCTGAATCACTATATATACCCAATCAAAACATAGATTATTCCAAAATAAAATTCAACCATTACTCGTCAAACAAAATCCCTAAGTATTTTATTTTTCATAGGCATATATTGTTTCCAAAAGAGAAAATGTCTTCCAAAATAACCTTTATCACTTAATCTCCATATCATTTTTTTTATACTAAGGATATTCAATTTGATAACATATAAGATCCCAAAAAAAATTACTCTTTATAAATAATATCATTTAACTAAAAATAATAAGTCATACTAAATATGGAAATCACTTAGTCTAGTGGTTGGTGATTCTCCCTTGTTGCCCTTCGGCTATGGGTTGGATTCTTATGGCCTTAGTGGATGCAATAGTTTTTCACCCATCTTCTGTGTTGTCTCTTTTTATAAAACCTGAAAATAACCCAAACTTGATTTCACATCAATGCCTGTATTATACCTCTCATTTTCATCCCAACTCAAAATGAACCCAATATCATAGTCGTATTGTCCAAGAATTTCCAAATAATTTTTTTAATTATTTGAAATTATTTTAAGACTGTGAAATCTGACGGCGCATTATTCTAAGTCTCAGAGTGCCCAGAATGGTCTATCAAAGTTTTGTTATTCTTTAAATAGCGTGCATAAGAAGTTTTCCTAAAAAAGAGGAATATATCTTGAACTGTTTCCCGAATGAAAAATTAGAGGGCACTTTTGTGTTTAAGATGGCGGGTTTACCCTTGGCGCGACATATTTTTAGTCAGCGGGGGCCTCTTATGAGAAAACCCAAAAATGTCATAATAGTAAAAAAAATAAAGAAATTATTTTATTATTCAAATGCTTAAAACTCACGAATGGTAACTCTGATTATAAATTCGATACCACCACTAAACTCATAATGGTATGAAATCTTTAGGAAAATGCTATCATTGGACATCATGGGCCACCAATGAATGTTAGTTTTTGGCCATAAATAAAATAATTAAGTGGGAATTATTTTATTGTAATATCCTTATTATATAAATTGTATGTCGGATTAAAAATCCGAGTGTACCATTGAGTTCGTTCAGGCGTGTTCTCCTTAGGCTGATCCTAACCTCGACCGTCACGGGCGGAGGGTGAACGTTATTAATATATTAAAAAAATTTAATGTTTTTTCAGTAAACGTGCGAGTGGCGTTTTCTAACTTTTGAACTCGTGCTTGGATTAAAAATACGAAGGCACCATTGAACACGCAGTGTCGGGATTCACATAAGGGAGTTTTAACTCAACTACAGTGGGTTGAGAGAATGAGTTGGTTTTTTCTTTTTTCCTAGAGGAATATATAAAATTAATATATTTTATTTTAAATATCCTCCCACCTCCCCTTTTATTTTTTTGGTGTCGGGACCACAAGTGGGTGGTCAGACATTTAAATTAAGGGCATTAAATTCCCGTTTACACAAAACGTGTAACCAAAATTCCAATTAATCAATAGGATTCATTAATTCTAAGTAAATGAATCACCTCTTAATCTAAGATTTATATTAACTCTTCCTCATGGTTGAGGTTTTGTTTTTATTGGCGAAAGGAGGATCATGATCTTGAGGCTCTTGATGAAGAATGGATCTCACAATCGAGAACCAAAGATCATAGTTCGAGTGACGTCATTGTAAGATTTTTGCAGGAACAATGAAAACCAACCCAAAAACAATCGTGAACATTCTCCAATAGATTTACAAGGTACGAGGTTAATTTTGTAGTATAATAAATATTTATTTGTTAATTCCCCTTGTTCTTGATTCTCAATGATGATGGCCAACCCAAACTGGTCATGGATCCAAACATAGACAATAATCATTTTTATTTTGTTCGTCGCATGTTCTCTATCAACAAATAATTAAGCATGCTAAAAACATAATGTTTCATTGATAAATACATACATACACATAGATATTGACCCAAGGATCCCAAATCTTCGATCGTCACATTTTTCGGGCTTAGAACAAAGATGTGGCGGCCCATGGAAGAGGTGATGTGGTGGTTTGATTTCTGGCGTGTGTTCTTTTCACAGCTCGCCAGAGGTGGTGGCAGCAGTTCTTGACGTCCAGAAGAAGGCTGGGAGTTTTGGATTATGGAGGCGCTAATTGGGAGAAGAAAACGTGAATGAATGAGTTAGATTACAGAGAGAGATAAATTAAATGTTAATAAAATTAAAAGATAAATAAATGATAAATGAGGGAATTGGTGATTGATTCCTATGCACAAGAAGGGGCTCCAAATCACGGATAGATTTTGGAGTTAGGAAAAATAAACAAATAAGTAATTAATAATATTTATAAAATATTGTTATTATTAGTTTTATGATAAAACCCCTTTTTTACACAACTTCATCATGCGATCTCAGTTTCATGAACTGTAAGCGGCAGTCTAGCTCTACCTTCGAGGCAGACATTTCGAGTCTAATATTAGATTTCTCTTTCGCATTTTTGGATCGAGTACCCAAAGCTCTCCAGAAATAATATATTTAATATTATTATTAAATTTTCTAGCTTCCATAACTCCAATGTTTGATGTATGATTGACTTTTTGTTAGTGGCGATGTGATCGTGTCATTAAGATGGTCGATTCAAGTCGAATGCTGAATATTAAATTCTACATGGTGACTCGGTTTCACGAAACAACCAATAATAATGTTATTAATATTGTAGCAGAATCTTGCATATGTCATAACTCATTCATACGACATCAGATTGTAGAACCCTAAGAAGTGTTGTGATCTGAAAATTAATATGGACATTTCATGACCATTTTTAGATATTTAAGTCGAGGTAAAGGCTTATGCACCATGAGGCCCGGTTAGCACATGTTGCGTTGAAATGAAACATTTTCAATGGGTATCCATTTTGGAAAATTTGGTAGTCCATATAATTTGTTTTTCTATGTGGATTGTAACGGTGTAACCTATTTGGTTATATGGTGTCGTTTAAAGTACAATCAGGTTGGATCTAACATGAATCTAACTGGGCCCTCGGAACTAAAATGCCAATAACTAATATATTGGTTGTCCAATAGACATGACATCTATCATGTTGGAACCCTTATGACAACACGGTCCCTTTGAGAGACTCCATTTGAATTTTGGAAAATGTTTTAGTTTTTTCGGGTTGGATTGTACTCGAATCCAACTGGGCCCTCGACACTAATATGCCTATAGATTACAGACTGGGAGCTAATTTGACGAACCCATCTACGGCGTTGGGACCTTTGGATCGAGATGGTTTTATTGACTTACTACAATTGATTTCCAAGGAATGTTGGATTTCGTGGGGTTTGATCACACCCGAATCCATCCCGGCCCTCGGTACTAAAATTCCTATAACATACAGAAAGGGAATCTGGTTGACATGTCGTATGTTGTTTTGGAACACTTATGAAATGGTAGTCCTCTGGGATACTCCTTTGTTGAGCTAGTGGCATTGGAGGTATGACCAGTATCTCGAGGGATAGATTCTATGGAGCTCAAGCACACCGAGTTGGGGAATCATATGGTTGTATGTAACATGAAGAAAGAACATCGATCATGTGTGGGTTAGCACATATCGATCCTTTTTGGCTCAGAACCTATGTGGATCAGTTCTTGGCAACCTTGTGTGGGTTAGAGCATACCGATCCTATGTGGGTTATAGGGGGTTAGTTAAATATCGATCTTGTGTGGGTCAGAAGAAATGCTACTTAACAAAATAATATGATTTAGCCTTATGAAAAATCATTTTTACTTCTATAGATAAGTAATACCTATTTTGAGCATAGTCATTTACATGTTTGATGCATCTACTTTTTTTGTATTATCTTCATGGTGTTACCTATGTGGTACGTCTATATTCGTGGTGTTACTAGTGTGGTAATTATATCTTTGTGGTATCATCTTTGTGGGGTTACCTATGTGGTAATTCTATCTTTGTGTTGTTACCTACGTGGTTTCCCTCCCTCATGTATGATATGAGTATATCTTGACAACTTATTTATATGTATGTGAATTTACTTAAGAATATTTGATGACTTGCTTTATGGTTTTTCTTGTGTGGAACTCTAGGAGACCTACGGTGGTATTGGGGTCCCTACTAAGTATTGTTATACTCACCCTTGCATGGGATTCGCCTACACATTTTTGTGGCTGGTGCAGATGATGTACAGCATTGATCGAGGATGAGTGAGCTAAGACAGGACAATGCATAGAGGTGGAAAATTTGGTGTGTTGTGATGCAGATGAGACTAAAAGACGTGGAGTGATGACGAGGTGATCTGTACCTACACTACAGGTAGGAACCTCGGAGGAAGACCAAGTTGCTATTTTCCTTTTTCATTCAGATGTATTGTACTTCCATTCGTACTTGTACTTTTACAGTTGGTCTAGTATTCTGGCCCCTTCATTGTTTTAGCACTCTTTCATTACAACAGTTTACATTGTGGTTGCATCTTGTTGTGTTCTTGGACTATTTGTATGTACATGTTAAAAAGGAAATGCCTTTTTATTTAAGGGATACTTCCTTCTGGTGCTAGTCGATAGCCTCTGGCCTATGGATGGCGGGACTTGGGTAGTCACGACACGGGCCCTGGGGGATGGGTCGAGACAAAGTGGTATTAGAGGAGTTCAGTTCTACCAAATAACTACGAATATGATCTTTTCTGTGTGGAAATTGTGTAAACTGTTATTAGATTGGTCATCAGTTTAGGTACTCTAGTGTTGGTGCGGTGGCTAACATATCGATACATTAGGACCCTAAGTTATAATTTTTGACTCAGTTCACGAATACACTGATTATATGTGTTTTGAAAAGCATTATTTTCGATTTCTTTGGTGTCATCTCACCAGGTATACCATAATGACCATGTCTCACCATTTCCTTTTCAGAATGCCTCCACATAGAGAGCCATCTATGATTCCTGAGATAGAACACGATGATGGCTGACAGAGAGAAGAGGCTCCGGTGTAGGGCCCTCTTACCGTGTTGGCACCATTGGGTAGTTTACCAGCAACACCCACACCTGTTGGCCCGCAGTTATAAACATATGTTACTAGTGGAATGTGCATGCTGACTGGGTGCATTGCATGATTTACAGTATCCAAGGACTAGATAGAGGTTGTGGGTAGAGTTTTTCTCCATGTTGAGACACCAGTAGAGCATATGGTGATCTTAGCTTCAAGTTTTTCCAATGAGTGGACATGACGATGGTCTGCATAGTGATGAGGCTTTGATATGTGGACTGTTTCCTAAGATAGTTCCTTTGGGTAGTGTATCAGATATATCACTGCATGTTAGTTAGGAGTTACAACTAGCGATACTGGTAAAGGACACATGAAGGATTTGTGCCTTACACATATTTCAGAATCAGATACCCCTTAGGTTCTGAGGAAATCCTGACCCATAGGTGGCTTATGACTGGCCTTAGGAGGTCATCTTGATTCCATCTAGTCAGGGTACCATTCAACCAAATGGAGGTCCCTGTAGAGAGCCTTTTATGTAGCTCATTAGGATGATGACAAAGTTTATATTACCCTGATCTTGCGAAGATGTGACTTTTTCTGTGGACAAGCTTTAGGGCCTTCCTCATATAAGGGTGTCTCTTGCCATAAAGAGCTAATGAATGAGAATCCCCTATAGATTCTATAGATTTAGTAAGATGAAATGTCTGTAGGTGAGTATTCATCAAGGCATACTGACCATCACAGGTACTCAATAAATACATTACGGTCAGGGCTTCAGGGCTTGGACCTCTGAGCATGGTGTGTTTAGGGACATCCGAGCCATCACTATTCCCCTATACATTCTTACTTATGTTAAGGTTCTAGAAATAACTTATATTGATGAATTTTCATTGGATATGTGAAAGCATCCAATTAATTTTTATAGTTTGAAAGTATAAAATTGATGCCAGTCTCAGAGACCTGGGCATGTAAAATGTTTTGGGAAGAAGAAGTGTTAAGGAAAGATGATCCAATAGGGCTACAGATGTGGAAGCAAAGTTTGCAGAGTAGCATGAGGTAGTTTACATTTAGACATGTTACAACTACCACCCCAATATGGTCCCCACCATGTATAGGGAGCCAGAGGACATGACATGGGAGTCGCTGCATGAATTCAAGGAGTGCGACCCGGGGCTCTAGGAATGATTCGAGGTACAATTTGTGCCTACTACTCACTATCAAATCAATAGAAACAGGTACCAATCATTCCTACCTTCAACAAATATTGTTCAATACCTAGAGTTTCTGGTTAAACCGTTGACCTGACCGTTATGTCTGGATATACCTTTGTGAGGAGACTTGATAATCACACTTATATAGATGATGTGATATGACACTTTAGGTGAGAGTTTTGGTTGAAACATCTAGGTGGGAGCATTTAGGCCTTACGAAATTAGTTGGGGTATGAACTGGACATCCACAGTGCATACTCTGATTGATTGTATTTGGAAAAAGTTTTTGTTTTATATACAATGATGGAATGGAGTTTTCCTTGGTTGGAAAAAAAGGAAACACATGAAGCATAGGATAAACTCATGCAAAGGAGGGTGTAGCCGATCACTCTTGCGTCGGCTAGCCTTACCCTTGTGTAATTATGAGTTTCTAGTTTTCAGTTCCAAAAAAAGTGGTAGAGTGTGGGGAAATATTTTCAAAAGATGTTTCTATGATTACCTCCCTGATTTGAGAGAGACTTCCACTTGGACTGGGTACTACCAGATTTATAAACCAAACCTTTCCAGGGTAGTCGCACCTTGGTCAGCTTTGACTGAGAAGTGGGAGCCATTCCTGTGGTCGGAGAAGTGTTAGAAGAGCTTTTAGAAGTTGATACAATGATGATGGCTATATTTCTTACATGACTATGACTTTGAGACAGTCTATAATCCTAGGAAGGGGAACGTGGTAGCAGTCACACTCACCAAGAGAACTAGTATACAACTGCTAAGTGAGGCATCAGCTTAGCTAGTCATTCTTCATATATCCTTCATGGATAATGATGGACTAGCATACCTCCAGTCTATGACTTCCACTCCCCCAATTCCTCAACAAATTTGGGAGGCACAACTTGGGACTTTGACAGCAAGGACCAATGTGCTCAGATATCCTCAGGATGGTATCCGGAAGGATTTTTTTTATGGTGGCGATCACGTCATCCTCTTTAGAGGTGTCATCATGGTACCTATGACACATTGGGAGGATATATTGAGGGAGATCCATACATCCCCTTTAGAGGTACATCCTAGTGTGGTGACGTTGTACCAGTACTTCTGGCATTATTACTGGTGGCCAGGGATGAATGAAGGAGTGAGAGAAGTCTCTTGCTTATAGTAGATGGAGAACCATGGAGTTCATGGAGGGGGATGATGTATTCTTATGAGTCTTTCCTCGATGGGGGCTATAGAGTTTTGGCTGAGATGGAATGTTATCACTGAGGTTTATCGGTCTTTATATGATACTTCAAAGGATAGGTGAGGTAGCATACTGCTTGGCCTTTCCACTGCAGTTCACATATCCCAGTTGAGGAGATATGTGCACGGCCCTTCTCACATCATCAACCATGATGAGATGGACTTCGATGATGGGGTGATATTTACGGAGGTTCTAGTGGAGATTGAGGATCAACAAGAGCAATTTTTCATGGGTAGTCAATACCTCTAGTGCGGGTACACTGGCTGCACAAGAACCCCCAGGAGAGAACATGGGTACAGGAGGCTCAGTTTCATGCTCATTACCCTCGTTTGTTTGATTTTTCTTTATTTTTCTTTCCTGGGACACAAATACCTATGGTGGGGAGAATTTAATGTCCCGGAATTTCCATATTTTTTATTATTATATGGAATTATTTTGAGTCCATGAAATCTGACGTCGCATGATTCTGAGGCCTGGAGTTCTAGGAATGGACTTTTGATGTTTTGTTAGAAATTAAATAGCGCTCGTAAGAAGTTATCATAAAAAATACAATAACTCTTAATAGATTTCCCGAATTAGAAATTTGAGGGCACGATTGTGTTCAAGATGGCGGGGTTACACTAGGCGAGACTTAGATTAGTCAATGCGGGACTCCTAGAAAACCCAAAAATGGCACGATCGTAAATAAAAAAATTAAATAAATTATTTCATTATTCAAATGCTTATAACTCACGAACTGTAACTTGGATGAAAGACTTGAGACCACTGCTGAACCAATGAGGGTATGATATCTTTAGGTAGATAAAAACATTGGCCATCACAGACCACCAATGAGTGTTAGTTTTTTATTGTAAATAAAATAATTTATTGACAATTATTTAATTGTAAAATCCATAACTTCTAAATGGTAACTCGGATTGAAAATTCGAGTGCACTGTAGAGTTTTTTGGGATGTTTTCTTCATAGGAAGAGATTAACCACGACCAGTGTGGGTTGAGGGTGAACGTTAGTAATTTATTGAACATTTTTTAAAGTACATTCCATAAATGCGGGAGTGGCGTTTTCTAACTTTTTCACTTGTGCTCGGATTAAAAATCTGAAGTAACCATTGAACTCGTAGTGTCGGGATTCTTTTAAGGGAGGTTTATACTTGACCATAGTGGGTAGAGAGAAACATATGGTCTTTGCATTTTTCTTGGAGGATTAAATAATATGAATATATTTTATTTTAAATACCATCCCACATCCCCTTTTAATTTTTTTGTTGCGGGGACCAGAAGAGGGAGGTCGGGGATTAAAATGTTGGGCATTAAATGCCCGTTAACACAAAATGTGTAAACACAAATCTAATTAATTTATAAGATACATTAATTCTAAATAAATGAATCACCTCTTAAACTAAATATTATATTAACTCTTACTTGGGGTTGAGTGTTTGTTTCCATTGGAGAAAGGAGGATCAGAATCTTGAGGCTCTTGACGAAGAATGGATCTCACAATCTAGAAACGAAGATCTTGGTTCGAGCAGCATCATTGGAATCTTGTTGCGGGAATGAAGAACACCAACCCAACATCAATCGCGAATTTTCTACAATGGATTTACGAGGCAGAGGGTTTATTTTGTAGTATGATAAATATGTATTAGTTAATTCCTCTTGTTCATGATTCTCAACGAAGATGGCCAAACAGACATGGTCATCGATCCACACATACACGATGATCCTTTATATTTTTTATTTGCACATTCTCCATTTCCATATAATTAAGCATTCTAAAAGCATAATGTTTCATTGAGAATGGCATACGGACATGGACATCTAGACCTGAGGATCCAAAATCTACAGTTTTCACATTTTTCGGGCTTTGAACGAAGATGTTGCGGACCACAGAAGGGGAAACATGGTGGTTTGGTTTCCACCGTGTATTCATGGTGTGGCTAGCTAGAGGTGGTGGTAGCGGTTTTGGTCATGCGAAAAAAGGTTGGGTGTTTGGGTTTGTAGAGGTGCTAATTGGGAGAAGAAAACATTATAGAATGAGTTAGATTGGTGAGAGAAATAAATTTAAAGGGAATAAAATTAAAAAATAAATAAATGATAAGTGAGGGAATTGGTGACTGATTCTATCCTACAAGAAGAGGATCCAAATAATTGATTGATATTGGAGTTAGGAGAATAAATAAATAAGTAATAATAATAATAATAATAATATTGTTATTATTACTTTTGATGATAAAACAACTTTTTTCCGCAACTTCTTCATGCGATCCGAGGTTCACAAACCATCAGTGGTAGTGATACCCTGACTTCAAGGTAGACATTTCGAGTCCAATATTGGATGTCTATTTCAATTTTTTGGATCATTTACCCAAAGCACTCGATAAATAATAGATTTAATATTATTATTAAATATTTGATCCACCATAACTCTTGCGTGCAATGTCTGATTGACTTGCCGTTAGTGGCAACTTGATCCTATCATCAGGACGGTCGATCCTATTCTAATGTTCAATATTAAATTCTAGATGGTGACTCGGTTTCACAAAACACATAATAATAATGTTATTAATATTGTTACGATGTATTTCTTGTGTTGTAACACATTCATGCGACATCAGATTGGAGAATCGTAAGCAGGGTTGAGATCTTGAAATTACCACGGACATTTGAAGGCCAATTTTGGATATTTATGTCGAGGTCAAGGAGCAGGCCCCATGAGGCCTGGTTTGCGTGTATAGCGGTGAAATGAAACCTTTTCAATGGGTATCCATTTTGGACAAATGGGTAGACCATGATGTTTGTTTTTTCATTTGGATATTAATAGTGTGACCCATTTGATTATCTAGTTTCATTTGAAGTATGATCGGGTTGGATTGAACACATATAAAATTGGGCCTTCGACACTAAAATTCCAATAACATACAGACCGGCCATTTAATTGACGCGATGTCTATGGACGAAGTGGTCCTTTTGAGATAATAAATGTGACATTTGATGAATGGTTGTGTTTGTCTGGGTTGGATTGTACATGAATCCAACTGGACCCTCAGCACTAAAATGCGTATAGCTTACAGACTAGGTTCCCGTTTGATGAAATGTCTGTTGTATTGGGACCATTGGAGTGAGATAGTCCATTGGACATACTCCACTAATGTTTCAGAGAAACATTGTGTTCGGACAGTTTGGATCGCACTTGAATCTAACCAGGCCCTCGGTACTAAAATGCCTATAAATTACAGACCGGGCGTCCGGTTGACGTGTCATATGTTGTGTTGGAACCCTTATGACATTGAGGTCCATTTTGTTACACTATTGTGGAGTTTAGTGGTGGTCTAGGTATGGCCAGTCTCCCAAGGGGAAGATTCTACAGAGCATGAGCACACTGAGTGTGAGGAATCCTATGGCTGGTTGTAACCTGAAGAAAGAACATCAATCTTGTTTGGGTCAGTGCTCAATGATCATGTGTGGGTCAGCACAAACCAATCCTATGTGGGTTAGATCTTGTGTGGGTCAGCAATCAGCGATCCTATGTGGGTCAGCGCATACCAATCCTGTGTGGGTCAGAGGGGGTTAGTTACCTATCGATCTAGTGTGGCTACGAAGCAGTGCTTCGTAACAGAATAAAATTATTTTTCCATACGACTAATCATCTGTAATTTTGTACTTATGTTATACTTGATTTTGAGTTGAGTCTTTTACATGTTTGGTACCTCTACCTTTGTGGTATTGTCTTCATGGTTTTACATGTGTGGTACTTCTATCTTCGTATTGTTACCTTTGTGGTACTTCTAACATTGATGTATCATCTTTGTAGTGTTACAGGTGTGGTACTTCAACCTTTGTGTTGTTACCTATGTGGTGTCCTTCCCTCATGTATGAGATGAGTATATCTTGATATCTTAGGTTTATGTATGGGTATATACCTAATTATAGTCGATGAATTTCTTTGAGGGTTTTCCTTTGTGGAACTCTAGGATACCTACAGGGGTCTTGGGATCTATACTGAGTGTTGTTATATTCATACATGCATAGGCTTTGCCAGCACCTTGTTGTGTCTGGTCCACATGATGTACATCATTGATCGAGGCTGAGGGAGCTATGACTGGAAATTTCTTAGAGGTGGACCATTCAGCGGGACATGATGAGGATGAGATTGATGGATGTGGAGTGCTGAGGAGGCGATCTTTACATACCCTATAGGTAGGAACCTCGAAGGACGGCCCAATAGGAATTTTCCTTCTTCTTTGAATTGTATCGTACTTGTAGTTTTACTTTTAATTTTACAATTGGGCTTGTATTTTGGCCCTTTATTACTTTCATCACTCTTTTACTACAACAATTTACTTTTTGGTTTCATCTTGTTATGTTATTGGACTCTGTGTATATATAGGTTAAAAAGGAAATTCGTTACTACTAAAGGGATACTCCTTTCCGGTGCTAGTTCTTAGCCCCTGGCCTATAGAAGGAGGGCATGGTTCAATCCCAACACGGGCCCCGAGGGACGGGTCGTGAAATTAGTTCATTAAGTCATATATATATTGAAATTTTTTACCTCCATAAAATAACACTATTACCAATGAAATAACATTATACCTTTATCCTGATGTCCACCTGGTTTCATTTTCATCTTGTTCACATTGATAGATTGTCAATAAATTGCAACAATGATATAGAGATCCTTCAAAATCATCTTCTTCCTTTATACAAATACACCTTGTACAACATGGGTCATATGATTATTCATAGAAAAATAGTTTCATAAAATAATCATGTATAAAATCTAACTTCAAAACATCTGACAAAAAATTCTATTTATAAACTAGGTTGATTGAGTGTGTGTTGAAACATTCATTCAATTGTCCTTTTAAAATAAAATAAGTATGTGCTGAAAGACTACAACTTAAAAGAAAATATAAATAGATTGCACAAGGGTCTCCTTCTTCTACACCTTTTCCAAATCCTAATACACTTTTATTTTTTTTGATATGGAAAACTATTTGAAAATTCCAGGAAAATATTTAACTTTCATGAAAATATTAGAATATTGAGAAAATTATATTTGATTAAATACATCCCAAGATCCATGATGGTATCAAGGTATAACAGAGGTGTTTGATATCTCAAAAAATTGTTTTCAAGTGAGTTGTATGATAAAAAATGTCTTAGATTCATCTAGAAATTATTATAATATAATTATTGTAATCATGTTATCAGGAAGGGATAGTAATTTCATTTGAGATCCTCCTCCTTCCATTTATAAAAGTCTTTCATTAATCTAAAAAAGTTACAATATAAGGATTTATCTTAAAGAGTATACATAAATACTTACCATGTGTCTAAAAAACACCTAATACCTAAAGGTGTATAAAAAGACCTCTGATACCAACTATAAGGACACACCCTTAAACAATACATAAAAATTATTTAAATAATGATTTAACATTGAGGATCTTATCATGTTTAGTGTTTTAGAGAATTCAGACATAACTATTACATTACATCTCAAATATTACAATGTAGAGACTTCTACTCAGTATCCATTTTTTATAAAATAATAAATCTTAAAAGAAAACAAGAATTCTATTCTTTATATAATTATTTGTGAATTATTCCTTTTCTCATACCCTTCCTTATACCCTATTAAAAATAATTCAATAACATAGGATAGGTATAAAAAGATCCATAAGGGTTATAAAATAAAGGAATAAAAAAATATTCTGTCAATACCTACAAGACATAATCTAATTTACATAACTCATGAAATCATATGATTTATGAATAACACATATAAATCATAAATCATGAAGTTAACTTGTGGAATCCATATCATACATACATTGTTTCATTCACAACAACTTAAGGAGTTACGTTTGGAATACCCATCATAGTATATTCCCTAAATATGATAGGTGAAACATTAATGTTTACCTCCATTACTTTATCCAATGCATTACAGAGCTATCTTGGGCTCACTCATCCGAGGATTATCATGGAACCGGCCATATATGTAGACAATTCCCAAGAACCATAACATAATCATAACACATAAAACAAATATAAAGTAAAGATATCATTTCCAAATTGAAATAATAATATATTAGTTTAATATATTAACAAAATCAATCCATTCTAAAATCCATTTTCAATAAAAAAATATATAGAAATCATTTATGGTATTTATCTTCATTTTTAAATACAGTACAGCTTCTTAGAGAAGCCAAATATCAAATAATGCTCGCGATGATAGAAAGGTTGTTTTCACCTCATACATTAAAAAGAAACATACATTCTTTTCATTTAGTAAAACGGTTCATATAAAAGTTATTCAATTTGAAAACCATTTAAAATATTTAATAATGATATTTTTGAATCAAAGTGTCACATACCAATTTTAAACTTATATAGGAATTATAATTTTAATAAATTAATTACCGTATAAATAAATCCTTAATTTTTTTTCAAAACACGGACTTAGATGAGTAATATTTATAAAAGTATATCTTTAAAACATTTAAAACAATGTTTTAGTTAAAGTTTCTATTACCACATGAGAAAATACTTGAACAAAAATAATTAAAGAATAACATTAAAAAAACATTTAATATAATGAGAATAAGGAAAGCCATGATATAATATTGCAAATGGAAGTATATGCACATTATAAGATATTAAATGGGAAAAGTATCAATATACACCTCCATGAATGAAAATTGAGACATATTTTCTTATGAAAATTCGGTAGCCAAACAATGACAAATTAAAATTCAGAAAATGAGTTGATGGGATAAAAAAGGATCATTCATCACTTGTAAATAAAATGTACAGCGATAAGAATATAGAATAACATATCCCAACATAAGAAAATGGAAATTAAAATACATAACATAAATGATGTCTTTGTCTAAAATATGAGGGTGAAAGTATCCCATAAAAAGATAATTTTTTAAATAAAATAGATCATTTTTGTGTATTCACAATTAAAAAAAATTAAGTATAAATAAAATATTGGACATCAAAATTTATTTATCACATAATCAAAACACTATATAATCAAGAAGTAGAAGATTAACTGAATGAATGGAAATTGGGTTAGGAAGTTTCGTTTCAAATATCGTATCATTATATTAATGATAAATCAATAACATTATTATGTGAGAAAAGTTTAAATACACGCAATATAAGAATTCATTATGTGTAAAACAATCATAGGTCATTCATCAATAATCATATCCTTACATAATCAAGAAGTAGAATATTTATCCAAAGAATGGAAATTGGGTTAAGAAGTTCCCTTACCACAAGTCATACTTGTCTTGTATGTTCATTGTTCTTTATGAATAATAATATTTATTTAATTTATAATTTAATAAGAACCCTTTTCATGATTGTTATTCATTTTATATCACTTATTACCATTCAAAAATAGTTAGTTAATTTTTTGATTTCATATCATATAGTTTTTCGATGTTCAAAACTTGAGTCAAAATGAACTTATTATAATTACGTATTGTTAATGTGGTCAAAAGTCCATTATATCTAGAATGATATTCATGGTTTATATATCATATATCATATATATCCAATATATATTTATTTGGAATAGCCCTTCTCATTTATATATATGATAATTAAAAGCACTGTTCATGGAGACAGTAAGCCGTACATACGCATGAATACTACTTTCATTTCATTTATTCATTTCTAATGGTATGGAAACAAAATGATACATAGTTATGTTATAACTATAGTACAATATCTATGATATATATGACTATATTCATTAATTTAATTTAAATCACATGTTGTGAACTATGACTATATTCATTTTCACTCCACAAGGCATCATGGTCTAAAAAATATATACAATTACTCAATAATACATTGAATATAACACTAAAATACATATAAAGTGAGTTGATTTAATTTAATGGTATATAAATACCCGCACTATATCATAAAATTTCAGGGAATTTGAAGAGATAACCATGTTATAGATTATAATTTTATCCAAATTCTATTTCACTTATAGTTGTGGTTATAAAATTTTGATATGACATTGGTGTTATACCTTAACATGGTGGAAGTTTATTGACCCAATGGAATACATATTAATCCCATTAATCACACATTTTTACCAATACATTAGAAGAATATAATAGTATGTTTTTATGATAAAATAATCTATAAACAACAATTGTATGTGATATTATTTCTCCACATAATCTCTCAAACACGTAAGAAAAATTAACATTGAATCAACATATTAAATAAAATATTTATATTAAAATATTCTATTACATATCCCCATAAGACTATTCTTTTTTCAAATAATTTTATAGTTTTTATAAGAAATCATGGATTATATTCGCATTCAGTAACAGATAACTTCAAATTGATATAAATGTGAATAATTTCATTAATATTTTCTACAAATTAAATACCATTGAAAAAAATTAAATTCATATGCCACTATCAATCCTTCTCTTAATTCAACATAATAGGTTATAATTTTAGTATGTGAGTAACTATACCAATTTTACCCTTATAGATAGTATATAGAATATTAATATAAATGGAATGTCTTACTTCCCACCACTGACACACAAATAAATCAAATTATCATTTAAAATTGATATAAATTTTCTTTTTTATATACATTTGTATAAAGAATCCCGAAAATAAGGTATTTTAGATAGTTTTTTTGGGTTTATATTCACATGGTTAACTAATTATCATGCATTATGAAGATACTTTCTTGAGTTTTTAACTTTCATGAATTATAAGATACCATCATGAAATCTGGAATGAGAATGTATCTTATGCCTACTAAGATGGAATAAAAATACACTTTAAATCCCTCTCCATGAAATATTAATATCAAAATCAGATTCATATTGTACCACTTGCGTGTCTTCAATAATGATGCTACAAACTGATCGGACCACAAAATCATCAATCTCCAATTATTGGTATTTCCATGAGAATTTTTTTTATAAAAATTATGAAATGATATGTCACTAATATCATATAAGTCCAAGAAAAATAATTATCTATGACAAAATCTTCAACCTTCCAAAATACTACATTCTAGTATAATTTTGGATCAATATTAATACCATTATTAAAGATAACAATCCTGAGAAATTCCATTACATAATCCTCGAACGAAACTTGGGAAAGATAGAAATACATCCAATTATCTATTCTTGTATCCAAGATAAATTTATGATTTATAAAATT
Source organism: Viscum album (assembly GCA_963277665.1). NCBI lineage: Eukaryota > Viridiplantae > Streptophyta > Magnoliopsida > Santalales > Viscaceae > Viscum > Viscum album. The sequence continues at coordinate 1,044,457,990 of OY728126.1, read as the reverse complement.
ATAACAAAATATAAATTTCTATGTGAAATTTAATTCTCAAAATATATGTGTCATATTTCGATATAAGGGATGTTATAAATAAACTCTAACCACAATATAATAAAAATGATATATATTTATTTATAATAATATAGAATACTATATCTGATGTATAATTATAAAATATAAAAATGATAATTCTGGAATAAGAAAATAAATGTTGTAAAAAAACATGTATTAGTTATTAGGTGTGTCATGGTATTGGATAATTATCATACACTCAAAAAACACATTAAAAAGAATCAAAATATTAGTAATGTGATAAGTTGTTTCAATATGAACATTATTATTTCATTGAGTCTAATAGTAATGATCAATGAATTGTGTATATATGATCAATATCTATAAAATATAATCACAATATTAATGACATAAATACTAAATGGTCATTTTGAATAGTGTGAAACTATTTAGAAAAATAGACTTAAATTTAGAGTATAAAAATATATTTTTAATTAAATTTAATTAGTAAATCAAAAAATGTTTTCAAAAATCAAAACACCAAAAATATATATATGCATAAATTATTAATAGATTGTTTTATTTCATATTTAGTGAATATATTAATTTTTATGTCAAAAATAAATTATTATCATATTATCATTTGGATATTTATCTAGATAAAATTGACATTGAATTTCGAGTCAACACATAAAAATTATCATAAAGAGGATTATTTTGAAATTTATGGAAATCATAAAAAAATTTCTAGAAATTATTTATTTTGATTTGAAAATTCTATACGTCTAATAAAAATGGAGTGATGTAAAAATGATACTAAAAGTTAAAAAATGAAATAAATTTCATATAATTACAGAAATAATTCATTTAAAATTTATAAAGGTAATTTCCAAAAACATATTGAAATTTCCTATTTATAAATTATATCCTATTTTTATAAAATAAAAAATTTCATTATATATATTGAATGAATACATCTATAATATAATTCTGTTATGAATGGATTTAGAAGAAAAAATAATTTCATTTAAAAAATATCATTTAGATGATGCATAACTATTCATTATCTTGAGAATAAAAAATTTAATAATGAAAACATAATTAAAAATGAACAATTTCATACAATAATAAAAAAATATAACTTTCAACAATGAATGTTTACCTAAAAACATATAAAACATTATTAATTTTTCAAAAATGAATCTATAATTCCATAATTCATTATTCATGAGTCATTTTCTTAGAAAAACATAATCAATTGAGATGTTGATAAGTAATCCAATGATAAATACTGAATAAATAAAAAATTTCCCTTAACATTTCATTTAAATTTTCTCACATTTATAAATCATCCATAAAAGAATAATAATATATTAAAATATGAATATTATATTATATTTATTTAATAATAATACCATTTCCAAAAAATAATCTTTTTTCATTATCATTATAATACTATTAAAATCACCATTAAGACCACTATTGGTTTAAACCCCATATATGAGTGTGGTAGTTTAAATTACAAACATTTTTAATAGTTTGGGCCTCTGTGACATCTATCTGCTACCAGCTATAGAAGACACCACTAAAAGATGCTTGGTGGTGGGTCTCGCTCTGGTGACTGCTCAGCAAGAAAACTCTCCTCTAAGTGGGCTCACTCTAACACTCCTTCCTGCGTCGGGATGATGCGGGAAATCATCAAAGCCCTGATCTCCCGCCTGAGTCTCTACTTGAAGGACCAGGCCCTGAAGAAATAGTCTCGCACCATATTAGTGGAGTAGTGTGAGTGGTTGGTGAACCTCGCTGAGTACTAAGCCATAGTCATGCTGCCCTGTTGCAGATGAAGAAACTCCTGTATGCGCACTGCGCGAAGGGTTGTTGGGACAAACTCTAGCCGAAACAGGATCTCAAAGTCTACCCAGAAAAGTGTCACCTCATCGTGAACCTGGAGCATTAATCTCCACCATCTACCTACTACGTCCTGTAGAAGACAGCTGGCATGGATCACCATGAGACTAGCTGGTGTCCCTACTAGTCGAAAGACTCTCACCATGGTCTCCATAAAATCATCAGCCACCTGTGGTTCTATCTTTCCCCAGAACCTTGATGGCCTTTGGAGATGGAAATAGTGCAACACGCTCAAGCGGCGTGCACCCTCTACTGCTGGGTCTAGTGGCATCGGTGGCCCAATGGGTAATGGTACTGCTGGTGCCTCCGATGGTGCACCTACATATAAAATTCACTACAGAAAGGCCTCGTCGCTCGGTGGGCTATCAGCACGTACTATACCCAAAACCCTAGTTAGCTTTTTGTGTGGAGGCATCCTGAAAATAAACAGGTTCTCCGTGGTCAATAAGTTATACCTTGTGAGCTGACTTATAAAGTTCATAAAGAAAAAAAATTTAAACTCGCACGCAATCATGGTTTTCATGCACTGATTCAGAAAGAAAAATTAAGGGTCCTAGTGTATGGATACGTCAACTACCACACCAACACTGGATTCCCTAAACTGATAACCACAATCACTACACTTAACATTATTCCCTTTAGAAATATCAGAGTCCAATGTTCTACGATAGAACCGACTCCTCTGATACCAATTTTTCACGACCCGTCCCTCGGGGCTCGTGCCGTGACTACCCCAAGAATGTATTCTATAGGACAGGGGCAAGAAACTAGCACTAAAAAGAATATTTCAAAATACTAGTAAGGCATTTCCTTTATATCATGTAAACACAATCAACCAATCACAGAAAAGGATATGAACACAAGTAAACTGTTAAGTAAATAGAGCGTGTACAGTAAGTAAAAGCGGCCAAAATACAATCCCAACAGGAAAGAACAAGAAAACTCAAAGTAAAAGTAAACTGAAATATCTCTGGTGGACACACGCCAAGGATCCTACCAGAAGGGTAGGTATAGATCTCGAACAATCGTCTCTACGGTATGCCTTTTCTAATGTCCACCACTGATCTACCTCCAGTCTTGGAACTCTCAACCTCAGTCAGTACTATCCATTGTATGCACCAAACACTACAAGGTGCGGACGTAGACCATGCAGGGTGAGTATAACAATACTCAGTAGGGACCCTGAGACCCTTGAAGGTATCAAAAAATCTATAAATGATAACCCACCAAGAATGAAACATTTGACAACCCAACATAGGTATATACCCATTCATATACCTAAGTCATCAAGTATACCCATCACATTCTTGAGGAAACTCAAGGCCCAAATCCTTATCCAATGTATAACTGTTCCATGAAAGAAATAATACCCCAAAGGTAACACTAAGAAGCTAAGAAACACAATGGCAGTGCCATAGAGAAGTATACCACAAGGGCTTCACCACGAAGGTATGTACCACGAAAGTAACACAACAAAGGTAAGTACCACATAGGTAATGCCACAAAGAAGAATACCATAAAGGTATCACCATGAAGGTAAGAACCTCAATGGTACGCTACACTGAAGATTACCAAAAAGGTAAAGACTCAACTCACACTAGGTATAACTTAGGTATGGAGGAAAATATGATTAGATGTAACTACTGAATCACTAGAGTAGTCTCACATGGATTCCTATAGGAGATCTAAGCGAAACTCTCGAACACAGACCCACGTAGGATCCCAAGGCATATCCCCACATAGGATCCAAAAGCACAAACCCACATAGGATCCTTTTTCTCATGTTACAACCAGCTACACAGTTCCCGCACTAAGCTCGCTTGATTTAGGGAGGGTATGATCCTCAAGCCATAATTAATTACTCCAACTACCATGAATTCGCCTGAGGAAAGTATCCCAAAGGACATCCACATGATAGGGGTCTCAACGCAGCATACGGTGCATCAATCGGATGTCAGGTCTGTAAGTTATTGGCGTTTTAGTCTCAAGGGCCTGGTTGGATGCATGTCTGATCGAACCCAGCCTACCCCAACCTTATTGAAACTCATGTGGGGTATAGAAAAATGACCATCTCGATCAGAGGTTTCCAGCACCACATACGGTTAGTCAAAAAAATTCATGTAGCTGAAGATATGGCCGAAAGAACGAAAAGAGTCGAAGTTGGTCTAGGTCTGGTCTGATCCGGTCGGACTGACCCAGCATGACCCGGGTCCGGCCCTGGGTCTAACACACCCAGCTGTGTCCATCCCACGGTGATGTCAGCCGTGTAGTGGCTTGTGGTGCAGTGGCTCTCTGTGTGGTGGTGCGCGGTGTAGTGGCATGCGGTGAGGCAGCCGGCGGTTAAGCGGCCTGCATTGCGGCAGCCAACCACGGCATGCTGGATGCGGCTGGCCGGACACAGCTAGCCGGATGGCTATCCTCCTCCACACATTTTGGTCGCACACCGCTCCTCTACCGATGACTGGCTCTGCCGGTTTCCCTATCTTCGCTGCCGCCGCACATGTCTGTGGCTCCTGCTCACCCGTCGGCGCGGATGCATGCCACACCCTCCCATTCAGGTGACCGGCCGACACTAGCCATTGCCCTTGCTCTGTCACGGCTGATGTCCAGTGGCCCTTCTACAGAAGCGCATTTGGGCCGCTACCGTCCTCGTGGCCGGCCGTGGAGCAGGCCGCTACTCCCGAGTCCCACCAGTGCCAATTACCGGCACTGGTCGTTTTCCTCCTCCATCGCGAATATCGCATCATAAACCACAAGGGTTGTGGAGTGTTCAGGCAATGTTTATTGGCCCACACCCTCAGCATTAGAGCGGTATCAAGAGACTCAAGGGGATAGATTCAACATAAATAAAAATTAAAAAAGATAAATCAAAATCACACCCCTACCGCGAATGTTTGTTGATTTTGGTGAGGAGGAAAAAATGGATGTCGGTCTATTTTCGTTGAAGATGTTCCTCATTGGAGAGGGTGTTCTTCATTGCAGATGGTTTTCTTCATTGTAGAAAGTTTTTTCTCCAAATTTCTCCCCTTTTTCAAACACTCCCCCCCAATTCCCCCGAAAATGAAATAGCTAACTTATTAAATTATTTTTTATTAATTTAATTAGAGTAGGCCATTAATTAATTTGATTTTGGCATAATAAATTAATGGAAGGTGACACAGTTAATTAGGAGAGAACCAAGAGTCACCTACATCATTAAAGAGGGAGTTCAATGGTCGGGTGTTACTCACAATTAATTTCAAATTAGAGGGTTTTCTAGATCGGGTTGTCCCCACCACAGAGCATTCAAGTGGGAGGTTAAAAAAATAATTGTTGTTTCTATAATTTAATTTTATTTCCATGAAAAACACAAAAACTAACATTCACCCTCTTCTTACTACGGTCGAGGTAAATGTCTCCTTAAGAGAATACTGGTAATGCGAGTTGAACGATGTCATCAGATTTCAATTCCGAGCACTGGTTCAAAAGTTACAAAAACCAACATGCACGTTTACTGAACGTACCTAAAAAAGTTCATAAATTCATTACGGGCACATCGAGCCACGAAATCGCGCACCGCCAATTTTCATGGACCCGTAAAATTTTAATATAATGAATAAAATTAGATGGAATTTTTAGGGTCTTTACAAATCCCCTCTCTATTATTTTATTAATCAATTTGAATATTTTATTTTCCCATCCATTAATTGAATAGGGATACCCATATGTTTAATATTCCAATCCTCTAGAATAACATCCCAACATCCAAGAGTGATTATCCATCCATTATTAAAATTAATAGTAATTAGACCTGACCTTATTATTTATTTAGAAAACTCCACCATTATGTGGTTATAATATTAATGGTTCTTTGGAAGTGGGAAACCTAAGGAACCATATACCATAATCCTATCATTCATTTTTATAAAAAATATATCGAACATTTAGATTGTCTCTCATTCATGTTATACCCATTCCATGCGAACTCATCTCCTATAAGAGAAACTTCAACAATATTGTATTGATAAATACATGACTATATGTCACAAACCAACCGGGGTTGACCTTGAACCGGCTGCCCGAGCCGGCCCACCGCATTGCCCGAGGGGCATTCCCAATCCCCACGGGCTGGAAACTAGTGCCAAGCATCATAACTAAATAGGTGGGAAAAATTTGGCCCATATAACAAAGAAAATTAAAATAATAAAGACTAAAAAAAGAAAATGAAAACTAGAAGAGGTAAGAAAATAAGACTGCACATACCTCTATGTGACCTCTTGGTCACCTCCAACAACTAACAGTCTACCTTGCACAAGCAGACGAAACAAGAACCTGAACCAAACAGCTGAACCTACATCTGAAAAGGTAAGATAGGCATGGGCATTAAAATGCTCAGTAAGAATACCAAAAGTGAACCACATAATCGATTCATTTTCTAGTTCCAAACAGCCCAAAAATACTAGTTTAAACTACAGTTATAAAAATAAGCTTTTCATATTTACACTGCATATGTAAAAATAACATTCACAATTCCATTTCCCTTATGATTGAAAAACATGTAAAAGAAAAAAAAAGGGCTCACACAAGCTTTTCCAAAACAACTACTTTGATGTTCATTTTAAAAACAACATTAAACAAAAACCTTTTCCAAGAAAACACCAAAACCAATTTCAAGGGTATGATTCCACACACAGTAAGGGCAATGGTACTAATAGTTCTCGTATCAAAGGATCACGGAAAACATATTATCTCAGAGGAAGACCAGAATGTATTATACATGTGACTAATCCGGACAGCATGCCCTAACTTGATGACGTCATAACTCCCTAACGCTCGGCATAACCCTACATAGCCTAACCGAGGGGCCCAATCCCCATAGTAGCAATAACTCAGTATTCCCCTACTATGGGGCCACTAGCCAGTGCGTAATCTAAACTGGTGCAGCAATTGTTCTCAGTAAACCCCCTTGCTATGCTAAGTTTAATGTGTTATGTTCACAAAGAGGTGTTCCACACATTCAAATAACAAGCCATATATATATAATCGAGCACATGTCACAAAGAAGCACCACCCTGACCACCTCAAGGTTAGTCTCATGCCTTAACATAAAAATTTTCGTAAGGAGGACCATGCCGAAGATCCTCCTGTCACATGATCGACAGACGAGGAAAATGGCCTAACCAAAGAGGGGTTTTCCCAAACACACAGTTCCAAAGATGCCAAATGGGCCTCATACAATTCACACACGTTAAAACTTTTGTAAAAAGCCAATCTAAAATGCCTAACAGGCCTATAGGTTTACCTAATCAACCATTTACCAAAACATTTAGGAATGTTTTCAACATAGTAATAAACAACATTTCTTACAAACATGGTCAAACAGACCAAAACGTGCAAATATCCTTTCACAAAAACATGCATTTTCCAAAACACGCATTTACCAAAACATGCCAAAAAAGTAAACATTTACGAATCATTTTTTGAAACAATGTTAAACACCAAAACATGTTTCGAACCCAATAATTAAACCATAAAGAACCCATTAAAACCATGTTTTTACAAAACACTTAGAGCCACACAAATAGTTCAATAGTTATTCCGTAAACATATCAAATAGTTCGTAAAAAAACTATATTAAAAAATCAGACTAATTACACAACTAGAAGATAATGCAACAAACTAATTTTAACAAGCCCAAAGGAAAACTAAGAAACACTATAGTAGGTTGGCCAATTATTTTTCAAAGATATCAATCTAATAAAAGATTTTGTTAAAAACATTCAAGAATTAAATGGACTTATTATAAATAATGAAAATGCGGATTTGCCTACCTCAAGGAAGAACCGGCTCATGTCGGACACATTGGAACATGACAGAATGGGCCGCGACCACAAGAAATTGTCCCACGCTCGCACGCACATACATATATAAATATACATATTTCCCTAATCTAATTCACACATTCCCCGCGCCATGGGGGAATATGTACTTGGAGTATATATATATATTATATATGGATACCTTATGTGTATGCGTGCACGTCCTTGGTTGTGGACTACACATTCACTATAACAACAAAAGATACCCAAAAATAACGTGGCAAGGGCCAACCACCCCTAACTGAATTATTAAAAAACCATAAACACTATACAAAACCATTTTTAATAAACTAAGTCACCATTTAAAAAAACACTTTTACAACTCCCAAAGGTCCTTAATAACCATGTTTTCTAGGACTAACCACTTTTGAAAACCCAAGACATACTTCAAATAAACTTACAAAAACATTTAAAAAGGGGACAACCTCACTAAATCATCCAAACTTCACAATGCCACCCAAGAACAAGTTTAAAAACATTAATAAGAATCCTCTATAGATAAACCCCCACCGAAAACATTTAACAAAACCATTTCCACAACAACTTCACTTATCCAAATTCAATTGCATAGACAAAAAACACGTACATGAATGGAAGGACATGCCAAAACATATTTTTAGCATGTTAAACCAACAATAAGCCATTACCATAATAAAAATACGTTTATAATAATAATTTAAATCATAATTCATAATTTAATTAAGGAAAACCATGAATTAAATGAATAAAAAAAAGAATCAAGGGAAAGGAAACATTTACCACAACCTGCGGAAGGATGAACCAAGATTTGTGGTCCCATTGCACACTCGAAGGGGAGCTTCACGTCGGAGAAAAGGGAACCGGTCTGGTCGCATAAATAAAAGGAGGTTGTCACGCATAAGGGGTTTGGGACATGCTGAAACTGAGTGCAGATAGAGTTCGGGTGGGCTGGTTGCGTGCCGACCTAGGTGGAGTAAAGGAGGAGGTATGTTTTGCCGCTTCGGAGGAGGGGTCTGCTGGGAGAAGGCTAGGGAAGGGGCTGTGTGAATTGGTAGGCCGCGAGAGTAGGGAGGGTTCAGGTTTTGCTGGAATGGGGAAACATGGGGGGGGTCGTCGCTGCAGGCCACTGAACGAGGAGGCGCTGCAGGTGGTCAGAGTAGGGGAATGCGAAATTATAGAAAGTGGTAGACGAGGTGCTATGGAGACCGCGGAGGGGAAGTGTGGAGGGCCGGTTTGAGAGTATGTGAGGTGAGGGTGGCGAGTGAATCAAACCTGCAGGAGCATGGGGTGATGGCCTAACGTCACGGAGGGTCGAGATGAGAGGGGAGCGGCGCGACGAATGGAGAGCTACAGGGAAGGGGGGTGCAGCCCGTGGCCTGCAAGGGGGAAAAGTGGTGGGGCACCGGGAACACTAGGTTTTACCCTCTCTTTTTTCTTCTATTAACCTATAATAATAATCATCATCATAAAAAAAATATTATAAATTATTTTTATAATTATTATTTAAATTTATATAAATTATTTTTAACTTAATTTTACCTACTTTATTTATTTAATTATTATTTTTTTCCCATTTAATTAATTCTTCTGATTTTATTATTTATATAAACGGTTGGGTGACCACGCAACCACTAGGTCTGAACGCACGCTCACTACTAGAGGTGTGGTGACCGCGCTCCCACCCGGACCGAATGCGCAGTGACCACTACTAGTGCGGTGACTGCGCACTAGTCCGAGACCGACAAAAAACATGAACGCTTCAAAAAAAATTCAAACCTGGACCCAAACCCAACTAAACCTCATTCAAACGATGTGAGACTAATAAAAGAATAAAATAACTTATGTTCGTGGTCAGGGTGTGACAATTCTACCCACCACAGACACTTTCTGTCCGCAAAAAGACACCAATCCAATAGTTGACACAACTTGAGTCCACGATCAAACCAAAGCAGAAGAAACCAAGAGGATCGGGGTGACCATTACCAACACACATCACACCCGACCAATTCATGAAAAATCATTTCCAGAAGTTGATTGGAGAACAGGAGAGGGTTCTCCCCACCACAAGAATTCACTAACATGGAAACCCTCGAAACTCGAACACACAACCCCCCCCCCATGGGTGTCAATGCGGGAACTCCCAAACCAAATTCATTCATTTTCCCAAAATGGATCAAATAACACACCTAAGCCTTTGTTGGAATACATGCTACAAAACAACCCACCAACATAGGGATGAAGAATTAACTAAACACCACCCATTGATTTCATGAAACAAACATCCCCCTAACAAAAATAGTTGAGACAAACTCAAAATCAAAAGAGGCCCATTCATTCACAGCCCACACCATTCAAAGAGACTGAACAATTTAAAAACCACACTAAGAGTAGATATGAACACATGGATTGTGAGAGAATGTGCTCATCAAGCCACCCAAACAAGGTTAAGGTTACGACATCGACGGGAATACAACAAAAAAAATTTCGTATATTTCGATCCCAAGGATAAAAACATTATCTAGACCGAGGTTCCACACACCCTCGGCAACTCCTGACTATGCGCGAGCTTCACCCTGAGACCTGTGGTTGGGGCCCTGATGGCTGAAGCATCTCCTGCCTCACAGTAAAGCATTTGCATCCTCCAGTCCCTAACTCCTTCCTCCCGAATGACACTTCTTCCAGAACTCTCACCGGTGGCCTGAACAACCGCACCGTAGAAAGACATTGGATGGATGCAACAAGGTGACATAGAATGCTTGAAATGGCCATGCTAGTGGCATGCGTGAGAACGGTCTAACAAACTGGGAGTCAGAACAAACGAAGTTAGCTTCTTAGAGACAGGTTTCTCCATCATGAACTCCTTTCCAGATGAGGAACCTTCATGAGAGCCGACCCACTTCCAACTACACCCAGACTCTAACGACGATTGGACATCTCACCTTTACTAGTCCAGAATTGAACCCTCAAATAACTCTGGGATGGTACAAACCTTACTACCCCGGGAGTTCCCGACTACCCAAAGACAAACTGTGTTTTAGAAGAATAAAAATGCCACTAAAAGACTTTGATTACCTCAAAAATCAAGCAACACATAAAAGGAACCGAGTACTGAGCATAACTCATTAATAACTATTGGAGGCTTTCAGGACGGCATAATTATGAAAACACGAAAAACACCGTTGAAGCCAGCACCAAGCCAAAACTCAATCAAAGAAACAACACAAGCTAAGGAAAATGGGCCCATAAGGAAAACATATGCAACACAAGGAGAAATAAATTTTCCAAAACTGTTACTTCTTTATTTTTTTTTAAAAAAACTCACCTATGGCACCTTATGAACTGTCACATGTGCGTTTATTCAATATCGCTCACATCATCTGCGAATAGGTGCCCCCATGAACTTTCCATACATACACACTCATGTGTGACCCTCCATAAGTAGTCCCAAGGTTCAAACACTTCTTTTCCAAACCAAATCTAAACACATACCAAGTTTTCTCAAACCGATACACTTTTTCTTTAAAAACCCCACTTTAATAATTTAACAAAAAATTTGGAAGAAATCCCCTTTTTCATTTCGAAATTACTTTCACAAACACATTGACCAAGTTTGAAACGAAACACGACCAACCATAAACCATTTAAAAGAGGAAGTAGTGTTTGTGCCTAACGTGACGACATGGTGGTGAGTCATGTCCCAAGTAAGGCATAACAATAAGAGGACCTTAAACCAGGCACTTGGAATCCACATGGGTCACCACCCCATGTGAGGCCGCAACGTGAACCGATTTCTCCCATTGTTATCCCTCAATCCGAAAACAACACAAGACAAAAGAATCAAATCCCGGACTACCCCTGGTAACTCAGGTCTCGTCGTGAGCGGTGGTGATCAGGCAACGACCCGTAACTTACCTCTTGAGCCCCCACAGTCCTAATATCCTTCTACCAGACACCCCAAATAACAAGGGCCTGCTATAATACCATTTTTCATGACCCGCCTCCCCAGACCATGAACCTTTTTCATACCATAGGATTATAATCACTAGGGTTTCTTATCAGACTAATGAATGTCCACACAGGCCAAAACATGTTCTTTCAGTGTGTTTTGTCCTCACTCGCACGCAACCTGGGAGACTTCCCAGAAGGTCACCCATCCTAATTACTACTCCAGGCCCAGCATGCTTTATTTTGGAGTTCTAATCAGGTAGGCTCTTGAAATGAAAGTTGCACCTTGATGACACCAGTAGTAACATTTAGCTTTTTAAGTATCACTTTTCAAGGGGTGTTACACTAGAACTCCAAAGATACAATTTTTTTAATGGTATATCTTATTAATTATTTAGGAATTAATTCAATGTTAAAATCTAATATTATCACCCATTTGAGGTCAATCATTTTAGATATTCCCCTACCATCCCTCCAAATCTCTATTATTTTAATATATGTTGTAAATTTATATAAAAAAATTTAGAGTTTACCACCTGAAGTATTGTGGTATTCTAAGTTGATTTGATTCATTTTAATGAATGGTGAATTTATAATTCTATGATGCTTGAGAATACATATACGATTCACATTGGAGTCATCTTAAATTTTAGAAACAATGTTGTAACCAAAAAGGCCCACTTAATTGTCTTCCACCTCTAAAACACTATTTTCATTTCAGCTATTTCAATAATCATTGGGTTATAGAAAATTAATTAATTTCTATAGCATTTTATCATTTGGGTTTTCCCTAACCATTGAAAATTACAACATATCATCTTTATTGTTTGATGAAACCTTCACATATTTGAGGCCCTCTATAACAACTCTGGATCATGTAAAATAATTTTTATTTATTCTATAATTATATAGATAAATTCATTATCAATTTTTAATCTAATACGTGGTATTTATAGAATAATTGAATCTGTAATAATATAATTTTAACCTCACCAATTAACATATAAATAATATTTACGTATCTTATAATTGATAAATTTATAAATATATATCAAGTAATATGTAAATAAATGTTTTCAAAATGATAAATTAAGTGTTGATGTTTTGGTAAAACAGAAGTTTTTAAATATAATTATGAATTGATTTAATTATTTACGGGAAAAATTATTTTAATAAAATAAATTCATAAATTAATTTTTTTTATCCTATGTTTATAATATAATTTAATGATACCCTAATTAGTTTTTCCAGACTGTTATTAAATAGGTTATAGTGTGAAAATTTGTATTTTCCAAAAAATTATTATTTTAACTAATAATTTAATTAATTATTTTGGAAAATTATTTTCATAAAATTAATTTCATTTATGAATTATAAACATCAGAAACTGGGTAGGGTGAATTTTTGGTATTTATCTAATATACACGATTATTTTGTGAATAGTTAATTATGATAATTTATAGTATAAGATATATACATTAATCATTTAGTGATAGATAATTTATGGCTAATTTAAGCCCATGATCTAGAAATATACTTTCTTATTTTAATATATTTTGTTAAAATGATGAAACAATTAAATTTCCTGATCCAAATGATAAACTAATGAATAAAATAAAAAAACACTCCTCTCCAATCTAAATACCATCCATCCCCAACTATTATCCTCACACCTCAAATCCTTGTAGCTTGTTCAATTTCACCCCAATTATTTTCCCAATCCTCTTCCCCATGTCCATGAACTTATAGTCCCCCCAAAAAAAACCATGTTCTTTAAGGTCGGTCCTAAGGAAAATAATTCAAGAGGTAAAATCTTCTTTCAATTTCATTTATTTTCTATTCAATTTATTTTATTTTCTTATTTTCTCCTCTTTTACCCTTTTCAATGTTTCATAAAATCTCAAATATCGTGTATTTTATGTAATTATATCATGTTTATGGGAAACTTTATCATCATACTCTTTATTCACATCATTTTATTCTAAAAATGAGAACATCGTTTGTGATGTGTCGATTAACCACCATAATGAATGATACACTTCAATTTAAAATTACCAAATTCATGGATAGATATATATTCATAATTATAGTTAAATAATATTTTATTATACATAAAATATGTTATATAATTTACTAAATAAATTATATAAACTTGATTTTAAATTAAATGATATAATTTCATGGTGATTATAAGAACCACAAAAACAAACTAAAACATTTTTATTAATGTTTTATTTAATGATTCATCCTCTTATAATAAATCAAAATGTATCTTGTCAAAATTGAAATTTATAAGAACATATTAATATGATTTGTTTCAACTTCTATATTTATTCTTCAATTCGATAAGAAAATCCATAAAAAAACTGATCGTGGAAACAATGAAATGAATGCCCCTAAAACTATGGATATAAGAAAATATTATTAAGAAATGTGTATAAATATATTAAAATATTGTAATATAATGTATTATCAACATGGATATAGATCAATAATAAGTTAATAACAATCATTAAACTATTATACTATATGATTGATCTCGTTTTTAGCAAGAAAAACTAGATGTGATGGACTTTTTGTTAAAAATACTATTTTAATTTTAATTCTAATTTTTTCAAACATCAAAACGAATTTTATTTTGTGGAAAATATTATTGTATTATTATTATATTCTTGTTCTAGAAAATTTTCTATAATCAAAGTTTGGACCGATGATTACCAAAAAATAAATGTATATGTTTTTTATGGAAGTTTACTATAAGGATTCTTCCAATTCTAACTGTGGTGATTACACTATTAGTTAGTCGTGAGGGTTATATTATATTGTTATCTTGATGGTAAAACCCCATATGGTATATTTTAAGTATAATTTCATTATTAATTAATTCCCCATGTTAACTATATGGTTTTATTTATATATCTTATGTTTGATATAAATCACATATTTTCACAAGTCAAGTATGTGATAATTTATGATTGAGACAAACGTCTTTGTTAAAATGTTTTAATATGTTTATAAGTTCTCATGGAATAAGGATTATATTTATTTTTTATGTTACATACTATGCTTTATTTATCATATCTTATTTTTAAAAATTATTTCATGGGGATTATGGAATGATAATTTAACGGAATGATTTCGGTTTAAAGGGATTATGTTTTTTTATAGAGATAGAGCATATTTTGTTCATTAATGTTTCATTATGTGGAAACAATTATATTTTCATATTAGTGTAAAAAATTTATGTTAGATGACTTTTTTGTATTAATTTAGAGCTTAATTCTATGAAAATCCAACCTAATATTATCTTTGGTGATTTAATAACTGTAATATAGTTGAACTAGCAAGATTATGTAATGGTTACTGTTGGGTCCTTGTAGACGGTATCAATGAATAATTTAGATAAATTTTGTGGTTATGATGATTTTAAAAGAATACAATAAATGATTTTTACTCTATGTTTAATTTTAAATGATATTGTATTTGAATATTTCCATGTATCTTCTTCTAAAATATGTCTATTCAATATATATGGTTTTCCATAGATGAAACAATGAATATAAAGTAGGAAGGAATTAAGAGGTTGATATATTTTTAAATATGAAACCTAGAGTGGTGGTAAATAGAACCAAGATACTTGTGATATTTATGGGTTAGATGACACAATATATAAATGGTGGCAGCATCCATGAATGATAACAACTACTGATACAAAAAAAGTAACCTGAAAATTGTGGAACATTTTAGGAGGAAACACCATTCTAATATTAGTGGATATTCTGACCCTATGGAGGCTAATGGGCGGATTAATTTCATTGTAATGATACTTGGTTTCATGGGGTGTTTAGATAATCAAATGTTTAGTATTTTTAAATACCTTTCTAATGGTGATGGTACATTTGTTGGGCAATGATCATGAATATTAGAAATAGAAAGGATAGTGATTCCATTTAATGGGATGAATTTATGAATATTTTTCATCAAAAATATTTTCCATGTTGGTTCCCCAAATAATGGAATAGAAATTATTTTAATTTCATAAATAGGCGGAAGAAGTAATAGATGTGTATGTTTTAAAAATAACAAGATTGTAAAGGTATTCTATAAATCTTATTTGGTATTTTGATATTAAATTACATTGTCTTTAATTAGGATTAAAGCCAAGATACTGAAGGGATTTGGCCTCCCATGAGTTAAAAATATATAAGAAACTACTATGATTTTTTAAGATGGTATAAATAAAGTTTTCGAATGATCATGTGTACTTTGAAATGAAGATAAATAAGTCAAAAAAGAAATGGTGATTAATAGTCAATCAATGAAGTATGAAGGTAAGAAAATTATGTTTCGAGTTTGTGGGATGAATGGTAAAAATCATCATGGGGTTTTCCCTAATGAATCAAAGTAGTGTTTCAAATGTGGTAATTTTGAACATATGTCCCAAGATCGAATGGAAATGATCATATTAATGGTGTGATTAATCCTGATAAAAAAATTGTAATTTTTTTAAAGGTGGTGATATGGTCCATTATGAATATACCTTCCCAAATAAAGATATAATTGATGGAATGTTTTTATATTATAAAAATAAAGGTTTTGTGAAATCATTTGTAACCACTTCAGTAGATTTTGGGCTATCCAAAGATGTTTTGTTAGGTACATTGGTTGTTTAATCATATTTTTCTAATGTCTTGTCTGATATGGGTTATACACATTCCATTATTTGTGAAACAATTTATATAAAATTTGGAAATTTATCTCACGAAATGAAACAATATAATATTCTTAATAAACCATGGGAAATATTAAGGAAAACTCAATTATAAGAATTTTTTATGAGTTTTTTGTGGAATGTAATTACCTATAAACCTTTTTTTTACCCTTAGTAGTGTTTGATTTTACTCAAGTATGGAATTTATTTTTTTATCATCCTATGATTGATTATAAATTATCAGAATATTTTTTTTATAATGATTTTTTATTTACAAAAATGATTGATCCAATAGCATTCAAAGAATATCAAGAAGCTATGAAACTATGAAAAGATATATGTTAAGGTTCTCTTGAATATATTTGTAAAAATAAGGGATTAAATAATGTTAATGACGTGTTAGTGGTAAAAGAATACCTAGATTCTTTTCTTGATGAGTTTCCCAGTGTTAGAACTTATTGGGATATTGAGTTTACTATTGACATAGTTATTCATGCTATGCTAATTTCAATACACCCTTATTGAATGGATCAAGATGAATATCTATCATTAGAAATGAAATTTCAGGACTTTCTTAATAAAGGTGTCATTTTATATATAACAACACCAAGGGTTCTGAATTTTGTATGAAAAATGATGATGTTTGGATTATGATTAGAATTTATTGTAGTGATTTTAAGAAAATAATATTTACGAATAAGTATCCATTGACTCATATCGATGACTTATTTGATCTGCAATAAAGAGGTCAATATTTTTACAATAGTTTCTTGACATTTAGGAACCATCCATTGAGGATTAAAGAGGTAAAATTAATCAAGCATAATTATGATCTACATATGGGTAACATGATTTTTTTTTGTTTTGAACATTAGGATTACAACTTTCCATTCACAATCAATTGATTGTACCAATATAATCATCCATGAATATGTGGACATGTTATTTTATTTTTATTGATGATATTATGGTTATTTAAATAAGTAATGAGGATCCTAAATAAATTATATGGATTGTTTTGTAAACCCAAAATGGAGAAAAGAAGAATTATAAATTTAGAAAATGTCATTTTCGGTAATAATATATTTATTTTCATTGGCACATTGTAAATAAATATGGAATAATAGTTGTGCTTCAAAATCAAAAGGGGAAGATGAATGTAAAAAACCAACATATGCTATTAACATTAAAAGTTTTAATGTATTAAAAATATATTACTAATCATTTATTAAAAACATTTCACAATTATATAGGCCTCTAACATAGTTACATGAATAGGGGATAAATTTAATTAGACAAAGAATGTGTTATTTATTTGAAATAACCAAATAGGAGAATATTGAATGATCTCGTTTTGGAACTTTATTATAGAAATGGTTATTTTATCATATATAGTGATTATATATTCAATGGTATTGGTTGTGTTCTGAGGCATAATGACGAGGAAATTTATTTATATTTATGAAAATGAAACCACAAAACTTAAATTATACTTCCCATAATTTGGAATTAAATCTTATTGGTTTTTAATTAGATATTTAGAGGCATCATCACTATAGAGATAAATATAGAATTTATACTGAGCTGGAATGTTTGAAGTGCATATGTAATAGGATTGAATTGAGGATAATATAAATAAGAAGATTCTAAAAGATAAAGTATTATGATTTAATTATTAATTAATTTCATGGGAAATAAAATAGATACTCATTTTCTTTGATTTGAAAACATCATTATAAATTAAATATGTTATTTTAATAACATGACAGCTTGTTTAAGGATGTGATGATTTTTTTTCTTGCAATTTTTCTGTGCTAGAAATTACTCTATTATTGTTTTTAGTGATAGTGCTGTCATCTATCTCATAAAATATTATGATATTGTAGAAGGAAGAAGATGAGTAAATGAGAAAGGTAGAATTTTTTAAACATGTATGTTTCTATAATTAATAACGGAAAAACATTTTCTTTTGATATTAGGAAAAATATTATGTGTTCCTTGTTATTTATTGTATAAAATAGAGATATTATGTGAATATCATAGTTCTCCACTTTCAGTTCATCTTGAAAGAACTAAGATATATATGAACATTCAAGATTATTATTAGTGCGGTGGAATGAAATGAGAAACTAATAATTTAATCATGCAATGTTCGACTTCTCAACAGAATGTAGAGCATCGACTACCAATATGGCTTCTTCAAACATTTCTAGTTCCCAAGTGGAAATATGATAATATATACATGCATTTCATGGTGGGACTACCATTGACAAGATGAGGTAATAATGTGATTTGGTTAATGATTTATCGAGAGATTAAATCTGCACATTTTATTAATACGGATGACAATATTTATTTAGTTTTTTTTTCTCAATTGTTCCTAAAAAAGATAGGTCCTTTATATTGATATCCTCTCAACATTTTATCTAACTATGATGATAGATTCACTTATATATTTTGTAATTTTCTTATAATCTCATTATTAATTGATCTAAATTTTAGTATAAACAATTAACCTCAATCTAATGGAATATCATAGAGAACTATTAAGACATTATAAGACACACTAAAATCATTTTCAATGGATTGCCTAGGATATTAGAATCCAGTTCATTCTCTAAATTATTTTTCTTATAATAATAATTGTCATTCTGAAAGATAGAGAGCACTATTTGAGTCATTTTAAAGAATGAAGTGAAAAAATCCATACTTTTTGGATGAATTCGTGGAATTTATTTTGATATAACACGAATTAGTATAGGATGTGGATCATAAAGTAATTATGATATATCAACATATGAGGAAATCATTAATTATGATGAAAAATTATGAAGATAAAATGATGGATGATCTCTCTTTAAAAGTAGGTGATCAAATATTGTACAATATTTCTCAATGAAAACATGTGATGTCTTTTAGAAGGAATGGTAATCTGAGTCCACATTTCATAGGACCCTATGAAATGTTGGAGAAAGTTGTTCTAATTTTCTACTATGTAGCATTGCCTCGTAGTTTATCAGCGGTACAATTATATTAATATTTCAATGTTAAGAAAGTATGTTCTAAAATGATCTCGGGTTTTGAGCCCAGAAGTATTTTATCTTGAAGGGAAACATTTTTATTAAGAACATCTTATTGTGATTCTTGATAAAAGAGAGGAAGTATTAAATAATACTTTAATTCACTAGGATAAGGATTTATTAATTAATCACATAGTAGAATAAGATAAATGGAAATAAGAAAATTATATTATTGGGATGTATCCAAACTTGATTAATAATTTATAAAAGCATTCTAGAACATATCATCCAAATTGGTGAAAATTTAACAACCAAATAAATATAAAATATTTTATTTTCATTCATAAATAAATAGTTAAATTGTTTATAAATTTACAATGATATAAGTGGTATTTATAGAAAATAATGAATATTTTGAAATAGAATATTTACATGTCATAATAAATTATAAATAACAATTATGCCTCATATAAGGGAAAATATGATATATTTATATCATGGAATTACTAAATAAAAGTTTTTAAAAAGATAAATTATGTTTTTGTATTTTTGTAAAACATAAATGTTTATTTATAATTTTAAAATTAATAAAATGAATTAAAATAAAGCTTATTTTCATATAATAGAAATATAAATTAATATATTATTTTCTTTTGATTATAAGATAATTTTATGAGATCATAAATAATTTCTCATTGTTTTATAAAATCAGTTATAGTTTTTAAATTTTTATTTTTTGACTGAATTATAATTTTAATTATACAATAAATTTAATAAATTATAATTTTTATCCCATAAAATGGAATTTATTTTTAAATTTTTTATGTTGAAAAATATGTAGGATGAATATTTGGGTTATGTCTAAAATACATGAATTTTTTGGGAATGTTGAAATACATTAATTTACTCTATAAGATATATAAATGAATTATTGAGTCATGGATGATGTATTGATGATGTAATCCTATTATCTAGAACCTTCATTCATTATTTTAATATATTTGGTGATAATTATCAATCTATTCACAGTATTGGGAAAAAATAATAAATTAATGTAATAAATAATCAAAAAACACTCCTCTCACCCACTATAAATACCCCCATAACCATTGCATCCCCTTACACATAAAATCCTTATTACATGATAATTTTATTACCAATTACATTACCATTACTCTACCCCTCATCCAGGACCTATCTTTTTTCCCAAAAGTCCAAAATAATAGTCCTTAGAGAGGTTCTCAAGGAGAAACATTCAGGAAATATAATACTCTTTAATTTTCATCTATTTTCATTTCAATTTCAATTTGTTTCTTATTATTATCTTAACACACCATTATCCAAGTGTCATTAAATCACTATTATATTATATATACTATAATTTAATCATTTTTGGTAATAGATTAATCACGAAACTCCATATCCTCTCAATTTTATTATAAAAATAAGAACATCATCCATGATGTGTCAATTTACCACCGTTGTGGACTATCTACATTAATTTTCAATTATAACCACCAAGGATGGCCATAAAACAACTATTATAGTTAAATATGATATTATTATAAATATTATTGGTTATATAATATTATAGGACCAATATATTACAAATATAGTAAATAAACTTATATAAGTTCATAATGATGTAAATAACATCCAAAATAAACTAAATCATTCCCATTAATGTGGTATCTAATGAATCATCCTCATAACAAGAAATAATCATACATAAAATAAGTTAATTTTTAAACAAAATATTATTATCATTTATATCCTTCTATATAGTTTTTCTTCTAATCGAAAAGAAATTTCATAATGAACAGACCACGGAATCCATGAATAGAATGCACAAGAAACAATGGAATGAAAAATATATTAATAAATCGATAGAAAGTTATTATTATATGGCCATATATGGTAGTATAAACATGCGTATAGTTATCTAATAAATAATTAAACTATTTAAAACATTATATAAAAGGTTTTAAATCTTTTTAATTAATAGTAACTTGTGTTAAGTGACTAATCTTTAAAAATTATATTTTAATTAATATATTTTTTTAAATTTAAATAGTTATATTTTTTATGATGCAAGTATTCATGTTTTAATATTACGTTCATGTTCATTGTAATTTTATATAATTAAGGGTTGAACATATATCGTGGTACAACGTAATGGTTTTTTATATAGGAATTATGTTGTAAGGGTTATTCCATGTGTAATTGTGATGGTCACACCATAAGGTAGTTTTGAGGGTTACATTTTAAGGTAGTCGTGAGGGTTACTAATCATATAATATCTGAAAGGGTTACAATATTTTTTAATTAAATTCTCATGTTACCAAAATGGTTTTATTTATGTAATCTATTTTTTAAGAAGTTCTACATTTTTCACAAGTTCATTATATTAAACTTTTTGGGTGATAAGTATGACTATGAAAATGATTTCATAAATTTATATGTATTCATAGACCAAAATTTTTTTCCTTTTTATGTCCATTACTGAGAATTTTTTTCAAAAAAAGTTATTTAAATTATTTTCCCTATGGTTTATGAATGGTTAATTCCAATGTAGGATTAATATTAATTTTCATGATGTTTTGTTATATAATTAATGAATATTTTATTTTCAATGTTTAATTTTCTAAAAAATTTGATATTGTAATAACTATATACACATTATCTGTTTTTGGTATTTTTATGTGTAAATATATGACATAATTATCTGAAAATATAATTTGTAGAATATAATTGTTAATATAATAAATTTATTATAGTTTAACCACATATATTATGTAATTTTTAAGTTCGAGTCCTTATTCGATCCTTTCATTGAAACACCCATATGAGTTTTATTATTCCTTCATCAGTTCTTATTATTTTATTATTTTAAAGATTAATTTTTTGATCAATCCATAGCCTCTATCTTAGTAAGTAATTGTTCCCATTTAAAATTACAACTATCATCATCTTACATAGATGCATCATGATTATTCTACTCATTCAATTGAGAATATTCCACATTATCCGACCAAAAAAATCCACATCAATAGAGTGGATTTGTTCTCGGATCTTATAGTATCGGTAGTATTTCATAGATAAATTTCCTTTTTGAATCATTTCATGATGAGAACATAAAAAACTATACATCCAGTCCAATTTTAATAGGAACTAGTGTGTCATGTGATTGTCTCCCCTTCCCAACAACAGTTTTTGCTTCACACTTCATAGCATCATCAGTTTTTCCCTCACACTTTGTATTAGTCTTGGAAATTTTCTTGAAAATGGATTGATATCAATCTTTATAGGTGTTTATTAATCTATTTATAGTGGTAACGATATGCAGGTAAACATGTTACTCTATCATCATTGTTTTCCCAACAGTTATTTCAGTTGGGTATACCAATGTATCAGTAGGCATACAACCACGCATGTTCTAAGTCATACCATTCTTCACAATAAGGGGCCTATCATCATCATTTCATTGATTCAGATTGGCCTTGACATTAATCATTCAATAATTCACATCAGGTTGGATAGTTATGCAATAATATTTATTCAATGAATCATCATATGATGTCCCTTTGAATTTTTTATCTTTGAAATACCGTGAAATTACATTTAGAGTATTCTTTAAATTGTAATACTCCGTAATTTCATCATCATAAATGAAATCAATGAGTTATATAATATCATTATCCAGCTCATTCAGTGGATCTTCATGATATGGTGATCCCTGACTGTCCATAATAGGTTAATTATCAATTTTCCTACTACCCCTTCAATTAGTAGCTCAATCGATGTGTCTATAAACCATGTCATCCATTAATTCCAGAATTGGATCCTTGTAGTTTCATATAAAAAATCATTAGTAATCATCATAATTACCTCTTACCAAGAAATAGTTTCACTACTTATCCCTATGTCATTCAACATCAATATCACCAAAAAATATGACGTTTATAAAAAATTGTGGATTCCTTTCATGTTGGATGCAAAGCTTTATACTTCCATCCACTATTTTTAGAACCACCTATTCCACCATAATGATGTAAATATAATCATAAACCGAAAATATATCATAGTTTTCAAATATTGTATAATCTATTTTTTTCTATTCAAATGGGATTCCCAATCAAGGAGGAAATGTACTTGATGATCCTTGGGTGATTATATAACATATTCAACCAACAGATATGAATTCATATTTGAGCTTGAGAATTGGATGTATAATTAGGATTAAAAGTTTTGACCTCATTCTTGTATTTATTGAATTAATTGTTTTTGTGATATAGAACTAAATATTAACTATTTTCACATAAATTAATCAAAGGGAAAACCCACATGATAGTACCCTTAACTCATTGATATCATCCTTCTGTACTCTTTACACCATGTATCCCTTATCCATCGAGGGAGCTCACTAATTTTTTACAATTTATCATCTTTTGGGATTATTACTAGTAAAATGATCAAGTCACTTCATAGGTAGTCGCTTTCTTCAAATATTATATGGTTTCCAAAGACAATGGTTCCCCTCTAATCCTTGATGTACCTACCAGGTGGACGTGTATCAACATCAAAGAAATAAAGTGTGGGATCCAATTTCAACACCTCAAAAAAAACATATTATTTTTTACCACATTGGAGGAGGAAAACACAAAAAAAAATTATTTTGAAGAAAATTTAATTATATTCTTATGCCAAATATAATAATGTGTAATTATAAATCTTGACGTTTCTCTTGGATTTATCCTTCCACGATCTTTTGATTTGCTAGTATTTTTATCCTTGCCACTCTACTCTCTTCATATACATGAACCATTTGAGCACTATAGTTTAGAAAATCCATACACAAATCTACGCCAAAAATTACTCCCAATATCTAAAAACCATTGGAAGATATGAAAAACCACAATGTAATGATTTAGCTATAAACCTAAGGTTTTTTCCGATGAAGAGTTACAGTTCATAACCTAAAATTTTCATTTTATTTCATCTTCTGCCTCTGTAATATTTTCATAACCCATTATGAAATAATAAGATATATATATTGAAAAACAATTTTTTTACATTATGTAAATAATATTAATTCATCTCTACTTCCAACTAATGGGGAACAAAGTCTTCATTACATTCAATGGGTGATTTCCACCTTGCGAACCAATGTCATTCGTTTTCTATCACAACCACTAATAAAAAGTTATAGTGATGGATTTAATATATACATATATATATCTATACTTATATATATTATTAATGAAAAATTTATCATTTTAAATATATAACATATCATTTAATTTAATTAATTACCATCCTTTAAAAAATGATAACATCATTTGTGTAAATTTGTGGATTACCACCTATACACAGTTATGTGATTTTGTTTCAGGGCCAAATCATATGGATGGTATATATAGAAACATATAAATATATAATATCATATTTATCATATAGTCCTATATTTTTTAGGATACAATTACAATATATATCTTCAATATATTTCTGTTCAAAATCCAAAAATTACCCCATGTGTATATAAGACCAACTATCTCAAGGAAGATAACAAAATTATGTATTCCTATCCATTATTAATGGTTGTTTTTAAATGTATAATAATTATATAACAATAGAAATTAGTACACAATACTTATTTTTATATGATGTATTTATAACCTTATTAATCATAGTTATCTAACAAAATACATTTTTAACACATAAGTTGAATACTATAAAAAAATTTGAAAAAAAAAACATAATTGATTATGTAATTATATATAAAATAGTATTAAAAAAACTATCTAGCATTGTAACAGTTCTAAAAAATTAAATAATTAATATTATTTTATTATTTATTGATATAATGATGGCATTTTATGAGTCTAACTTTAGTTAATGAACACCATACTATTAAACCCTTGTTTTCAATGCATTCACATTAAATTTTTTGTCTTGTTTTAATTCATTTCCAAATTATTAAAATTATTTTATGGATGAATATTAATAGAAATTATCAAAATATAATGTTCGTTTCATGTTACTATAAACATATATTGACGGGTTTTAAAAAGGACGCATTTTATGTAATTTATACATATTGTTTTTAAAATAATGGTTAATGTAATACTCACTTTTTGGGTATATAACATCAATTATTTTTTCCACTGCCATAAACATTCATTGATATGTGGATTCAGTCAAAATCACCAATTTTTTCATCAAAGAAAAATCATTTTTCCCAATTATTTTCTTATTTTAAATATGTTCTAAAATTGAATATATATTTAGATATCTAGATATATTTCTCGTATTTGTGAAAAGAATATTTTAATGAAAATTCATGCTTTAATTTTTCACAATTATGTAATAGTCATTTTAAATTATTTATATTTATATGTTGTTCTTTTATAAACAATTAATGTGGAGTTACAGTATAAAAAGGGATTGGTGATAATAGAGATTTAGAAATTTTTTCATTAATTTATATTGTTTATGAGGACCCTTTTTATAAGTGATAGATATGGGACATACTTATATATTTCTTTCATAATAAAAATATCAAATAATATTTATGGGGTGGTATGGAATATTTGCCAAATATAAAATATAACATAGATATGGATGATAATACACCCATACAATCAATTATAGATTATATTTGGTGATATTTGTGGCCTTACCTAACATTTTAACCACTTTTACAAATTTTATCATTAACCAAGGTGATTATATTTGACCATGGTATCTTATTTTGATGCCCAAAAATAATATTGGCCACATATCAAAATACCAACAATATGAATTCAATTTGAGAGTTGTTATTCAAGATTCAATTATTATATATGGTATAAATTAAATTTAATAGAAATATGATAAATTTAACATGAAATTTTTGAAAAAAAAATTATTATTAAGAATAATAAAGAATTTACACCAAAATAATGTATGATATTGAATCCATTGATATTTTTGGATTTAATACTAAACATTAATGTGTTTTGTTACTATCAATGAAATCCCATAAAATATATTTTTTATAGTTAATTGAAAGATATTGACTAAAATTGTTTTAAATTAAAACATAATATATTTTTTATACTTAAATTAAATTAATAGAATTTATAAACAACATATAAATTTAAAATTAATTATTTTACTCTATAAAACTATTTCTTCTTAAATAAAATGGTTTCATATATTTATATTCCATTCTTACATAATGATGACTTTATAAAATATAATAAATTTTGAAAAAATAATACCATAAAAAATAACCTAAAAATCACAAATTTTATAAAAATCCCTATATTTCAGTATAATAAAAAAATTCAATTTGAATTTAATAATTTTATTCATTTAATAAATTTTATTTTCTATATTTTTTGAATTTCTCATAAAATGAAAATATAATTAAATATTATTTGTATAGATAATATAAATTGGAAACATTAAATGAAACTAACTATTATTCATATCATCTACAAATATACGATAATTTATTTTATTAGTATTTTAATTTATTTTAGATTAATCCTAATAAAATGTATATTTAATTTATGATAAATAAAATACACATAAAAAACATAATTTGGAAAATATATACCCTTCATTGTTAAATTGTTCCCATCATAATCATACAATTATCCTATTATCAATTCATTTTATCAATTCATTTGTACTATATTATATCAAATTATTATCTAATACTAGTAATAGTTTTAAACATAATACATATTTTAATAATATATCATTTCAATTAATTATAT
Organism: Viscum album; assembly: GCA_963277665.1. NCBI lineage: Eukaryota > Viridiplantae > Streptophyta > Magnoliopsida > Santalales > Viscaceae > Viscum > Viscum album. Next base: position 1,044,430,803 of record OY728126.1, on the reverse strand, counting down.
TCATTTTATTTACATGAGGTTTTACAATTATTGGATTTTATATAATGATGCATAAGTCCGAATAGAAAAAATGTATTAATCTTCATCATCAATTTTATTATGTTATTCTATAAATTGTTTCATGAAATGTTTTAAATTATTTTTCCATGTGATACAATAAACTAAAAAATGTATTCATATAATGTGAAAAAATACTAAATTTGGGGGGTTGTACATTCCACCCCACCGACCAAAATATATTTTATCCTATCAATTTTAATTTTTAATATTGATTAAATATTTCAAGGATTTAAAAAATATATTCCAAATTAATGATATATTAAATAGTATTTTTATCAATACATACAATTCCAGGGTTCATTTTTATAATTATTATATAAAAATAATACCAAAACAAAATATTTTATTAAATAAATTGTTATAAATTGATGATTAAAAAATTATGTGCCTTATCCTCTTACACCATTATTTAAATCCCGCATCATTTATTTATATTTTTTTTACATTGTATCCCTTTTATATTAAGCCATACTTTGATATGAATCTTCTTTTTAATATCAATACCCTATTTAATAAAGATAACTAACCGGAAATTATCATTATCTTTATTTCAATATTATAAGGGAAAAAATATTGGACAACTATTTTACTAGAATTAATTATATATTTATTATTTACACAGCATTAATCAAATAAATTAAACCAATTTTTTTATTCCTTATTCAAATATAATTCAATAAATATGACAACATGTTAGCAAAAATATAAATCACTTTATCTAAAATCACATTTCAACCTCTGAGGTAATATATATATCTTAATATATATTCTCAAATTATTTTAACCCATCATATCTATTAAAAATGATTAAATGATCATTCAATCAAATACCAATGTTTAATATTATCCTTATATTAATTAATTTTTCATCCTATTACATAATAAAATATATAATTTCACATGAATCAGATCAAAATATAGTCACAGAATACCTCAAAGGGTTTTCTTTTTCTTTCCACCATTGTCGTTACTTATTCTTAGTAACATTTATTTTTATTAAATTCGTTAAAATATTCATACAAAATAACATAATAAATTATAAATTTATCAAATCCCTACCATGATACCATGTATCATTCCCCAGACCTGTATACATAGATCTAGTGCTAAAACATATTCTTTTAAAAGTTTCTGTTATACTGATAGAGTTGAAAAAAAACAATACATAAATAAAATATCTAATTATTCAATCATTGATTAAACCATGAGGGTAAATTTGTAATAATTATTGAGCTACAATATTCTTAATCGATTCTTAATGTAGTTTTTATGGAAATAATTCTTTTTCATTATGTAACAAACCTATATAAAGGTTTAATTGTGAATATTATTTTGGAAAACAGTTTTTTGGATGGTTTCAATATTTTCCAACCCATGCTCATGGTTTTCAATGGGCTACAATGAGAAAAGATTAATTATCTAATGTGGATAAGTTTTTTTATGTGCTCAATTTATTATATGTAAAATCTATTCATTATCATGTTTTTTCATGTATTTAGAAATAAAATGAGATATAATTTTTAATACCATTATAACCAATTTTTTCTCATCAATTTTTTACATAAATTTTTTATAGACAATAAAGATGAATGAGAGATAATATTAAGACTAACATTGAATAATTTTAATTTTCCATTAACATATATATTTTTCTTAAATGAAACATTAGTGTAAACCAAATCATACAACATTTACTGAAAAATAGGGACATTTTTTCAGTATTCTTTGTGTAAGGTGTCATTTCTCAAAATAATAAAAAAAATACTATTAAAAAATCATGTAAATTTAATAAATTGAAACCAATTTAATAAATAATTTAATTATTATTGGATAATAATACATTACCTTATTGTTGGTGTAAATGCGATGGTTTTGATAACATTATAGTTTTAAGTGATTTCTGATGAGAAGAAATTATAAGTCATTATGATGATATGGTATATTTTATAATATTTTATATTTATAATATTTACTGTAAAAATTGTATTTTATTTCCACACATTAATAGTTCTTCATTTTGGTGAATGGATGGATATTTTAGGAACAATGTTTATAATGGTTGTGATGGAAAATTTGGTTTTTTTTAATGGGAAACCAAATGATATATGATCTCGAGTGAAAAATGTGGTGGTTATAACTAATATATTTTATTTTAGTATATGATTAAAACCTAAAGCTTGGTGAGTTTAATGAATGACCAAATATGGAATTAATGGAGTTTCATTCATGATCGGGTTATAATGAACGTTTTGGAAAGTTATTTAAATTTCCTTCATTCTAATAATGTGGGATGATATATCATAGAAATATCTCAAAAGAAACTGAAACATGTTTAAATTAAGAGTGTAAGGGAATTTTTTATATGTTTTTAAAATAATGAATTTTATAGAGAGAGATCAAATGGACTATAGTGATAAAATATTAATATTTTATCATGATATTATAGTGGAAGATAAGAGATCATTGAATGGAATTTAATACATATAAATTATATTTCTTCTTATGTATTAATATTAATGAATCATATCATGGGATTTATATTTAATATCATATGAAATCATCATTATGAAATAATATTTAGAAAAATAGTTAATGAAATATAAATAATATTTAATGATTGAAGTATTTATAATGAGGATTTTAGGTTTTATGATTTTTATTAAATAGTTGTTAAATTTATGTATGATAATATGTTTTAAGGTATATAAAATATTCTAAATTGTTTACATGAGTAACTTGGAGGAATTTATTTTGTTTTAATAACAGTTAAAGGACATGTAACCGTTAATAATAACATGTTTTATAATCAAAATTAAATTTTAAGTACAAATTTTCAGTTGTTTTTCCGACATAAGTTGGATGTTATTGGTAACTGTAACTATTAATTTCAACATTGATGTTGTAGTAATGATGTTTAATTAGTAAAAAGGATAAATATTTATTGGGAACAAATGTTTTATCATATATATAATCACGATATTGAAAATTTATTTAGTTAATACATCATTAATGTTATTTTTAAATAATTTTTATATATTAGTATTTTTTTATAACAGAATTTTTTTAATCTAATATGGTATTTTATTTGAGTAAAAATGTTTGGGAAATATTTTGAAAAATTATATTTCTTTATTGTGTCAATATGGTTATCATGTTTATTTCAATAAAATTTTCTCATATTAATTAGATTATTGTATTATGTCACATGAATTATTATTAAATTTCATTATGTTTCCTTAATGTTATTTGTTGATAAATTATAAGGTTATCTTTGAAGAATTTGTGATCACAAAATTCTAATAATTGGGATTTAATTTTGGTATGGAAAAATTTGGAGATTTTGAAGTATTGATATTTATATAATAATTTGTGTATAATATTGGTTGGTTATGGATGATTTTGGGATTAATTATTCATTTCATCAAAGGATGTTTTATTCATATTCGATATTACCATAACTCGTACTAAAAATTTAATTTTAATTTTTATTATAATATATAAGTATAAGTAATAAATTTTCATCCATTTATGGTTCCTTTCATCCATTTGATGTTGAGTTACATTCTCTATAAATGATAAATTAAACTCTAAAAACATTAAATGTATTTAGAGATAAGATATATATCGAAAATAATCTATATACACAACTATATATTGATACTATTCCTATGTAATTTAATAAAATAAATTATGCATATTTTAAAATATTATCTATAATGAGACTACAATAATCTTTCAAATCAATAATAGAGTCATTAAATATAAATTTTATCATTTTATTGTCATTGTTTGATGAATATATTGTGTCTTATCTTCTAATAAAAATATTTTTCCATCTCTCGAATTATTTTTCTCTCTACATCTATGTGTAACCATTATATTGGAATCAAATTATTCCTTAGTCAATGTGAAATTAATATATAAAATCTCAAATTTTGTAAAATAAATTTTAGTATCCACATATACACTTTTCATTTTTGGACAATGATATTTTATTATATTAAAAAATTCATTTCCATTAAAGATCATTTGATTTATCTTCCATCCCCATGTATTTTTTAATGTTGAAAAAAATTTCTATATAATTAAAGATACAATATTTATGATGAATTGTTTTAGGTTGGTAGAACATAACACATGATGATTTATTTAATTTATTTTATTTATATAAAATAATCGATGATGTGTTGTATTTGAAATGTAAAACATAAAAGAACCATAATAAACTACTATTTAATTATGATATTTATCACATCTTCATCATATTAGAAGGTATGACCATGTGTAATCAAAACATGATTTATGGGCCAAATTTTGTTCCCTAAAATAACAATCATTTATTCATTTATTATCAATTTATAGTAAATATAGATAAAATCATATGAAGGTAAAAGTGAAATTTATATAACACTATTTTTATCTATGCTGAACCATATTTTTTTTATATTTTTTTATTTACTATAGAAAATAGATACTACTGAAATAAGTATATTATATGTTCAATTTATTTAATTTAAACTCATTTAATTATTTTTAATAGGATTATAATGATAAATAATTCATTATATTCCTCAAAAATATGTTTTTGGGAAATATTATATTTCATTAAATTTAATCACAAATATTATGAATAATTTTTAAAAATATTTGAAATAGTATTTTGAAAAAATAGATATAGTTTTTATCTTAGTATCCCATTATTTTTATATAATAAATTTATGGGATTTTATTAAAATGTTGTTTTTTGGGTGAATTGAGATAAAGAATATTTTTATAAAACTATTATTTAGTTTCATTAAAAAATCATTTTTATAAATTCACATTATATTTAGTATTGGTTTTGGATGAATCATGGGATCCATAAGATTATAAAAATAAATTTACATACCTTGGATTAAACATTGTATATGATTTTTTTATAATTTAATTTTTAATATTAAAAAAGAAATGTTCTAAATGATGTTTTCCATTGAATTTGGTTTAATTATATTAAAATAAAATTCTTTCATTTATAAAAATTTAACCTTGAAAATGGAATAAATATTTTAAATTTTGATTTTAAAATTAATTAATTCGGTTATTTCCATTTTTTACTTTTATGTATAATAACCATGGTAAAAATTCATTCACCATGGTAATTTGGTAAGAAAAGGTAAATTTTTGTAAATAATATTGGAAAGGTTCACAAATCATATCATATTTCTTCTTTGATGTGATTATTTTGATCCAAATCATCATATATGTAAATTTATTTAAGATAGTACTTCCCATAAGAGTGACATAATATTAATTTAAATTTTGAATAATTAGAATTGTGTCACTCACCTCTCATATTATAAGAAACTGACACTTCTATCTTCATTATTCCTTTTAAACAGTAATTCATATCCTGAAACATCTATATGTCTACCAATCATTAGTCCGTAAATCGTATAGTTCTTGTTGTAAAGCAATAATCATCATATAAACCTTAATATCAATTTGTAAGGTGGTTCTTAAAAAAAGATTTATAATTTTTAACATTTCATTTTGATGTTTATTTCATCTTTCATATCTTTAATAATAATAAATAAATGATATAAAATAACAACATCAGTATAAAAAATTTATATAATAATTATTATATTCCTGGAATAACCCAATTTCATCATCTTCTCCATCCAATGTAGAATGATATCATCACTCCAACATACATACACACTCTCATTCCAAAGTTGAAACATAATTTTTCATCACTATATCATATAGATTATTAAATTTATATATCTACTTCATATTTAATATATTTAATAAATAACTATTCTGTAATAATTTTGGATATTACATACATTCTAACACTTTCAAACATCAAAAAAACATCACTGATTTTTAATTTTTTAATTAACACTGGCACAATGGGTTGGGAATCATTTTTCAATACCAACCCATATATATGGTCATAATTTTGTTAAAAATGAATAAATACGAAATAAATTAAAATTTATTTTCTATATGAATGTAAAATATCATCTACTATAATATTTTACACGAAGTGGAAAAAGGTAAACGTCTCTCGGTTGTTCGTGCAGACTACCTTTTTAATAATGAGGCCTAATTAATTTTTTTGGTTCGAATACCAGTTTTTTTTAAAAAATATTTAATATACAAATATTAATTATTATTATAATGTTATTATGATTTTTTTATCGTTAGGAAATTGAATCCTTTGATTACATTAAACCTACATGAGAATTTTTTGATTATGAACTGAACATCCTCAAAACATATGACGTAAGCATAACATTATAAATAAGTAAAGAAAACATTTTAATAAATTTAGTGAAATCTATAATGATATAACAATGAACCTGATAACGAATCTGATGAAAAAAATAATTGATGTAGTTTAATTATATAGGAGTTAAACAATGTCGATGAAGGGAAAAGAGATTTTGTAATGGACTTATGTTCACTGTTTCCTTTTATTGTGACATATGCCATTTTCCCAACATGTTCTTTTTTTTGGTGTATGAACATCCATATGGATATAATTCAACATTAATTTACAAAAATACAATTTTATTAAGTTATGTTTTCTTATTTTCTTCATCAACACTATTTCCTTATTAAAATTACGAAGGCTCATGGTGTATTTATTTAACAACATATTCTATAATATAAATTTCAAATATTTTACCTCTATGTCCATGGTCATTAAAATTTTTCATGTCTGTTATTAATTATGAAAAAAATAAAGAAAGTTTCAATTTCAACTATTTACTAATTTCATTAAAATACTTGTAAATGGAATTTTATTCATTTTATATAAAATAAAAATTTGAAATTTTGTTACCATGTGAAAAAATAGTGTTTTATCATATAATAATTGAGAGAAATTTCTCACCATCTGACCTGTTATTATTAATTAATATTTTTAAAAATTATTTTGTAGTTTTCTAATGTAAATTAAATTTCCCATTTATTGTGTATAATTCAATTTTAATGAGTTTACAAATCAAATTTCAATTTCAAAATATGTTTTTAAAAAAATAATGTCTTTACTTCATTGTTCAAATGATATTTTTATTTTCATAATGAATAAAAATTGATATAATATAAAAAATTTCACTTGGATAAGGTACATTATCATTTTATATGATAAATTAACCACCCATTATAGATCAGTAGGTTCTGTGATCCCTATATTTATCTCGAATGAATTTGGTATTTAATCATCGTCAATGGATAGAAATGATAGAGATAACTAGGTAGGTCAATCCAAAATAATTTAATGGGATTCATTTATTATGACATGGGTTAATCATGGTTGAAATTAGGTTGTAAAAATTAATATCTCATACACTTAATAAATAAAATTCTATTGTTTTTATGAAATTAATTTTATTTCACATAAAAAATAACATTTCATAAATATTAATGGTGAACTGGTTGTTCTTCAAGGAAATGTTATTGTGATTCAATATTGCTTTACATAATATAATAAATGGGATTAAATTGTTTCATTTAATGAAGGATTTATTTTACAAGGTGGATGTGTTGTAATTATGTGATACATTATTTATTATGAATTGTAAACATTATCATGGTTTTTCATGTTTTCAAATGGACACACATGATTCCTCAATTTTGAAATTAATTGATAATAAATTAATTTTACATGGTTGTTTTCTAAAATTATTTCCTATATTCCTAAATATGAGTAGGGAAATTAAATATGTTTTGGTCCGAATAATGAAAATTTTCCTTGAATGATGTAAGTGTGAGATTTTGTAAGCAAGAGTGTAAATATAAGAATCATATTCTTGTGGAAAAAGTAAACATTGTGTGTTACTCTTCCCTCTATAATGTAATTACATTTCTTGATACTCTAAAATTATAATCCTAAAAGATCATGAGAATGTATGAAAGTCAAACCCTTATCCTAAATCATGAAATTATTTTTAAATACATTATGTGGATTTATAGTCATAGTTCTAGGGGAATTATCCTTGAAATTTCATTATCAGTTGTTTTAATATGTTATATTTTACATTTCATTCATGAAAACGTGATATTATAAAAAAATTAATTCATCTCTTCCATGTGAACACACACGATTACTATCATTTATGATTCCAAAAGGGATGAGAACAAACACATTTTTTTCATAATTATTTTAAAGGCCCGGAAATTTCAATGAAATTTTTTTCTTAATTTTCTTTGGAATTTTACAAGAATGCAGTTTCTGATGGCGCTTGATTCTGAACACAGTGTGCCCGGAATTTCTATCCGAAGTTTAGCTCGGGTACGTTCAGTGAACGAACGAGTGTGAATTTATAACTTTTGAACCAGTGCTCGGAATCGAATTCTGAGGGCACTGATAGAACCATACCATGTTTGATTCTACCATGTTTGAAAAGGTGGGGGTTCTTAGGAACGCCTTTCCTAGAGTTGTGTTTTCTCGTTATGAGTTGTTTTAATTTGTGGATTAAGTGTTAGTGAAATAAAATTTTCATTAAGAATTTTATTTCCCTTTCCATGAGTTAGAACCTAAGTGTAAGAATTTGGGTGGGACCCACTGTTTGTTAGTTTTTCTTGAGTGGATTAAAGGTGAGTTGGGGCCCACACGAGCCCCCACCTTTTCAAATCCCTTAACTCCCTAACTCCTCTTAACCCCCCCACTTAAGTTGTGTAACTATTATAACTTTTAAACATCCCATTAATTGGGTGACTTTACCTCTCCTCTCAATAAGTATGCCAACACCCAATTCAATTATTTAATTTAAGTTTTGAATTTTTGAATTGTGGCTTATGTTAATAAAATAAGGGTGAGCCTTATTTTATTTTTGTTGGATGTTGTGTGTGGACAATTGAGGAGAGAGCTCTTTATCTTCATCACGAAGAACACCAAGACTTAGACGAAAAACGCCGTCACCGTAAGAAGAGATCGACGTGCAGTCTCTTCTCCTCTTTGCAGCCGGTGTGTTTCCGAAGATCGAAGATGCACCCTATTTCGATCTTCTTCCAGTGTCAACAAAAAGGAGACGCCACTTCCTCCTCGGGCGTTCTCCGTCAACTTACGGAGCTTCACCTCACGACGTCGTTTTCAACGGCGAACCCCTGTTCTAGCTACGATCAAGGTAGGGGTTTATTTAATTATTTTCATTCGTGAATTATACTTTGTCGTCCTTCATGAATTTACGACCAGTTGCTATCATTTAACGAGAGGGGGCCGGACCGCACAAACACGGCCGGCCCTCCTCCAATTTGAATGTTGTTTCTAATTTGGTTGGGACGGAATGGCGTGGTGCCGTCGCACCACGCGGGATCGTACGAAATGTAATGTGCGGCGTCGTCGCGCCGCACTGTGAAGTTGAACAAGGACGCGATGTCATCGCGCCGCGTTAGAGAAAAATCGAAGACACCGCGGCCGAAGCAGGGCCGCCGCGGAGGGGCGCGGCGCCATCGCGCGGTGCCGGACGAACCAAAACTGCGGCCGGTTCCGGGCCGCGGTGGAGCAGAGTGACCGGCGGCCGGTTCTGGGCTGCCAGTGTCGGAGCAGAGAGGGGACCGGCCGTCGCTGGTCCCGTGGAGGTAGGAATCGGCTGGCCAAGGCGGGCCGGCCAGACAGGTGAGCAGCCGGGGGTTCAAACCCCCGGCCGGCCTACAAAATGCCCCCCATTAATTTGGGGGCCGCGGTTACACCAGGGGGGCAGGCGCCCCCCCCCCCCCCCCCCCCCGCCCCCTTGCCAAACGGCTCGGCCATTGGCCAGGTGCCTGGCCGGCGCGCTGGCGTGCTGTGCCCAGGCCGTGCCGGCCGGGCCGGGTCGGACCGGGCCCGAACCCCTTATTACCGAACCTTTTCCGGTCGGACGCCCATAACTTGTGCTACGGGTCTATGATCGACGCACCGTCAGTTGAGATGCATTCCTTGGATTGAGACTGTCATTTCGGTATATCGCACTCAAAGTTTCGGAACACTTTGGGTTCGGCCGGGTTGGTTCGGATACAAAACCAACCAGGTCCTCGGGGCGGAAATGCTTATATCTTGAGCTCCGGACGTCCGATTGACGTGTCGTCGACTTTGATGGATTCCTCTAAGTGAGACAGATATTTTGGCTTACTCCGGTCGATGTTTGGATGTCGTCGGAGTGCGGTCGGGTTGGTTCACTCACAAAACCAACCGGGCCCCTGGAACGAAAAAGCCAATAACTCACAGACCGGGCGTCTGATTGACGCGCCATCTATCTCGTTGAATTCCTCTTGATGAGACGGAACTTTTTGCATACTTTTCCTGAGTTTTGGCTACCATTGGATAGTTTCCGGGTTGGATTGTTCCGAAAATCCAACCAGGCCCTTGGAACGGAAAAGGTGTTATCTTTCAGACCAGACGTCTGTTTGACAAACCGTCATGGGCATTGGTGATCTCGTTGAGAAACGGTACCTATGAGTATACCTTATGAGAGTTCGGGGTACAGTTGAGATATGGCCAGGTTGGTTCGCTCACGAAACCAACCGGGCCCCTGGGACGAAAAGGCTAATAACTCATAGACCGGGCGTCCGATTGACGTGTCGTCTGTTGCGCTGAGACCCCTATGACGAGGTGGTCCATTGAGATACTTCTTCGTGGGACTTTGAGATACATGGAGTATCGACCAGTAGCTCGTGGAGTGGACCCTCCCAGAGACGAGCGTGCGGAGTACGGAGACCGTGTATCCGGCTAAGACCTGACGACTGCTTGACCGACTCGACTTGGAGTGAGTCGACTAGCCTAGTGGACGGAGCAATACTTTGTGAGTTGAAGACCCATGGCGGACGAAGAACTACCTGTGTGACAGTGCAGACCCGCGGTACTCGTCCGGAGAGTACCTCAGCAGGCTACTAGGGGGTGTGCACTACTGTGTTTGGGTGACATACCCCGGTGGGAAGCACTACTGTGTTTGGGTGGCTGACCCGCGGTACTCGACAGGAGGAGTACCTCAGCAGTCTTAGGTTAGTGATAAGTACCTCAGAGTCGTGACAAGACCACTGTACACTCCAGAGACGGGGTTCTTCAGCAGTTACAGTTTCGATAATGAAAATCCTGGTTTGAGCTGAGACTTTTGACCTTTGTGTTTACCTCATGATTGAGATGGGTCACTTGATAAATTAGGTATATGTGTGGGCATATACCTGGGTAGTGGTTATCCGTTTAATTCATGATCTTGGTGTTTTCCTCATGATTGAGATGGGTTACTTGATAACTTAGGTATATGCATGGTCATAAACCTATGTAGAGGTTATCTGTTGAGATTTTCTTTGTGGTTATCCTTGTTGGTTTTTAGTGAGACCTTGAGGGTCTCAGGGTCCCTACTGAGTATCTTTATACTCACCCCTGCACGGGCTATGCTCGCACCTCGTTGTGTTGGTTGCAGATGACAGGCAGTGCTGACGGAGGCCAAGAGTTTGAGGATTGGACGGTACCTGGAGGCGGACTACACGACGAGTCAGTACCCGGGGGTGGACTACACGACGAGTCAGTATTCGGAGGTGTACATCGAGACGAGACGACACATGGAGGAAGTTGACGGGCGAGAGCTTTTTGGAGGCTATCTATACCTACCCTTCAGGTAGGATCCGTGGTGGACGATCCAGGAGCTGCCCCATCTGTACCTACCCTTCAGGTAGGATCCGAGGAGGACGACCCAGGAGCCGCTTCCATTTTTCCAGCTGTTGTATTTTTCTATTTTACTTTGTTCATTTGTAGTTTTACTTTCATTTGGGTTTGTATTCTAGCACATTTACCTTTCAGCACTTCTCTTTGTACTTAGTGTTTTACTTCTGCTTGTACTCTGTGGTGTTTTATTTACTTTTATAAAGGCAATGCCTTCCCAGTTATCGGGATTTACGCCTTTGGTGCTAGTCGCCAGCCCCTGGCCTATGGAAGGCGGGCTTGGGTTTGTTAAGGCATGGGCCCCAAGGACGGGTCGTGACAAATTGGTATCAGAGGAGTCGGTTCTACCGTAGAACATACAACTCTGATATTTTCTTTATGTGAAGCAATAGTGTTAAGAGTACCGAGTGTGGTTTTCAGTTCAGGGAGTCCAGTGTTGGTGCGGGCGGCCGACGTATCCATACACCAGGGCCCTGACAACTGATTTCTGACTTTGTGCACGAAAACACTGATTGCATGTGTGTTTCTAGAAGTTTTATTTAAATATCAGCTCAAACCAGGTCAGCTCACCAGGTATAATAGTTTGACTGTGTCACATTGTTTCTTTCAGGATGCCTTTTCTCGGACGACTAGCTAGAGCCCAGAGGGATGTGCGTACTGACAACCTGTCGAGCGACGAGGTTTCGGTACAGAGCCCTCTTGCAGTTGAGGGACCATCGGAGGCACCAACGGTACTACCATACGTTGGTCCACCGATGCCATCAGCCCCAGTAGTAGGCGATGCACACCACTTGAGTGCGCCGCACGAGTTCCAGCACCAGAGGCCACCTAGGTTCCGGGGAGAGATGGAACCACAGGCGGCTGAGGTTTGGCTGGAGGCTGTGGTGAGAGTCTTCAGGCTAGTGGGGATTCCTGCAGACTTCATGGCGATCTTTGCTGCCAGCCTTCTTCAGGGAGCAGCAGGCAGGTGGTGGAGCCACTTGTTCTAGTTTTGCGACGGGATGACCTTCGCATGGGAAGACTTCGAGACCATCTTCAGGGTGGAGTTTGTGCCAGTAGCTCTACACCCCGAGCGTGTTCAGGAGTTGCTTCCTTTGCCGTGTGTTATTCGATCTGTAACCGAGTCATCTGTGGGTAGTAGACAGATGATGTAGAGGTCCAGGAGGACCAAACCAATAGTTGGGTGATCTCAGGATTCAGGATCAGTGGTGCGGGGCACCCGGGGTGGGGACAGAGCTAGGGGTTCCAGAAACAGACAGTGTTACTCATGCGGCGGAAAGGGTCACCTGGCACGTGACTATCCGACTCCTCGTACAGTTGATCTGCAGGCTTTGGAGGAGCCACCGAGGAAGAACCAGCGACGAGTTCCTGAGCAACAGCCGAGCAGTGGACAAGGCAGTACAGCTCCGGGAGTAGGTGGATAGAAGAGAAACTAGTGGATACGTCCCTTTTACTTCTAGTTCCATGTTGATGTTGTATTCGTGTCTTTGTATTATGGGTTGCAATAATAAAAAGACAGTTATCTTTGTTTGCTTTCCTGTCCTTTTGTTTGGTTGGTACTGAGTGGTCCCGGTTAAAACTGTTGACTTGACCCTCAATTTTTAGATTTCTACTAGAGGAGACCCAGTGACCTCACACTGATGCCGATAGTGTGACTCAACCCTTGGAGGAGAGAGTGACATTTGGATCTCTTGGTAGTTACGTCGAGGCCTTACGACGTCATCCATGGCATGAATACATCATTCATGCCAGGACTAAATGTATTAGGAAATGGGCGTGGTTCATCCAGGGGATGAGACCGAGTTTCTCTTTTCGGCAAAGGAGAAATTTTAGCAGCTCTTCCAGATCATAGGCAAAGAAGGTGCAGATCATCTAGGAACAGATGAAGACTGCACAGTGTAGTAAGAAACAAGAAACCGATGTCAGTCTTAGATACTCAAGCGTGTTAAATGTTTCAAGAAGGACAAGCTTTAAAGAGAGATGGGTTTTCGAAGAAAAAAACGTGGAGGCAGAGCTAGGAGAGCAGCATTAGGTGGTGTACATCTTAACATGCAACAACCACCCGCCTTAGTTATCCCCGCCAGGCTCAAGAAGCTGGAGGGAGGAGGAAGAAAGTAGCTGCATGTGATCAAGGAGGGTGACCCAATGACTCTAAAAATGATTCAAGGGACAGTCTGTGTTCACTACTAGCTGTTTTAGTAACGGACGTCGATATGAATCATTCCTTGCTTTCAAAAATCTTGTTCCAGACCTATATTTTTCAGTAATCCGTGGACTTCACCCTCATGTCTGGAGATACCTTGGGAGGAGACTCGATAATCACACTTACGCCGACAGTGTGGTCAGACCCTCGAGGCGAGAGTTTCGGTTGGAATCTCTTGGTGGTAGCATTGAGGCCTTACGACGTTGGTCTGAGTATGGATTGGATCCACAGTTCATACACGGATTGACTGTATTAGGCAAAAAAAGTTTGTGGTTTAACTACGACTTCAGAATGGGGTTTCCTTGGTCAGCGAAAAAGGAAACCCCAGGCAACACAGGGTAACTCATATACATGAGGGTGTGACCGATCACTCCTGAGTCGTTCAACCATACCCTCGTGGCAACAATCATTTGAGTTTCAGTTATAACAGCAATTGGAGACCTCTAGAGTTCGAGGATAACGATCACGTCCTTATACGGGTCTCACCTCGACGAGGTTTACGGGGATGTGGCCAAGGCGGCAAGTTATCTCCAAGGTTCAACGGACCTTTCTAGGTCCTTAGATGGGTAGGCGAGGTGGTTTACCGCTTGATCCATCCACCTCAGTTGCACTAGGTGCACGGCATCTTTCAGGTATCTCAACTGAGGAGATACGTGCTTGACCCTTCGCATATCATCGACCATGAGGAGAAGGACGATGGCGATGGGGTTACTTCCATAGAGGTTCTAGTAGGGAACAAGGATCGACATGAGAAGATCCTATGAGGACGGTCGATTCCTCGGGTGCGCTTTCTTTGGTAGTACAGAATCTCCTGGTAAGCACATGGGAGTGGAAGGCTCAGATGCGTAGTAAATACCGCTTTTGTGACCCTAGTTTGTGTTGAAGCTTTACGGGGACGTAAAGCCCTGTGGTGGGAGTAATGTAAAGACCCTGAAATTTCAAGGAAATTTTTTTCTTAATTTTCTTTGAAATTTTACAAGAATGCAGTTTCTGACGGCGCTTGATTCTGAGGCCCGATGTGCCTGGAATTTCTATCCGAAGTTTAGCTCGGGTACGTTCAGTGAACGAACGAGCGTGAATTTCTAACTTTTGAACCAGTGCTCGAAATCGAATTTCGAGGGCACCGATGGAACCGTAGCGCCGGTAATTGATTAGGAACGCCTTTCCTAGAGTTGCATTTGCTCGTTATGAGTTGTTTTAATTTGTGGATTAAGTGTTAGTGAAATAAAATTTTCGTTAAGAATTTTATTTCCCTTTCCATGAGTTGGAACCTAAGTGTAGGAGTTAGGGTGGGACCCACTGTTTGTTAGTTTTTCTTGACTGGATTAAAGGTGAGGTGGGTCCCACATGATCCCCCACCTTTTCAGATCCATTAACTCCCTAACTCCTCTTAACCCCCACTTAAGTTGTGTAACTCTTATAACTTTTAAACTTTCCATTAATTGGGTGACTTTACCTCTCCTCTCATTAAGTATGCCAACACCCAATTCAATTATTTAATTTAAGTTTTGAATTTTTGAATTGTGGGTTAAGTTAATAAAATAAGGGTGAGCCTTATTTTATTTTGGTTGGATGTTGTGTGTGGAAAATTGAGGAGAGAGCTCTTCATCTTCATCACGAAGAACACCAAGACTTCGATGAAGAACGTTGTCACCGTAAGAAGAGATCGACATGTTGTCTCTTCTCCTCTTCCCAGCCAGTGTGTTTCCGAAGATCGACGACGCGCCCTCTTTCGATCTTCTTCCCGTGTCAACAAAAAGGAGACGCCACTTCCTCCTCCGGCGTTGTCCATCAACTTACGGAGCTCCGCCTCGTGAAATCGTTTTCCGCGGCGAACCCCCGTTCTAGCTACGCTCAAGGTAGGGGTTTATTTAATTATTTTCATTCATGAATTCTACTTTGTCGTCCTTCGTGAATTTACGACCAGTTGCTATCATTTAACGAGAGGGGGACAGACCGCACAAACACGGCCAACCCTCCTCCAATTTGAATGTTGTTTCTAATTTGGTTGGGACGGAATGGCATGGTGCCGTCGCACCACGTGAGATCGTACGACATGTAATGCAAGGCGCCGTCGCGCCGCGCCGTGAAGTTGAACAAGGACGCGACGTCGTTGCGCCGCGTCAGAGAAAAACCGAAGACACCGTGGCCGGAGCGAGGCCGCGGCAAAGGGGCGCGGCGCCATCGCGCTGTGCCGGAAAAACCAAAACTACGGCCGGTTCTGGGCCGCGACGAAGCAGAGTGACCGGCGACCGGTTCCGGGCCGCCGGTGTCGGAGCAGAGAGGGGACCGGCTGTCACTGGTCCCGTGGAGGTAGGAACCGGTCGGCCAGGGTGGTCCGGCCGGACAGGTGAGCAGCCAGGTGTTCAAACCCCCGGCCGGCCTACAAAATGGCCCCCATTAATGGGGGGCACAGTTACATCAGGGGGCAGGCGCCCCCCCCCCCTTTGCCAAATGGCTCGGCCGTTGGTCGAGCGCCTGGCCAGCGCGCTATGCCCAGGCCAGGCCGGCCGCCTGGCTGGGCCGCACCCTGGCCGGTCCGGGCCGGGCCGTGCCAGCCGGGCTGGGCCGCGCCCTAGCGGTCCGGACCCGGACCCGGTTCGGGTCGACCCCGGGGGTATCGGGCCAGGTCGGAACGGGCCCGACCCCCTTATTACCGAATCTTTTCCGGTCGTACGCCCATAACTTGTGCTACAGGTCTCCGATTGACGCACCGTCAGTTGTGATGCGTTCCTTGGATCGAGACGGTCGTTTCGGTATATCACACTCAAAGTTTCGGAACACTTTGGGTTCGGCCGGGTTGGTTCGGATACGAAACCAACCGGGCCCTCGGAGCGGAAACGCTTATATCTTGAGCTCCGGACGTCCTATTGTCATGTCGTTGACTTTGATGGATTCTTCTAAGTGATACGGATATTTTGGCTTACTCTTCTCGATGTTTGGATGTCGTCGGAGTGCGGTCGGGTTGGTTCGCTCACGAAACCAACCGGGCCCCTGGAACGAAAAAGCCAATAACTCACAGACCGGGCGTCCGATTGACACACCGTCTGTCTCGTTGAATCCCTCTTGATGAGACAGAACTTTTTGCATACTTTGCCCGAGTTTTGGTTACTATTGGATAGTGTCTGGGTTGGATTGTACCCAAAATCCAATCGGGCCCTTGGAACGGAAAAGCTGTTATCTTTCTGTCCAGACGTTCGTTTAACGAACCGTCAGCGGCGTTGGTGATCTCATTGAGAAACGGTCCCTATGAGTATACCTTATACGAGTTCGGGGTACAGTTGAGATACGTCCGGGTTGGTTCGCTCACGAAACCAACCGGGCCCCTGGGACGAAAAGGCTAATAACTCACAGACCGGGCGTCCGATTGACGCGTCGTCTGTTGCGTTGAGACCCCTATGACGAGGCGGTCCTTTGAGATACTTCTTCGTGGGACTTTGAGATAATTGGAGTATCGACTAGTAGCTCGTGGAGCAGACCCTCTTTGAGACGAGCGTGCGGAGTACGAAGACTGTGTACCCGGCTGAGACCTGACGACTGCTTGACCGACTCGACTTGAAGTGAGTCGACTAGCCCAGTGGACGGAGCACTACTTTGTGAGGTGCAGACCCATGGTGGACGGAGCACTACCTGTGTGACAGTTCAGACCCGCGGTACTCATCCGGAGAGTACCTCAGCAGGCTACTAGGGGGTGTGCACTACTATGTTTGGGTGACATACCCCGGCGGGAAGCACTACTGTGTTTGGGTGGCTGACCCGCGGTACTCGACAGGAGGAGTAACTCAACTGTCTTAGGTTAGTGAGCCGTACCTCGGAGTCATGACATTACCATTGTACACTCCAGAGACGGGGCTCTTCAGTAGTTACAGTTTCGATAATGAAAATCCTGGTTTGAACTGAGACTTTTGACCTTTGTGTTTACCTCATGATTGAGATGGGTCACTTGATAACTTAGGTATATGTATGGGCATATACCTGGGTTGTGGTTATCCGTTGAATTCATGATCTTGGTGTTTTCCTCATGATTGAGATGGGTTACATGATAACTTAGGTATATGCATGGTCATATACCTAAGTAGAGGTTATCTATTGAGATCTTCTTTGTGGTTATCCTTGTTGGTTTTTAGTGAGACCATGAGGGTCTCGGGGTCCCTACTGAGTATCGTTATACTCACCCCTGCACGGGCTTTGCCCGCACCTCGTTGTGTTGGTTGCAGACGATGGGCAGTGCTGACGGAGGCCGAGTGTTCGAGGATTGGACGGTACCCGGAGGCGGACTACACGACGAGTCAGTACCCGGAGGTGGACTACACGATGAGTCAGTATTCGGAGGTGGACTTCGCGACGAGATGACACTCGGAGAAGGTTGACGGGCAAGAGCGTTGTGGAGGCTATCTGTACCTACCCTTCAGGTAGGACCTGTGGTGGATGATCCAGGAGCTCCACCATCTGTACCTACCCTTCAGGTAGGATCCGAGGAGGACGACCCAAGAGCCGCTTCCATTCTTCCAGCTGTTGTCTTTTTCTGTTGTACTTTGTTCAGTTGTAGTTGTACATTCATTTGGGTTTGTATTATATCCTATTTACCTTTCAACACTTCTCTTTGTACATAGTGTTTTACTTCCGCTTGTACTCTGTGGTGTTTTGTTTACTTTTATAAAGGAAATGCCTTCCCAGTTATCGGGATTTACGCCTTTGGTGCTAGTCACTAGCCCCTGGCCTATGGAAGGCGGGCTTGGGGTAGTCACGGAATGGGCCCCGAGGACGGGTCGTGACAATTATAGCTTAGTGTTATTTTTTCTCACCATATTTTTATCTTTAACAAAATCGTAGCCAATGAAACCATAGAATCTAGATCTAATATAGAGGATAATAATGAAAATAAAATGTTTTTATATTGAAATTTATATTAAAAATATATATCCAATGTCTTGAACAAGATAGAAGTATAATTATTTTGATTATTTAGGTGAATTTTTAATTATAATTATGTAATTATGTTTGTATGATATTTGGGAAATGATAATAATTTTATACCTTCTATCATGAACATATTATAATGGACTAGATAATATTTCAGAAAATTCTTTCTATAAATGAATGAAATATATGTTTATCTAGTTCAATTAACATTGTATTGGGATCTTACCAATGAACAATTCCTGACTATGTTCTTATAATTTCCTTCATGGGATCAAAATTTCATCTAGAGAAATCATTTTGGTCTCCATTATAGTTTTTAACAAACAAAGTTTGGGTTAACCATTGATAACATATTCTCATCCTTTATCAAATACAAATAATTATAAATTCTATAAAATTGAGAGAGTTTTATAAAAGTAACACTATTTTTCCTTTGTTAATCCACACATAATTATAGACAATCATCACTCATCATAGTGAAGTTAATCGATAAATCACATCTTTATGTAATAGTTCTAATATAAAACATTTAGTTATCTTCATTCATTTGAATCATCATATATTAGAATTAAATTACCACCTTAGTAATAGGAGGTACTGGATCAAGGTATATCCAATGAATAATCTCATTAGATAACTAATTTGATTACTTTTAATGAAAAAAATAATAACTATATCACACATCATGAAATAGATTAACATATTGTGGTAACAGATCTTGTTTATTGTCTATGAGCACCTATTGTTTCCTACTATATTTTTATTCATTGAAAAATATTTTTTTATTCCTACTATATTATAGATATACTCAATAGGGGTTTCTACTCTCAGGTGAATTTATATTGATCCTCAATGAGATAAATGAAAAAAAACCATTAATATGCATAAATATAAAATTTTAACAGATCACTCAGTCCAAACACAATATAATTAATTATACCATATATATTAAACGTAAATTATAAATCAAATACAATTTTTATATTAACATAATTAATTATATTGTTCGTATATTATTATTTCTTATTTTCTCCAAAATAAGTGTCAATATATATTATTATTCTAGAACATATCTTTATTTTAAATGATTGTTACTCAATTGATTTATCCAAAGTATTATTATTAATATTTTTCAAGATGTTTTATTTTTATGTGGATGAAGATACATTATTACCTTATAGATTAATGGGAGAAAATACTTGATAAATCATCTCAAACTGTTGTGGAATAAATACTAAATTGATAAAATTTTGAACTAAATAAACTACTATAGTTAGAAAAGAAAAATATTATTTGCAAATAAATATTATATCCATAGGAAGGATGAAAATTAATGTTTGTGAAGTTTTTAAAGTCCAATTGAAAACAATAAAAGAATAAACTTTTTGCGAAATCAAATAATCCCAAACCATATATTAAAAATAAATGAATATATAACCATAGTAATCAAATGATCCATTATCAATATTTATAATTAATCAATGTATAAAATTTGTTTCATAACTAATGAAATCTCGAATATTATAAAAATAAACAAAATAAAATAAAAAAACTATATTCTAATAAAAGAATATTTGTTTTCGACAATGTTATGAAAACCCACTAAATTAAATGTTGAATGCCCAAATGTAGAATCCCCACAAGTATTGTCTTTAGAAATGAAATGATATATAATAATATATTACCTAAATGAATTTAAAATTTAATAAATATGATTGAATCATTTTAATTGACATGGGGAATATCATATGGAATGGTATTATAGTAACCATGTCACAAATTTATATTTTGTGTCACATGACTCAGTGTCATGATGCATGACATTATATGAGATTTAATTTCATGAACCTCATTAATATATACAATCCCAAGAATCAATATTATAATATTATGCCTCTTAAAAATGTGGGAATGATATGAAATCCGGAATCCAATGATGATTAGGGTAGAAAAAATAATGAATTATTTCATAATTAAAGATATTAAAACTAAGATATAACAGGAATGTAAATTATTCAGGTATAAGATGCATCAGTTGGCCATTGTGCCCTTTAATCATGATTAATCTCACCTAGGTAACATAAATATCCATGGGGAGAGTATTTAATTCACTATACGAACCCACTACTATGTTATTTTTGTACGTATATATGTGCTTCTCGATTGAATGATTCTACTAAAGACTTGAGCTCTTATTCTTCTACAACTATTATTCTGAAGGAAAAATAATTCCATATTGTTTAGAATGATTATTATCATATTTCGTTAGATTAAGGCAAAAAATGTGTATACCCCATGGTTGTAAGGGTCATTTTATATTTCCATGGTTATCTTATTCATGAAAAAGTTATTTTATAGTTTCACAAAGGGTGTATTACAAAAATTTTATGGTTTTCGTAATTTTCTGTTTCAACATTATTATTTTTCAATGCATAGTGATTTCTATGTGGTCTAATATTTCATTCTATTGGTTAAATAATTTTTGTATTTTCATATATAACATATCAGTAGTATCAAATCATTCATGATTCTCTGTTTTACAAAATAATAAGTGGAATATTTTTTATAGAAATGTATTTCATATTGTAATATGAGTCATAAAATACACTAAAATGTTTTTCTAACAGTTGAATATCCTTGTAAAAAAAGGGGATATTTTTATTAATGTTATATATAAATCAAATTAATTATAGATATACAAACATTATTATATCTCCTAAAATATACGACTGTTAGTTATATATTTAGAAAAAAAAGTTTCATATTAATAAATGATGTAATACTCATAGTTAGACAATAAAAATTATATTTAATGTCATGATAAAAATTTCAATACTAAAATATTTATAATTTCATATTCTGGGATCTTATTTTTCAATAACAGGGTGATCAATAAAAATGTATGACTGATACCATTTAATAGGAATACTATATTAGTCCTTAAATATTATACTAACTAAATTGTAGATTATGAATTTAATGGGATTTGTTCCATTATATTAAATTTTATATTTAATTAATTTTTTAAAAATATTATATCAATAATGTTAAAATGTGTTTTGTTATATTAGTTAATATATATATATATATATATTAAATTATTTAATCATAATGAGATTATAAATAATTGATAAATATTTTTGATATATTACGTAATAAATATTTCTTATTACTAAATTTTAAAATTAAAATGTCTTATATAAACATGTATGCAATTTCATTTAAATAGTCTGTTTTTTAAATAATAATGAACATTAGTAATGCTTTTACAAATTTAAATTGAAAAAACAGAATTTTTTAATTATTTAAAATAATGAATTGGTCAAAATGATTACTTTGAAATGTTATAAATAAGAAACCTTATTTTGGTAAATTATATATTTATACTATACTATTATTTTGGTAAAAATGATTTTTCTATTAAATGGCTTGAATAAACTCTCTTTCGCAGCATCATCTATTTACATCATATATGTAAATAGTCTCATATTTGTTATGGTGGATAATATTAAACATCTGATAATTTTGGTGTTAATTATTCAATAACACGAGGAATTTTAAATATATTTTGGGATTCCGTTGGAATAAATATTGTATTGATTAATAAACAAATAAATAAGTCAATATCGTGTATATATGATTTTGGAATGAAAATCATCCTTGTAACTGGTATCAAATTGTATCACCATATTATCCCAATTATGTAATCCACTTGGGGGAATTGTTTTCCACTCCGATAGCATACAAAATTAGTTTTTAATAAAATTTGATTAATTATTAGTGTGCTCTTTGGGGTTCCCAATTCTCATATGCTATGATTCTCATAATGTGGATGATGGTATGTGAAAAATAATAGATAATAATTGTGATCAAAATTCACTCCAGGATTCTTTTTCAGAATAGGAAAAAATTTAGTAGTAATAAAAACGATGTGGCTCATAAAACATCCACAATAAAATATATTTTGTAGAGTGATGGGATGTGGAAGATTATTGACTATAAAGGGTTTCATATGATTTTGATAATCATGGCCAATATTATAATGAAATTTTTATATATAAATTTGGTGATGGAGGAAGAATCCACATAAATATATATGCTAAGGAATATTCTTTTACAAATGAAGAAATTATGAAATTGATTCCTCTATTTAACTCTTTAAGAAAGATTGATATTTTTCATTTGTGATGGAGTAAAAATTTACCCAGTGAATGATGATGAGGAGTTTCCCATATTTTAAGGGAAAATTAAATAATAATGATTCTATTATTTGAATTGTGAAAAACTATTGATATTATGTTAAGCGTTATGATATTAATTTTTAATAGTAAGAATCCCAAAATAAGATGTTTTTCTAGATAATATTAATGTAAAAGGAATGTGTTTGATTCAAAATGGTATTTTTTACAATTGTTTATGATCAAATTTTCATTGAATTATGATACAAAATTTGATACCATACAACTTATAATGATATTTTATACTCTTATTTTAAATTT
The DNA here is from genome assembly GCA_963277665.1 of Viscum album. Lineage (NCBI taxonomy): Eukaryota > Viridiplantae > Streptophyta > Magnoliopsida > Santalales > Viscaceae > Viscum > Viscum album. The sequence goes on along the minus strand of OY728126.1, from coordinate 1,044,407,486 downwards.
TTTATGTTTTAGAAAGAAAAATTTAATTTTATAGGGTACCCATACATGGAATATTTGGAAATATTTATTCTCAATTTATGTATAAAAATATATTATATGAATGCTAAAATTGATTAATTAGGAACAAAAATATAACAGGAGAGGAAAAATATCAAATTTCTAAAGAAATTTTATTAATAATATTTGAATCCATTTGAATTTTGGTAATATTAATCGGTAGGTTTTATTAATTCCAAACGAGTATTGAGTTGATATTTTGGGTTTGATAAAGAAATTATATGGTTTTGGGATGCTTAGATATTATATCATAGTATATAATTTAATTTTTGATTCTATAAAATGGTTATGTCCAAAATTACATGGGTAACATTTGTCATCATATGACATTTATTATACATTAGATAAATCTAATGGAACATCATTTTATATATTCCCTACTATATGAGAATTTTGTAATAATAATTTTTATAAGATGTTGGAAGAACATTGTATATCCTTTTTTAAAGTCAGTAAGACATTACACAATATTATTTAATATTTTATTATCCATTTAATAGATATACATGCATCATATAAAATTGATATGAGATCCTAACAATCAATTAACATTGTAATAAATTATTTAATCATATTTTTTCAACAATATAATGTAATAATAATTTTTATTTTTCAATATAATAATAAATAAAGTTGGTTTCTAGGTTATAGTAAAAATTTTAATGTGATATAAATGATTTTCTACCATGAAAATGTATTATAAATGGAAATTTCAAAGCTAGATGAAATATATAATTTATAAGTATTGGAAAATATATTGAACTATATATTCTTATAAAATTTTATTAGATGATTCCAAAAATATTGTTACATTGTTAGAAAATCATTTCGTTATGTCATAAAATGAATTATGCTCATCTTGATCATGATGATTTGGGGTGACTTTGGGAATAAAAATATTTTATTAAGCTATTATTTTCAAATCAGGAAATATGAAAATCAATATAACTGAAAAAAACTAAAATAATATATATGATTCATGATCTGATTATCATCAATTAAAAAACATAAATTTAATATAAATCATGATATTAATGAGTATAGAAATGTTATGGTGATATGGAATCTGAAATTATAAATTATTCTTGGAGTCTTCACTAGATTCAAAGAATCACTCATGCCATGAAATTTTTTCCTATGATACAACATGTTTTTCAAAATAATCTTCAAATGGAATTTTTTTTATTTTAATCTCTATAAATTTAGATTATTTTTAAAAATTTATTAAGATGGATTAAATTATTAACTAAAAGACTATGAGAAAAGAATAAAATAATGAGTAATGGATATTCTTAGTATTACACTGTAAATAAATGGTTAAAATTAAAATGGAATACAACGTGATTGTGTTAGCATGAATAAGTTTAAAAATTTAGGAAAAGAGTAGAGATATTTATTTCAACTACTTATTCTAAGTTAAACTCTCACTCTAGAATATATGTCATTTTCTTTGTTGGGTTCATCATCCCCATTATTCACTCCCTCTAAATAAGGAGGTCAACAACCCCATGGTTGATTCGGTCGACTACTTGTTATGAATGTAATGATAAGATATTAGATCTTCCTTCTAGGTATTCCTCATTTGTGATCATTACCTAGTAATGGTATTCCTTTCAAATCCAATACATATTCTATAATCATGTTCATGTCATTATCATCATGGTGAGACCAATTAATTATTATCCAATCTTCTATGACAGGGATGCTACTTTTAATTATAGCTCATGATCACACTGATCATGTTGGGAATTTGTAAAACTCGTCATAATTTGAGGTTGTATGGGAATATTATGATCAAGGAATTAGGTATATAAAGTTAATTTCCTAGGGAATCCCATGATCTCGATGGGGTAATACATGCTCACATTTAATGAATCATTGTACAATCACTCCATGAATCTTGTGCTTTTAGGAAAAAAATGTCTATATTTTTTATGTGAGTCATTTATCTCTCATTGAAGTATGATTCATTCTTATCACATAAATCATAAAAGTATCATCTCGTAGGTAATCATATTCTTGACCCAATGTTTATGAATATAGCCTCGTCCCGTAAGGACATGGGGGGAGATCTTCTACATATCAAATTGGTTATTCGTGTTCTCATCACATATAACATATCATGATTAACACATGTGGTAGCATCCTTGTTTCATCATAATGGAGATAATGAATAGAACATGTGATCAAAACATATTAGATTTTTAGTTCATTTCCTAATTCATCATGTTATCATTAAATCATGATGAATCTTCGACATATCACTTTTGAGAAGAACAACATATCTTGTGGTCATTATATATGGTATTATTACGGTTTTTACCTATTATTCACATGATCGAAACACGAGGTAGAATCCATAGATCGTCATAGAATATAGATAGAGATTAGAGGTCATATGATAATCACATAAGAGATTACTACGGTTAGTACTAATGTAATATCATGATCAATACAATTGATATAATCAATAAATCATCACATTGAAGAGCATAAATTGATCTTATAGTAGTCACATAAGAGCATATTTGGCTTGTTACCTCACACACCTATGTAGTGTCACTAAGACCTGAGTTTCTAGTGTGATATGAGTGGTCACAGATTTATATCTTAGTGATGCTGATTTAAATTCAATTTGAGGAACCACCTAATATAATTATCATATAATGGGATAAACATAGGTTTTTAACAATGGGAGGGAACTTGAGGTTTAAAATATAGTGCGGGGAATCTGATAGAACTAATGGGTTGTGAAAGGATTCTTCCTATATACAAAACACACATAATGGGTGGCGAATAGGTTAGATACTTTTGAAAACCCCAAAATCATGGATGGATAGAGATTTTTTGGCAGTTCAGTGTAAATCATTAGTGTTATCCCAATTTTTATTTTATAGATAGCTTAATGTAGGATTGATGGGAATAAAATTCCTTATATGGAAGATATAAATTAACCTCTCTAATTCAACCAAAATTTCATATATAATATATTTGTTATTTTGGGACGCTAGGGTTAGACCTCATATAGGTATCCATTGTACCCTGTTATGATATAGAAATAAAAAATCAATTACATTGACTGCAAAATTATCTTTAATGTGATAAAACTATACATTTAGGTTAAAAATTATTAAATAAGAACATATACTTCAAGGAATGTGTAAAAAAATGGATTGTACGGGTCTTTTGCAATAAATTTTTTTGATGGATGTTGTGACCCTCTTAGGATTGTCACATTAGGTATTAATTTTTCTCCACACATGGAATCCTATGATAGTAAAAAATTATCCCATTTTCATCTAAAATGGTAAGGATATTGTTTTAGTTCTTAATTTACAGAAATATTTGTGATGTCCATAGTCGTGTGATTTGAAAATTATGAAATTTGGTTTGAATTCATACAAATGATAGAATTTTTACGATTATGTGTGTAGATTATCATTTACATTTCGAGTTATATGTGAGAAGGATTTGGTGGTCTTTCTTACATTGTGTGATGGTTATTGTAGTTATATTCCCATTATTATAATGTGTTTTTGTTTAAAAAATTCATCACATACTATATTTTGGAGTGGAAATGATATAGATAGTCCCCATTTTTTCAGAAAGCATGAACTGATATTAAGGTTTTATGCATTGGATTGGAAGAATTGAGGCTATCAAACCCATTATTTGGAATATGGGTACTTTCATGTCCTTCAATGATACAATTAATTCATGTGAGGTGTGAATGAGTAATATTTGTTTGAATATATTTAGATCCTATGAGAACTCATCATTCGTTCAAAAATGTTCTTTGTAGTAAGGAATCATATTAGGTCCACGGAACTGTTGTTGATGAAATTTGGTGTTTCAAGATCCATGTTCACAAGTACATGGAAGGGTATTCGGTTAAAATACACAGTTACATGAAACATTTGGTGTTGTGTAGTGTATAGAGTTTTGAAAATGATCAATAGTTTACATTAACTCATATGTTTGTCAATGTAAGTTATAAAAAATCATTAATAACATATTTTGACATAATTATGGATATATAAGAGTTATTTAGATCAATTTTATCACATTTCACAATCAATGTAACATTATAGTTGTGATAATTATTTAAGAAAAATCATTATATGATAACATTACTCTTCAAATTCTGGACATATGTCCATAAAAAGTAGGTGATGCGCTATTTATTTATTTTCTGGTTTGATGAATGAATTTTTTTTCACTTCTTCACTCATGTTGTGAAACATTGTATGGGTTTAACTATGAATGTGATGGACACTTTTGTGAACTTTTCATTCATAAAATTTTCTTGTGAAACATCCAAACCATTTTCTTGATATCCAACATAAGTGATATTGTATAAATTCTACATGAATTCACTATTTCCATGCATGTAGATGCATGCCGATTTTCTAATTTTTTTGAAAAACATTAAATATGGTCATAAGGAATTAAATATATACAAAATGATACTTAGGTGAATACTAACTCATTAACATGTGTAAATAAATTATTTTATAAATAAAGAATAAATATTTTGTGGAAATTAATTTCCCCATTAAAATTGGGGATAACATGGATTCTAAGGGTTAAATTCTAGTGAAAGCATTGATATTTTGATCATTTCACATTATTTCATGATACTATTACATATTTCAAGGATCTAGGGTGTGTTAATGTGTTTTATAGTTTGGTTTTATACTCTAAATAGGGGAAGGGTACCGTGTATGGATCCTAGATATTTTCAATTGACAATATACCCCTCATTTATATAACATTATACATTATGTAAACCCCTGAATTACCAAAATTTGATGTTATTGAAACATAAAACATACATTACATTATTCCATTAAATCATATTGATTGAGATATATTTCTTTATTATCGTAATGAATATTTCTAAGATAAATTGTGTAGTTAAATGGAAATGGTTATCCTGAATTTGGTAGGATATATTTTCCTAACCCATACATTAAAAACTTAACAACCACATTTTCAATGGTCAAAGAGATTTATAATTTTTCTTCTACGACTACTAATTCTTATTTTAATAAGGACCTAGAGAGAAATATATATATTTTGTACACTATGAGGTTTGATTCATAGAATAAAGAAATTTTTTTAATAACAATAGAGGTGCTAAGGGGAAATCTTCCCTGTATCTGGTAGTCATATTATGAAATTTGTCTAATCTATGATTTCTTCTCCCTAGGATGTCTAGGTTCACACATAGAAGAGATGTTTCTAATAATATAATGAGATCCAATGATGTAAAACAATTATAACATTCCACAAAATAATGGAAATCAATTTGGAAATGTTTCAACCCCAAATTATAAAGACTAGTACATTCACTAGAGAACATCCAAGAGTGGTGGTTTTCCAATTAAATTATGTATGTACCAGAAATCAAAGAATATCAGATGATATTATGGTATGGATAGTGGTATGGGATCTAGTGATGTGAGGAATCATCCCCAAATAATGGAAAATTAATATTGGGTGCATTATAAGAACATTGCATATAGTGATGACCTACATTATATAGGATTTTATGAGCATTATGGATTTCTTAATTCCGTGTTTACCGTCATTTTGATCAGTAGTCATAACATAATGGTTATTTTTTTCCTAGACATAAACACCTTACACTACCATCCGAGAAATGTTTGGATCAGTTTTTGGGACCACGATAATGTTAGGGGGACCACTTAGTGGGATTTCAGTATGAAGAGTTCCTACTTCCACATAATGGTTGGAGTGATGTCAAAACGATGTCGCAAATGTAATGTATTCCAGTGTATATTTCAATTGATCTATAAAGTTATCTTATATCCAATCAATATGGTATCCCCTCCTTGACATGGATTTTCAAATTCTTGAACATTTCTCTAATTAGATACCTTGATATACATAGAAATTTCAATGAACATGTCATTAGAGGATACTAGGATCTTAAATCCTCACCTTGGAGTAAGGTCAAAAAATGTAGCGGGTTATAACCTGCATGATTGATAAACATATGTCATATACACTCTCTTCATTCTGAATAATCTAAAGAGGTGAATGATTATTTTTTGGGATGCACATATTAGATAATGGTAAGGAACCTTAATAATGACATCAATCCTGGTTCCCGATACATGGGTGAACGATGCATCCTAGTGATGGTTAGATTATATGTATGGATTTGGTTTTTCATGAGAGGAATCATTCCCAAGATCATATGTGAAATCTTTTAATTCTTGTCTGATGAGTCAATGATATTGTAGGGATATTAATTTCAAAACTATATTACCCAAAAATTATTGATGTATACCTTCCATAATTATTATTTTAGAGTATGACTAAGGTCATTTTTTGCTGAAAGGGTAGTGGCCTGAGATGGAAATATCACCAACTTCAACATGTAACCCTTACAAGCCCCCTCTATAAGGAATATTGAAATAATTTAGTGATCAAATGGATAGTGGACATATCTACAATAAGTATATGGATGGGTATTTGTCACCATGGTAGATTATAATGTATATTTCAATCCATATATCTCTTATAGGTGCTCCAATAAAATTATTTACATTTAAAATTTAATAGAATATTTATTAGTAGAAGGTATAAGATGAAGTTACCTCAATGTGATTATCCAAATCTAGGATGTGATCCCTAGTTATGGGTTTAATGAATTTATCCTGTTGTAACTGGCATATTTTTCTACTAGTATTTCTCAAAGATACATCAATAGTTGGAAGGGGTGTTTCTGGGAGTTGTTTTGATAATGACTTTGAGGTAGGTTTTTCCATTGGAATAATTTTTTGTATATATGGGTGATATGTGTCATTACATATGTGGAGGTCCCTAATGAGGTAGTGATATCCACATTGTAAATAGGATAGGTATATATGGATCTCATTGTTTTTTTATTCTTCCACATTCAGATGGGCCACTAGAGAGAGTATATTGGGAGGTGTGGAGGATCCCTAGAATGAGTCCTAAGTCCAATCTATGAGCTATCATAATTTAAAAGGAAAACATGATGAGGCTATAGGTATGTATTTGGACTACCTGGTGTGTGTGGTGAATGATTTATTCTATTCGAGGATATGGATAGTGACTGTAAAATTTATATCATACCAATGGAGGAATAGATATGGAAGAGGCACACAGGGATGGAAATAACTATTAGATTTTGAGCTCGATCAGTTTTTTGGCTAGGATAATTAGTTAGGGATATATGATTACATTATATACATGGCTTCCCTATAATACTAATGTTATGTATTTGATCATTTCGCCAACTCGGTGAGGTCAATTCTCAACAGGGTACGCAAAATGATGATCTTCAAGTACACATATATATGTATATCATTAAGTGATGTGTGGGACCAAAATAGTATTTTACTATAATTAATTGGAAAATTTTTTATATATCATACGATTTTTATGGGATATAGGTAGAAGTGCTTGATTCTCATGGGAAACATTATGATGTTCTTTTTTGGCAAAGAGAAATAAAATGATTTTCATGATCCGTTATGGGAAACAAGTCAGTGTTCTTAATCTAGTATAGAAAATATGTGTTGATAGTTGGTATCTTTTGTTTTTATGTTATAAGTATTTAACCATCAAATATTAAATGGATTCTACCCATATAATGGTATCCCACTTATATTAAATTAACTAACATATCAGGATTGATTTTTGATTATTTACCATTAATAAGATTTATGAATTTGAAATGATAATGCTTTATGTCAGGAACCATCATTATGGCCCATGACAGATTAAATATATCATTTTAATGTTATATTTATGATATCATACACATAAATTTATCTTCATCTTTTTTTCTCCTTTGATTTATATCCCCCATGTCTACCCAAAATGATCATTTATGATCGCCCATTCTTATATTACCTCCCATGGTTTGGAAGAATAGTTTTTATTAGGTTATTTCTATAATGAATAAAAAATAGAAAGATAATTTTTTGATATGTTGAATATCAATAAAAAATTAGATTAATAAGTATTCAGTATCATAATAATTGGACCTTTATGGTCCAGGATTGAGTACATATGATGTGCATTGAAAATTCATATAAATAGGTGAAATATTTTTATATTAAAATCATTAGTCACTAAATAATTTGAATTCATTAGCCGAGATAATTAATGAGCTATTAGATAATGCATATAGGTTATAATCCTCCATCGATACTATAATTACCTTGATTTTTAGTGATATTTGAGATCCCATCAGGTGTGAGAAATTAAATTAGTAAATCATGTTATACACCTAATTGTTTGTGTTATCCCACTATGTTAATGTATAATAGTAGAAGTACATGTTTAAAATGAAAACATTTCATATATCCTCATGGAAATTATATTTCTTCATAATAGAATATCTTAATGGTATCTCAAATACATCTGATGGAAACAAGTAAATATGTGATGTGGTAGATCAAATCATTTATAATTTCCACTTAGTCAATATTTTTGATGATTTAAGACTTAAATAACATCCTAATATATATGTAAAAGTTATTATAAGGCTATATGGGACACCATATTCAATCATCTATAATCTTGATATAAGGACCACTTCAAAAAAATTAAGAAGTTGTCAACATGATATAAATAATGAATTTGATATTAGTAGAGCCTACAAACCCAAATTGATGGAAAATTTAAAATAATTATTTTAGGCTTAGAGACATGTTGAGATCCTATTCAAGCTAATTTAAAGGAGTATGGGAAACAATAATAAAATTAGTATATTTTTTATACCAAAATACTATCCATAAATGTAATTAAATGGAACCATATGAAGGTATATATTTTTTGGATGGTGTTGATGAATTAAATATTTATTTTCAGGATCTTTTGCAAGAGATGACTGAAACGGTTCAATCAATCAAATACAATATAAATGTTGCTTTGAGTTTACAGATGAGAAATGCTGATGACCATTGAATGGACTTCGAGTTTGATTTTGGAGATGATGTTATTCATTTATTTCCAACATGGATGATATTCATTTAGTTTGGAATTAATTAAATACATATCCATAGGTAACATGTCCCATTTGATATCATTTGTCATTGAGGAGGAGCATCCAATATTCTATCACATCAACCAAACATGGATGAAGTTCATGACGCGATCCACATATCTATGATGGGTAATAACATAACAATTCCCACACATATATGGAATTAAAAGATGATACAAATAGTTAATAAACTATATTATTAGAAGAACTAGGGGATGATCTGGTACTATAGAAACAATGTTCTATATAAAAGGAAAACTCAAAATTCCATAGTGTTGTGGTGGGACAATAAATATGAAGAGGTGGAATCTGTATTAGAGGAAACAATGAAACAGAAGTACCCTACTCTATTATCACTCAATGATATGATTTAATATTTCAAGGATGAAATTTATAAATTTTGTACGTAAAACAAAATGATTTGAAAACAATATCATAATGTTTGAGAATGTATATAATTCACCAAACTATTTATAAATAAAACATAAAATCTTATTACTTAAATATGGTTTTATAAACATGATATTTTTTTAAAAATGTATGAATATGATTTTCTAAATTGATAAATAAATATTAATATCCAACATAAAATAAATATATTTATAAATACATAAGAAATAATCTCTCAATTATTAACAAATATATTCTATTCTCCAAAAAATACATTTTCCAAAAAAATAAATTTAAATAATAATTTATAAAACATTTAGAACTTTTATTCTAAAAAATGGTCGTATTTGAAATCATCACATTGAAATAATCATTGAGTGAAATTTCATGATTTATCTCAAATTAATATTTTTTAGTTAACAATGAAAATTACATATCTCTCAAATATTTCTATTTATATTCATTAGATAAATTATTTTTTAAGAACCATTATATTTTATATAATTAAATAATGTAATATATAAAAATGTTATTAAGATTAATCTAATATATTTCAGTTGAAATAGTAATTTCAATGATTTTTTCACATGTTTATTATTTATGCATAAAATCATATTTCTCTGTAAAATGTTTAAGTTAAAAAAGGAATGAAATTATAATTTATTAAAATAAAACATACTAATGATATATATATTTATATTATTTTTATATTATACATATTTATATAAATTTAAATTCATATAATGATGACTTATAGTGATGTAATTAATATAGGATCTCACATCACATGAAAAATGCATTACCTAAAAAAATGAATTTAATTGTTTGTTGTAACGTTAATTTAAAAAACATTTCCACTTAAATGAATTGAGTTTGATAAAAATGATTCCATATTTTTTATAATAAAAATTAATATTATTTTATATTGTAATCATAAATTTTGGAAAAAATAAATGTTAAAAATATAAAAACATAAATACATGGGTTATATTTTAAATGTTGTTTTTCTTATAACATGTGATAGTATACAAAATAATTTCACACATTAATAGGTTTTTTATTTGATATAATGGATTTAATATTTATTATTAGTGGTTCTATATTGTTTAATAATAATAATTTTATTTTTATTCTTAATGGATAAATTACCTAGGTAAAAACATGTAAACATGTTGAAAAACTAAAATGGTAAAGGTTAGTAATAAAAAGGTAATTGAAATGAAATATTTACAAAATGTTCCATTGTTATTTTGGAGGATTTTATAGACCTTATATTTCCAATAATTCCTTATTTATCAAATTCTACAGCACCCATATTAATAATGACTTTCTATTATTGAATACTTTTGGGTATTTACAAAAAAATTCTACCCTTTATCAATTAAATAAAGGAACCACATAACATTTTATCTCTATAGATAAAAATAATTTTGGTTTCTAGGGCCAATATGAATACGATATGTACTTCCCATATTAAAATATAGAAAATTTACAATTTAAACTCTCTCTTATGATGGATTTCCATGAAAATGTAAATTTGTTTTCAGAAAAAGATTTATCTTTCTTAATATGGTGTTTTTGTTTTCTTCTTCATCAACCTCCATAAAATATTTTTCATCTATTATTGTTTATTAAATTAATTATATCCCATATATTTATATTTTAATATGTTAATGGAATAAAATATCTTGATCCCAACATCCAAAAATTTGGAAAATAAACCATCATTCATGTATGTGATTGACTACCACCTCATTAATTGTAGTAATTCATCTTCCATCACTGTCCCCCATGGTTTATTATAATGATATAGATGGAATATATATATATGATATTAATTAGTTATTTATTATTATTACAAGGTTAGTTATAATTTACAATCATACCATTCTATTTACTGAAATATGATAGTGTCATGTTTGAAGACGTTTAGACTACCACCTCCAAGAAGTAATGTGATTCATTTTTCATCACTAAATAAAATTAATGATATATATATATACCTAAAAATTAATTTATTTAAGATATAATTATAATTATATTATGATATAATAACATTTACCTTATTTATATAAAGATCATTGAAAAATGGAAAAGTTATGTATGCGTATATATGACCTACAATATCCCTGATTGTAATGTAGTTAAATTATTATAATAATATTTCATAATTGGTTTTAAAAGTATAATTTATGTAAAAAAATGTCATTATTCCACGATTATAATTAATTATATGATTAAAAAAACTTCTCTTACCATTTTCACCCTTCTGATATCTTTTTGGGGATATGAATGAAATGTAGTCAAAATGTCTGATTTGAACATAAATGATTAAGTAAATAAATATAATTTTTTCTAAAAAATAATGATAAAAATGAAAAATCTTCTGATTATTTTTAATAAATAATCATTAATTATTTTAAGGATGATAATATATGTACGTGATTAGTCAAACTAGAGGCAAGGGACATAAAAAACGTTTTCGATGTTTGAATTCCAACACTTTTTATTCCTTGTTATCAAACATATAAATGATTCAATAAAATGTAAATTTTCCCTCAATGTATTATAAATCCAATTTTGTTCATTATTTACATTCATTGTAATATTTTTAAAAGGAATATTATTAATGATTTAAATATTGGAAACATCACTTTTAAAACCTCATTCTATATGATTAAATATTTCATTGGTAAATATTTATATTCTATAGACACACTAAAGAAATTATTTATTTAATGTATTTATATAAGAATAAATGTATTATCCTCCATAATGTTTAATTCAGCTCTATAAAACCCTATATGTTTGTGAATTTCATAATGTTTGACACATGACACTATATTTTTCAAAACCAACATGCTTTCCTCCACATATCCTATTATCCCTCTATGTGTGACCACAAAGGGTAAAATACCTTTATTATTTTGAAAAAATATCATAACATTCAATAACACCATGAGTTTCTCAAAATACGTTTTTATAGTTTAAATTAAAATTCATTGATGTGTTATATTAGATGTTATAACAATTAATGATTTCATTATTCTCAACTCCAATATATTCTTCTAATACATTAAAAATTGATTTGATATTATTTTATTGGAAACAATGTGTTTGGATTTCATTACACATAATATATAGTTCATTCGATAGCTTGGGTTACGCGCAAATCTATATTTTCTCAAACTAAAGTAGACTATAAATATTATTACATAATATGATTATTATCAAATAGATGATTGAATGATGGAAAAAATATGATTGAGTAACATTAGAAAAGATATTTTTTAAAAATAAAATTATCAATTCATTATAAATTAAAAATAAATCATTTTTAAAAAGTATATTTTTTCTAAAAACTATTATCTATTCTAAATAAAATTTTTATTAATTTGGGATGAAATAATTTAAAATAATATTTAAAACCCATTATAACATTTATTTGTGAAAATAATATTCATTTTTTATGTGGGTTCTCATAATTTTCTTTTGTTTTTTTTTGGTTTTTTTGGATTGATTCAATTTTTGGTGAATTTTAAAAAATATTAAATACTAATTGAATAATATTTATTTTATAAATGGTTTATAATTTTAAAATTATAATATAAATTAATATTAATGTAGTAATATATAAAAATATATCTATTCACTAAATTTTTGACTCTAGAGTCAATTTAATATTTAATTTCTTTATTTAAATAGTATAAACTTATGAATAATTCGAGTTTAATAACTATCATTCTGACCACATCTACATGATTAAAAATATATTAATATATCCTAATTAATTTAAATGAATTATGAATTATGGATTCCATTTTTTTAATACATATAATTTATTTTTATTGATAATATAATGATTATTTTGGACCAAAATGAATATTAAATGTTGTATAAAGTAATTTCAGTGATAAATGTACAATTGGGTTTATAATAGGGTAAAAAAAGAATTATAAGGGTAAAAATGACCTAAAATAAAATAATAATTTTACTGAAAGAATTAATTAAGACCGTGGATATATAATTTCTTATAATACGGATGTTACATGTCTATTTTTTATGAATATTACCAATATAATAATTTCAGTGAATATAAATAAATAAAAAATGTTTTCTTACTTTTAGTATCTATGAATATTTGGATAGAAAAAAACCGCATCAGTTAACTTATATATATTATTTTGAAAGAAAAATTATTTATTTTTCAAATTATAATTTTCATTAATTATTTGATATGAGTATGTCAATTAAAATTGTTAATAAAGGAAAACACAGTCATTAATTATTAAAAAATAATAAATAATGAAATGGACAAAAGTGAAGTAAATTGAATGAATAATTAAGTTACATATTTTCATAGATGAAAATTTAACCTTCCATAGGATTGAAAAGATTATATTTTATTCTGATTTTTGTCTTGATATATTTTGGAAAAAATTAAATAAATAAAATAAAACTTGTCATTAAGGTATTATATAGATAAATTATATTTTATTAATTAGATTAAAGTTTCTAAAAACAAAAATATTTAAATTCCTTTTAAATTATTAAGAAATATCACCAATATTACATTAATGTTAAAGATATTTTATATTAAAGATAATATTTACCATTAATTATTAAAAAATCAGTTAACACTCTTACGGTTTGGTCTATATTCTTCAGCATTTCATTCGAGTTTGATATAATAGTCATCTAACACAAATTGGATTTATATATTATAATTTATATATCCTATTTTGAATCATTGGTCCCAAATAATATAATATGGGTAACATTAATTTAGTTTTAAATGATAAATTACTGACGTTAGAATACTAGTTATCTCAGTGAAAAACAATATTTAAAAAATTGGGAAACATAGTGTTTAAGAAATGAATGGTGTATTCAACATGTATAAATGTGTTTTGGAGGTGTGATTAGACAATATCATCATCGGAAACTTTTAATTATATTTTTCTAATCCTTCTTAGGTAATATTGACCTCTTAATGTGAATTATTTAGAGTATTTTCAAGAATGCCACTCTTCAACTACAAAAAAAAGTTAATCCCTCACAATTTTTATCGCCTCTAAAGCTATATATATAGAAAAATATACTCCCTAATCACATTCCTAAATCCATACTCTCTTTCTAGGGTCCATAAATTTTGATAAATTCCACCAAAGGAATTTCTTTTGGCTATCTAAAAAGAGATATCTGAAGAGGTGGTAACATTGATCAATGATTGTTTTTGTTTTATTTATTCTTAAAACCCTTAATATATTATATATAATTATTTTATTATATCCTCAGTATAATCCATATGTTAATTTTTATTTTTAAGGTAATATATAAAACCAAACACTCTTCAATAAAATATGTTACAAAATCATCGCACATGTGTACATCAGACTACCACCTCGCAAATTGATGTCGATCTTTTTACATTTACCACCATTCAAGGATGAGAATAATGATTGAATTATCATATATATATATATATATATTATTTATGATATTTAGGATATTATAATGATTTTATAATTTTTATATCACACACACTATTACAATTTACATTTTTTGGGAATAAAATTAAATTGATCATTTGTACGATGGACTACCACCTCTCGAAACGATGTGATTTGTTCACAATTTACATTGAATGTGTTAAAGATGGTTTTAATAATCATATTTGATATATATGAAATAAAAATTATTCATGAATTATAATATATAAAATTTATTTTTCCTTCATTTAATTCGACATTTAAAATTGAAAAATTGTTCATTCATATGTATGGCCTACCATCTCCATAAATGGAATATTTCATTTCAAATTCATATAATTTATAGATTATTATAAATACATATATACTGAATATATAATAATTATATCATATTTTACACATAATTATTATAAATTCAATATTTATTTAACAATACAACTAATAAAAAGTGAAACACATATATGGAAAACAAAGAGGTTATTACCCGAATATAACATTAACATGGAATAGTTAATAAAAAATAAAATGGAATAAAAAAATATATGGTATAATTAATATGAATATGGTTAAATAATATTTGTATAATAATATATTATTTATTTTAATAGAGTTTTGAAGGTGTAATAAGGAAGTGAAGACTTAAGTTATGTAATTTCTGTCACAATTTTTACTTCAGTAATACACATGCTATATTCACAACATCATTCTTATATGTCATGTATATACTAAAAATGATTGTATACTTTGATTCCAATCCTAAAATTAATTTTTACTTAAATATAGATTTTAGTACATCTCTTTAATGGGGTTTATATTCTAAAAGATACCAAATTGGTAATGTATACTTGTCTTTTTTCCTTATTTGATACATATGATATGATATGATACAATATGTTTTAATGAGGTGTATATACATACCCTTTGATAAAAAATATCATTAATTTATATATTATCATGATATTAAAATTTTAATGTTATGTTATTCCTTCATGGGGATTAAGATTTATGGAAAACAAACTAGTAATAATTTCATGTAACAATATCACCATTTATTGGAATTATTTATGATTATGCTTAAAATGAAAAAATATTATACTCTATATATAAAGAGTTATCATGAATTTTTTACACTCTTGATAATAATTATATATTCAAGAAATTGAATAATTTTTTTACTCTAGTGTATGAAATATGATTAAAAAAAATTAATAAAAGATGTCTTTATTCATATATTCGCTCAAAAATATTTTTTCTTAAAAAACTATTTTTCACTAAAAATTTAATAATTTTATTAAATGATATTTTTAACTCATTTTCAAGAAAATGGACTTAGAAATTGATTTATGTCAAAAAAATTAAATTTTTTCTAAGTTTACATTATAATATTCAAATATTATTTTTAAAGAAAAGGAATTCGAAAATGTTTTATAATTAAAAAATAGTTTTAAATGAATTTTAATGGTACAGTATATTTTTTTAATGTAACATTTTATGGATGTTTTTTTAAAATTATTTCCACAATTAAATGTGTTTTTTTATTATGGAAATTATATGTTTCTAATAAATATTTTTAATTATCTTTCTAAACATATTTTCCATCTTATAAGAATTCTCTTGGTGTTTCCTATTCCTTAATAGTGATATAATCCAAGGATACTATTTATATTCTTTTTCAAAATGGGTTTTTTTTATGAAATTATTATTTCAAAACCCATTTATCTCTATTTTGATATACCCTGATAAAATAATTAAGAAACCAAATTATTTTCATCGGTTATGGAATAATGAAATGGATATGAAACCGGTCCCTTTTATGTAGGCTGTGATATAATGAATTTTTTAAAATAAACATTTGATTTTTTTGTTTATTATATGTAGAATATTTGTGATCTCATTGAACACAAATGTATTATTTTATTTTTTAATGAGTTGGACATATATCTCATTTTAATTCCTTGTGTAAATATTTATATATAAGGAGATAATATGGACTCTAACATGTAGAAATATTGGTTCCATAGTATAATGGTATAATGGGATGTGAACTAAGTTATGTAATATAGTTCTAAAATTGGATATGAACACAATTCAATAATATCAAGGTTGAAAGAAGAGTGAACCCAGTTCAACAATTGTATTTTTTATTATGAATGTCTTCGAAGTGAACCTTGAATAATAAAGAAATAATTTTCAATGAATATGGGCACACCAAAAATTCGTTGTCTTATGGCGATGTTATACTCTCATGGATCATAATTTGGAATAACTTTTCATTCATTCCTTATGAACTCCCAATCATTATTCTAGGAATAATGATTATGATGGCTATTAAAATTTTATGATCAATTTCTCATACAATTATATTAATGATATTATTTTTTAAATCATTTCCATAACCTTACTAAGCATCTGAACTCAAACATTATTTTATTTCCTTTTCCCATGATTTGAAGAAAAGTATTATGTGTGGTATCTCATTGAAGAGTACAAAAATGTATGACCCTTTTTCAAAAATTTGAATATATTTCAATTTATTAGATGCTTTTGTTTCATGATTCCAAGGGAACTAATATATTAAGGTTCTTGAGCTCTTAATTTTCTAATGCAATGATTTTTCATATAAAAAGATGAAATAATCATGTATGAAAATTTTGGGTCTCAATATTTTTCATTAATGGAAAGGATTTGTAAACCATAGGAAACTATGATGAAAAAAAAATCTTTTTTTGAGATCCCCAAAGATAAATCTTGGGATATATATAAGTATTTCACTAATAATAATTCTTAGGATGAGTAAATGTATAATTAAAGGTCCTAGAATTATGGTAATGGATAGGGAGAGTGGTTTCCTATCAATACACCATTGTGTATATACTTCAAGTAGATGTCGATCTACCACAATTTTACCTAGTTGTAAAATACCCAGAAACATTGTATTGATATGGAATTGGTCTTGGACTTCTGTACAATAATAAACACTATTTCTCACCAAGTTTAACACTCTTAGAGGATATTTTTTTAAAATTTAATAATTATTTATTATCCATCATAAAGGAATTAAATATATGTTGACAATTAATGAAAATTGATTAACCTAAGGTGGCATATATTAAAATATGAGGTGTTATGATTTAGATATAATGTAAGTGATGTTTCATGATTGTGTGGGGTTTTACTTTTATTAGTTTTCTCACACAATGTTACTGTTTTTAGAAATATGTTGTAACCAGAAGGAATCATTCTAGCATTGAATGAAATCGAAAATTTTATAAAAATGAAAAAAAAATGGATGGAGACTATAGAGATATATATTTTTATTATTCCTAATCAGGTATAACGATATATGATTAACTATTTTAACATTAGAATGATTCCTGACACATCTAATTAGAGGGTGATTTAATTTTATGAATGTACACATGGTAATGAAAATAAATGAAAGAAAAATCATATTACTACTTACCAGTATAATGGGAATAAAAACCTAATGGAATATCTCAAATTGAGGGGAATATGTTATCATTGAGGAAAAAGTGTTTATTGATTTTTAAATTGTTGAGGATTTTAATGACCTATATATATAAAACATGGGATTACAAAAATAAATTAAATAAACCAATAATATTCTTCTCAACCAAGAAATTACAGATTTCATGATAATCATGAAAGTTAAAGAATTAATGTATTTATGTATTTGGATTCTTGAATTTTTAATTTTGAAATATATAAAGATATTTTAGTGATTTTTAATTATGTATTTGAAATAATATATTGAGTGATGTTAATGGTATAAAAAGTTAATTTAATGGAAATGAGATACATTTATTATTGGAAGGATCTAATTAATATGATCTAGATGTTAATAAAATGGAATTTAATTTTTATAAAGATGTATTGGTTTAAAACAAAGTAAGTTTTGTCGTGAAAATTATAGTGGAACAGATTAATGATTTGTTGAAAAAGTGTTTTTTTCTATAATGGTTGGAATTTAAATAATATTTTGGATTTAAGGAATAAATCAAATAATTTATGTTTTATTTTTTTCTATTTTATAAGAACATAGGTTTTCAATATTCATTACGATAATTCGAGTTATTAAAATGTTTTAGAGGAATAAGTAATGATATAATTCAGATGTTCGATATCCGAAAATAAAGAGACACATTAGGATGAATCAGTGAATAATCTTATTGTTTATTTTGTGAAATTTAGTAATGTTTTTTTTTAAATTTTAATATTTCAAGGGTTATAAGATAAAAAATTTAAGGAATGGTCTATAGTAAACATTAGATTTAGTTTTATATATTGATGTTTGATCTCTCAATCGGGGTATTTATGCATATTTAATAAACATTGATTCCCTTTTTTTCAGATGTTATCTAATTTCAAATGAAAGAACATATATTTGTTTATATGGATATCAAGATATATTAGTAATTCAGAAATAAACAATTAACCATCATTTCATGTAGTATGTGAAAATGTGTAAATTGAACAAGGAATAAACAGATGGTGAGATTGTTTATATGAAATAAAATAAAATCAAGTATGTATATATTATTTTTTTTAAAATTATACATTAGTAATATGATTTTCAAATAAAATCGTATCCTATTATAAATGTTATTATGATTTAAATGACATTTCAAACCTATTTAAACAACATTTGTATGGTATATAACCCTCTTTGGGTCTCCCACATTCTTGAGATTAGGGATCGATTTGACATTCTATAATTAAACCTTTCTACCATGTCAAAATATTCAAATTCAACCTATGTTCTCCTCATTGGAATTCTAATTATCAGTTATATTGGGTAAACATTATATTTAAAACATTACCTTCTTAAAGGAAGTTTTAGTATTTATTTTTATGATTTTAGTTTCCATGAAAGAATATTTCATGTATTGAAACCATTAATGACATCGATGAATTTAGAGGGGGAAATTCAATTTTTGGGGGGAAGAACATAACACCTTGGTTTTTCATTAATTAATTCATTCGTATAAATTAAAATACATTGATGTATTATGATACACACAACACCATTTTAATATTTCATCACATAAAAAACCATACTCATCATGTGATACACAAGAAAATTTATTTTAGCTAGATGTAAATATTGCAAAAATTTTGGCTTGTGTGACACAAAATAACATGTTCCATTGAAATTTTTAATTAAATGAAAGTTCAATTTTTAAGGAACTATGACATACTATTTGTATTATTAATTAATATGGTAGTTATATCCTAGAAATTAAAATTATGGGAATTAATTGGATTATATAAATTATAAAAATATATGTTTCTCACAGGTTTATCAGTTACCTATTGAAAAATAATCAAATAAGAATCATTTAATAAAAAAATAAATGTTTTCTAAAAAAGATAATCATTTCTAAAAGAAGTTTTAATTATTCTTGAAAGAAATTATATAATATTAAATTTTATCCATTTTTTAGAATTTTTCTAAAAAATTAAAATTCATTAATACATTTTTAAATTGAACATTACATCGGGTTTAATTTATTGTATTTTTTGAAGTAGTTTCATTTTTTAAAAATACTTAATAATACTGAATTTTAATTGAAAATTTCCTTCTCATTTTACGAATTTATAATTTTAAACAATATTTTTAATTGTTTTTAATGAAAATATAGTTAAATAATACAACAACTAAACTATCATAGGTCATTATAATAATATTAATACTGATTTTTGAAATAAATACATTGTAAAAATTTTATTAGTTTTACTTTAGAAACCCTCTTTATTTTAATGTCTATAAGTTTAATTTTAAAATATTTTTTTCCAATTATATGAAATTAATTTAGAAATTGGACTCCATATTTGGATGAATCAATATTTATAATGTTAAATATTGTCAAAATATTTTTTTTAACAAAGTGAATAGTGAATATAGTAAAAACAAATTATAATGTTAAAGTAGAAAATGGTTTTACTAGGGGTTAAAATAGAAGTATGGGAGTAAAAATGTTGTAAAAAATTATAGAAATTTTTTTAACATAGTTTATATTTCATTTTTATATAAAATTATATGAAATATAAAAATTATTATCCACTTTTTTTAAATATATCCTATATAATTTGTTCAGTAAATAAATGAGATAAAAACATTTGGTTATTACTTTTAAAATATTTATTTTTTAGATTGTGAAAACCATAATTGTCTTGATTATACACTTTATTTTTAAATATAAATTAGTTTTTTATCAAAATAATTTTTCATTAATTTTTATAGATGTATTAGTTTCTTAAAATTCATATGAAATTACGACTTAGTAATTAATTACTTAATAATAAGATTACATAAACTAAGAATAATAAAACTGAAGTTAATTAATCAAAATAATTCTAATTCATTATTTTTTTTATTTATAAATATTTTTAAAATGGATTAAACATAATATATTTTAATTCCATTGTTGTCTTTATATTTTTCTATTTAAATTAAATAAATTATATCAAAATTGACAGTAATGTAATTTTCTAATAAAAGGATATATTTTTAATTGAATTAAATTTATATAGAACACTATATTTGTAAACGGTATTTTAGTATATTTAAAAAATAAGATAATATTTATTTAGGTAACATTGTTTCAATTATAATTATTATACCGATTGATAAATAATAACAACATTGATAGAAGAGATGTGTTTAAAAAGAGTATTTTGAACATTACATGCAGTTGTGTTAAAATTTATATACAAAACACATAGGATTTATATTTTCTAAATTAGATGTCATGTTTATAATATTTTAGTTTAAAATATATTGTATGGCCCAATTTAATTTTAATAATATGGAATCATAGATTTTAAAGAATGAAATGTTTATATTATTTGTAGAAATTATAGATGGAGAAGTGGATTGAATATATAATCCCTATAATCATTTAATTATCCATTTTTCAACCACTTTCGGTAATGATGACCTACAAATACTGACTGCATTTGAGTTTTTACATGAATGTCACTCCTCCTAAACTATAATATGCACTCAATTTCCTCAATTCATCACACCAATCAAGAAGTTTTCATTTACAAGATCTTCCAAAATAACATACCATCTTAAATATAACAATCATAAAAGCATATATTTTGTAATAAATCCAACAATTGAAAGATGTTTTGAAAATACAAAAGGTGATACCTAAAGAAGTGGTATTGGTCATCAATAAATGGTTTTGTTTTATTTATTCGTAAAAAAAATAAATTATTTTAATATAATGCATACATATTAACTGTAACTTATTCCATATAACTTTAAAGACCTGGAATTTTCAAGGAATTTTTTTTTCTTAATTTCTTCGGAATTTTGCGATTACGCAGTTTCTGACGGCACCTGATTCTGAGGCCCGGTGTGTCCAGAATTAATTTCTGAAGTTTAGCTCAGGTACGTTCAGTGAACGAAAGAGCGGGTTTTTCTGACGTTTAAACCGGTGCTCAGAATTGAAATCTGAGGGCACCGATGAACTCGCAGTGCCGGTAATTTCTTAAGAAGACCTTTTCCGAAGGTGCGTTTTCTCGGGAGGAGTTGTTTAAAATTTGAGGTGTATGTGAAGAATAAATAAAAATTGTAATCCAATTTTATTTTTCTTCTAAGTAGTTTTATCCTTTGTGTGTAAGTTGGGTTGGTAACTACCCTTGGGAGTATAAATTAGAGGTGGGGCCCACACGATCCCCCACCTTTTCACATTCCCCATAACCCCTTGAAACTCCCCTTTAATGTGATACCACTCACCTCCCCCTCTCTCCTTATTATTCATGCCAACTCACTTAATTAATTTAAGTGGTTTGAGTTTTTAATTTTTTTCAGTCTTTGTTGTGTGAATAAAAATAATATAATGGGATATTATTTTATTTTGGGAGCTTTTGGAGTGTTGGGAAAAACTTTGGAGGAGATAGAGTTCATCTTATTTGTTGGAGAACGCGAAGAACGCCGACGTCTACCCCGACTTCCTCTCTTCCGACGATTGACGAAGCTTTCCCTTTCTTTGACGCACGCCAACGCCGTCATCGAAACCACCCCGCGATGCCGCTTTCTGCGACGCTCTTCGATCGTCAACTCGTTATCGAGGTAGGGGGATTATTTTGAGAATGGTATTATTCCCTGGTTGTTCCTTCTAAAACAAAGAACCCGGATCAACTCATCATTAAGTTGATCCACGAATGATTTATTTTGCGGGTTGGACTTATTTGTATGATTATTTTTATTTAAGAGGATGTAGGGGAATATATTTGGTATTCTATTTCTCTTTGAGAAAAGAACGACGAGTGCGGACCAACCATTTCCATGTTGATTCGTGGATCGTTCGTTCATGCGGGTTGATGTTCGGGTTAATTGTTTTCTCTATCGTAAATCGACTTCTTTGTTGGCCTCTTACTATCATTATAACGGGAGGAGGTCGGACCGCACAAACATGGCCAAACCTCCTCCCCCTTGTTGTTGATTATGTTGTGGCACAAACGAAGGCGGCGTGGTGCAACGGCACCCTGCAGAAACATGGAGAATTACGGCAAGGATGCGTGACGCCGTCGCGCCTCGCCGTTGAGACCGAACGAAACTGCGGCCGGAGTCGGGGCTGCGTAGGCGATTCGAAGACTCCGCTGGTTGAACATTGTGTGTGGATTGAAGGGTGATGACAAATGGGGCCGCAATGTCTTTTTGAAACCTCCGTAGTGAAGGTCAGGTCCCTGGAGGACCATTGGCAAAGGCGGCAAGCAAAACGGACCACTGGAGCGCGTCAGGTGGTCCGCTGAAGGCGACGGTGGCGGCGCGCCACCAGAACAGAAACCACCACGGTGGCAGGACGAACCGGAACAGCTTATCCGTTCCAGAGGCCAAGTGGTGCGGCTTTAAGCCGTGCCAATTCATCATCTGCGGGGGGTTGTAACCACCCCCCCCCCCCCCACACCCGCTGGCCCCACGGGCGCCGCGGCCGCGCCAGCGCGGGAGGCCAACAGGCCGGGCCGGGTCACGCCCAGGCTGGGTCGGGCCGTGCCCTTTTGGGCCGGACCCAGACCCGGGTTGGGTCGACCCAGTTCGGGCCGACCCAGGGTGGGGGGGTCGCGGGCCGGGTCGGACTGGGCCCAAACACCCTATTATCGGACAGTTTCCGTTCAAACACTCATATCATGGGCTACGGACCTCTGATCGACGCACCGTCAGGTTTGATGTGATCCTTGGATCGAGACGGTCATTTCAATATATTACACTCAAGGTTTCAGAGAACTTTGGGTATAGCTGAGTTGGTTCGAACCCGAGACCAACCGGGCCCTCGGAGCGGAAACGCTTATAACTTGAGCTCCGGACGTCCGGTTGACGTGCCGTCGACTTTGTTGGATTCTTCTTGATGAAACGGAACTTTTGGAAAACTTCTCCTGAGTTTTGGTTGATGTTGGATAGTGGCTAGGTTGGATTGTACCCGAAATCCAATCGGGCCCCTAGAACGGAAAAGCTGATATCTTTCAGACTAGACGCCTGTTTGACGAACCGTCAGTAGCGTTGGTGATCACGTTGAGAAACGGTCCCTGTGAGTATACCCTATGAGAGTTCGGGGTACAGTTGAGATACGGCTGGGTTGGTTCGCACATGAAACCAACCGGTCCCCTGGGACGAAAAGGCCAATAACTCACAGACCGGGTGTCTGATTGACGCGATTTCTGTTGCATTGAGACCCCTATGACGAGGCGGTACTTTGAGATACTTATTAGTGGGACTTTGAGATACTTTGGGTATCGACTAGTAGCTCATGGAACAGACCCTCCTGGAGACAAGCGTACGGAGTACGGAGACCGTGTAGCCGGATGAGACCTGACGATTTCTTAACCGACTCGACTTGGAGTGAGTCGACTAGCCCAGTGGATGGAGTAATACTTTATTTGGGTGCAGACCCATGGCGGACGGAGCACTACTGTGTGACAGTGCAGACCCGCGGTACTCGTCCGGAGAGTACCTCTGCAGGCTATTAGGGGGTGTGCATTACTGTGTTTGGGTGGAATACCCCGGCGGGAAGCACTACTGTGTTTGGGTGGCTGACCCGCGGTACTTGACAAGAGGAGTACCTCAGCAGTCTTAGGTTAGTGAGCAGTACCTCGGAGTCGTGACAGGACCACTGTACACTCCAGAGATGGGGCTCTTCAGCAGTTACGGTTTCGATAATGAAAATCCTAGTTTGAGCTGAGTCTACGATCTTTGTGTTTAACTCATGATTGATATGGGTCACTTGATAACATAGGTAATTGTATGGGCATATACCTAGGTAGTGGTTGTCCGTTGATTTCTAAATCTCTATGTTATCTCATGATTGAGATGGGTTACTTGATAACTTAGGTATAAGTATGGGCTTATACCTAAGTAAAGGTTATCTGTTGAGATCCTTCTTTGTGGTTATACTTGTTTGATTTAGTGAGACCATGAGGGTCTCGGGGTCCCTACCGAGTATCGTATACTCATCCCTGAACGGGCTATGCCCGCACCTCGTTGTGTTGGTTGCAAATGACGGGAAGCGCTGACAGAGGCCGAGTGTTCGAGGACTGGATGATACCCGGAGGTGGACCTCACGACGAGTCAGTATCAGGAGGTGGACTTCATGGCGAGACGATACTTGGATGAGGTTGATGGGTAAGAGTGTTGTGGAGGCTATCTGTACCTACCTTTCAGGTAGGATCCGTGGTGGACGATCCAGGAGCTGCGCTATCTTTACCTACCCTTCAAGTAGGATCCGTGGTGGATGATCAAGGAGCTGCGCTATCTGTACCTACCCTTCAGGTAGGATCCTAGGAGGATGACCCAGGAGCTGCTTCCATTCTTCCAGCTGTTGTCTTTTATGTTATACTTTTGTTCAGTTGTAGTTGTACTTTCAGTTGGGTTTTTATTCTGGCCCATTTACTTTTCATCACTTTCTTTTGTACTTAGTGTTTTACTTCCTCTTGTACTCTGTGGTGTTTAGTTTACTTTTATAAAGGAAATTCCTTATCAGTTATCGGGATTTACGCCTTTGGTGCTAGTCACCAGCCCCTGGCCTATGGAAGGCAGGCTTGGGGAAGTCACGACACGGGCCTCGAGGACGGGTCGTGACAATTTGGTATCAGAGGAGTTCGGTTCTACCATAGAACTCAGGACTCTGTTCTTTTTCTATTTGAATCAATAGTGTTAAGGGTACCGAGTGTGGACTTCAGTTCAGGGAGTCCAGTGTTGGTGCGGCGGCTGACATATCCATACACCAGGACCTTGACTACTGATTTCCGACTTTGTACACGAAAACACCGATTGCGTGTGTGTTTCCAAAAGTTTTAAAGTCAGCTCAAACCAGGTCAGCTCACCAGGTATAAATCGTTGACCGTGTCACATCTGTTCAGGTTGTCTCCACGCAGACAGTCAGTTGGCGTTCTGAGAGAGTACTCGATGACGGCCCACCGAGCGGCGAGGCTCCGGTGCGGGGCCCTTTTTATTTGTTGGCACCCTCAGGTGGTGTACCAGCAGCACCACCAACTATTGGGCAGCAGATGCCACCAGCCTTACAAGCGAACTGTGCACGCTGGCAGAGCGCGTTGCACGAGTTCCAGTAGCAGCGGCCTCCGAGGTTATGATGCAAGGCAGATTCCCAGAAAGTAGAGGACTGTCTGGAGGAAATTTCTAGATTTTTTCGCCTAGATGAGATATCAGTAGAGTGGATGGTGGACATGGCTACTAGTTTTTTCCATTGAGTGACCATGAGGATGGTCCGCATAGCGATGAGGCTTTGGTACGTGGACCGATGCCTGAGATAGTGCCTTCGGGTAGTGTATCTGCTATACATCACTACCTGTTGGTCTGCAGTTACAACCGGCGGTACCGGTAGGTGACACATGTAGGCTTACTACCTTACACGTGTTCTAACATCAGATACCCTCAAGTTCCGAGGTGAGCCCAACTCATAGGCGGCTGAGGACTAGCTTGAGGAGGTGGCTGAAAGTTTTCTTGAGCTTATACAGCTTCGAAAAGATGACGAGTCAAAAGGTGAGTATTCATCGAGGCATACTGAACATTTCGGGTACTCAATGAATATGATTAGATCAGTGCTATAGAGCTTGGACATCTGAGCGAGGTGTGTATAAAGGATATCTGAGTAAGCACTCCTTTCTCTACACATTCCTACTTATGTTAGGGTTCTAGAAAGAACCGTTGTGGTTGAGAATTCTTTTACTGAATGGATGCAGTCAGTGAATGATAGTAGTGTGAAAGTTGGAAACTGGCGCCAGTTTCAGAGACTTGGGCGTGCAAATGTTTCAAAAAGATGAAATGTTAAGGAAAGATGAATCTGCAGAGCAGTGGACGTGGGAGCAGAGCTAGGAGAGCAGCATGTGGTGGTGTACATTTCAACATGTTACAACCACCCGCCTTTGTTGTCCCCGCCAATCTCAGGGAGCTGGATGGAAGGGGAAGAGAGTAGTTACATGTGATAAAGGAGAGTGACCCAATGACTCTAAGAATGATTCAAGGGGCAGTTTGTGTCCACTATTAGCTGCCGTAGTAACAGACGTTGATACGAATCATTCCTTCCTTCCACAAATTTTGTCCCAGACCTAGAGTTTCCGGTAATCCGTAGACTTGACCCTCACGTCTGGAGATACCTTGGGAGGAGACTCGATAATCACACTTACACCGACAGTGTGATCTGACCCACTAGGTGAGAGTTTCGGTTGGAATCTCTTGGTGGCAGCGTCGAGGCTTTACGACGTTGATCTGAGTGTGGATTGGATCCACAGTTCATAGAAAAATTGACGGTATTAGGCAAACGTTGGGATGGGTTTTCCTTGGTCGGAGAAAAGGAAATCACAGGCAGCATAGGATTAACTCTTGCATATGAAGGTGTAGCCGATTACTCTTGAATTGGCAACTTCACCCACGTGGAAGCAGGAGTTTTGAGTTTCAGTTCTAATCAGGAGCGGACTAGTTCCAGGCATATGGGCCTTTGATCATGGTGCTACCAGCTTCCTTTTTGTTGTTGTTGTTGTTTGTGGTTTTTTGTGTGCCATGTACTACGATCTGCAGTAATAAAAGTCACTTATCATTGTGACGTTTACTTACCTGCCCTTTTTGGTTTGATTGATACTAAGAGGTTCCGGTTAAAAACTGTTGACTTGACCATCACTTTTGAGATTCATACTGGAGGAGACCCAGTGACCACACACTGATGCCGACAGTGTGACTAAACCCTTGGAGGCAAGAGTAACAGTTGGATCTCTTGGTAGTAGAATTGAGGCCTTACGATGTCATCCATGGTATGGATTAGTGCCATTCATGACAGGATTGACTGTTTTAGGAAAAGAACATAGTTAATCCCGGGGATGAGACCGGATTTCTCTTATCGGCAAAGAAGAAATCCTAGCAGCTCTTGTTGGACCAGAGATGGTCCAAGCCATGACAGAGAAGGTCCAGGTCAACCAATAGCAGATGAAGACAACTCCGAGCCAACAAGAAGTCTTATGTTGATAGGAGATAGAACCACTGGGGTTTGAGGATGGCGACCATGTTTTCCTATGGGTCTCACCTAGATGAGGTCTATGATGATGTGGCTGAGGCGGCAAGTAATCTCTGAGGTTCAGTAGACCTTTTCAGGTCCTTAGTAGTTTAGGAGAGGTGGTTTACCACTTAACCCATCCACCTCAGTTGCACCAGGTGCACGATGACTTACACGTATCTCAACTAAGGAGATACGTGCATGATCCTTCTCTTATCATCGACAATGGGGAACTAGACTTTGGCGATGGGGTGACTTCTGTGGGGTTCTAGTAGAGGTTGAGGAATGGCAGGAATGGATCTTGCGAGGATGGTCGATTCCTCAGGTGCATTTTCATTGGCAGTACGGGAACCTCCAGGTGAGCACATGGGAGCGGAAGGCTCAGGTGCGTGCTCAGTACCACTTTTGTATCCCTAGTTTGTGTTAAAGCTTTATGAGGACATAAATACCTGAGGTGGGAGTAATGTAAAGACCCGGAAATTTCAAGGAATTTTTTTTCTTAATTTCATTGGAATTCTATAAGTACGCAGTTTCTGACGACGCCTGATTTCGAGGCCCGGTGTGCCCGGAATTAATTTCCGAAGTTTAGCTCGGGTTCATTCACTGAACGAACGAGCGGGTTTTTCTAACTTTTAAACTGGTGCTCAGAATTGAAATCTGATGGCACTGATGAACTCGCAGCACCGGTAATTGCTTAAGAATATCTTTTCCAAAGGAGCGTTTGCTCGGGAGGATTTGTTTAAAATTTGAGGTGTAAGTGAAGAATAAATAAAATTTGTAATCCAATTTTATTTTTCTTCTAAGTAGTTTTATACTTTGTGTGTAAGTTGGGTTGGTAACTACCCTTGGGAGAATAATTGAGAGGTGGGTCCCACACAGGCCCCCACCTTTTCATATTCTCCATAACCCCTTGAAACTCCCCTTTAATGTGAGACCACTCACCTCCCCCTCTCTCCTCATTATTCATGCCAACTCACTTAATTAATTTAAGTGGTTTGAGTTTTGATTTTTTTTTAGTCTTTGTTGTGTGAATAAAAATAATAGCATGGGATATTATTTTATTTTGGGAGCTTTTGGAGTGTTGGGAAAAACTTTGGAAGAGATAGAGTTCATCTTCTTCGTTGGAGAACGTGACGAACGCCGACATCTACCCCGGCTTCCTCTCTTCCGATGACTGACGAAGCTTTCCCTTTCTTTGACGAATGCCAACGCCGTCATCAAAACCACCTCACGATGCCTCTTTCTGCAACGCTCTTCGATCTTCAACTTGTTATCGAGGTAGTGGGATTATTTTGATAATGGTATTATTCCCTTGGTTGTTCCTTCTAAAACAAAGAACCTGGATCAACTCATCATTAAGTTGATCCGCGAATGTTTTATTTCGCGGGTTGGAAATATTGGTATGATTATTTTTATTTAAGAGGTTGTAGGGGAATATCTTTGGAATTCTCTTTATCTTTGAGAAAACAACGACGAGCATGGAACAACCATTTCCAGGTTCATTCATGGATCGTTCATTCATGTGGGTTGATGTTGGGGTTAATTATTTTCTTTTACATACGTCGACTTCTTTGTTGGCCTCTTACTATCATTATAATGGGAGGATGTCGAACTGCACATACCCGGCCGACCCTCCTCCCCCTTGTTGTTGATTATGTTGTGGCAGGAACGAAGGCGGCACGGTGCAATGGCACCGCGTGGAAACAAAGATAATTACGGCAAGGATGCACGGCACCATCGCACCGCGCCGTTGAGACCGAACGAAACCGCGACCGGAGTCAGGGCCGCGGAGGTGATT
Source organism: Viscum album (assembly GCA_963277665.1). Taxonomy (NCBI): domain Eukaryota; kingdom Viridiplantae; phylum Streptophyta; class Magnoliopsida; order Santalales; family Viscaceae; genus Viscum; species Viscum album. Next base: position 1,044,377,162 of record OY728126.1, on the reverse strand, counting down.
CGAAGACTCCGTTGGTCGAACATAGTGTGAGGATTGAAGGGTGACGACAAACGGGGCCGCAAAGTCTTTTTGAAACCTCCGTAGTGAAGGTCGGGTCCCGGGAGGACAATTGGTGAAGGCGGCGAGCAAAACGGACCACCGGAGCGCGTCCGGTGGTCCGCAAAAGGCAGCGGTGGCGGCACGCCACCGAAATAGGAACTGTCACGGCTGAGCCGCACCGGTTCATCATCCGCGGGGGGTTGTAACCCCCCCCCCCCCCCCCCCCCCCGTGCACCCGCTGGCCACGCGGGCACCGTGACCGCAGGCCAACCGGCCGGGCCGGGTCGCGCCCATGCCTGGCCGGGCCGCCCCCTTTTGGTCCAGACCCGGACCCAGGTCGGGATGACCTGGTTCAGGCCGACCCAGGGTGGGGGGGTCTCAGGGCGGGTCGGATTGGGCCTGAACCCCCTATTTTCAAACAGTTTCCGTTCAAACGCCCAAATCATGGGCTACATACCTTCGATCGATGCACCGTCAGTTGCGATGTGATACTTGGATCGAGACGGTGGTTTTGGTATATTACACTCAAGGTTTCGTAGAACTTTGGGTATAGCCGAGTTGGTTCGAACACGAGACCAACTGGGCCCTCGGAGCGGAAACGCTTATAACTTGAGCTCCGGACGTCTGATTGACGTGACGTCGACTTTGTTAGATTCCTCTTAATGAGACAGAACTTTTGGCATACTTCGCCTGAGTTTTGCTTGATGTTGGATAGTGGCCGGGTTGGATTGTACCTGAAATCCAACAGGGCCCCTCGAACGGAAAAGCTCATAACTTTCAGACTGGACGTCCGTTTGACGAACCGTCAGCAGCGTTGGTGATCATGTTGACAAACGGTCCCTATGAGTATACACTCTGAGAGTTCGGGGTATAGTTGAGATATGTCTGGGTTGGTTCGCACACGAAACCAACCGGGCCCCTGGGATGAAGAGGCTAATAACTCACAGACCGGGCGTCCGATTGATGCGCCGTCTGTTGCGTTGAGACCCCTATGATGAGGCGTTCCTTTGAGATACTTCTTCGTGGAAATTTGAGATACTTGGAGTATCGACATGTAGCTCATGGAGAGGACCCTCTGGGAGATGAGCGTACGGAGTACGGAGACCATGTAGCCGGCTGATACTTGATGACTGCTTGACTGACTTGACTTGGAGTGAGTCGACTAGCCCAGTGGACAGAGCACTACTTTGTTTGTGTGTAGACCCATGGAGGACGGAGCACTACTGTGTGACAGTGCAGACCTGCGGTACTCGTCCGGAGAGTACCTCTGCAGGCTATTAGGGGGTGTGCACTACTGTGTTTGGGTGGCATACCCCGGCGGGAAGAACTACTGTGTTTGGGTGGCTGACCCGTGATACTCGACAGGAGGAGTACCTCAGCAGTCTTAGGTTAGTGAGCAGTACCTCGGAGTCGTGACAGGACCACTGTACACTCCATAGATGGGGCTCTTCAGCAGTTACAGTTTCGATAATGAAAATCCTTGTTTGAGCTGAGTCTATGATCTTTGTGTTTACCTCATGATTGAGATGGGTCACTTGATAACTTAGGTATATGTATTGGCATATACGTGGGTAGTGGTTATCTTTTGATTTCATAATCTCTGTGTTTCCTCATGATTTATATAGGTTACTTGATAACTTAGGTATAAGTATGGGCTTATACCTAAGTAAAGGTTATCTGTTGAGATGCTTCTTTGTGGTTATCCTTGTTGGATTTAGTGAGACCTTGAGGGTCTCGGGGTCCATACTGAGTATCGTATACTCACCCCTGGAAGGGCTATGCCCGCACATCGTTGTGTTTGTTGCAGACGACGGGTAGCGCTGACCGGGGCCGAGTGTTCGAGGACTGGACGATACACGGAGGTGGACCTCACGACGAGTCAGTTTCAAGAGGTGGACTTCACGGCTAGACGATACTTGGAGGAGGTTGACGGGCAAGAGCGTTGTGGAGGATATCTTTACATACCCTTCAGGTAGGATCTGTGGTGGACGATCCAGGAGCTGTGCTATCAGTACCTACCCTTCAGGTAGGATCCGTGGTGGACGATCTAGGAGGTGTGCTATCTGTACCTACCCTTCAGGTAGGATCCGAGGAGGACGACCCAGGAGGTGCTTCCTTCCTTCCAGCTATTGTCTTTTCTGTTGTACTTCCGTTCAGTTGTAGTGTACTTTCAGTTGGGTTTGTATTCTGGCCCATTTACTTTTCAGCACTTTCTTTTGTACTTAGTGTTTTACTTCCTCTTGTACTCTGTGGTGTTTAGTTTACTTTTATAAAGTCAATTCCTTCCCAGTTATCGGGATTTACGCCTTTGGTGCTAGTCGCCATCCCCTGGCCTATGGAAGGCGGGCTTGGGGTAGTCACGGCACGGGCCCCGAGGACGGGTCATGACAATAATAATATGTTAATATTTTAATGTTATTAATAACTACACCTAACACTTTCATGAAATGTGTTATGAAATGAGCATTCATGTGTATGGCTTGTTACCACCTCGTGAACTGATGCCATTTATATTTTGATTAAAACCATTAAATATTTGGAATAATTATGAAATACTGATTATATATTTTATTATTTATATTAATTATACCATAATTGTTTTTACAGTATTTATATAAAAATTTATTCATTTTTTCAATTTTTTGGGAAGATGAAAACATGATTATTGTGTATGATGAACTAGATCCCTATGAGGTAATGTGATTCATTCATGCATTAAATGGAATGTATTATGTTTATAATAAAAAATTGTGATATAAATGAATTAAATAATTATGGAATAAAAATATATCGAATTAATCTTTCTTTCTTCTAATCCAATAAGAAACTGGAAATAGTGTTCATGCATCTGTATGGCCTATCATCTCTATGAACGATGTATTTCTTTTCCCATTTCAATATTTTATAGATTATTAAAAATGCATATATAATGATTATATATGACATTTCATTTATCATTTACATTATATATAATTATTAAATAGTGATCAATATCATTATACCAATAATAATAAGTCAAGTCATGTATGAAAAAAATGTTGTCATTACCTGTAACAGACAATTAACTTGAAATTATAAATAAACGAGCAATAAATTATAAATTTAAAATCATATATGGTATGCTATATATGAATAATATTATATAATATAGGTATAATAAACATATATTTTTTGTATTTTAGGTTCAAATGCATATCATTGAATTAAAAACTCAATGTAATTGATTTCTATATAACTTTTTACTTTTGGGGCACATATGATATTGTCACCACTTCATTCATATATGAGGCATATATGAATCCCATGAATTTATTTTATGATGATTCTAATAAATTTAATTTTTATAGAAATATCCATTTTATGATTCATCTTTCAGGGATAATACAGTCCAACAGTTACCAATTATATAAATGATTTTTGTCTCAATTTTCCTTCTTTGAAACATATGTAATGATATGACACTATATTCCATTATGAAATATATATTCATAACCATTGAAATGAAATTACATATATTTATATATTTTAATTGTATTACATGTTCTATTATATTATTACTTGAAGGGTCTTATGATTTATGTTTAAAAAATAGTAATGATTTTATGTTACAATGTCATCTTTTATCCGTATTTTTTATAATTATTTTCCCAATGATAAAATATTTTGATCTATCTCTCATGAAATATCCTGAATTTTCATCCCCTATAGTTAATCATTTTATCATCGAGCAATGGTTCTATTTTTCCACACTATGGTACAAATTATATTTATCAAAAAAATTTTTAAGAAATTATCAATTAATTTATATCTTCTATTGGGAATAAAATTTATTCCAAAAAACACAAAAATTATTTTAAATTATAGTTTAATCTCATTTTCAATGAATATGAATTCAAATTTTTTTTGTATAAGAATGGTTTTAAATTTTTTTCAAAGATTCATGTATATTATCCTATGTTTACTTTCAAATAAACTGATTCTGAAAAGGACATTATTTATAGTGTTTCTAATAATTTTCAACGATTCATTGATATTTTTTCCATGATATAATAAAAGTAAAATTATTTAACTATAATACATGTTTTAGATTGATTTATTTTCTTGTAAAATATATATTTTATTTATGAAATATTTCAATTAATCTCTTAAAATTATTTTCCATTTAAGATGAAAATTTTTTGTGTCACCTATTTCTTACTAGGGATATAATCCAAGTATACCATTCATATTGTTTTTTTAAATTTTGTATGATCTAATATAATGATTCTTATAGAATATATTTATCCTTAATGGGTTATTCCATGATATAATTCTAATGAAAGCATCATTTTGTATGGTTTTATATATAATAAAATAATTAAGAAACATGAATCCCTTCCAAATGTTATGTTACGTTTAAAATATTATGATACCCATTTTCATTTTATGGATTATGATATGATGAATATTTCTAAACTCAGAGAACACATATGTATGATTTCATTATGTTATTGGTGGTAATTATATCATAATAAAATACATTGGGTAAATATGTATATCTCATGATATAGAATGTAAAATAATATAAAGATAACTTGGTGCATAAATATTGGGATACAACGCAACATGATCCAGGTTCAGTAATACAGTTCTTGAATGAGAATTGAAATCGATTCAGTAATACTGGGTTACAACATGTACTGAACTGGGATTAGAAAATTAATTTATTTTATATACTGGTTTTGGAAGTGAGCCTTGACTAATATGGGAATGATTTTTTGTGCTTATGAGTGTTCCAAATATTCCATTATTCATTCCAATGATATGAAATCTGGGATTGTGTTATTTGACTATCTTATGATTTATGTCTTAGTAACATATAATATTCATTCCATTAATCATGATTATGATCTTTGATATATATGGCACAGTGTTCATATGTTATTCTCATGTTCCCATACTATTTTTTCATGTTTTTATAATATAACCCTTATTTTTACCCGAATTGACCATATTATCTCACAATTTATTATGATTACTTTCCTCATGTTATGATGAATGTTTTTATATAGGGTATATAAATGAAGAGTAACAAATGGTGAGATCATTATAGGAAACATTTATTTCCTTTCACTTTATTAAAATATTTTTCCTATGTTTTCGAAGGCATTAAACTATTATATCCATAGATCATGTATAATTATATTTTAATTAATATTCATCTCAAAATATGAAATTTTCATGTGTGAAAATCTTGTCCCTCTATACTCATGATACTCAGAAACATCACATAAGAAATAATGGAATGGACTCCAAGTTAGAAATTTTTCAAAAAACCACATCCTATGGGTTTTTGAGAACATCAATCCATGGTGGATATTCTAATTTTGATGGTACATGGACTTACATTAGAGAGGAATCACTTAGATGCCTGTGTGTTTTCATGAGATAATCATCATTTGAAAAACCAACCCCATGGGAAAGAAGATATTACCTTAAGGTAGGGTCACCTTATTTCCTAAATCATACTCCATTGCGAGACCTAATAAAACTTTGATATCCTTGGAATTTGTGAAACCCCAAAATTTCAAAAAGACCCAACATTCTTGAAACCAATCATATAAAACTCATTAATGTTCCCCCTTTAATCTGACATCCTTTTCTGGATTTTTGATTGCACTGACCCCCCAAAACCAGTATACGACCAGTTGAACTCAACCCCAAGTCCTTGAGTGACCAATATTACATACTCATATGCTTCCAGGTGTTTCTCCAGCCACTATAGTACATATTTTTTCTATGAATAGGTACCCTAATTTTGGAAGCTCTTAATAATAGGTAGCCTAGCATTGAGCCTCTTCATTTAAACTCATCTATGATAGTGTAAAATCCATTATCCTCCTGGAAGTTAGTGAGAGGTGGATAAATAAACACATGTGGTGTTATTTTCAATGGAAAATGTTCTTCTATAAAGATATGGATCTCTAATAATGAATCCTTTTCCCACCATAACACAGACCCCATCGAGGTTTATTCACCATAAACATATGATCTTTAAGATGTTAAACTTCATATCTCAAATTCCTAGTCATGTGATGTAAAACTACATGACATTATCCTCAACACATGACATATGTTAATATCATTTCCAAATATGATTAATATAGTACGCCCCATATATGATCCTCCTAGTATTTCATCATCCCCATAATCTCCCCCATGGGTGACCCTCCTTCATTGAGTATATTTCATTTATAATCCCACACATTGTCCCTAAGGGATTATCCTCCTATGTCAGGATAATTTTATGCATAAGCCCCATATAATCCCCTATCGATGGTCCTTCGATGACATTATTTTCCATACCACATGATATTAAAAATCAAGGATTTTTCATGTCCCATTTTATTAAATCGAATTCATAAAACTACTTGGGTTTTTTCTTATGTCTCTTAAACATATTATATAGTAATCCTCCTTAAGATTAAATACATATAAAATCCATGTGTGAAATCTTCCCTCATGGGGACATAATTAATATACTTAAATGTCCCTATGAGATGTTGAACTTATTTCATAACTATCACTGTTAGATTTCAAATTTCCATCCAACCAATCCATAAAATATGTTAAACATTCCCCAAACCTATCCCAAGTAGAAATTAGACATGTGAAAAACCTATACCCACAATACATTTAACCTGTGTCCCACCATTAAATTCATGTACTTAAACATGTTCACATATTTTCTGTGAAAGATGTTAAACATATTCCCCAAACATGACCACAATAATATAAACTCTTTCAATGATCCCTAATACCCACCCCATGTAATAAAAATGTGATGTATGATCTAAAATCCCAGAATACTTACACCTATGGAATAAATTACCATATTATTTATAGGTGACCAACTATATTTACTTCCTATGATACATAATACATGATATTACACCCAAAATAAGTATCAATTATTTGTTCCCAACCAAATAAATAACAAGACCATCTCAACATTCCCAATTCTACTAACACTTATTGAAAAAGGTTGATTCACTATTATGATATAAGCATTGTAATTATTATACATCCACATCGAGATAGAATTGGAAATGATTTTCAAGAACATTAATTAAATACATGTGGGTGACCCAGACAGTGAGTGAATCTACAAGGATGAATCTATGGAAGAAGGATCTCATGGAAAAGTGGGATCTGGCATCCCATAATCACATTTTGATCAAGAAGAATACATTGCTGATGTATGTGATGAAATCCAATCACATTTGGAATGTTAAAATGCGATGAAAAATAATGTTTTTGCATCATTCTGGCCCTAGTGAAATGATGTGAAATAGATATGTTGAACCCAATGTAAATGAAATCCACTCAACTTTATAGAGTATAATAATTTTGGGAACAATTATTTTTTTATGTCACTGAGTCCATATATTTGGCACTAGATCCAACCTAGAAAAAGTAGGCCCATCATGAAACACACCTATGATATGAGGAAGATAACATTGGTTGTCCTCTTTATAAAAAATTTTGAATGTTCAATGATTCTGTACAATGTTAATAATGGAATCTTTTTCGGAATTTGGAATCTCCATTAATGTTACCTTACTTATGGATGAGTCCCCATGCCTTATATAAAATATTTAAATAGAAATCGATGACCTAGAACTAGTTGGTTCTATGTTAGGGGGTTGTTGTTGTCGAAATATCACATGACTACATACCCATCATGATATTCACCATGCCTTCATCTTTTATGACCCACTTCCCTTTATTATACTCATCGATCATCCATAGGATGGTGATCAGAACACTCATATGATGATATGATCTAGAAAGGGGTTATTCCAATGAGAGATATGGCCTTCCAGGACCTCAAGTAAGCATCTCCCCTTCGACACTACCGCACTATATGGATTCGTTGGGGGGAACCCAAACACTATTCCCATGGAAGAACACTTCGGATCCTCTACCCTGAGTGATATGAAAGTTCAATTCCTTATAAATAAAAGGTAGTGTCTCCATTAGAAACGCCTTCCATGAATACCATTATTGAGCTTAGTAGGACTTCTCTTAGATGGACTCATATGTTCCAGCACTGATAATTATCATTTTCCATTTTATAGGTTGATTTTATCCCCCCTCTAGAGGCCCCAGTCTAGAACACTTGGTGTTGAAGTCGGGTGTAATGTTGAGACCTTTCCCCAAAAGGTACATATTCAACCACTCCTATGGAAACTACCCCAACTATAATATCCCATAAGATATCAAAAATAGGGGAAAATTGATCATTATTTATTATCTAATGATCAATATCCCTGACGGATCATATAGAGGATAGGTTGACATTCAGAGTATCTCGCATGATCATATGCTATTACAGGCCACCCATTATGTTGGAAACAAATGATGAGGTTGTCTCCATAGTGATATTAGAAAGAGTATAGGTTTTCCCCTTGTGCCCACTAATAAAAACATATTTCATCCAAATATTTCTACATCATAGCATAGAGGTCCTCCACATACTTCAATAAACTAATGTGGAGGCCATCCCCATTCTCACACTAATCAATGAAGAGGTCCTCCCCACATCTCTATTAATCTATATAGAGGTTCTCACCATTCTTCCACCAACAAAATCAAATCTCATACACGTACTACCTATAATAAATGTAGAGGTACTCTGATTCAAAATATATTACCTTCCATGAAGAACTATCATTTTGAAGGAGGATGAACACATATCGTGTTAGATTTTCTAGAGATGAAGTGAATTTCCCAAAAGGGAGAAATCCCATTTACTCCCAATAATCATTGAATGATGATGTTTGGCTCTATCAGATGAAGAAACCAAAGGAGAATAATATCATCATTGAATTCTAAGATACCTAGGTAACATATGACTCAATTCGGTTGTATTCACCCTCACTACTAGTGTCTAGGGGATGACCAATTGTCAAGGATTACAATCCCAGAATACAAGATCTAAAAGATACATAGATCCCACCATTGATAACAATGTGTGGGTGAAATTATACCCTCATTCCATGCCTCCATCACCTCATATTCCCCTTTCCTATACCTCAATATAAGAAAATAGTGAAAATTCTATGTCGGGTTGATGCACTTCAGTGATAGTGATAACATTATTACTCCCCAAATGGATACCACCTCAAATGAAAATTATTCTGTGGTAAAAAATCCATCATACAAGGACAAGATCATGAAGATGACTCACCCTCCAAGTGATATCCCATTTAGTAGGGCATAATGTACCTAAACTACACCACCTCATCTAGTAGAGAAGGTACAAAAAGGATCAACCTCACTAGAAAAGCCTGTTACATGACATGAAAAAATTGAGGATTATTTATATAATGATACAAAACCTTCAACTATGTAAGAGGTCAAATTTGAACATCTATATTGTGAAAAAATTTCAAGGGTGTTTTATCAACATATTTTTTCAAACATTGGCTATCTGGAGTCACTCACCGGGGAACATGTTGTGCATTTTCACTAAATTATATGGGTGTCATTTAAACACTTATATGATCAGTATCATACCTTCTTAAGGAGACATGATCACCTCGAGGAAATCAACGAGTAGTGCATGAAGGTTGAGATTGGGGAACTCAGAGTAGCCAAATTCCATCATCATATGAAAACCACAAATATCTCAAAAATTGTTGCATCAAGTGTCACACTGTCAATTTCCTAGTTATCGAATTGGTGTATACATACATATAGATCATAATATGGGTTCATTATTAAACCTTCCATTTCTACCTCATCCAACAATAATCATAGGAACAATAATCTAGTATATCTGCCAACAGAAACGATTACACTATGACAACAACCATGGTATATATGGTCATCACTGAATCTCCACGGCATCAATGGAATATGGCCACCGGCCAAGGGAACAAAATTAATACCCACCTTAATGGGTGAGATAGTAATAGACAGACTACAAATGGTGTCATCTATGATCAGTAGATACATGTTTTGGGGCTCTGAAATATTCTCAATGATACATTAATTATTAAAAATTGATAAATTTTAAATGTCAACGATCATGTCAAACCCTCCGTCCCATCAAATGTTTAACTGAATGTATAGTTGGATCCCATTAAATACACATTTTTATCACAAATTGGGGAATATGATAGCCTCACTACTAATCTCATTACGGAGTAGTCTCAATTCTTGAAAACACCATATTAAATATCATCAATACTCTATTGTGGAAATAGTCCATCATGAAATATAAACCACAATTAGATCATGGTAGCCATCCACACCATGTCAGTGAAAAATCCAAGGTATTTGGAAAGTGACCCATGTATGATTCCTCCCACCTTCCGGGGAAATGAGATTATCCACATTTGGATCCAGAATGACTGTATACATATGAAAAAGAGAATATTTATTAAATTTTTTATATATACCCTCACAATGTTTATTTTATAGTATCTCTCAATTATTTTTTGAGGATCTAGAAAGTGAAAACATAAAATCCCACCAAACAGAATGTCGTACCCAATGTGAATAGACCATATCCCAGAACTCGAAGATTTTGGTAATCTTAGTTTTAACTTATTCATCATGATGATAAAACATTATATAGAATATTCAAAAAATTCAATTTGATACCCAATGGTGGGGACCTTATAATAGAATGATTATTCCTAGATCTAATGTTTTATCATGACTATAGAAGGACCTACAATCATCTGATGTAGCTAGCTACCCATATGGTCCATTGTAGGTTGTGAGAATATTCATAGATAGTTCCTCTAAATGTTTATCACCACCATTCCAAAGATGAAATTCATTGAAGACTACATGTTAATATAGGGGCATAATTAGAGTGATTTTGATTATAATTTATTGAAAAGACTCACATATTCAATTGACATGTCATTATCCAAGGAACAACTACTCATGATGTTCAAAGAGAACTCCTAGAATGAGCTCATTACTAACATCACCTCCCTGATCTAAACCATGTAATATTTTTTAATTTATTGTAAAGGATCCTCATATTAACGAATTCATATGGTGGACTAAAAAACTATCATTCCATTACACCTTCAGCCTCATGTCAGAAGAATTGAAAAAAAAAATAGACAACCAAACATGTTCATGAAAAGATCCTTATTTAGGTAAATATAATATCCCCATTAAAATTGGAACCTTAATTATTGAATCCCTACCATGTTCATCCTCACCCAGTACAATCCTGTTGTAAACAACATTGCTAATCACAGTCACCTCGATGAGAGAATGTGGATTAATCCCCCTGTCAATGATATACTCACATGAAATCTTTTCCATAAATAAGAAATAGGATCTATTACGTCACGTATTCATATGTAATATGATACATCATCTCTGACCTAGATAAGTGAATCATTGTGATTCCATAGTGTATGAGACCCTAGGAGACTGAACCCATAGGCCATGTAGATCACATCTCATTTAATCAGATCCTCAGAAAAATAATGAGTGGATAAATTTTATTCAATTATTATATTTATGACCATTAGTAACATGGTTTATTAATGTTAAGAGACATTCCAATGATTGTGAAAATGTCATCGGTGACCCCAAGGGCGATTTTTAAGGATGTGGTGAGTGGTGACAAGTCCTCATTCGTAGGTATCAGACGTATAATGACAATTTGGATTACAGGGTATCCACTTTTACTCATGAAATTATTCATTCCCACTAGATAAATCCAAAACCTCATGTGGTTTACATTATTCCTTTGACCAAAAACTCTACATATATATTGCATCCTTCAATATCATGGATGTATATATGTCAATTCCACAAGGAGAAGAAAATTCCATTATCTTTACAGAATCCATATCCTACTATTTAAAATATCATGAATCGCATGTTATGAGATGAAAATAGGAACTTCCAATCCCTGTAATATTCCATTAATGATGTAGAGGAGTTCACCTCTATAAATTTCATTGATTTATTATACTTCTTTTTGGTTCATCATAGTGATTATGGACATGTAAATCCATCAATTTCTTCTTGTCAATGTCATATAAAAAGATTTTTAAGATAAGTGTTCCATAAAAATTAATTGTATATTTATTCAATAAAGGCTTTTAATTCTACTGAAAACCTGTAAAAGAATCTGAAAAGGTCTCATCAAACATGGAAATCATATTCCACCCTATCTAGTACAGTTACATAGATGATAGTATTACTTTATGATGCATATCAGCTATGTCAAGCTTGAGCCCATCCTCATCTGACCACATATTATCTTATAGATGATCAAATCAAGGAAACTAACAAGTAACATAAAAATTAAAGTCCTATCTTGGACCAAACAATTCATCCAAAAATATATAATTTAATCTATTTGAATGACTGAACCACGACAAGAAAAAATATAACCCTATAATGGAAATTTGATGCGATGATTCACAAACATGGAATAATCATGAGGCTCTTCAATCATGAAGTTTTCTTATTTTCATTGAAAATTCATCATGGACTTACAATATCCTTTAAAATCCACCTTTATATTGAAGCGTTGGTAGTTTATATAATACCTACATTGTAGAATAGTAAAATTAGGATAAATCCAAAATCAATATCAAATTATCTAGGGAGGATGAGGGTGTCATTGTGTAGGGAAACATATGCATGTGACATATCACATGAGAGTTCGATGAATTTAAAATCATCCACTAACTAGTGTATAAATGATCGATGATCAACCTCATCCTAACCCATAAAGACTTCATGTCTAGGCTAAAAAAGAATATCATAATACCTCCATCTTCAAAATTCATGGTTATAATAGGAGTGAGCAGAAAATTCATGGTGAAATTTAACTGAATACACATTTCAGTACTCTTGTATCATGAACTTTGTTTTAGTAGGGTACTACCTAAAAAAACTTCTAGGAAGTCCCTAAATTAATTATCACATTGTGATCTACTCTCCTTACCATCAATGCCTTATGTACTCAATCAATGTTTGAGTAGCATTACTTCATTGTGATTAATCTCTTGTTGAATCCTTTGATACAAGTTATCATGATGTTGAATAGTGATAAATGAGGGAAAGGGGTTTATACTAATGGGATTGGGTTAATCAATTCCCCTAAAGACTGAATACTCACTATAACTGATGCTACTACGGACATGAATGAAATATTCGTTCTAAAAATTCATCGATTAGAGCCCACATTTCTAGACCCATTTGTTGTTATATTTTTTCCATGAATAGGGATCCCTCATATATTACCTCAAACACCTATTCTTGATTTAATTAGATAATATCAGAAGACTCCACTCATGTGAAACATTGAGTTGTTCACCACATTTCCACCAATCTATGACATAACATCAATTACAAAATTTTATGGATGAATTGAAAAAGATCTAGTCATCTATTTTTGTTAAATATCAATGTTGGACCTCGTGTTTGGATGTTGGAGAATATTAGATCAAAACATTAATCACCATAGTCTCCACAAAATGAGAACCAATCATCATGGATTTTGTATCCACCATTTCAGGTACTAGTGATCCACTATGTTAAAATTTCTAAGAAGTTCTTATACCAACATGATATTATCCAATTTAAGACAAGGAGGAGGATATGGAAGATTACCCACCATTATTTGAAGTTGGTTTATTCACCACTGTTGATCACCTAACCCAGGAAATCCATGTAAATAAGTAAGATCCATGGTTTTCACTAATCAATTCAGCTGTGTCTACAGAGCAGTAGTAGTAGTATATGGACTTCCTGAAATATCACCAAACCATCTTTTCCTAGAGCTATGATGAGATATTTGTTATTGAAAATTAGGATTATGTTCACTATCTTGGTCTCCCAGTGGGTCATTATTGGATCAAACATCATCCTGTAAATACGCCCCCCCCCCACTCATGGTGATATGTTCTCTAATTTAGATGACATTATAATCATAGTCTTCTACATCTGGAAAATAAAATACCTCAAATTTGTAGCCAACATTGAACTATTCATGAGTAAGAAAGAGAAAAATATCATTTGTAGCAATATCCATGAACTCAACAAACATTTTATGAAGGATGATTTTCCCCATATAATGAAAGAGTAGTAGATTGATTCTACAAATAGTTTCCAAAATCTCTCCTTAATATATGAATACTCCAAGTAAATTTTTATATGGATTTACCTCTTGGATGAGGATTCCACCACATTCTTGGATCCTTAAGGGAAATTCTTCTATCAAGTGATTCCTTTCTTCATGATTAATTATAGATCCACTTATCATCGGGCCATTCACCCAATCATTATGCCAGTTCAAGAGAAATTTGTGGAATGGTACGTGGATGATCTTTGTGGTAAATTACTACATGTGTTATTAGTATCACAAGGACATTGATATAGTGTTTGGTTTCCTCCACTCCTAACACATAAAAATGAACCCTCAGAAGTGATCATTAAGGGATACCTCTAGAATGTTTCTTTATATTGTTATATGTTTAAAAGGTGCTGAGATTAACCTAGATAATATAATTTTCATCAATAAATTTACTCCCCTTGAAAATATTTATAAATTATGTGACCTCTAAGTTCATATAGACTACATATACCAATTTATATGAAATCATGATAGAGAGCATAATTTATTATAAAGGATAAGGAATAATGGAACTATTTACCAATGGGATGAGGATTGTTCGATTTCCATAAACGATATCATGTATTAAATCTAACAACCTTTGTTATTTATTCAACTTATCATAGAGGTTCCTTCTACGTAGATACTATGTATTAGCCTATAAAAAAGTGTTTTAGTTTCTACTTAATGTGTTTCAATTATTGAAACATTATTTGCAACACCATTATTTGTAGCTAGTGTCTAGGATGGACATCCTAAAGTATATCCTCAGTTGACCCATTATGGTAGTATTATTATAATATTAGGCATTGATCCTCTAGTAAATGGGCATAAAATTTCTCTCCCATAATGATTTCAATGTCTTGGAATTGGATGATATCATGAATTCACATCTACCCCCAACAAAACTACCCATGGATGTTCATTTTCTAGATAAATCTATTTTCCCAATGCATCGGGTGGTAGAATCTGGGTTGACTCATTTTGATGGTATATCCAATGTCCTGATAGGTAGAAGGATAAGGAAACAACTTATTAATAGATAGTTCATGGTAATAATAGTCAATTATCATATACAATCCATATTTATGTAATTGTTCCTTCTACCATAGTGTTACACCGACAATAAGGCAGAGAATGAGTTACTATTTATTGTTCTTGTTTAGTCCCTCAATAATGATGTACACCATTCACACATTATGGGAGACTCCAACCTAGTCATCAATCAGTTGCATAGTGTCTACATCTTAAGAAAGAAAGAAATAGTTCCTATATTGATCACAACCATTAGTTTATGGATGAGTTCCCTTCCCAGCTGATTGTTCCTCAAGTTACACAGTAATATAATGTATGGGATAATGTTTTAAATATCTTCGACCACATTATATAATAACTCAACTATGATTTTCTAATGATTACTGTGGCACATCATGGAGAAATCACCCCACCACATCAGACAATGGAATGAATCATGTACACTGGATAACAATACATGCCTCAACATAATGACCATAAAATATTCTAGAAGTAGGGTAAATGACTAATTATACATATCCCTTAAATGAGTATCTTTACAGTTTCAGTATCTTACTATTTCGAGCCGATCGTGAGAGAATATCCTTCTATGCAGATTAGTTTACCCTCTAGGGGGGCTAACCATGATAAAGCTTTTTATTTATGCATTTTTTATTGAATTATCATCTATTACATCCACAAAATTGAGATACATCATGTTATGAAATATTTCCATTATGGATCATGTTGTACCCATCAAGACGGATTCATGAACTCCCATGAAATATAGATATTAGGCTACTTCTGACCTTCAATGTTATGTGACTATATTGTGTTTTTCATGTGATATCAAACATGTCAGATCTGTTAGAAAAATCTACATCAACGTTCTGGTTCTCCAAGCCATAAAGTACTCATGAACCATTGTAGGATGGGGACTTGATGTTTTTAGAATATTAACACTAGTGGAAACTAGAAAACGTAGGTTAATTTTGACCCTAATATAAATCTCCACATAATTGTTAGAAAAATATCCTCTCATGTATGTAAAAACCCAATATGTGATTGATTTTTTCATCACCCACATCATTCCTTAATTTATAGTTCCTAACACATTTATCACACAATATAGAACAAAATTTCGGGTTGGTATGATGAATTAATTGTATGCGATGTATAAAATTCAATCTAAACATACATCTTTCTACCATGTGAAGGAAAATTGGTAGATTAAGGTGTTAAACAAACCCTAAATATATTATTTTTAATAATGGTTTGTCAAAAAAAATAGTATTGGCCAAAAAATATATTGAATACCCTTCATGCCTATCAGAAGATAAGATGATGTTCCATCTATGCTACCCCATATTCTTTAATGTATGGGACATCAGATGTCTTAACCTTAGAGGATATATTTTCATCACTCCAAGATACTTTTTATGATGATCATAAATAATATATTATGGTAGATAAACATCTAAATGAGTTACACATTCTTTATAAAAGAAACATATAAAATATTCACAACATAGAGAGGAAAAAGAATAGGATAGTTGGTGAATTAATTAAGAAGGTTCATCTACTATCATTATTTTATTTGATATGGCATGGGATTTCAAAATGATTATTATATCAAAAAAATAAATCAATTTTGGACACAATATGGGAAGATAATTACATTATACACATTTTCTACTCCAATATAGCATACTCATTGATCATTTTGGGAAATGAGAGTATCACAACTACAACAAAAACCATAATTATTATATAGTAATTTTTTGGAAACTATGGTATATAAATTTTTATATTTAACTATTTTTTATAGGATAATGATATGGGAAATTAAACTGCAAAAACCATTGTACATGTTCTATGACCTTAAATGTTTATCATCAATGGTAATATTTTAATGAATTTAAACTAAAATCAAAATTTCATCAATGCATGATGTTAATATACTGTAATAACCAATAAGATAAACAGATGATGCTACACATAATGATTATAGGATTACCAAAAATTTAGAATTTAATAAATACATGTATTCAAACTGTATCATTACACAATGTTCATAATCATTTATTCCCCACAACAGCCATGGGATTCTGAAATTTCCTCATTAGTGGGGGATTTCCCCTATTTGGGCATTGGTTTCATATAGTTCCCCATCTCATAACAATACGTTGTGTTATTTAAATTCCCATGGGATATGAAGTGACTCCTACACCCACTACATTAGAGTCAACATAAGAATTCACAATCCATTTTTACCCTTTTCCCAACATATATTTGGAGAATGTTATCCTAAAAAATATGTGTATTTCATATCATGGAATTTATGTTTTATGTGGGACTATGTGTCCTCTAATGACATTATTTTTAAACTCTTCGGCACTTCAGTTAAGTCCTTGTAAAAAAAATCATAATATCCCATAAATAATGAATTTATGTAGTTTCCCAAGAACACCAAATCTGAGTCATACAACCTTATACTATGTATAACTCATGTTATAATTTCATTATGTGATGCATGGCTTTCGTGGCAACATTCACATCGAGTGTACAATTTATTACATGACCTGAACATATTCAACGTTTCTACCTTTGTTCTAAGCTATATGACTATAAAATTAAATTCATGGTCCATAAATTAGGACCATAATCTATGTGAATCTATTCTCCATGGCCCCCCATTCATATTTTTAAATTCATCCATGGTATTTTAGAAAACATATTCCTTTAAAAATGTTCCATGAATTATCTGTTGCTACATTCCGATTCCCATGGTAAATTTAGTGATACATAGATCCTTTCTCTTCTCTTCCATCCAATATTTATATATATAACCTTCCAATTTTTATGGTGATATCTCACCAAAATTTCATCATGGCCCTCATAATTAGGTATACCCCTAGTTATATTCCTTTTTCCATTAGTGAGTCTAGATGCCCTTATGTTCAAAAATGAGGATAGAAATAATGGGAAGCTCAATGATTAGCCATGCTAAGGTTCCCAGCATATGATATTAAATATAATTCATTCATTGTATCAAACTAGGATTGTAGTTGGGTATTGGATTAGTGGTAAGCATCCTAAAATCCTAAATGAAAAATGGGGGTTCAAAAACCATTGGGCATAGGTACTGTAGCGACACTGTAGTATACTATAACAACAGAGGAACTATAGGGATGGTGGGTATTGTAGTGGCAACATGTCCCAGTAAAGGAGGAAGGGCACTGTAGTAGTGTCAGGTACAATGTGGTGTTTTTTCAACTGATACGGTATCAGTACTATTCATAGAATGGGCCTTGGGCCAAAAATTTGGTCCTACGGGCCATGTAATGGGCTAAATGCTCATTGGGCCTTTGGACTATGTAATGGGTCTCCCACTACCCAGTTAAATATGTCTTTTCTTTTCATTTATAATAAATGAGGATTTGGCCCAAACCATATAAAAAATATCAAACTAGGATTCCTTATGTGATTGTATTTGATGAAAAATAACCATACCCATTTTAAAATTTGGATTCCTCTTAATGTGAGATGAATTGATATCCTAGTTAGAGGGTATTTCATTCTACTAGCATCATTATTCCACTATAAATAATTTAAAAACTATTATAAATATGAGTCTTATCCACATGAGACATCTATTGATACATGAATGTCATGTCATGTGTCCAAACCCCTTCATTGGATCATTTTGTGGTCATTCATTCCCTGACAACATGATGTAAACCCTATGTATGATATGTTTTATTTTATGTTTCATAGGGAAACTTTATCCCGCCTTTCACATTAGGTCACCACACTATAATGTCATAAAGCACTCACTATGATATCAAATCCATGTTAGTTCTGAAATATATACCCCTAATCTTGTATCAACCATAGTCCAACTTATATTTCATTAAATTGTGAAAACAAATGTCCTCACTAGATGATGATGAAATATACCATTACCATATATCTAATTGATATTACATATATTATGCTAATTGGATAAAAAATAAAACCTTGTATTAATCATAGATTCCTCATAATGTGTGATTTTTTTATATCCTCACTAGAGAGGATGTCACCCCACTAGCATCGATCATTTACAATTCCACATTATAAAATGTTTTATAGCTTGATTACCATTCTTATGGGGAATTTAGTAATTCCAAAATATCTCATCCTATTTCCAAATATAAAATTCATTTAGATTGGGATCATTCAACGCCAACTCAGGCTTGAGTCTCTCGCCTGTCAACATGACCATCTAAATCATTTGAACATGTGGGGGAATCGCACCGAGGGCACTCAGTATTTCTATCCGAGCATTCCACACTACAACAATAATTAATTAATAATTTTTTTTTTGATTTATATAAACATCATAATTATGAAATGAATGTTATACATGATTGTATTGATCCTAGGATACCCTATCTCAAATTCAATCTGGAGATCACGTATCATTAATAACTAATTGTATCTATCCTATTTACAACTTTATCAACAACTAATTATGTAGTTGTTTAACAATATTTATATAAAAAGTATGAAATCCTTTGTTTTGGATATAAAAAAGATGTTCCCATATCATACTTCATTTCACATTAATTATCAATGTCTTGATAATCTAGATCAACCTTATAGTATTATTTAAAAACAATCAACCAACAATGTGTTCACCCCTACAACTAATGAGAACTCTATAACACCAGTTGTATCTCACATTGAGCATGAATTATTCATGATTATGATTTGTAATGATTTTTCCCAATAAATGTTAAGAAAAAATATTTCCTAATTATCAAATCATATTGATCCAAAATTTCACACAGTTTCAATATATATGATTCATGTGGTCTCTGGTGGACTCCTAGGACCGTCATTTCTAAAAAATTAAGGATTCATAAATGTTGTTCATGTTAAAAAAACACACATCCCTATGGTCCATACTATATGGACATAAACTATGATCCCATGTAAAATAATCAAGGCATTAAACATTGTGACAATCACTATTGGAAAATGGCGTGTTCTATCCAGTCAAAATGAAACTCCATTCATGTCAGGTTGTCACTCCACCACAATACAGATGCCTTCTGGGGATTTTTGAAAATCATTCAACCATCATGACTTTAATCTTTGTGTGACTCACCATAGATTCTTTTGGTTTAGTGTAGGAATTCTATGCTCAATATTTCCATATGTATCGAATACTATAACATGATCATAATGATTTTTGGGAGTCAATCCCCCATTATACCAAGTGTTATGAACTTCAACAATTTCAAAAACTATACTATATGTTCTATAATATTAATCATAGAGTATTGCTATGATCATTGCGGACCTATACTATTTTTAGTTTCATGGTTTGACTAGTATGAATTTAAACTACTAAATACTACACAAACACAAATTTATATCTAGTTACAAACCTATAGGAGACCATATAAAGAGTCAATATTCCCTGATCTAGAGACTCTAGAAAAATTGGAAAAAATATGAGAATAAAAAACATATATGTACAATGACAGTAGTGGTCCATTATAGTCACTAGTAAAAACATAGTTACACTCACAGAAACTACAATTTTAGTAAAACATTTGAGAAAAATATTATTCTCCCATTACTGTAGGAGCCTCTCTAGTAGGTAAACCCTTTTTTATACTCTATTGTCCTTATACATTTATTGGGAGGGAATTTTTTGACTGACTCAAATGTACTGGTCAAATGATTTAGATTATTTTGAATGAAAAACATAATCGCATGACATTAAAATATGCGATTAAACATTCTCACCATATGATTAATAATTTTGTTTCCATCACCCCTGTTATATGAACCAAATAATTGGAAAATCATAGACCCTCGCCTATGAATCCCAATTTCTCTTTCTGTAAATACAACCTACCACGTCATTCATATTACTTGATAGTCACTCAGAATGTTAGACGACACTCCCCTTGAAATAATATTATGTCCTTTTACATACAAATACACCAAACAGCTGTGATAAAATCCATAGTGATGTGATTTCTATAGTATTTAGCTTCATTTTATCATTTCATCACTACCTATCAATGAATCGTGTCTCCACTAACATGGATACACATAATCTTTTATGTTTGAATAGTCCCCCATGATGGAAAAGTTATATTCCACCCTATATCACCAACTTTTCAAGGAACACTCTCCAAAATAATCTTGATGACACTTTATTATATGTCTTTTGTTGTGAACATAGACAATGGTCCACCATCATATATTTATCCCCATCCTCAAAAAATGAAAAATGATTTCATATTTCAAACATGGTAAATAGTAATATTGCTTTATCACACGACACATTTTTGACCCAAAGACTAGAAATATATATAGACACTCTTCATAGCTCCTTTTTTAGGTAGAATTTAATTCCTCCAACATTACACAATTCATACAGAAGGGTGTGTTGATAAATAATGTTTTAATTTTAGAGATTTTCATACAACATCTAGAAAATTCATGGTCAAGAATATCTTGGTTTCCAATTAATAAATTCATACTCAAGTGTTCAACCCACTTTTATACTCTCACAAAAGGTGTTTTCATTTCATTCCCTTATTTCCCACAATGAACATGAATTACATGGGATTAGGAATTCCATGTAGGTTTTCTGGTCAATGTGATCGAGATACAATAAAAAAAATATTCATAAATAAATTTTAATCCAACCATCAAATGTTTGTAAGGTTCATCCACAAATATGAGGCTCACCATTATTTGAAGACACGGTAAAATTACTTTATGGGTTGGCACTATAAATCATCTGCTTGAGATCAGATATCCTCTATTGAGTTGCCTCTTTAGTCAGCTGCCACTCCACCGGATTATCCTCATATTACTCGGAATCAAGAAAAACTTTTTTAATGATCTATATTCGGTCCAGTTCATCTTAGTACTCAGACGCTGGAGATTATGTCTCCACTACCATTGTCGTAGCTTCCAACTAATTGGAACACATTTTTATAATTATATTCTCTTATATAGTGATGCTAACCACATGTTCTAATCCATACACTTCTAAAATGGAAATATAATCATTATATAATGGAAACCACCAAATTTTCCATAAAATAAAGTTTGTGTGAGGAAACATCAATCACCTTCCACTCAACACAATACTGCATCCTGAGAAAGACCAGATCAAGTGTATAGAGGCTTCTATAATCCACCCCTCCAATATGTTGTTTAACTAGTGAATGCTTGATGGATCCCACCCTGTTTTTTGAGACATCTAGTGCAGTTTGGGTGATGATGTGTCTCACATACCTCATCGCATTGTGATGAATTACTAAGTCCTCATTAGTGATGTCTGATCCCGAATACTCATCCTTCAGTAGAGTAGGCTCATATAGATGAAATAATATCAAATCATAAGTGGTGAAATCATATAATTCCAAAAGATCAAGCTACATAAACTTCAATTCCAAGATAAAAGGATCCTATGTAATCCCTTTATCCTCTAAACGATCCTCATCCTCCTATTATAGAACCTCCAAGGATTACTCCACCGTCACCAGATCCACGATCATCTATATTGAGGGCATGATCATAGCCACCTTCATTGATGCCATTGGAATATAATATAGAGAAAATATATCATCTGGAAAAGTAACATTCATCCATTCAATCTCAATCACCTTAGTTATTTACATGACTTATACCTCCCTAATTGAGAAATGGTGTGACATCTCAAAAATAGAGAATATAAACATCGTATTTGATAGTGTGTATGAAACTCAACTCCAAACATGTAAAGTGAAATAATATTTAGATAATTTAAAACATATTTACTATATAAAATATATCATATATATTTCAATTGATGTAACATATATTTTTCATATGTTACACTGAAGAGAGACATTCTTCAACAGCTTGTGTTAAAAAAATATCGAGTTTTATCAAAAAATATCATATTATAAAAATATAATGAGATATGTAACAGTCATTAAATTAGTAATAATGAATTTCAATAACTAAATTAGGAATATTATGGTTTATAAAAAAATATAATGAATTAACTGGTTACAAATTATTTATAAGTGAATACATAAATAAATATAATAAAATATGAATATTTTTACTGAAAACTATTTTTATGATCAAAAAGTTATTTTACTCTAATATATTATATTAATTAAACATTTTGAGTAATAATAATTTAATATATATATATATATATTATATATATTCAATAAAATAATTTCAATATTCATCGATTAGGTTTAATATTCATATGATAAGAACAAACTCTATTTTACACATAAAGCACTATATTTTTATAAAGGAAATTTTACAACCTTTTAAATGTCAATCCATTCTAAATATAAATTTTGAGACATTAATTGAAATAATATTTTAAAATAATTTTCAGATTTAAATGATACAATAAAAATTATGTTAGGGTTAATTTTTGATTTTTTTTGTATTGAATGGTTAAAAATACTGAAATTTAGAGAGTGAAAAATTCATCTAATTTATTTGTAAGGGTAAATTATACATTTAATTTGTTTTATAATTTAATTATGTAATATATTTATAAATTAATACATTTTTTGTCTTTGTAATCAATTTCTGCTTAAAATATAATGTAAAAACATAGGAAACATTTGCTCATTTTTACATTAAAACATGAATTATCATCCCACATTATGGAAGAATTATAAATTAATTTTTTCCACTTAAGTGATTATAATTTGTAAAAAATGATTAAATTTTTGGAATCATCATTATTTATATTGTATAAAAAGAACAGATTTATTTTTTATCAAAAAATCTAGTGAATGTGATTAAAATTAATTAAAATGATTAATGTTAAATTATGATTAATAAGGAACTAAACATTAACCATAAGTGAAAAAAACATCTTATACACTTTTACAATAGATATTTCCTTTCCATATGCAAACCGTATCATTTCCTTTATTGAAATTGGACTATTATTTTATCAAATATAAATAATACAAATGTGCAAGGAATTTCTTCGTAAAAATATTACAAAAGTGCCACTCCACCTCCACTATAAAAAGGCACCATCTCCTCCCACATCTTCACACCCCTCAAGACACATTGTCATGAAAAATATGTTATAAAATATATCCTAAACATTCCTAAAAACACCCTATAATATTTTAATTTTCTTTTAATCAATCCAAAGAAACCTTTTGGAAGAAACCAAAAGTAGTTAAGTTAATAAGAGGTAACAACTTTTCTTAATCTTTTTAATTTTATTTCCATTATCCACTCCCCAAACCTTCTGTATTAAATTATTTTATAAAAAAAACTGTATCCTAAAAATAATAAGTAATTTAATGATAATTTTATGACTTATAATTATTGAATCATTCGTCAAATGGGTAATGAATATATTGTTTCTATTTACGGTGAACTACTGCCTGACAAAATGATGATTGCTTAATTTTAAATTACCACCTCTCATAGTGGCCATTATATTGGAAAATATATTTATATATTTTATTAATTATATGAATTATTTATTTATTATACATTAATTATTTTAAAATACAAATATTTATACATTCCTTTTTTTAAATGATAACATCGTTTGTGAAAGTGTGGACTACCACCCCCTCAAAGCGATGTGATTCATTGAAAAAATACATGGAATGTATAATGGATATTTTTAATTAAAAAATTTGTAACATAAAATACTCTATATGATATTAATATAATAAATAAATTATTTCAGTAGTATATGTATATATATCATTTTTTATTACCCTTGCACACACAATGTTATAACGACATTCGTGGATATGTGGATTACTGCCTCCTTGACATGATGTGATTCCTTTTAAATCACAAGAATTATATATGTATGAATATATGATTAAATAATATGTTTATTTATTATATAATGATCATTATTTTTAAATATATTATTACTTATCTTCTTTCCATAATGATCAATGAAAATTTGTAATGTTACTCATTTGTACGTATAGCCTACCATCTCCATGATTGTATGATTAATTCAATTTTCCTAACCATATGTAATTGTTGATTTTAAAATAATAATTAATGCATAAATATTTTAATTATTTTTATGATTATTATCCTTGAGATGTTATGTAATTAGCCATATGGCTATAGTTTTCCTACCAATGTTTTTTTGACACATAATCCTAAATTAGTGAAAAGACATGATGTAAATATAAGTGTTTATATAGATGTATAGAACATAGTATAAAATGAAATATAATTAATTATAAACATGAAAATATTTATCATGTAAGTATACAATTAATATATTTTTATTATATAAGAAGTTTAGGGACGTTCCATGAAATTGAATCACAAGGTAATGGCTTCATATCTCCCATTTTATTACACTATGATAAATGTCATGATCACCACTAAAAATATTTTCAATGTATATATACTACCCATTTTATTATATTATATCATTAATAATTGTTTCTTATTGTTATTTTAATCATTCATTTAATTTTATTTCATCATGAGTATTATGATTTTAAAAGTTTCCAAGTGGTATGCGACACTTTTTAATGTAAACTGATTATTATACTAAATAATAAATTAAATTATCATCCGTTGGTATTTTTATTTGAAGAATATACATTACCATTTATGAATAAAACCATTAACTATATTCTATCTAGTTATTTAGTTCCATTATCATGTATTAGTACAATTTTTTTTACTCTTTGGTAATCAAAATTACTAAGAATATGTTTTTTTAACAATAATGAATTTGTTTCACTATTTAGTTAGATAACTGATTTTATATTAAAAACAATGTCTTATTTAACATATTTAAAAAAAAATTATTTGGATAAATTTTTTTACCCTTTTTTCATTTAAAAATATTCAAAGTAATCTTTAACATCCTTTTCAAAAAATGAATTTTTATAACCTTCTATCAAAGAAAAATGAATGTTCTTTTTACCTCATATGGAAAATACTAATTCACTCATTATCATTTCATTGAAGCTTCGTTTCCATGATTAGAAGGTTGCTTATAAATGAAAATAATTTCCAAAGTGTTTTTCAAATAAATAGGTTTTTAAAATATTTTTCATAATAGAAGGATATTTTCCCGAAGAATGTTTTCAAAAATTAATTTCTAATGATTCGATTCATCAAAAACAAAAAACCTTGATTTTACTCAACATGTGGTATATTATTTTGATAAAATACATAATATTCATATGGATGGTTTTTCTTTGATTTGTCCATGAATATTATTCACAGGCACCTCCTTAATACCTTTTTCCCCATTTAAACTATTAATTACCTATAATAATTGGACATTGAATTTCCACAAATAATTCATTTCATATATCATGGATTTTTTAATTTCATAAACCATATATCATTTTTATAGGGTGTTAAAATTTAATGTTATTTTATTATTTTGAAAAGTATTCATAAATCTGTATAATTTATCCAATACAGATATTTAATAAGGAATATTTTTTATTCGCTCTAAATAATTCATTAGAATGATAATCCCTATGAGTTGTGGACCAATTAATTAAATCACTTGAATGAAGAAATAGTATCATGAGATTAATTAATTTTACAAATTATATGTTTTTATACATTATTTTCATAAAAATACTTTGAATGGTCTTAAAGGTAATGGTTCTAGGTACCTAGTATACATGGAGGGAAAAATTATTCTTTTCCTTCATATTAGTTTCAATTATTATTCATTTGTGATATTTTTCATTGACATATATATAGTTATATTTATATTTCAATTAATTGATAAAATTGTATGTGTTTGGGTATCTTACAATGATATATATATTTTTCCATATATAGTTATTACAATGGAGTGTGTTTCGATCTTTTACCTTTCCAAATTGTTTATGAACTTCCCTATCATTATGTGTTATATGGAATGTTTGTTCAGTAATTTATAATGGCATAATTATCATTCACAACTATTAATTCTGGCTCCCACTATATTTATCCCTTATAGGTAATATAAGCTCTATATTATTATATTTAATTCTACATTAATCTAGGAAGTGTACTATGAAATATATGCAGGAATTTCCTATATGTATTAGAGTTATCCTTGAAGTTATATATTTAGAATGAAAGAAAAAAAATATGTTATAATTAGTGTGTTGATTTATAATTAAAGTCTAATGTATGTATTTGTTTCAAGACAACTAAACTCTCCGTCCATTGGGATATTATTCCTTATAGTCATGAAAATGTAATAGTAATATACACTGGCTCTAGGATATCTGAGGATGAGTTTCTATAGTTGTTATTAGTGTATTTTTTAGTAGCATCCTTGTGAAATAGATTTCAGAAAACAAATATTAAGGATAATATACTTATGG
Source organism: Viscum album (assembly GCA_963277665.1). Lineage (NCBI taxonomy): Eukaryota > Viridiplantae > Streptophyta > Magnoliopsida > Santalales > Viscaceae > Viscum > Viscum album. The sequence continues at coordinate 1,044,349,565 of OY728126.1, read as the reverse complement.
TATAATTTTAAAATAATTATTGAAGAACAACCTAGTATTTTTGGAGGTAGATATTTTGTATGTATTCTTATAAATACATCTATGTGTAGATACTATATGTGTAAATAGTTCTAGAACATATGTTCCCTGGTGTAGTAACATTGACATGATGTTCTAATCTAGACTTCGGGGGAATCTGGTACACGAAAACAATCCTTACTTGGAACCTAGTTTGAAACTCCTTTGGTATATTATTAGGATAATCCATAATTTTTTATAGACCAATATGAATGATTATGAAAATGAATAACCAAGGTAAAACCAATGGTGTTTTAGATTACAGTTATTTTGACATGATTTAGAAATCATAAAAATGATATTATGGATAAACCTTTGACCATGGAAGAAAATATTTGAAAATAAATTGATGAAGTATTTATGTATTTGGATTTCATTAAAAACTTTTTTGAAAATAATATTTAGTGATTAAATTTTTTTTAATTATGTCCATCATATTTTTTCTAAATTTATATTAATATCATTTTAGAAAATAACAACCTATTAGATGGGTGACAAAAATCATATATTTTTTGGACCTGGGTCTTGATTCAATTATCGGAGGATGATAAGGGTTTCACACCAACCACTATTTTATGCAATGTTCATGCTGTTTATTTATTTCATTTTGATAAAAAGATTTAATGTTTTAATGTTAATGATGAACTCGTTGTATCACAAGATAGGGTTAAATATTAATCTATTAAACATATTTGTTTTATAAAATGTTTAAAACCCAATATATATATATATATATATATATATTTCTATCATCTATGAGCCTTACAATCCTTTTAAAGTTTCTTTTAGTGATTTAGTTATAAAAAAATAATTATTTGTAATAACTTTATGGGTTTAAATAGATTATGTATAATTTTATTAAAGCACAACCAAAATTTGGGATTGTTCATAAGAAATTAAGACCAACCATTAAAAAATATTTCACTATAATATTGGTTTTTGAAATTGTTACCCAATATTTTGAAAATAACATAGAAATAAAATTTTATCTTAATACATTAATTTACATTGACACAACGGTATCAAAAATTATTAATGATTTATTTAATTGATTCCTCCACAATTATTTTTATCATTCATTTAATTTTGATTTATGACCATATTCACACTCTATAAATATTTATACTTTTCCTCCAAGAATATATATCTACATGCCACTAATGTTCTCTAACATAGAGACCTAGTTATACGGTAGTCCTTATGTCCTTTTTATTTTCCATTCTCTCATTTATAAAGGATTAATTATGAACCCTTCTCATGGTGTCATATTTAAAATATATGAAGTATAAAATTATATCTCACCATGGTTTATTTTAAATTTTGACGACTAAATTTAATAAAGGTGTGAAGAATGTGATACCATGTAAATCTAATGTATTAACCATGTATTCAACTGTGTCGATGACAAGCGACACAGAGCACGTAATGTAATATAAAATCTAGATAATATATATATTTATACCATTTATAATAGATTAAATATATATGTAAATAAAATCAACAAAGAGTTATCATGTTTTACATGCAAGAGTGAACATCCTTAATGGCTTGCATTACACCATGACCAATTTTTTTGAACAATAATTTTTTTTACATATAAGGAGATATAAAAATGTTGATAAATTAGTATACTAGTATTGAAATAAATAACATATCAAGATTAATTTTTATAAAAATATAGAATGAATTAATTGGTTCCAAACTAATTATCAATGAATTTAAGAAGTAATTTAAAATAAAGTAAATATTTTTACATAAAAATATTTTTATTCTCAAATTTCATTTATATGAAAATAGATTAAATTAATTAAAATTAAATAGTAATATTAATATTATGTATATATATATATTATATTCAATAAAATAGTTTTTATTTTTATCCAATAGTTTTTATAGGCATAAGATACGAACAAACACAATTTTTTACATAAAAATCTATATTTTTAGAAATTCAATTTTACATCCATTTAATGGAAAACCCATTTTAAAAATAAATTTTGATACATTAATTGAATTATTATGTCAAAATAAAATTTTAAATTGAAAAAAAATATTAAAAATTAGGACAGGGTGATGTTTTGATATTTTTTTTGAAATAGATCATTATTTAATGAATGGTAAAAATTGAAGAATTTTGGTCAAATTTTTTTTCATCTAATATATTTATAAATGAAACTAAAAATGTGAATTTGATTGAATGTGTAATTAGATAATACTTTTTAAATTAAGAAAATTTATGTAATTGAAATAAATTTCACTTTGAAATTGAATGTGTAAACATTTCTAAACATTAACCATTTTTACATTAAACCCCTCATTATCATCCCACATGTGGGATGGTTTTTAAATTAATTTCTTCCACTACTGTGATTAGAATTTGGAAAATAGGATTCAATATCAGTAATCATGATAATTTATAATATCTAATTAGGCCATAATTTATTTTTATCAAAAATATTAGTGAAATTGTTCAAAATTAATTAAAATTATATAGGCTAAATTATCATTAATAAGGTACTAGACCCACTGTGGCCCACCAAGACCTATTAACTTGTCCAATAACCTATTGATGGCCAAATATAAACCCAATTCCGTCATTTATTGTAATTGGAAAATTATTGGATCCATATGAAACATGGAAAATGTGCATGGAATTCCATTTTCAAAAAAATTCATGAGTGTCACTCCTCCTCCACTATTAAAAGTCATCCTCTCCAACCACATACTAAAATCTCTCAATCCACTTTCTATAAACCAATATTATCCCACATAGCTCCCCAAAAAACCAAAACTCCTCTTATAATCCTTTCTATTGGATGTAATCAATAAAAGTTAGCATTTTCTTAAAAACCAAAAGTAGTTATCAGATTAAGAGGTAACATTTTCCCTTTTTCTGTTTAGTATTATTTCTATTCTCCACTCCCTAAACCATACTTGTTCCATTAATGTATTAAAAAACTATTATCCTCAATATAATTGGATTTTTATTCTATGGATTCATCCTAAACTGACACACATATCCAGATAATGGGAAACAAATATATTATTTCCTTGTACCATGAACTATTTCCACACGAAACAATGATTTTTCATTATTCCTTTATCAACTCACATTATGGACATTATGATTGGAAATATATTTATATATGTAATATATGATATTTATTATTTATTTATACTTATTTAGTTCTTTAAAAACACATATCATTATAAATTCCATTTTTTATAAAATGAGAACATCATTTGTGGAATTGTGGACTACCGCCTACTCAAAGTAATGTGGTTCATTCATACGATGCATGGAATGTATAAAGGATTGATTTAATTACAAAAATGTGAAATAAACAAATATATATTATATTGATGAAAAAAATAATTTTTTCAATAAATATAAATATATATATATATATATTATTTTCTTGTTTACCCTTTTACACATAATGTTATATCATTGTATGTGGACCTGTGTGTTACTACCTCCTCGACACAATGCGATTCCTTTTAAATCACAAGAATTATAAATAAAAGTATATATGATTACATATTATTTTTTATGATATAATTATAATTCCCTAATGATATATTATTACTTACATTCATTTCATAATGATCAATGAAAAATAGGAATGTTACTCATGAGTACGTAAGACCGACCATCTTCAAAATTGTATCAGTGGTTCATTTTTCATAACCATATTTAATAATTGATTTTAAAAGTATAATGGATTTATAAATATGATAATTATTTCATGATTTCTTATTCTATATATGTTATATAATGAACCCTTTGATAATATTTTACAAACCAATGTTATATTTGACACATAGACTGAATTTGGCCAAAATACCTGAGGTAAATATAATTGTTTTAGGAGTTGAATAAAACATTGTAAAAAAGGGGAATAAAAGTATTGATAAACCAGAAAAAATTTCTCATGAATATATAAAATTAATATATCTTTATTTTACGGGATGTTAATGGTCATTCTACCGAAAGGAAATGCAATGTAAGGGATTCTCATCTCACATTTTACATCCATGAGATAAATATCATTTCCACCATGAAAATACTTTTTATTGTGTTTATATTGATCCCTTTATTATATTATATCTTTAGTCCTTTTATATTAATGTTATTTTGAACAATCATTTAATTTTATTGCTTTATTCGGATTTTGATTTAAATTGTTTCAATGTGGTGTGTGATTCTTAGGAATGTTTAAAAATTATTGTTCTCTACATTACCATAAATAAACATAAAAATGTATTTACATTTGAGGAAATTATATTAGAAATGTTTATTAAATACTTTTATTTTCTCTTTAATTCTTATATGTTAAAATTTTATTGTATTGGTAAAATTGTAACAATATTGGGTTCGATGAAATTTTTTCTGAAAACCTGATTTTCTTTATCTTTCTAGACAAAGAACATATTTTATTTAAAAAAATATTTATTAATATGTTTCAAATTTATTTTTAAAATTATTTTTCAATTATAATTTATCTTTTTTATTTCGAAAATCTTTTCTAAAAGTCTACTTGTCTCTTTCTAAAAAATCATTTTTCTAAAAATTTTACCATGTAAAAGATTGTTCTTTTTTTGCATCAGAAAAAGTATATATTTACATGACATACTTTCATTGATGCTTAATTTCTATTTTCAAAATGTAATTTTTTAGTGAAAAAAATTTCTATATTGATTTTCAATGAAGGGTTTTTTCATAATAAAAGAATGTTTTCCAGAATAATGTTTTTAAAAGATATATTTATTACAATTCCACTAATTAATGAAAACAACCCTTTGTTTTAATCCAATTTGGATATGTTATATTAATAACATCATTAATAATCCTATGGATTCATTATATTTGATTTTTCCAAGAAAATATTGACATTCACTTCTTCGATTCATTTTAGTCCCCTTTAAATATTAAATATATTATGATTACTGATCATTATATTTCATGTTATAATCCCTATAATCTATAATGGATATGATCATTTCCTAAACCGTATTCCATATTTATATTGGTTTTACATTAAATATTATTTGATTATTTGAGGAAATATTGAAAACTATGTATACATTATTCAATATGGGTTTTTGTTAATCAATATTATTTATTTGATATGTGTAATGCTTTGGATAGGTAATATAGTGGATGTGTACCATTTTAATTAATCCCGATAGGTTGGGGACTGGATAATGAAAGCCCCTCAAGGAATCTATTTTCATAGAAGATGAATTATTTGTCAAAATTAAATGGGTTTTTACCCGATATACTAAATTTTCTTGTGAAAGTTCTTGACGGTAATGGTTCCATTTACCTAGGAAAAATGGCATCCAATAATTAATCATTTATATCATATTAGATTCGGTTTTTATTCATCCATGAGAATTTTTATTGACATGTCTCTTGATAAAATACATTTTAAATTAACTGATTAATTGGAATGTGTTTTAGTTTCATATTTTCTCATATTAATTGTTCCTTATATATTTATTTGAATTACATGTGTTTCTATATACTACAATCCAATGTTGTTTATGAACTTCCCACTCAGTGGGGAATATATTTAATGCATTTTCAGTTATTTACCATGTCATAATTATCTATCTATTTTATTATTTCTTTTTCTTTCAATATATTTTCCCCTTACTGTGAATTTAATCCGACCCTTATTATGTTTCATTCCCCAGGAGACCATGAAGGGTACTATCAATGATATAGAGGGATTTACAAGATATATTAGAGTTATCCTAGAAGTTATTTATGTAGTATGAGGGAAAAAATAATAACGTATTTAGTGTATAATTTTGTAATATTTGACTCTTATTTTTATCTAGTTTCGAAAGACTACTAAACTCTCAGTACAATGATGTTTGATTCATTGTAATCTAGCCAATGTGGTAGTAGCAAACACCGACTTCGGGCTATCTATGTTTAGTTTTCTACAATTGTGATCCAACAAACCCCTCTTATAGTGATTATATAGTAGGATCATCCCCCCATCCCCTATAAATAGTAACACAATGGTCATAGTATCAACCAACACTAGAAAGGCCACAACTTTAGTATCCCTATCTAATCAAGTATCCTTGGTTTTCCTAACCACTACATCCTCTTATACCATCTCTATCGGGGGACCAATACCTATTATTTTATCCTTGGATCCAAGCACCCCTGAATCATACATTGGAGTGGTATATGAGACTAAAACATGATTTGTAATAAAATTTTATCATGGTTCAGTAATACATGGAATGAAAAATAAAGAAACAAAAATGAAAAAGGAATAGAGGAATAGTGTAGTCTTACCAAAAACACGTGAAGGTTTGTCGGTAGGCCCTTGATGTGAGGTAATTCCCCTAGTAAATGGTTCCTCTGCATAATTCAACAACTTAATTGTATGTTCCACATTATTCGATGGTTGTACGCCTACAATCGCGAAATCAGGAGTAGGTCTCAAGCTCAACCCTTTAAGGGTTGGGGTCCCAGACCCATACATAAGGTTTTTCAAGAACCTCCCCCTCCCCCATGATTTCCATTTTTTCAGCAGTGAAAAGAATTTCTTCGAGTGACACTAAATTAGGGGTTATATCAATGGAGTACATGATCATGATATTTTCGTGGTTGATAGTGGGACCACCTTCCATGGGAAAGTCATGGTCTTAATCACATCCCCAAGGTTACTCAATCGATCATTCCGGTTGGGGAACACATGTTGTTAGATCACGTACATGGAGATATAGTGAAGTAATCATGTGCAGTAGCACCATCAATCATCTAGTCAGGTGGACATGGTTCCATGAGATTTATCCAATTACTCTACCTCTATTAGTTATTCCACTGCATCAACATTGGGGACATGGATTCCTACACATTCATGACCCTATCCAATGATAAATATATTATATTTATTGATATTCTTCCATATCCCACGAATATTGGACAATTGTTGTAAGATCCCCCATATCTCAGAGATTTTAGACAAAAAATCACTATGGAAATATGTATGGTTCAACTACTTCAAATGACCTTCTATATTCACCCTTGGGACTCTCCTAAATGGTTAACCTTCCAATAAAATCCATTTTCCTAGGATCATCAATCCTATCTCAACTCCCCTACATGTGGCTACCTTCTACTTAGTACTATTAATGGCCATCTCTTCAGGCACCATAAATAAAAAAATATATTCCAACTCTTCCACTGTTGTGATATCCATGTTATGGTCACCCTATACCAACCATTTTTAGGTAACATCCTTCAATATTACAAGTCGTTATAAGCTTCATCATATCCTTTGGTATCATTCTCCCCATTCATTAAACATAATCCTGGATGATGGTATAAGAAGTAGTGGGTGGTGTCTTCCCATTTTTGACACCAACCATCATTGTGCATAAAAAAGTGGTAGATCCATATGATTAATATGGGTAAGTATTCATTATTAATTTCTGTGTATACCCATGGGGTCAATCAAGGGAGGATTCAGAAGTACCTTATGAACCATTTCGGGTTGTTGGGATCACATATTACCTTGTAACCCTCCATCACTACTTATACCCTCCTCAAAAGAGCAGGTGGTACTCCAACTATTCGATGGTCCATTCACCATAATTGGTTACTATCGCCATTAATTAGGTGAAATGATTGAAAATAACGTGGTCTAGTAGTCCACTAATTTCCATAATATCCAATGAGCCTATTTTTTAAGGATAATCATTAAAATTATGATGATTTATGGTTGGAAGTTTATGCTGGTAGGGGATATGGAATTCAAATTCTAGTATCCCCCACATTTTCATCAACACAGTATTATATGAAATAGAAGGGACTAAACACATTGAGGGTGTTCATACCCTTTCTAATTTGTTGGATTATTTCTAACACCTTTCCAAACATTGTCACTACTAGGTTGAAATGTTACAATATCACCACTTCTCTGATGATGGTTTTTGGATGAACCCCCATGTGGGAATCCAAAATATGGTGTGTCTATATGTAGAGTAAAATGAAAAAGAATCATTCCATCCTTAACATGGGGGCCATATGATTCAAACTGTATCCCTATAGCTTCCACTAGCATGCCTACATAATAATCATGTAAGAGTGAAACCTTAAAAGAAGGAATTCCTTGGGTAACTAAATATTCCTCTTAAATATACAATTCATTAGTTTGTAATAATTTACCAAAATCCCAACATGAACTAAATTTACTCCATCCCCAACATAACATTTTAATCCTTTTAAATATTCCCAAAACACAAATTCAATATATTGAAGATACTATGGGTCATACTTCAAATTAAATGAAGGAATTATTTCATCTTACATAACCCAAGGATCGATCCTACAAATCAGGTAGAGATCCTACAAGATTTGGAAAATACTCTTTGAATGGAGATTAATGTTTTTTTTCATTGTTACCACGTTGTCCAAAGATCTTACAAAATATGTTGATGGGGATAGATGTCGATCTATAAAGACCATGATTCCACAAAAATCCCAATCCAAATAATATCTCTCTCAAAATCATAGAAATACTGGAATTATTATTATACTGAAGCCCATTCATTGACGACGATTCCTACCATATATTGATTTCAATTGTTTGAATAACCCTTCAGTAGGTTCCATAATAATTCATTGTGGATTGTCTTATGTATAGGATGACGTACCAATACATTCAATTCCTCTTCAATTATATTGTTGGCATGGCTCCATAGGATCTTCCTAGTTAATTTTTCATGGTCCTTTTGTATGAGTCCCTAGTATCTCTGTTCCAAAAATATATTCCATGAAAGATTGTGAAACTGTAGGTTGGATAATCTCAAAGAGAATATGGGATGAACACATATTCCCTCAACACTAATATATAAAACATTAGTCTCATGAGATGTGGGAACTGCTGTTGAGAATCTTTTTGTAGTATGATGAGTGTGTCGAAATACGACATTGTTTGTTTAAAGATCCAGAAATTTCTAGGAATTTTTTTTCTTAAATACTTGGGAATTTTATGAGTCTGTGGCATCTGAAGGAACTTGATTCTGAGGCCTGGTATGCCCGAAATCAATTTACGAAGTTTATCTCGGGTACGTTCAGTAAACGAATGAGCGGGTTTTTCTATTTTTTGAACAGGTGCTCGGAATTGAAATCCAAGGGCACCGATGAACTCGCAGCGCGAGTAATTGCTTAACGGGGCCTTTACCGTAGTTGCGTTTTAAGCAGGTTGAGAATTATTATTTGGGGTTTAATTAAGAAGTGAATAAAATTGTTTGTACAATTTTATTTTGTTATCCTTGGAAGTTAAACTCTTCTATGGTAAGTTGTTGGTGGGGCCCACAACCACCCAACATCCCATGTGTGGTTATAAGGGAGGTGGGGCCCACACGAGCCCCAATCTTACTTCTTCCCACAACCCTCTTTAAACTCCCCATAACTCTCATAAACTCCCCCCATTAAACTTGACAAATCACCCTTATTTTTGAGACTTCTCACCTCCTCCTATCTCCCTCATTAACACTTGTCTACACATTAATTTAAAAAATTCAACCACATCAATTAATTGAAGGATGTCGTTTGAATTTGAATTTTAAATGGGATGTGATAATAAAATAATAGGAGAAGCCTATTATTTTATTTTTGGGGAAGGACTTTTGTTGTGCTAAGGAAGATTGGGGAGAGCTCTTTATATTTTGGAATAACACCGGTCCTCCGATGAAGAATGACGTCTCCTACGACGAAGAACGCCGGTTGCACGAAGAACGACAACACACCTTCCATTCTCCTCTCCATGACAAGAGTGGAGACGCCGCTTCCTCCTCGGGCACACACTAACGGCCTCTAAGAAATCTCACCCCGTGACACCTTCCTTTGTGACGCCCAATGTGTGACATCAATTATTTGAGGTAGGGTTTTATTCTTGAAAGTGAATGTTTTTATACCCCCGTTCTTCGTTGGAAAACGTTGTTTATATACGACCAATTGCTGTCGATTAACGCAGAGGGTGGGGGTCCAGCGAACACGGCCTGACGACCCTCCGTTTGATATAGTTTATTTTCTTGGAATCGGTGGTGGAAGCACGGCCTCATCACACCGTACTTGGAACACAATGGAGAAATCTGGCGACATTGCACCATCTATGCGGGAAAAACTGTGGCCCGCTTTGCTGTCCTCTTCGGTGGAAGAACCAGCCGGCCCATCAGCCGTCCGGACGAAGGGGAGTCGTGGCGCCAGGAGGGCGTCGCGCCGGAGAACCAATCGGCCCGTCGACCGGCCAGGCGGAGCAGGTCCACGGCACCAAGAGGGCGTCGCGCTGGAAAAAACTGCCGCCCGCTCATGGGGGCCGCTTGGGCCAGAAGGTCGGCCGGCCTAGCCAGCCAATTTGGGGAAGGGCGGTGCCGCATGGCGCCGCCGGTTCGGACAGCCAAGAGGTCGCGCCCGTGTCGAAATTGCTCAGCCTTCAGGTCAAGCCTCTCGGCCGGACCGGTGGAGCCATCCGGGCCGCACGCCCAGCCGATCCGCTCGGCCAGACCTGCCCATCTGGCCTGGATGCGCGCCCAGCCAAGTCACTCAGCTAGACCGGCCGAGCCAGTCGGGTCGTGCGCCCAGCTACGCCGTGCAGCCAGACCGACCTCTGTAGCTGGGTCACACCATTCGAGACGAGATACGTTTTCCTTTGGACCGGTCTGACACCCCTTCCGGGTCGAACCCGTCAAACTGGGTTAACCCGACCCGTGGGCCCACTAGGCTAAACGGGTCGGGCCCGCTATTCACTTAAACATGAATAACGTAAAGATCATGGGTCCAATCGGTGCGCCGTCTGTGGCATTGGGAATCATTCGACGAGGAGGTCCTTTTGCGATATGCTAAGTGAGTTTTGGATAACTTTGGTAAACAGATGGGTTTGGAACGAGCATACTTCCAACTGGGCCCCTCGAACGGAAAATCCAATATCTCTCTGACCGGGAGTCCGTTTGATGCACCGTCTGTATCGTTGAGTTCCTTTTGATGATAGAGAACTTCGAGAAACATTAACTATGGAATTCTTGATAGTTGATGTATCGACCCCTTTTCCTGAGGAGTGGACCCACCCGGAATCGAGCACGTTGTGTGTAGGAACCCTAGAGATAGCTGCGACTGCGACGATGATGACGGTTGTACTTGGATCCTATGTGGGTTCGGCAGCCAGGATGAATATATTTGGATCCTCTGTGGGTTCAGTAGTGATGACGACTGTACATGGATCCTTTGTGGGTTCGGCAGTGATGGTTACTGTACTTGGATCTAACATGGGTTCGGTAGTGATGACTTCTGTACTTGGATCCTACGTGGGTTCGGCAGAGGAGATGATTCATAGGCCACATCTAATCATCTACAGCTCTCTTCAGAAGAATTATAACTGTGTGAGCTGAGTCATGTCTTACAATCATTATAATTGGAATGATTGACTTCTTTCCTGTGTGGACTGGTTGTTCTTGGGCTCAGAAGTTGGAGTCACACTGATATTGATGACGTAAGTATATGTATGGGCATATTCCTAATTAGAGTTGGTTGATAATTCGTGTTTGTATCTTTCTTTTGTGGTTTATCCATTGTGGATTCTGGGAGACTTTCGGGGGTCTTGGGGTCCCTACTGAGTATCATTATACTCACCCCTGCGTGGGCATTGCCCGCACTACGTTGTGTTGGTTACAGATGACGGACAACACTGATCGTGGTCGAGGCTTGTGGAGCTGGATGGTATCCGGAGGTGGACCACCTGGCGGGACGTACACGGAGCGGACGGACGGGCCCAAGGTACCGACGAGACTATTTGTACCCACCCTTCAGGTGGGATTCCTGGTGGAATAATCGGTGGTTTCTGCTTTACTTTTCAGTTGTTGTACTTTCTTTCTCAGTTGTACTATACTCCAAGTTGGGTTTGTATATTGGCCCATTTACTTTCCAGCACTTAATTTTGTACTCAGTTTAAATTGTGTTTACACCAACTTTCATACTCTATTGTTTTTGTTTACTTTTATAAATGAAATGCCTTCCCTTTTATCGGGATTTACGCCTTTGGTTCTAGTCGTCAGCCCCTGGCCTATGGAGGTCGGGCATGGGGTAGTCCCGGCATGGGCCCTGAGGGCGGATCATGACAAATTGGTATCGGAGGAGTTGATTCTACCACAGAACTCAGGACACTGATATTTCCTTCTGTGATGCAATAGTGTTAAGAGTATTGAGTATGGTTTTCAGTCCAGGGAGTCTGGTGTTGGTGTGGCAGCCGACGTATCCATACACCAGACTCCCTGATACAGTTTTGGCATGGGCCAGAGGAGGAGGCTCAGAGTTTTTATAGATCTGATACAGTTTTGGCAGGGTGTCATGTTAGTAGTTGAGTATTAATCTAAGTGTACCGACCATTCTTTTTACTTGATGAATACGATGTGATCAATGATTCAGGGCACAGACTTTTGAGTGAGGTGTGTTTAAAGGACATCTGAGCCAGCACATCTTCGTCTATGCATTCCTACTTATGCTAGGGTGCTAGAGGGAACCTTTGTGGTTGAATGTTCTTTGGCTAAACGAATACATCTAGTGAATGTAAGCAGTAAGAAACTGGAAACTGGCGCGAGTCTCAGAGACATGGGCATTTAAAATGTTTCAAGAAGAAGAAGAGTTAACAACAGATGAATCTGCTGAGCAGCAGACATTGAAGCAGAGCTAGGAGAGTAGCAAGAGGTGGTAAATTCTTCTACATGTTACAACCACCCGCCTTTGTTGTCCCCGCTAGGCTTAGGGAGGTGGAGGGTAGGGGAAGAGAGTAGCAGCATGCGGTCAAGGAGTGCGACCAAAAGGATCTATGGATGATTTGAGGAATGATATGTGTCTAGTACTAGCTGCCGTATCAACATACATTGATATGAATCAATCCTCCCTTCCACGAATCTTGTCCCAATCCTAGAGTTTCTAGTTAATCCATTGACTTAACCCTCACATCTGGAGATAACTTGGAGAGGAGACTTGATAATCACATTTACGCCGACGGTGGGATTTGACCCTTGAGGCGAGAGATTCGGTTGGAACCTCTTGGTGGCAGCGTCGAGGCCTTAAGACGTTAGTTTGGGTATAGACTGGGCAACCACATTTCATACAAAAATTGACTGTATTAGGCAAAAATATTGTGGTTTGCCTACAATGTTGGGAATGGTTTTCCTTGGTCTGCGAAAAGGAAACCCCAGGAAGCACAAGATGGAATAATGCATAAGTTGGTACATTCGATCACTCAAGAGTCGGCCAAACTTAGATTTGTGCCAGACATATCAGAGTTGCTTCACCAGTCCCAGCATTGACGAGGAAGGGGAAAACCCTTCATGTGGTCAGAGAGATGCCATCAGAGCTTTCAGAAGCTGAGACGGGGATTGACCAGTGCACCTATCTTGAGGCTACTGGAGGAGGGCGTTGGGTACGTAGTTTACTACAACGCATCTGGGAGAGGACTCGGGTGCGTCCTGATGTAGGAGCGAGAAGTGATCGCCTATGGTTCATGACATATGAGGCAGAATTAGTAGAACTACGCTACCCATGACTTGGAGTTATCAGCAGTGGTCTTCGCCCTGAAGATGTGGCGACGCTATCTGATGGGTGAGCGCTTTACAGTTTACTCTGACCACCAGAGTCTCAGGTACATCTTCTCGCTGAGGGACCTGAACCTGAGACAATAGCGATGACTCGAGTTCCTCCAGGACTATGACTTTGAGATAGTCAATACTATCGGGAAGGGTAACATTATGGATAATTCTCTCCGCAGGAGATCGATCATTCAAATGCTAAGGGAGGCGACAGAGCAGCTAGCCACATTGCAGATATCCTTCGTGGATAGAGACGTGGTAGCCTTTCTACAGTCTCTCACAGTCACTCCTCCACAACATCAGTGGGTCAGAGAGGCACAGTGTGGGGACATTTACTGTGAGACGCGACGTGCTCAGATTTCCATAGGGCAGGTGCCCGATGGATTTTGTGAAGGAGGAGAGCACGTCATCCTCTTCAAGGGACGTACCATGGTACCAGTTAAACTGTAGGAGGAAGTGCTGAGGGAGTTTCACACTTCCCCTCAAGAGGTATATCCAAGAGTGGTGAAGGTGTACCAGGACCATAGACGACAGAACTGGTGGCCGGGTATGATGAAGGTTGTAGCAGAGTTTATTTCACGATGCCTCACTTTCCAGCAAGTGAAAGAAGAGCACTAGGTACCAGTATGCTTGGTATAGCCCTTAGAGGTTTTGGAGTGGAAGTGGGATAGGATATCCTTGTATTTCTTGACAGGGCTTCCACGTACTTCCCGAGGACAGGACACTATCTGGGTGATCATAGACCGACTCAACAAGTCGGTCCACTTCCTACCGATCAAAGAGTTGGGCTTAGTAGAGAGATTGGTATGCATCTATGTTCATGGGATTGTACGACTTCGTGGTGTTCCATCATCTATCATCTCTGATCGAGAAGCTCGCTTTACTTCCCGGCTTTGGAAGGGATTGTAGGAGGATTTTGGGACGCATCTACACTAGAGCACTTCCTTTCATCCCCAGACGGATGGCTAGACAGAGAGGACCATTCAGACACTTGAGGACATGCTCTATGCATGATCCCTTGACTTTGGTCACAGCTGGGAGGATCACCTACCCTTGGTGGAGTTTGCGTAGAACAACAGCTACCACTCCACCATCGGGATGGAACCATATGAGGCATTATACGACTGACCTTGCATATCACCTCTATGCTAGACTGACCATGGGGTAGTCAAGGCACGGGCCCCGAGGATGTGTCGTGATTGGGGAATCAGCACTCGTAGAACTAGAGATGGTTTAGGAGACGCCGGAGAAGGTACAGATCATCCAGGAGCGGATGAGGACTGCATAGAGTAGACAGAAGTCATATGCTGATAAGAGGCAGAGATGATTGGAGTTTGAGGATGACGACCAATTTTTCTTACGGGTCTCACCTCGACGTGGATTACGAATATTTATCATGGGCAGCAAGATATCTCTGCACTTCATCGGACCATTCCAGGTCCTCAACAGGGTAGGTGAGGTGGCTTACCGCCTGGACCTTCCACCTTACTTGCACCGGGTGCACAACGTCTTCCATGTATCTCAGCTGAGGGGATACGTGCACGACCTGACCCACATCATTGATCACGGGGAGCTGGAATCGATGATGGGGATACTTTTGCGGAGGTCCCGGTGGAGATCAAGGATTTATAGCAGTGGGTCCTACGTGGATGGTCGATTCCTCTTGTGCGCATTCGATGGCAGCACGAGAACCTCCAAGAGAGAACATGGGAGCAGGAGGCTCAGATGCATGCATAGTACCATAATTTGTTTCCCTAGTTTACGATGTAGCTTTATGGGGATGTAAAGTCATGAGGTGGGAGTAATGTAATAATCTGTAAATTTCAAGGAATGTTTTTTCTTAAATACTTTAGAATTTTACGAGTCTGTGGCTTCTGACGGAACTTGATTCCGAGGCTAGGTGTGCCCGGAATCAATTTGGTAAGTTTAGCTCGGGTACGTTCAGTAAATGAATAAGCGGTTTTTTATATATTTTGAACTGGTGCTCGGAATTAAAATTTGAGGGTACGAATGAACTCGCAGCACCGGTAATTGCTTAATAGGACCTTTACCGTAGTTGCGTTTTAAGAGGATTGAGAATTATTATTTGGGGTTTAATTAAGAAGTAAATAAAATTGTTTGTAAAATTTTATATTGTTATCCTTGGAAGTGAAACCCTTCCGTTAGATGTTGTTGGTGGGGCCCACAACCACCCAACTTCCCATAACTCTCATAAAATCCCCCCATTAAACATGAGAACACTCCCTTATTTATGAGACTTCTCACCTCCTCCTCTCTCCCTCATTAACTCTTTTATACACATTAATTTAATAAATTCAACCACACCAATTAATAAAAGGAAGTGGTTTCAATTTTAATTTTAAATGGCATGTGATAATTAAATAATAGGAGGAGCCTATTATTTTATTTTTGAGGAAGGACTTTCATTGTGATAAGGAAGATTAGGGAGATCTCTTGAGATTTTGGAAGAACACCGGTCCTCCGACGAAGAACGATGTCTCCTTCGATGAAGAACGATGGTTCCACGAAGAACGACAACACACCTTTCATTATCTTCTCCAGGACAAGAGAGGAGACACCACTTCTTCCTCGAGTGCACACTGACGATGTCTATGAAAACTCACCTCCCGACGCCGTCCTCCGCAACGCCTGACATGCGACATCAATTATTCAAGATAGGGGTTTATTCTTGAAAGTGAATGTTTTTGTACCCTCATACTTCATTGGAAACTATTTTTTATATACAGCCAATTGCTATCGTTTAAGTCGGAGGGTGCGGGCCGAGCAAACACGGCCCGACGACCCTCCATTTGATCTTGTTTATTTTCTTGGAATCGGATGTAGAAGCACGACGTCGTACTGGAAATGTAGCGGATAAAGTCGGTGACGTCCCATAGGCTATGCAGGAAAAACTGCGGCCCGCTTTACGGGCCGCATCTATGGAAGAACCAGCCAGCCTGTTGGCCGGTCCGGCAAAAGGGAGCTGCTGCACCAGCAGAGCGCCCCACAGGAAGAACTCGCGGCCCGCCCATGAGGGCCATTTTCGCTAGATGGTCGGGTGGCCTAGTCGGCCGTTTTGGGGAAGGGAGGAGCCGCGTGGAGCCACCAGTTCGGGTAGCCGAGGGGTCGTTCCCCCCCTCAAAATCACCCGGCCATCGGGTCATGCCGCTCGGCATGACCCGCCGAGCCAGCCGGGCCGTGCCAAGCCGGGTCGGGCCGCACCAGGCCGGGTCGGGCCGCGCCCCGCCAGGTCTAACCGCGCCCTTCAAGACGAGCTACGATTTTCCTTCGGACTAGTCTGACACCCCTGACGGGTCAGACCCGTCAAACTGGGTTAACCCGACCCATGGGCCCAATTGGAAAATGGGTTGGGCCCGTTATTCACTTAAACATGAATGACTTAAAGACCCCGTGTCCGATCGATGCGCCGTCTGCGGCACTGAGACTCTTTCGATAAGGCGGTCCTTTTGCGATACTCTAAGTGAGTTTTGGACAACTTTGGTAAATGTCCAGGTTTGGAATGAGCATATTTCAAATAGGGCCCCTAGAACAGAAAAGCCAATATCTCTCAGACCGGGCGTCCGTTTGAAATGTCGTCTGTCTCATTAAGTTACTTTTTATCTGATGGAACTTCGGGATACATCAAATTTGGAATTCGTGATAGTTGATGTATCGACCCCTTTACTCGAGGATTGGACCCTCCCGGAATCGAGCACTCTGTGTGTAGGAACCCTAGAGATTGTTGTGACTACAACGATGATGACGGCTGTACTTGGATCCTACGTGGGTTAGGCAGTGAGGAAAAATAAACTTGGATCCTCAATGGGTTCGGCAGTGATGACGAATTTACTTGGATACTACGTGGGTTCGGTAGTGATGGTTACTGTACTTGGATCCTATGTGGGTTCGACAGCGACGACTTCTATTCTTGGATACTATGTGGGTTCGGCAGCGGAGATGATTCAGAGACTACATCTAATCATCTCCACCTCTCTTCGGAAGTAGTATACCTGTGTGAGCTGAGTCATGTCTTTCAATCATTATCATTGGTATGATTGACTTCTTTCTTATGTGGACTGGTTGTTCTTGGGCTCGGACGTTGGATCCGTACTAAGATTGATGACTTATGTATATGTATGGGCATATTCCTAAGTATATTTGGTTGATTCTTCGTGTCTGTATCTTTTCTTTGTGGTTTATCCTTTGTGGATTCTAGGAGACCTTCGGGGGTCTCAGGGTCCCTACTGGGTATCATTATACTCACCCCTACATGAGCATTGCCTGCAATACATTTTGTTTGTTACAGACGGCAGACAACACTGATCGTGGTCGAGGCTTGTGGAGCTGGACGGTATCCTGAGGTGGACCACCTGGCGGAACGTACACGGAGCAGACGGATGGGTCCGAGGTACCGTTGAGACTATCTATACCCACCCTTCTAGTGGGATTCCATGTGGACGGCTTGGTGGTTGCTGCTTTACTTTTCAGCTGTTGCACTTTCTTTCTCAGTTTTACTATACTCCCAGTTGGGTTTGTATACTAGCCGATTTATTTTCCAGAACTTACTTTTGTACTCAGTTTACTTTGTGTTTACTCTAGCTTACGTACTCTGTTGTGTTTGTTTACTTATATAAAGGCAATACCTTCCCTTTTATCAGGATTTACACCTTTGGTGCTAGTCGCCAACCCCTAGCCTATGGAAGGCGAGCTTGGGATTGTCATGGCACGGGCCCCGAGGACGGGTCATGACAGTTCGTACACACTCTATATTAATTATATTCTTGACCATCTACACTTGATGGGTTTATGTTATGCCATCACCCTATTAATCCTATTTTCAATGATTTTTTATGTTTCTATAACATTCTCATGGAGGTATATTCAACATGTTATGTTGAAAATTGTCATATTCTTGGATAGAGTGGTGAGACTGTTTATTCATAGTTTTTTTTTTCACTGAACAATAGGTCATGGAAGAGTTGAGTATCAATAATGATGATGATCAAAATTTTAAAATATATATGCAGGACATCAGTTTCATGAAATTTATTCACTATATAATATTTTTTGAAAATCTTGTGGTCTCCTATGGGACTACTATCCCAATTTATTAGTATACCGTCAGTTTTATTTTTAGGATTTGGTTTTTCCCACCACTACTTTTTTTATGGTTATCTGATAGTATTTGACCCTACTCCCCCCCATCGGCTACATCTCATTACAATGGTGATTTTTTAAGAAACAGATTATACAATATAGGATAATTCAAGAATGATATGACTAGTTTGGATTGAATCTTGTCCCAAAAATTGTAAAAATACACATAAGGGATTGGATTCATGATGTTCTTCACCTTATAAAAAAGTGGAATCTTGTGGTTGTCCTCAATTATGTAGATGTATGATGCTAACCTCTACTGAGTGTATGTTTGTTTCATAGAGATCATTTCACAGAAGTACATAGTAGCATTAAGAATTGATGGTAACCTCCATGCATTGTAACACTAGTTCGTGGTACCCTACCTATTCATGAAGCTAATAAATCATCATGAAAACCTATATCCTTAGAGAATACAATACCCTTTCCTCATATATGAATATAAATACCCCTTTTGGTCTTAATTTAAATGGTATGGGACCATTAAATTTCGAAAAAGAGATGAACTCATGATACTAAGAAGATTATGGAAAAAACAATAGATCTACATTCAATGGTAACCATTATTCATGAAACCACCATACATGGGTTTCTAATAATCTCAACCCATGTAATAGTTTACATTCACAGTGGTCAATATAATTTTATTATGAAGATATCCCTTTTAGTTTCATGTAGTTTTTTGAGATAAGCATATTTCATGAAACCAACCACAATTGATCCAACACTTTACCCTATGTGTGGGTCATTGTATTTAACAAAGAATACTCTTTCAAGAGACTCATTTCCTCCACAATATCCTTGTCCTTCACAAATCACAAGTTTATTCAAGGACCCAGCATTCTTGAAGTCCAACATCCTAGACTCTAAATGGTGTGTCCATTGATCCCATGCCCTATATCAAATGTTGAGTTCCCATGGCCCCTATAGAAATATATGATTGTTTCAAACCCACCCCAAGTCCATGTGTGACCAATACTACCTACTCTTGAGTCCACCCACATTTCACTAAGTGTTTCTTGAGTATTCAACAATCCTATATATCCTATAAATATGTATGTTAATTCATATCTCTCCTTACAATAGGTACCCAAATGATGAACCACTTGATTTCAAGTCATCTATAACCGAATCAACACCATAATATAAGAAGAGGCACATGAGTGGTAGACACATATTTCCATTGGTTGTAGTATTTGAAAGAAATGTCTTAACGATCCTTCCATAGATTACTTATGACAAATATTCCACCATCAATGACATAATACCCCCTATGGTGTATCCCCATCCAGGTCTGAGCTACATGATTATTGGGGAAAAATCCCTCATGGTAACATTGAATCATTTGCATGTTGTTGTGTTTGTTGACAAGGTGGGTTTCCATGGTGAAATTTTCGACTTCCGTTGATTTGATAACAATACGTGTGTACAATGAAATAAGAAAACTGAATGGAAGATGTGCATACATTACAAAATGAATAGATACAATGAGATGTTGTTTTTTAGTCTGTTCCAAATTTTGGTGTTCCATAATTTGGAGTTTGACTAGAATTGAAAAATATGTATTTCCTTTACGATCTCACCAAAATATGAAAATGGAATGAGTTTTTCAAATATAGATATCATGTAATGTATTTTGAGATGAATCAACAAGAGATAATGGTGATCTCTATTATTACGAAATGCTTCGCGAATGGAAGAGGTAATGTCCATTGCGACGATAAAATTATTTTTAAAGATGCTCTATGACTATGGGAGAAGGATCATCACGGGGGAAACAAGGTTTTGATAGATGTCACTAAACTTACAATGATAATTCTGAACTAAAAATATTCATGGAGATTCACCAAAAAGGGATCATTGAGATGAAAAAGTTTGAGCTATGTGAAATGAGGCTAACATGGACGAATGGTTTTGGAGTTGGTGGCAAACGCCTATAAATCTGCATCTACCCATTTAGATGAGTAGATAGACTCAAAAAAAATTTAAGTCTATCATATCACAATTGAGGATCATGAAGGTAGTGATCATTTCGAGATTAAGGGAGTTATCTAATGTTAATTTATAATTTTGAAATCAATGAACGCTGTGAATGCTAGATTAGCTTTTGTGAAAGAGGTTTGTTTTACGAAGGCTAACTAAGCTTCCCATAAAGGCAAGATACTCACAATGTCTAGTTTGAGCTTTGAAAAATATTGAGCTTCATGAAAGTAGATGTACATCTCCAAGGCTGGTTTGATCTTCATGAAATAAGGAGCTTCGTGAAGTAGTGATATTTGCAAAGGCTGTTCAAAATGGATTTCCTAGTGTTATGTGGTAAAGTAATATTTATCAGTAGATGAAAGTCGGAAAAAAAATTGGGAAAAAAATACAATGTAGGATTCATTCATTAGTATTAATTAAGAGAACCTAATGTCTGTAAAATTTGAGTGGATATTCTGAAGAAGCTGTGAGAACACTATAGTTGAGAGAGCAGTGAGTTTTTAAATTGTGACTAGTCGTAAACGAGGAGGGATAGTGAGTCCACTCCATACTTTTTAAACAATAGTGTGCTTTTAGTAGATTTGACACAATGGAACATTATAATTGTATTATCCTTGGGAATAGCCCAGTGAGGGTGAACCATTTATAGTTGAGGTGTCCTTTGAATTTTTTATGTTCAAATATTGTAATGGGAAAGTGAGAGAATAGTGTTTTTCAACTAAAAAGAAAGATTTGAAGGGGTGGTGGTTTAAATCTACCATACCCTGAATAACCCCCCACCCCCATTATGTTGTTTGACCTTGTGTACCTAACAAAGACTTATAAATTCCAATCACCATAACACATTCATATGATGTTAAGTTCTAGGAAAATTTCCTTAACACATGATTTAATAGTATAGCCTTAAAATTTGGGTTAAACATATGATAGCCCTTGTATGATATTAATGGGATACCACCTTCAAACGATATCTCAAAGGGATTATCATCCTTCATCAGGTAGATTATATGCACAGTCCCCACACAATCTCCCCATATGATGATAATCCTATATTAGTAAGATTCTATGCATAATCAACACACCATCCCTTGTCGATGCTCCTTTTACGACATGATCGTCCTTCAAAATGATATCAAACATCAAGGACAGGTCTAGTCACATTCCCATAGAATACATCATTGAACTATGTGGGTTTTTATATCACTTCATAACCATGAAACGTAGGTTCCACCCTTGGCTTTTAATCCCAATAACATTAAAGTGTGAGATATCACCCTAATAGGAAAACTAGAACCAACTATCTTATCCCCATAGGAAATTAATCTTACATTGAACCATTCCATACTAGATGTCATACCTTCTCCCAACATTTCCCCATCATACATTAATGTTACATCCAACCATTCCCCATAAGACATTACATATTATCCAAAACCATCGACTCTAATCCTTAAACATGCTCCCATCCTATCCTTGAAATACATTATACATGAATACAAACTATCCCCATAAGATATTATAAATTCTTCCAAAAAATCCCCAAAAAACACTATAACTATTTACAATATCTTCCTTAAATATGTTAAAAAATTTCCCCAACCAACTCCACAAGATTTTTATCTCATTAGATAATGTTTAATACCTACCCCATGTAAAAAAATTATATGCATGTGGTAAAATGTCTACGATGAATTCATTTTGTAGGATGAATTAACTTGTGATCGACATGGGATTTCATAGGATTCATTCCTATGAAGCCTAACATCTTAGAATCCCTCTTGATGTGGATGAATTTAAGGGTTCCCAACCTTAAAATTTTTTAAAAATTCCATATTTCCCAAATGTGAGTATGATTCAAGAAATAAGGTTACATCCCAACAAATAAAATTTTGTCATATATGATCTTCATCCACCTCAATACGGTGTTGGGAATGGAATTCTTGAACATAACTTTAATTGATGAGGGAGACCTATAATAGGTGAAATAACACATGTAGGAATCCAAGGAAGGAGGATCCAGTATCCCATCATCCATTTTCAATCATTGAGGAGACATCACCAATGAAAGTGATAGAAGTCAGTTATCATTGGAAATTGGGAATGTAGGGAAACAAAACGTTTGTGCGATTTGATGGGCCTGATGAATTCATCAAAATATGTGATGTATTATTTTTTTTATTTAAGGGTGATTATTTAATTATTTGAAACACAATAATATAATGATCCTAAAAATGTTTTCAATTTTAAATCATATTATTAAATAATATTTATGGTTGGGTCATCATAGTAGAAGAGTGTAATGACATTGAATTTATTAGTAATACGTTATTCTCAAATAAATGGTTGTTATATTATATAATATAGTATTATAGATGTGAAAAAAATTAATAAAATAAAACATTGAAAATTAAAAACCTTCCAAAGGGTTGAAAAATATAAAATAACAAATGTAAAATGAGAAAACGTAGATCTTTCCAATTAGCAAGGATTATCATATCATGAATGACAATATTGTAAATATATAAAAATTAATTACACAAAACAAAATATTATAGATGGAAAATATCATACCATGGGGAATTATAGTGAATATTGAATGAAGGAATTAAGTGGTGTTTAGAAGAGGTAATATGACCATTTGAATATTCATGTGTCCCTTGGAATAGTAACATAACAATTGAGAATATTAACATTACTATTGAAAATAGTAATATTAACAATATAAATGAAATACTATAATAATATAAAATAAATTGTAAATAATATTTATCAAGAATAATTTAATAATATTCTAATAATATAGTCCCATAAAATGAATATCAATATTAAAAACTTAAAAAATATATAAGAACATTTTTATTATGTTTTATTCTTATATATTTTAATGAAATCATAATTGTTATTGTTAAAATAAAAATGACATATTCTGTAATATTATTTTTTAGAAATTAATTCCATTTTTCAAATTTCCTCATCGAATTTTTTGATGGTATACTTTTTAATATATTTTTTGAATACAATTATTTTTATACGGATAGGGAAAATAGTATTTGTCAATTATCTCTATTTTTTGACATAATTATTTATAAATAATGATTTAGGAAATTTAAAATTGGACATATTATGATAAAATAAATTTATTAACATAATGTAATATTTTTATATTAATAGCATAATCGCTATTCATGAAAATATTTTTCAACTTCAGATGTCAAAGGTGATTCCCAAAAATAAAAAGTTTTCATTTTTTCCATATTTATTTTTATTAAAATAGAGATATATATTTATAATTTGATTAAAATTTTAAATTATTTATTCTATTGATAAATGATTCATAGTTTAAATATAATTAATATTATAGGGTTTACCTTGGATATATTTATTTACAAATTATTTCTTTCTAAAAATACCCCACTCCTCAAGTGTAATTAACTGATGCCCCTCCTATTGGAATCCAATACTCCCTCAAATTATAAATAAAATGATTTAACCAAATACTCTTATATAATAAATTTATAATAAATTGGGTTGTTATATTGTATACCAACTTTGTTCATCATGGGTGTTTTGTATTTTACATGATAAGAAACAATAAGAAAATTGTATGTTTTGATCAAATATTCTATTTATTTTTCTCCTATTCCATTTTTTTAATTAAATTATAAAATAATTATTATATTTACTTTTAATTAATGAAAATTTTTAAGAGTAAAAATGATATTTCTAAATTATTTATCTATTATATTTCTCTTTCATCGTCCTAGTAAAATTCTCCAATAATGACCAGTGAACTGCTAATGATGACATTTACCAGTCCTCTATTATTACACTACTTATAGATTGTTGTAATATATTATGTATGATATTAAAATGAGTAAGTATATGTGTTTAAATTTTTTTTATGTAAGTGTACTTTTTTATTAATGACTATGAATATAATTTGGAACGTTATATATTTGTAAGGAAAATTTGATATTGAAATTATTCGTATATGAAAATTGTAATTTATAAATAAAATAAAATGATCATAATTCATAAAAAAAACTATTAATATAATTAAATTATTTTTACATGTTTTAAAAAACCTTTTTTCTAACAAAGTAGAAAATATTAAATTAAAAAAATATTGATATAATGTAAGTGTATTGTTGATCCTAATTATTTCCTTTTTGGTTATGAATTATTAATATCATTAACATTATAGATATTAAACTAATAAAAATAAAACACCTTATATGTATACATTACCTTTTATTTCAGTGATGTAAATGTTTCTACCTTACTAAAAAAATAATCCATTTATAATAATTGTTTTAAAGACATTAATTTCAAAAACTAAAAATTGACTCCTTGTCTGATATTTTATTATCTCTAATCATGAAAGAGGATGTTTTATAAAAGAAAAAAATTTCTAATATTTATCTGTTATTACCAAAAGATATTCAGTAATGTATTATTTATTAATCATTTATGAAATCATTTAATTTATATGAGTGTATTTGTTGACTATTATTTATATATGTTTCCATTACACGTGTGATAAATGATTATGATCATTTTATAATGTAAAAGGCCAGCTCAGAATTATATATCCCTCTGATTCAATTAGTAATGTTATATTTCAGAAGATATTATGTGTATAATTCCTGAGACTGAAGTTAAGATTGTTCAAAATTGAGATTTTTTATTTATGCACATATACATTATGTGTGAACATAATTATAGTTTATTTCAGAACAATGTGTTGTATTTGAGCGCTATATATTGTTGTTTCATTAATATCCATATATCTAATTATACGCCTTTAACAAATTATTCCCTCATAAATGTAATAATTATCTTATTCTTGTGATATGACGATGTTGAATATGATCACACATGTACTATATAATTGTTTCCCTAATTTTCACCCTCAATTATTTTATCTCACCCTTCTCATCGATGTATATCTCTATGTGGTTACATGTTATAAAGAAAAAAATACACACAATATAAAGATAAAGAGTATGGAATTAATTAATGTTCTTATTGTTATCAAGAAGTAATGTATGAGCATAATTTATCTATGTTTCTAATATATTTTATTCTTGAATGTATTAATATTGTTTTCACCATTTGAATAAAGATTTAATGGTCTTGTAATGAAATTTTGGGTCTTTCTAGGAGTCATGGGACTTCAATTTAGAGAAGAAAAGATCCCAACAGAGTGGGAATGTCACTCTGGGGGATGACTCGACTGAGGTCCCATTTGTACAGGTCAGCCTCAATCATAGAAGTGTGACATTATTACTGAATTTTTAGTATTACTATACCATATTTTAAATAATGGTAGTAATTGTAGGAATGGAAAATGAAACCATCATGGGAGGTGTGGGTGGTTCTTCTTGGGGTGGTGAAAAACCCACCACTGAATCATTCATTGAGGCACTAGTGGGGGATCTAT
Source organism: Viscum album (assembly GCA_963277665.1). Taxonomy (NCBI): domain Eukaryota; kingdom Viridiplantae; phylum Streptophyta; class Magnoliopsida; order Santalales; family Viscaceae; genus Viscum; species Viscum album. Next base: position 1,044,323,299 of record OY728126.1, on the reverse strand, counting down.
GGATCCATATATAGTGGAGGATATCATCACCCCCTTTTTATAGTCATTTAATTAGGGCCACACTATTGTGTTCATATAATGTATTTGTCTGATAGTAGGTCAAAACACATTTTTTAGTGGTTAATCATCATCACCATTCATCCCCAATGTAAATAAACTATCCAATTCACCTAGCTATTTTAATGTAAATTATTTTATTTCATTTGATGAAATTTTTTATCTCTTTTTACATCTCCATGTTATTGAACATTAGATAATATAGTCAAATATGTGATGGTTTCTTCTTTTATTATGGGTTTCCACATTAGTAGTCCTCAAATTAATATATAATATAATAAAGTTGTTGTTTGGGAGGGAATCCATTCATGGTGTGGTTGTAAAATGGGTTATGAATATGAAAATCACCAAAACCATCTCATTATGTAAGCCTTTGGTCCCAAGGGTTTCATTATTCGTAGTCATCATTAGAGGTTAGGTTTGACAATATGTTATATTTTTACTAGTGTTTGAAGAGGAATCAACTCCGGTTCAAAGCCCATCAATGAATTGGGCTATGAATATATAATCTAACTCCTAAAATGGATCCAACATCATTAGTGAGGGTTAAAAAAGAGGATATCACCAATGAGGAAATTGCAGTTTTCCCTATGTACCAAACCATTCCTACCAAATATCTTAGGTACATTATGTCATACATCATTGATGAGAACATGGTTGTTAAGTGTTGTGAGTGGATATTAATTTGGAGCTTTATCAACCATACTCTATTGGATGAATTAGTGAGACACTTGGGCTCTATTCAACATAGTATATTGAATGTGCGAATCTATGGGGTGGAAAACCAGACTCTTCACATTAATTCAAGGGTCCACATTGGATAGAATTCCATTAAATGAGGAATGGGTTAAATGAATCTTGGTATAAGTAATGTTTTATGTTGATTACGTTAATTCATTTAGAAGAACAATCAGTCAATATAATAGATGAGTTAGGGGAACTACCATGAGGATATTATCTACAAAAAAGAAGATTCCATCACCGCCAAATGGAACAACTATTAATGAACGAATAAAAGGCAGTGGGGTTGGCCTCCATGGTGGTATATTTTTGGACTGAATGGGTTCTGGTGCCAACCCAGTCTATGTAGGTTCTTTCAATGTCTAAGGAGGACTTGGTTGAGTTTTCCAGTTGTTGGGGAGGTCTCATGAAATCCCATCATTGGATATCTAATCTTGATAAATATATATATTATTCCAAACTCATTCTTTGGAAATAGTGTAAAGTCTCCAATATTTCGATCATCCTCTTCATAGTAATATTATAACAATGAATCCATTTTCACATTCCTTAGTTCCTAAGGACCTGTTATTTATATCCATCATAATTAAAAAAAATAAAATAAAAATATTTAACCTCATGTGAGTCTTACTCAATGTGAAATACAAGACAATAATATATGATTCATCATTTATATTATAGTTCAAGGCATAAGATGGAGTGTTTGGAACAAATTTTTTATCGATCAACAGTGTGATGTAAGAATTTTTTGAACTAGGAAACTTCGATTTTGAGGGTTTGATATGCATTTTCAATTTTTATTATGATGAATATAATATTTAAAAGGGTTTCAGAATTACTTCTTATCAGGTGGAGAGTGGAAAATGGTAAATTTAAACCCCAAGAGTCATTATCAATTAATTTAGGAGGTAGTGGGTTTTAGATTAAATTTTCATCTTGATTAATACTTGGGTTCCCTGACCATTTTGATAGTGATTCCATGTTCAATAATTGTTTCCTTGATGGGAATTGGGTGAATTTTCCATGTGACATCACTATATAGTAATAATTTATGGAATGATCTAGGTATATCATCAGATGAATACTCCCCATATTAGAGGTATTATTTATAATCATTTAACCATAATTATTGTTAAACCAATTCATAAATGATGAATGTATGTGAATCTAAATATAGGGATCAAAATGACTATTGATTAATGAAATGGATTATCAAGGAATGATCAATATTTATGAACTATAATCAATTGATTTTCATTTATATTTGTCCAAGGGGCATTCCTTTTAAGGAAGTATAACTAGTAATGTGATATGCTTCCATTTTTAGGATGTACAACCTAGACTAGTAGTAGAGGGGAGGGGGTGGGTAAGAATTCATTTATATACGTGGAGGAAAAAACCCAATATGATAATGGAAGGACCCATGGTGGTCCCAGAATAGATATATTTTTTATACCATTATTGGTGTAATGAAATTTAAGGTAGTGATTCATTGGAATATGGGAGGTTCATGAGGGAAAATGGGGAAATGTGAACTGAAAGTGAAGGTTGGGGAAGGGGTCAAAAACATTAGACATTATGAAAATGAGGGAGGTGGTTAGGATGATAATTATAGAAATGATTTGTTTTTTATGTACCCCATCGAATGAAGGACAACCACTAAAGGGATGGTACAACGTGAAATGTATTTTTTTCATTTGAAGGGGAAAAATTGAAGAATTGACAATAGAATTTATGGAAAATCTATAACTAACATGATATTAACATACAATGACATTATATAACTTTGAGGAAAACTAAATACATTATACAAACTGATTCTCAAAGACCATATTAGTTTAGTGCCTTTGGAATCCTGGTACCATAAAAACCAGTACATTAGTTTTCTATATTATCTCCCACAAGGATATTCGTGAATAAAAACCTTTTGGGAAACATCATACCTTATACATATATTCAAAACATGGGGTAAGGAATCATAAAAATGGGTGAGCTGAGATGCTCAGTAAGGGTATGAAATGGATAAATTTAATCATAAACAAGATCATTAGGGCTTGAGATCATGACAGTATAAATTGAAGATAATAACCCATATATCAAAGATCATTAAAAAGAATTATGAAATAAATATTTGATGTTAAAAAGACATGAATCATAAAGAAATGTAGAAAATAAGATGTGAAATCATATCTTAAGAATAAAAAAATTATGAAAAAACAAAAAATCATATAATATTATTTACATATTTACCATGGAATAATTGCCAAGATAATCCTAGTAGTGTGGGTTATCTCCACATACCATCTAGGTAGTCATGGTTCACTCCCATGGCCATCATTTTATCACGACATCAATCCACACATGATTTCATTAATGAAGCTTCACTCCAATGGACATTTAATAGTTCAGGATCACTCCTAATACAAACTTAGCAGATCATAGTACATATAAATATTATTACAATGCATTGGAGGGAGTAATATGGTCCACCCATATCATTATGAATTCATATATACACACTACATTGGAATTTTTAAAAATCATAAAAAAACCTATGAAATAAAATTGGCATTTTAAACATGAAATCAAATCATCAAATACGAAAAAAATATATAAATTTCATACTCATTTCATCATAAGCATAACCAGTGAAAGAAAAATGATTTTCATAAACATATATTTATGAAATATAATTGTATTTCTATAAGAAAATGACAAAAAGTGTAAACCATTAAAAATTGAATTTCAATTGAACCTTTATATTGTTTCATAAAAAGGCATGATTAACATCAATAAATGTTATCTTATATAGGAAATAATTTTGAAATATATCATTAAATGATTTCTTGGGAAAATTATTCTTCATATTTTAAAAATTAATATTAAAATGTAAATCCTTTTCAAATTTTTTTTATTGAATATAAACATTAAAACATATAATGGGATATTGGAAAATATTTGAAAACCATTTTACATGAAAATATAAAGAAGCTTGATTTTTTTTTTGAAAACCTTTTTCATTGAAAATATATTGAAAAATGAATTTATAGAATATTATTAAATAATGATACACTATAAAATAAAATAAAATTTTAATCATATAAATTAATCTTCATGGAAATTTTGTTCTAGATGATTGATAAACCTAAATGCACGGAATCTTCTCTTTACACCATAAAATGTTTCGAAAGTAGCCTTGACCAGAAAACAAAAAGAGAATTCCTTACTAAAAATCATTTTTTAAATGTAAAACATGTGTAAAAATATAATTTTAAGGTAATGGTAGACTATTATAAAATATTTGGAAACCTTTTAGAAGACATGGGTTTGAAATAACATAGATTTCTGACTGATGAGATATGTAAAGTTTGACTTTATTAAAAACACTTTGTTAACTATATTATCTACCAAAAATGAGAATATTGATACCAATACACAAAGATATCATTTTTATACAAAGGGTAATAAATTACAAGAGTTTTATTCCGATATGGATCTTACAATTTCTCCAAATAATGAACAATCATAAAAAATCTCCAAAATCGATGAGATTGATTCATTAAACTCTTATAACATGTTATCTTTGAAAAATACCCCCAAGTAAGAAAATAAAATAAAATGATGCATAAAATATCATGAAAGGAATTATATTACTTAAATAAAATTTCAATGGTGTTAAATACATCTAATAAAAAATATGGTTTTATAACAGGGCATGTGTCAGAATAATGGAAAGTTGAGAAAAAAACAATACAAATTTTTTTACTTTTGAAAATTGTTCTCCATTATAGAAATATCGTAAAATGGTAATGTAAATAACCATATAATTATTTATGTTCAGAATATAATACATTAATAGACTACATATATGACACATAATATAATTGAGTAGTGTATAAGGGATGTATCACATGGGAATTCGGAGTGTGATTAAATTCCCTTACCGTGGTTCTTGGCTTTTGTCATACTCATTAAAATCTCTTAATAATTATAAATTTATTATACATTCACAAATTAATCATAATATTACATATAATACCATATATGGTATTATTATTTCTTTATTTTACACATTTTTAATTATTATATATTATAGTCTCACTTCCAGTAATATCCACATAGTTTTTTCACATGTATATTAATTTTTTATAATTTTGGTTCTAATATTTATATAATGGTATCCAAAATTTAAACCATGATTTAAATATAAAATTTTTTTAGTATAATTTTATTATGAAAATTCATATAATATATATGTTTAAAACATAATACACCATTCATGGAGACACTCTGTCATATGTCTACATGAATGTTATTTCCGTTTAATTGTCAAGTAGAATGATATAATGTAAAATAAAAATATGTTTATATATATATATATATCATTATTATTATATAATTCGCAATTCATATTTATATTATATATTAACTAAATAAATCCTTAATTTATTTCATGTAGTGTATGAATGAATCACATCACATTGAGGGGTGATACTCCACAGATCAAGAAACGAAATTATCATATGACCAAAAAATGGAAAGTATATATATTTGGGTTTTTAATCAAATTTAGAAGCCTAAATAATTAATAAATTTTATATATCGAATATATAATTAGTTTTTGCATCTTAATATAGACCATGATAGGTGGTAAAGTAAAAAGTATCCAAAATCATTTAGTGAGGCGGTAGTTGACCGTAGATGTAAACAATATATTTGTTACCCACCATATAGAAGTTTGTGTAAGTGTAGGTAAAAAACTAATCATTAAAATATTATAATATATTTAGGATATGGTTTTTTTTATAAAATCAAGGAATAATGACATTTAAGTGAGTGAAGATTGAAAAAATAGAATGGATTTTGAGGAAGGGGATTACATCTAAATCAGTTAACTCCTTTTTGTTTGAACAGAATGGATTTCTTGGAATTATTTATTACTATGTTATGATTAAATTTAAAAAGTGGGTGATTTTGGGGGGTTATTGTGGTAGATGTTTTTCAAAATAAAATAGTTTTATGTCTTTTTGAGGATGTGGGTGGTGAGGGAGCCTTTTCTAATGGAGGAGGAGTGTCACACTTGTAATAATGTTAACAAGGGAAACCCCAAAAAAAATTTATTTTGAAATTTATTCCAATAATGATTTATTTTTAGTTAAATGGTGTATAAGGTTTATATATGTCCAGAAAATGTATTTTTTCAAGTGTATTGGTCGTTTTGGCCATTATGGTTATGGTTTAGTCCCTTATTATTATTATTTTAACCATAATCACTGTAATTAATTTTAATTACATTCAAAAATGTTTTAATTGAAAAATTAATTTGAAATTTATATAAACTGTAAATTTCACTCATTTTAAATATGGAATCCAATTTAAAACTTTCGAATCACCTAATTTTTAGAATGTAATTTAAATATAATCCTAAATAAGAGATGAAAATGAATGTTCTTAAAGTAAAATTATTCAATATTCAGATATGTTTTTATACTAAATTTAAAATTACATTTGAATACAAGGAACTAAATTGGATTGATTGATAAATATTTAATCTAGTTGAAATTTATAATTGATTAAAAATTTAATTTATCCTTATAAATAAATTATCTGAAAATGAAATTTTGATTTAAATTTATGTATTTATCATAAATCATTATAAAATGAAATATCAGTGAAAAATATCAAAAATTCATCATAATTTTTTAATTTTTTTCCTTCAAAAATTAGTTTATTTTGAGTTATTATATCAATAAATTTTCCCAAAATATGATTCAAAATGGTTACTCTATTAAAATGAGGTAAAATTTCCCTAATAAAACATTACAATTTATGTTTTAAATTTGTTTTATTATTATATTTTGCATATAAATTCTATTAGATGAATATTAATAATTTTTTCGTGGATATATAACATATATATGTCATTAAAATTTATTTTTAATTGTAATTAATTTAATTTATCATGATGAAAACAACATTGTGAAAATAATAAATGATTTCTATAAAAATACTCATTAATATGGGTTTGGTCTTTATATTCATTTCTAATTAATTTTTAAATAATTAATTCATTTCATAATTTATGAAAACAATATATTTTTATTTTTATTTAATAATATTCATAAAATCTAATTCAAAGAAATGTTCATATATTATAATAAAATATATTATTGTTCAGTAACAGTCAGTCGTTCATGTAACGCAAGTCATCGAGTATAGTCAATTTTGCGTAAAATACAATATTATCTAATTGTTTTATATAGATTAAGTAATAAATTATATAGCATCTACTAAAGGATTTACTTATAATTGAGTATAACACAATCCAAACATAGTGTGTTGATATATATAAAATAAATATTTTTGGTGTTGTGTGAAATAGAAAGTATCAAAATGATTAAACTAATTCAAATAAAATATTTCAAAAAAATTTGGGGTGTAAATTTCAATCTACCATAAAAAAATCCCACAAAATCCATCTTTGTTATCAATGGTTTAATATATGATGTTTCCTTTGACAAAAACCCTTATCATAAAAATTAACACTAAAACATCTATTTTAAATTGAATTTTGGAAATATATATGTTTCCTAAAGTAACCAATAAATACGTTTACCCATTGGAGAACATATGTGAAAAAAGAAAATAAATATTTTGGGGGAAATAAAAAATATTTATCATGTGTGATTGATGTAATCAATCTCAAAAAATTGAATGATCAACTAAAAGATGAGGGCATAAATGTTATAAATCCATGTTGTTTTATAATTATATGGGTTCAACACAAATTATAGTATTGGGAAAAGATTTGTTTTGATCATTTTAATAACATTGCGTAAGTATATTATTGAACAAAAATATAAGGAATTATACTTACTATATATATTTATATGAAAAATTCCATTATTATTTTGTGAATTAATCAATTTCCAATTCAACCATTACATAATGTAATGGATGACACCTAATTAATTTTTATGGCATTAAAAATAAATAAACTTTTATCGGATCTAAAAGACCATTAAAGAGTATCTATTTATCACTAAATATTATTAAATATTAAAAAAAAATAAATTATTTTCTATTATTATAGAGTAACACATATAGTTCACCATTAATAATTGTTCATTATAAATAATTACACATTAACATGGACATTGTGTTGGTCGGTGGTATTCATGAAACCCTTTTTTCCTTTGAACATGGGTTCATGACCCACAGCCTTGCCAAACATTATTGATTGTCTCCTGATATATGTGATGTTATTTTATAAAGAAACAATAATATATTTTCCATGATAAAAAATATTGACATCATTGAAATGAGGTTAATCACAAGATTACATTTTAGATAGGATTATTAATACAACCTCAATACATATATAAATTTACCAATGTTTAACATAAAAATTATGTATATGGAAAAACTTATAACTATTCCAAAAAATTCTATACATTTAGAGGTAAAGTCATGAAATCATTTTAACATCGATCCCCATTTACCACAAATTATTTCATAGTCTTCGCATTCCAAACATGTGAATACCCTCATCATGTATTCTCTTAAACATAGTAATAACCTAAATTACCATAAATAATTTTGGAAAACGTGCATTATTCATTGTTCAAAAGGTAAATGGATATATTACATAAATATAAAAAAATATGATTCATCCATGATTATATAGACAACTTTTTCAACCGATCAATAATCAGATCAAGGGTAATAAGTACCATCCAATTAACATTCTTATATCGAACATGTTACTTATCCCGAAATCATTAATTTAACATTAGAATGACATTAAGAATTATCTTTCCCTTAATGTTATGTTTCAAATGAATATCACCATGTCATTAAATCACTTCTCTTGTGCATTATAACTAGTCAATGTATTCTGGAAAATCTATATAGAAAAACATAAAATAAATAATCCTCATAAAATTCATCATTCAAGATTTATGGATTCCAATAAATTAAGACTTCAATATTTCAACATTAATGGATTCCATGGAATAGGTCATTGGTTTGATGTAGATTCATAATTTTGGTCATTTAGTTGGGTAATTACCTTGTTCTTCAGTGATAATACATTGAACTCCATTATAATTCATCACTCTATAACGATTTTTCCCATAGAGATAACATCTTCTCCTCAATTTGTGGTATTCTTCAAGGTTATTATTCCCTTTTTATTGACATGTATATAACAAAATCTTCTTTACTCCATTCTTATTATAATTTAATGTGTATAAAAGTACATTTTACCCTTATGAAATGTATTAGTAACATCACCAATGTTTACATTGTTAATCATATATAACTATAGCTGATTAAAAATATTTAAAATATCTTCATCTCAAGTGATTATACATTTTCATTTCTCATAGTCACCAAATTATCCATTAAACTCAATGATAACTATGTTCCTTATTATTTCCTCCATTAAAAAAATAGGAAAGCATGGGGTGAGAAACACATATCGCTGAAGAAAACCACATAATCAAGATAAAACACTTATAGAATATATAATCTGGACACTAAAATTTTTACCGATGACACCATAGGTTTTTCCATGGTTATTCATAATCATATTATACTCAAATACATCATAAAGTTTCATGTATAGTTTGTGAATTCCCAAAGAACATCCCCATGAAGTGAAAAACCCAGTGTGCATTAAGGCTCATTGTCTATTAAAAGATCACCCTAAGTTATGTCGAGGATGTCTTGTCAGATTTTACTCCCCTAGGTATATTTGTGCCAGATCCAAATCCACATTAAGTATCTAGATAGGGATGTAATTCTCTGAAAACTCTCATATATGTCCAAAATATATTCGTGTATTCTTTTTAAAAATTATAGTGTATTAATTGGAGACTCAGTGCTAATGTTTCATTAGATAACGAGGCCCGGTCTGCCCATAATAAATTATTGAAACATATTAAATATAATAAATATATTAAATAGTGCATGATCTATTACCTAGAAAAAGAGGAATAGATTCTACATGGGTTCCCGGATTAAAAATTTGATGGCATTGTTGCATTCACAGAAGCAACTTTACACTAGATGAGGCCTAACGCCAGCCCTAGTTGGTCGGGTGTGAATGTTAATTTTTGAAAATTTTAAAATATAATATAAATAAAAATTTATTTTATTTTAACATTTCAAATAATTCAGTGAAGTTTAATTTAATTATCCTTTTTATCATAGATCAATGGTTAGGCTCATAACCGTGGAACTTCCTAGAGTCTCTTGAGGGAACCTAGAGAGTTCTCTCCATAGAAAACGATGATTGGTTTTAGATCAGATATTGGTGGATGTATTTCATGATGAATATCTCTAACAATAAAGGTGTATCAGTCAATCTTATTTAGATAATAATCCAACCTCGAGAAAGGATGTGTTATTTCAATTCATTATTTCTTCATTCTTAGAATTAATGAGGAATTCAGATAAACCAACAAAGAAGTTAACCCAACATTTGATTATTTTTTAGAGTTGTTGAAATTGTTGGAATTTGGGAATGATTTTACTATTTTTTTACTTTATCATTATTATGTAATGGATTGAGGAATAAATGACCAATGACTAAGGTTTTATCCTTGGGTCATTCCCTGTAATTTTTCTCCCCCTAAAATTCATTTTTTTATTTTCACTCTTCACAATATTCATGTATTATGAACAATATATTATTACACCATTGTTTCATGGCTCAAAAATCCCAAAATTGAATATATATCCTCGGTATGACTCAATGAAGGTGTGATATTGTTTTTAGTAGCAGATCGAATAACTGTGAATGATGATTTCTCATTATTCTTTTGAAATGGTGAACGATGATTATTTGGTTTTCCAAGTTGATTCTATTCCTGAATCATACAAATTTAGGGATGGTTAGATCATAAGACTTCAGATATCGAGTTTTCTGACTATGCATTATCAGAAACTATAGTCATAGTAGTGGAGGAAATGACAAAGAGCGAACCCGGTTTTTGGAATTTCTTGATAAAAAAGATGTGTATTCCATAATTACCGGTGTGTGGGACCCCTCTGATGGGCATCTAGGGTTTCAAGAAGCACTGAAGAGACATATGGAATGTGACAGTAGTCAAATGGAATGAGGTTCATTCCCTAGGACTTAGTGAGTATCCACGATGATTCTCAAACTTTTGGGGGGAGTACATGGCTTACCATCCTAGCGTGTACTCCTCCACATGGTGTGGCTGATATGGTTACGTGAATTACCCTGTGTAAATGTACATGGAAATGTGTACATTGTTTGAATACTTATATACTCACATGGCTATCATACACAGTGCATACACTAGATAGTAGGACACTGTATCTGAACAATTCTACAGGTCGTTTATACCTCTTCTACAAGACATGTTCTGATAACCGGATTTGTTTAACATGGGAAGTACCCATGGTCAAGGGACATGGTTTGAGACAATTCTTCATGCCATGTACGCCTTTTTATACAGATTTAATCACTTTTAAACCGTATATTGGACAAGTTTCATTATATTTTGTTTCCATTTTCATTCCTTTGATGGTCATTTACTATCATTTCCTATTCACACGAGTATGATCCCTTTTGTAGGAAATTTTTTGTGGCATTGTTTGTGTCCCCTCTAAGAGGCTTTGAGAAGGATCCTTTATACATTCATATTCCCTATGTAGATACTTGGTATTGGCATGAAAATGCATACTAGATTTTGATCCTCTACTTAGTAGTTGAGTCCAAATCAGTTTTGGTATCACCCCATGGCACTGGCAGTGATCCTAAACAATGTATTGAGATCTTCCCGACTAATTGAGTGACTTCTACCATAATGAGTGTAGCATATTCTATCATTAGATTTATTAGTGTATCTCGATCATGATAGTTCCTGATGAACAGTTCTTCTTGGACATATGTCATCAGTTCTATTAGAATTAGGAATGTGTTCTCCCAGATGAGTTATTGGTGAATCTTAGAACTGAACCACTTGGGATGGTATGCTTTAGTTATGCCCTACCAGAAGAAAACGTGTTTAAGATTGAGTCTACTTGAATATTATTTTTATATTTCTTGTATAAATATATTTTTGTAGATTAATATGTATTCTGTTTTTATTGATCTGTGGTTTCTGGGTTTCCAAATTCGTATTTGTATACTCACATCTTCATGGGCTTTTCCCGCACATGTCATGTCTTGTGAGGATGAACGACCATTTGATAGAGTCTGGGGTTGTCCAGGACCAGAAAAAACATTGTGGATTCAAGAAATATATGGTTTTCATACAACATAAAGAAATATTCTCATCATATTTTCTATTTACATGATAGAATTTATAGTTTTCAAACTCATTCTTTTAGTGGGATTGTATTTTAGCCCAGTTTACACAACTTCAAATTAAATTCCTCTAATCCTATATTGGTTGGGATCAGTGGTATACAAGGTTTTTTACTTATTGGTTTTTACATATAAAAATTTGTGTCTTGGAGATTTCTGTGTGTATATGTACTTATAAAATTTCTCCAATGTTAGAGATATGCTTACTCGGTGATATTCACAAGCCGCTCAATAATTAGAGGTGGGCTAGAGGAGTCATGGAATGGGCCCCATTGGGATGGGTCATGAATGAGTGCAACCAAAAGTGGTCAGTTCTACTTTAGTACTATTAGTTTGTGAGATTGGTTTGTGGAAATAGTGTTTAGTGTTTTTTGTTCAGATTTTAGGCTAGGGACTCCAGAGATGGTGTAGGTGGACGATGTATCCATACACTAAGTCATTTTTAACCGTCTTTTTGACTTTGAACATTAGAAATGTGTTGGAATATAAAATATTGGTACATGAATTATATAAAAATGGGTAGTGATTCTATGTCCATCTCAAGTGAGTTCTCTAGATATACTCATTGACTGTGCTATATTTGGTTTTCTTAGAGGATGTCTCTATAATGAATACCATCTATGATTACATATCATGATAATGAGGATGACCACATAGTGATGAGGATTATATAAAGGGAGAAGTTCTTTAGGTGTTACCTCTAGGTGGACCACCAGCTAAACCAGCACCAGTGGAGAAGCACACAGTTCCTGTAGTACTAGTAGATGAGGGGAACATGCTGATCGTGCTCTATAATTTAAAGAGATAGAGAACCCCCAGGTTTTGAAGTGAGACTGACCCACATATAGTTGAGGACATGCATGTAGTGATGAATATAGTATTATATTTATTTATGTCACCATTGGACTAGATGGTGACCCTAGAAATGAGCCTTCTTCATGATTCAATAGGGAAATGGTTTAGTTATACAATGAATACTCATGACAAGGTTACTCTTTTGTTGAAATATTTTGAGTGTATCTTTAGAGTGTATTTATCTCCAGTTACACTAAGTGAAATGTGTATACATGATCCTCTGAAACTCTATTAGGGAAAAATGATAGAGTTTTACTATTCTTCAAGGATCACCAACCTCTACCAGTACAAGATGGATGGTGTCATAGATCAGTACATCTGAGCATCGACAATCGAGTGATGTATACATCCTGAAATCCTATAAATAGTTATACCTTAAAAAATTTCGACATATTCTAGTGTGATATATTGTGTTTTGGTGGTTGAGAGATTCTTGGATGAGAAGATGAATCCAGTGACAGTCCGCAGCAGAAAGACAGGTGTAGATACCTTGGCAGTGGGGAGTCAATGTCAAATAGAAGCATCTGAATGTTGGAGAAGTTATAATATGTCTCAAGTTAGGGGATCTATGGTTTAGGGCTCCCAATTGGGATCTAGTCAGCCTTAAGAGAGGTGATGATACACATATAACTAAAAAGGACATCTCACTAATGAATATACCAACCCACCGAGTTCTTAAAAGAGGGATGGTGGATGGACCATTAAAGTATAGGCAATGAGTGGAATAAGCAGATCTTCAAGGAAGAAGATGTGGCACAGAAGTTGGAAGACCAATATGAGGTGGCGTACATTTTTAATTTCTACCTCCACATCCCCTAGGAGGTTTTTGTTAGGATTAGGAAGCTACATGAAAGGGGTGAGGTTATTACTTATGGTCAAGGAATATGACCTAGGGAATCCAGGGATGATCTGAGTTACAATATGTTTATTTTTTACCACACCTATTGTAATTGTATCCACATGGGAAAATCATTCTTTTATCATCACTTACCCTATACGAGACAGTGATATTTTGGATGAACTGTTGACTCGACCTTTACAATTGGACACACATACAGAAGGAGACTCGATGATCACACACTTTTGCCAATAATATGATCAGACCATTTTATGTGAGAGTTTCTGTTGGAAACTCCAGGTTGTAGCATCAAGGGCTTATGAAGTCATTCATGGTTTGTATTGGCTATCTTTGATCAATGCCCATATTGAAAATTTTAGGAAAAAGTGTCGATTTGTCTGAAGTGATGGGAATAGGTTTTTCTTTTCTAAGAAAATGGAAACTGAAGCTGCACATGATGGGATCAAGCATAAGAGGGTGCAACTGATCACTCCTGAGATGGATATCCTTTCCCTCAGAGTAACATATGTAATGATCATTCAGTTCCCAACAGTTGTGGAAGATTATGGGTATGGAATTCTAGAATATGTTACAAGGTTACCTACCCTCATAGAGATCAACATCAGAATAGATTTACACCCTATAATGACACTAATATCATCACTAGCATATTTGACTGATCCTACAGAGCTTCACGAGATGAGTGAGAATGTTGAAGGACTTGTAGAGGAAGGGATTTATAAGGCCCAATGCCTAAACCTGGGTGGCCCAGTTAAGTTTTCCAGTAAGGGTGTTAATATGTTTAGGTTGCAAATGGATTACCAATTCTTGAACTATGTGATCGTGATGAATAAATAACCACTATAGAGGATTAATGACTACTTTAATCAGTTAAGGGGGTAATAATGGTTCCTAATGGTTGAACTTCGATTAAGGTATCAACATCAATGAGAATGGGATGTGGATATATTGAAGACACATTTCAGACCCCACTATAGTCATTATAAGTACTTGGTGATGCACATTGGCATGAATAACACCCTAGTAGTGTTCATGGGACTCATGAACTAGATAATTAAGATATACATTGACCTATTCTTTGTCACCTTCATTGATGATGTCCTTATATACCTGATTTCCGAGGTAGAGAATAAAACAAACCTATTTATGATTCTAGATGTACTTTGATAACACGATGTATTTGAGAATCTATTTATGCGCTTGTTCTACATTTAGATGGTCCACTTTCTGATACATGTTTTCTCAGTGGATGGAGTGATAATTGACTTAGACAAGGTCAAAACAATGTTTTCCAATGATCCACCTAGGACTACGAAATATGTATGAAGTTTCCCTGGGATGGTAGGATACTACCAGAGTCTCATTCCTTATTTCTACAAAAATTAAGCACCAGTGACTAATTTGTCACAAAAGGGGAAGCCGTTCATGTGGTCGGATAAGTGCCATTAAACTTTTTTAGCAGTTAAGGAAGAGATTGAAGAGAGCAATGGACCTGATATTTCCATAGTATGGTGTTTTGTATGTAGTGTTCTGTGATTCATTAGGGAGTAGACATTGTTGTGTCCAAATGCACTAAAAATCAATGATTGTGTATGGATCATGCTACTCTAGACCACATTAGTATAAATATGTGACCCATAAATTTGAGTTTGTTTTCGTAGTATTCACATTTAATAAGAGGAGAGACTACCTGATTAGAGAGCGGGTTTTCATCTACAATTATCACAAGAGTCTCAAATATATCTTATCCTATAAGGATTTGAAAATGAGATAGACACAATGGATAGATTTTCACCAATATTATGATTTGGATAATATATATATTCCTCAGAAAAGTAATTTGGTTATAGATACTCTAAGTAAGAGATCAACATTTTATTTGTTGAAAAAGGCGTTAGAGTTGTTCGCCTCGTTATAGTTATCTATCGTGGGTAGGAATGGTGCGTAATACCTCTATTAGATTGTTGTCACCTGTCAAATCCTACTTAATCATAGTATGTCATATCATGTAGATGCCGACTATGAAACCATATGTTCTTTGATGTCCATAGTGCATGAACCTAATGGATATTCTTAAGGTTGGGAACATGTCGTTCTTTATATAGGACACAAAATAGTGTCAGTGGAATTGAAGGAGGTTGTTCTATGGGAGTTTCATGCATCCCCATTAGTGGTACATCCTTGTGTGCGGAATATGTTACATAACCTACAATGTTAGTTTTAGTTAATATGGATGAATAATGAAGTGGCATAGTTTGTTTCTTGATTCCTTACATGCCAGCAGGTGAAGTATGAGCACTGGGTTTCAGCAGGATTAGATTAACCCCTTAAGGTTACAGAATCGATGTGGAATGGGAAATCTATAGACATCGTGATAGGTTTTTTACATACATTAAGGGTACACAATTCCATCTATGTGATCATTTACCGACTAACCAAGTCATCTCACATCCTAGCTATCTAAGAGTAGAGTTCATTAGAGAGCTTCAGACGCCTATCCATTGATGAGATAGTACAACTCCAGGGACTCCCATCAATGATAGTATCTGATTGTGGTGATCATTTCACATTTCAGTTATGGAATAGAGTATAGGTGGAATTTGTTTAGAGATCCATTCATGACGTACATAGAAATTACATTACTATTGTGGAATACTTAATACAAGACAAAAACAAATTCCTAGAGAACCTATTATTTTAGTGTCTTTGGAAACTCGGAACATAATCTTCTAATCATGGTAAAAGATCTTCAACATCTCCCATAAATATCTTCCCCTTTTGTTGTTTTACCTAAAACCTTTCTTTATATCATGGGTAAAATAAGACATATAAATGGTGATATAAAATGATAATAAAGGGTAAGCATTGAGAAAATAAAACAAACCATATACATTTGATCTTAAAAAAATAAACATAATGTTTAAACATCAAAATCATTAGTTGTGAAATAAATAATGGCAGTACGTAAGGCATATGTCATAAAAAACATTAATCATGATAAAATAGCATGGGAAATAAAACATTTAATTATGGAAAACCATTATGCACATGTTATAAATTCTATAATAGCAAAAGCATTGCTTCCAAGACTATCACAGTGGACAATGTCCATTACTGAACCGGGTTTACTTGTCGTTCCATCCCTATAATATTGGATAGGATTTGACATTCCATTCTAGCCACATTTATCTCATGAGACATATATCTTCACTCAATTAATTGTAGGGATACATAGTTCCCATCCATCTCATAATGAAATCATTCTTTCGTGTTCCACAAAACAATCATAAATCATTCATTATAACCCAATGAATAAAATGGGTTTCATTAACATCATCCCATCATAACAAAATATATATAAAAAAATGGATATCATTTCATCATAAGAAAAATAAAACCAATTAAATAATAGATACATTATACATGAAACATAAACATACTAAATAATTCCATCTTAGATGGAAAATAGTTTTGATAAAACACTTGAAATGAATTCTTAAGGAAAATTTTCTTTCTAGTTCAAAATATTTTTTTTCACAAAATTCCATTTAATTTTAAATAAAAAGGATTTTGTTGAAAAAAATCATGAAATCATGTAGAGAAGAATTCATTAAAATAAAGGGTTGTGAAACCGTAGCAATCTGTTCATGCCGTATAAGTTAAAAAACATTATCCTTGTACTTTTGCTGGAAAAGTCCAAAAGTACCTCATATAGTAAACTAAAGAAAGATTCCTTCCATACCTTGTGGTTAAAGTCAAAAAGCATAAAATTACTTTAAACATACATGGAAGAATATTAAACATTTTATGAAAACATTTTTATAAAAAATGGACATTGGTGATAAACATAACCCCAGTAAATACTTATGAATGAAAAATCTTAGATAAGAATGAGATTGGAATAATCATCCCTTACCTTAGGACCAATTTCTTCCGTACATGTCCAAAACTCCTGTATAGTGGGATTAAACATATTATAAACTTGTTTTATAACCATAATAATATTTATGATATCATATATTATTCACTTAGTTCTTTATATTACCCATTCATTTGTCAATTTTATGTTAAAGCAATGTTTTGGGTAATAGTCGTATCATTTATCGTACATGTTTGGACTTGTTGTTGTTGATATTATTATTAAATATATCCTGATTTACTTACTTAAAATATTTAAAACCTGATTTATATATCATATATATTCAGTATATATATGTGTGTGTGTGTGTGTGTGTAATAGATAGATAAATGAAATGAAATACACCGTTCATTGAGACGGTAGGTTGTACATTTGCATGAATGATGTTTTACTTTCGTTATTGACTTGAATGAAAGAAAGTAGATGAAATAAATTTATATATACAAAATAAAATATCATTATTATGTCATATATTTAATTATTATTCATTATATATACCTTATAATCATTCTTGAATGGTTAACATGGAGAATTAATCTCATCGCGTCGTGGATATGGTAATCCGTACGTATGCACGAGCAATGATATCGTTCCCATAATTATTGAATGGAATTGGAGAGAATGATAAAATATCTCTGAATTATTGTCATTTTATAATAATTACATATAGTTATTATTTCCACTAGTATACCCATCCATGTAAGGTGGTGTTGGAAAAACATATTATACCACATCGGGGAGACGGTATGTCGTACGTACGCACGCGCGGTGATTTCGTTTTTCGTAGGATGGATAGAAGGAGAAATTGGGTTGTTTAATATTTATAATAACATAACAGTATATGAGTGATACTTATGTTACTAATTTATAATGAATCAAATAAAGAAGAGTAGGTAGAAGAAAAAAATGAATTTGAAAGAATCGGTCAAGGATATTACATATTCCTCCACAAGCCTCTTCCTAACCTCCTCTTAGGGAACTAAAGTTTATCTTTGAAGAAGAACAGGATCTATAGTAGGTTTCTAGGGAAGTCGAGAAGATAAATGGACAAGGATTGGCCAAGCATGAAGGCTCAAAATTTTGTTAAGTGGAGATGGAAGAGATGCCTTTTATAAGGGAGGACAGGGGAACCTTTGGAAACCTCAAAAATATTAATTTATAATAAATTCAAAACCCACTAAAAACCACCAAAAATAACCTAATTCTAAGATGAGATGATATGTGGTTGTAATATATTCAACCAAAAAAATTTATAAATGTTGGAAATTTATTTTAAACCTCATCAACATGATTTATCCTTATTTAATCCATTTAATTTTATTTGTGGTAATAGTATTATAAATTTTAAATGTTTATAAATAATTACTTATGTGTTGTGAATTGTCTATAATTGGATAAATTATGACATTTTAGTCCTTATAAATTTTAATTTATAATTTTTAAATTTCTTTTAATATTTAAATAATTTAATAATATGTTATTTTAATAAAAAACCAACAGTGTAAATTTTGACCCTATTCATGTATTTGAATTTTAATAAAATACACACAGAGAATATAATAAAAAAATATTTATTAGGTTCCTGAAATTTCATATTCATCTATAAAATTCGTGGTGCATATTAATTAGTTCATATAATATTTATTTCAATATTTTTAAAACCATTTATTTCATATTTCTATTTATAAAATAATTACAAAAACATAATTTTATAATTATTTAATATATTTATTTTTGGCATAAAAATTAAATATTAAATACTATGATTAACATAAATCTAATTTCATTCATAAGAATACTTTTATTTGAATTTATCTTCTAAATCACCCAACATTTAAATTTTTCTGTTTATTAAATTATGAAGGTGAAAACTTTACATCATTTAAAATAAAATAATATAAGTGTCGTAATCATTTTAATAAGGCTCCAAATGGTCCACAATTGGACCTTTGGATGATTATGTTTTATATGTACATGACCAATATATTTTGGCCCTATTGTTTGGTCCTTTTATCAGTATTATTAGTTTAATAAGAAATATACTATTGATTTTTCCCTAAATTAATAATTTTTGCATCATCAATGTATAACCTATTAAGGTAATTATATATTTATTAAAAATTAAAAGTAAACTACCATGATAAATAAAAACATTTTTTCTTTAAAATGATTATTTATAACTGAATTTATATTCTGTATAACATTATATTAAAAATAATTATTTATTAATGTTTGAGTGAGACATATTTCACTATCATTTAAATAAAATAAATTATAGGTATTAATCACATACAAGTGGGTTATAATAGATATAATTTAGACCCAAGTATATTATAGGATGAGATATAATCATCCAATTATATTAAGACATGTGTTATGGTAATTTTATAATATTATTTTTACCCATAATTACCTAATTTACCTTTAAATGTGGAAAATAAAATTTACCATAGTTACTATTCATAATCCCCCAAAATAAATAGTATCCTATTAAAATAATTTAGACCTAATAATTCCAAATATGGAATATATTTGTCCAAATTTAAAACACAGATGTTGCAGTAATTAATTTAAAATTAATCCCATTGTTAAAAAACGGGTTTTTGATTAAAACATTGCAAAAGATTTAATTGATTTTACCTAAAAATTCAATTTAGAATTAATGCTAATGACATACATTATATTAAAAGGAAAAAATATATTCTATTTATACTTTAAAACAATTTACTATTATAATTTAACAATTTAAATTATCTCGATGAAAAAAGTTGTTTTGATGTCAAATTTATCGTGTTTTTACTATTCATCAAAATAAAAACATTGTCAGATTAATATCAAAACATTATCCAATGTAAATTTTTATATCCTGATTCAAAATAAGAAGTTTATTTTGTAAAATTGAACTTATAAACATTAAAATTTATATTTAGAATTGGTGCACTATCAAAATGCAGCAAAACTGCATTTTTTTAAAAATACTTGTTTTACCTGAAAAATCTATTTTTTTCTCAAACCATGTTATAGAATATGTGTATGATGAATGATAATGTTATAAAATTCAAAATTTGGGTAATAATATTCATAATTTATAGTTCATCATAATATTATAACAATATGTCGTTGTTTATTGAAACTCAGTATTGCGTACAACACACGCTATTGTGGATGGTCACTCTTGCGTGCAACACAAAACAAGAATAGTGTTGCGTATACTACAAGATAATATGGTGTTGCATATAACACAAGCTAATCTAGCTGTAGAATATAACATAAGACATCAATGAAATTAAAAATAATATTTCTCATAAAATATCGGGGTGTTACATTCTACCCCCCTTAAAATGAATTTCTCCCTCAAAATTCGTCAGGGATATAAATGGTCTTCTACTTTGAAGTTTCTTTCATGGAAACCCACATCATAAAAAGGATTACCAAAAAATAAATTTAAAATTTATTGTAAGAAATATAACGGTTACCAAGATTAAATCATCATTGTGTTTCCACATAGTAAAACAAAGGTGAAAACATGGATATGGAAAAGAAATGTAACCATCAACATCTGTTGAAGAGTGGTAGAGGACATGGATACGGAAAATCCAACAATAACAAAGACATAAATTTGTGAATATCTATGGTACCATCTGATTAATCTAATATGAGGTCACTAGGACAACATTTTTGGTTTTTAAGATCATTTCCCAAATATAGAAGAGCTTTTGATTTAACGGAAATACTTACTTGATTTTGGTACAATGTCACCGTTAATCGTGTCGTAAAAAATTTCCACTTCATCTCTTAAATAAATGAAGTTTAATTTTTCATTCGTAAAGTATTAGCAAATCATGCGATAGAATGATAGGTCATTTCATCAGTCTCAAACATAAGGTTAGAAAAAGTTATTAAATATACATAAGCCCATCTATGGTGAGATTAATCTTATATGGTTACAAAAATGGACTTATAATTCATCTATCATACCACTTAATAAAATGAAACTAGTTTCTAGTAACCAGGGACTTCTTGTAGGACATTTGTATGAGATAAAGGTCGGTCGCACTTCGGTTGTGGGTTCGATTCCCACAACCTTTTCTGACGTGATGTGTTGTCGCCCATCCTATGGGTTGTCCTTTTTCTAAAACTAGTATATTATAACATTTGAGAAATAATAAAAATGTTTTAGCCTTAAACAATACTATCTTATTTCTATCTTAATCCATTCCAATCTTTGGACTTATCCAAAATACCTATATCCAATCTCATAATATAAAGAAAATGATTTCCAGAGAGGTCTTATAACAAGCATTTCAATACCACCATTTATCCCCCATATATCATAAGATATATCTTATTGGTCACATTCCAAACATTTGAAGGACTTCATCATGGAACCTCTTGAAATTTGATAATAACATAAATTACTATAGAACCTTAGTGAAAACATGAATTCCACCAAATATACCAAAAATTCTATATACTCAATCCATGAAACCACTTTTTACTTTTATCAATCAAGAGCTCATTAATACTATCAAACTTCTCATTATCCCATTATCCCATCATAGTTCACATTATATTTCAATCAATTTTCATGGTTACCGGTACCATTGAACATATACTTTCAAATACTCAAGGAAAAACAATAGTGTAACAATACTTATATTTTTTATTATTCCATAGTACCATACATTATTCTTGATAAACATGCAATCATTCCATAACCTTCTTAAACCATTGTCTGAGCTTCATCATTTTATTCCTTAATACTTCGTTCATCTCATATATCATTTGTACTCTATTCATCAACATCCACATAAATACTACCCATACGACCATGATGAATCTCTTCATGAGATTTTCCCTTAGGGAATTAGTTTGCATAATGCCCGTAAATCACACATTTAAAACATTTAACCATTTTTGATGTCTTATAAATCCCATTATCCTTGTCCATGGTGTTAACTGAACCTTTTCCTTTGCAATTATTGGTTTTGTGTCCTTATTTTACACACCCAAAGCATCTTCTGATTCCTTTGACACATTCTACATGATGCCTCATCCCACATGATTTAAATGAGGGAAATTGAACTTTCTTTCCTCTATGATCATCATGAAACTCCATCTTTCTATTGTTAGATAAGCCAGGAAACGTACCAAAGTTTAGATTATTGATCATGTTATGAGATTTCTGATTAGTAATAATAATAATGGTTCTCCTTCCAAATCTCATTTCATTTGATTGATCATGAAGAATATCATTCCATTGTCCATCATATTCTCCATTAACATGAATCTTCCTATTTCCATCCATTTTATAAAACCCAAAAAGAATAGTTTAAGAGGCAAAAATAACACAACAAAAACAACAAAATCAGGAAGAGTACTTTCAATCTCTAAAATCATAGATTTAATCCTATGTTATTCCGGATATTTTTAATAAATCTAGAAATGTAACCTAAACTTATACCTAACCATAGGGCCATCCCTAGACATACCTTAGAAATATATCCAGGGATCTCACTAAAGATTTCACGTCCTAGTTTCTAAAGGTTGACTAAACATTCACTCTAATACCAACATTAGAGACCCAAACATGACGTACGTAGATATTACCTTAATTATTTGTAATACTTAATACATGAGAAAAATAGACGCCCAAATATTGTATTAGTTTAGTGTATTTGGAAAATTGGAACATAATCTTCTAATCATGGTGAATGATCTTCAACATCTCCAATAATGATCTTCCCCTTTTGTTTTCTTACCTAAAACCATTCATTATATCCTAGGGAAAAGAAAACATATAAATTTTGAGCTCAAATGCTCAGTAAGGGTAAGCATGGAGAAAGTAAAACAAACCATATATATTTGAACTTAAAAACATGAACATAACGTTTAAACATCAAAATCATTAGTTGTGAAATAAATATTGGCAGTACGTAAGGCATTGATCATAAAAGAAAATTAATCATTATTAAATAGAATGGGAAATAAAACATGTAATTGTGGAAAACCATTAAGCACATGTTATTATTTCCATTGTAGCCAGTGAATTATTTCCAAGACCATCATAGTGGACAATGTCCGTTACTGAACTGGGTTTACTTGTCGTTCCAACCCTGTATTACTGGACCAGATTTTACTTGTCATTCCATACATGTTTATCTCATGAGATATAAATCTATACCCAATTCATTGGAGATAGATATAGGTCTCGACCATCTCAAAATGAAACCATTCTTTCGTGTGCCACAAAACAATCATAAATCATTCATCATAACCCAAAGAATAAAATGGGTTTCATATACATTATCCCATATTAACGTAATCCATATAAAAAAATGGATATCATTTAATCATAAGAAAAATAAAAGCATGTAAATAATAGAGAAATTATACTTGAAACATAAACATACTAAATAATTTCATCTTTGATAGAAAATAGTTTTGATAAAACACTTGAAATGAATTTTTGAGGAAAATATCCTTTCTTTTCAAAATCATTTTCTTTTCACAAAATTCCATGTAATTTTAAAAGAAACTGATTTCATTGAAAACCATCATGAAATCATGTAGAGTATTCATCATGAAAATAAGGTGTTATGAAACTGCAAAAATCAGTTAATGCCGTATAAGTTAAAAAAACCTTCTCCTCGTACTTTTGCCGGGAAAAGTCAAAAAGTACATCTTATGGTAAACAAAAGAAAGATTCATCCATACCTTGTGGTAAAAGTCAAAAAAGGGTAAAAATTAATTTAAAAATACATGGAATAATAGTAAACATTTTATGAAAACATTTTTAGAAAACATGGACATGGATGATAAACATAACCCCAGTAAATACTTAAGAATAAACAATCTCGGATAAGAACAAGATTGGAATAATTATCCCTTACCATAGGTCCAATTTCTTCTGTACATGTCCAAAACTCCTGTATAGTGGGTTTAAACATATTATAATCCTTTAATAGAACCATAATAATATTTTTCATATCATATATGATTCATATATGTCTTTATATTTCCCGTTAATTTTCCAATTTCATGTTAAAGAAATGTTTTGGGTAATAATCGTATCATTTTTCGTACATGTTTGGACTTATTGTTCAATATATTATTATTAACTATATCATGATTTACGTATTTCCGGAATGTAAAACATGATTTATATATCATATATATTCAAATTATATATTTGTATAATAGATAGATAAATTAAATGAAATACACTATTAATGGAGACGATAGGTCGTATGTACGCATGAACGATGTTTTCCTATCCTTATTGACTTGAATGGAAGTAAGTGGATGACATACATGTATATATAAATAAATCCAGTATAATTATTATATCACATATTTCATTATTATTTATTATATATACCTTATAATCATTCTTGAATGGTTAACATGGAGAATGTATCTCATCGCGCCGTGGAGACGGTAATCCGTACGTACGCAAGAATGATGATATCATTCCCATAATTATTTAATGGAATTAGAGTGGATGATATAATATCTTAGAATTATAATCATTTTATAATAATCATATATTGTTATTATTTGGTCCATTATACCCATCCAAGTAAGGTGGTGTTGGAAAAACAGATTACACCACGTCGTGGAGATGGTAAGTCGTATGTATGCACGTTATGGAAGGTGAAATAAGGTTGTCAATATTTATAATAACATATACGTATATGAGTGATACTCATGTTTTTACTTTATAATGAAACATATAAATAAGAGAAGGTAGAAGAAGAAATAAATTTGAATGAATTGGTAAAGGATGTTACCTCTTCCTCGATGCGCCTCTTCTTAACCTCTTCTTAGGACACTAATGATGGTATTTGAAGAAGACAAGGACCTCTATTGAGTTTATAGAGATGTGGAGAAGATATATGGATATGGTTTTTCCGAGTTTGAATGCTCAAAATATTATGAAGGGGAGAGGGAGGAGGTGCCCTTTTATAAGTGAGGAGGGGGGAACTTTTGGAAACCTCCAAAATATTAATTTATAATAAATTCAAAACCCACAAAAAATCATCCAAAAATGACCTAATTCGAATATGAGATTATATGGGGTTGTAATATCATAAAACAATAAAATTTATACATGTTGGGAATTTATTTTAAACCTTATCAACTAGATTTATCCTTATTTAATCCGTTTAATTTTATTTGTGGTAATAAAGTTCTATATTTTAAATTGTTATCAATAATTATTTCTGTGTTGTTAATTGTCCATAATTGGACTCATTATAACATTTTAGACCATATAAATTTCAATTTATAATTTCTAAATATTTTCTGTGATTTTTAAATAATTTAATAATACGTAATTTTTATAAAATACCAATAGTGTTAATTTTGACACTAATTATTTATTTGAATTTAAATAAAATACACACAGAGAATATATTCGAAAAAAAATATTAAATAGGTCTCTAACATGTCATGTTATTCTAAAAAATTCATGGAGCATATAAATTAGTTCATATAATATTTATTTTACTATTTTTCAAACCATTTATTTGATATTTCTCTTAATAAAATAATTACTCAAACAATTTTTTATAATTATTTAATATACTTATTTGTTGGATTAAAATCAAAAATAAAATACTATGATTAATATAAATCTATGATATTTTATAATAATACTTTTAGTATAATTTATCTTCTAAAACACCATTCTTTTCAAATGTTTTGTTTATTAAATTATGAAGGTGACAACTTTGACATCATTTAAAATAAAATAATAAAAATGTCATAATCACTTTTTTAAGGCTCAAAATGGTCCAAAATTCGTCTTGTGGATTCTTACGGTTTATATGTACATGACCCATAAGTTTTTGTCTGGTTTGGGGCTTTTTATGGGTATTATTATTTTTATAAATTCTATATTATTGATTTTTCAATAAAAAAATACTTTTTTCATCGTTAATTTATAAGATATTAAAGTAATTATATATTTCTTAAAAATTAAAAATAAATTACTATGATAAATAAAAATATGTTAGCTTTGAAATGAGTATTTATAATCGAGTTTATATTCTGTATAACAATATATTAAAAATAATTTAATAATCAATGTTTGAGTGAGACATATTTCACATTCATTTAAATAAAATAAATTTAAGGTCTAAATCACATAAAAGTGGGTTCTAATAGATATAATTTAGACCCAAGAATATTTTAAGACGATATATAATGATCATATTATATTAAGACAAGTGTTATGGTAATTTTATAATAATATTTTTACCCTTAATTACATAATTTACCTTTAACTATGGTAAATAAAATTTAACATAGCTATTATTCATAATGCCAAAAAATAAAAATTATCCTATTAATAGAATTTGGACCTACTGATTCAAAATATGGAATCCATTTTTCCAAAATCAAAACACATAAGTTGTAGCAATTAATTTAAAATTAATCCCATTGTAAAAAATCGATTTTTTTTTAAAACATTGCAAAAGATTGAATTGATTTTACATACGAATTCAATGTGAAATTATTTCTAATGACTTACATTATATTAAATGGTAAAAACATATTCAATTTATTCTTTAAAACAATTTACTATTATAATTTAACCATATAAATTATCTCGATGAAAAAAAGTTGTTTTTATGTAAAATTTAGCGTGTTTTAACTATTCATTAAAATAAAAACTTTTTCAGAAAAATATCAAAACATTATCCAATGTAAATTTTTATATCCTGATTCAAAATAAGAAGTTTATTTCATAATATTGAACTTATGATCTTGTCAAAAACTATATTTAAAATTGGTGCGCCATGAAATGGCGGCAAAACTGCATTTTTTTAAAAAATAATTATTTTACCCGAAAAATTTATTTTGTTCTCATACCACTTTCTAGAATATGTGTAAAAATAATGATAATGAAATAATATTCAAAATTTGGTAAGTAGTATTCAAACGGCTAGTTTATAAATATATTATAACAATATATCGTTGTTTAGTGAAACTCGGTATTGCGTATAACACACGCTATTGAGGATGGTACTCTTACGGGCAACACAAGCCAAGAATAGTGTTGTGTATAATAAAATCTAATATGGTGTTTCATATAGTGAAAGATAATCTTGGTGTAGCGTACAACAGAAGACATCAAAGAAATTAAAAATAATATTTCTTATAAAATCTTGGGTTGTTACAATTTGGGACTTAGTTACACTTACGAATAATCTTTTAACCAAAGATAGATGGATAGATGGAGCTGACCATTTTTATCTTGTAGGACATGTTTTTGTATTGAATGTTGAACTTTATCCATTGTTGGGAGGATCACCTACATCAGGTGGAGTTCATGTACAACAACAACCACCCCTCCACCATTAGTATGGAACTATTCGAGGCACTGTACGGTGACCGTCCAGGTCACCACTCTGCTGGATTGACCTAGAAGACTCATCAATCATGGTAATGGAGTGGGAACTAGCTACAATTGATAAGGTGTATATCATCTGGGTACCGATGAAGAATACACCAATATTCGATAAGTATTGTGCTGATTGACGGAGGAGACCATTGGAGTTCGAGGAAGGTGACCATGTCTTCCAACGATTTTCACCATAATGAGGACTACAAATATGTTTCTAGGGTGGAAATTTATATTCGATGTTTATCAAGCCCTTTTAGAGGCATTGTAAAGTAGGGGATGAGGTATACCGCTTGGCTCTACCCCCATATTTTCACTTGGAACATGACGTCTTCCATGTGTTTTAGCTGAGGATGTACATACAAGACCCATGACATGTCATCGACTATGGTGATATGGACATTGAAGAAGGAGTGAAAATTGATGAATACCTAGTGGTGATTAATGATCAGCCACATAGAATCCTCCATGGTTGAACGATTCCCTTGGTACATATCTGGTGGCATCATGAGATTCTCCAAGAAAGATCTTTGGAGTGGGAGGCCCATATTCGTGCACATTACACACATCTTTTTTGTGTAGTCTTTTTATTTTGTTTTTTAGGGATGTAAATCCCTATGATGGGTAGAATTTAATCTCCTAATTTTTTCCATGTGTTTGTTAAATATTATATGGCATTAATTCGAGAATAGGAGCTGACATGGCATGCAATTTAGATGCATGATGATCCCATAATAAATATTTTAAATATATTAAATATATTAAATAGTGTATGAGTATTTTTTTAAGAGAAATTTTACTAGATTCTAAAATGGAACTTGAATTGAAAATCTAAGGGAATGATTGTGTTCAGAGAATCAACTATACCCAAGGGGAGGCCTATCACTGGCTGGTGTGGGGTATTTTTCAAAGTTAATTTTTTGATATTTTAAAAGATTTAATAAATTTAGATTAAATTTATTTTAATTTTTCAAAAATAAACATTGATGGTTCATTTATTTATACTATTTTTTAGGGATACATTGTTTTGATAAAAGCCCTAGAACTTTTAGGACGACCGAGAGAGAAGTTGAAGAATTATCTCTACGAAAAATGATGATAGATTTTGGATTGGTGATTGACATGCCTAATTCATAAAGTATATCAACTACAATGAAGACACTGTGATCAAACCCCTTTATATACAAGTCCAACCACGAGGTAGTGTGTGGTATTTTTATACCTCTATTCCCTATTCATGGAATTAATTTTTAATGCGAGTCAACCCATAGACTGGTTGGCCCATGGCTTGATAGTTCTTTCAAGATGGTTTGATTTCAGGAATTTGGGGATGTTTATTCTATTTTGTTATCGTGATCATTCTTACAGAACATAATTTGGATATAAGTAACAATGGTTAAGGTTCATTTATTGGGTTGTTTTACGTGATTTTTCTTAGAAAATATTCTTTTTATTGTATGTGTTCTTCACATTCTTTGTGCATTGTAAAAAATTTATCATTATGCCTTCATTTCGTGGTGCAACAATACTAAGTTGAAGATCCATCATTGGTACGACTCGATAGAGGTGTGATGATGGTTGTGGTAGTAGATCAAATGAAGTTTGGTGTCGATTTCACATTCTTCATCGGAAACAATGAACAATGATAATCTGGTTTTCCGAGTTGATTTAAAACTCAAGTCTTACTGATTCAGATAATGTGTTACCCGATGACCCCAGATCCCGTGATTCCTAAACATGTATGTCTTAAAAAGAAGTTCGATGTAGCAATGGAGACAGGGAAGTGTGATCAAGGTTTTCTAGAATTCTAAAATGATCATGGCATGTATTCAGTAACACATGTCATACCCCCTCCCCCACTAAGTGGCGTTGAGGTTTTTGAGAAGAATTGAAGAGTCACATGACATATGAAACCTATCACATGGAATGTAAGTCCTTCCTCGGGACATAGTCTGTATCTTATATGATACACATACATCAGGTAGAGTACATGACTTGCCTACATTGAGTATACTCTGACGCACGGCTTGGATGAATTGGTTTCACATATTACCTCGTGTATAGGTACGAGGACCAATGTACACAGGTTGAATCTTTATATAGGTACATGGCCAGCATATACAGAGAAGACATGAGATTTTAGTACATGAAGAGTGGAACATTAAACATTTCATCTACTCCTCTTCTACACAAAAAGTTATGATGACATGGGTCGGTGAATAGGGGTAGTACCTGAGGCCAAGGGGCACAACGTCTAACCCTACTACACGCTATGTACCCCTTCTTACCTGGATTGAATCTCATTTCCACTATATCATAGAAATGTTTCATTAGGTTTTGTAACCTTTCTTGTTCCACTGAAGGTCAGTTGGTGTCTTTTCCTAATCACATGTGTATGATCCCTTCATTCAAACTTTCTAGATTGATTATTTATAATACCCTAGGATAATCATGATGAAAGATCCTATATCCATTCTTGTTCCCTATGTAGAGTCCTGATATCATTGTGACCAATTCTATCAGAACAAGATCCTCTACTGAAATGGTGAATCTGGATGAGTTATGGTATCACCCCATGGCCCTTAAGTGATCCTCATTTGTGTATCGTGATCTTCCCCACTCCTGGAGTGAGTTTCCCCAGAAAAATTGTATCGTATATTATTTTCATATTGATTAGTTTATTTATATATGGGAAGTTCCTAGATAATAATACTTCTTAAGATGACATCATCATTGTTATCAAACTCATGAGTGTGTTCTCTGTGATGAGTGATTTGTGAATATTTGGACTGAATAACTAGTGATGGTAAGCAGTAGTTGTGACCTACCTATAGACTACAGGTTTGGAATTGAGTATATCTAGGTATTCTACTTATATGTGTTGTAGACATATATTTTTGTTATCTCATTATATCTTCCTCTTGTGTATTTATTTTTTGTTTTGGTGTGTCTTACTAAGTGTTGTAATACTCTACTCTGTACGAGATTTTCCCACATATGTCATTTATTATCTAGATGAGTGACCATTTTACAGATTCAAGGGAAGACCTGGACTGGATTGAGAAATGTTATTTCGAGAAATATGAAGTTTTCTTATGGCTTTAAGAAACATTCCAAATATCATTTTAGATTATAGGTAGAAATTTTTTGTCTGAAGACTCTTTCTTTTGGTGGGATTTTATTCTTGCAAAGTTAATTTACTGCAAGTTACTTTTCTGTTGAACATTATTGGTTGGGTTTAGTTATATACATTCATTTTTTTCCTTAGTGGTTTTTATATTTCAACATTTTTGGTTGAGATTTGTATTCATGTGTACATATACTTAATCAATTACTACCTTGTTAGTGATATAACTTCTCAGTTCTAGCTACCAGCCCTGGCCTATTAGAGGTGGTCTTGGGAAGTTGTGGAACTTACTCCCACTAAGATGGGTAGTCACAACTCACTCTATCCATTACCATAATTCTAGAAAAAATTCCCTTACTTTTCCGTATACTTTGACTTATCTGTAGACATGTCCTTAGTGTCATCAATAAGGTTTTCTCATACTATATTACCATGGTTAACTAAACCGTTTGTATGATACCATCTATAATGACGCCAATATTATTATATACTAACATTACATCACTTTTTCAGAAAACATAATAAATTGAACAAAAAGGCACCCAAATACTATATTCTTTTTGTTCTATTGGAAACCTGGAATCTTAATCACAGCTAAATAAGTTATCTAAATTATATCATAATAGGATCTACATGACTAAAATCCTCCCGGGGAAAATCATACATAATACATATTTTCATAACCTTGGAATGGAATTAGAAAAAATGTTGAGATGAGATAATCAATAAGGGTTACCAAAAGAGACAAGTAAGAATAAACATTAGCATAAGGGTATGAGAACATGATAATGAAAATAGAAGAACATACTATTTATATAAACTATCATAAGTAGTTATTATGTTAAAATTATTGGTTGTTCATAAGACATAATTAATAAGGGAATTAAGAACACAATCCATTTATGCATTGCATAGTAATAAAAAAAGGTATTGTGGAAAACTAATAAGCATATAACATTATTTACATAGTATCCAAATCATAAATGACAATGTCATTTTAGTAGTATGGGTTCACTCCCGATAATATCTTGGTATTCATGGTTCACTTCCATGTTCATATTACTGACATGAGTTAACATCCCATTCCTTTTTGGTAGTCATGGTTCACTCTTGTAGCCATCTTATTAGTCAAGGATCACTCTTGATACCATAATAGTCTATTTCATGATATATAAATATTTTCCCAATGAATTAGTGGGATTTATAGGTCTTAAAAATCTCATGACTTAATCATCAAAACATTTTCAACGAAATCCTAAACAATCATACCACAACACATGAAATAAAATTGGTATTATAAACAAGTAATAATATTGACCTTTAGAAAAAGTTACATGTTTCTAAATCATTTAATCAAAATAATAATGCATGAATGACTAAGGTATTTCATTAAAAAATAATATGTGAAATAGAAATGAGTTCCATATATACCATTGAATCACTAATAAACCATTCATAAAAAGAATCTGAATTGAGCCTTTAGATCATTTCTTTGTAAGTAATGTGTTACATCAAAAACATTTATCTGAGATGGGAAATAATTTTTAAATATATTTAAATAACATTTCTTGAGGAAAATAAAATTTCTAAATGAGAAATGTGTTTTAAAAATTAAAAACAATTTATGACAATATTAATTTAATATAAACTTGAAAACATATAACAGAATCCGAAAAACATTTTGAAAATGTTTTCCCTTGAATCATATATAGATGACTAAAAAAATTTGAAAACCCTTTTCATTGAAGATAAATTGAACCAATGAAATTTAAAAATATTTGTAAAATTTATACATTTTAAAAATAAAATAACACTTAATAATTTAAATTAAGATACATGGGAATTTCAGTGAAGATAGTGGATAAACCAGAATATGTTGATCCTTCCTTTTACATCGTAAATTGATTGGAAAGGTGCATTGAATAGAGAATGGATAGAGGTATCCTCATTAAAACCATTTCATGAAAATAAGTAAAAAATAGGAAAAAATTACCTTTATGGATCATTTAAATTTTATTATAATATTTTGGGAAACCTTTTAGAATCCATTAAATTGAATGAACAATGATTTCCGACTGAAGATAGAGGTAATGATAGACTATTAAAAACATGGTAATAAATATCTTAAAAACCAATGGGAAAATGATACCAATAGATGAATATATCATGAATAACTATAGGATAATGAAATACATGACTGTTATTTAGATATTAATAATAATATTTAATCAAAGAAAGATAAATCATAAACAATCTCCAAAGCGATGAGAGTATTTAAATAAACTCTTATAACATGGAATCATTGAATTTTACTCCCCATGTAAGATAAAAAAAATTAAATAAAGAAAAAAATAATATTTAAATGATTTATATTATTTATATAACATTTCAATGGTATTATATACACCTCATATAAAAATTTTGGTGCATAACATGGCATGTGTCTCAAATGAAGAAAATTGAGCTAAGTTTACATTACCGATTTGGTAACTTTTGAATCATAAACTCCATGATTTAAATATCAATATGATAGTTATATAAATACTAATATATTTAATTACAATAAGAATAATATACATTAATTTTATTTATATACACCCCATAAAAAGTGAGTAGTGAATAAGGCATGTATCTCATGAAAATAAAGAGTGAGAATAAATTTCCCTACCCAGTGTCTTCACTCTCTTCGTGCTCATTCAAACATCATGTATAATGAATATAAAATTATTCTAAATCCTTAAAAGAATCATTATAAAAATATTAATGTGATATAGGTTTTGATTATTTAATTATACTACCATATTGATATTAATCGTTTGTTATGGATTCTCTTCTGGTAATATCCACTTTGTTTTTCTCAAGTGACTTATTATTTTTTATTTTTTTTCTTATATTTATATCATTATTTCAAAAATATTTTTTTTAATTTAATTTTGATTCAGTATAATTTTTTTTATTATAATCCATATAATATATAATTATGAAATTAAATACACCATTCATAGAGACGGTTGGTTGTACGTAAGATGCACGATGATTCTGTTTAATTGTCATGTTAAAAGAAAGAAAGTAAAATAAATATTTGTTTGTAAATATATATATATATATATATATATATATATATATATTTAATAAATTAGATATATTATATCATATATATTACATATTTTTACTAAGCACATACTTTGTACATTACATTTAGAGTATGAATGAATCACAACATTTTGATTGGGAGGTAGTCCACACATCCTCAAACAAAATTATATTTTTAACAAAAAATGGAATGTAAAAAGATATGTGTTGTTAAGGAATTTCCAAATCATAAATCCATAATTAATATAATATATAAAATATAAAAATATATTTTTTCATTATAATTTTCACCATGATATTCTGCAAAAGAAAAATGAACAATCATCATTTATTGAAGAAGTAGTTCACTGAACACATAAATAGAATTCTCGTTACCCAATACATGGAAGTCTGTTTAAGTGTAGAAAGAAAAATTATAACCTAAAAGTAATAGTTTATTTAGTATACATGTTTTTTTATAAAATAATATAATAATAATATTTTAGGGGGTGGAGAAAGAATATAAAATAATGGAGTTTGAAGGAGGGTTTTACCTCTTTATCTGGTAACTCATTTTTGATTTCTAGAAAGGGATTCATTGGAAGGATTTATGAATATGGTAGGATTCCTGAATGATTTGAGGAATTATGGGAAAAAAATTCAATTTTTTTTCAATTTAAATTTTCTTCAAAGTTGTGAGGAAGTTGGGGGAGAGGTATACTTTTATAATGGAGGATGGGTGGGACAATTGTATGATTTTGGAAAAGGGAAACCCCACACATGTTTTCTTATTTCATGTTGATAACATAATGGTACAGTGTCAATAAAATAAATATTTTCATGATATATTTCCAAAACCTATCTTTTAGACTTGTTTATAGGTCTTTTTGGGCCATATGGTTATGATTTAGTCATTGGATAAGCTTTATTTTACATTAATTATGGTAATTAATTATAATAACTTTCTTTATTTTTTCTGTAAAAAACCAAGTTGAACGTATTATACATAATAAATTATTTTAATTCAAAAATTGGAATCAATTTTTACAAATTCCAAACACATGGGTGATAGGTATTAAATTAAATAAAAGCCTACATATGGGAAGGCAGTGCAGCTTTTTAATATAAAAACGTTCAAAAGTTTACAATGTTTTTATAGTCAATTTGAATATTAAATTGTTTACTAAAAAATTCATATGATTGATTGATAAAAATTTAATATACTATAAATTAAAATCAATTATTAAAATATTTTATCTTATAAATAAATTACATGAAAAGGTTGTTTTTATTTAAATTTAAGTACTTTTAACTATTCATTAAAAATTGAAGCATCATATAAAATACAAAAAATTAATCCTAAATTAGTTTATATATTTATATTTAAAAATAAATTTTAATTTGATGTATTAAATAGTTTAAAGTTACATGATTTGTTTTAAAAATGGAATCTCCCTTAAAAAGATGTAAAATTTCCATAATAAAAACATTTGTTTTTTATGCATTAAATTCGTTTTATTCATATCTTAGGCTTATAAAATATTTTTGATGAATATAAAAAATATTTCTCTTAATAAATAAAATATATATTACATTAAAATTACTTACTAAATAAAATTAATTTCATTTATTAAGATTAAAACAACTTTTTAAGCATATATTTTTTCTTACAAAACACTCTTTTATATTTAATTGGTTCTTATATTCATTTAAAAATAATTTATATCTAATTAATTAATTTTATATTCTATTAACTCTATTTATTTATATAATATAGTTAATAATATTCAAAAAATCCAATTTATCATCTAAGTTATATGTTATATTATAATATATTATTGTTTGATAAGACTCAATCTTGCGTGTTATACAATACATTGAGGAAAGACAATCATGATTGAAATGTAAGCTTACCATAGTGTTCTATATAAATTATTATAACCATTATAATTCATTTCGATCATGATAAACATAGAAATTCATATAATTAAATCCATCTATTGCACATTAATAAATATAAAATAACTATATTATGTGTTTTGTGAAATGAAAAATATAAAAAAGTTTTAATTATTTCAAAAAAAATATTTCACCAAATTACATTGTGTTACAAAATCAATGTGGAAAATGTAGTTTCTATAGAAATGGTTCCAAAGATCAATGGAATTAGGTGAACATAGATTTAGGTCAGTATTCGTGGATAATATGACATTACCAATTTAAGTTTGGGTTATATAGAAGAATATATAGTATGTACATCACACTTGGGAAGAGATCACAAAACATGACTGGGTGGAATAATGAAGTCATAATTGGAACATTGATAGGATTGTCATATAAATATGTTTGTTTCATGTATTTTATATCATGATACATAACCGTGGAATTATATATAAATTAATTCCATACTGTAATGACTTAAAAGGGATCCATTCTTTTATGTACTAGAAAACTCAATTATATTGGTGAATATTCCATTTTTAAAATAAAGACCATGTGGGACACAAATGGTTTCGAATAAATAGATAAAAATAACTACTCATGATAATAGTTATTATAAAAAAAGGGGTGGATTTGGTTGTTGTATAATTGAAGAATATTCCATTTGGGGTGTCCCAAATAGAGGTTGTTTGGTGAGGGGAAGACCCTCCAACATCGTCATGATTTTTAAACCTGAATAAGTACATGAGTTAGTTAATTCATAGGGAATTGGAGTATTCAAGGAATATATGGATGTAGTTTATCTAAATCATGGAATCCATGACTTATAAAATAAAATGGGATGAAATATGTGAATTATAATTGACTATTAAAAAAGAATTAAATTATTTAATCACTAATACCACATAATGGAAAGGTTAAAAAATGATGATGTTGAACCACAAACCATAAATTGTAGTTCAACAGGGAATGTGTTACACTACTATGAATTTGACCACGTTTAATGGACATATCACTGATTATGAGTTTAAAATCATCTCTTATGGGGAGTATTGTCTTGGTAGATAAGTGAATTTTATTCTTCTAAAAGAAAGGTTTTTGTCTATAACACTGTGTGTTTTGAAATTCCAATTGGACCATTGATCAAAAATATACCCAGGACAAGTGATATGGACATATCAATATATCCAAATAGAACATAAATCAAGAGAGGATGTTGTTTCTATTTTTATAACCATAGGGGATGGGTTCCAACATGATTTTTCCCTATCAAGCTTCCATAATTATCAAAGTATCATAGATTAAAATTTTATAATGGATGAAATTACGTACAAAATTTTGGTAAATACCACTAGGGCCAAAGGTAATTGAGTATTAATGTTACAAAACATAGACTACTTAGAGTTCCTTTTTTTGTATGGAAACTAGAAACACATAGGCTATAATGATATTTTATTATATAGTAACACTAATCCTATCATGAACAAATATCCCTAGGGACCAAGGATAGTGATATATCCATTCTAGTGAGAAATAAATTATATTTGTGTATAACAATTTTGGTCTAATAGTCAATGCATATCTCATTGGGATGTGATTCATGCCACGCATGGTTCAGTAAGGACATGAGGTGCATAGTTGTCACTGAAGGAGAGATTCCTCTCAGTGAGGGATATATTTTCATTAAGAATTATTTTTTTCTGATGTGGATGTGAAACATTCTATTTTAAAATTTTTTGGAATATTCGTTGATCTTATATGTCTCCTCCACACAAAAAATTATAAAATTCATCCTTCTAAATTAGTAATGTATTGAGTAGTTTCTTAATTTTTAACATCATGGACCTAGGAATTTTGTGATCTAATATTAATGTTATTCAACATGATAAATTTCACATTAAAGGGAGGTGGGACACCTCTATTTAATATTAATTAATTTTCCAAAAAAAACAAGATATTTCTTTTAAAGTCAAGTGTTGTGTGGAAAAAAGGGTTCCTCTATGTTTTTTAGATCCAATCATATTTCATGAAATGACTCAATGGATTGGTACTATAATGATTCATTAGATACAATCGAGTACTTATTGATCTGAGGGACATGATTTAATGACTTTCTCTTCTAGTAAATTTTTTGGATGTTTAAAAGGGTAACCCCTAGGATAGGTCCTTGTGGAAGTCCCCACAGAGTGGAATAAATAAATAATGTATATAATTTATTTTTTTTTCATCCTAGGGGTTTAAAAATAACATATGAGATTTTTATAATGGTCAATAATTAACCATATGTTCTTTGATTATTTTTTCTTATTATTTTAAAACATTTTCCTAATCAATGAATAATATTATTGGTGAATGGACACATGTTTTTTATCTGGAATTTCATTTTTTTAAATGTAATAGAAATTACATATTCTACATATATAATTTTATATTCTTTCAAGTTAGACCATAAAGGGGATAGAGTTTCAGTTAATTCATAGTTGAAAAATATGGTTTTACATGTTTGTGTTCTTGAGGATTGGACTGGGGAAATTTTTCTAAAGTTGTCAATCATAAACTAAATGGGTGTACTTTTTAATGATTTGTTTCAAGGACCATGATTATGTCATGATATATTTTTTAACATAAAATATATAATTTATTTATTATTAATATTGGTATATAGTGACATGTATCTTTATAAAAATTATCTAGGCTTGGACACACATATTTTAATTTAATTACACTTGGACAACATTTAAATGTGTACCACTTCATCTTAATGAGATAGAATAAACTATTCTATTGATCTTGGATATGAGTGCCAAAACAGTTTAGTAATTATAGGGAACTTTTGGTTAGACCTGTGATAGGGTATCCACATATCAATATATATCCCCTGAAATATTAATCATTCCACTAGTAGTTTTGGAAAGTGATATAGTAGAAGACCAATTCCAAAAATTGAGCATTTTCTCATGTTTTAGCCTAAAGGTGTCACATTTTTTACAATCATGTGATAGATAGTACACTATGTAGTATAATTTCATGAGGACTATATGTGGGAAATGGTGAATTAATCTTCACATCCTAGAAGGTTTCACAAAACTAACATGAATAAAAGGGTAACAAATTTGGAACTAAAGAAAATTTTTCTTTTGGGATAATGAACATGTATGGGGTAAATATTCATATATTATATAGATATTGTTTGAGGTCTAAATCCTTGATCAAAATGGGTGATATGGTATATTCAATTAAATTTAATCACACTTTATATTGGTGCATGGAAAGGAGACTCAATTAACACATTTTTTTGATAGGACATCACATGTAATGAGGGTCAAAAAAATTAGATTAATCATTAATAAATATTTTCTAATAGTTTATAATATAATGTATAGGAAAATTGGGGAGACTAAAAGTTTAATGAGATGTATTTATTCCAGGTAGTTTTTATTTGATTATTGTCATTTAGCATGGACTAGATGAAAACTCTAATTTTATGATCAAGGTACATAATGAAATTTTTTTGTTGGAGATGATCAGGTGGAATGAATGATATAAATAGTCCAGAATGTATCGAGAGATAAATATTTCGTATTTCATTCAAAAAAATTTAAATAATTATATACATTGTTTAATTTTATTATGCAAGGCCCCAAAGTGGATATTCATCATATATTTGATTTCGTGTCTTCAACATGTTAGGGATAGCCTACACTGATTCGTAATCCAATTTGAGTCATTCATGATGTGGAAAATTTTTAATGGTGAAAAATATACCATGTCTCATTATAATTCATGATAGGGGTATATAAAACCAACATGGGATGTTCTCATGAGATTTAATTACTCAGTCAACTTTCATGGATGCACAAAATGGTAACACAAATGGTGTTAATTATCAACCATAATAGTGTATATTAGAGAGTATATATATATAAATTTCATTTATATGACTCCAAGAGGTATTAAAATATGGTAAAGTATGATGATTGACCATTATTATTAAACAATGGTCCTAGTTCCACACTCTCAATAGAAGGTGGAGGTGTTTTGTATCATCCGGTGACTATGATTGAAACATGGTAAACATCTCTTGTAACCTGAGAACAGATAAATAATGATCCCTATAAATGAGATGATCCTATTTGGGTTATTATCAGTCACTGTTGGGGAGAGTTTTCAGATATATTGGTTAATGGGAACCTAATTAATGGAATACATTGTGGGTGATGGTGTATATGAAGGGATGTTGAAGGTATTTCAATAATATAGGTGTCACATCATCGGTCACTAAGTTGTATTAAAATGGTGTATTATTGATCTAGGGTAAAACCTGTTCTCATTGGGAAACCCCGGATTATGTTGAAATATTGGGTTGGATAAGGGATATGATATTTGGACCACCATACATATCCTAAGGGCTATATATTACGAAAAAAGTAGTTCTTTTAAGGGATTTGAGGGTTGTTGTCATCTAATGGGGACGTCCTCTCATGTGAGAGCTATAGTATCACAATATTTGTTTTATAATTAAATAGAGCAAGAAAACATGAAATTTGACATCATTTAGTAATTATTATGATCATTTTCTATATTGTGATATGGTATGGATGAGAACTTGTTTTTTTAAAAACTTATCACAAGGATATTGGATAGACAGATTTAAATCATATGGTGTGGATGAGAACTATGCCGTTTAAAATATTATGAAAATGTTGTGGGACATGTAATGAACATCATAAGGCGATGATAAGAACCATGTAGTTTATCATCATGTGAAAAATATGTTAAAAACATAGTTTAACATCATATATGAATGATTATGATTTATATTTTTTTGTCATATTTTTTACAAGGAAAAAAGAATTTAAATGTAATGAAATTTACCACATGAGGAAAATTGTATTAGAGAGAGCTATGATACACACCTAATATCAATAGATTCATTAGAGAGTATCAATGGGGTATAATTATATTATCTTAGAGTAACTTACCAATTAGGATACCACATTAGAGGCATATCTTTTGGTGTCATCATTTCCTGTAGTGGTAGTATCATGGTTGACTAAAGGAACCAGAAGAGGTAAGGATTTTATTTTACTTCCTATAATAAACTTTATTAATGAACATTGATGTTCGGTAGTTCATGGATAATTATATCATCATGTATACCCAATTTGGACAATTGGTAATCATATATATTATTTATAGTTTGTTTGATTGTAAAAAGACATTGAATGTGAAGACAACAAAACATATGTAGGTAAAACTAACTCTGTCATATATAAAATTGAATATAGATTCACATGGGTGTAATATTAAGTTTTAACTTGTTATGTCGATAGTGAGAATGAAATATTATCAGTCTAAGCATCTTATATTGACCAACCATCATTTTCATGATTTTATTGATGGTTTTCTTGAACACCTCAATCTAACAATTTTTTATTCATTTTATAATTGAATGAAATGATTATACCAGATAATATATGTTGAAAATATCTTCATTATTGCGATACCCTTAATGTCGAAACCATTAATAGTGAATTTTTTTAGGAATAAAAAATCATTTATAATGATGATTTTTAGAAGCCTGATCATAGACTAAGTTTTGACCTCTATGTGGGGGATTGATATCACCATGTTTTAGATGATTTTGGATGTATCTTAATGGAAACTAAATTATCATTCCTTAAATGGTTGTAGGGACCCTCAATGATAATTACACATGTAGGGAATGTATAGATATAGTTGGTGGTATATATAATATATGGTTGCTAATTAATGATGATGTAATGAATCACCCATTCCTGAGACATTATATTGAATTCGATGATCTACTGAATAATTGTGGGCCAAAAGTACCAATGTCATTGTATCAGGTGGGTGACCATTACCCCTTTTTAATTTTAATCTCATGAAATAGTATGGAATTAATGAAATAACTAAGATTCCTCCTTCCAAGGGATTATATATTGATGGATTCCATCAATTATATTTTTTAAATGACATGTTATTAGTTTGGTTCATCATTGAGGTAAAACATATCTGGTATCCATGGATCTAATAACACTCATCATGGATTAATAAGATATCCAATTTTAAAGGTAATAATTGAGATGTGTCATAAAGTAAAGTTTTTTCATAATAGTGGGATTCATATATCTTTATTTAGATGTTATAAAGGAGTCCCGGTTCTCCCAGGGATCCTCCTCATCAGATGTGATAGCAGAAATGATCATTTAATATGAATGATTAATGACCAATTCATCTTGTTCAGGATCAGTTGGGGTGATACTAGGGTTTCCAATGTATCTTTTCAGTCATTTTGGGACTATGGAACATGAGTCACTTCTATATTGGAATATAACTAATCCATCTACTCTTGGATATGAACCACCTATATAAAGATATCTTTTTTTTGATGAAGCGGCAACCGATCTAATTAATGATAAGAAATTATAAACCATGAACTAAAAACAATAGAGACTTAATTTCGAGATCTAACTCAATTTCAGAGTTTATTTTATCATACATAGATTCATTTTTGATACTTATATCCATCATGTGGAATGATTCTAACTAGGGTTCATATGATAG
The DNA here is from genome assembly GCA_963277665.1 of Viscum album. Classification (NCBI taxonomy): domain Eukaryota; kingdom Viridiplantae; phylum Streptophyta; class Magnoliopsida; order Santalales; family Viscaceae; genus Viscum; species Viscum album. The sequence goes on along the minus strand of OY728126.1, from coordinate 1,044,280,385 downwards.
ATTGATGAAAACAACCCAATGGATAAACATATTGTGCTATGGGATACCAAGGCTAATCCCAGTAAGGCAGTAAGATGAAAAATCCATGTGATTTTGATAAAACAATGTGACCTAATCAATTGGGAGGTTGGATTCACAGTAGAAGTTGGAATGAAATGAAATCCTATAAGATGACTGATATTTTGTTAGTAATTCTTCCAATTCAATTCACATGATATACTTCTGTGGAAGGGAGAATATATAGAACATATATAATTTTACAACACAATTTTCAAATCCTTGATTCAATATATGAATATTAAGGATGTAAATTATCATGTCAACAAGGTATTCCTACATTATATAATGATGTTTTAGGTAGTTCAATAATTTTAATGTGGTAAACATTAGGGTGAGACAATATTCACCCAGGTAGAGTGTCTTGAATCATTCTTAAGAAGCACATAGCTATGATAATATATTATTTTCCCCTATCATTTGTATTTACCTTTGGACAGTAATGGGTAGATTAATCATTCCATTGAGGTTGTAAAAATGATGAGTATCTTTCTTCGAATGTGAGGAATATGAAATAGATGAATAAAAATTACCTCATGATGTCATTGAATGAGGTCTAACATTTCTCATCCCACAGATAAGTAACTCTATTCATCATGATCAATTATAATTACTTACCTCTTCCCAGCATTATTGGTAAAATTGGTGAATGTTAGCTAAGTGGAAACGATGCCCTTGTAACTCCTAGATAAATTGTCATGTATAGATTTAGTTAATGTCATTATTCTTCTTTTGATCAAAATCAATTCTTATGTACCTATCAAAAATTCTAATTAATATCCAACATTAATCCCAAAATAAATACATCAGTAGGATCATTTTTGAATGATGTGATAATAGAATGAAAAAATATATAACGAAATAATTTATATTATCCAAGCATAACATTTCAACAATTTTCTATGGTGTGTCATGAAGATGTTGTTAATGGTAAGCTGATATGTGGCCCTCGTATTTTTCAATCCAATAGGAATTAGTCACTAATAGAAAGTTCCTTGAGGAACCCTATAAGCTATGGAATCTTTTTTCCTTATTGTCCATCTAATTTTTGTAGTACCTAGAATAATCTTATATAGAGGAAAAATTAATAATTATTTTAGTTGATTAAGTTATTTGTTCTATCACTATGATTGTGAAATCACCTTTATGGTAATGTTGATTGATGTCCTAGAAGTTGATAATAATCATAATATATATATTCTTTATTACATGGGAAACATTTCCCAACAAATTGAGCTATTGTACTTCCATGAAATGTGGGTCTTGTTATGTTTATCAATTTAAACATTGAAAGTGGTTCTATGGGTGGGATGTATCTTCCTAGGATCTAGTTTGAACCCACTAAGGCCAATAAGATGGTAATGGTTTTGGAAATAAAGTAGATATCATTCCATAACATTATGTTTCATTTTTATGTTAAATAATCATGGTGTTTTTTCAACAAATAAATGTATTGTAGCTTCTACATTGGACACATAACAATGCTAATCTATATTGGCCTCATATCATCCCAAGTCACAAGATTAAATTCATTCAACTGTTCAATAGTTTTGTACATTCTGTACTCAATAATAGGAGGTGTATGTTCCATACACAAATTATCAAAAAAATTATATCAACGAAATTATAAGATTCTTCGACAATACGAGTCTATGTAGTGGAACTATCTTCTACTTCTTCTGTATGAATATAATATTCAATAGTGATTTTATCCACATGTATTAATAGAGACCATTAAAATAGAGGCTAATGATTTAATCCAATTTTTTTCTTATTGTAAGGTCCAATATTGATTTCGATACAATGATGATTGGTTGAAATATATATGGTCAACACCTCATTTTAAAAGAAATGATGTTGGATATAGTAAGGGAACATGGGATGAAAAATTTTGTATGAAACAAATGTATCTATATGCATCGATATTAGTGCCTACCCTTTTTAGGAATATGAGGTTCTCTATGAGTATTCCTTTTTCAATGGGGTAATTAAATTCTTTATAAGGATTATGGTTGTTTCATCCAACTTGTATATTGGGAGTCTATTGATTTAATCTAAATCTGGTGAAGAGTGTGTTGAGGTGGATATCATGTTATTTTGAAAATTAATGTCATCCACCTAATAAATCAAGATCTATTTACCTTCCCTTTGGCATTACCCATCATCCAGATAGATGAAATAACATGAGTTTAATTAGGAGATTACTCCATGGAGTTTCTATACAAGTCCTCTAGTGGAGTGTATGAGGAACTAATGATATGAGGTGGGGAATACCATATTTATGTAAACCCAAGGAATTCCCAATAAAGTGTTGAATGTAGTTCATTATAAGACAACCTTATACATTTTATTTTCTTTTATTTTTTCAATTTGTTCCCTAAACTAGATATTAATTAATGGATTATACTCACCCTTTTCAAATCCATATATCATTAAATCTGAAAAGTCTAAATCAACATTAGTGAGAACTAGTGTATGGAGTGTCCAAGTTTAAATGAGATTGTTCATAAAGCCATTATCCACCAAAAACTAATGAACATACTTATTATTATTCTATACTATGAAAATTTTTGTGATAATATTACCATGTATGATGATACCCTAAACGACTAGAATAAAGGAAATGATGGTTTGACACACTTTTAGTTCAACTTACCTTGTGTGACATGATTTAGTGATGGCTACCATATTTTCAAACTATTATGAACTAATGAAGTACTTGGTAAGGTATTTTATACACTCCATTGAAAATCATAGTGTAACTACTGTTGAGATTAATTTTTTCATACTAACTATTAGAAGGATTATTTGGCATCCTCAAAATTATATGTAATAAAATGATCATGAGTGAAAAAAAATTATAACAGTTGTGAAGGATCTTGAATACATTGGCATTTTCAATGCCAGTTATTTTATGACACGGATGGATTCGATATTTAATTTACAAATAATGTAGTTATGGTGACCATAGTATGTGTTTTATGGTTTAGTGAAACACAAAAAAATCTATAGGAATGATATAATGACTTGGGGGATAGATAATAACTAAAATTTTATAGACCACAGGAACAGAACAAATTCCATTCACTATAATTTTTATCATCTCAATCATGGTTGGATGAGATATATATCACCAGTTTTAAGGAATTTCACAAATCAACCACATCATGATATACACAGTCATAGATCTAGTAATTACAGACAAGACACTTTATTTTGTTTTCCCCTTGAATCTATATGATAAAGAAAATAATTGGTGTGGTTTTCTAATCCCTCATCATCTAGAATTTTGGTTCGATGAAACATAAAATGGTAATTCAATATAGAAAAGATAATTAAAATATTAATTTATTATCACAAAAGGTTTAGAAACAATTCATTCATTCAATGTAGGTATCAATGCTTTCATAATCATAAATAGGTAATTAGGATATTTTCTCATAGATATTATGTAAATAAAACATATTGTTCTTAGGTGGATTGTGATGTTTAACATACTACAGGGGTTGGGTCTTAACAATATTATTCTTTTATTCTATCATAATATTCTTTACATTATATAGAGGTGGTAATAGGTGTGACCATTATATGTTCCACTATATCGATTATTCTAGAATGTGTTCTTATAATGAAAATTCTTTAAATAATCATGGATAATTAAAAAATATGTGGGTAGGGACCATGTCATCTCAAAAATTCCCAAATTACATCCCAACTATTTACTCTAAAGGAAGCATCACATTGCTTGAAAATGTGAGACCCTTCAATTAGGTGAGGAAGCCAATGATACATTCATTATCCCGCAATTTAAAATTTGAGTGGTCAATGATGTTTCTTCTAGAAAAGATGGAAATGAGATGGTATATGAACTACCTGAGGATGTCCTTTAAGATGGTGTTAATCCTATTTTGGGACTAAATATATGAGAAAATACTAGGGCTCTGAGATTCCTAAAAAATCATGGTGGATTAAATTACATTGGTATTCCCAACCTCAGGACACACCTTGAGGATATGTGAGACATATGTTTTTCTATATCACTTGTACCTCTAAATGAGGTATATATAATGTCCAAAAAATCAAAAGATTATTGAATGTGATAGATAAATGTTGGATAAAATTTCATTTTAGGATAGACTAAAGTATATTATGTCTTATTTACCTTATATGAGTGGTGAGAGAGAAAAACATGTCATATGTGGATGATTTGTAAGAGAATTACCCTTGACCAGTCTCATATATTTCAAAGAAAAAAGAAAATAGTACAGAGGTGGGATGATGAACAAATCTACTAGCAAAGGGTCTAGGTGGAAATATCAATTATTTCCCTAGAGAGAGTATCTGTCATAAACAATCAAAATTGTATTAGCAATAATACCAACCTCAAAAAAATATGATATTCCTAGGAGTATTAGTTGTCTTTATTTCACTAGTGCAATGAGGTCTTCATATTGTACATCGTCAATTATTGGGTGTTATTCACATAGATAATCATATGTGAGCATGTAAAAGTTTATAATACCATTGCTTAAATATATCAGTAATTTAAATACATTAATATATGATTTGGTATCATATGGGATAAGGGGTGAATCAATTCCTTTTAACATGTTGCAATATTGATTAATAAACAATAGGGATTCAATGGGTCACTCAAGTCACTAATAATTTATTTTCTTAAGATAATGGGAAACTATTAGTAGATTTTATTACCACTGTATCAACCATTAGCATGGATCAAATTCCTCATTCTACCTTCCAAAAAATTCACATTGCTAGCCATCTAGTGGATTTAATATGTTGAAAAAAGATTTTTTTTAAGGATACTAAGGTTCTTTCATCATAGACTGGTAGATTTTCTAGATGGCTAAAAATCGTAGTGTGAGGGGTTTGAATTAGAGTGAAATATGTTTCCCCTTACCATAATCAGTTCATGTGGATATTACTCTGCCATGATTTATGTTTTCATAGGGAGTGTCCTAATATAGATCTATTTATGGAGAACCAATAGGTGTTCATTTCTCACATAGTAGGTTATTCACTGGACCTCGAGGTAGTTAAATTTCCCTCATATGTTTTGTTGGTGACTTCCTCGAGCAACCCTTATTTTCCATACATTAATAATACCTCATTTTAATGATAATAAAACAAAAAATCACTATTGGAACAGGATCCAAAGGATTACTATCTTGGTAATATTAAGACCACGTATAACATTTCAAAAATGAAACATAAAAATTTATTTATTTCTGTCTTCTCTAGATTCTTAATGGATCGCAAATTATTCATAAAACAAGTAGTCACCTGAGAATAAAAATCAAAGAAAGGGGTGATCAAGTAGCCCAATAAGTGTACAAATAATAAAATGAATTATTATAACATGGGGTGAGCATAATAATCATCATCCTAACAAAATCATAAGATCCTAATCATGATATGAAACATTAAGGTAATGTGTGGCACATGGCAATGCAGAAAAATGCAACATCATGTCTTTGTGGTAAAAATCCACACATAGTTGTGAAAAGAAATGAAATAAGGTTCAAACATATATCACTTCTATTAAGAGATACATCACATTACCCAATTAATTGGAGAACTATATATTTATAGACAAAACTCTTACATCATAATGTTTACATTGCACAATATTATTTCAGGTACACATATCACACCATAACATTTACATTATCGTGCATGACAAATAAAATATATATCAATACTAGAAATAAAATAAAATAAGGAAGGAAATGGAATTCATTTCAGAAATCATAGAATCATAACAAGGGATCTCAATTGAATGAGGGAATAACATACTTGATATAAGAATCATCAATATTTAGTGAAGAAGAAAAAATCTCAAGAAGTAAAAAAAAATTGAAGAAGTTTTTTAGGAAACGTTTTTCTTGTCATAAACTCATGTATAAAACATTAATATCCAAAAAAGGTAAAATAATGGTTATTAAATGATATATAAGGGATATTCATACTCAATAAGGGGCGAAGGATGAATAAATCCGAAGAAATATTTTTGTGTTTGAGAATTCATTTTTCCTTCTGTCTCAAAGATTCAATAATGTTAATATTATGTTTAATTACATTATATTCATTAAATAACAAGTATAAAAAATTTTATGAATTAATTTTTTTTATTATGGTTTTATTGAGTATATTTATTGTCATTTCGATGAGTTATGGAGTTTAATTTTATTCTTCAGGTGTATTTGGTTTCATGGTTTGCATGATTATTTCACTTGTATGTAGATAAATATCTATAATTGCTATTATATGTTAATATTAATATAATAGAAGTTAATTTTATCTTAGAGAGAAATTTTTTTTGTATGTTTTAGGGATGAATCATTAGATTAACATTAATGATTTTCATTTATGGATAATTTTTTCTTTTTTTCAATCAGAATGAATTAATTTTTTGTTATCATATAGAATTAACTATTAATGATTCTTCTAGAACATAAAAAGGGTTATGTAATAAAATTTAGAATCTTTTTTCAAAAATTCCATTTTTTATTACAGCATTTGAAGGTGTTAAATTAAAATTAATGTGCATTTCCCACGATGTCCATAATTTGATACACCATGGATAATGATTTCACTGTTAGAATAAATGATTGTGGGAAATGAGTATGATGATGGATCATTATGTAAAATTATACTATAATAGAATATGAAATATAAATGAGCTGTCCATGATTTTCAATTTGATAAGTTGGGGATGTGAATGAAATGAAATTTAAAATATATTTAAAGAAAAATGCATAGTATTTTACTTCTTGAATTTATCCTCCTTAATAACCTCTTTAGTGAATGTTTTTATTATTTCGTTGAGACCTATAGCTCATTCATGTGTGATAGGTGCTTTAGGAGATGATTGGATAGGTGTTTGACAAGTATCTAAGCCTGAGAGGTGTGAGGTGAAAAGGAAGTGAGGGGTGGTATGCGTAGTGGATGAGAGGGGTGATTTAGAATTATTAAATTCATTGATTTACCATTTTTGTTCAAGACTATGTATAGTTTTTGAGATATATCTAATTATATTAATATAATGAATTAGATATCTAGATTTTGGGTATATGTCATCCTAACATCATTTATTACTCCATAAATCATGTATTTAGATTTTATTGTAAATTATCATATTTTACAATTCAACAAATATTTAAGTATTTTAAAAATTCCCAAAAAATTTACAATAATACTATTTTGATGCCTCAAATTCATAAATTTACTCCATAATATGATAGTAGTTTTATAAATGTGATTTATTTAATTTTTAATAAAAATCATTATTTAATTATAAGATAAATATTTTAAAATTATAAATGATTTAATAAAAAATTGAAAATTTACAAAAAGGCCCATAAAATAATCATAAACCCATAAAACATAAAAATATTAATTTTTTATTACATTTAATGAAAATATATTTTATTTTAAATTACTAAATTAATCATAGAATTGGAATTAAATATATATGTCTACCAAAAAAGCCAATACATAATTACAAAAACATATAAAACATTTATTTACATAGACTATGATATAATTATACAATACCTTCATTTATAAGATGGCTATGATTTATTTAGACTTTCATTGGAGAGGATATTATTCATTTGGATGTTTCACTATTCATAGGGTTCATATTATGATATCTATAGTTATGTTATTATTTCATTTATTTTTTTCTTAACATCTAGAAATAATTATTATTTCATTAATTATGAATTTATAATGATTTTATTATGGCATCTATGTGCTTTTATCTGATTTATACTACATGAAATTTCTATCATAAGTGAGAAATTTTATTGGTAAATGTTTGGGACGTTACAGTCTCCCTCTTTTGAAATTTCACCCCCGAAAATATCATTTTACAGAAACAGCTTAGGTTACTTCTCCTCTGTCACCTCCTATGGTTCCCAAGGTGCTTCTTCATACATATTATTCTTCCAAAAAAATTAAAAAGGTGGGGTTTTGAGTTGAATAGATCCTTATTTGTCTGGTCTAAAATCATTAATGGATACTTTTCATAAGAGATATCATCATCTGAATTTTCCACATCTAAGAAAAATACATGTGAGTGATTTGGTGTGTACTTCCTCATTAGTGATATATGGAACACACCATGAAAATGTTCCACATTCAGTTAATGTGCATGATGATAGACCATGAATATGATGTAATCAATGATCTCAAAAGATACCATTTAGATTTGGATTAGATTACATTTCTTTTGAAACCACATGACTCTCATACATAGTGATATTTGAAGGAATTAATTATCTCCATCATTGAACTACTAGCCCCATGGATGGTTGTCATCATAGCTCATTTTCAAACACAGGGAATCTTTGATACATTTTTGGATGTAATGAACATTCTCTGACATTTCAAGGACAATATCAAGTCCATGTTGCTTCTTTCTCTAACATCATCCCAATAGGTTGGTGTTATACATATCTATTTAGATAGAGCTTCATAAGGAACCATCTGAAGATATTGTTGTAAGAAAACTCAACCAATGTGATATATTGATCCCATCCCTCATTGAATTGTTATGAAAAATTTCTTTACATGTCCTCGAGCATCAAAATAGTCTTTTTAGATTGTCCATCATTTTAATGGTGATAGATCATGCTGAATTTTAATTTAGTAATCAAATAATGTTAAACACTCCTCAAAAATTTCTATGTGAACCTAGGATCAACATCCTCGAAAATAGAGAGTGGAACTTCATGCACTCTTACCAATTATTCAAAAATAATTTAGAATTTTGTTCAAGAGATTGATCTTTCTGAATAGAGATAATGTGGGTAGTCGTGGTGAGCCAGTCTACCAAAACCCATAACACATTATTCCATTTGGATGTCTTCAAGTGACTTATAAAACAACCCATTGGGATAGTCTCCCATTTCCACATAGGAATAGAAAATGATATCATCATTATTTTTGACATTTTTCATCTTAGCTTTAAGATTATTACATTTCATGCACCAATAGATATACTATATAACCTATTTCTTCTTGTTGTCCCACCAGAATTGTTCTTGGAAACCACGATACATCTTGTTATTCAATATATCGATATAGAATGTGATATATGTGAATTATTAAATAGTTAAGTCTTTATCATAGGTTATGAAGTAACACATAACCTTGTTTTAAACTGAACCACATCATCATCATTGATATGAAATAGTTTTCGTTTACCATATTTATCACATTCACCTTCTCTTGTAACTTTGGATCATCCCATTGTGCCATATTAATACTCTCTTGGATATATGGATGTGAAATCATTTGTGAATGGTAATATGTATCCCCTGATGGTATGATTTCTTAATCCATCCTTTTAATTTCCATGAATATAGGGTCTTTATCAATCCAAAAAATGGATAGAGTATTAGCTTCATTCTCTACTACCTTGTTTCCCTTTCCATGATTATAATGTATAGTAAATATTTCTCAATGATTATCTCTTTCAATCCCCTTTGATTCATTTGGTGTTCCTTTTGTGTGAATATATACTTTAGTCTTTTGTGATCGATATATATGTATCACTTCTAACCATAGATGTAGTGTTACTATATTTTCATGGAACAAATCACACCCACCAGGTCCAAATCATGTGTCATGTAGTTCTGTTCTTGGATATTCAACTACCATGAGGCATAGGTTATCAAATTATTATTTTTCGTGACTATATAACCTAATCCTTTCTTCAAAGCATCACATTATATCATAAAAAATTATACCGTTTATTTTATTTTAAGTATATGTGCAGTGACCAACCTCTTCTATAAATTATTAAATATATTATTACGTTCTTATATCCAGAAATACAATACCCCTTTCCTTATTAAATAATTTATAAGGCTAGAAAATCATGAAAATTATTCAAAAAACGTCAATACTACCCTATTAATCTATGAAAATTGAGAATTTTTTTGACACTAGAGGTTATTGTCCATTCCTCAATTGCATTTTTCATTTAAGGGTCAATATAAATTCCCTCACTTGTGATCCCATGTCCCATTAATGTGACCAACTACATCGAAAATCCACACTTTTTGATAATGGAATAAAACTTTTCCTTCTATAACGTCGACAAAAAAAGCCTTAGATGTTGTTCATGTTCATCCTAACTCATTGAGTAGACAAGAATATAATTGATAAAGACTACCAAAATTTGTTAAGGTGATTTTTAATGAAACTATTCAACAATTAAATTATGTTTTAAAAGGGAATTAGTATGTCCAAAGGGAATCACCAGAAGCTCATAGTTCTAATACCTTGTAAAGAAGGAAGTCTTCAGAATATCTTCCTTCAAAACATATACCTAATGATATTCAGAATGTTGATCCACTATTGGGAAGTAATGAGCTACTCACAATTGATCTAAAAATTCCTAAATCCTTGGAAGGAGATACTTATTCTTTTTTATTTCCTTGTTGTGTTCCTCATAGTTGATTCACAACCGCATTGATCCATACTTATTCATTAAAAAGAGCACTGGTGGAGCCCAAGGTGATGCACTAGTGCATATGATACCTTTTTTGAATGATATTGAAGATACATATTTAACTATGTGAGAATAATATGATTCATCCTATAAAGACACATTAAGATACGAGTAGATCCAGAATGAGTTCTATTGAGTACTCAACCACAAGATTTGGGTGATTTCATGGTAACTCATTTTGAAATACATCACTATATTCCATCACAATGGGAATATCCCAATGGTGATACTTTCCATTAACTCAACCATTTGAGGGTGATATCTTTCATCATAGTGAATCAAAACCCACACCATTTAATGGTTTTCCAAATGAGTTTCATGATCTTCCTTGCATTTTTAGAGGATCGTTGAATTATTCTCAGTATGAAATGATAATTACTTTTCATAAGATTTGATATATTCCTTATATAATCAGATCCTTTCCATGAACAGTATATCATAGAATTTGACCAGGTGATGTATTATGAGATTCCCTGGAAGAATCATCCAACAAACACTATTATCGAGAAAAGTCAAAAATTTGGGTTGCATTGGTTTCACCACTAGGAATTTTTAAATATATCTCTTCTTCATGGACATATGGATTCCATTAAATAGATCTTGAAAACATGAATGACATAAAGTAATCTATAAAGCCAAAATCAAATTATACTTTTTCCATTCTTGATTGAATATGATGTGTACATTGTATTACATCATTTTCTTATTCTAATTTTGTAGTAATTATGAAATAAAAATTTTCTTTATCTTAATGATTTGGTGGCTGATGATGTTGATTATCCTTGAGGATTATAGGTTATGTGCATTTTATTTCATAGTGAACTTTCTCCCTACACTTGTAGAAATGGTCCATGGTTGGTTCTCCCCTTTCCACCACTGCACTATCCATCATCCCCATGTCTTTTTGAAATTTATGATATTTGTGGCACTGAATCTTAACCTTAATGAATTTTTCTATACCTTTAAGGTAGTAACTGTGATTTTTTTCACACATTATTGACATGTTCTTGGATGAGCTTTCGTTCCTCATATGTCATGTGGTCCAATAGCTTAATAATCCAACATTTGTTTCTCATCACCATAACCAAGTGACCGTTCTACAAACTCCATCTTCACTTTGATATCTCATTGAAACACTTATTTGTGACTCCCAAAGTCGTGGGTAACATGTTTATTTCAATAGATTGACATTAAACTACCTATTAATAAAACAATTTTTCTATCACTATTGAACCCAATACCCGAAGAATATATTGAAAGACTTGTAATTTTTTATTCCTATGTCATAACTGATTCATCTTCCATTTTATTCTACTCTTTAAAGTCTATCTCGATTTTTTTAGGAATTATTCACGGTATATACAAGTTATGAATCATTATCTTAAATTGTTTCTACTCCATCTCAACAATTTCATTATTCATAATGATTTTCTTAACCAAATCCCACAATTGATTGGCCTCTCTATCTAAATGGTAAATGGAATGATTCATCATATCTATAATAGAAAAATGATGAAGAAAAAAGATCTTTTCTATTAAGTTCACCCACTACTCAGTTGATATTTGGATTAGAATACCCATTAAAAATCATGGTTCTTTTCCACATAAAACCTTCAATATCCAGTTAATCCATATTTATTGAATGAAAATGTTCCACATTATTCATGATATTTTTTATAACCTGAGATAGTTGGTTAAGCATCACCATGAAATTTTGTACACCTCCTCCCATTTAATTGGAGATGTCATTCGAGCAATGGAGGCATTGTCCCTTTTTCCAGTTGTTGGCCTGGTTTCTCTTGGATACAAGTATTTTCTAAAATTGTAAATTTTATAAATAACATAAGTAAAAAAGTCCTCAATATTTTAACCATTTGTGAAGTCATCATTGGAGGTATATATTATGTCATACCATTGTTTAGAAACTTATTTTGTGGGCCTACATATACATAGTATCATACAATGGGTTGTCATTATTTTTCTCTAAACATAATTCCAAAATTTACTAAATTGTTCCATTATACCAACTATATCGAACATTGATTTTCTTAAATTACAAATACATTATTTTAATGATAAATAACTAAAAATCGTTACATTAATAGAATCCAAAGGTTTAGTTTCTTGGTAAAATTAGATCATACATATAACTTACAAAAAAAAGATAAAAAATCATTTAATTACAACTTCTCTAGCATCCTATTAGACCTTCAATTCACATTATAACATGTTGTCACATGTCGGTATACATAAAATATATGGGTGATCTAATATACTAGTAAGAGGACATATAAGAAAATAAGTTAATAAAAAATGGGGTGAGAATAATAATTATCATCAAAACATATGAATATGATCAAAATCATTAGAGGAAGCATTAAGATATGGCTTATAATTTTTAAATTCTTAAAAATTAAACATCACAGCTTATTGGTAAATTACCACACATATTTGTGAACAAATATAGCATCATGTTCAGGGATATTTCACTATTCTCATGATATAAATTACATTAACCAATTAATTTGAGTGATATATAATTTTTGGTCCACCCATCATATCATATCAATTACAATGCACTATATAATTATGAGCACAGTCACCATATCATAACATCTAGGTTATCATGCATGAAACATAGAATCTATATCAATCAATGAGATAAAATAACCCATGTTATGGGATGTGATTAATTTTAAATATCTTAAATTCATAACAGGTGATCCCAAATGAAAGATTGAATATCATATTTATATAATAATAATCATCCATGAGTGATGAATAAAAAATCTCGAGAAGTAAATGGTGTTTTTTGAAAGAGTGTTATTTTGGAAAACATATTTTTTTCAAAAAATCAATTTTAAGACTTGTATATATATAAAAGGTAATATTGTTATGAATATATGACATCTAATGAATATCTATTTTGAAAATGGGAAGGAAGAGGGAAAAACCCCATGAAATATAGTTGGTATTGATAATTCCTATTAACTTCTGTCAGAATGCTTACTTCACAATAATATCTTGTATAATCACATTATAAAAATTAATTAACAAATTATTAAGTTTTAATAAAATAATTTATTCATTATGTTTTTATTAAATTAATATATGTTCTTTTTATTAGTCATAGTGTTTAATTTAATCATTTTAGAACATTCATTTTCATGGTCTACATGATTGGTTCTCTTGTATGCGGATAAATGTCCAAAATAGTTGTTATATATTAGTGTTGATATTCATGTAGTTCAAATGATCTTATAATGAATTTATTTTTTATTTTATGATGATGATTCAATCGATTAATGTTAATTATGATTGTTTTATTTAAATTTAAGATGTTTTTCAATCATGACAAATTCGTTTTGTTTTATCATTCAGAATTATTTATAAATGATAATTATATTACATAAAATCGGTTATATATTAAAATTTTCATTATTTTTCTTCATCTTAATGTTATTATTAACATCCTTGATGTATTTAAAGTAAAATAAAGGTGCATCGCCCATTATGTTGGTAAATCGACACACCATAGGTGACTATTTCATTTTTATAATAAAAGATAGAGGTAAAATAGTTTAATGATGGATCCTACATTAACATGATTAAATTATAATAAATCATAAGAGAGTTTTCATTCCTTTTCCAGATTATTAGGTGATGATAATATTAGAATATATATGAAATTAAAATTAAAATAAAAGAAAAAATAATAGGATTTTACCTCTTTGTTTTATCCTTCTTGAGAACCTTGTTAGTGTATGGTTTTTGACTTTTGATGGCATCTAGAGCTCTTGAATTTATGAAAAGTGCGTGGGAGAGGTTTTTAAAGAATTTAGAGACATTAAAAGTTGAGATGTGTGAGGATGTGAGGGTGGAGAGTTCGGATTTATAGTGAATGATATGAGTTTTTTATCATTATTATATTCATTAGTTTATTATTTTTAACAAGACTATGAATAAATTTTTAATTAACCATAAATATATATAAATAATGATGTAGAGTTTTATACATTGGTCTTACACAATCCATACATCATTTATGACTCCATAATTCATGTATTTAGATTTTGGTGTAAATTATCCTATTTTACTATTCATAAAAATTCAACTATTTAACAAAAATCACCTTAACCAATTTTCGACATCTATAATTCAAAAATGAAATACATTTTATGTAAATAATTTTAAAAATATGACAAATTTAATTAAAATCAGCATTTACATAGAAAATATAGATTTTAAAATTAAAACTGATATTATAACACATTAAACAATAACTTATATTCTCATAAAATTATAATAAAAATAAAAAGGCATCAAAATATTAATTTTTTAATAAAATTTATGAAAATGTATCTTCTTTGAAATTATTAAAGTAATCAAAATGTTTTAAATAAATATTTATGAATTAATAAATGTGAAATCATAATTAATAATTTTTAAACCCATTATTTACATAGAAATATGATATGATACTTCCATGATTTCATTTATATGATGCCTAAATTTTATTTTTAATTTCATAAGTAAGGGTACTATTCATTTTTCTATCATATAAATTATAGGTGATAAATTAAAATTCCTCCATCAGTGTTACTCTTTAATAATTATATGTACTTTAACATACATACATACTTCTTATTACATTAATTCTCTATTTATAAGGATTTTATTATGGACTCTAAGGGATTTTAGATGATTTATACTACATGAAATTAAAATTATAAAAGATAAATACCATTGAAAATTGATTGGGTCATTACACTTCCAATTTACTATAGAATTTATCTATAAGATGGTGATGTGTTGGATTTATGGTGGTTATTACATGATTAATAACATGTCAGTTGGTGAAATTTACCACAAACATTTTTTCTCTTATTCAACCTCTAAAGGGTAGTATTTATCCTTTCCACCTAATGATTCTCTTTGTGATGGTCATGTAGTTGGGGAGGATGTGATTCTGATCTACAATATTCTATATTTTCATATTGTGGAGCATTCAAACATTCTAATATTCCCTAAAATTAGTGAGTATAATCATGGGAATAGTGAGCTTCATGACCATATCAAGGTATCATAAGGTATAAATGAAATATTATTGATAGGTAATGACATCTAGCATTAATGATTCAATGTTTTGTTCTCATTCATTAGTTATTTCAAAACCATGTCATAAAAGTTTCACTATATCAAATGTGGAGGAGGATATGAGGGAAACAAATGATAGTTGCGATAGATTCACAGAGAGCCCCTATAAGAAATCCAATACATACTCCAAATACCGATACATGAAGATTTATTTTGGGGTCATAAGAAAATTATAGTTAGATATGGTAATTCACAAATGATGGTATACATCCCCGATATTAATTGGTGGTAGATTGGGAATTTACCTAGTATCATCGATTATCATATATTGTGATTGTTCATGGGTAAAAAATTATTGATAACCTTATTTAATCCTATAGAGATGAAACTATTGCACTCTAAAAATGATCCCTAAATGGTCAAAATAACATATTTTTTACATGTTGTGGTTGGTTCCATTAATAATGTCACCTCATTGTTTATCAACATTTCTACCCCAATAAAGACCATTAGGGAACAAAAATTATTCAACAAAGAAAGGACCACTGTGTTGGTTGATAGAATCATGAGCATGATCCCTTCAGTGGAATTGTAAATCATGTTGTGTAACCACGCCCAACCCCTATGATGATTGAAAATGGTTCCCATGGCTTAGAGAGTAAGAACAAACTTCTTGATGGGTGGATGGGGTTTCATTCCAAAATTGTAAAATATGTTCCCCACTATTTTTATTTGAATGCAAGGGTATGTATCAACTGTGGTAGGGGTCACCAATAATGTTTAATTATATTCATTTTTGAACATTTTAGTTACATGCATATATTATAGGATCCATGATTTTTGGAAAATGGAATATGTAGTAGGAATAATATTACCTAACATGGTAGCATATCTTTCCACCTATCACTATCAGTGATTTAGAGTGAAGAGACCCCCCATGCATCTCCATATCAGTTATTGTGGAAGGATCAACCATTTTATCACCTATTTTATTGAGGTTGTTGAGACATAAGACAAATATTTCATGTTAGAGGCTCTAGAAATTGTTTTATATTAAAACTGAAGGGGGTTATATCCTATATATATTCCTCCTGAAAAGTGGGGATCCTACATACACTAATTTAAAATCAATAATTAATATGGTGATGACTACATATCCCTCATATCTATAACAGGGGATGTGGTAACATTCTAGTCGATAGGAATAATTGGATAGACATGACCATGCTTTCCATAATCTATTGAAGAGGTGGTAATAATTGTAATATGCTGATTTCAAGGGATTTATATAAAATTAGTCATTCTCTAATGTGTGTTGATTATTAGTTGTAGAGAATACGTTGTAGTCAGTTCCCTATGTCACATATAAATCCTAAAATAATTATTCTTCTATTAGTGGAAATTCCCCAAATCCCTAATTCTAATATTACACTCATAGGTGTTTCATAGTTGACTCAAAATTATTTTGTCTAAAATTGTAGATACCGTACTATTATTATATAACAATAGTTTTATGACAAGTTATTCATGTTAGGATCAACATTTTATTTGGTGCAGACAGATTTCAGTGATTCCTTGAAAATAAAATACCTAGTTTAATCAATATCCCACTAATGAAATAATATAGATTCTTGTTGGGTTCCCCATTCAATCTGTTGAGGCCCTACTGTTGTCATTATTATAATGGGATCTTCCAAATAATTTTCATTTTCACATTATTATAGAAGATAAATTCATGTAGGGTTCACCATTTGGTTCAGATAATACAAGTGTTGGGGAAGACTCCGACTAGTGATGCATTGAATTTTTCTTCTAATAAATGGTGATGTTAAAGATATTCATATTGAGATCACCAATATATATGGCGAGGCTTCATGATGATAATTCATTGAAATATCCTCAAAAAAATTTTATCATATACCCCTATTGAATGATAATATAATTACATTTCTTAACAATTATTTTTTAGAAAATTCCATAAGGAAATTCTATCAGAAAATAATTCACATTGTTAGTATGGTCGTAGTCTTTGTTCCCAATATTCCAACATTACAAATGGTGGATACCTCCAATACCATGGGTTATGATTCAAGATCCTTGATCGAAAGATGAAAATATGAAGACTTCTCTTCCATCCATTGATCCATCCACAAATATCATCAACTTTTTGATGTATTCCTAAAATTACAAACATAGATTTTATATTATAGTTTTAATTGAAATCATGTATTTAATTGTTGAAAAATACCCAATTTTCTTCTATGATAATTTTTAAACCATTGGTTGGAGATAATTTTTGCATTTTGAATTTTATGAACCAATAAAAATGATACTCATTTGAGGTTGTGAGTGAATATTGGTATAATGATATAAGGTGACCTTAGGGAATGACCCATGGAATCATGTGATCTCCATGAGTATTCTTAGACATAGTGTGAAAGGTATCCCTTGGATAAGAGAACCTATACTCTTCACATAGTGGACTGTAATTGCAATAACATAAGGAATATCATGCAATTCACATGAGGTAGTATACCATGCTCAACACATGGGAGAGTAAAAATATATCAAATTATAATCACATAGGGTATAATTAGGATCATTGCCTAAGGTATATCATTATCATCATATAAGGATGAATTAGTGGTTCATTAACATGGATTTGTATAAGAAAACATATTATACTCTTATTGTGTCATTATATGATTATCACTTATAGAGTCCCATGATCATTACATGATGTAGAATATCATTCTTTCCACCAGATAGAGGAAGAAAATATCATATAATAATCACATTTTTCCTTCTTAGCCACATCAGAAATGAAATTTAATGCCCATAATGAGAGGTAGAATGCATGGCTCAAATACTGGGATAAGAATAAGGGATCCTTTACTCATCACATAAACTCTTATTAAGACGATCTGCTATGTTTCTCTATTCTCATCGCATAGGGTTGTTCTTCAGATGTATCAGGATGGGTTACATGTTTAAGGATGTGGTAAGGATCAAAACAATATAAATTCTATTGGGGGGAATCTCCCAATATGATCATTACATAATCATATAAGAATAAGTTTATATAAGTGTGATTGGTCACACTGATTAATGTATGGTATGAAAAATCATTGCATTATATTATTGTTTTGGGAAGCATCACATATACACTAGTCATATATTCAATCGAGCGGAGGATATCATCATGTGGTGTGGAAAAAATATATGACGATATTTGAAATCTGGGAGGTTCGATATACTACAGAAATATGACAAGAAATTTTTTATTTATCTATAAATTTATAGGTGGGATGGGAATTGGATGATTATTTTAGAGATTATAGTGTCACATATATATTCCCACATAGAAATGATATACACGATTCTATGGACTTATTGATGTTAGGAATTTAACACAAAAGAATCTTATTTATCATATTTTGATGCAAGAAAATAAATCCCATTTTTATTTTATATTTATTTTATATCGATGTGATTGGACCATACCATATAGTTTAACGTCATGTTGTATGGATAATGGAATTGGGGAAGGAGTGAGAATAAGTGTTGGTGTGAACATAAATAAAGAAGATAACTGGAGGATTTTTTTTTCATCTCATGCCAATCACAACAATCATTTAATTCCCATCATGTGTCGCATGTTGTTTTTATAACAGATGATACCCCCCTAAATTCCACAAATGGTAAGGATATGTTTTAAAAAAATTACAGAATTATTCTATGTGGTTTAGCACTGTAAAACTTAAATATTTTTATTTATAGTGTATGGAAATGAAGCTCAGATGTTTTTCAAATATATTTAAGAAGCTTCCCATTTCTAGAGAGGGTGGTAGTAGAGAATGATATAGCGCCCTTAATGGGATAAAATGTGGATTAATGTTGAGTTTCCATTATAATATGGGTATTTAGGATCAAGTATTCACGATTTGGGTTATCTTTAATAGAAAATGGTATATACACTACCCATTTATTGGG
This sequence comes from Viscum album, assembly GCA_963277665.1. Lineage (NCBI taxonomy): Eukaryota > Viridiplantae > Streptophyta > Magnoliopsida > Santalales > Viscaceae > Viscum > Viscum album. Next base: position 1,044,260,692 of record OY728126.1, on the reverse strand, counting down.
ACATGTAGGTGAAATGTTAGGGTTCCTATGATTGGGAAAAAAACTCATTAAGGCCACATAGAACAATCATGGAGAGAGGGGCGTGGGTATGATGATATATGATACCAATCATAGAGGTGGGACATTCATGGTAAAAAATGGACTAAATTGGTTAACATCCCAGGAGAACTGAACAAATATGGATCATTATTTTGATGGAAGTGGAATATAATTGAGGAGTAAATGGTGGTACTACACAAGATTTGATTTTATAAAACCCAAAGAGTTGTGAAAACCCTGGGATCTTGCATAAGGATATATCATGGATTTTTAATGATTTTTTTTGAATCATTTGGTTTTTCATGAAACTTAGTGTTTCATTAATTATTGATATCTTGTGTCAACAGAAATGTTATTTAATGGTCTTTTTATGGAAGAATTTTCATCATGTAGTCATGATTTTTTGAACTATATGAGTGTTTTGGTAAAAGTTTTTAACCAATTGGAATTCTATTAGGAGTTATAGTTTATTTAAATCAATGAAGAGGTTGTTCCATGGGTTGAGATAATTAATTATTTTATCTAAAAGGACCATCCCGAGAAATTGATGGTGATCCTGTATTTATAGAAATTCTTTTCTTGAGGAGTCATTTAATTATGAAATATAATCCCAAACAAACCACATTATCATGAACACCAAATTAAGGGGGCTCCATGTAGATGTGATCCTATGTCTAACAATAATGGGTTAGGTGAAAACTATGTCATTTCCACAAGATACAAGTAGGGTTCCCACAATACATATTTATTTGACGTTACCTTTCTCACCCATGTAGTTTTGTGACAACATTACAAATTCAATAGGAAAAAATATTATTGTTCTCATTGACCCCATTAGTTTTGGATTGATTTTAGGGTCATATTTTCCTCCAATATAAATATAAATAATTTTTTATCATTTGAGGGATTTATTAGTACCTAATGAGATCATGGAAGAAAATATTATTTTTTATTATCAATATCAATAGTATAAAAAATATATTTTTATGATATGGAATTATGAATTGTGATGAAATATTAAAGGGGATGGTTTTAAAAAAACCCTCAATAAAGGTAACTCAATTAATTATGATAAGATAGTAAAAATAAGTTCATGTTTAATAGAGAAAACGAAAATCAAGATTCATATGAAAAATAAGAAGAATGAATTAGTGACCAAGACATTTATTATGATAATATGTTTTTGAAATGTGATATTTACAAATTCGAAAAGATAATATGAAGATGTACAACATGAATATATATCATTTAATCATTCATTGGGAATCAAAATATGAAATTATTGTGTTGACTCAATCTAGAAAATAGTCTATATACTTGATCTTAGTGTTTGAATAAAAGTAGTGGCCATGTTGAATGTATTTATTCATAATGATTTAAAAGAGTCAAAGACATTTTCATGAGGGAAAGGGTGAGTTTCATATGATGATGTGATATAATTTATTAGTGATGATGTGCAATGAATGATTAGATGATTCTATAAACTAGTGAAAATTATTATAATGAAATCATTGGATTAGAATATTTTCATAGGAGTAATTTTCTGAATAATCATTTTTATAATATTTTAAGAATATATTCAATATTATACATGTCCAAAAATATTTTAATTGATGCGTATATAATATTAGATAATTTATAGAAATGTTATAATAATAAATTAATAAGTTTTTTGTTTCTAGTGGTGCTGAAACATTAAAATCATAATGTGATTCTCAGTCATTATATAATGAATTGAATGTTATGTGTGTGATTGATATGAAAAAATACATTTCCATTATTCATGATAATAATTTTTTGTGGTTAAAATCTAAATTTGATGAAATGTATAATAATGTTAATGGTATTTTTTAAAATAATTAGGAATATTTATTTTACATACCCCCTATTAGGTTTTCACAGAGAACCATAAATAATAGTACTTAGCATCAGATTATATGGTTTCCTATGATTCGATATTAAATATTTATTGGCCAATTTTTATATTGGAAATTTGATGTAGAAATTATATGGGTTTTCAAAATATCCACATATGAAAAATTCTACAAAATTTTTGGTCAATATGGAAGTGGATGTTTTTCATGATGATCTTTTAATTATGAAAAATAATGGGGTAAAAAGGAAGAAAATTTATCTCAAATAGATTGAAAAATAATAATTTTTAATGAAAATAATGAGGTACCAGTTTAGAGAAATTTGATGAAAAATATTATTTAGATGAATCATGATCATGTGATGATGATTTTATATTTGATGAATCACTAATTGGTCACCATTTTTATAAAAATTATTACATCATGAATGTTAAAATTGATGGTATCACAGAAATATTTTTCTACATCAAGGAAAAATGTGGTGAAAATGTATATCTATAAAATGGAGTTGATGTAATGGAGTATTTATTACATATAAATGTGAGCTGTTAGAGAAAATAAAAAAATCTTAAAGATAAAGTGTATTATATTATTCATTGCAATGAAAGATTTTCAAATTATTGAATGAATAAAAAATCTATTTTTTGAGAAATTAATTTATATGGATATTTTTAAATAATAGATCTATGAATTATAGAAAATTTATTTTGAATCAATTAATTTTTAGGATGCTCAAATGTATTTTAATGAGTTGAAGATAACATATCATAATATTTCATTACTAGAAGAAGGTATGATATTTGAGGCCCGATTTATGACGACAATGATAGAATGAACAATATTTATATATTCACATGATGGACAATATATATTTCTAGAAATGAGATATTGTGAGACAGATGTAAATATGTGAATTATACAAAACACCCATTTTGGATTATCTTAATCTTATATGGACTCAATGCTTCCAAAAATGGATTTCAATAGATTATTTCTTCAATGATGATAAAAAATGATGGAAATATGTTATTAGTTACATATCATGATAAATTAAAGGAATTATTTTATTTGATGGTAACCCATATCACAATTAATTATGGTTACACTAATACAAGTTCATATGACTCTAAAAAAATTAATTCAAAATCAGGGAAACACTAGGTTATCAGAAATGATATGAAAACCAAAAATGAATTAGAGATACATGTTAGAATATTTAAAAAAACATCTCCCCAAAAAATATCCAAATATTTGGGTTTCTATCCAAAAAAATACTACTACTTAATTTGGATAAAATGAAACTGATGTGAAATAATTAAAATTATAGTGCCGGAAATGGTGTAGTTAGAAGTTTGGATAGATGAACAAATAGTTTTTTAATATTGTTTAAATATATGGAAATTGTGGAATGAATTAATTTACAGAAAGAAGATATTAATGTAATAAAAATTCAATTAAAGATATACAAACACCATCAAAAAAACATATTCTATCTATGTAGAATATATTTTATTGGTAAGAAAAATTAATGAGTTATTAAAATAGTGATATTCATTTTCATGAAATTGTTTTTTGAAATAAATAAAAATACTTATATTTATTTGAAAAAATAACACAAGACAAGTGGAATATTGGGATATAAAACAAAAAAGTGTATCATTCAGTATAATCAGAAGAATAATGTCAAAACAAGTATACCAAATAATAACGATAATCCTAATGTATCATTAAATATATTATTTTTCAAATATAGTAGTAAATTCTATATCATATATCATTGAATGATACAAATTATCATCATGATAGAAATTGGAATCAATTTAAGGGGAGTGATGGATGAGAATTACTAATTGGTATATCATATTAGTAGTTATATAGAATTATGGATTTCCCATTCAAAAATTATTTTCATGTTTTTTACATTGAAATTATAATTTTTCCTTATAATTATATTAAATAATAAAAATGGTTGAGTGACTATACAGAAATAATAAAAATCATAAAATATATTCAATAACACGATTTTTTTTGTTATTATTGATATTGAATTAAGATTCAAATAATTATTTAAAATAATTTTTAATGGCCTCTAATAAGTGATGATGGAGATGATATCAGATTATAGTATAAAAATTGATGAAATATAATTTTCCAAATTGTTCACTCGTCTTTTCTCAATATAATTAACCCACAAGGAAATAATTTTGGAAAAATATTTGCTAATTAATGTGAATAATTTTGAACCACACTTATCTCAAATTTAATTTAGTATCTCACATAATAAACCAGATAATAATGACGACTGTGGAAAAAATGGGTGAATTTGTTCAGTAAAATTATTTATTTGGAATAGTTTTTTGTAATTTTCTTCCATTGTATTTATTTTCAATATATCTGAGATAAAAATGTAAACATCTAATAAAAAATTTATAGGAATTTATTGTTTAAAAAAATTAATTTAATTATTAGATATCGGTATGTGTATATTTTATACTTTATTATTTGTATTGGTCATATTTTTACTCAATATGTATGTAAACATGTCAATGAGATGTCAATAAATTACTTGGGTAATGGAGGAAGAATTCCTTAAAATATAGAGGTTGGTAGAATTTCTTATATAGTTTGGAAAATGAATAAATTGATGCCTACATTGAATTTAATTACACAAGTCAATATGTAACCTTAGCAAAGGAATATGAATATACCCAATGATATTGCCTATAAGGATTTGGAAAAAACAATTAATCTGAATATTGCATGTATTTTTAAAATCTAATCATATAATGGATAATATTGAAGGAACAAATTATTCTTGGTGATAACCCATCAATATAATATTATTGTTTTGATTTCATTTTAAAAAATAGTAATGAAGTGGTAGAAGAATTGCATATGGTATATTATAATGAAATTGGTATTATGTCGGCATATTTAACTAGATGATAACATAATACCCTATTATTTAGGAATATATTTTTCTCCAAAATAATTATATATTTGAAAGAATTATTCACATGAAAAAAGTACTAAAACAGTTTCAAATATATGAGAACGATATTCTTAATCATATTATATAAATAATATCTGCTTTATAAAATGAAAATTTTATTACTCAACTAATATATACCCCATTTAGAAGATAAATATTTAATATGAATATTATTTCCAAAATAAAAATTCTAAATTGTTTTTTATTTTATCATAATTACATTGTAAAAATACATATAAAAATTTATCTATATTGAATAATATATTATAATTATCTAAATAATAATTTCATACAAAATAGTTATATAAATACTTAATAAAATAAATTTTATATAACGACACTTTTTATTTATATTTAATATTATCAATATAAAAAATATAAAAAATATAATTATTTAATAATATAAAAATTAATTTTTTTTGAATTTATAAAAAAAATATTTTAGAGTAAAATGTTGATAATTTTATGAAAAATGTGAATTTGGTGTAAATACTAAAAAGCTATGACTCTGTAAAGTTAGTTAAATTTAAAATATTATCATAGTAGAAGAATAAATTTAATGTATATAGATTATATCATGTAAAAAATATTAAATTTTCAATTAAAATGAAAATTTTAAAAATGAAATTATTATTTTATAAAAGTGATGATTATAGTTTTGGAAACATAGAAAGTATTTTACACCAATTAAACAAATTTTTTGTTTTTTACATATAAATAAGTATTTGAAGGATGAATTATGTTTTCTATTTTATTAAAAAGAATAAGTTTTCTATGGTTAATAATAAAAAAATTTATTTTCTAAATATCAGTAATATTAAAATTTTATATAAATTATATTATTTTTTATCAAAGTTATTTTTATTGCTATTATTTTTACACAATCACAATTATACTGTTAAAATTATTTTTTATTCACCTTAAAAGTTTTATTTAAATAAATTTATGTTATATTTTTATTAATTATTTTAATATTATGAAATATGGGACATTTAATTTTAATTCAATGAAATTAAATTACGTACGAATAAATTATCTATCAACATAAAAACCAAAATTAGTAAATGTGACAAGTCTATGAATAGAATAAAAAATTTGTGGTCAAATTTTGTGGGAAAATATTTGATATAGATTTATTGACCATACAATTTCCATGAAATTTAATTTTTGAATTATTGGATATATTTGATAATTGAATAATTGAATTACCACAAGATGACATTGACGATGCGTAGTCATTATTCATATTAGAATTTATATTTCCTCAGTAAAACATATCTACAATGGTGTAACATAATGATATTGTGGGGGTGAACCCATATGAATAGTTGGTATGAAGGAATCCTAGAGACAATAACCTTTGGAATGGTGTCCTTTTATTCTCACATTATATTAGTTTCAATGAAAAAATGTTTCTTAGTTCCAATTCAGATTTCTCATAAGTGATAATGGACAATTTCAATGTTTAGGATGAATATTAATCATATACATATCATTGAAAGAACTTATAGCTTAGGTTTTGAATTGGTAAAAAGGTCTTAAATTATTCTTGGTCCAACTAGTTGGACCTTCCCTAGCTAAAATTATTATCTCTTCTATAGATGATTAATTTACTATGTGTTTTAAACATGGATTCAAGCTAAAATTTATCAAAACGTATTGGTCTAACCATGATCAACTCCAACAAGGCCGGGTTCATTTGATTACATCTCCCAATATTAGGGCAGTTCAAAAGAATAAGCTAAAACATTATTTTTAGACAAATTACTAGAAATTGTGTAACCATGTTTCTATGTAGATATTAATTAGATTTAATTCCACCCTCACTCTCGACCCGTAACACTTTGATAATTAAATATTCTTAACGATATTAATAGAAACCTGGTAATAAGATGAGATGCTAAAAATGTTAAATATAAATTCCAGAAGAAATCAATAGAGAACTAAAAAACCATTAAATATTATAAATACTCTTCTGGATGTCATAATGAGAATGAAATAATTTTTAGAAGACAATTGACTATAAATTGGTATTAAAATATAATTCTAAAATATGAAACATGTAGTGAAATTAAAATCCAAAGTTGTAGAATGTAAGTAAATAATCAATTGATTTAAAATTTAAAGTAAACGATTGAAAATAATGAAAAGAATAATTCAAATAAAGAACATTGTGAAGAGTTTCGGTGACCATACTAATCTTTCACTAGTTGAGGGGGTTGGAATATGTATATAGGAGAGATTTTAGGACATGTATGTTGTTCACATTCTGATACATTATTATGTGACTTCATATTTAGGAAATTTACCATTTGTAATTGGGATTCAAGTCATTTAATTCAGATAAAAAATTTTCCTTGAAAATATTATATTTCCCCGATTTCAGGGATGATATCTTTGGTGGGATTTATGTCTCAAAGATTGAGCATCATGTAATTCGTTATGGCATTATATATTTATCATGTTCATACCTTAAAGGATTCATAAAATTAAAATGGTATTGATGTCATGATCTTCATTCATTTAATGTAAATGGGATTCACATCTCGTAATTTGAATGGGAGGTTGTCATCTTATAGAAAACATTTCAAGTACATAATATTCGTGATTTGTAATGTCCATTTTTGTTTTCATTTTATTCCATTTTAAATTATGAGTATTGAATTAAAATTCATATATATATATATATATATCATTGTTTTTTCGAACAAATAATGATTATTCATTAATCAAATCCATTCAATATATATATATGTTGATATAATCATATTCCCCCCAATAGTAACAATTTATTTTCCTTAAAAACATCTCAATAGGGAATCCAAATGAATTAAATTCAATCTATAGACATTAATGACAGCTAATAAACTAAATCAATCTAAAATTATAAGATTAATGTATTTTAGATTAAATACTTTCGAGAAAATTAGCCACGTGTCATTGTTATGTTCTTTATTCAGTTTAACTATTCCTTTAATTAATATTTTTCATCTATTTCATTGATGCAATATCCATCGATCGCATACCCTAACAATAATGTTCTTTCATCACTCATGGTAAAATTAATTTTGAGTAATTATCATATCCTTAATACACATTCCTATAAATATTATTTTATTGTTTCTGAAATTTCTACTTTGTAAAGACAAATAAAAAAATAATCATGAAGGAATCAGAAATAAGGTTCAAAGGATTTTGAGGCATAGGGTAGATAGATTGATGGTACCAATAATTCTTGAAAAGGTAGTTAATCTTTATATAATAATGCATGATAATCGTGAATTGTGAAATAAATAAAATCATCTTTGAAAAAAATGTATATGGGCTCTTAGTAGCTTAAATAAGGTCCAGGAATATGTCATGAAAGCATGTAGAATGTGGACTATTCCCTTCTCTTTTTCAGATGATAGTTCCAAGCAATAATATACAATCCAACACATAACAACATCTGTTCTCTAATGAGAAAAATCATAATTGTAATGTTGATTTCCCCTTAAAATTTATATGTAATGAATAGTATATTCCTAAAATAATTATGAACCATGTCATATAAATCTATTTTAAATACCACCATATGTTTCCTTAGTATCATCATCTCGTTTATGGTAGAGATGAAAAATCCCATTCACTTTTTCAGAAGAAAATAATGCATAAAACTATGAGTATGGTATTAAGGGAAAATAAAGTTGAATTAATTTCTTTCTAAGAAGGATATTAATGGATATTATAGCATAAAGAAGGAAATATATATCAGTGGGTCTCAGGATAAATGAATCTATAGTGATATCTTTAATCATTTTAAGAGTTTACACATTCGACCAAACCTAAATATAGTTACAACTCATGTTATGATAGGTATACAAGCCACAATTATCTCTCATGAGATATACTCAAAAAATAATTTCACAACATAGCTCTAGAATGGTCATTATAATAAAAATATATAATAACTATTAGTCACTTATGGAATATATTACAGTAATAAGTATATAAAAATCAATTTCTATAATGTGGAATAAATCATAAATTACTCAATATAAAAATCAGGATATAATTATAAACGAAAAAAATGGATTTCAACAATATAAAAAAATTATATATTTTATTTACATGTTTTTAGTGATATTTTAAGATTAAGAATGCCATTAACGACATTAGACTCTTAGTCTTATGATAAAATAGAAAAATTCAATTGGTTTTAAAATAACGATCCATAAAGACCCAACACACATAAAATGATAAATTTTCTAAGATATTCATGAAAATAATGTTGGAGAGATTGAAATTGAATCAAAAATAGATTTTAAATGAAATTTTGAATTTATAATATCGGATCAATCAATCCCTTTAATGGATTTCATGGAACTGTGAAAATTGTCCGATTTTGACTAAAAATTGGGATTACAAAAAAAATTATTAGATGAAAATGATTTCACCAGATAAACCATTATTACATAGTGTTTAATTTATCTGGATATGTGAAATAAGGTATGTTTACAAAAAAAATAGTAAAAGAAAAATAGGATAAATAATTTCATGAATTGGAAAAAATAATGTTTTAGAAAACTATGGAATAAAATGTTATAAAAAAGAAAAAACCAAATTTCCTATGAACACAAAAAATATATTTAAAACAATGATAATGGATTTTCTCTTATAAAGCTCTAATAATTATGTCATTATCTATGTGAATGGACAAATGATCTGATGAATTTTAAACAAAGGGAACCCCATTTTTCAAATGATTCTTGAAAAATATTTATTCTTTTTTCTAATGACCATAATAGTTTTTTTCACATTGAATATTGATTTCTTCCCAGTACAACACTTTGACGACTTTAATTGGCCCAGACCATTGGAATTTCATCTTCCAAGGGAACAATATCATACATAAATTTTAATGTACAACCTTATCCACTAGTTTGAATACTCATAATAGAATTCTTTAGTTAGAAAATTTCTTTTGTTTTTATTTATAGATATGTGCACTATCATAAACATCCCATTTTGTCCTGTATAGTTCATCAATTTATATAATTTTAACATCTCGGGCTTTTTGGGCATCCAGTTTGAGTTTTTTAATTTCCCAATATGAGTGATGTGATAATTTAATTGGAAAGTGACATGGATTTCATAAAAAAATTAAAACATAGTATTTCAAATGATGATTTTTTATTTTGTGGTATACACCAAAAAAAGTTTCATCAAATTCTATAAAGAATTTCATTAAACTTTATCCACATTATATTTTTATAATATTTTTAAAATATCTATTAAAAAATTATATTTTCTATATTATTTGTGAGTGGTTGGGTGTTTTATTTTTTTAATGGATTCTATATTTTTCTAAAAATAAAAACACAAAATTTTATAAAAACTATTTTCACAATCACTAATGAGACAATTGAGAAATCCAAATCTCAAAAAATTGTTTCTTCTTCTGAATTTCATGAAAACTACATATGTTTCATGGGTGTTGGACCCATCTTCAACCATATAAAAACGTATTTTATGACATCCAATATCATCAATTTTCTAAATATAATTTTGTAATGAAATCTTAAAATATATTCCCCACATTCCAACGATTTTAAAATTTAGAATAGGATTTTATTGAATTATATTTCCATTTCTAATGATTCTTTTTCTTGAGAACCAATTAATGATTTTATTGGAACTCATTGCATCTCAATGGAGTTTCAGATATAATTTTAAATTTGTAGGATATTAGAAATAGTTTATTCAGTCCCATTATTTCTTCCATTTGGATACATGTCACACATGATGAGTACACTTTTTACTATTTATTTTTTGATTCATCGTCACCTTAATACATCTTCAAATGTGTTTAAATAATTGTATATCATCCTAGTTTTAGTGTCAGGCCTCATCCTGTATTATATTATTTAGTTTTTAGGATAAGTTTTTATAATGTGATCTCATGGAAATATAGTTATTAATATCAAAAAACTATAGTTGGTCTTATGACCATGTATTAAATAAATTTCATAAGGAATGTCCTCTTGAATTATTTGACTGTTTTAATCTTCCATGTTCAGTAGTGTATGTCTAGATAAGTGAACATTGATGAAATTTTGAGTACCTTTTGCATCCTTACTTATGATTTCAAATCATTAAATAGTAGGATCCACTATATTAATCATGTTTTGTCATCCCTTTTATACAAAAGGTATTATAGAATTTCATGATTTGTTAAGAATAAAACTTCATATAGGCCATGGAATAAAGAAAAAGTCGAAATCATATATGAATATAAAATTTTATACCTCTATGGTTATATTAGTGAGTAGATATTCATTAGGTGTGTGAATGAAAAAACATATGGTCTTGAAGATAAAATAACCTATTTTCTATGAAAATATCCTATTGAAAATCATTGGAATCAAATATTAATTAAAAATAATTGTTCTTGTTAGGTGATAAAATTATGGGAGTTTCTATAGTTCTATTCTTTAGAATGTTGAATACCCTACAAAAAACATTAGTTATGTTAAAAAAAATTGTCTAGAGAAATGACTGAAAATAGGTGATCAATTTTTACAATGTCTTGGTAGAAGATTTGATAAAATCATGCATGGCAAAGAAAACTCAAAATAACATTTATAATTAGGGGTTCTGTTATGTCATTAACATCCTTGATATCTATAGAATTAAACTACCATCTATACTATCATATTTCTTCTATACAATATTCCACCTTTGACTATAAAATTACACTTTTCCTAGTTTCACACTCGAAACATCTATTCAAAGTGATACAAAACTTGGTCCAAAATATTTAGGAAAAAAGTTATGATCTTTTATAAACTGACCAATTATCCCTGAAAATATCGTAGAATTTCTTCCACCTATCATGAATGATCTATATTAGATACCCTTGAAATTTCCCTGGTGAATTAAACATTTCAAATGAGATCATTCACTAGGTGAAGGTCCAAAAAATAAATTTTGAGTGGATTTGGTGAAATATACTAGGTCGAATATTATTTGATTTTATTTTAAATACCTATCCTAATAAAATAATATTTTTTATCATATAGTCACTGATTCATTTGATCGATGAAATGAAGTGTTAAAGGATAATTTTTTCGTGATGAGATTCTAATAATAATAACATACTCACCACCATGTGATGGATCATGATTATATTAACTCATCTTCATCATTTTTAACAATGATCAATATTATTTATTAAGTTCGATTCATAGATAACTCACCAATTCCATAGAAAAGATTGAAAATATAATACCATCATTAAGAAGCTTCAAAAAATACTTTTTTAATACAAATTTCATCGGTCGGGTGAGTCGCCAATAGGTTTTTTGTTTGTATTATCACATTTTTCTAAGATAGTCATATGGGTGCATATCATATGGATGATTCCTTTATTTGATCCAACAACTAGTCAATTGATATTTTGTTGATTTATGATAAGAATGAGTTTGTAATATTGTATTTGAGTTAGTTATGAACATATAATAACTTAAATTGTATATTGTGGTTATATGAATTGATACATTAGTGTTCTTAGAAGTGACGTATATTCCAGTGCCACCAGGTTGATGACTGAGGATATGAATATTGGGATGGTACACATAATTATAGGTTTAATTTATTTTAAATCATCATACTCATTTTATAGGTATAATTTCTAATACATTGTCTTTTATTCCTACATAATAGTAATGTAATAATATTTCTCATCAGTAAGAAAGATAGACTTACAATCAAATTTCTCACCAATTTTCTTAGTGGAAGTCGCTAGATAGATTAAAAAATTATTTTCAAACTATAACTAGATGATTCCATGATGTACATAAATAAGTAAATTAATAGTTGAAATATATTTTCTCTCATTAATGATGCATACATAATCCTAAATTTCATTGTCTATAATAAGAAAATCAGTGGTAAATATGTTGTTACCAACTACCACTATGACTTCATCAATAATTTCTCATTGGTAATTGACTAATTGGATAAACAAATGATGTAAAACTATTTTTCATTTAAATAATTCAATCCCCCCATCAAAAGTACACTCAGGGGAGTGGTATATATACATGATCCATGATCACACAATGCTCTTCCGCAATCACATGTCCTTATAGAGTAGTTAATATGAATACTATTGATGTATCACATCTATAATGGAATATTACATTAAATAAATATATATAAATCATCATTAAAGGATATGAATCATATTTCATCAATTTTACTATTCATAGAGAGAATATCCTTTAAAATATGGGACAATAAGGTAACTGAGTGATTTGTTATTCAAATGGGATGTTCATGTGTATTTTTATAAACATTTCAAATTTTTTAAAAAAATTCCATCTCCTATCCATTTTCATATCATCTCTAGGAAAGTTATAAGTTTTATTTTTAGTGGATGGACATAGAGACATCTAATTTTAGGATAAACATAAAATATAGTATTTCTAGTTGGCTCTGATTATATATTTTTTTCTTCAGTAGCTTAATTTATGATATCATCATCATCCATGATGATGACTATCGAATGACTTTTAGGTTATTTGTAATTATTTTCATCACTAATTCATGTGCAGGGAAAAATCATTTTTCACTCATAATAACCTTGACCATTAAATCATTTCTAGATGTGTCTCATTATTAATAGCTAACGTACCTATTAATCAATCTAATAGTGTCTTAGAGATTTGGACCAATTTGTACTATTGGTTGTCTTGGGAAAACAACTTGTCTTTAAATTTAATATGTCATTTATTTATCCTTGGATCTAATATAAAACTAATACTTTGAGAATTATTTCATGATTAGACTATTGAGGTGGATCTTGTTATGGAGATCATAGTAGATATTATCGAAATTTCTACTGGGCTATTAAGGGAAATGTTTGTTGAGGTTTTTTTTAATTTTGTTTAAAGAGATGAATTCTATAGTTGGTAACCAGGATCTATGTAATTTCATGGTGAAGCTTGACTAATCCAGTGAGGATAATGAAATTTATTTTAAATTTGTGTCTAGAGATATGGCTTTTGTGGATAATACACCAAATATTACAAGGTTTGAAAATATTATGGATTTTTATATTGTAATTAACATTACTAAATAGAATTATTTAATATTTTTTCATCCCATCCATATAGTACGCATATAGGTGAAAACTTCTATATAGGACACATACTTCAATTTCTCAAACTTGGGTAGGAGGGGGAAATGATGTAGTAGGCATAAGAATGGATTCCTTCATTTTTCTAAGGGATTCAAAATTTTATGCTTTATGGGTATTATCTTCATCCTGAATGATTCTATCAATAGATTTCCTAGACCGCTCTACCCAAGAATATCATTGTTGGAAATTTCATCTAATAATTCTCTCCATACTTTTGGAATCTTAATTATACTCATCTTATTAGTTACATCATCCACAACTAGGCATGAATCCATTTTCAATACTTTATAAAAGGATTTTGGTTGCAACCACAAAACAAGTATATGATGGGGGAACTTAGGGTTGAGTTAATTGAAGTTGTTTCATTCATCTTAGGATGAGTGTCTTTTCCATTGGTTGATTTTATGGTTCTCGTTTTTTAGTGTCATGGTTCTTATTGGTTATAAAGTATTTATCTATGAATTGCATTTCAAAACCATCCAATGTTTTTATAGACTTGAATGTTTGGATTTTAAACAAATCCAGGGATCATTAATTCAAGGGGAAGTGGATGACATGTATTCTAATGTAATGTGATGATATACCTTGATTGAAAATCATCGAACAGATATTTCTGAAATTAAAATAGAGTCCATTGGGATCTTTTCTCTAAATTATAGGAAATTTCCCAAAGTTTTGTATTATATCGATTATTCTGGGTCTAATGTAGAAATAATTCCCCTAAATTGGGGATAATCTAATGCTGGGCACATCACCACTTATAGACGAAAAGTTATAGTCAGTTATTTTTCAATAATATATTTCTGGTCTCTCCCCCAAATGTTTTGGAGGTGCTTGTGTGAGGTTTTAGGGATGTGGTAGTATAATATTATTAGTTTCATCTATATTTTTGGGTTCATATGCATATATATATATACACACAAATATATTTTTTCGTGATTGAAATAATTAATCTCATTAGGATCAAGGATTATTGAGTACATTAGAAGGCCCTGAAGAATTCAATATCACAAAAATTATTGGACAATGGTGATAGTCAATGAGAAATAATATATAAAAAAATAAAGTTAAAATAAGAGGCAGTCAAATGAGTGAGATTATTCTTATCTCAAAAAAATGTTCACAGTTCATAAACACAACTATCCTCAACAACATCACATAATTAGGTCAGACCTCATGGTGTTGTTGATTATATATTGGTGGGGATTAAATTAGAATTTTTATTTTCTAAAATAAACTAAGTTAATATTTCATAGAATAGTTGTTATATAGAATTGATCCCATAAGGATACCTGGTAGAAATAAAAAATAGTATTAAAAACCCTTTTGAACGGATTCCTAATGTTCTCTATTTTATTATGTTTTGTAGAACCCATAGTTATTTTGATCAATTCATATTAACTAAATGTGAAATGGGACAAATTCAATGTCTAGGTAGAAGGGTAATCCTTGATTTCTTTTTGGCAATGACCTAAGGATTAGGCTGAGAAGTGGTGAAAAGGTAACCAATGGGCCATATTCCAAATAATTTCTTCTTTCTAAGCTAAAAATATTCTTTTTTCAAGAGATATTCAACAACCTATGTGTATCAATATAGGATTAAATATAGAACTTACCAAAATCCACTAGTACCAAATTACTCAACTCGAACTACTTTAGTGTCCATTGATTACATCTCCCATGATCAAGGCTTTACAAATTAATAAGACTATTTTTTTCCTAATTACTAGTCATAAGGTTACCATATTCTGGTATATAAAATAATTAAATTTAAATCCACCCTTACTTTTTCCCATAACCTAAAGAAGATTAACTTTTAATATTGGTAATAAAAAAATTAAGGGAATCATATTACATGATCAACATAAAAAATGATTTATAATAATGTAATCCAAAACTAAAAAAATATATCGTCAATAAAATACTCAACTAGATGTATGAATATGGTAGCAACAATGGAATATATACATTGCACAAAAATTGGTGTTGAAATTGAATGCTAAAATAGTAAGTGGAATGAAATTATAAAATGATAGTTACAAAAAGTAAATATAAAAAAGAAATATATTAATAATATAAAGGAAATTTAAAAAATATTTTTAATGCTGAAAACTATAGAAATATGGATGAAATGTAAGAGTTCATGTGTCCCTCTAACTCTATAATTCTTTAAGGTTATCTATAATATTTATAAATTTTTGTGTCTATTTACTAGTTTGTTATTCACTTCATGTACCACTTTAAGTGATTTATTATTCAAGAAACTCTTGACAAGTAAATACGATTCACATTAAGAACATCATATTAGAACTGTTATTTTATTTTCTTGGATCTGCGGGATTTCAATGATAATATCTTTTATGGGATTCATGTTTCTATTTTTTCTCATCATGTAATCAATCATGGAATTTATCGTCAACATGTTTAGGATTCAATGAATTATCTATGTGTAAATGGGACTCACATCAGTTACATGGATCATGTAATATAACTGAGAATCATATCATGGAATTCAGTTGGTATGTGTTCTATCAGAGGAATACATGTCATGTACATTAGATTCACCACTTGTGATGTCAAAATTTTATATTTTTTCAGTGTTTCCCCCTTTGATTCTTCAGTACATATTTCATTAAAAGACTAACCAAACTCCATTGTATTATCTAATACATATCTATAAAAATTTATTTTCCATAATACCTTATATAGATACATTTCACTAAAAATATTGGAACTACCATTTATATCATTAATGAAATGCATTTTCTCCAACTAATTATATTATTCTTCAATAACCCAATGCACCTCACAAGTCATTCCACATATATTCAATGAAAACTACAAAAATAACTATTGAAAATTGATATGCAGTTCATATGGTTCTGGCCTTCTTAAACGACCTCATCTCAAAACCATAACACATGTTGAAAAGGATCTCTACTAAGAAGTAATCTAACATATTCATTTTATATTTCTTCTAATTCATTTTTATAATGATATATATCATTCTATTTTAAGAAAAAACTATGTTCTTTATATTTTTTAAACCCCATCATAGAAAAATAAAATTTAATGTTTCACTATATTTCTCTCCATTACGAGTGATATATTCATCATGTAAGGGTATATTATTTTTTCAATGGATGGTGTATGTGAATACCTATTTTTTAGGGGCAATAAAAGGGTTACCCTAAAATTATAAGGGATACATAATTTTAACATATGTGTTCCATAACATTTATCTATGAAACCCTTGGGTAATATATGGGTATCCATGTGTTATTAAATGACGCTTAAGTGTAATTCCTTCACAACCTATAGAAAAATCTGACTATTCAAATCTCATAGAAGGGGTAACTACTCACAAAATAAAGGTGATTGGAATCTTAATTCCTTTGGTAAAGGTAGCACTATGTTTAAAGAAGACTGTGGAATGGTACATTAGGCAATTCGTAAAGATGTAAAAGTGTTTTGAATTGAAACTATTGGTAATTTGGATATACATACAGGTAACATTGGGTTTATGAATAGTGTTGTGGTAAAAAATATTCCATTAGTCAACGACTAGGATCTTTGTATGGGTCTCCCTATAATAAATTTACAAGTTCCCTTTTATGAATCTATTATTTAAAAATATTGTTTTTTTTGTTTCTTATTCCCCAAAATACTTCTGTAATGTGTTTTTTATGGTTTTGAATGACATAAATCCTTAGAAAAAAATCACTAACTCTCATCAATAAGTTAATCATATTTAGTGATGAATATAAACACTCAAAAAATATGGATTGAAAAAAAGATAAATTGTATAGTGGAATTAATAATACATTAAAATTGATAAGCACATGTATTTCATTAACATCTAGGGAACCATCTAAAAAATTATGTATTTGGTTATTATTTGTTCTCATTATTCTAGGATGTCAATAAATATAAATTTTATCAAAATGATACATGGACAAGATTCAAGATATTATTCCTTGAATAACATTGATGTTATTCACCAACACCCTTAAAGTTGGATGTGTCCTACATTGTTGGGATTTTATTTACACATGTATATATGTATAATGGTTTAATTATCAAACCTTATTCATAGTGGTCGATTTTTTTGATGTTGTATTCTCTATAAAATTTATGTTCGGTTATTGTATTTGATTCCATGAGTATTACTAGATTTTATTATTTCCATGTTTTGTAATTATCACTTGTTTTTAGGTGTTGAAATTATATTCTAATGATGATATTCTATGATTTTATTATATTATATACTCTGTTATGTGTGTTACCATGCCTATAAAGTTTTTTTAGTACATCAGAGAGGTAGTATATTGTGTGATTTTAATATCTTAGAGTGGGGGTTCGTATACATTTGGCTGATAAATATGATGGACCTAAGAACACGATTTGGGATATTATAGTCTGGATGCCTTTTATGATGTAGTGGATATGAGAGTGATGGTATTGGGGCATAACTTGAGAAGGTATGTTATGAGAATGAGGGAATATAATTTGAAACTGAGGAATAAAAGTGTTATTGTTTTCTGCATACCATAATATTGATAGATAAAATATAATATGGTAATGGATACTACTCTAAATTTATGGCTTGATACTATAATGTGTCATTTTATAAGAAATATGAATTATTCATTCCCGGTTTATACCTAACATTACTATCATTAAATCATGGAGTTAGTGCATGCACCAACAGGGGTTAGTGGTGAGAATGTTATTGTAAAACCAATTGGTACATGTTGAATGATGGTTATTATTATTACACATTTATTATTTCCATAGAATACACCTTTTATACTTTATCATACATCGTAAATATAGATTGGTGGTGTCCTCCAGGATTAATTACACAAAAGCTATATTGGAATTTCAATCTTAATGTAGACATAATATTTTTGGATTTATATAAGAGAAAGGGGATGTTGTCTGATGGATGAGTATAAGAGTAAACAAATAGTAGATTTAAGTGGATAGACACTATAGTATCCCACTATTTTATTAAATTACTTATCAATTGATTTTATTACACTGTCATGTATTTTAACTTTGGGATAATTTTATTAACATTATGACTGGTCTTCAATCTATTAGTTTTCACATGATAAAATAATTATTTTATTATTTGATGGTTTTTTTAGTAATTATGTTATTTCATTATACTGATGTTATAGTCTCCCCACTAATTTACAAGGACCCTCAATACTAGATGTTAGACACTTTCCAAAAGGGGGGGCCTGAATTAGGTAAGGTGGAACTCATGTTTGGAACTAGTGGTCAGTAAGGGGTGTTACACTTTCATTATTCATTTACCACCTACAAAAAAATTCATCCTTCATTTAATGAAATATATCATATTATATGTATTGTAAAATTTTATTATATTTATTTGATAACTATTTGATAAATTCTACCAAACCATTTCAAAAATGAAAAGTTCACTTGTTTTATCTTCACACTACCACATCCATAAGAAACATGATCTATTTAAAAAAATTACAAATGTGTGGATAAAATTGTTAATTTATATAATATACAGGATATTGAAAAAATATTTTTATTGATAAATAACAAATTTCTCTATTTTTTGTTATCCTTGGTAAATGAGATTTGTGGAATTGTTTACGTGAATAATAAAACCTCAATGATGTTTTTTATTTCATTATTCATCATGCATTTCCAACAATATCCACATATATAAAAACATTCTAATTCCCTAAAACTATTGACATAATATCATTATAATTCCATAATAATGATATAATTCCAGGAGAAACACATTCTAAAACATGATACCCCAAGAATATTGTGTGCTATTGTTTGAGATGGTTTAACAACCCATGTAATTAGTGTTATAAGTTAATATCATCGATAACTAATGAGTCAGATAAACTATTTGTATTAAACATAAATCAAAAAATAATATTCTGAATAAGGTTATAAATTTTTATAATAATTTTTACTGGATTTTTGACATAGAAATTGTTGTTCATTATAAATTAAATAAAAGAACTCATCACATTTTCTATCTTCTTGAATCCGGAATAAAATTATCATGGAATGATGATTTATATTTATATATAATTATAAATAATATATTATATAACGTTATTCCATCAATTAATTACTATTTTTGGATCAGTGATTGGGAATAAAGATCGAAAATTTGATGCATGTGTGAATTTAATAAAAACCACTAATATTTCATAATGAAAATATATTATTATGATCTAATATATGTAATTTTTTTAGAAATAATGTGTATAATGTGAAATAGTTTTTATTAAGGATATTAAAATTTTTATTAAGTTGTTTATGTTTACTATATTAGAGGTTAATGGGATTATGTGGATTTTGGGAGTAAATGATAATATTTTTCATCAACTCAATATCCTTCCATTGAGTTATAATTATTCATCATAAACATTACCATTATATAATATAGGAAAAACATAGGATATTATTATAATTTAATCATGATAAATTTTCTTTGGATATATGTGTTATTATTATTGAATAAGATATTAAAATTCATACATTTCCATTCATATTTTTTTGGATGTTGCAAAATTATTCATAAAAACATGTTTTATTAAATTTTTATGTTCATAGTATTTGTTAAATGTTATTATATAATATTTTTTTCAAAAAATATTAACATATTTTTTATGTATTCAAATATAAAAATTAATATACATCATTTATACTATCGAAGTGGGACTCTGTCTGATAAATGAAAGACTCGCCATTATCAAAACTATTTTTTGATTTTCTATATTGACCTTCATTCTAGAAAAGTATTAACAATCGTAATGACACATGAACCAATTATCATCAGACATAACCCAACAAATATTATCATAATTTTGGTTTGTAAGGATGTCCTTCTTACTGACAGAATTATTATAATCTAATTCGGCATACTTATTTATAATATATGGAATACTTTTTTACACTGAGATTGTGTGATCCAATATGACTTTTGAGAATATTGTTTCTTGTTGAGGTATGATATGTCTAGTTATAGGATTCTATTTTTTTGTGAGAAACTCAGAGAAAATATGATTGTTGGGAATGAAATATGACATTTTCTGTGGAAATATAACCGCTAGGATGTTTCTTATAAATTCACAGCCATTCATAGTGTTTCGAGTGGATAGATTCATACTAATTTCTTCCAGTTACATTTCACATTAAATATTTCTAAAACATATATAGAATTATATTTTTGTCCCTAATATCTTTTAATTATATTGAGAGAGTCTTTATTAGGATACATTGTGAGGTTTCATCATTAAGAAATGTTTTGATATTATTTCTCGGTTTGATTGTTGTTAATAATATCGCGGCATTCCGGCGATATGAATATGGAATATAAGATCATTTTTGTTGATAGGACATAGGGTTGGTGAGGAAAAGAATTATATCTATTAGATTATAATTTTATGTGCCATGGAAGACATATCTGATCATTATAATAAGGGATTTCATTACTGAGGAAAGACACAATTCATGTAAGTATAAAACAAGGGATACATTTAATCAAGTTTATTAGATACAATAATATAAAGGATAAATAAGTATTATATTATTAATAATATTTATAAGTCATTGATAAACAAAAATTATGTTTTATTACATCTTTCTTTCCAAATAACTATTTCCCTGAATTTATATTAAAGAATTTGAATCAATATATTCATATTTATTTAATACCATTTTATCGAATTTTATATAATTACAATTATATAACATTGATATATCTATATTTTTCCTAATTATTATAATTTGTTAATTTAACTGAGTTTCAAGTCTCAATCTGATTGTTTTACTTAACATTTTTTTGAATTTATTTTTTTAAAAAACTACTAAACTAATATTTTAAAATTTTCAATTCACCCTCTTTTGTAGTTAATAAATCATGAATAAATTATATAGATCATAATATCAATATAACTAAAAAAATTTACAACAAATTGTATTAGAGTATGATTCCACTCCTCATATTCATCATGATATTTTATTTCTTTACTAATACATGTTCGTAAAATTTTTAAAATAATCATTATTTATATAAAAAAATTATTACAGTATTGTATATTATGGAAAAATAATATATATTTTTTTAAACATGATAGGAATAAATATATAATCTTAAAATAATATAAATCAAAACAAACCTCTTTTTTATATGGTGGTTACTATGAGTATTGAAGATAGGGTCTGGATATCTTTTTTTATCAATATTTGAGTTGATAACATTGTTATATTAAACAGAGATTACAAAATTAAAGATAAATAAGTTACACATTTCACACATCAAGAGGAAGAAGAAGGATAGATGAACATTAAATTTATAAATAAATTTTTATGATCCATGATAATAAGTAATTATAGTCAAATTTCATCTCATGAATCAACTAAATATATCCAAAAAAACAACAAAATAACACATTTTTGAACATCAAAGGTTATTAAAAATAGAAGAGCTATGTTTTGAGTTGATTTTCATGATTTTGAGTTTTTACCTAGAGAATATGTTTCTAATATGAACCAAATGAGAATAACTATTATAAAAAGTTTACAATCTCTTAGAGAGAAATGATTAGATGATGAAATTATTTTTGATAAAAACATTTCCATTATACATAATTAAACAAAATCAATGAGTACAACGTTTGATGACACAATATATTTAATAAATCATAAACATTATGATCATTCTGGAACATTAATGAAATATTAAAGAACACACAATAGACATCCCTATATATAATAGAAGAAAAATTGAGGTGTTTTTTAATATTATTCCTACACATGATTAAAACTCCTAAAATAGTTGTCAAATATTTAATAATGGAGAAAGTCATTTTCAATCTCATTTTACATTTTTCTAAATAGTCTAAAATTAAGATTGAGAATATTTCATGAATTATGAAAAAGATAGTTAGCATGAATTATTTCAAAAAAATATTAGAAAGGACATAAGGATAGAAATTAAAATGATTGACGATTTAACTTGTTATGAATGCATGAAAGTTGGACACATCATGCCAGATTTTCCAAAACATAATAAGAAAGATATGAAGGATAAAAAATTATAATGTAATGATATGAAATATTACTAATATAGAAGTGATAATTTTCTGAAATATACTAACAAATAGAGTTCTAATGGAGGTTATTCTGGTGAAAATTAATTATATAATGAATGTTCCAAATATTAGAACATTTTCCTTTTATCCAAAGTACCATAAATGAATAATTATTTAATTGAAAAGTTATAAACACTTGAGAATATTACTAATATGTCTCTATGTTAAAATTTTCAGGTTAAAAATAGTTCATCATATTTTGAAGAAGAATCTTCCTTAGTTAATGATGAAAATAATTTACCTTCATTTAATAAAGATTCTTGGTTTGAAAAAATTTTATATAATAAAAATTTCAAAATTAGAAAAAGATCATTATAATTCTAAGGAGAATCATTTCAACAAATATTCAATAATATATGTTGTAAAAAGAAAAATATCTTATGGCTCTACATATCATGGTGAATCAATTTTTGAAAACATAACTACATCATAATATATAGAAAAAAATTAAAAAATGTATTAAAACTATTTTTGATAAACTCAACTGTAAAATAATTTCTATTGAGGATAAATATTTTTTTATAAAACTAAATTCTAAAACATATTCTCCAAAAAATAATTTTTCAATGTATTCCACTTATAATGTAAACATTGATAAAATGAAAAACAATCCTCAAGTTAATAGTTCCGAAATGGGAATTTAATATAAAAAAATTATTTTTATTAAAAAACCCACTATTCTTTAAATATTTTACTTTTTCACCAAGTTTCAAATTAGTGGTCACTAAAAAATTATTTTATCATGAAATAATTTTAAATCCATTTATTGTCACCAAGGATATTTATCAAAAAAATTGTTTCTTCCAAAAGTATTTTTTTCAAACATTACAAGACCTAAGAAGGATATGATCGTGAAAGTATAATTTTGTTCATTTATCGGGAAAATAAATAGACTACTAAAAACCTGAATAATTGTTACGTGGAAGCTAGTTATTTTGGGAATATGACTGGAAATTTTTTCTTGAAAATATTATCAAGATTAATGGAGGAAATGTCACTTTTGGATATAATGATCACGAGGTGAATATTAGAATAGAATACATTATTATTTATTGTAAAGCTTTAATTTCATATTTTTTATATGTTAATGTTTCTAAGCACAATATTATAAGATTAATTTAGTTATGTGACTATGTTTACCTTAAGAACCGTTGGAAATAATTTTTTATTAAATATATATATGGATAAATGTATTATTTCTTCATATCGGTATGAGAATTTTTAAAGACATAACCTAGATTATCATAGGATCCAAGACTATCCTTTCCATAGTAAATTGAAAATTTCATTCTTCATAATGGATTAAATGGTTAGGTAAATGTAACTGTATAAATATATCAATTTTGACATTGAAAATTGTTTTTAAGGATATACTGAAACATAATATTGGTAGATCAATAGTCCATAACCCATGTCAATACGGTAAGAAACATATTTATTGTTTTAAATCAATTACTAAAATCTCCACTTCTAATTATTTATATTTTGTGCCCCTAGATTTCATTAATCCTACACAAACTAGGATTATTGGAAGAAATTAATTTTTATTTTACTTAGTTCACGATTACAATAAATATAATAGGTTTTATTTTCTCAGAACAAAATTGGAATATTTTTTTTCATTTCCACACTTTTGTATCGAATGTTAATAATGTGAAAACCCATTCCCTTCATAACTATTCATATTTATAATGGTGGATAAGTTTCAATAATTCATTTTGAATATTTTTGTTGTAAAAATAGTATATAACACAAATTTTTAGCACATATAACCTTATAAAAATTGGAGGATTTGAAAGAAGAAATATATTTATTCACAAAATAACTAAAACCATGTTGAGTGAATAAACAATTGATATAAAAATTTAGGCTGAAGTGGTTATTACATGAAACTATAAAATAAATGGAGTTTTTATTTTACCTTCTATTTGTACAACACCTTATGTGTTGTGGATGGGAATAAATCCAAATGGTTATTACTCTATGGTATTTGGTTGTAAAGTATTCTTAAAGAATAAAAATGATAATATAAGCACCCAGCCGTAAAAATTATGTATTCTATTTAATTAATCTCAAAATAATTTTCATTCATTATCAAAGATCATATAGATTATGATTTATATGTAATTATTTAATAATTTATACATGACAACCCGCATGAATATAAATAGTACACTACTTAAAATTGTACACATTTCCTCAAAAATTAAAATGTTTTTAATAAAACATGAATTATTTTTAAGAAACTTCTTCAAAAAATTAATTGGAACTTAATAATTTCTATTATACATACATAAACCCTTTTAAAAACATTTTAAATCATTTGATGGGAACACAAAATCTCAGTATTGGAAAAAATATGGAATGTAACAGTTATCCCAAGAATAGATATAAACAAATGAAATATTTTACACAATGATATACTTCTCACAAGAAAAGAATCAAGTTCTGACATTATGAGAACATAAGATTTATATGAAACCTAAAAAATATAATCAATCTCTTTTGGAAAATGGGAATTATTTCCATAACATAAATATATATAATTGTAACCCTTATGGTTAGTATATGATTTTCAACCGTCAAGGATTCTTTACAATGTCAACCTTGTCACTACCTTATAGTGTAACCATCCAAGATAAAGTTGTAACAACCATTATAGATAACATAAACCATAAACATACCCA
This sequence comes from Viscum album, assembly GCA_963277665.1. Lineage (NCBI taxonomy): Eukaryota > Viridiplantae > Streptophyta > Magnoliopsida > Santalales > Viscaceae > Viscum > Viscum album. The sequence continues at coordinate 1,044,234,749 of OY728126.1, read as the reverse complement.
ATTAATTATTGGTAGATATATATCTACCATATCATTATAAAAAATGGCCAAAAACTAAAACATAATCGTAAAACATGAATTATTAAATCATAAAAACATTGTTTTTTCATTTTGTGAAAATTAACTTTTAAAATAATATTTTTAAAGGAATGTCCCTTACCTCAGATTTGAATTTCTCCAAACATGATAAAACCACTTCTATAATGTTTTAAATAGTGTAATTAATTTATTTCAAAACTATATTAATATTTATAATATATTATAAAAAATTATAACATCTTTCCACCAATTTCATAATAATATTTTGTATTTTTGTCGTTTCGAGTTCATTTCTTCCATGGTTTCCATTGTAGGTTCATTATGGAATTTATATTAAAATAAAGGTAAAAAAACATATATCAAATTAAATGGAATTAATATAATTCCATTATTCCATATATATTTATTAGTTCTATTATAAGGATGATTCATTAGGTAAAAAAATAATGAAAATGATTTAACTTATTTTAGGGCTTATTTATGAATATTGTGGATATATACAATTTTATTGAATACCAGGTTTATATATTGGTTAAAAAACAATAAAACATATAATATATTTAATAAAATGTTATTTAACGATATATTTTATTTAATGACTCTCTTATGAAGGTGGTAAAGGAAAATGAAAATTTTTAATGCACAATGGCGGTGAATCAATGCGTTATGGAGAATGATTTAATTTTATATTGTAATTGGAGAAGATGAGATGTTTGGTAGTAGATATTACATTAACACAATACAAATCCAATTTATGGATGATTTCAGAGTTATCATGTAATTTCTCTGAGGTAAAATAGGGACTGAAAATGAAATGAAACCAAATTGTAAAATATAAATATAAATGAAATTCGATTTGAGGTCCTCATTATACCCCTTATATTTCGCCTTTTGGTGATACAAAAATATCATGGATATGGAGAATATTTCTTATTAAAATAATTTCATAGAATGTATACAATATAAAAAGAATTTTTTGGAGTGAGGAGAAGAGGTAGGGAGGTTTTGTATGTATAGTTGAGGAGAAAGATTTTTTTATTAATTAGAGTATTATTTAGGTTAATGGATATGAATAGTATTGATTCTATGAATAAATAATGTAATTATAGAAAGATATATCAAGATTCTGGTTCTTACATCATCCAAAAATAATCTATGATTCATTAATTCAGATATTCTCTAAAACCCATAAATTAACGTATTTTACTATTCACTAAAAATTCAACTATTTTAGAGTAATAAAACAATTAACCTTGATAATTTTTCTTCCTATGGAATAAAAAAATGGAATCAATTTCTTTAAATAATTCTAAAAATATGAATATTTTAATTTTTAATTAAAATTTTCATTTGTTCAAAAATACCAATTTTAATAAAATAAAAGATTTTATGAATCTTTGAATGATATATTAATGTATCATAAAATTTTATAATAAATATGATAGAAAAAAATTATTTATTTTTGAATATATTTTATGATAATAAATTTTCATTTAATTAATTATAGAAATTATAAAGACATTAATATCATTAATGTTTCTGAAAAATATCAACAATTAATTTTCTATTTTGAAAACAATTATCTACTCATTCAATGTTATAAATATATCATATTTTCACTTTTAAGGTATGTAATTTTTGTTATATGTTCATAGGTGATGTTAATATTGTACTAGTATAGATTCGTTAATTTAAATTAATACTAATTTTTCATTATACATTTATAATGAATTTAACTACTTAAATCTAGAATGAAAAAAAAAAAATTATAAGTACCTAGTTTTTACATTATCCCCCTCTATAAATTGAGTCCTCATAATTTTTATTAACTTATTAAAAAATTGATGATACCTTTCCCTTATAGATTTTTTATATTCTCGTGTTTCTTCTTCAACCATGTTTACTCTCCACAAAATATTAACTTCTTGAATTAACTTATTCCTCAACAATTCCCTTGTATAGTCATAATTATGATTTGTTTTCACATTAAATGAACAATTATCATCTAGGTAAACTTTTCTTAGGCACAAAACATGATATGGATATGTAACATACTTTCCTAAATTGGAAAATGAAAAAAATGCACCAAGGAAAAACTCAATTGAAATGCTGCTTTGTATGAAACCAATCTAACATTATTTTTGATTTTTTAGGGTCAAATTAACCATGTAATCATCATTCACTTCATTCAAAATTTATTCACAATTTTCTAAGGATAAACAACAGGAATGACATCATCAACATCCTCGAAAGAAATATGATTCCTCTAGTTATCATCATTCCAATTGTACCTTCACTGAGAATTATTCATATATTGCTCGATATTTCATACTATCTCATCCACATCATATACTAATTATAGTACCGTCATCATTTATTCCACCAATTCATACCAAATTTCTATTGTTTTACACCACTTTCTATACAATGCCTCAAATGGTGTCATCCATATACCAGAATGAAAACTGTTTTTATTAGAAAAACCAAAAAATAAAAATGATGATCCGAACAACCCTGGTAATCCATTTAAAAAGATCAATGCACATTATATAATGTTTAAATGATTTTCTTGGACTTTAAATCATATTGAGTATGAAAATAAGTGATGAAATTTAATTTGGTTCCCAATAACTTCTGGAGGCACTTCCAAAAGATAAAAGTGATCCTTGGATCATGATAAACAAAATGGATATTGGAACACCACGAAACCTAAAAATATTCTTGAGTTATATCCATAGATGTTTCAATAAATATTTATCATATAGGGTAAGAAATAAATTGGAATAATTCATCATTAGATCAAAAATAACCCAATTCACATTATTACTTTGAGGTGTCTCTGTATTTCCTACCATGTTGTCCATGGAAATATTTTCCCATTATTAATCTTGCACTAATAGATAATGAAGAATTCCCTATTGTGGGTTTATCTCTTTATTAACATAATGGAATGTAAATCTTTTATTGTAACATTAATTAACATCTTTATCCATTCCATCCAACTTGTAATACTTATGAAGGTCCTTATAAGTGTAAATTATTCAATGATGAACTGAAAATAGTGAACTATGATTTTTTATAATTAAATATTTCTTCTTCTATAAGTCACAATTCACAGATAATATATTCCCAAATATCAAAATACAATAATAATCAATGTTAAATTATATATACATTCCATTTATCATCAAACATTTATTTTTCTATAAATATGATTCCTACTTTTGTGCTTGCTGAATTCTACATAGCATAAATGATTTCACTGGAACCTGAGACAAAAAAGATAAATTTTCAGCACCAATAGCTTCTAAGATAAAAATAATCAAAGCATTAACCAAGATGTCATGTTCGTAATGTGACAATTCTATTGTGGAATGATTTTATTTATTCAAGTCATCCAAAACATTGTTTTAATTTCCAATGTGGTAGTTTCTTAGTTAATCATAATCTTTTATATGGTTCAGTTATATTCTCTACATCATTATCAATTCATTCTAAGCGAATATATAATTCAATCTATTATAGTTAGTATATATATTAAATTTGAAATTATATCAATAATGTCATCAAATTTTTTATTTTAGAAACACATAAATTAATTACAAAAAATGTGTGTGATTATTTAACTCATGTGGTTTTAGTTGTCTCAAAGAATGTGCAATTAACTGGTCATTCCTCATTATAACACAACCAACTCCCTTCAATAAAGAATCATTGTGTATAAAGAACTAATTATATCTATAAGACATGGGAAATTTTTGGATCATTCACCAATCTAATTTTATGTTCCTTAAAATGAACATAACATTCTAATGTCCAATTTAATTTAAACCATTTTCATATTAACTAAGCTAGTAGCCTAGAAAACCTTGTAATGTTTTTATCAAAACATTTTTAATAGACTGCTAATATATTAAAACCATTATTATTATTATTATTTGTAGGCCTTGGAGATTTATCAATCAATTTTTTTGTGATAAAAAATTATTCCATCTTTAATTAAAATGTCCCAGGAAAATAAATCTGTTGAAAAAAAAAATCACATTTAATAAATTTCCCATACTATATTGTTTATTTAGTGGTTTTTAGAAAAATCCTTATACAATTTTCATGATCCAAATATGTTTTTGAATAACCCAAAATATCATCAATAAAAAATGTATTCATATATTCCTAGAATATTCTATTCAGAAGATACATATATATAGTAGATAAATTTCTCAAACCAATGAACATAAAAAATAATTCATTAACCCTATATCTAGATTGAAAAATTGTTTTCATAATATTATACTCATTAAATACATCCTTATGGGACCTATATCTGAATTCAATATTTTAAAAATATATATCTCCTTAGAGATGACAAACAATTCATAAATATGAGGCAATAGATACTTATTTTTAGTAATTATGTTATTTAATTATTTATAATAAATTCATGGAATCTGAGAACCATCATTATTTTTTTTAAAGATCCCCACAGGATGATGTTCTAGATGAAATGAAACCATTATCAATAATCCATTGCAACTGCCTTTTCAATTTTAGATGTTCCTCATGTTCCATTTCTTAAGGGTTTTTTGAGATTATCTTAGAATTAGGAAAAAACTAAATGGTAAAATCAACTTCTATATAATTTAAAACATCAATCAACAAATTAGAAAAAACATCCTGGTGTTTATTTACCATTGAAACGTCATTAATATGAACACTTTCCTTTTTTCAAAAATATATGAAAGATTACATTTATTTTTATATTTTAATAGTTTTTCAGTTTCTTCATGTGTTATCAATGGTATGAGTTCATTATTGTTTGAAAACTGAACCTCTATCTAAAAAAATCTTTTTCTTTAGAATCAATCTTAGCATGGTAAATAAAATGCTAATCAAAAACCAGAATAATAAAAAAAAATCGGTAAAGCAAAAAACAACATGTTTTCAGGAAATTACATTCCATATAGAACAATACAAATTTTATGATTATGAATTTTTCATTAGTATTTCCCCATGAGTTTTACCTCTAATATTTAGGTTAATTTCCTAAGGTTAAATTACTAATTTATGAAAAACATTTTCAGAAATAATGGAACGTGTGTACCCTATATCAAACAAGTTATTAGAAAAATTTGTCTCAAGAAACAATTTACTTAATACCCCTTCATTGGATGGAATGACATCTGATGATGTAGTCTTAAAAATATTTCACTATAACTTTCTACATATATTCTAGTTGATTTCTATCATTTAGATATATGTTTTGAACGATATGTTTATAATCACAAATCTCAACACATTAAAAATAGTTTACAGTTTTATTATAATAATTAATCATACCATCAACACAATATTTTTATTTGTAATATTGATCCATATGACCAATAATACCAAATAATAAATAATTCTATGATTTGTTAAGGCATTCCCAAGGGTGTTTTTTCCATACTTTCAAAAAATTGAAACTGGATTTTCCTACATTCATAATTTTTTAATTGATTCTCTCCCATTTATTTCCATCTAGATATGTTCTTATTCATTTTTCAAAGTACATGTGATCATAAAAAAACTCCATTTCTACCTTCTCAACACATCCGATGAATTTATCATAACTTTTGAATTCATGGGTATCTAATTCTATTTGATATATTGGTTTAATTAATGATAAAAACGATTCATTTTATTATCGATAACTTGAATAAGATTTGGAGAATACAATTCCAATATGTTGAAGTTTTCTTCATTCACAACTATTTAATTTTACTCATATTGTTTCAATTCATGATATTATTTTTTAATCCTATGTTGATAATGTTTTGGAAACTATTTATTAAGGAATAGATTCTTAAATTTATTCCATTTCAAGGCATAAATCTTTTTTCTATCTTTGATATTTCTGACCATTAACCACCACTAGTTGGATTAACCTTAAAAAAATTTGAAAGACTGGAATTTCGATTACCTAAACACCAAATGATATCTAATACCTTCTCAAGGGATTTAATCTACCCTCAAACTACAACTAGGTCAGAAGATCCACTAAATTCAGGAGGGTTTTTCCCCATAATATAAAAGGTTATCATCATGTTATTTTGTGCTACCATTGTATTTTTTTCATGTATGATGCCACAATTTATATCCTATATCATATAAGGCATTACTACCACAAAATTATATATTCCAATTATAACCATTCCAGGTTTTATATTCATAAAGATATCATCCCCTTGATGCCTTCACACTTCAGCTTCTATGTTTATTCTGTAGAAAAGCATTCTTAATATACATATCATAGATGATGCACCATGATAATTTTAAAATTTTATTTGATTTCAACAAAACATAAGGAATAAATTATTTTTCTTATTCTATTTACATGATCCTGAAATACAATGTTTTCTAAATTTTTCTCTGATACCTATTATATTAACAAATAATCCAATATTATATATTCTAGTTAATTCAAATAGAATCCATTTTTTCATTTCCAATAATCCTATTGATTCAGTGTTTTATAGAATTATGTCACAATTCATAAATAACTACCCAATATAATAGAATGTGAATAATACCAACAATATTAATGTTTTCAACCAATGTAATGTTTTTTAAAAAAAATTGAATTTATTTTTTGAAAAATATTCAGAATATTCTACTTTTCCTCATATTTTATCATAAATATATATAACACATGTGAAATACATTTTAAAATGATGTATTAGAAATAAAATAGTTCTTTATGATACAAAAAAATGTGATGAAACCATTAATCCACGTATAATTACAAATATATGAAATTATTTTCACAAATATTTACATCACACCCATAATCATATTAATACTTTTTGAGAACTTTAGATTTCTATAAAATATAAATAAAAAATTTAGGATACATGGTAAATCATTTTATTACAATACATACAAATTAGTTTAACCATTTTTTATATATTATGATTTGGAACCCTTATGGATACCGTACAATGTAACCTTTCCAACTACCCTATAGTGTGAAAATCCGAATAACACTTGGAATAACCACTATAGAAAACATACAACATAAACAAACCCAATGAGTTGTAGGTAGATATATGTCCCACACATCATCATAAAAAATTCCTAATAACCATAAAAATAATGAAAATACATGAATACTTTCTTCATAAAAACATTCTGTTTGAATATTTCAAAAATATAAATTTTAATGAAATTTTTTAATGAAAAGTATCTTACCTCACATTTTCCATATTTTAAACATGTTTAAACCTCAATTATAATGGTTTAAAGAGTGTTATTAATTAATTATATAACTATATTAATATTTATAATATATTTTAAAATATTTTCTATCATATTTTCAATAAATAATTAATAATATTATGTTATTTTCGTTGTTCCAGTTGCATTTACATCATGGTTTTAATGGTTGGATCATTGTGGAATTTCTTGTTAAATGGATTAATAACACAATATGTGCAAATAAAATTCATTAATACATTCACATAATTCCATATATCATTTTGTTTTATGATACTTGGATTATTTATTAGATAAAACCTTCATGAAAATGATTAATTTTTCTTTCTGTTATTTACGACTATGAAAAAAGTATCTCACTTTTTCACACATTTTTTATGTAATAGTTATAAAATATTATATAACTTATAATATCTATAATAAAATTTCAATTAAACATAAAATCTATTTTATGTTCATCCTAGAAGGATGTAAAGTAGAATGAAAACATGTCCTCCCAGAATGTTGGGAATCCACGTGTCACTAAGGTTGAATTCATTTTGTAGAATTGAAGGATAAAAAGAGATGTTTTACTATGGATATTCAATTCACAAAACAAATTTTTAGTATATTTAATATAATATAGTTATCAAATAAAATGGATATGGGAAGGTGATAATGGAATGGAAAAAGAAATGAAATTGAAAAAAATGAATGTGGATTTTACCTCCAAAATTATTCTCCTTGAAAATATCATTAAAGCCCATTATTTTGGAATTATGTTGAGAGAAGAAGGTACTTGATGTGGGTAAGAGGATTGGGATTGTAATTAGATATAAATTAGGCGATTTTAAAGGATATGGAGGTTTGATTATAATGGGTAGTGAGGGGTGGTATTTATAGTGTTGGAGAGGGGTGTTTTCGATTATATTATTCATTGAAATTTTATTTTAGTTTAAGATTATTAATTTTTTTGATTCTATGACTAAATTAAATAAATATATAAGAATAATTAGAGATTATAATTATTACAACATCTACATATCAACTATGAATCAATAATTCATGTATTTTCTAGATACCATAAATTACAGTAACTCACAATTAACCAGAAAAATCAATTATATTATACACATCAAAAAAATTCATTCTAACCATTTTACCATGTGTAGAAATAAAAAAATGAAATCTATTTTTAGAAAATTTGTTTATAATCATTATATATTTATTTTTAAATTTAATTCATCAATTATTTCAAAAATACCAATTTTAATAATAAAATCGATTTTACAACACATTGAAAATTTTATTAAGGAGTAAAGAAAATTATATAATTAAAACAGAATAGAATATTAATTTAATAATATATTTTTTGACTAAGAAGGTTATATTAAACCATTAAGTTAATTATGAAATTTAAAATAATCAATTATATTTCATATTTATATCAATAGTAAATATGTCGATTTGAATTTTTTTTTACTTATTCAATGATATAAAAATATGATATTTTGACTTATAAGATACTTAAATTTTATGTTTACTTCTATTGGGAAGTTCACAATACTATTATTATTGATTCCTTAGTTTCTATAATTTCTTATATTTTATTATATAGTTATAATGAATTTAATTTTATTATTCCAGAATGAAGACATTTTATTTTATATGTACCTTATTATTATATATAACATACATAAATTCACACACAAATCTAATGAAAGAATATTTTCAGGTTATTCCACTACTTATAAGGCATATGGACCATTTAATAAATATTATCAAATATATGTTGGAATAATGCATGGTTTGTTATAGGAAATAGAACCTTTTGAATTTAAAAAATAAAAACATAAATCTTCCATGGATTTTATTTCAAAATAATTTTTTTTCCATTGTTAGAAAATTCAACTCTGAAGAAAATAAAGAAAAAATGGATTCTAATGATATTCCTCATGAATATTTTGTACCTTATGCTAATGAAAAATCTTTCCAAATACCATGATTTTAGTTGTTTCAAAAGAATCTTTCTTGAACTACTATCATTGGAGAAGTTGATTAAACTGTAAGGATTGTATGTTTCTTGAGGAATGAAATAGAACACGATGATTTTCTTTCCTAATTTGATCCTAATAATCCATATGATGATTTAGGAAATGAAAATTGGATTAATTCTATGAATGGTGAACTAAATGAGATGGAATGAAAAAATATTTGGACATTGGTTCAACAACCTAATCAAACATCTATAATTGGTTTAAATTAGGGTTTTATAATCAAATTTCATGAAAAAGGCATCATTATTAGAAGTAAATCAATACTTGTTTCTATGTTTTATAATCATGATGAATTATTAGAATATAATGTATCATATGATCCCATATATAGGGTTTTAGCTATTCGTATTATCTATTCCTTTGCATCATTAATTAATTTCAATCATTACTTAATGGATTCTATGTTTACTTTTTATAATAGATATATTCTAGGGAGATTTATGTCAAAAAACCCCATTCATTGGACATAAAAAAACATATTTAACATGTTCATAATAATACCAATGTTTAATATGGACATAAAAAATCCCCTAGAGCTTGTTATGATAGGTTATTAAGATTTCTGTTACAAAACAACATTGTTAAGAGAGCTACAAATACAACAATTTTTATAAATGAACTGAGTAATCATATTATGATTATTAAAATATATATATATACATATATGAAATTATATGTAGATCAGTTATAAAATCCCTAAATATTCAATTGAATATATTCTTTAATATTCCAATCATTATATTATGAAATAAGAGTTTGAGATTACTATGATGGTTGAGTTTTCATATTTTCATGGTTTTCAAATAAAAAAAATAAGCAGGAACTTTTATATTTAAAAATAAGTATATAAAATATCTTCATAACAAATTTGGATATTAAAATAATAAAATTATTATTACTCGTATTCGTAACATAAATACACTTGATCATTAAGAGGTTAGTCTACCAGTTGATTAAAATATATTTAAAGGTATGATATAATCTTACTCAACATAATTGTTAACCATCCATATTTCATTTTTTCTTTATGATTCTATAAAATATATTAAGAAAATTAAAAGGAAGCCCATATAAATGTTTTAAAACCAATTTTTCATTCTCATATGAGAACAATGGATTGAGAAGTTTTTTACACTTCTATAAATTTATTTGAACTTAATAGTGTTTAGGATGTCGTATGTTGTAGTTATGGAATGGATAAGAAAAATCCCTTTCAAAACATGCCATTTATTAGGATATTCTTTAGTTTCTGGTTCTTGTAAGAAAAAAACTCAATTTCACAATCTACTTTTAAATATGAATATGTTGCAGTTTGAATAATGTGTCCTACAGTGTTTTGGGTGCAACACACTCTCCCTGAATATGGATCGAGTTGTACTAATACTCAAATACTATGTGAGAATATTATTTCCATTTCATTATATAAAAACCCATAAAGTCAGTAACATGATAAAAACATAGATATATGAAAACATTTACATAATGATAACATATATTAAGCATATATTATTTTATAATTCATCAGAACTCAAGAAAGGCATGATTTTGATTTTACAAAACCTATTCATTCTGATAGACTTGAATACGTTAAACACAATTTAGGAATTATAAATTTTATGTATTCATTCATATATAATTATTATTTTTAACTCTTCTACATTTGGTTACTTCATTTCTATACAGGCAGTACAAATGGTTATTATTATTTTTTTAAATCTAAAATTATAATTGTTACAAAATTTTTCAAAGTCACTATTATGAACACATCTTCATTATATACGTTTTTGACCCAGACTTTTTAAAAATATTTTTGGACTCAAAAAATGTTATAATGTTTGTTTTTCCAAAAAATTTCATATTTATATGTTATCCTAATTATTTTTTATTTTTAAAACTATAACCTTTAATATACAACTAAAACATTATTTGTAAATACTAGTTTACATACCAACATTGTCATATTCATTTTATTTTTCCAAAATATTGTAATTTATTTACTTTATAAAAACAAAGAAATTATGTTATTATACCGATGGCTCATTCCAATCCAAAAATGTATTAATATATTCTATTTGTTTTTTCACTATTTTAAAAAGATTAGTTATGAAATGGTGTGTTTATTATATTTCAATTTTAATTATAAAATTTTTTTCTTATAAAAATTACCAAGAATATTCATTATTAATACCATAAATTGTTAAAACCCTCAAGAGATCATGTTTTTTAAAAATATACTTCCTCATATTGGTCTCAACCATCATATAAAATTAGAAGAAATATCACCCACGAATTTTAGTATAGATGTTTAGTCAACATCTGAGTAACTACATAAGGAATTACACTACTCATATCCCATGTTAGTTATCTCAGAATCATTCCATTAACATACTGCACATTCAAATGGATCCAATGTAAGATGTTTTCATAATGACCTAGAAATAAATTTATATTCCAAAATTTTTGTAATCTGGTAATGAATAAAGGAATTAGTTTTTTTAGGGAATGGATAGTTGAATGATATTTTTATAACAAATAAAATTATATATAGAAGATGATCATAGAAATTAATAGATAAGAATAAATCTATGTTGAAATTATATAAAAAAAAAATTAGATTATCTTTATACAAATATGGTTCATGATTTTTTTCCCTCATTCATTGTTTTCATGGAGGATGGGAAATGAAAAATTGTATTCTGATATATTGAAAGAGATATATACTATCATATAAGTTTGATATTATATTAATAATAATTTCATAGTAAGGATAATCTTATTTCCTATTTCATATACTTCAAGATGACCTTGTATCATTTAATACTATAAAGGATTAATACTCGTTAATTTTTAATTATTAAAATTTTTAATGGTTTCAAACCTTACAATATATTTTGGGGTTGTAACCCATTAGATTCAATGTTTTTAATACAAAGAAATTGAGATCCTGACACCCTAAAAGTTAGATATGATTTCATATTATAATCCCATATCAATATGATAATGATACATCATATCAAATTCACTATTCAAACAATTGACAATATCGAGACTGGTTCTATAAAATATCTTGTCATTATGTTTATATAATTGATTATAAAATTGATGGTTTAAATAATGGTGTTTTTAAATATTTTAGATAAATCAAATACAATGATGGATAATATTTTATTGATCGGTGATAATTCAATATATATAATGAGATTTTTCATTGATAGTGAATCAATGAAATTTTTTGAGATAGTTTGTGGTGCCTCTTCTAAGCCATATCATTCATTAGAAGTTTAGTTGGGTGGAATGAAGAAAAATAGGTAGGTTTCAACCTCACCACCAATAACTCAAAATAAATAAACCAATTTTTCTATGAAATTATATGAGGAGTGGTTGAAAAATCACAAGGAATTTAATTCATATTTTCTGATAATCATATTTGGTCGAGTTGTGACCAAATCATTAAGAATATATATGAATTATGATTTATATAAATAAAAAATAAGAAAAATAAAAATTACTTTTTGATAGGATCTCAATGTTCTAATATTATTTTTGATGGTTTATAGAGGGATTCAAGAAATCTTATGCCTCTGAAATCCCATACAAATCATGTATACACTGATAAATGGTTAGTATTTCAAGATTTTTTTTCCCATGCTGATCTTCAATATGTTGTAGACAAATGAATAGGGAATATATTTGAAAAATAAGAATTAATATATCTTCCAAAAAAATAACCATTATAAGGAAAAATAATTTTAGAATAACTAACCATCTCTAAAAATAATTTCAAAAATATATTGATAAAGAGGATAAATGAATTTATAAACATGTAATAAAAAAAGAAAAAAACGAAGTTAAAATAATTTAAATATGAAGTAGTTGAAGAATTTTCCGATGAGAATGTTGATGAGGAAGAGACTAGAAAATATGATGAATTTGATGTGGAATATAATGAATATGATGATGAAGATTAATAGGAAAATCAATATTAAAAAATCCAATCCAATAAGAAACCATGATATTCATCATCATTGGTTTCTCCCTCCATGTTTTGAAATAGATGTGAAGATGGTTGTTCTGAATTGTAGGCTGAGTTTTCAATTAAAAAAGAAAGTGATTATAATTCAATGACTAAGGGAGATGATAAAACTAAAACCATAAACTTAGATATCATGGATATTTCCAATGATAAAAAAATAAATGGATAAGTTTGTAAGGACAACGGTGAAAAACACCTGATGAAAAAAAAATCATTTTCATGGATGGAATAAAAAAATTGAAAATAAGATGAAATCAGAACCAATCTTTTCAAAATTAATAAAATTGAGGAATATGAATCCGATTTTGTTAACACCTTAACTGATGAAGATGTAGATTTCATCATTCAATATTTTATGGGACTTAATGAAATAAAACCATTTTTACAAAACATGAATCATGAGGGAAATAATTCCTGAAAATCATGGTTAGAAATTGGAATCATTGAATATGTTAAATTAATGGGTAATTTAGATTGTGGTAGACATAAATGTATTAATGGAATGTTCCCAAGACTAAGGAATTGATTGAAATTTTTTTGTAAAATGGGCCCATCAAGTATAGGCCAATATATATCTGTATGATGAGAATTATGAAAATGTAAAGAAGTTATTGACTGAGTCCGCTGAATCCTATAATTAGTTTACAATATATATTGAAGAAACAGTAAATACTTTGGAAAATTTCAATGGTAATAATATTTATCTAACTCAATAAATAAAATCACTAAATAGTATTTTAGAGTTTTTTTAGTTGGATTTGTCAATACTCAAATCATCTCAAGAGGAAATCAACAATTTTTATAATAAAGATAATATTTTTTAGAGAAACATTGGATTCATGAATATATGACTTCGAATGATTATGAAATAATTGAAATGTTTTAGAAACGTTATAAATAGTTTTTGAAGATAAATTCATTAAGGAAAAAATTGATGAATAACGTTCAATTTTTATAAACTATCGTTGTGTTTATTTTTTAGAAAAAAAAAATTTGAATACCTTTTAATATTTGAATGAATTATATTTCATCCAAATATTATTTGTTTGAATTTTTTTCCCATTATTATTGGTTTATTATTCTATCACTTTTTTATGGATGTTTAATAAATTCATTATTTTGTGTGATATATTTTTCTGTTATATATCATTTCAGATAACTCATGATATTCCCCATTTATTTTTAATTAAGAAAGGGGGAGATGTTTTTATTAAAGGGTGGAAATCATTATTTGAGGGAGAAACTATTAAATAAGCATAATGGATTAACAAATGAAATATTTTACACAATTAATGAGAGTTTTTTAAAGGGGTATAACTTAATACTTATGGGAAGTTTTTATTCAAAGAGGATATTAATTATAGTCAACATATATTCTGTTATATTCAGATGTCTTACAAACTATGGTGGACTAAAGGATTAACGAATAAATCTATATATAATGTACTAAAAATAAATAAGGATGTATTTTTTTAAAATTAATATCTGATTTATATTTTTGGGGTTATACTTTCGAAATAAGTGAGATTTTTTATCCATAAATTACATTTATTAGATTTCCATTATATTTGTGAAAATTAAAATAACATTCTTAAAATCATGTTATACTATCATTTTTGTGTCCAATGTGTTTTTAGTATGCTTCTATAGAAAACATTATTTTTCCCATACCTTGAATATATAATTATTTATTCAAATATAAAAATTAACCATAGTTATTATGACATTCAGAATAAGGCTATGTCTAGTAACCATAATATACACTATTATTATAGGTATTGCTAGGAATTTGGCCTTTTCTTTAATACTGAAAAAATATTAAAAATATTAATGATACTTGTGTTGAAAAACATCAGACTAACCCCCGTGAAGATTACTATAATGACAATTCAAATGACGTTTATCCGACTACCATAGTGTTTATAATAATATTTTGAAGACATTTTTCTAATGTGAGGAATAATTTTCACAATGTGATGGTGTAAACCTATATAAAATTATAAATTCAATTATTCAGATATTTATGATATTCTATGTTCTAGTATTTCAAGTAGTTGTGATAAACTCAGAAAAAATATGACTGTTGGGAAGGAAATATAACCATTGGGAAGGAAATATGACCATTATGAAGTTTCTTAAAAATACCTAGTCATTCAAAGTGTTTTTATAATATATCGTTCTTTATAATTTCTTTCTGTTACATTTCACACTTTATATTTCAAAATGATCCATTTCATGAAAATCTAGTTCTTAGTCTTTTATATTTATTTAGAGAGATTCATCATAAGGAAACCGTCTTGGTTTGTCTCCTAAATAATTGTTTTGTAATAGTTTATGCTTTCATTTTTTGTGATTACGGTTGAGGTATTCTAGGGATAATAATATGGACAATCTGATCATATTGGTTGAGGTCTCATGTTGATAGTGATAATTTAATATGATCTTCAGATTGAGGGATTTCGTGTCTTGGTAGACATATCCATGATTTATATTGAGGGATTTCCATACAGAGGAATCATAGAATTATATATATATATATATATATATGGAATACCTTTATCCAAGGTTACTAGATAACATACTCTTAATGGTAAAATATTTTTTCTTTTGAATAATATTTTTATGTCATTATTACATTCCATACTGTTGTATTTCTTGTTTCATTATAAGTAACAATTCTGCTTTATTTTTATTTATGAAAGTGATCCATCATATTCATATTTAATTACTCATTATTTTATTTTAGTTACTCTAAACTTGATTCTATAAAAATGATATATCAAAATACATCTTATTACAATTCCTTTTTAATCAGAAAGGGAGTAATTCTTAATTTGATTGTTTTACTTATAGAGGATTGAGAATTTTTTGCTTAAAAAATTATAAACTAATTTTTTTAAATTTACAATTCACCCCCACCACCTTTTTTAATATATTTATAAATAATTTATTCTTTAAAACCTAATGCCAATATAAATTTATTGATATCCAACACCTATTTTATAAAATATCAGTAATATTATTATTACATTATAAATATCATGGTTGTATGGGTGTTTATCTAACACTTAAATTATCTATAAAATTTATTATTTTATGAAACTAATTTCATTTAAATATTGTATAAACAACTTATTTGACATATTGAATCATGAATTAAAAATTTTATGGTATAAAACTTTCCACATCAATCTCTTTTTCTAAGAGGATTAAATTAATATGTATCTTAAGATGTAAGTGGTTTTTATTCAACTTAATTTCATGATTCATAATGATTAAAATATGATTATAATTATTTAATATGGTTTAATTATCTTAAATAATATTATTATTAATATTCCAATACTAGTTCTTGAAGGAAATAAATTTCCCTATTTATTTCATAATTTTTTTTGTTATCATAAATTTATATTCTCTCAAAATCATCTCTTTCTCTCCCATATTAATATTCCATATTCCATACAATTTTATCATACATATTTGGAAATCTAAATATGTTATAGTTCATGTAATCAGAAAATAATTCTCTATATATTTTGAAATTAATAAATTATTAGTCTATTTCTAATTTGGGTTTCAATAAATGTTTTTTAATAATATTAAAAACGATTTCTAATTCATGTTTTTACATTTCTTTTCCACTAAAAAATTGATATGTAAAAACATAAAATAATTCACAACATAATTATATTGATTATAAATAATGTGTGGTTTTAAAATGGTTTTCAAGTTTCTTATTTAAAATTATTTTTAAATGTGATTGGTAATTTTTTCACTTTACGATAATTAATGAAGTGTTTTATGAAATAATTTTTTATTATTTTTGTTTTCATTTTCATATTTAAAATGAATAATTCCAATATCATTATATTTTATCAATCAACCTACAAAATAATCTATAAAATATTTATTTTGAGAGATTTGATGATGTTATCAAACAATCAAATCTTCGAATTATCTTTATGTGATACCATTTTGAACTAACTTAAAACCCATTAAGTTGCATGGTTGATTTATGATATGATGAATATGGGATTTCATTTCATACATATAAATTTTCATTATTGATGTGTGTGGTTATATATTATCATCCAATGCATTTATTAATGTTTCTCATTTCATTGGATAAAAACAGTGACTGTTAAAATGATGTGAATAAGTTATGTTAATAATATTGATCATGGACATGAATCATTTTCGATTCATTCCCATGATTGAGTTTGTATGTGATGTAGATTATCTAGTTTTAGATGATTTTATGTAACAAATATACATATAAGTTATGTTTATTATATTTACTATGAACTCAATTTTGTTATCTATGTTCACAATGTCATCATTTCAAATAATTATTCATATTGCATAATTCAATGTTATATAATTTTTTATTCTTCAAAAAACCTGAATATTATCTCATATTTCTAAACCCTTATTCCATCGAACATGTTTTTTACATTTTATATTTCATGTTTTTCTATTTTGACATATGGTAGCCTCTTATTGTTAAATTTTTATTTAAAATATATTTCTCCAAATCTTTTTTTTCTCATATTTACATGATCAAAACATAGGTGGAATGTTGAAAAAAAATTTCTTACTAAGACATTGACGATAATATTTTATTATCTTTCCCATCCATAGGTTATGTAGATCATTTTAACATTTTAAAATATTATAAGGAAGACTATTTTTTATCATAATAGAGAAATGTAAAAAAAATTATATTTTTTTTCTTATCTTTTAGATCCCCGGTGACCCTAAACATTTTATAATATTATTGTGTGTTAGGTTTGAGATTCAATGCATAAATTATTGAAAAATATGTATTTTTAGTATTGTTTCATATCACTTGGAATCAAAATAAATATTTACAGAATGTGTTTTTAGAATATGGTTTGGGTCTCTAGTAATAGGGAAACTCAAATGGTATACGGGAAAGGTTACATTTTTATAAGGATTCATTTTGATATTTTTGGGTATTCCAATGGGAAAAAACAAGTGTAAACTCTTTCAGAATATCGATGCTCAAGATAACGTCTAAATTTTTTGATAATGTAGATATTGGATGGTTTCCATTAAATGAAATCAATATCTAGTTACTAGAAAAGAATATTGTATCTATTAAGGATATACATAGGAGTAGTATCCCATAAAAGTAAATATTTGTTATTAACCTAACCATCATATGATACAATAAACAACATCTTGTTGCAGAACATGATTAACCCCCCCAAGAAACTATTAGGTGATTCACATTTTTACACCCCCAAAATTTTAAAAATAATTTTTTTACTGAATTCATGAAACACTAGGTCTCTAAAAACCCACAATGTTATAACCTAGCTAGTAAAAATAATTTTTTCCCAAATGTGATTTAAATTTTGAAAAACTGACATACACGGTTTCATTCTATAAGATATTTAGAGTCTAATAATAAAAACCAAATTTTTTTTGAATAGGAACATACCCTTATGAATAGTATCATACCATTATGAATAATAATGTAACTCTTATGAATAGTAATGAATAGTAAATTGGTCATAAAACATGAAACCTCTCCCATGAATGTTTAAATAAAAGGTAAACATCTTATATGTAAAAAACAAGCCTAATATAAGTATTGGTATATTATTATGTCATAAATAATTTATTTACATTATTTTGATTAATTTAATCATTTAATGGAAAAAATATTTTAATAAAATGTAATCATAGGTTTTTTACTTTATTTCTTATGGTTATAATATAATTTAATGTGACCATTAATATTTTCCCAAGGTGTTATAAAATGAGTTAGAGTTTTAATGCTTTCTGGGAATAAAATATGGGTTTTAAAAAAATAAAAATAAAATTATTTATAAAATTATTTTCAAAAAATGTATTTCATTTTTTTAATTAGACATGTCAAAAAATGGTTGGGGTGATCATTTGGTGTTTTTCTAAAATACTTCAATTTTCATGAATAGTAAAATTACAATTTTGGGGTTTATGAATGTTTAATGACATCATAATGATTTAATAATGATTATAAAATTCTGGTCAACTTTTTTACATTAAAATATGATATTGGGTATCCCATTTGGCTAATACCATGGGCAGACCCATGTTTTTTTCAAAAACCACTAATGAAGTGTCCTTTGAAATTAACAAAAAACTCACTCTTATTTACTATAAATAACCACTCATTCCTTCGTTTCTATTCATTAAAAACTCATCATCCTCAATGCTATGGTAGTTTTACTTCCCTAGGAGTCCTCTAAATGTTTTCTCAAGCCCCCAAGGTCTCAACCATCATGTTTTAGGTGTTACACTACATGATAAAGGAAACTATCACCCTTTTCTTTTTCCAGAACTCTTTTTATTTTCTTCACTTTTATTTTCAATTGTCTTATGTTGGGATATGTCATTCCACATACCCCAAAATTTTTAAATTATTTATTAATGATGAGAGACACATATTCTCTAATAAAAATATTTTATGAAATTTTAAGTGACACCATTAGGCTTCCAAATTTTCCTAAGGGTTTTCTCAACATTTCATTATTTAGAGTTCCTTAATTTTATTATTTTACTTTCCACAACTGATTTTATCCAAATTTCATGATGACTCAAGTACCATACCTGAACTATAATGTTTTTAATATATATTAATAAATCTTCAAAATATCTCATGGTCCATTCTTTTATACTAGAAATTAAATCACCAACCGGGATCTGTTAATTTATCACATTCATGGAAACCATATTTTTAATTTATATTACAATATTCAATTATGGTCATTAAACCATTTTTATTATTGAACCGGAATATAATATATTTTTTATTGATTATCTAAGGTTCTGGAGTAATTTTTTACACATTATATAAATTTATAAATCAAAATGTGTTCATTGTGATCAAGAACCACCAATTAACCAAAAAAATTATCATTAAAATTTTATATAATGATTCATATTCACTCCCAATAACACTGATAATTTAATGATAATGTGATTTTTTTTTGAATAATAACATTAATCATTTATATTTTACAACCATTCTCATTATATATGTTTATTGATACATTAATATAAGTAAACCGATCATGATAATTAAGGAAGAAAACACTCCCAAAGAATGAAATTGAATCTCTTAACTCATTAGAAGTCCATGAATGAATCTAATAAGAATATAATAAATAAATTAAGTATATATTAGTTTCTAGAATCATTAATTTATGAACCTAAATTTTATTAGTTTGGTCAGTGAGATCACATGAGGAGCACATTCAGACATAACCTAAGGGTCTTCAACCCGAAACTCCATTTTCTTTCTGGTTACTCTTATTGTCTACGTACCTACATGAAACTCTTGGGTATTATAATTTACTCATCATAAATTCTATGGGAGTGTTCTATATATTTTTACCAACTATAATCCTTCATTATTTTATGGAGAGACACACTTTTTATAAGGAACTATCAATATTCATTATAAAATAATGCCTAATTCCTGAGAATTTCTCAAATTCATAACTATTTTTAAGCTAACTATATAAAATGTTTTTAGAAACAATTATATTTATAAAATAATTCATCTTATTATGAATGTAAAATCATACTTTAGTTCTGGATTTTTACAAAGGCAATTCCAAAATAACTCTTCTTTACAAAGTAATAGATTATTTATTTCAAGAACTACACTATGATTTTAATAGTTTAGCTTCATCTATTTCATCACAAGTGATAATTATTATGTATGATATAATCTATAATATTTAATTGAATGGTTTATAATTGGTTTTATTTTGGATGTTCTAAATTATAACCATTCACCAATTTACTCTGAATGTTCAAGGGTGTTATTGGAAATTCATATGATAGATTCAAAATGAATTTTTATTTTTTTTATGTTTATCCTCATTAATATGAGGAATGAATTGGATTTACTACGTTATTGGTGGGGCTTGATATATCCCTTCAATGCCTCGATAGGACCCATGAGAAAAACAATGGTCTTGGCGTAAGGCCTTGAAAATTTTATTATTTATGGACTGGGAAAGTGTCCATGATGGTAAGGTTCTAATGTCCAGAATTATGCCTTCCCCCATTAAGAAAACATTAAAATAATGTTCATGTGGTAATTTGACTATTATAATACAAATGATTATTATTTATTATGAAATTTTCTATTCGCTGATTATTCCTACTATAATGTGTTCAAAATCATCATTGAATGCATGTGTTTTTAAGTTATTTTCCATTCTTAATGTTTATGTTTATGATATCTTCCATTGTATTTTTTAACTTTACTAAGAATTTGATACCACCCATTTATTATGTTTCATTTTTCAATGAAATGAAGAGGTATATTATGAATGAAATTCAAAAATAACATAACAGATATCAATATTATAAAATGATTTTATATATTTAATTCGGTTACAAGTTTTAATGTTGAAGTTATGTGTATATCTAGTTTCCAATTATACTAAACTACGTGATCCATCAGGATTCATATTCCATGTTTATATGCCAATATAATAAAATAAGGAACTAGTTCTAGAAAATTGGGGACAATACTTTATAGTTGGTATCAATGTTTAGTATAAATCATGGAAACTAGATTTAGGAAACATATATTTGTGAACAAAAACCTAATGTAGTATTTGAGGATAAACAAACAAGAACATATAATATTTTTTTATAAGGAATATATTATGTGAATCTTTCACGAAAATATGTCCCTATCAGGATACTATAAGTGGATGAGGTTTTTGGAATAGATGTACCTAAGAGTGAAAACTCCCACAAGGAGTTATGGGGTTGACCCAGGGTATCCTAGTACACAACAATGGGCCTTACCGGGCACCTTGTTTGACACTACTGGGAAATATGCTTAGGAAAATTCGCATTTTAATTACAATCCATTATGAAGAATTTAAATGTAAATTTTTCCTCAATTAAACCATGTTTTTGATTATTTGATTAGCTATGTATATAATTTCAATTTATGATAATTAGTTTCTACGTTTAGATTATACCTTATGATTCACATCCGAAGATAATGTATGCCATTATTTACAAATGGTTTATAGTGGAAGGAATAGAAACTTGATGAATACATGTGTACTATGTAGGTATATCCCACTGATGGAATATAATGATGTTCGATCCGGTGTTGTGACTATTTCCAAGAAACATATAACTATATTGGGACATTTGACTCATGTAATGAATAATAACCATTTCCATATGGAATATCCTGATCCACAATAAGGGGGAGCTATGTTAGACAGCTTAATGTGACAACAAAACCCATCATTTAATAAGAATACTATCCCAAATGTAGAATATCAACGGATAAGTTCATTTGAGAAGATATTTATCAATTTTTGATGTAATGAAATGGAGATGGTTGACATGGTGTTTTATAATATATCGAGAGATGATGATCAGTGGTGGTCTTTAATTCAAAAACTATAGGAGGTCCAATAAATAGTGGAATATTAATGGATGGATTTTAATGAGATTTTCTACGAAAATAAATCCCTCATCAACAAAAAGAATATATTGAACCCTTGTTTATAAATATGAGAAAAAAACGATGATAATGTTTAAAAGCATGAATCTAACATCACAAGGATAGAAAGACATTCCTCATACTATATATGTGATCCAAGGGGAAATATTGATATATTCATTGATGGTTTAAAACCATTCCTCCAAAGGGCTCAATTCTCCCAATATTTCTCATAATATGAATATATAGTCCCAAGTGATATCAAGACAGGAAAAGAATTTTATATGTCTTATGTTTATATGGGAATGAAATATAATAATAGGTCAGTTAAAAACTAATGAAAATGATATATGGAAATGGAGAAGAAGGGAGGAGTTGAACTCCCACCCTATGATAATTGTGGGAAGAGAAACCATGGAACATTCCTGAAGGGTATGGGTTTTTATTACATGTTTGGAAAATTAGGACACATATCCCAGTATTGTAAGGGGATGAAAGAAGCTACAAATATGGAATTCTAAAATTACACGGATATGGGAAATTACAAAAATTATTTACCTAGGGTATAAGAAAACATTCCCCAAAGAAGGCCAAGGGGGAAAGTTCATTCTTATTCCATCATAAATGTGGAGGTTTAAGTTCCTAATGATGTTTTGGTAGTTATTAATTGATTCCTCAAACTTAGTCAATCATTTTTTTGATTCTAGACCATTGTATTCTTTCATATCATTACAATTTTCCATGAAAATTATACATTTACAATTTCATATAATATAGAAGTTGATAGTCAAAACTCATAAGGGATTTATCATTGCAACAAACATGTGACAAGAAGTCCCCGTTATGGAATATAAACATAGTTTGTCTACTTTTTTTATTATTATATGCATGAATAAATTTGATATAATCCATGGTATGTATTGGATTACGAACCATGATGTGAATATTTAGTTTTAAAAGAATGTGGTTACCATTTTTTCAGATTGTGTGGAATCCCTTATCTATAGGGAAGAAACATCACTGTCGTATTGTCATATCAACCCCTAGTAGCTTTACTGAATTCAATTTTTTGGGAGGAAGTGAATTAAATAACTATGGGTGTGGAATGGAATGTTCAAATTGAGTACATACTTATTTGTGTAAGAATATGTTGATGTGATTCCATATATTTTACATGGACATCTTCTAGAGAAGAAAATTGAGTTTCCATTGGATTAATTCCTGATTAAAGTCCCATATCAAAGACCACTTATAGAATGACCTACTCCAATGAACATAACCATGGTATGTAGATTTATTGGTTTAATATGTAACTTTTGGTGTCTCATTTAGATCTTCCCTCATTTATCCAACCAAATTTCAAAGATGACACATAAAGGGGACATGTTCATATGGACAAAAGAATGTGATGACTATTTTGGGGAATTCATGTAGAGATTAGTGAATTATCTAATATTAAATCCACTAGCATGGAATGATGAGATTGTTATCGACATTGATGTATCAAATAATGGAATTTGTTT
The DNA here is from genome assembly GCA_963277665.1 of Viscum album. NCBI lineage: Eukaryota > Viridiplantae > Streptophyta > Magnoliopsida > Santalales > Viscaceae > Viscum > Viscum album. Next base: position 1,044,210,365 of record OY728126.1, on the reverse strand, counting down.
TTCCTTATGATGAATGGCAGAGTTATTACCTATGCATCAAGGATGTTAAAAATTCTTGAACACAACTATCATACTCAGGATCTAGAGTTATTAACTGTAATAGTTTCTATGAAGATATAGATACCCCATCTTTATGATGAAATATGAGTGTTATATACTGCTCACAAGAGTCTAAAGTATATATTCTCATAGAAATAACTCAACATGAGGCCATGGAAATGGATTGGAATTCTCAAGGATTAGGATTGATCCAAATATTACCACCCTGTAAAGGATTATATGATAGGTAACACATTAATAAGGAAGGATCATAGAGATATCAATAAAATGTGGATTGATATCGATCCTTTGTATATGGATCTAGTGAGGATGGATATGGGAATTTTCAAATATAGTGAAACATCACTAATTTTTAAAATGGTTTCCCAACATTATTTATTTGAAATAATTTATGATTCAAAATATGATGGCGAGGATCTTCAAAATAATGTTAATGCTGTGAAATATGGTATGTTGGCTGACATCTTCTGTGAAGAAGGAATTATGAATAGGTAAATTTCTGATTATGTATCCTGATGATTAGTCTGTCATCAAGTGAAGTGAAAATGAAAACCTCCTATAAGATTAATGCACCCACTACCTATTCCTAAATGGAAATTGGGAGACATCACCATGGATTTGGTCAATGGATTAACCAAAACTGAAAGTATGAATGCTGTGATATTTGTCATTGTGGATCGCCATACGAAATCTACCATTTTCCTTAATATAAGATATGATTTTCCACTGGAGATCCTAGTACGAAATCAAATTAATGATGTTGTGATACTTCATGGAGAACCTGTCTCAATTGTTTTAGATTGGGATACAATATTTACATCAAAATTCTGGAAATGTATTAAAAATCCCAATATATTGTGCTTCGATTGAACACTGGTCATCACCCTCAAACTAATGGGATATCATAAAGGACGATCCAAACATTAAAATACAATTTGAGATCATGATCAATATATAATCAAGTTATGTGGGGTTAGTATTTACCTTTGTTGGGGTTTTACTACCATAATAGTTTCTATTCAAGTATTCAAATGGATCCATTTGAAGCATTGTAGGGGAAGAGATATTGTAAATCAACCGGTTGGGATGATGTAGAAGAAAGGAAGATTGTGGGCCCAGATCTTGTAGAGGAAATAACAAAAAAGGTAAATATTATTCAAAGACATATCAAGGACTCTCATAGCAGGAAAAAAAGACATACCGGCAATCAAATAAAGGATTTGGAATTTCAAGTGGGAGATAATTTTTTTATAATAGTATCCCCATGGAAGGGAATTATAAGGTTTGGGAGTGAAAGGAAGATGATCCATTGGTACATAGGCCCTTTTGAAATTATGGATATAATTGGAGTTGTTTCATATCCTTTGGCTTTGCCTCCTAGCCTACCTAAAGTACACAATGTGTTCCATGTTTCATTGTTGAGGAAGTACATGCTATACCCAATTGAAATCCTCACTTGTGAAGGAATAAAATTTGAACCTTGAGTATCTTACAATGAATAGCCTAACTAGATTAAATTTAGTAAATAAGAAGTGTTGTGGAATCAGACTACTTGACTGGTTAATATACTTTGTAATAATATTTAAATCAAAAAGGCAACATGGGAGCCTTAGTAGCTTATGATGATGAACTACCCAAATCTTGTTGTGAGGTAATGATCTGGTAATTTTGAGGACAAATTTCTTTTAAGGATGGGATTATGTAACACATAAATATTTTAAAAATAAATTTAATGTTGAATTCTTGAAACACCGAGTCTCTAAAAATACCATATTTTTATAACCTAACTAGTAAACATTATTTATCAACCATTGTGATTTCAAATTCGAAAAACTGAGAAAAACGATTTTGTTCTGTAATATATTTGGAGTCTGATAAATCAAAAATCAATTTTTATTAATTGTAAGATTCCTTTATTAATAGTAACATACACTTATGAATAGTAATTTTACTCTTATGATTACTAATGAATAGTAAATCGGCCAAAAAAAATAGATACTTCACCCATGAATGTATAAATGCAATTTCTACATCTTATAAGTTAAAAAATGATCATAGTATAATTCTTAGTATTTTTTTATGTTGTAAAAAAAATTAATTAAAATTTTATGAAAAATTTAATAATTTAACATGGAAATGGATTTTCATAAAATTAATTCATGAATTGTTACTTTATTGTCGTATAGATATAAGATAATTTTATGGGACCTTGATTAATTTCTCAGGGTGTTATAAAACAAGTTATAGTTTCAAAGTTGTTTTATGGAATAAATTGTGATTTTATTTAAAAAATAAAAAAAATTAGAAAATTATTTTCAAACAAGGGATTTCATTTTGGAATTCTAAACATCTATAAATGGTCAGCAGAAGTTTTTGGGATTTTTCTAAAATAATACAATTTTTTTTAAGAATAAAAATACAGTATTCTGTTTTTTTATGTTTAATGACATCATAATGATTTAATAATTAATATAAAATACTAGTCTAATTGTGTAAATTAAAATATTATATGAGGTGTTCCAAGTGACTAATACCATGGTCAAGGCCATGGTTTTTCAAAAAGCACTAATGAGGTGTCCAAGGAAAATAAATAAAAACTCCCTCTCAATTACAATAAATTCCCACTCATTCCTTCATTTTCATTCATTCCAAACTCATAATCCTTGAATATAAGGTATATTTTACTACCTATTAGTCCTTTCTAGGTATCTTCAGGTCCCCTAGGACCCAACCTTTATATTTATGTTGTCACTGAAAAATGTAAGGGAATGTATCACCCTTCACATTTTCAAGCATGTATTTTATTTTATTCTATTTTATTTTAAATTATATTATGTTGGGATATGATATTCAATATATACCCTACTATAAATATTATGTAAGAATTATGATATTCCCATTTTATATCATCAAAATAATTTATGAATTTTAATGTGACGTCATTAGGATGCCTAATTTCATTAAGGGATTTATCAATGTTTCATTTATTTCGAGTTCCTCCTTTCTTTTTTAATCTTTCATCACTTCCTTGAATCCAAATGTTGTGATGAATCTAATAAATTATATGAAATGGAATTTTTTTATGGTAATGGAATACCTTTCTAATCTCTCCTTTCACCTTCTTTTATACTTGAAACGAAAACCCAATCTTAGATGTGCTTATTTATCCCATTCATGGATGATGGGTTTTCAATTACAATTATTTTCTTCAATTATGGTCATGAAAACATTTTGATGTTTTAATTAGAATATAATATATTTATTATAACTTATCTATTTTTTTAATCCTTTTGTACACCTGATATTAATCTATAAATCAAAATGACTTCATTGTGATCAATAACGACCATGTAACCCAAACTATTATCTTTAATGTTTTATATTATTATTCATCTTCAGTCCCAATAAAAATAATAATTTTATGAACATGTAATATTCTAGTTGTTCAATAATAACTTATAACTTCTATTATGGGAAATCATTATCATACTACATGTTTATCGTTATGTGAATATAATTTAATCGATTATGAAAACAAAGGAAGAAAACGCTCCCAGTCAATTAAATTGAATCTCTTATCACATCAGAAGCCCATTAATGAACCTAATAAGGAGAAAATAAATCAATTAAAATTAGAGTAGGTTATTTTATCATTAATTTATGAACCTCAGTTTGATTATTCAGGTCATTAAGATCTAGTGTGGTGCACCTTTGGAATTAAAGTAAGGGTTTTCTACCTGAACTGCCATTTTCATTCTGATTACTCTTATTATCTACATACCTCACTGATGTTCTTATGTATTATTATGTACACTTCATAAATTATTTGCGAGTTTTCAATATTTTTTTACCAACCAAAATCCTTCCTTATTTTATTGGGAGATAAATGTTATAAAATGAACATTCAAATTTCATTTCGAAATACATTCCTAATTCAAGGGAATATCTCAAATTCTTACCTATTTTCAAGGAAAATATATAATATATTTTTTTAAAACATTATGTTTCTTAAATAAATCATATAATTATGAAGATTCTATCTTAGTTATGTTATTTTTTTATAAGAAGACTTTCAAAATGAAATATTTTTTTCAATGAAAAAGAGAATTTATCTCAAGAATTACTAAATGATTTTATAAGAGTATATTCATCTATTTAAACACCCATATTGATTATTGTCAATTATATAATATACCAAATATATTTTAATAACTTATTATTAGTCTTACTTTGTATTTGAATTATAAAACCATACACCAATTTACTTGGAATGGTTGATGTTTATGCTTAATGTGTGGGGGATGTTATTGATATTTTATAGGTTAGTTTCAATAAGAATGTATATTTTCTTTATGATTATCCCTATTCAAATGAAGAATGAATTAGACATAGTAATTGACAGGTGGGGCCCTCTATATCCCATATATGCCTGGGTATGTATCATGAGACAAACAAAGGTCTTGGAATAATCCCTTGAGAAAAATATTATTTATGGTCTTGGCACAAGGCATTCCTAGTATTGTTATGATGTCAATCATTATACATTCCTTCATTATGAAATTAGATATTGTAATTTTATGAGGTCATTAAAATAGTAGAATACCCATGATTATACTTCATTATGGAATTTTGTATTCAACTCTTATTCATTCCATAATTTATTCTAGTTAATTTTTAAATGTGTATGTTTTATAGTTTTTTTCTGTGTTTAATATTTGGGATTATGATATCATTCATTCTATTTATTACCCTTACAGATTATTCAAGCTCACCTCATTCTTATGATTCATTTCCCCATGACAGGAAGAGGTATATAATTAATTACATGAAATGTAACCTAGGTGTTATGGATTTTTTCAAATGAGTTTCTATATTGTTTTCTATTTTAAGTTGAAATGTTGAACATATATATGTATCTTGATTACAAATATTCTAAACTAATTGGTCCTTCAGGATTTATATTCCTAGTTAGTATTGAAATGTAATAAAATAAGGCACTAGCTCTAATAAACTTGGGTCGAGTCTTTACACACATACTCTATATGAAACATTAAGAAGTATTTAAATTGAATTTTATGATCTGACGTTAAACATGTTATGTTGGAAAACTTATCAAGAAAAAACCATGGAAATTAAAAAATAAAATAAAATATTTTTAGTATTATTAATGTTTATCATAGTTGAAATGAAAGAATCGTATTTTTAAAATATGATTTCATTATAGATAAAATTATAATATAGTTTTTTCATATTCAAATGATTATTTGATTTGATTTTATTGGATATAATCATATCCATTTTGTTTATGTATTTTATAGGAGGTAGGATCATGAAAATGATAATGTGCATGGAATCTATACTGAAACAGTTGTAACCAACTATGAAAGAATATATAATAAAAAATGAATAGTTAAATGAAAATCTAAAAAAATGTTTATTATTTAATAAATTAGTATAATCCCAATATATTTAATTACAATTTTTTTATCTTATTATAACATATGTATTCAATTTATTTTTCATCCCCAAGATTTATTCAAATCTATATCATAATTAAAAATTTTACGAGACAATTTAATTAATGGGGGTGGGGATGTTACACCTCCAAAAAGTATACAATATTTTTCTCATAATTTAGTCCATGTTCAATATCTTTATTTATAGAAATTAATAAGTAAAATATATTCAAAATATCATATGAATATTTTAATGAAGAAGTAAGAATAATTAAACCTCATGTTTATAAGATGATTTTACTCAACTAAAATTTCTTACATATATAGGATAATAATCACTACAATTTGACTTCCACAAATAATTATTTTTGTAATGTGTTTATATATTTTTGGTAATAAAGTAAACTAAGGAATTATAAATTATATTTATATTATAAGTAATACATTAGAAATAATTAAATTGTAAATTGACTTAAAAAAATTCAAAACACATGGAAATTTCATTTTTAAATTAGTTGTTAGTTATGTTTTATATTACCATTTCTGTAATGGCCCAAACCTCTCCAATAAATTAATTTTTGGAATTGTGACGTTAGAGGAGTTTTGGGAGGTCCTAGTGACTTATCCTCATCACTTTTCCATGTTTTTGATTCAGGTGAGTAGTTCCAATGGTAGAAAATTGTGAACTGTAACATCACATTACGTTTTCAGGTACTTTTGATGTTTCTAACTACCTTTGGTTTGATGTATTGACTTGGGGGTGTGTTTGGGTGGACTTTTAAGGAAAACTAAAGGGAAATAGATTTTTCACGGGCAGCGCATGGTTTGTCTAAACTGTGCGGCCCAACCACGCATAGATGGTCTTGAAGGCAGTAGCTTCTGCATAGGAGGCGCAAATATTGTCTAACCATGCGGCCAAACTGTGCAAGAGGGGTGGTCGAGGTAGTAGATAACGCACGGATAGTGCATAGTTTGTCATAAATTTTGGACTAACCATCTGGGCACTTAAATTAGATCCTAAAATTGTGGATCTAACTTTTTTTGCCTCTAAATGGTTCCTTTAAGCTCCAAGTCAGCCCTAACTCGGGAATTTGGTTTTCCTAAGGTCAAGGAGGGTTCTACAATCCTTCCAGAGGTGATCCGAAGGCTTCTCATGGTGAATCAAAGCCGGATTCTCAAGGTTTGTGATCATTCATGTTTGGTTTCATAGATCTACTTAGATCTACTTCTCCTCTTCTATCAGTTTCTTAGATCTATGCCTGTTATGGGTAGATCTAAGTGTGTGGATGCCAAATTTGACAAGATTTTTTCTTGTTTGTGTTAGGATAAGAGATCTAAAGAGTATCCTTGGTGAATCAGCCTTGTTTTCTTGGGTGTTCTTCGATCGTTGTGGTTTTCATCGAAAACAATTGAGGTAGGGGATTCATTGCTTCTCTTTCTTTTACGTGCAACTGTAATGTTTTCATGTTTTATCACACTGGATGAAAATGGAATTCACATAATAAATATTTGAACTGGATAAATAAATTGATGTCGAACGTATGTTGTTGCCTCATGTTTTGATAGATAGTTTGATATCTATGCTTTGTTCCTGATGAAAACTGGTAAAGAACATAACCTAGATTAATTGATATATGTTTGGCTAAGGATATAGAGGCATATGAATAAATCTGGTCCTTATTGTAATTTTATGTTAATAAAATTGGCTTAGTAAGAATGTTTAATCTTTTTTGATAGCTTACTGGTTAGGTTTCCCGATGTTGGAACCAATGGATTATAAATCTGTTAATTCAATATTGATTAAAGAATTTATTGTTTGATAATTCCATGAAGGGTTCTGAATTACCCTATTGTTGTAAAAAGTGGCCAATAGCCCAACTATGTGATGTTTTATTTTCATGCTGCTTGTGTTGAGACATCACCCTAGATGGGTGTTGTGATATGTGGCGGCATGGAGGCCTTTTGTTTGTGGCAGTTGATGATGCCTAGATTGGTAATATGCATCGGTTTATGATTGTGGGTGTCAGGAAGGACACGCAGGATGATGGAGTGGGATGGATGTGATTGATGTATGCTTGCTGGTTCTTTGGTTTTTTATCTACTTAAATTTTCCCCACTACTCAAGGCAGCTGGTTTTGATTACCCTTCTTCCGAAAGAGGAGAAAATGCATGGGGTATGACATGTGCTATCCGTGTTTATCTTCTCTAGGGACGATGGGTCTACGCTCTTGCTTTAGGCATCAAATACTCGACAGGTAGTACATCTACTCACTATGTTGATCCCCTTGTGATAGTAGCATTGAATGATTTTATATAATTCTTGGGAATATGGGAAAGTGTTTTTGTATTGAATATTTAAATAAATTTTGTTAACCCATGGGGTTGGAGTTCTCTAGAACATAATGATGAAGTTTTAATTTTCAAGGGGCAGTGGACTTTGGGTGTGATGTTAATGAAGTTTAATGTTGAATGGGTCATTGTTAATTAATGGTATATGAATTGACTACGTAAAGTGGAACTTGTAAAGGAAAAAAGGGAATGATTAAATCTAATAAATTTTATTAAATGGTTGTATGATTATATGATACATAGTCTTAGAAGTGGAATCCCTGATTCCGAGAGACGTTAGCTGCAGTTGGGTCTAAGACTAGGTTATACCCATAGTGTGGTTGTGAGTTATAATATATTCTATACTTTTTGTGTTTCTATATGCTACTCCACCCCGTCGGTAAGGGAAACTGACACCCCAGGGATTCTGATCCCTGGGGGTGTTTTTCCCAACATTCTGGTAGGAGTAAGAATGGCTGACTACCCCCTTTGGCCCCCACTCAATTCTCTTGGGAGATACTTGTGCTGGTATGCACATCGGTTAGTTTTACCTATGTATGTGTGTAGAGGATTGTAATAGCTTGTTTTTATTCACACACATATATTATGTATATAGTATCCTATGGACTACAATAGGTGTAACTTGTATAGGCTGTGATGGCTTGAGGATCCTTACTCAGTGTGTGGGCTGTAATGGCTTGAGGTATAATACCTGACGTATGATACACGTAATGCGAGCTGTGGTGGCTCCCAAAAACTACCTTCTTACTTTTTGTGTAGACGTGGTGGTTTCGTTGCACGAGGTGCATATTATAGTGCTTTTCCCAAGTGTCTGCGAGCAAGCCTTTTTGGATATAGATGGATCTTTGCCCAGGTGTTTGCGGGCAAGCCTTTTTGGAGAGGGATGCTCAGGACGTGCAATATTGGGGAAAAATAGTGAACCAGTGGGGAAGTACTAGCGGGGTACCCTTGATATTATTTTCTATATGCTATATTCTTGTATGCATTATTTGGTGAGAGTATCCATGGTGAGGTTGGGAACTTAGTATACCTATTTAAGTGACGATTTAGTTTCACTTGTTGTTCACTATACTTTAGCATGCTCTTTTTACTTTTTCACGAGAGGATTCAGGGATTATCCTACTGATTATACTGTTATACTCACCCTATGTATATATAAACTATTTTTTAGGTCACTTGGAGTAGGTTGGAGATCAGGCTAGTTACTACTATCTTGTGGTTGCAGTAGTTGTTCGGTCTTGTGGTTGCTACTGTTTTACTTTCTTTTGGGTACTTGCGGTTTTTTCCTTCCAGTTGTAGAACTTTTTCATGACGTTACATATGTGCACTTTGTTTTTCTTTTATATTTCAGTTTTGAGTTGGATTTGGTTGGTTTTTATCTTATCTCTATCTTCTGCATGTGTTCTCTTAGAGGGAAATGCCTCCCATTTGTGTGCTTACTATACCCTCAGTGCCAGTCACCAACCCGGGGCCTACTGGAGGTGGGACTCGGGGGTCATAATCTCCCTTCTCACATTGTTGTCCTAGGAGGGGTACACTTTGTGGGGAGGGGGTTATGAAAAATTGGTATCAGAGGTCAGGTTGAGGGATATGATGGAGTTTCAAGTTAGGCACAAGTGAGGTTGAATGGGTTAGTAGGGAGACGGTGTCATTCATGTTTAGAAAGTGAGGTAAACACTGGAGACTAGCTGATACATAGGAATTTATTTCCCCCTATGATCTGATGCACGGACCTTTAAGATTACAATGGCTATGAAACAAGGTGGTACTAGTTGCAGGGTAGAGACCTAGGAAAGGATCTTGCATCATTCTTATTTGTGCCTGTGTTTGAATGGGTAGACCTTGGGATATGTTAATCTAAAATTAATAAAAGGAAACAATTAATAAATTAAGGTTTATTCATAAACATTTCAGGTTTAGGAGCTCTAACAGTTTGTTATCTTACAGGTGTGGCTCTATGTCGACGTACTCATCAGGATTGTGTAGAAAATGTCTGAAAGGCTTTTCTAGGAGGTCGCCACAGGGAAGAGTTTGACGACGATGACACTTGGAGGAAGACACATTGAGAGTTTCAGTGCCAGAGTTTACATTAGTACGAGGGCAAAGTTTTATATGTATTAATGGAAGACTGGTTAGAGGAGGTCGAGATCATATTTAGTTTGATTCGTGCTTGGAAGGATCACTGGGTGTCCTTGGTTGTGATGATGCTATGTGGAGCAGCAAGGAAGTGGTGATTCTTGTTCCTCGGGGATTGTGAGGAGTCAGCGATCTCCTTGGAGGAGTTCCGAGTCAAGTTTAGAGTTGAGTTCCTTTCATTAACTGCAAAGGTGTCCAGTCACCAAGGTATTTTTACCCTTCGACAGGGGAGCTCCACTGTTCGCAAGTTTGGAATCCGTTTCAAGAACCTTTTACAATATGCTTTGGACCTGTTACCAGATGAGGAGGCCAGGGCGAGGCATTTCAAGGAGGCTTTGCATCCAGAGATTCAGCACCATGTCACCCCATTTATGTTGAAGACATATCTTGAGGTGTTGGAGAGGCCAAAGGTTGGCAAGAGGGCATTTTCCAGGATCAGATCATCACGAGAGGGGACTCATCATGATTCCTTACAAAGTAGAGCTGTGGTTCGGGGTTCCTGGTTTTCAGGATAGAAGAGTTTTCATTCATCCAGGGGTAGGCCCTAGCCCATCACATCTCATTTCTCCGGAGGCAGCAACACTCAGTCCTATTATAAGGGATTAAGTTCTTGTTTTTCATGTGTTGGTCGTGGTCATCAGTAGCGGGAGTGCTTGACCTTTCAGAGCGGTCATCTTGCACCGGGTGCTATGCTCCAGGTTCCTCCTTTGAGGAATATCTAGTTGAGGCCGCAACTACAGCAAGTCGCACTAGCTTTAGATCACCAGAGGGTGGAAGGGGAAAGCATAGGATAGCCCCATGATACTCCCCATCCCCTGAGAGAAGAGCACGTCCATGGTGGTGGTCTTCATCAGGGTCAGAGAGGTCGTTGAGGAGGTCGTGGTCAGATTCTTTCTCTAGCGTTTCCAGCTCCAAGAAATCCAGATGTCATTCGAGGTACCCTTTTCTTGTTTCATAAAATGGTGTATGCCTTATTTGATTCAGGAGCGACACACTCCTTCATCTCACCTACCCTTTTCCATGCTTTGGGACTTGAGGTAGAGAGGCTTCCAGTGCCCTTGGTGTTTACTACTCTAGTTGGAGGTCGAGATGACTTGTCTGAAGTATGTAGATACTATGAGCTGGTGTTGGGAAAAAACTTCTCTTGGGAATATTTGATATTTTTACGAATACAACCATATAATGTCATCCTCGATATGAATTGGTTGTATTCAGTGCAGGCTATTGTGGATTACTTCAGGAATAAGGTCGTTTTATTTTTGTGCGGATAGAGAGCCAGTGGTGTTTTTTGTTGAGCGAGATCCTCAAATGGTTCATATGTGTGTTCCATCCTTATCGTCCATGGTGGCTGAGATGATGTTGAGTTCTTCAGAGGTTCAGCAGTTGGCGTTTCCTTGGGTCGTAGAGGAGTACCATGATGTCTTTCCAAAAGAGGTTGTAGTATTACCCCCTCGATGAAAGATCGAGTTTGGGATCGACCAACTGTCAAGAGCATCTTCTATCTCTATGTGTCTATATAGGATGGCCCCTTCTGAGTTACAAGAGCTACGTATACAACTTGATGGTCTGTTAAATTGCAGTTTTGTCTGGCCAAGTGTGTCATCGTGGGGTGCACCAGTTTTGTTCGTGAAGAAGGTCGATGGCATTTTGCGGTTGTGTGTCGATTATCGTCACTTAAAAAAGTGACAATAAAGAACCACTATCCTCTTCCGCGGATTGATGATTTATTCGATCAACTGAAGGGTGCATGCTGGTTCTCAAAGATCGACTTGCGGTTAGGATATCATCATATGCGTGTGAAGGATGAGGATATCCCGAAGACTTCTTTCTGTTGTCGTCATGGGCATTATGAGTTCGTGGTAATGCTATTTGGAATGACAAATTATTCAGCTATATTCATGGGTTTGATGAACGCTGTGTTCCGTGAGTTCATGGACAAGTATGTTGTAGTTTTCATCGACGACATCCTTGTGTAATCAACATCCGAGGAGGATCATGAAGAGCATCTACTCACCGTTTTGGGAGTTCTTCAACAACATCACCTATTTGGAAAGATGTCTATGTGTGAGTTTTGGACTCGAGAAGTCCGTTTCATGGGGTATGTTATGTACCAATAGGGAGTAGTAGTGGATCCATCGAAGAACGAAGCAGTTGTATCTTGGGAAGCCCCCAAGACAGTGTCAGAGGTGCGAAGTTTCCTTGGCCTCACGGGCTACTACATGAGGTTCGTAGCCAATTTATCACAGGTTGCGACTCCTGTAATAGTTTTTACCAGGAAGGATCAAGCATTCATATGGACTGATCAGTGCCAGACAGCCTTAGAGTATCTAAAGGAAAATTTAGTAAGTGCTCCAGTTCTTTGTCTTCCAGTTGAGGGAGTTCAGTTTGATGTTTTTTGTGACGCTTCACATCTGGGGTTAGGCTATGTTCTCATGTTGCCGAGGTCAGTTGTTTCTTAGGGTTCTCGGTAGTAACATCCCCATGAACACAACTATTTAACCCATGATCTTGAGTTGGCAGCCGTTTTGTTTTCTCTGAAGTTGTGGATACATTACCTCATTGGCGAGTCTTTTTTTGTTTTCACCAAACATAATATTTTGAGGTATGATTTCTCCCAGCCTGACTTGAACATACAACAGCATCGGTAGATGGAGTTCTTACAAGAATATGACTTCGATCTATCGTATACACCTATAAAAGGGAATGTCTTAGCTGATGCATTGAACCGAAAGTCACATAGTGATTTTGTGCATGAATCCAGTGATTCCAGGAGAGTAATGGAAGAACTGTCAGCATTACATCTTGATATGGGAGAATTTGGGGGTAGAGGCAATCTTTTTCAGATGAAGGTATAGTTATCCCTGATGTAGAATGTGGAAGAGTCCCAGTTGGGAGATCTAGAGGTAGAATTCTGGAGAGACTGTGTTGTTTGTGGTGAGGCCCCTGATGGTTGGTCTGAGGATGAACAACACCGAGTGTTGTATCACAGAAAGATTTTTATTCCTTTGATGATGCATGATACGGTCCTCAGGGAGTTCCATAGTTCACCCTTACTAGTACATCCCATCGTTGCAAAGATGTAATGAGCCTTGAGGAGTCATTTTTGGTGGCCTGGGCTGAAGTGTGCAGTTTCGGAGTTTGTGCCTTCATGTTTAGTCTGCCAGAAGGTGAAGGTTGAACACTATGATCCTGGTGGTCTTCTCCAGCCATTAGATATTCCTCATTGGAAGTGGGAGGACATATCAATGGACTTTGTTACTGGTCTAACTCAATCTCCAGGAGTACATCAGGCTATTTGGGTGGTAATGGATCATTTAACAAAATTTTCCCACTTTATAGCAATCAATGAGTCATGATCGGTGGAATTTTTGTCGAGGCACTATCTAGAAGAGGTGGTGAGACTTCATGGAGTCCCTAAGAAGATCATTTCTAATAGAGATCCTCGTTTTACCTCTAGAGTTTGGAGAGGTCTCCAACATGTTTTCGGTTTTCAACTATGCCTTAGCACTACTTTTCATCCTCAAACGGATGGTCAGACAGAGCGAACCATTAAGACTCTTAAAGACATGTTATGCTCTTGTATTATAGATTTCGGAGGTTAATGGATGAGGCATTTACCCTTGGTGGAGTTGTCTTACAATAATAGTTTTCACTCCACCATCAGAATGGCGCCATTTGAAGCCTTGTATGGCTGGCCTTTCCATTCTCCATTGTGCTGGACTGGGGTCAGAGAGTCAGCAATTCTCGGACCAGAACTAGTGCTGAACACAACAGAGATAGTTTAGGTGATTCATGAGATGATTAAGATAGCACAAGATCGTCAAAAATCAAATGCCGATCAATGAAAGAGACCCTTAGAGTTTGATGTAGGGGGTCATGTGTTTCTGAAAGTGACTCCCCGTCATAGGAAATGAAGGTTTGGTCATGGAAGTAAGAATTCTCCCTAGTTTGATGAGCCTTTTGAGGTGTTAGCTCATGTCGGAGTTGTGGAGCATCGAGTAGAACTTCCCCCATATATGAATCGGATAAATGATGTTTTCCATGTATCACAGCTCCATCGTTATCTTCATGATGACTCTCACATCATCGATTGGGGGGAGACCAATGTTGATGATGATGCAACCTTTGAGGAGCTACCTTTGAAGATCCAAGACCGCAAGGATAAGGTGTTTTTTAATCGTTCTATTCCTTTAGTTCGTGTCTTGTGGAAACACGGTGGCTTGGAGGAGAGTACCTGGGAACGTGAGTTAGAGATACATACTCAGTACCCAGAGTTGTTTGATGTTTAACTCTTTTCATGTATCGATGTAACTAATGTGGTTATGAAATTTTCATGTTTATGAGATGGATTCCATTGTTGTTTTTGTGGCTTTCTCTTTTTTTTTTGAGATGTATCTCAATGGATGGTTGTCCAGACCCTATCTCGTTTTCACTTTAGGTGGGTTTTGGATTCTCGAGGATGATAATGTTTTGAGAGGTATATGATGTAATGGCACGGATCTCTATATTCCATTACTTTTGGAAGTGTGGCGTTAGAGGTGTTTTGGGAGGTCATGGTTACTTATCCCCAACACTTTTCCATGTTCTCCATTCTGGTGAATAGTTACAATGGTAGAAAATTGTGAACTATAACATCACGTTATGTTTTCAGGTACTTTTGATGTTTTTAACTACCTTTGGTTTGATGTAGTGACTTGGGGGTGTGTTTGGGTGGACTTTTAATGAAAACTAAAATGAAATATCTTTCACATGGGTGACGCACATTTTGTCAAAATCGTGCGGCCCAACGGTGCGTAGTTGGTCTTGGAGGCAGTGGCTTCCACACGGGAGGTGCACGGTTTGTCTAACCATGTAGAAAAACCATTCGAGAGGGGTGTCCGAGGAATTAGCTAATGCACGGATAGCACAAAGTTTATCAAACAGTGCAGACTAACCATGCGGGAACTTAAATTAGATCCATAAATTGTGTATCTAACTCGTTTTTCCTCTAAATGGTCCGTTTAAGATCCTAGGCGGCCCTAACTTGATAATTTGGTTTTCCTAAGGTCAAGGAGGGTTCTCCCATTATTTCTAAGGTGATCTGAAGGCTTCTCTTGGAGAATCGAATCAGTATTATTGAGGTTTGTGATCGTTCTTGTTTGGTTTCTTAGATCTACTTAGATATACTTCTCCTATTCTCTCAGTTTCTTAGATCTATATCCGTTAAGGGTAGTTCTAAGTGTGTGGATGTAAAATATGAATAGATTTGGTCTTTTTTGTGTTAGGATAAGAGATCCAAGGAGGATTCTTGGTGAATCGGCCAGATTTTCTTGGGCATTCTTCGACTGTTGTGGTTTTTGTCAAAAACCATTGAGGTAGGGGATTCGTTTCTTCTCTTTCCTTTACATGCAACTGTAATGTTATCATGTTTTATCCCACTAGATGAAAATTTAATTTACATAATAAATATTTGAACCGGATAAATAAATTGATAATGAACGTATGTTATTTCCACTTGTTTGATAGATAGTGTGATATATATGCTTGTTCTTGATGAAAATTGGTAAAGAACGTAACCAAGATTAATTGATATTTGTTTGGCTAAAAATAAAAAAGGAATTCTAATAAATCTGGTCCTTTTTGTAATTTGATGATAATCAAATTGGCTTAGTAAGAAGGTTTAATCTTTTGTGATAGCATACTGGTTAGGATTCCTGATGTTGGAACCAACATATTAGAAATCTGTTAATTCAAGATGGATTAAAGAATTGATTGTTTGATAATTTCTTGATGGGTTCTAAGTTACCCTTTTATTGTAAAAAGGGGCCAATAGCCCAAGTGTGTGATGTATTTTTTTTCTTCTTCTTATGTTGAGACATGACCTTGGATGGGTGTTGTGATAGGTGGTGGCATGGAGGCCATTTGGTTGTGGCAACAGATGATCCCTAGAGTGGATAGACGCATTGTTTTATGCATATGGGTGTCAGGGAGGACACCAGGGTTGATGGAGTGGGATGGATGTGATTGATGGATGCTTTTTGGTTCGTTGGTTTTTTATCTCCATTACTTTTCCCCACTGCTCAAGGCAGCTGGTTTTTCTTACCCTTCTTCTGAAAGAGGTGAAGTCATGCGGGGTATGCCACGTGCTTTCCGTGTTTAGATTCTCCAGGGAGGATGGGTCTACGCTCTTGCTTTAGGTGGCAATGACTCGACGGGTAGTACATCTACTCACCGTGTTGAGCCCCTTGTGTTAGTAGCATAGAATGATTTTCTAGAATGACTGGGAGTATGAGAAAGTGTTTCTGTAATGAATATATAAATAAATTTTGTTAACCCATGGGGTTGGAGTTTGCTAGAACATAATGTTGGGGCTGTAATTTTAAAGGGGAAGTGGAATTTGGGTGTGATGCTAATGAAGTCTAATGTGGAATGGTTCAGGGTTAATTAATGGTTAATGAATTGACTACGTAAAGTGTAACTTGTAAAGGAAAACGGGAATGAATAAATATAATAAATTTGTTTAAATAGTTGTATGGTTCTACAATACCTAGTCTTAGAAGTGGCGGCCCGAAGTTCGAGAGACGTTAAAAGAAATTGATTCTAAGACTAGGTTATGCCCATATTTTGGTTGTGAGTTATACTATATTCTATACTTTTTGTGTTTCTACATGCTACTACACCTCGTTGGTAAGGTCAACTGAAACCCCAAGCATTCTGATCCTTGGATGGGGTGTTTTCCCCATCATTCAGGTAGGAGGAATAATGGCTGATGACCCCCTTTTTCCTCGTTCTCTTCTCTTGGTAGATATTTGTGCTGGTAGGCACAGTGGTTAGTTTTCCATATGTATGTGTGTAGAGAGATGTAATGGCTTGAGGTTATTCACACACATATATTCTGGATATAGTATCCTATGGACTACTATAGGTGTAACGTGTATTGGCTATGATGGCTTGAGGATCCTTACTCGGTGTGTGGGATGTAATGGCTTGCGGTATAATACCCGACGTATGATACACGTTATGCGATCAGTGGTGGCTCTTGGAAACTACCTGGTTACTTTGGTGCGTGGACATGGTGGTTTTGTTGCACGAGGTGAATATTGTGGTGCTTCGCACAGGTGTCTGTGGGAAATCCTTTTTGGAGAGAGTTGATGTTCCTCCATAGTGTTTGTGGGCAAGCGTTTTTGGAGAGAGATTCTCAGGACGTGCGACGTTGGGGAAAAGCGAAAAACTAGTGGGAAAGTAGTAGTGGGGTACCTTCGATATTCTTTTCTATATGCTATATTCTTGTCTGTGTTACTTGGTGAGAGTTTCCATGGTGAGGTTTGGAACATAGCATACTTGTTTAGGTGATTAGTTAGTTTCACTTGTTGTTCAATGTGCTTTAGCATGGTCTCTTTAATTTTGCATTAGAGGCTTCAGGGAGGATCCTACTGATTATACTGTTATACTCACCCAATGTATATATAAACTTTTTTTTAGGTCACTTGCATCAGGTTAGAGATCAGGCTGGTTACTACTAGCTTGTGGTTGCAGGAGCTGTTTGGGCATGTGGTTGCTACTGTTTTACTTTATTTTGGGTACTTGCGATTTTTTCCTTCCAGTTGTAGTACTTTTTCATGACATTACATATGTGCACTTGTGTTTTTTTTATATTTTAGTTCTGATTTGGAGTTGGTTTGTGTGTATCTTATCTCTCTCTTCTGCATGTGTTCTCTTTGTCGGTAATGCCTCCCATTTGTGTGTTTACTATAACCTCAATGCTAGTTTCCAACCCGGGGCCTACTGGAGGCGGGACTCTAGGGTCATTATCTATCTTCTCGCATTGCTGGCCCAGGACGGGTAAACTATGTGGGGGAGGGGGTCATGACAATTTTGAAATAAAACATATAAATTCATGAAATTTCAATTTCTTAAAATGAAATTTATTTTTCATTCCATAATTAATAAATCACTTCTATATTATTTTTTGAAACTTTTTTAGAATGTTAAATTTCAATTGAATAATTCCAAATAATGATATTTATTATAGTTTATCTATTATCAAAAATTAAAAATATAAGTATCATTTGAAATGTAATTTAAAAAGAACAATAAAAAATATATTTATAAATTAAAATAATGTGTATAATTAAAAATTTTAATTTCTAAAATCAAATTATATTTTGGAATCATAAAAAAATATTTTACTCAAAAAGAAACAATATTTGTTCTATTTTATGTAACTACATATCAACATGGTGTAATTATGTTTTGGATTGTTTTAAAATCTAAATAACTCTTATTTAGTTAATAAAAAAATTAAGGTAATTCAAATAATGAAAATTGAAATTTTTTTTGTTACTCACATTTTAAGAAAATAAAATTATTTTTTATAGAATTATTATTATTGGTTCTGTGGCCTAATATTAATATTTACATTATTAATCTCAAAATAGTTTATGTCAAAATTGTTAAAAGAATATAAATGAATATTCCCAAATTTTTTATTAAGGAATATTTATTATTTGGTAATTAAAATTAAATTATTTAAGTAAAAACTAGTTATCATTGGGAAAACCAAAAATGGTAAAAGTGAGAAATATAATGGTAAATTACATAATTACATGTTCTAAAATGATTTCAAATTTATTTTTGTTTATTTAAAAACATTTATAATTTCACCTATACATTGTAGACAATTATTTAATGAAATTTCCATAGAATATGGATATTACCTTTTATTTTATTACAAAAAATAAAATCCACTCCATTGTAAATGAAATCATCACCACCCTTCCAACCTAACACCCAATGACACTACAATTTGGTGAAAAAATATTGATATATTGAGCTGAAACACATATAGAGTTCCAATATATTATTTTCTATAAAAAATTACAAATTTCAAATCCTTAATTAAATTTTCAATGCATCTCTTCTATGCAATGTTGTAGAATTCTCAATTACACATTTTTCATATATTACATTAATTTTATATTATAAATCATCAAAATTTAATATAACCATGTTGAAATAATTACATTAGTCTCTTATATATAAGAAATTTTTATTAGAGTTTTTGGATTAAAAATCTCATCCTTCATACCTATCACTCGAAAAATAATAATGTCACTTTTGTTACAGGTGGACTACTAGCTCTATATGTGATTTGATATATTTCCCATTATATGATAGCATGGATAGAAAAAATAGTTTACATTATGAATAAATATGATATTTATACAAATAATATTTTTTTAAAAAGTTAATCTAATTCTTACATTATTTATGTTCGATGGAAAATGAGATTGATTCCCTTGTGTACTTGTAGACTAACCCCTCCATAAAAAACATATTATAATATTTATCTAAACTATTTTTCTTCATAAAACTTGAAAAAAAATATTAAAAATACAATTATAAACATATCTATAATATAATTACAATTATATAACAGTTGAATGGGATAATATAATCACTTTTTATTCTATACTCACACATTGATTATAACTTTTTATTGTTTAGGTCGGTTTAACAAACTATTTGAACAATGAAATAAATTTATATCATTGAGGACAATATAATTTTAAAAAGTTACATTATAATAATTAAATTAGTAATTTATCTTATATTTTAGGTTCTATAAGTTATATATTAATAAATAAAATTTTATTTGAAGAAATTTTATGTTCTTAAAAAATTATCGAAACAAACTAATCATTGATTCCATCGTCATGCTTTATGAGTAATATTATCACAAAATGGTGTTAATATTTTGAAATCATTAAAAATAATATTTTATTGAAACATGGATGATCTTGGACTCATGGAAATTGTATGAATAAAGGAAATTCATCATCAATACTATAAATCATGGGAAATTCAATCAAAATAAAATACACTGATATAGAATATAAACTATAACAAACAAATAACGATTAATTAACCGAGTATAAATTAATAATATATATGATAAATAATATGAATAATTTTATTAAATATTTTTTTACTATTGTTATTTATATTATACATGAGGATAAATAGATTTCATGGTAGATTAGATAAAATGAAAACATTTTTATTAATAGAATTTAATATCATTGAGTTATAATTATTCTTCATGAAAATTATAATTATATATTGTGTAAATTATTCACAATGATTTAATATTTATATATTCCCTATTTTTTCTTTTCATTTAATTTACCCATTGTAAAATAAATTTAAAATTAATATTTCATCAATAATATTTGGTTTGCAATGATGTTCTATGAAAAACATCATTCATCATGGTAGTATAAATAAAATTTATATTTTGAAAAAAATTATTTATGATGGAGTATGGACCACTAAAATATAATAAAAAAATATTTATTTACTAGGTTATAGTTTACAATTTTCAAATAATCATTTATTTCATGGTATATATGATTTTAAATAATCCCCATTGCTAATAATTTTGGAATTAATACATACCATATAATAGGAAGGGATTCTAAAGGAAAAATAGTATTTTTATCATAAATCAATTTACTTTAGATGATCTATTATAATATTAAATATAATTCAATAAATGGTACACAAATAAAAGTTTCATTCAATAAATAATAATGTTTTTCATTGGAAACAATATGTCCATAGGGATATTTATAGTGGGTTGCATTGGCGATGGGCATTGACATATATCGAGAATTATTTTTCTATCAAAACTATATCTAATAGTTTTTAGAACTATTTTAATTGGTATCATAAAATATAAATGTAATTAAGATAGATATTTTATCGTATACAGTATGTTTGTACTAATGAAACCTATATAGTTCACCCACCATAATTCATAAAGTAAAATTTATTCATACCTCTTCTAGTTTTTCTCCAAATTCCCTCTCAATAAATTTAATAATTTAGACGGATGTGATAATTTTAAGATCACATAAAATCATTAATTTCGGTTGAGCATCATTTGGAGCGATTAACTTCCAACTATTAGATTTATAATTAATTAATTTTATTTTATTATATAAATAATAATTATTAGTTTCTAGTTACTATAAAAAGTTAGTAGTAATTATAATTTTTTAGTTGTAAATAACCATAATATTATATAGACCCAAGGCCTTAATTTATTAATAAAAATTCTTTTATTATGATTATTCTATACATTTCAAAAATAAATTTATAAGGATCATAGATTGTTATTATAATTGGATACTAGATAAAAAATAATATTATTTTATTAAAGAACATCAATATTTACCTTAATGATCTCTACACATAGTACTCTTTATAGAAATAACCTACATAATCCATTCATCATAACATATAGAAATGAAACCAAGAAAGGGTCATATTAGAAGATTAGTTAGGGTAATAATGGGTTATGAAAATTAGAATTCATATAATTTCATAATATAAGAATAAGTTTATGTGATAACAAAAATAACATATAAAGTCGATACCCAATCAATAATGGATCATAAACATGATCCATCAAACAAATATTTATAATTTCAGAAGACATGTATCATTTGTGTGATAAATATTCATAAATAAATAAGGAACCATGTGGTCATTTCATAAAATAATGGAACCATCATAAGTATTGAAACCATTTAGTGTGTAATGGATTACTATTGAAGCCATGACATCAGAGAGGATTAGTCATCAATACCTTCTCTAATATCTTAACATATGACGATTCATCAAATTTTTTCAATAGTGGATCAAAAATATCGATTTTTTCTCATAGTCCATTGATATCATTGACTTTTTCCCATAGTGGATCGGGTATATCAATTTAGTTCTCATAGTTTTTATATTACAGCGACTAGTATCACATTGTAGAGTAAGTTCATCGACTAGTTTCTAATATATATCTCTTGAGATATATAACATTTCCGAATTCATTTGATGGATATATAATTATCAAATAGAAAATACTTAATAATAATCATAATACATTATTCTTACACAAGATCATAAAACATTCATCGTCTCAAAACATCATTACCAAATAAAAATATTGTGGTTTTCGAAATTTCATCATATCAGAACCATGAAATATAAATGTATTTAAAAAAAATATCATTATCATAATCATAACCAATCTAAATAATGAATAAAGATGAAATTATAGGACAATTTCACTTGTAAGTCATAAGAAATAACAAATAATGTTAACATAGATTAAAATTCATATAATATAATCACTAGAGTATTTCTTGAGGAAAATACCCATTACAATATGAGTGAAATTATTTAAAATAAATAATAAATATAAAACGTTATTAGGGTGATTTTTTCATTTAAAATAAACCTGAATGGATTTAAAAAAAGTTTCAACTCTTTTTTTTTCTATATACGTGGAGATATCATTCATATCAGACATGTTATATGAAAAAATTACATTATCACTTTTGTAAAAAATACAATAAGTAACTCATTTATAAATATACACAAAAATTCAATTGATATTTATTTATAAAAAATAAATATTGATTAAAAAAGAAATTAAAAATCATAGTAGAATATTAAAAAATATATTTTGAAACATTTTAGGTAAAACATTGTCCAAGAGGAAAAATATGATAGATTGAATTGAATAATCAAGTTAATTTTTTATTAATTTTTTTTCTATATATAAAGTACTTATAGTAACATAAATTAATAAAAAAACATATAACATTTTAAAATAAATATAGGATAAAAAAATTTATGTTATTTTTAATATAAGAATCATATAATTTCATCAATGGATATTCTAACATACTAAATCCTGATTAAAATGCTATTGAAACATAAATCTCTTAAAAAAATACCATATACCATCATACAAGGTTTTACGTCATTTAAATTAAATATATATTTTTTATAAATTTATTATTGAAGCAAACTGTAATATTTTATAATATTTATTTTATAATTATAATATCCTACCATCCATTTATTAAAATTATGTTCTTATAATTGTCTTCTCAATGATAAATTCAAAATTTTATATCTATGATTATGTTTTATAGAGTCCTTAAATGTACATTAATCATGGTTAAATCATATAAAATTATTAATTATGTTTAAAATATCATATATATATTCATTATATACACATTAATAGTAATTACCAAATGTTAGAAACTAAAAAAATAGTATGTATCAGGGACGGTGGGTCATCCATACAAAATAACATATTTTAACTCTTTGACCAATTAAAAATAATAATTTCCTAATTTAATTAAAAAATTATATAATAATTATTATATAATATTGAAAACACATATTTATAAAATCCATTACTATTACCATTCAATTAATAAAAAATGTAAAATAAATCAAATCACTTTGTGGAGGTAGTAGTCCCAAGATATACATGAGTGAGGATACGATTTTCAAATGGATCAAGTTATAAGATTATAGATATGATAATTTAATTAATAAATAATTATTAGTTTATAAGTATTATATTTAAATATTAAACTAATCTTAATAATCATCCATAAAATATGGTGATGTGAAATTAATTGTATCGCTACATTGAGATGGTAATCCCTATGTACTTATGAGTGGTAATTATAATTTCCATTTGATGTTTAACATGATGGATGACGGTATTTATATAAAAGTAAAATAATTCATTATATTTAATATTATTAATTTATTTTTGTATGGTATATATAATATATTTATTGGAGTTAAAACAACACGTAAAAAATAGACCAGTTAAGATGATTACATCTTCTTTGAAATAACTCTTCTACATATTCTTTTAATGTATCCCCATGATTTATTGATGTATTTTTTATGAATTAAATTTAATATTATTTTCATTTTATATAACACGCAATACTATGTTTATCTTACATTACACACAACATCAGGTGTAACATGTATTACACAAAATATTGGGACTAAAGCAAACCAGTTACTCTATTAAAATATAATTATTTAATGTGACAGTTAACACATAGAAAATAAAATGTAATATATGAATAGTATCAAATAAATAATTAAAATATATTGTTTAAACAAGTATAAATTTTTCCTTAGTTTTTGATCAAATAATTGAAATTAAATTAAGAACAATTTGAAAATAATGGAAATATTTTTCTGAAGCAGTAAATTATAAATAAATTTATCAAATACAACTTTCTTGAATAATACTGGTGAAATTAATTTATTATATATTAAATATAATTTTTAACATTCCACATATATATATTTTTTATGAATTATATAAAATAAATCAAAAATTTTATTAAAAATGTATTTTTTAGAAGTAATTATTGTCACATTTTTCTCTTATATTAAAATTAAATTTAGGAAAATTTATAAAAT
The DNA here is from genome assembly GCA_963277665.1 of Viscum album. Taxonomy (NCBI): domain Eukaryota; kingdom Viridiplantae; phylum Streptophyta; class Magnoliopsida; order Santalales; family Viscaceae; genus Viscum; species Viscum album. Next base: position 1,044,186,072 of record OY728126.1, on the reverse strand, counting down.
TTATTTTACCAAATGAAATTATATTTTTAAATAATCTTTTATAAAACATCTCTGGATTAATTTTTTACAAATTCATGATATGATATCATTTTTAATTAAAAGTTAAAAATACATGTTTTTATTAAGAATTGATATTACATTAAATGATTTTTAAAAACATAGAATTTGTTTTGATATGCTTATAAAAGATTAATTACCTAAATTATATATAAATATACATATATATATATATATTATTCCTATTTAGTTCATTGTAATTATTTTCATAATAAATTATGATATAAACACTTTTATAAGTTTAGAAAGTTTTCTTTTTGGAACCCTCCATTTTCATCGTGCTCACTGAATTTATTTTAAATAAAACTTTTCTAATTATATTAATGTAATTATTAAAATTTTATTTCATATTTTGAATCATCAAAATATATATTCTCTAAAAATGATAAATTAGTTTTCTTCATTCATGATTAGTCAAAATAGTAAAAACAATTTACTATAGTTATAGTAAAAATTAGATTACTGAGTAGTTAAACTAAAATGATAATGGTTAAAAATGAAACATAACATGTCCAACATAGGTTTAATATCCATATTTATATGTTATATATATTTTATTATCTGTAATGGTATATTTTTGTGCCTTTTGTATATAGATACAAGGGGTACACCTTTTTCTATTCAAAAAATTATATTTATTCCACTCAACTCACTTATAAATGACCACCTTCACTCATCTGCACTTCATACATCCAAAACCCATTGTATAGGATAATAACTACCCAAATAAAGTATTTACTTATATACTATCATCCTTGATTTATATTTTCTTGTGATAAATATATCCTATAAATAGTTTTGGTTCAATAAAAAAGAAGTTGTCAGAAGAAGGTGTAATGTCCCTAACTGAGCATTTTTTTATATTTCCTCATCCACAGAAATCTATTATTATTAAGATAATATGATATAACTTAATGTTTATATTAAATATATTTAGATTTTTATAATTTATATTAATTTCTTATATCTATATTCTCTTCTATGAATAGAGATACAAAGTTATCATTCTTGTGTATGATGGTCTACCACCTAACAAATAGATGTTATTAGATTTTCATAACAACCTATCACCATGAGATATAATTATGGATTTAATTTTAATTTATTATATTTATGAAATTATTTAAAAAATTTAATTTTAACAAAAAAAACATCTTAAGTACTAACTTATTGTAAAATAATAATGTCTCTTTTGTGTTTGACAGGAAACTTCCTCACAAACTAATGCGATCTATTTTCATTTTAGTTTTGAAAGTATTATAAGGATGATAGAATAAATTAATAGATATTATATGTTTAATATAGTTATACTTTTTTAATTATTAAATGACAAATACCTTCCAACATACCAACCTATGGGGGATGCGATAATGTCATTAGTGTTTATAGTTGAAAACCTTTTAGAGAGAGTGATGTGATTCATTTTTCAAAAATGCATTAAAATGAAGATAAGAACGATAGGTTTAAATAAAAAATTATATATACATAATTAAAATTATTTTATAATTATATTTTACCATTTTACATCCTATCTTTTTCCCCTTCAATGAAATGGAATCTGCATTTTCGTGTACGTACAACTTGCATTCTCCGTGAACAGGGTATATAGTTTTATATCTATGACTTATATAGATAAATATAAATATATGTATAAGTAATATATATGATATTTATATCGGGTATGAAAAAATAGATGATGTAACCATAATAAAATTAATATTACCAAAAATAGAATATCTAAACATTGTTGAAAATCATACAGTTATTTCTTAAATGAGAATTTACCATAGAATTTGTGATAAGATGATAATAAATGAACATAAGTAAGTAACATATTGTATGATATATATAAAATATGTATAATTAACTTATATTCATTATATAGTCTGTTCAAATATGTATGAAGGATGATGAGACTTGTCATTAGGGTTTTCTTATTTTTCATTCATTTCATGGATATATTTTCCAATTCAAAACTAGTTACTTTTATGTGGTTTATGTACATCCAATTTGATATATGATATTATTATTATCCATATTATCATTATATTTAATATTTCAATTTATTTTATTCCTTATTAGGGATTATGATTAGAAATGTTACCAAAGTGGTATGGTATTTTTCATGTCACTTTTATATCCCATAGATATATGCCATATTCACCATTTGTTTCAAATATGTGGTTTATATACTATCTATGAATGTATTTTATATTTATTATAATTAAAATATAAATAATGTCATTAATTTTTTAGTACCTCTCTTTCATAATGATTACATTTCAAAAGATACCCAAGAATTAATGGGTTATTTGTCTCAATTTTCCTTATTTGATATACATGTCATGTTATACAACTTTCTAGTTTTTTTATGTGTATATAAATTTTGTTTCACAAGTAATATATTGAATATATTTATTGTAATTTTTATGTTTCATTTAATTATATTATTTCATGGGGATTATGATCCAATTTTTTTGATGTGGAAGTGTTTTATGATACAATCACTTCATTTACTAAGGAATTTTAAAATTATGTTTCCGAATATGAAATTATATGATCCATATCTCAAAAAAAACTCATTAATTTTATTATCATATCATTATTAAAATTATAATACTAATTTTTTTTATTAACATTTCTTTACATACTTAGGAGACAAAAATAATGTTTTTAATAAAAATAATCAGTATTTCCCTCTTCTTCCAAATACTATTTTTCTTACAAAACAATATTTTTTCCAAAAAAAATTAAAAATAGTTCAAAAATTATCCATGTGATTTATTAAATATATTTTTTCAAATGATATAATTTTTTAAAAATAATTGAAGGAAATCATCACGCCATTTTCGAAAAAAAAATAATTTTTATCTTTTACTAAAAATGTAATAGGAATATAAATTTTTACATGTAAAATATGAACAAAAAAATTTAATCATGATCATTATCTTCTTAGAGGATTAATTTTTATATAAATAATATTATTATCAACAAATGTTATTTTAATCTTCTTTATGTTATAAATAATATTGTTCAAAGGAGATAAGATATTTTCCTCTTCAAATGAATTAAATGATTTTTAAAACATCCTTTAATGTTTACAATAATTTTTTCCCTGTAAAATTATTTCCTTAAATATTTAAGGATTTAATTTTTGTTTATATATTTTTAAATAAAATTTAATTTTCCTCAATTTTTCATCATGTTTTTTTAAGAATATAATGGGTTTTGATCATCAGGCTACAATTGATACTTTTCCGAGAAACTCTCAAGGGTTCCCCCATATATAGTTGGTTATAGAATAGATTTAAAAAGGTCAGAGGTCATCGATGATTTTAGGACTAGAGACTCTAGGGACTTGTATTGGTTGAGAGGTAGGGATGTTAGATCATCACACCCTTTTGGAGGTATTTTTTTCATACTACATGATGATATTAATGATTTAAGATATATTTTTTGTCTCTTACTCATACTAATATAGGAATGATTTCCCAAAAAAATAATCATTGGTTTATTTTCATGTAAAAAAATAAAGGGAGTCTCATTAATTAACATAGGGGAGTACATTCTCATTAGTGAATCAAATGTTTGTATTTCAGGTTCTCCATTCATTGACATAGTGGTGAATAACTACTTTATGTATTGGATTATTATGAAAAAATTATTTAGAATATGCTACCACATGAGTATGAGGTTAATATTCTTAGGAGGGTATTTAGAAATTATGAGGCATCCTATGTATCCCAGTTATTGTATGAATCACAACCCACATTTTTTGTTAATCTCTTGCAGTTTAGTGTCATTCAAAGAAGGCGTGTGTGTAGATATTGAGACACCAAATGATGGAGCCCAGGCCTTAGGGTGATGTCATACATATATTGGATATTATATGAATCATATTCATTATAGTTCAATGATGCCATTTGGACTCAACAAAAGGAATAATACCTATTGAGAGTGGTGTTCTAACTATACCACTCATCAGGGATCACATATAGTTATTTCCATAGTTATTGGAAATTCATGATTCCTAAATTGGTGTCCATTGTATCTTCTTAATCCCATGTGAGAAATTATCGGAATGAGAAACAAGGAGGAATAGATGATCAACTTCAAGTATTGTAGACATTTTACTTGTGTTCTAGGACAACCCTTGGGGTTCTTGGTATATATTGCTTTCGTTGACAAGGCGTCATAGGAATCTTGAGTAAGGAATGAATCTGAGTTCCCATAGATCACTTATCTCTTAACCCTCTAATATGATAAGGCGGATGATCACACTAAGAGACATTGTGACCATCATTGTGGTTTGAGGAATTCAAGGGTCTCACAGCAAGATGGATTCCCTATTGAGTGGGGAAATAGTAAATGAGGATGGTAATTGGGGATTATGAAATGATTATACCCTTATAAACCTAGGGTGGAGAGTGTTGATGACACGACTAGTGAAACTCCTTAATCCCAAGTGATGAGTGCTCACTGTGAGAAATAAGGGACAGTAATTGATCAATGTGATTTATATAGATAGGGTTATGCATATTGTTATCACCATGGATGATCAATGTGGTGCTCAAAACATTAATATGAATCATATGTATCATAGATATGGTAGGAATCAGTGTCGTTGTAGTTCCCTTAAAATTTGGGCTTATACACTATGTATGACCTACTAATTAGGGAATAGATTACACATTTTCCCTGGTAACATAGCCTTCTTGTCTTGAGGATGTCATATTACCCAGTTTCACATTCTTGGTTAAATCCAGTTGACCTAGATTGATTGTCCTGGGGTCCATAAAATGACCTCTAGACACATAGGGTGTTGTCACAAGATTCAATGAAAAATGGATTGAAGGATATCACATGTCGTGGATTAAATCCCCAATGGTCATCATGAGACCTGACTGATATGTCTAGAGGGTGTCGTGTGTCTTAGTTGGCTTTCCCTAAGGGTTCTATGAGATATTGCTTTTAATGTCTAAATGACTGAATGTGAAATGACTATGTATGATAAAACACAAATATATGTGTCAGGAAATGTATCAGAAGGATGTCGTAAGACTCGGGTGATAACCAGGTGGTTTCATGAGGCTATGGTGGTGTGCCCTATGGACTATGTTGCTTGATATGACATGCCTGAAGGACTTCATGTGTCCCAAATAGAATATTAAAGTAATTTCGTGGGATATAGGTGAATTTTCCTAGCCCTATTGTCTATCTCTGTATAACTCACATGAAGTGCACATAGGTTAGTGATAATTTCTTTGGTTTAATTCTCCATCTTTTTTATTTTGGTTCTAGAAATTATTTTGATAATGCAATAAATTTGTTCTGTATCCACTTATTTTGACTGTCTCATGATTTAGGAAACATGTGGTATGTTATTCACATGCCTTTCCAGCAGTCCTTCGTATAATCTTAGAACCATCGCACAAAATACCTAATATATGGTGCAAAATTTCCATTTCCATTCAGTGGTATTTTACCTCATAGAATAATTTTTGGTTACATGATTGGTTTCAATAATAAGTCTCCTTTTATTCATGGGATATTTTCATTCATGAGTATCCTTTTTTTTGTATTTGGTTCATTTTTCATGATGGGGTGTTGAATTTATAGGCCTCACCATGCCTAATGCTCTCTGATTTCATTAGCATATATAGTGTTTATCCAAGATTTAGTCAGTGAAGTGGACTAACACTATGCGGTTTCACAAGAATCTTTTGTGAGTAATTCTTATGGTTTCACCTAATTTTCACAAATGATGATCCTCTACTATAAAAATTACTTTTATCAGATTATGGTCAATTTAAATAGACTTTCAAGAAAATAAATGTATGTCAATAGAGTTTTCATCTTGTCCCATGGACATCTCAATGGTCTTTCTCCAAATCCAATGTTCCAGTTCAATAGAATTCTTATGATACATGATGACATGTCTAGGGAATTCTGAGATACAACTATGCTTTGTATGGGGGTCATGTGGGTCCACATAGAAGACATCCATAACTTGTTGCACGTGATTTATGACTATGAGTACCTTCAACCTCTTCACTCTTTTATTTACACTATTTTTTGCAAAACAAAGGTTTGGAGTGATGTGTTACTTCATATGTAATGTCAAGGATACTTACTCTATTTTTTGATGATGTGATGCATGACCAATATTGGACATATAGGGGTGCATGATCATGTCAGAGATGAATCTATCTATTTTTCCTCAGTATGCCAAAGGGAAAGCATGGGGTTTTTCTGACATGCCTGCAGTCATCCCTACTATGATGATGACAAGTCAAAAGTCCTTTTTCAAGATGAGGCAAACATGTTGTCGATGTCATGTTGTGTATTGCAGGCCAGCAGGGGTGCGTCACAGGTCTTTCAACAACTGTGAGTACCTATCAACTCCTCCTCAATATATGAATTTTTCCTATAAGGGTATGGGGATATTTGAGTTTTATCTAATATCAACACATAATTTTATTCTTCCCTATGATGATATGAAAAATAATCCTTATGGGAACATGGGTTCTTTCTTTTTTGATGTTATTCCTCCATATTCTGGAAATAATTTCTGATGGCTTTTCGAGAATATTCCTTTTAAAAAAAGTTGCATGGGTTGATCATTTATATGTATTGAGAGAATTCGCTAGATAAAGATTGAATTTTAAGGGGGGGTCCATAGGATTATCTTTAGGATATGTGCTGCATGTGGAGTCCTCATGAGATGTTGAAATGGTCACGTGATCATGAGATCCTTGGAGGCTTATATGATCTGCAAGTCTCTGGTCAATTATTTTTATGGGGAAGGTAATAACCATATTCATGTATTTTTTCCTTCATGATTTTTTCTAATGCGTATTTTTTGGGCATCAACAGATACCCCCTTCTAAAGTGTGACGTCCTTAGGAACAAGGACTTTGTTTTGAGAAGCTAATGTCCACCTATGAATTTGAAGATGTCTCCAACATGTTATATTATGTTATTTTTTGTCTCTTAGATATAATTTGGTATTTAGGGTTATGTCTCATATATAGGCATGGGTGGATGGTAATTCATTCTTCCAGTCACCCTTCTCTACAGCACTCTCGTTTCTGCCTAAGCCTAGTACCTCTATCACGAGGTTATACAGTGAGCCCTACTCACTAGATTCATTTAGGGGCTTGCTCCATGAGTCCATTTTGTTAGAGATCTCCTACCTGATTTTATCTAAGCCATAATCTTGTCTGATCAAATAATGAACTATACCCTTGTAATTTCTGAGACATTGTTTTTGACTATTGTGGTCTCTAGGAGGACAACACTAGATCTGTTGGACTGATCATTTGATCACCTAAATCTCATGTGACCTTGTTCAAGTCACACGGTCATGTGTATTAGTGGGGTTTATGCTGTTTTTTAAGCACTATGGTGGTTATGTGCCCTGTGAGCCCTCTAGTGGTCATGTGATCTACGAAATTCATTTCTATTTGTGAACCCCTTACCATGTAATGTGACAGGCCAGATGTCACTAGTTCTTTTCATTTATTTACAATATTAATTTTTGTCATTTAATATGTTGAACTTATTTATTTTTAGAAGGCTTCTAGTTCTCACTGATCTCCCTTGGTTTTGACCAATCAAATGGCCATGAATTATATAAATAGTAATGATGATCCCCTCTATTGTGTGTATACTGCTTATGAGTGTCCAAAGGGATTCCTCTCAATCAGGCTTCAAGACTTCCCGTTATCTCATAAACTACCTATATATCATTTTGGATTTCTACATGATACTTACATACCTCCCCCAAACATTAATCTATGATCCCACTCAGTTTTAGGTTCCAACAAATTCCTTCAAATGATAATTACAAAGGATGGCTGGTAGGTGACAACTCAATAACATGGGTTTGCTTATCTGTCGGCCAACCCTCCCCTAATACTGGATGGTTGTGAATAATCTCATCAACATATTGATCTACGTTATTTGAGTATAATCACATATTCTTTAGACACATATGGTCGTAGATGGAATTCAAAATGGGATCTTCATCCTAGAGGAAACATTTATGGAGAATGGGTGTGGCCTTTTTTAGCCAGGAAAAGCTATTTTTAGTTTGCTGATGATCTATATGGGCTTTATCATAACAATTTTTTATGGATTTCTCAATTCATCATTTACCACCATCTCACAGTTCTCCCAGAAATTAATTGCCCTTAGTGTCTTGGGATGGTCCAATTTCATCTTTCTCACGTCTTGGTCAGTATCAGCTTCTAGGACATTCACCAACTAAGCTATATTATTCCTCATAATGAGATTTATGATGAATTTAGTCCAATTTTGTATGTCCAATATGATTATTTAAAGACCCCAGTTTTGGAGAGGGAGTTTTTTATTATCATCAATGAGAAATTTAAGAAAGTGTTGATGGTGCACTCGATTATTTTATTCACAGTCTGGATCAATATTCTTCTATTTGGTAGTGGGGATATAAAAAATATTATCCATTCCCATCAGTTCCCTTATCATCATGTATGTGATATCGCTTGCTCATATTGGGCTATTCTGGATGTTGGGGACTATAACTCATGGGGCCATATGGTGACCTAGTCATTTCATTGGACCTTAGGGTGGATGGATTTCTGGTTATGTTCTTAAATTGGCGGATTTTCTTGGTTGAGGAAAGGTGCTCAGGATTCCATTTTAGCAAATTTTTTATGGAAACATGACATATTGAAGGGAGGTTATTTAAGGTTTTAATATTTTTCATTGCTCATCATTGCCAAATGATGGGGCATATTCAAAAATGAAAAACTCTTTTTAGGATCAGTGGCCTCTCAATTTCTTATTTGGATGGTTAGGGGAGCACGTCAATTATTATGAGTACTTTAATGATTCTAGGATTTTATATGCCCCATACTATCATATATTTTAGAACATTTTTGGGTTTATGACTATTTCACTAATCGTTGATGTGGTTTAAGGTGCACTATGTCAATCTGATAGTTTTGACGTCACCACATTCTGTGGACCAGGTGGTTTATTAATTGATTATTTTAGGAGTTCTCTTGATGAAATATCTTATATGATCCCCTTAAAGATGGGGTTGTCATGGCTAGGGTAGACAAGTAGATCATTTGTGATATGTACACACTATATTTATTTTATCAATAATGTAGATTTTTTCAGAAATATTCACTCATTCTAATGGATAGCATCTGAGGGGAATGACATCTGGGATCAATTAGTAAAATTTAGATGATATAGTCAGGTGAAGATACTGGGGTGGAGATCATGCTTCCATCTACTAATGATTCTGCTTTCCTTACTCAGTATTATGCCAAGGATTTGGTAACAGATTATCCTAATGGTGTGTTAGGCCAGCTGGTCCATCATGTAGAAATGCCTTTTTCATCTAAAACTTCTTTATATACGGAACCAATGTAATTTATTGATTATCCATGACAGGCATAAATGAATTAACCATGATACGGTGATAGCTATAAGAATAGTAGATTAGATTCTGTTGAGGAGATTAGTCTTCCAGTATATGCTATGAACGATATGTCTGTTTGAAGAAGATATTATGTGGCATCATCTCATGATTTTTCATTGATTTGGATAAGTAGTCCTCCTTCATTAAATCCAACTCCTTCATTTTTGGGATATTAGGAAATATGAAGGCTGATACAGTAATGGATTCAAGCATGGTTTTCTGAAACCCCCTAGAGGTACTTCATGACCAAGGGAATGCCTTCACGAATTATTTCATGAAATGGGGGTGGATGGTTTTGAGCATCAATCTCTGTATAAAATTATAATGAATTTTTTTTTATTCTACAAGATATAGCCACGAATGGATGAGATCTATATGACTTTTTCGATGAGAACCCCCTTTCTAGGAAGATGAATGAGACATTAGAGAAATTAAAGTAGGGATTTCAGCTGATATCAGAATTACAGGCTTAGATGGATGTGTGTCCCATAAAAACATAAAGGTATAAGGAATTCATTACTGATTTATATTCTAATCATTTTATATCTTCATCCTCAATGAATTATTATCAAAATATGGTTGAAATTATGATTACCTTGGTCGATACTCTTAATCTTGCATTGGAGGTAGACGAAGTGGGTAGAGTGGTACAAAAACATTCTATCAATTTTTCTCATCAGATTATTAATAACATTTACATCATTTTCAATCCCCTTTTGTCATTTTATTACCATTTTAATTCATAATGTCTTGGTTGAATCCTTATAGAGACTCCAAAATGTAGATATTCCTCCCACCTTTCGCACGTTATAAATAAAACTTCTAAAATTTTCATTTTCCTATCTAGATCCTATTTGTTTTTAATATTCCACTCATCCCATTTTTCTAATATTATGTGAATCACATATGATACCAATCCTTAACATAAAATCAACCAAGAATTAAGTTCCAGATTAAGATATTTGTTTCAGGAAATTCTCACTAATACACACTATCATGGAATCCATTAATGATATTTATATTACAGTTATTTTGTATAGAATATCTCCGGAACGGAGTGTGATCCACTACTTACCAAATCCAATTCGTTTGGGGAGCATACCAAGATTTCTTAAATTCCATATGGTGAGAAATAAAATAACTTAAAAACTGTATGGTTTTAGTTCATTACTTTAGGATAATTTATCATAGACAGAATATTTCTTTAGTTTTTGGTCTTTTAGATCGTACCTAATATATCAATTAATTTTGGGTCTTTTCGCTCTAACATTCAATCACTTAAATTTAATATCTTTTCAGCTCGGACCAAAATTTTCATTAATTTATGGGTCTCTTAGCCTAGACCTTCTATCACATTAGTATAATTTCTTTTATCTTGTACCTAATGTTATATTAGATTATGTTCATTTATCTCAGACCTAACATTGTTTCAGTTTATAGCCATTTAGAATTGACCTGATATTTTTTTATTTTTTTATCTTTTGACTCATATATTATATTGACTTTTTTAGTGTATTTAATCTCAGACATAATGTTTCAATAGATTAAGGTCTTCTAGCTTGGACCTAGTATTGCTTTAGTTTATGTTCTATTGAATCAGACCTATTGTTTAATTAGTTTTTGTTATTTCAGCTTGGTCTTAATGATGATTTAGTTTATGGTATATTATATTTGACATAATGTTGATTTATTTTAATGTATCTTAGCTCAAACAGAATGTTTTTTTAGATTATATAAATTTAGATCAGACATATTTTTTCATTAGTTTAAGGTGTTTTAGATCGAATCTATTGTATTAACTTAGGATTTGGTTCATACATTCAAGGAATGACATAAAGGACATTGATATTGTGGATTTGTAAAATGGTGTTACTAAGGATCATGAGGTTAGGGTTTCCCCTTTTCTCAGAGTGATGCATTTTTTTAATGGTCATCAACACATATGCAAGAACCATAGGCATTCATGTGTAGTCCGAAAAATTATCATTTTTATTTACATGATATTGTTATTTCTTTTTAGGGTCGATGGTATCCCAATGATGATATCATGAAATCAACCTTATTGGAGTCAAGGGTTCTCTATATTTCTGATAATTATCATAATTTTTACATAACTTCCTAAATAGTTCCATTTAGATATATAGATAAATATTAATTGATCGATCGAGCATTGGGCATCAACATGATGTTAAGGAGGAATAATTATCCTAAAATATATGAGATAGTTTTTATAGTATTATGTCTTCAACCCAAATGAATAGAGGATACAGTATGTCACACCAAGAGTTGGTTTTCATACCTATAGTAATCCTTTATGATATATGTTAAGTAATATCAATAATTTTTTTAAAGGAAATAAATTTGAAAATGTTAAATTATGTTTATAAAAGTTATTGATAATCATAATATAATCATGGTCATTTCTGTTTATAATATTTACAATTATCCAACAATTAGTGTGATTACATTTAACTAATAACACTATATTATTGTTATAATATTTTTTAAATTTTTTATTTTAAATAAAATTATATAAGTAATTTTATAATTTCATATAAATGAGTCAGATGTGGAATTATCTTCTAAAAAGACAAGATAACTGTTATGATGAGGCATTGGGTGGGAACACTTAATAATAAGGATTTGATATGGAATCATGGTGGAAGTTGACTTAGTAATGTGTTATTTAATTCTATATGGTTGGTATTTTTAATGACTCGTATTATTAAGGTATTATTTTTTAAATATAATATGGATTGATTTGGAGACTACGCACTAAGACAATGTGCAAATTTGAGCATGGTGTGTCTGTAATAAATTATTGAAATATATTAAACAATTAAATAGCACACATGTGTGGTTTTCCATAAAATGTATAATAACTTCAAAAAAGGGTACCAGATATGAGATAAAAGGTCACCATTGAGTTCATAATGCTATTTTTACACCAATAATATCCTAAAATTGGTCAGAATGGGTCTGTTGGGGAAAATTATTCAAAGGCATTTCAATTGATAAAATAAATTATTAAAATTTATTTAATTAGACTTGTTGATGTAGTGGTGTGGTTTATCATTAAATTGTCCTTTTTTGAAATATATGGTTACCATTATAACCCACAAAATTATCCAGATATAATGGAGGGAGAACCTCTAGAGGATCCTTCCGAAGGACGAAGAAGAAACATTAGATCGGTGATCAGTTCACACTAATCTTGAAATACCATACTAATTATGATGGAACAACAACTTCTCTTCATCATAGAATGATCTAAAGTGAGGTAATATGCATTATATTGATATTATTCCATGTTCTTCAATTCCTATGATGAAACGAACTAATCCTCAAATAGATTAGTCACAGATCGACTATATTTTAGGGTTTCTCTATTCGAAATATATATTGGGAGTTGATTCTGGAAATATGGTTGGATTCGTTTATTATTCTAATGAAGACTTACCAATATCGACACATAGATCAATTTGGTGTAATTTTATCCCTTGGTTCATGTGTTATTTATTCTTCCCCATAATTTAAACCCCTTATGAACAATCATTTTTTTTCACCATTCATTCTAAACATAGCAATCTGAAACTGTTGATCTGACATCAAGATGAATCGACAGAGGTGCGAGGGTGGGTGAAATACTAAATCACACATTGGTGGGTACCGAATCAGGGTTATTCAGTGGAAATGAAGAATAACTATGATCATATTTTACAAGAAGATTTAATACCTAAAGCCCATTGATTTGGTGTTCTGATGATATTACGAGCATGGATATAGAGTTTTGAGGAGAAAAAACCACTGAAACAAAATCTGGGTGATTGACGACACCATTGGGAGGAAGATGATTAGTTTTTGGATAACAGGAGACACACATCATGTAGTCCCCGACTACATGGTGTTTGTACACCATTGGAAGAACAGGACATGTACCTTGTGAGGTAAATATACACAAGGTAGAGTACACAAGTTTCATAAAAGTCGTTAATACCCCCCACCACACAACATGGCATTGATCTGGTACACCGGCTACACCATGTACTGGTCAATGTGTAGAGACCCGTGACTTGACATTGTGTAATGGAACACTGTCAGAGTACATGGGAAGACCCTGGAAGATAAGACATGGCATGTAACCCTTTTAAATGTTGTTTAGCCCTCTTCTATATGAATGTTTTTAAATGATGTGAGCATTTTGGGAACGTGCAGTACATTGGGTCATAGGACATGGTGTGTGACCCAACTACATGTCATGTACCCAATTAAACATGGATTTAAAAAAAATCCAATTTCATGGACATTTTTAATTATGGTTCTTTTCAATTATTATTTAAATAATGTTTTGTGAAAATCATTTCCTACCCATTGGACTATGATCCCTTCAGCAGGAATTCCAAGATAGAATTTTTGGAATCCCCAAAGAGGCTTAGGGGATGATCTTCTATTCATATTTGGGCCCTATGTGGAGTTTGTGGTATATATGTCAATGACACTAAACATTTTTAGATCCACTATATAGAAATTTAATCCATATTTACTTGTTGAGATCACCCCAAAGACATTACTACTATTTTCATATCTATATTGTATTCTATTCGGATACATCATCGTTTCACTCTCATTATAGTAACTGATGAGGAGTGCCTCTCATATGAATATCATAAGTGCTAACAAAATTTTGAGTGTGACCACCTAGTTGAGTGCTTCATAGAATCACTGAGATGAATTCGTAGGGTTGGTACAGAATGGCTTAGAAATACCACTATAATGTATGCTTTATTTTGAGTATATATGGATATTAATGTTATATTCGTGGTAGAGATATACATGCGTAGTGATGGCTATACTTTCCATTGTTTTATTTATTTCTAGATTCATGTTGTCCTACTATGTTTTTATATATTCAACCAACCATGATATTTTCTAACAAGTGTGGTTTCATGGGCAGACGATTGACCATTTGAAATATTCATAGGTGGACAAGGACCATACAATGCTTAATACGACTAGACAGAACAAGTTGTGTTTTTTATGAAATTCAGATACCGGTACTTATACTTGTTACTTATAGGTTGTACATGAGTTACAAACTTCTTTTTGTGGGCTTGTATTTTCCCATGTTTACATTTTGTTACTTTTTTATTTTACTCTAGTTGTTTGATATAGTTGTATGCATTAATTGGTTACATATAGGTTTTTACATTCCAATAGTTTGTGGTATTAGAGACGTGTGGGTGCACATAGGTACATAGAAAATTACTCTTATGTCAGTAATATTCTAACAAAGTGCTAGTCAATATCCCATATAACATTGGAGGTGTTCATAGGATGTCATATAATGGGACTCACTGAGACGAGTGGTGACAGAGTGGTATTATAGGAGTCTATTATACATTGGACTGAGAGTCTATGAGATTGGTTTGGGAAAATAGTGGTAGGATTTTCATGTTTTAATTTAAATCTATATATTGTAGCTTTGATGTGGAGACCAATTTAACCATACACTGAGACTCTGATTGCCTTCTTTTCACTCAAAATATTAGAATATTAGTTGAAGGGAAAACAGTGGTACATGCATCATAGAGGAATAGGTTGTGGTTCCATGTCCTTATTGAGTCAACTCCCCAGATATACTCATTTAATGTACTATATCTCATTTGATTCAAGATTCCTATGTGATGTATACTTGTTAGGATACTGTATCTAGATAATGAGGATTTGATACAGGGATTAGTTCCAAATATGTTACCTCTGGGTGGTGCACAAACCATACCACCACCTATATAGTAGCATATGATACCCACCTTTAAAACTAATGAGGGGAGCAGACTAAGCACACTTTATGATATTCAATAGAAGAGAACCCTCATAATATTAGGCACACCTAACCCACATGCAGCTGAGGACTATATTTAGGAGGCAACCTATGTTTTCCATCTAGTTTTGACACCAGAAAATGAAATGGTGGTCTTGTTGGTGAACCTTCTTCATGGATCTACAAGATGACAGTGGAGTTTGGAAACCAAGAAATATGATGAGACTACTCTTTCATGGAAAGAGTTTTAGGTAATCTTTATATGGTAGTTATCACTAGTTATGATGAGGGTTGTGCATATTCAAGATCATCTCTAGCTCTAGAAGGGAATCATGATAGTAGCTGATTATAAATTGATGTTTACCAACCAATCCAGGTACTTGATGGATATGGTTCCAGATCATTACTTTATGCCTCGAACCATCCAACAAAGTCTTCGTAGAGAAATATGAGCCAACATTATCACTATTTGGATTCCTAATAATGTTGGGGTACTTGAGTAGGCTTGGATGGTTAGATGATTCTTAGCTGAGAAGATGCATCTAGTGATAGTTAGTAGTGGGAATGGAAGAGTAGAGACATCGCCAAAACGGATCCATCATCAGGCTGAATGACCTATACGTGGGAGATGATTCAATAGGAGGTTTCAAAAAAATGATATATTGTTTGGGGCTCACAAGTATTAACTAATAATCCTTGGGAGAGGTGGTGTTATCAATGTGACGATAAGGTAAATCATGCTAGAGTTTTCCCAACCCTCTATAATACTGATAGGATATAGTGGATGGACCATCAATGTAGATAAAATTATAGGGGATGGAAAATCTGTGAGTTGGAGTATGTTTCATAGGAGCAAGAAGAGTATTAGAAGGTGGAGAAATTTTCAACATATAACCAGCACCACCACCACAAGTGTTCGACACCAAGCTTAACGAGCTAGAGAAAAGTGGTTAAGAAATCTGAATTTTGGCATGTCATATGACCCAGAGGCTCCAAGAATGATTCGAGGTATGCTCATTTTATTTTCTACATTATCAATAGTACTGAAAAAACTGATGCTAGTCATTCCTTTCTCTCATCATATATATTAAGAGTCGTAGATTTATTTTTTGAACTATTGACTATACCCATAAGAATAGATACACCTACCATAGGAGACTCAATGACCATACACCTATGTCCACAGTGTGACATGACCCTTAGAGGTGATAGTTTTGGTTCTAACCTCTTGTTGATGGCAACGAAGCTATACTTCGACATTTTTTGTATGGATAGGTTATCTAAAATCAATGCCATGCTTGGAAATTTTTGCTGAATGGTGTGGGGTATCTATCATGACCTAACCATGTTTTCAATTGTTGGGTAAATGGAATCCTATGAACTAAATGATTGACTCATGTATAGGAAGTTTGATCCGATTACTAATCAGATGGGTATCCTATCCATTGGTGTTGAGGATGTCATGAGTTCCCAATTTCCTTCAGTGGTGTTGGAGTAATAGGACATCATTCCTAAAGATGTACCAAGTTTACCTCCACGTAGATAGATAGAATTATGAATTGATCGACACCCTGTGAAAACACTGATATATTCAGCAGCATATCAGATGTCTCTCAAAGAGTTTCAAGATCTATGGGTGTAGTTAGATGGATTACAAATGAAGGGCTTTATGAGAACTAGGGATTCACTGTTGGTAGCCCCACTTTTTTCCCCAAAAGGCTGATGGGAGTTTAATGAAGTGTGTGGAATACTGTCCCTTGAACTAGGTTACCATGAAGAACAATTATCCACATCTAAGTATAGATTACTTATTTCACCACTAGATAGTGTTTCTATGGATCTCTAAGGTGGACCTATGATCTGGATATCACCAGAAGTGAGTAAAGAAAAAGAGTATATCGAAGACAAATATAAAGTGTTGTTACTATCATTATGAGTAAATGGTGATTCCCATTGGCCTGACCCACTCCTAAGAAGAATTCATGGGACTCATAAACTCGATCCTTCGACCTTACATGGACAAGTTCAGGGTAATATCCATTGACAACATTCTTTTATACTTAGAATATAAGAATGAGAATGAAGGAAACATTATGTTAATTCTAGATGTACTCCAAGAGCACCAAATTTTTTGGAATCCGTTTTAGTGCCTGTGCAATATTCCGGTGGTCTACTTTTTGGGAAACATTATCTCATGGGATGCAGTGAAAGTGGAATCAGACAATGTAGAGGAAGTATTATTATAGGAGTTGTCTAAGTGCATGGTGGAATTACAGAGCTTCCTCAATCTAGTAGGTTTTTACTGGAGAATCGTACCTGATTTCTCTAGAATATCATCAACTATTACAGCTTTCACTCTGAAGGGGAATCATTTCATGTTGACTAAGAAGTGAGAAAGGGGATCAACATTTTATGTAGAGTATGGAATTCTCTACAATCATGAGATATCCATAAAATATTGTTGATTACATTGGGTCTTTTGATGCATCACGAAGTAGATTTTTTTCTATAATGATGTAGAGGAATGTAGAGATTGTCTATGGTTCACTCCATTTTAGACCACATGAAAATAACTATGTGACCCACGATCTGGTGTAATAAGAAATAGTCTCTGCATTGAATATGTGGTGACACAACCAAATGTGATAGAAGTTTATCATCTAATCTGACCATAACATTCTCATGTATATCTTCTCACATAAGGATACTGACGTGAGATAGTGGGGATGGATAATGTTCCTCCAAGATTATGACTTCATGATTTTTTATATTCATCGGAAGGGTAATGTGGTAGAAGATGATCTAAACATGAGATATAGATTTCTGTTTTTAAAAAAGATATCAGATAATTTATCCTAATTATAGTTATCCATAGTGGATGGTGGTAGATTAGCTTACATTCAGTCGATGGTTGTCACCCCTCCACTCTTACATCATGTTAGGGAGGTGCATCATGGGTATACCGACTGCAAGACTATAGTGGAACGGTCCTACCCAATCTATTAATTTTCTAAAATCTTTTGTTTGAGGTGTTCTGGGAGGTCAAGGTGACTTATTCCCAATCTCATGTTGTTTCCAACACCTCCATCCAACAACAACCTTCCAACAGCAGCCTTCCAATAGCATCCTTCCAACAACATCCATCCAACATCAGCCTTCCATCACCAGCCTTCCAATAGTAGCCATCCAACAGTAGCCTTCAAATAGCAGGTTGATTCCAACAACAACATTATAATATCATCCTTCAATAGCATCCATCCATCAATAACCCTTTTCATTTTCCATATTTCGAGTTCTTGAACTGTGCTTCAAAATCTGTGAGTTTTCCAAACCATTGAGGTTCTACTGTGTTTCCTGACAAGTGAGGGTTCCAGAACAGTGAGGTTCTATACTATTTCTAGGACAGTGAGGTTTCCAGACCAGTGATCTTCTACAGTGTTTCCAGACCTGTGAGGTTTTCACACTAGTGAGGTTCTATAGTTCTTCTAGGTCGGTGAGGTTTTCAGAACATTGAGGGTCTATAGTGTTTCTAGGTTAGTTAGGATCTACATTGTTTCCAGATCATTGAGGTTTCCAGAAATGTTAATTTCTATAGTGTTTCCAAACTGGTAAATATTATAGACTAGTGAGGTTCTATAGTGTTTCTAGACGGTTGAGGTATATACCAGTGAGGTTCTATAGTGTTTCTTGAAAAGTGAAATTTACAAACTAGTGTGGTTTCCAGTCTACTGAGGTTCTATAGAGATTCTAGGCCAGTGAGGTTTCCAGACCAGTGAGGTTCTATAGTGTTTCTAGACCGGTATGGTTTCCAGACCATTGAGGTTCTACAGTGTTTCCAAACTAGTGAGGTTTCCAAAACGGCGAGCTATCCAACACTTTTTAAAATTTAATGTTTTGTTTATAGTGTTTCCAACTCCCTACAGTTTTCCCCATTGACATTTCCTTTGTTATAAAATTCATTTAAAGACTCATTTTAAGGACTCTATGGCTGGTTCAAATTCCATAACTCCTATATTAATTTTCTTAAGGACCGAGATGCTTTTACTTTCTCAAACCGTGTGCATTAATGTGATCTTCTTTTAATGTTAAATATAGTGTATCTTAACCCTCTACTCTATTAAATTTTATAAAGATACGATATATATTCCTTCATTATTCTACATTCTTTTTCCCTGGTGTGAGACCCCTAAACCTTTCCTTCTTCCCTTAGAGGTTGTGTGTTCAGACCATAATCCTCAGATCACTTCCCCCTTAAAGTTTCATCATGTTGCATGTGCAACACCTTTTGGGTGCAAGTATCCTGTGTTGATCCTTCATCGATAGAAGGTATTATCTACCTTTATTATTGTGTATTCATCAAAACTTATCCTCATGTTTCTTCTATCCATGCTATGGCATGTGATCTCTAGGCTTCTAGTAGAGTTTTTTTGGCTATTGGATGGTGCAGTCATGTCACAACATCCTCGGGTGGATATAATTGTCACAAGGGAGTAGATCGTAATATTTTGTGTGTATCATTCTAATATAAAGAACATCAATAACCATTTGAGTTAGGTGATTCATTTCTTCTCTATTATTTTACAAGAAAATGTAGAGATAGCATGTTTTAGACTAATATATCATAATAGAACAGACATAATAATCATTTATTCAGATAAAATAAATTAATAGTTGTTTTATGTTATTGCCTCTTGTATTTATGGATAGTGCGATATCTATGGTTTCATTCATTATATATTTTTTCTTGAAGGAAATTGGTAAATAACATAAATCTAAAAATTATTTGACAATTTTTTGGAAAAAGATAATGAGGCATGTAAATGTGTATGGTTGTTATTTTTGTGGGTGAAAGTTGATGTTAATCAAATTGATGTAGTAATCATGTTAAATCAATTTTTTGATAGATTAATATTTAGGTTACTTCTATTTGGAACATACAAATAATATATCGATTAATTCTAGACAAATTAGATAACTAGCTCTTGGATAAAAAGATAATGCATTTTAGTGTTCTGAGATACCCTGTTACTTGTAAAGGCCATGATTCTTAGCTTTGGAGCTATTAGAGATCGTTGTGTTTGATGGTTGGATGCCTTGTTTAAGGTCCAAGAGCCCAATTGATATGATTTTTTTCTTCCAACTTCTTCTGTTGTGATATGTGAGGGTAGGGAGGCAATTTATTTTGTGAACGGTTGACACTTAGAGTACAGAGATTCATCGATTTAAGCATGTGGGTTTCGGGGAGGACACCAGAGATGATGGAATGAGTTGGATGTGAATATTTTGATTCTTTTTGTTTCTTGTTGGTTTTTTATCTTCCTTTCATTCCCCATTGCTCGATGCAATTGGTTTTCTTACCCCCCTTCCAAAAGGGGCAATGTCGTGTGGGGTATGCCACATTCATTCCTTGTTTATCTTCTTTAGGGAGGATAGGTCTACACTCTTACTATAGGTGAAAAGGACTTTATGGTTTTTTCAACTACTCACCAAGTTGACCCTCCTTGTGTTTAGTATCTTAGAATGTTTTTATATAATTCCTGGTAATATGGGGAATTAATAATGTTGTTAATAAATTATTGAATAAATGATTTTAACCCATGGGGTTGGAGTTTTCTCTGACGCAATGATAAGGTTTCAATTTAATGGTACAATGGATTTTGGGTGTGATGATAATGAAATATAATGTGTAAATTGTTAATATATAATTAATTTTTAAATAATTAATGAATGTTAATTGAAACTAATAAAAATAAAATGGAGGAAAGTAATGAAGCTCTTTAAATGGTTGTGTTCGGATATGATGCATAGTCTTAGATGTTGTAGTGGGGAGTCGGAGAGACATTAGATGGCATTGAGTCTAGGACTACATTATGCCCATTATGTGGTTTGAGCTATAGTATATTCTATACTATTTTTGATTCTATATGCTTCTCCACCCCATCAGTTATGGCAACTGACACCAAGGGGATTCTGAGTCCTGGGGGTGTTTTCACGAACATTTTGGTGGGAGGATGGATGGTTGACTACCCCCTTTGTCCCCACTATATTCTCTTGGTAGTTACGTGAGCTTGTAGGAATAGTGGTTATTTTTTCCCATATATGTGTGTAGATGGATATAATGGATTGTGGTTATTCGCACACATATATTGTGGATATAGATTCTTATGGACTACTATAGGTGTAACGTGTATAGGTTGTGATGGCTTGGGGATCCTAACATGGTTTGTGGCTATAATGGCTGGAGGAATAATGACTGACATATGATACACGTTATGCAAGATTTGGTGGTTATCAAAAACTACCAAGTCACTTTTTATACATGGACATTGTGGTTTTATTACACGGGGTGCATGTTTTGGTGATTCTCCCATGGGTATGCAGGCTAGCCTTTTGGAGAGAGATTCTTAGGATGTGTGGCATTGGAGAAAAGAAAAAAAACAGTGGGGAAGTCGTAGAGAGGTACTCGTGATATTATTTATTATAGTACATATTATTGTATGTGATACATGGAGAGAGTATCCAGGTTGAGGCTGGGATATTAGTATACTTGTTTAGGTGACGAGTTAGTTTCACATTTTGTTCACTATGCTTTAGCATGTTTTTTACTATAGCATGGGAGGCTCTAGGGAGGATCTTGCTGATTTTACTGTTACACTCACCCTATTTACATATAAACTATTTTCATGTCACTTGGATCTGGTTGGAGATCAAGCTGGTTTCTACGATCTTGCTATTAGAGGAGCTCTCCGTGCTTGTGGTTGCTGATGTTTTTACTTTCCTTCGGTATTTTACGTTTTCTATGTTCAGTTGTTGTATTTTGGCATGAAATTACATATGTGTAAATGGGTTATTCTTTTATATTTCTATCTGAGTTGTAGTTGGTTGGGGTATTTCATATCTCTCCCTTTCGCATGTGTTCTCTTAAGAGGGTAATGCCTCCCATTTGTGTGTTTATTATACCCTTACTGGTAGTCCCCAACCTGGGGCCTACTAGAGGCAAGACTCAGGGATCATTATCTCTCTTCTCACATTGCCAACCGAGGAGGGGAACACCTTGTGGGGAGGGGGCGTGACCGAGTGGTATCAAAGGTCTGGTTGAGGGATAGGATGTAGTTTGTTTTTAGGCACATGTGAAGTTGCAAGGTTTGGTAGGGATATGGTGTCATTCATGTTTAGCAATTGATGTAAAAACTAGATACCATAAATGAAATAGGCATTTGGACCCCCCCCCCTGTGATCTGATGCACATACCATTAAGTTTACAATTTCTGTTAAGCAAGGTGATACACATTTCAGGGTAGAGACATAAGATGAGATCATGCATCATTATTCATAGTGTTTGTGTTTGAATGGGTGGACCTTGGGATAGGTTATCCTAAAATTAATAAAAGAAATTAATTAATTAATTATTGCAGATTCTTCCATATTCCTGGTTTTGGAGCTCTAAATATTGGTTATTTTGATGTTATGGCTCCAGGTCGACATCCTCATCGGGTTTTCAAAGAAGATGTCCAGTAGGTTGTGCTAGTAGATAGACATAAGGTAGAGGTTGATGCTGATGACACATGGAGGAGGAAACATCAGAAGTTTAGCGCCAGTATCTGAAGGAGTATGTGGGCTCCATTTTAGAGACAGCTATGAATGACTTGTCGGAGGAGGTAAATATATGATTTAGTTCAAAATATGCATGGAAGAATTACTAGGTGGATTGGGTTGTGATGACGCTATGTGGAGCAGTAAGGTAGTGGTTTTTCTTGTTCCATATGTATTGCAAGGAGTTGGAAATCTAATGGGAGGAGTTCTAAGACATGTTTAGAGTCGAGTTTCTTTCATTGACCATGAGGGATTCTAGTCTCCAGAAGCTTCTCACCCTTCGTCCAGGGAGATCTAGTGTTTGAATGTTATGAATCCATTTCAAAAACATTTTACGATATACTTATGACCTGTTTCTAGATGAGGAGGTTAGGGGGAGTTATTTCGAAGAGGATATGCATCTTGAGATCCAGCATCAGGACACCGCATTTATGATAAAGACATATATTGATGTGATGGCGAGGGTAGAGGTCATTGAGAGGACATTGTCTAGAACTAGATCATCATGAGAGGGGAGTCATCATGATTCCTCATGAAGTAGAGCTATGGTCCAAGGATCCCGATTTTCCAGGCAGAAGAGTTTTTGTTCATCCAGAGGTATGACCCATCCCTCAACATCTCGATTCTCCACAAAAAGATTATATTAGGCCTATGCAAAGGGACTATTATATTCTTTTTATTTTATTTTATTTTGGTCTAGGTAATTAGCTGTGAGAGTGCCTGACCATTCAAAGAAATCATCGTCCATCAGATGTTCCTCTCCAGGTACCTCCGTTGGGGAAGTTCCAAAAGAGGCAGCAATAGCTAGTTGCACAATCATTGGATCAGCATAGGGTAGTAGTTTCATTCAATGTATGGCCCCCATGACTCTCCCAATCTATAAAGAGTATAGCACGGCCATGGTGGTGGTATTCATCAGGGTCAAAGAGGCGATGAAGGATGTTACGGTCACCTTCATGCATTAGAATTGCCAGTTCCAGGTGAGAAAGATGTCGTTCAACATACCCTTTTCATGTATTATACTTGGTTATATTCCTTTTGTATTCATGAGAGACACACTCTTTCATATCACCTTCCCTTGTTCATGAATTGGGACTTGAGGAAGAGAGGCTTCCAATTCCCTTGGAGTTGACTATGCCAATTGGAGTTCGAGAAAACTTGTTTGGGGTATGTAGAGTCTTTGAGATGCTACTGGGGTAGCACTGCTTCGAGGGACATTTCCTATATTTATAGATACAACCATATGATTTAATCGTCGTCATGGATAGTTTTATTCGGTGAAGTCTATCATGGATTGCTTCTGGAGGTTGGAGGGTTCTTCGATACATATGGAGAGCTAGCGATGTTTGTTTTCAAGAGAGACACTCTGATGGTTCAAAGGCATGTTTCATTCTTTTCATTCAAAATGGATGACTTTTTTTTTTGTGTTCATGAAAGGTTTAATGGTTGGCATTTCATAGAGCTGAGGAAGAGAACTGTGATGTTTTTCTAGAAGAGGTTGTAGCGTTATCCCCTTGATGAGAGATCAATTTTGGGAATGATATAAAATCTTGGGAATCTCCTATATCTATGTCTCCATATAGGATGTACCCTTATGAGTTTTTAGAGCTACATATTCTACTTGATTTGATGTTATATTGTGGTTTGGATCGGCTACGTGTGTCACCGTGAGGCGCACCAGTTTTATTCATGAAGAATGGTGATGGATGTTTGCAGTTGGGTATCGATTGTCATCGCTTAAAGAAAGTTAAAATGAGGTATCTCTATGCACATCCATAGATTGATGAATTATTTGATCAACTGAAGGGTTTAATTTGGTTTTCAATGATCAAATTGAAGTCAAGATATCATAAGATTCATGTGAAGGATGTGAATATCCTGAAGACATATTTCTGTTATGGTCATGGGAATTAGGAGTTTTTAGTAATGTCATTTTGTGTGACCAATGATCTATATGTGTTCCTAGTATTGATGACCACTGTGTTCCATGAGTTCCCAGATATGTTCGTGGTTGTTTTCATATACAACATCCTTGTGTACTCCACGACTGAGGTGGAGCATGTAGAGCATCTACACGCCATTTTCGGAGTCCTTTGTCAACATCAGCTATATGGGATTTTGTCAAAGTGAGAGTTTTCGGATCATGAAATCCATTTCATAGGTCATGATGTGTCCTAGAAAGGATTATATGTGGATCCATAGAAGAAAGAAGCAGTTTTGTCTTGGGCAGCCCCCAAGACAGTTGAATAGGTGTGAAGATTCCTTATACATGCAGGCTACTACATGAGGTTTGTAGCTGGTTTCTATCGGGTTGCGACTCTTATAACAACATTTTCTAGGAATGATTAGGTGTACATGTGGACTGATCAATGTCTGTTATGTTTCATGTATATAAATCAGATGATATTAAGTGATCTAGTTCATTTCCCTCCAGCAATGGGAGTTTAATTTGATGTTTTTTGTGATGCTTTGCATTTGGGGTTAGGCTATGTTCTTCTGTAGTAAAGTTCAGTTGTTTCTTTATGGGTCTCAATTGTTGCATCCCCATAAATTTAACTATGCCACCTGTGATCCTGTGTTGTAATCCATGGTGTTTTCTCTGAAGTTGATGATACATTACCACATTGGAGAGCGCTTTGTGGTTTTCACCGATCATAAGAGTCTAAGTTATGTTTTCTCCAAGCATGACATGAACTTATGGAAGCATCTGTGAATGGAGTTCTTATTTGAATATGACTTTTAAATATCATATTCTCCTAGAATGGTTAATGTTGTAACTCATGCACTGAGTCGGAAGTCACATAGTGATTTAGTGCATGAGTCATGTGATTCCTAGAGTGTAATGGAAGAACATTTATCCTTACATCTTGATATGGGAGAAGTTGGGGGAAGAGGTTTTCTTTTTTAGATGATGGTGCAGTCATATCTAGTTCATCTGGTGGAAGAGTCCCAGATTCGGGATCTAGAGGTGGAGGTCAAGAGAGATAATGTTTTTTTTTTGGTGAGGTCCCCGATGGTTGGCCTGAGGATGAACAACACTGAGTATTGTATCAAGGAAGGATAATTGTTTTTTTGTCATGCACTAGGAAGTTCTCAGAGAGTTCCATAGTTATCTTTAATTGGTTCGTCCTAGAATTATTAGAATGTACCAAACCATTAGGAGTCTGTTTTGGTGGCCTAGGATTAAGCATACAGTTGTAGTGAATGTGTATTGATATTGGGTCTACCAAAAGGTCAAGGCTAAGCAACATGTCCCATGTGGTTTTCTCCAGACAATAGTTATTCCTTAGTCTAAGTGGGAGGACATCTCAATGGACTTTGTTACTGGTTTACCTTGATCTCTGGGAGTACATTAAGCTATTTGACTGGTAGTGTACCATTTAATGAAATCATCCCACTTTATAGTAATCAAGGAGTCGAACTCAGTGTGTGTTTTCTCATGGAAGTATCTGGAAAAGGTTATGAGACCCCACGGATACCCGGGGACAAAAATTTATGATCAAGATCCACCATTTTCCTCTAGTGTGTGGAGAGGTCTCCAGTATGTTTTTGGTATTCAGATAATCCATAACACTACTTTTCATTCGTAGACGGACGATCAGATAGAGCATATAGTCCTAACTCTTGAAGACAGGTTATGCTCTTGGGTCCAAGATTTGGAGGTTTATAGATGAGGCACTTACACTTGGTTGAGTTCACTTACAATAATAGTTTTCACTCCACCGTCAGTATGGCTCCATTTGAAGCCATATAGGGCTGAATCTTTTCATTCTCTGTTGTGATGGACTGGGGTCGGAGAGTCATAAATTCTCAGACCGGAACTAGTGCAGAATACAACGTAGATAGATCACATGATTAATGATAGCATGAAGATTTTGCATGATCGTCATAAATAAAAAGCTAATCAAATGAGGAGACCTTTGGATTTTTATGTTGAGTTCACACATTTCTGAAGGGGACTCCCTCTCTTGGGAAGTGAATTTTTAGTCATGGTAGGAATTATATCCCTAGTTTGTTGGCCCTTTTGAGGTATTGTCTCATGTTTGAGACATGGAATATCAGATAGCACTTACCCCACATATGATCTAGATACATGATGTTTTTCAAGTATAACAGTTACATTTTTATCTTCATGATGTCTCACACGTTATCTATTGGAGAAAGATCATTGTTGATGATGATGAAACCTTCAAGAATAGGCCAATAGAGTTCTTGGACCTCATGGAGTTCATGTTGCATGGGCGCTATATTCCCTTGGTGCGTGTATTGTGGCGGCATTGTTGTGTCTAGGAGAGTACTTGGGAGCGGTAGTGCCAGATGAGTGTCCAATTCCTAGAGTTGATAAAAGTTTTTTGTGCAATGTTTTTATTTGATTATTTATTTTTTTGTATAATTTATGTGATGTTATGCTTATCTCTTTTGGATATGGAATGATTGTTCCCTTTTTAAGAATGTAGTGGTTTTTTCTAGTTATCAAACAACTGAGGGTGGTTTTCCACTGAGAGGTTTCCTACAGGTTGGTTGTTCGGACACCTCTTTTATTCTTGGTTGATTTTGAATTCTAAAGGACGAGAATGTATTGAGAGGTATCTAATGTAATGGCTCGGACTTCTCTGATCCATTGCATAGATGAAATATGGTGTTTGAGGTGTTTTAGGGGGTCAATGTGACTTATTCCCAATAGTTGGTTGTTTCCAATAGTAGCCTTACAACAATATCCTTCCAACAGTAGCCTTCAAACAGTAGCCTTCCAATTGGATCCTACCAACAATATCCATCAAAATAAATCCACCCAACGGTATGATGTTTCCAACATCATCCTTCCAACACCGGCCTTCCAATAGTATCCTTTAATGAGTAGAATTTTTATTTTTCCAAATTTATATTTCATGAACAGTGTCTCCAAACTGGTGAGGTTTTCTTACCAGTGAGGTTCATTAGTGTTTCCATACCAGTGAGGGTTCTAAACTAATGAGTTTCTATAGTGTTTCCATCCCAGTGAGGTTTCCAGGCTAGTGAAGTTCTACAGTGTTTCCAAGACAGTCAGGTTTTCGTACAAGTGGGGTTCTATAATATTTCTAGACAAGTGGGGTTTCCAAACCAGTGAGGTTCGATAATTTTTCCTAACATGTGAGGTTTATGGACCAGTGAGGTTCTACAGTGTTTTCGGAATGATGAGTTTTCCAGACCAGTGAGGTTCTACAGTTTTTTCAGATCGGTGAGATTTCCAGACTAGTGAGTTTCTATAGTGTTTCTAGATCAGAAACGGTTCAATACCAGTGAAGTTATATAGTTTTTTCTGACCAATGAGGTCTAGACTATAGTGGTTCTACAGTGGTTACAGACCAATGAGATTTACCAACCAGTGTGGTTCTGCAGTGTTTCTCGACCTGTGAGGTTTCCAGATAAGTGAGGTTCTATAATGTTTCTAGACCGGTGAGGTTTCCAGGCCAGTGAGGCTCTATAGTGTTTCCATAAATTTGATGTTTCTAGAATGGTGATTTGTCCAAAACTTTTTCAAATTTCATGTTTTTTGTACAATGTTTCCAGTAGCCTACAATTTCCCCCCTTTGACTTATCCTTTGACATAAAATACATTTAATGCATCATTTTAAGGACACTAAAGTTGATTCAAAGGCCATAACTCCTATATTAAATTTCTTCTAGCTCATGATACATTTACTTGGTCAAACCATTGGTTTTATTATGATCCTCTTTTAATGTGAAATGCAGCATGAATTAAACTGCTACTCCATTATATATTCTTAAAGGGACAAGATATATCCCTTCCTTATTATACCTTTTTGTTCCCTTGTGTGAGATGATAGAACCTTTCCATCTTCCCTTCAGGTTTGTGTGATATAACCTTAATCCTTGTATTGCTTCCTCCTTATAGTTTCTTCTTACATCATGTGCACCCCCTTTTGGGGCATGTACCCTGTATCGATCCTTCATCGATAGAAGGTCTGATCTACCTCTATTCTTCTGTTTTCTAAAATCCTTCACCTCATGTTTCTCCTTTATATTTTATAGAATTTGATCTCCATTATTTTAGTATAGTTTTCATGGTAGTCGGATGGTGCGGTAATGTCACGGCGTCCTCAGGTGGATACAGTTGTCAAGGGGGAGGAGATCGTAATCTATTGTGTGGATCCTTACAATATAAAGAACGTCATGAACCGTTTGAGGTGGGGGATTTGTTGATTCTCTGTTATTTTACATGAAAATGTAGAGTTATCATGTTTTATACCACTTTATAATAATGGAATTGAAATTATAAATATTTTAATTGGATAAAAAATTGATATTGATTGTATGTTATTTCCTCTTGTTTAGTTAAATAGTGTGATATCTATTCTTTATTAGTAAAAATGTTCATTCATGAGGGAAATTAGTAAAGAATGTAAAACCAAAAATTAATTGATAATTGTTTGGATAAAGATAATGATGAATTTAAATGAATCTGGTTGTTTTTATTGTTTTTAAATTTTGATGTTAACAAAATTGATGCAATAAGAATAATTAATAAAATTTTTATACCTTATTATTTAGGTTAACCGTAGTGGGAACCTGCAATTAATATAACAATAAATTCTAGATGGGTTGAAGATCTGGATTTTTGATAAAATGATAATGCATCATAGGGTTATAAGTTAACCTCTTGATTTTGAAGGCCAAGAGCCTTATACTTGTAGTTGTGAGAGCTCATTTTGTTTGAAGGATGTATTCCATGTTTAAGGGACAAGAGCCCAATTTATATGATGTGTGTTTTCTTGGTTCTTTTGTTGTGATATGTGGGGGAAGGGAGGCCTATTAGTTGTGGGAGTAGTTGACACCTAGATTGGCGAGATGCATCGGTTTATGCATGTGTCTGTTAGGGAGGACACCATAGATGATGGAATGGGATGGATGTGAATGTTTGGATGCTTTCTGTTTCTTGTATGTTGTTTTTCTTCCTTAAATTCCCTAATGATTTTGGCAGCTTGTTTTCTTATCCTCCTTCCAAAAGGGGAGAAGATGTGAGGGGTATTCAAGTGCTTTCCGTGTTTATCTTCCCATGGGAGGATGAGACTATACTCTAACTATATGTGGCAATCACTCTATAGTTAGATCATCTACACACTATGTTGAGTGCCCTTGTTTTTGGTTGTGTAGAATGTTTTTCAAGAATTCCTGGGAATATAGGAAATTAATATTGTTTCTAATAAATGATTGAATAAATGATGTTAACCCATGGGGATGGAGGTTGTTGAAACAAAATATTGAGGTTGTAATTTTATGTAATAGTGGACTTTGGGTGTGATACAAATGAAATAGAAAGTTGAAATTTTTAATAGTTAATTATGGTTTAATGAATTATTTAACATAAAGTGCAACTGATAAAAATGGAATGAAATAATGTAATAATGCTTCTAAAATGGTTGTGTTCTTATATGATACCTAGTATTAGAAGTGGAAGGCAAGAGCCTAAGAGACAACAGTTGTAGTTGATTATAAGAATAGTTTATTCCCATAGTGTGGTTGTAATCTATTTTACATTATATAATTTTTGAGTTTCTATATTCTACTCCACCCTGTCAGTAGTGGAAACTGACAACCCATCGATTTTATGCCATGGGGGGAGAGGGGGTCCCCAACATTATGGTGGGAGGATGGATATATGACTACCCCCTTTAGCCCCACTCTCTTCTTTTGTTAGTTACAAGTTCTAGTAGGAAGAAATGTTAGTTTCCCCCATATTTGTGTGTACACTGATATAATGGATTGTGGTTATTCACACACATATATTCTAGATTTAGTTTCCCATGAACCACTATATGTATAATGTACATAGGTTATGATGGCTTGAGGATACTAACTCATTGTGTGGGATATAATGGCTTCAGGTATAATTCTTGATGTATTATACAAGTTATGCGAGATATGGTGTCTCCTAGAAACTACCAGGTTACTTCTCATATGTGGATATGGTGGTTGTGTTGCACGGGGATTATGTTGTGGTACTTTGTCTAGGTTTCTGCAAGAATGCATTTATAGAGTTATTTTTTATGACATGAAACGTTGGGGAAAATAATAAAACCATTGGGAAATAAGTAGCAGGGTACCCCAGATATTTTTTATTATAGTATATACTCTTTTATGCAAGACACGGTGAGAGTATCCATGGGGATTCTGGGAACTTAGTAAAAATGTTTAGGTGACGAATTAGATTCACTTTTTGTAAAATGTGATTTATCATTCTTTCTTTACATTTTAAGCAGAGGCTTAGGGAGGGTCCTACTAATTTTTCTATTATACTCAACTTATCTATACATAAACTATTTTTTAGGTAACATGGAGAAGGTTGGAGATCAAGATGGTTTCTACTAGCTTGGGGTGGAAGGATTTGTTCAGGCTTGACGTTTCTACTATTTGTATATTTCTTTGGTATATATAGTTTGACCCTTTCAGTTGTTTTTGTTTTTCATTTCATTACATATGTGTAGTTGGGTTTTTCATTTATATTTTTATCTAATTTAGAGTTGAATGGTTTTTGTCTTATCTCTCACTATTGTGTTTGTTCTCTAAAGAGGGTAATTCCTCCCATTTGTGTGCATACTATACCTTCGGTGCTAGTCACCAACTTAGGGCCTACATGAGGGAGACTCAGTGGTCATTATGTCTCTTCTCACATTTCCGGCCTAGGAGTTGTACACCTTCTATGGAGGGGGTCATGACAGAGACCATACAATCTCATGTATTCATAGTGTAATCTTTTGACTGATGTTGTAAAGGTGGGGGGCATGCCATTGTTTTCAGAGCACCCATGGAGATACTAGTGATGTTGTGGGGATGCGGTTTATGAGGGTGTTTTATACATCCCCATTTATGGTTCATCTAGGTATGTCATGTATGTACAAGGACATCCAATGTATTTTTTTTGTTTCCATAGATGAGGAGAGGATCTGTAGTGTTTGTTCCCCGATGCCTAACTTGTCATCATGTGAAGAATGAGAACCAGGTTCCATCATGTTTAGCTAAACCCCTTGAGGATTCAAAGTGATTTTGGGATGGGATATCTATGGAAATACTAATAGGTTTACAAATATTTACAGGGTAGATGATTCAATCTTTGTAATCAATGAACTACTAACTAAGTCATCCCATTTTATATATATCCAATAACAGAGTTTATTAGACTGATTCAGAAGACTCTATATTCTTGAGATAGTTCGAATTCACAGAGTTCCATCAATGATATATTCAGATCATGATGATTCCATTTAATCCAGATTATGAAATGGATTTAAGGAGGCATTTGGGACCCAGTTGTGCATGTGAACAACCGTTCACCCACAAAACCGTGGTCATAATGAGTATAGAACTCAGGTTCTAGAGGATTTGTTTCAGTATTTAATGTATTTAAATGACTATTATTATGAGGATAAACTAACACTAGAAATTCTTTGGTAAAACAATATCAACCAATAAACAATTTATATAGAATTATTTGAGGTTTTTTATGGGTGACCATGTAGGTCACCATATTTCTGGACTAACTAAGTATAGTTACTTCTCATGGGCCTAGAGTTGGAATGATCTACAATAAATAAGGTTCATATCATCTTAGGGTGGATGAAAATTTCCTAGATCCTTTTGATATCTTATGTTGAGATTTGATGGTGGCCTCTGCAGTTCGAGGAAGGAGACCATGTGTTCTTGAAAGTTTCAACATGATGACATTTACATAGATTAGGCTGGGGTGGAATGAAAACTTTGAGAATAATCAGACCTTTTCATATACTATATATATTTTAAAATGTGGTGTACTAATTTTATCCATGTCCACATTTAGATCAGGTACATGACGCCTTCCACATGTTTTAGTTTAGGGGAAACGTTCATGACCCATCACACATTATAAATTGGGGATAGATATTAATAGGATACGGAATGACATTAGATGAGTACCTATTAGAGATCGAGTTTCGACATGAAAGGATCTTTTATGGTAGATCAATTACGTTTTTGTGTGTCTAGTGGAAATGAATGAATCTCTAAGAGTGAAAATGAGAGTGGGATCATCATATTTGTTCTTAGTACCATAATAATTTTGAGTATCCTTTTTCAATTTCTAGGGACATAAATCTACAAGGTGGGGAGAATGTAATGACTCTTATTTTACATGTATTATTTTTTAAATATTATATTGATAGATTTAGAGACTACGAGTTGGGATGATATTTAATTACGAGACCCGGTGTATCCAAAAGAAATATGTTTAAAATATATTAAAATATTTAATAGTATGCAAGAATGATTTTCCTGAAAATGATGAATAAATTCAAAACTAGTGTCCATATCAGAAATATGAGGGAATTATTGAGACAAAAATTGACGTTTCACCCTAGCCACGACCTAACATTGTTTGGCATGAGAAGGAAGTGGAAAGTTTATCAATGATGTCTAAATGAATAAAATAAAATAATAATAATAATATAAGAAATAAATATCAATGATCTATAAATAAAATTACATTAAATAAATTACATCAAATAAAACGGGAATATAAAATGAGCATGGTAACACAATAATATAATAATGTTAAGGGGATGATATAATCCCAATTAAAGAACATCATGTTATCGAATATTATAGATAATAATAAAATAAGAAATAAATTGCAATGATCTATAAATGAAATAAAAGGCACTGAGAGTTTTAGATGTGGTAAACTATACTCTTGGAGAAGGAAACATGAGATATCTTAATATGTGAAAAAAAATAACTGAATAGAAGTGGAAGAATAAGAAAATTGTGAGGACCTAGGTTCCTATTCAACATGATATTATATAATTGTGGAAGGGAAGAGGAAATGAAATAAAATGAATGATATTGTTCATGGAGTTCATCTAATTGTTCATTTGATGTTGAGATTCATGTAGCATGACAGGAGTAGTTATTAAAATCAAATTCTCAAAAATATATAGGTGATTGGTTAACATAATAGTTTCTGTTGTATGATAGTATTGATGATTATTCCAAAGTAGTCAATGAAATTTTCTAGAGGAAGGATATCAATTGATACTATTGTAGTGAAATATTATATTGAGTAAATATATACTTTGAATAGATGGAGGATTTTTTGAATTTGGTGGAGCTACTGTAAGTATATTATTTCATTGAAAAATCATCATTTTAATATTATGAAAAGTTAAATGTGTAATATTGTGAGATAGTTTTTAGGATAATACTTGTACCACACCCTCATAATAAGATTCCCAATACCCACACACTCTGAGTTTGGTTCCATAAGAAAATATTTTTCTTATTACCATTGATTCCAAAACCAGATTATGATATATTATTATCCCATGTAATAAATAAAATATAGTGAAATTGTATCACAAACATTCCTAATACCATTAAGGTTAGAGATTTATAATGAATAACTAAAAAATAACATTTATCTATAAAATAAAACACTTTTTATAAAACTATATATGAACTACTAATTCCATAATAAATTTTCAATAGATTCTATAATTTATCAACTCAATTTTTTATATTAGAAATAACATATGAAATAATTTCCATCACATCTTACAGAAATAGAAACACAATAATGTCTAATATCAAATGATTAGTAAGGGAAAAACAAGTGTGGAAATCTTTTTATATAATTGGAATAAATATTCTAGAAATAGTAATTAATAATCACAATTCCAATATCCAATATAACTCATTGCATTATACATCTGTCATAATAAATAGAAATATTGGAAAAGATAATTATGGATAAAACACTGATTGAATTAATAACTCTAGACATGAAAACATATAAGCATGTACACATGTCATGATATTTTACTAATTTCGGGATAGGTATACACCAAATCACAAGAAGTTTTATCTCATGTGATTTATTAAGGCTTATAGGGGATATAAAATGGTAGTCCATAACTATCCCATGGTTTTTTGAAGGTATTCATTTAATTTTCATATGAATTATTCAATTGATAATAATAAATACAAAATAATTTCCAAATTATATTAATAATATATTGAATAGTAAAACATTTACCCCTATCATTAAAAAAGACAACATGATATAAAACAACTCAAAATAAGATGGTTAGTATTAAAACAATACATAGTCTACATTCTTATAATTATTCGTATTGTAATAACAACAAATAGACTTACAATAATTTATCTAGTTTCTATTAATGGGATTATATAATCATAACCCATCAATATAATGAGAATGAATGTTAAAAAATACATTGATAAATGAAAGTAATCATCTATATTGAAAAAATGAAAAATTAAACACTAACAATTTTACCCATTAAAATTAATGGGATAACATAATTATATCTGGTTTACTGAATGAAAGTGTGTTTTCAATCAATAAATAATATATTTCCCCATAATAATCCTTAGTTTTTTAATGTCATCTGGAATAAACATACTTTCCCCCATATAATTTGGAAAACATTATTTCCTATTGATCATCATCTAATCTGAATGTAATAACATGTGATGTTGACCCTATATTGATAAATCAGTAATGAGGATGTCAATTTTGGAATATTAGTGTCATAATCTTTCCATATAATTTAGAATGATCATTTAAAAATAACATATCACAAGTGTAATAATGGAAACATAGTTGGATGTTGACATAGAAAAAGAAATCAATGAAAAATAATTCATAAAATGGTATCATGAATGAATGGTATCGTGCATTAAATGGTATCATGCATGAATGGTATTACATTTTATGAATGGAAACCTTATTGGATGATGACACAAAAAAAATTATTGAAAAATAATTCATCAAATGGTATCATGCATGAATGGAACAAAAATTAGAATAACATGATATTTTATGACATATATGTTTCAAATAAATTAAATTTTTTCTAAATTTTTCATTACACACAACACCTAGTTTTAACGAACGACGATACTATATTAAAGTATTATAATTTAAACATGACCAATATTACATATCCCTTTTGTTTTCTAGTATGAATATGAATATATAAATTATGAAACATTTATTATCTAAATATTCATAAATCATTTTTAATGTCTAACAACTGATTAGAAATAAAATAAGAACCATTTTAGTAAAATAAATATTTACTAAAAACTGTATTTTTTTAATAACTAGTTTTCTCATGTTTTGTATATATTATTTGAAATGATTTTTTAGATATAATAGAAAATTTATTTAATAATATAAACTTATGTTTTTATTTCTAAATGTCAAATTTATGTTTTAGTGATTATTATTGAATTTTGTTGAAAAATAATGTTTCTGATAAATAGTAAACAGTATTGATCTACTATTGAAAAGTGTATTTTCTTAGTGAATTTATAATGATAAATTCTTTTTTTTAATGTTTTAAAGAATCAATAGTTAAATTATATTGAAATTTAACTAATTAGGTCATTTTAGTTAATTTCATATTGACTTTTAATAAAAAATCATTATAAATGATTGAATGTTTTTCATTTGAAAACCCGTTTTTCGGAGCTTATGTGGGTATAATTATTTAGTTGGAATATGTGAATTCTATGAATTGAATTTCAAAAAAATAACTCCAAATTTTGAATGATTTTAAAATATTTTATATATTATTTTCATAATATTTTACAATTATAATGAATGGTTAAAATATTAAATATTATTTATTATAGTGAATGTTAAAACATCATTATATGTGGGTTAAACTAAAATGATAAGGGGTAAAATGACTTTTCTAATTCCAGAAAACACATTTTATAGAATATTTTGATCCTTAAAACATATATGGGTCACCAATGATCAAATTTTGAGTCTTTTATTCTATGAGAAATGTTGTTTCACATTATGTTTTTCAAAAATTCTAATTGTTTGCTTTACCCCACTTATAAAAGGCCAACCACTCTCATCTATTATACACAAATCCCAAATCCATTTTTTTGTAAAAATACCTAGAAAAATTTATTACATATTTCCATCCCCAAATCCAATATCAATTAGTATTTTTATGAAATCCTCTTATGAGTTAATTAGTCATAAACCATAGGAGATTCTCCAAATAAGAAGTCAAATTCAAAAAAATTTGTTTTTTAATTTGTTATTATACATACATACAGTATTGTTTAATAATTATGACATAATATAACTATTAATGAAATGATTTAAATATGTTATTCTATAAAATTAATATCCTATATCTATCTCACCATCAATCAAAAGTAAAAAAACCATTGATTGTGTGGAAATTTGAATATTACCTCACAAATCGATGTTATTCGTTTTCCATCACCACCACTCACTGATAGATATAATTATAAAATAAATTATTATATATTATATATTATATATAATCATACTTAAATAATTATAATATCTCATAAAATATCTTACTTTGGATTCTATTTGAATATGATAACATCACTTGTGTATACTATAAACTACCACCTTGCCAAGTGATGTGATAATTTTATCATGTACTTGTTACATGGAACTTAATACGGGTTAATTTATTAAATATATGTGACATTTATTAAAAATTAATTATTCATTCAATATAGTATATTAAATACCTTCATTTCCATTCATCAAATGAGAAAATGGAAATAACATTCATGCATAAGTACTTCTTACCATCTCAATGAACAATGTAATTCTTTTTATATCTTCAAAATTATTGGATTATTATAAAAAAATATAATTAATTTATATGAAATATATATCAGGTTAAAAAATATATAAATTACTGAACTAGGATAAAAAATGATCAATGAACCAAACCAAAATAAACATGAAAATCGAAGTAGTTATTACACAAAACACAATTTAAATAATAAATTGTTTGTTAAATTGTAATAAATGATAAAAAACAATGTATATTGTTATAAATATAATTATAGTCCTATAATAGATTTATTTTATACAAATATTCATTATATAAGTGTTTCAAATGTGTATAATGGAAGTAAATCAATAAATGTGATAGACTGTTTGTCAAATTATCTTTTCTGGGACATATGTTTTGTTATGAATCAATTTTATTTTTTGGTGTATATAATACCCAAAGTAAATGATATATCATTGATATGTGTCATTTAATTTTATTTATTTATTCATATAATTTAATTCATTATTTGGGCTTATGATTCAAACTATTACTAAAATGGTAAGGGTTTTTGACTCCCTTTTATATCTATGGGACATATGCCTTATACACCACATGATTATTTATTGTGGTCTATATAATATCAATGAATATATTTTAACAATAATATCAATAAAATTATTTTCTACACATATCAACTTGTGTGTAACTCTTTAACAGGGTTATGGTTCAAAGGATACCAATGTTTCAACAGTTTAATGCTTCTATCTCAGTGTTTGTTGAGATGGTTTATGATTATGGTTTCAATGATGAAATATTATGATCTATATATCATTTAATTACATAATTTCATTAAAATATTGTTATTTAATGATAATATTTTTTTCATTCATTTTCCTCTCATTATATACTCATATTTCCAAAAATTATTTTTTAAAAGATAACAGAATTTAAATATCTCTTTGGTCAAAAACACTTTATATTCAATATTTAAGTTTTCAAATAATTTTGTAAATATATTTTTTTTAATTTTTTTTAATATTGTTTAATTTCATTTTTCCCATGTTTTATTTCATAAATACTTGTTTTAAAAGTAATATTGTTTTCCATTTATTAATATGTAATTTTTCTCTTTTACCAAAAATGTTATAGTAATCATTTTCTTAACATGTATGGCTTGAAAGGAATATACATCCATCGATACGACCCAATGTATAAAGTATTAATTTATAATAACAAGTGGATATTATAATATAAATGGACATTGAATATATTTTTAAAATTTTTATCCAAAAAATTGTTTTTATTGGAATCTTATTTTACTCAATAAATGTTTTATGTGATATTTCCAAATCATCTTACAAACTATGATGTCATCAATAGAATTTACTTATAATTGATTTAGGAAATGATTTAATGATACCTTAATTATTTAATCTCTAGATTTTTATTGATTATTATGGTGATATATATATATATTATACATGTTACTTTCATATGGGTTATTCTATTGTGAATTGTGAAATGTTATATAGAACACATTTATTTTCACGAGTTATGTTATTATTATTGTTTCATGACATTGTGACCCAAATATATATGTATTCTATAATATGAATGTGGTGGTGATCACCTCATAACCAAATACTATGGTTATATTATATCATTATATTTTTTTGATATTATATTCATGAATTGGTGGGACCTATATCTACCTCTAATTAGTTGGTTGTTGATATATATCTCTCGATATAAATAGTATTTTAATTGGAAGTGGACCTAGTTTAGTAATTTAAATTTTCTTCTAGGGTAATCAAGTTAGTTAACCATTACAACAATGAATGTTTTTGGAGTGAAACCATTCCACTATGACAGCCTTGAAAAAGTGCTTTGACATCGAAGGAACTGGTTATTATGCTTGTCTATATGCCATAAGACATCATATTAACAATAGGATATGATCACATGGATTATTTTCATTTATTACTTAATGAATAATGTCTTATTAGATACCATGATTTATTCCATGAATCACGATTGTATTCATTTTTATACATGGTATGGTTTAACACATCAATATAATGGTTTCATACACTTATTCCCATGTTATTATTTTGTGATCATTGATATTTGCCTTTTTACCCATACTATGAAAACTAGGAAATCCATTCATATTTTATATTTCCCTATATTTGGAAGAAGGGTATTATGAATTATATGTGTGTGAAAGATGATATTTATGATGAACATATTGGTATACTACATAGCTCAAATTTAGAATATTTGATTATTTTTCACAGTTTCCATATGCACTGTACATAAATTAATATAGTGAGGATCAATATTTAATTTAATTAATATTATTCTACTAAAATATAATAGTTACATATATGAAATTTTTTTCTTTACATTCATTACCATATTAAAGTTTAGATACCTATTTTAAAATAGGATTATAATACTTTAGTGATATTCCTATGGATATATATACGAATAAGTGTATGGGTGATTCTATATAATGGAAAATATCTTATAATATTGTTTAATGATAGAATGAATAATTTCCAATATTACATCCCTCTATGTTTACTATATTTATACGCTGATCTGGAACAGAACTACCTTGGGGTAATAAATCTAAAAAAGGTGTGTCGGGCTTGACATGAGCAATACATGGTACACAACAATGTTTCTTACTACACACCATTATTGATACACATGGATAACATAATTAAAAATTAAAAAATAGTTTTGTAAAATTATGAAGGATTTATATAATATCCATGAATGAACTATTTAAGCCTATAATGTCATTGATTGAAATTAGGTTTCCTAGTTTTGATATCCAATAAGTGAATTTTCATGATTATGTGGATCCTTTCTATGATTATTATTTCTTAAATAATATTTTATTTTATTATCTATTGGATGGAACTCAAAGAACTGTGTTAATGCTTAATGAGATAGATGATTGAATTATTATCTTCCTTTGATTTTTTTGAATGATTCTAGAATTCAAAATATCATTTTTATTCTCCCAAATCATTCTTGAGATATGGATCATATTAAAATCTAATTAAGGAAAGGATGAAACATTTGTGTTGATTCAATCTAGAGACAATTTCCACATTCTATTAGTGGTTCCACTAAACTGTTAATTTCTAAGAAATGGATCTATAAAACTTCAAATATATTTTCTATTATAAAGTGTTTGGACGATGAATAATTTATATCATTTTAGTATAATTTTGAATCATAAAATGATAAAAAGTGGAATCTTATCAGTAATACGAGGTATCTACATGAAATTATCTCCATGGATTGGGATGAGTAGAAGATATAATATTTAAAAAATTAAATTCCTCAGAATAATCAAATATAAATGGAGAATTAATTCCTTTAGTTTAAACATAATTATTATGAATCCATTGACACGTATTTGGAAAATATTAGAGGACTTGTATGGTATGCTTCTGGTGTTATCATCCAAACTGAATGTAATGTAGATCGATTTTTCATTGGAAAAAACAGAAGTATTCAATAAAATTTATCTATATGGGACATTATTATAAATTAATAAATTTATTCTTTTGATATCAATTAGAAATGGATATTTACATTACCCATAATTCTAATGGGTATGATATGAAAATAAAATGGAATTCAATGAAAACTCATTTAACAGTGCTGAATAAAGATTCTATTTTCTCCAATCATTAATTATGAAAAGAAACATGGA
The DNA here is from genome assembly GCA_963277665.1 of Viscum album. Lineage (NCBI taxonomy): Eukaryota > Viridiplantae > Streptophyta > Magnoliopsida > Santalales > Viscaceae > Viscum > Viscum album. The sequence goes on along the minus strand of OY728126.1, from coordinate 1,044,144,769 downwards.
GGAAATTTTTGTAATGGGGTCACTAAATTTTCTATGTGTGATAAGTAAGGTTATCATTTCACTAATTTCCTATGTGATGGAAATAAGATAAATAATGATTCTAATAGATTGATATATCCATAGAATACAGCACCCACCCACTAGTGTTTCAAATTTATGAATTAGGAGAATTATGTAAATCAATTCCCCAATATATTGGTGGATGGGTATGAAAAACCACAAAAAACACTAAATACAAAGAAAAATGGAATGCTCATGAAATCACAATCTGTTAAGTGGATCGTGATAATTACGGTACATGTATCCTAAAATCCTTAATTTGGAATTTTATGTTTGATTTTTTTAATCATCATAATAAAAATATTAATGATATATAATGTGATTTTGAGAATTAATTGTCTCCCTATACATGGATTATAGATTATTGTAAGTACTATTTTATATTTCATAAATGAAAGGATTATCCCAAAATTCCAATTGAAATGTTTTCTAGAGAATAATGAGAGAATTAAATTTTATAAGTGTAAATGTATATACGTAATATTAAATTAAGATTTATGGACACCATTATGTGTTATGAGTTTAATAATGATCATATTTTTAATTTCCTTTAAATAGTTTTGAGGTTTCATGTGATTTATGTTTATCATGATTAATGATATTCTAGGAGAAATCTATTTCAATGAAACCCTTTGGTTTTGTATATATTTTATTGTAAAAATTTATTTGAGGTGGAATTATTTTATATTTCATTAGAATATGATTAAAGCTATTTCTATACTTTAGGGTCTATATTATCCATTATGTTAAGATAATTATGTGATATTTCACTATCAGAATTTTTTAGAAAGTATATTAACATATTTCTAGAAATAGTATTACCCATAAATTGTGTGACATCCAATTACGTCTGGTAAGGTCATGGTTCTTAAACCCACCAATAAAGGGTGATAATGGAGTAACACCTAAAATGGGCCTATGGGAAAGAATATATCATTTTGGAAACATGTATGGATATATTGTTATGTATGTATATAGTTTCTTGGTCTGTTTGTATGTTATCCAGGAGAGGTAAATGTTTAATGGGATGTTATAACCCTTATCCATAACATATTGGAAAATATCACTGTGGGTTTTTTTAGTAGATTCCTAAAAACATCTAAATGGAATGATGTTACATTGTTTATAGTAAATTTTCTTACAGACTTATGACCCTTCAACTATAGAATATAATATTATATCATTGGAGATGATTTATTAGATTTAAATAAATGAAGTGTTAAGGTTTCATATAGTAAAAAAATAAATTGCATCCGATTGAGATATGAGGTTTAACTCAAAATTGTAGATAGTCCTACTATAGTCCCTAGATAGGGAGCTCAGATTTTTTATGGAACCCACTTATGAAGGATCTATGTACAAAAATATGGAGTGCCTCCAAAGAAGAGGTAAAAATCCCAAATATTTTGTGTTTTATTTCTTTTTCCACCTCTATAAAACCTTATTCAATACTAGTAATTTAAAAAAAATAGTATTTCCAATATAATAATATGTTATAATGTAATTTACATAACCTAAATAATTCTCATCTTCCATCAAATCTCAAACGAAATCATCCATCATGTGTACAGAGAATTACCAAAAGTAGAACTCATGTTATACGTTTTTAATCATGAACACTAAGTAATGGATATATTTACATAATTAATGTATATATATATATATGATATATATGATATTATTATACATATTTAATTATAATATCACGTATACATTCTTACATTCCATTTCATGGGAATGCAATAATGTCTATGGTATGTATGGAGGACTACTATCATGAAAAGTGGTGTGATTATTTATTCACATATTTTTTCATGTAATGTAATAATGGTAAATATAATGAATATATTTTTTATAGATAAATTTAAATGATTATGGAATAATGTTATATTATTTAATTTTATTTATTTATATATGTCGAGTAAATAGAAACAACGTTCATTTCTACGTATGACATAATATCTCCATGAATGGAGTAATTCATTTTCTATCACTAACATTAATGTATTACAATAAATAATTATAAATATATATACATATATATATAATACGTTTATCATGGTTAATATTCTTACTATGGAGGAACCATGGTCCAAATAAAAGAACTAAAGTTACCCAACTAAGACATACATGAAAAATAAATGAGTTATTATCTTATTATTATAAAAATCATGGAATTTTTAATAAAAGTAATAATTATTCATAAGTAAATTATATATGGTATTATACATGTGATAATGGTTCATTAATATATGTAAAATAAACCATTAATTATTATAAAATAGGCTCTAATGTGTAAAAATTCAATAAACTGATAAGGAAATGGATTTTATCCCAATTTGTCTTCTTTTGGACATTTATGATTTTATGATCCTATATCATTTATGTATAGTATATAGTTGTAACACCCCTGAATGATAAAGGGTTAAATGAATAAATGATATGACTAATGTTAACAAGGTACACATTTCTTTTCAGAAGCATACCTAATTAGAACACCACAGTTAAGCGTGCTTGGCCTAGAGTAGTTATCAGGATGGGTGACCTTCAAGGAAGCTTCTATGGGTGTGTCTGAGTGAGGAAAAAGCACGCACACTGGAAATGACATAGTGTTGGCCAGTAAGGACTTCCATTAGTGAGATTACACATTCAAGTGTGTGGGTGGGCCCCGGCGTTGTGATCGTGTCTCCACGGGGCAACTAGTAGTAACTGGAGGGCGAGGACCCGATGACCGTGTTAAGGTAGGGTGTCTGTGTTATCATCGGGGCCTAGTAGTCACTATTGGTATCAAAGGTGGTACCTAGCCGTAAGTGTAGCTCACTACCTGGGTTTAGATGTACTACCCACAACGGGGAGGTTGTATTCTAAAGGAGGTGAATATAGCACCCCAGAATGATAAAGGGTTAAATGAATAAATGATATCACTCATGTTAACATGGTGACCCTTTTTTCGGGAGTCTACCAGATTAGAAATCCATAGTTAGGTGTGCTTGGTTTAGATAACTGATTAGGATGGGTAACCTTCTGGGAAGTTTCCCAATGTGTGTGTGAGTGAAGACAAATAATGCACACTAGAAAGGACATGTGTTGGCCTGTTGAGATTTTCATTAGTCAGATTACCCATTCAAGCTTGTTGGTGTGCCTTAGGGTGGGGACTATGTGTCTGCGGGTCAACTAGTAGTACCTAGAGGGCCAGGACCCGATGACCATGTTATGGAGGGGTGTTTAGGTTGGCTTGTGGGGACTTTCATTAGTCAGATTACCAATTCAGACCGTGTCTTCGTACAGGTTTAAAGGAAATGCCTTCCCGTTTCAGGTAATATTGTTTTCGGTGCTAGTCACTAGCCCCTGGCCTATGGATGGAGGGCTAGTGGTAGTCACAGCACAGGACACAGGGGACGGGTCATGACAATAGTGATCTATTTAAATTTTAAATAATGAATATCCTTATTATAATTGTATTTAATTTTTCTTTAAATGTTATTATTTATTGGGGCTTATGATTCAAAATATTGGAAAACTATTTTGGGATTTTTCATCTCCATTTATTTATGTAGGAAACATACATCATATAGAAAATGTTTTTTTTTATTTTGGTTCATATAATACCCAAGAAGGAAATATATTAATCTTTTCATGAATATAATGGGATACTCATATCCACATAATTTATTATTTTTTCATGGTTCTTATAAATCTAGTGTTAATAATGTAGCAAGGGATTGATATAAAATCTCATTATTTGTTTATATTTCTTATGATTATACATTCAATAATTATAAATATGATCTATCCTTAATAAATTCATCTTTTTTGATGTAATATTGTTATTTAATGAGAATAAATTATTTTCCTTCATTTTTCTCTATTTTTTGTAATCAAATTTCCAAAAGTCCATTTCAAGGTAAAGCCATTTATTTGATATGTATGTTTTATAAAACATTTTAAACAATGTTATTAATATTATACTATAATTGTTTTGAGATAATTTTTACCCATGTTTTACTTATTACAAAATATTTTAAAATGAAGTATTTTTCTTCTCATTTTCTTAATGGTCCATTTTTTAATTTGTAACAAAAATGTGGAAGGATGTTTTATTTAAACCTATACGACATGAACATAATATACCAACAACAATAAAACCCATTGATTGATATATTCCATTATATGTTTTGAAAAATATATTCAATATTATTATTTTCACAATATTTTTTTCAATTTCTATTTTATTAAATGTGATTTTTAATGAACGAATGTTTTCCCCAAGAAATGTTCAATTTGATCTTTCAAAAATATTTTTCATATACCATGACAACATTTCATTTTAGTTAAGATTTAATATTAAAATGATCCAATGATACAATAGTTTTTTTCTCTATATCGACTATTATTGTTATAAATAGATATTTATAAAACCATTTCATTTTCAATGGGCCATTCAATGATGAATTGATGGTTTTTTTTATGAAACCAATTTATTTTCTTAGGTTTTATGAAGAATAATTTTTTATTACCATGTTCTACTCAAATGAATGGTTTTAATTATGTGATTGTGGTTTCATTATAAATAATAATGGTGGGTACATTATAACCCATGATAGTAGTTACACTATAACCTTGTAAGTTTGTTATGTTATAACAATGTATGGGAGAGACATATATCACCCTACATTGTCGTTGGAAATGATCGATATATTATTTTGTAAATTTGATTGCAAATGGTAGTGGACAAAGATTAGTATAAGAAATTTCCCATAATGATATATTTGAGAGTGAACCCTGATTACTATGATGGTTTTTAGAGTGAACCCATTCAATAATGATATCCCTATCAATTATCCATGACTACAATATAAACTATTTTATAATAATTTTTTTTCAGGCTTATGTATAATGAATATGATATGATTTTAGGTAATATTTTCATTTAAACCGTTATTATTAAAATATTATGAACTACGAAGATTCATGTCATGTATATTTTATATAATCTATGATATGTTGGTTAATGGTTAAAAATCGTATGGCCATGTTCCCATAAACTTATGTCCATGTTGTGATAATGTGATTATTTTTATCTCCCTTATTTACTATTACTACTCATAGATACTCATTATTTTGGTTTCCATCAAAGTGTTATGATGAATTTTATTTTATATTATAGGTATAAGAAGGGTACTAGTTATGAATAACATAGTAGGATATGTTGTAGATCATTTATGGACCTATTTTTTTATATATCCACATTTCTAACGGTACTAGACATAAACTATTCTAGCATTGATAGTTATGTTATATAGTGATTACTCATTTTCTATAGAGAAATATTTGTGTATTAGAAGATTTGTTCATTATAAGACCCAAATTTTTTGATACTGTGAGTTCAACCACAATAATTATAATTGTATATTATGAGAAAAAATGAATCATGGAACCGAATTGGTTTTTTCCTTTTAATATGACATGTAAAATGGATGTGAAAAAAAAATTTGATTTTGAAATAATTTTATATATTAAAATAAAAGACAATGATTGATGTCAACATGGATTGTAATTTTTAAATGGGTTATGTGATAATTTTTCAAAACATAAAAAATGGATTCTCAATAAATGGATCGATGAAAACGTTTAAAGATACAATATATCATCATTTATAACCTAATGGATAAAATTGTTAGTAAATTCTACATTTTATTATAACACAATTTAATAAAATAACATTCTAAAATACCTAAAAAATATTTTGATGGAATAACACAAGAATGGAATAAAAAACACCATAATAAATATTTATATCACAAATGTTGTAGATTTTAGTTAAACATATACATTACAGGAATCATATCCTATGAATTGGGAAATATTTTCCTCATGTACAATGTGGTTGGAAATAATATACATTGAAAAAATTTAATAATATAGAATTAATCAACCAATGTGATGAATTAACCCAACATAAATGGAATTAGTTCAAAATAATATTCTAAAAACATAGAATGAAAATGGAAATACCAGAAATCCTTAAAACTAGGGTGATAACTAATTCAAAATCCATTTTTGAAATGAAAAATATTTAGGTTTGTATTTATATTAATATAAGATATTAATAATATACATCATTGATAATTTAATACAATTTTCAATATATTTCATCGTGTATAACATTATCATGCTTCAGAGAATTAGTGTTTGAGATATGGAAAATGCAGTTGTTGAATAACATTTTAATCAAAACCCATTGAAATTGAGGTATTTTAATTGAATTTAAAATACAATTATTAATAGACGATCCATGATATTATATAAAGAATGTTTTTTATACACATCACCTAAATTATATTAGTTTCATAATTTAATCTTTTCTCAAATATATAAATTTGGGATGATTAACATTACCATGTTACAGATTAACTTTGTGATTATAATTAACATCTTGAAAAATAAAATCAAGCTTATTAAATAAATTAGTTGGAACGTTATAAGGTTTATTTCATGTAATATTGAACTTTAATAACAACAATATTCATATTTATTTATTTATTGCTTATGATTGTGTGGCATTTGAATATGGGTAAACATATTTTTTTGATTTCAATGACCAAAGATGCTATATTAAAAATATGTAAAATATATAATATATAAATTCCAAGAATTATAATTATTTTTTCGATAACATCTAAAAAATATTAATATTGAGTTTTTAATATTCATCAATGATAGAATATGTTAACATTATTCAAGTAAGTAGTTAAACTAACCCCAAACATGAACCCACTATATCAAGATTTTTGAGTATGGTTATAATGTTTATAATATCGTTATAATAGAATAATAATTTATTTATTTAAATTTTTCAATGTACGTGAATTATATTTTTTATTGATTGGATAGGAACTTAAAATGATGATGACATAAGAAATGATTACTTTATGTATGTTGAAGTCAACAAAAAAATGGTTAATGTTATTTTCTTTTTCCATGTGGATAGAAATAGTTAAATAATTATTATTTTTAAATACTATATAAAAATATAGGCATATCAATTATACTAAGTATATAATAATATTATAATAATTGTATGTATGGAGAAAACTTATTTGGAAGAAAATATTAATGAATAAATAATCATCACATTGAAACATTGAACATTAAACATAATTTCTCCTTAAAAATGAAGGTTTAGGCATACCATATTATTTTAGTGATTTATGATTTAATTCAAAGTAATGGTTGTGACATGAATGTGGGGAATTTTCCCATTTTATATGTGAATAAAATAGGTCTTTTGAGAACACACTTTAATTACCATTTATATCATTACACTATTAATGTTTCAAAAAATTAAAAATAAAAAATATAGTGTTTTTTGAGATGGATTCAATAAATATTCAAAAATTTATTTAGACACATGTGTTAAATAAGTTTGAATCCATTTTTTGTGGTTTTTGTAACTTTTACAATAAATATTTTAACCTCGGTACCTAGTTTTTAGCTATATTTTTTCCTTTAAAATCATTCATTTTAAGAAATCTTGTTATGTTGGTCCAATATTTTATATCCATTTAATATATTAAAATGAATATATATTAGTAATTGATTTTTTAAATTAATTCATTTTTTATGTATAAATATTTTTTTATAGAACAACGGTTTATTAACCATTATGTGTTCAATTATTATTCTATTTTGGTTACCAAATAAAAATGTGTAAATATAATTATATATGTAATAAAATATATATTATTTTTTTAATTAAAAATATATAAGTTCAATTGATTATAAATATATTACGTATTATTATAAAAATAATTTTTTGGAAATATAGATTATACATTTTCATGGCCATGAAAATTTATCATAGTAATCATAATTGTATACAAAAATTATTATAATTAAATTTCATGATCAATTTGATATAAAATTTAAAACAATTTTTTAAAAAAATTATATATTTTTGTGATAAAAATTTATTTTTAAAAATGTGAATAAAAAATATTTTTGAGTAAAATATTTATTTTTTTAAATGATATACATGCGATTAATTAAAACAACTTGGTAAATTTAAATATATTTTTATCATTATATATTTCGTATATGGAAATTAGATTCAAAAAAATTATGTTGTTCTTTTATTTTGAAAATTTTATAAATAAATTAAATTTTTGAGAAATAGGTTCCATTTAACTATTCACCTAAAAGAAAATTATTTCAAGAAAATACTAAAACCCATCTTAATATACTATTATCATTTTAAATAAATATTTCTATATTTGTAAAGTTATGATTCTAAAATTTATAAATGAAATTTTAAAATAAAATCATAAAATATAATGGAAACATGTTCTAATTGATAAATCCAAATTTCAATTATTAATTGTTATTATTCATATTTAATATTTTATATAGATAAATTATTTGTATCATATTATATATATCAAAAATACATTTTCAAAATAAATAATAGGTATATTGAAATAGAAATACATATCACATGAATATGGAATATTCAAAAAATTATATTTATAAGAAATATATGATTATAATGGTCATTCTTTTAAATATCACTCCAAATGAAAATATATAAGAGTTTAAAGATTTATAATCATTGATATATCATTTTCAATACCATATATTAGACTATAAATCATTCATTTTCCTTCCTAATTTTCATATACTAAATTTCTTCCACAATTTTTGTATTGGCCTTCAGTAATAATATATTGTGGTTTTCCTAAAAATTCCATTCCTAGAATAATCATCATGGTCCTATTTAGAAAAAATACTAAATATAATTGTATATGATAATAACCTAATGATGATTTCGTAAACATATATATAAATATTGTTTCCCCATAAAACCTTTTTTTTACATTTGATACTCATGTTCAACCATTAACTCTCGTTGTTTAATAATATGTTAGCCTTTTTACTTTTCCAATTAGTTTTTATCCAAATTGGTTATGATCATATTAAAATAATTTATGGTTTTTCACTACAGGTATTATAAGTAAACTATAGCATGACTCCCATGAGATTCTAAACTGGTGTTCAGTTAAGCCTTTTTTTCATTAGGTGATGATTTGGTTTATATGTTTTAAAACATTTTTTGGGTCATTTAAACTGATGGAACTCAATTCTGAATCCTATATCCATTTTTCATATCAATATTGGGATGTCGATTATTTTTGAACCATGAAATATCTATATACTAAAATAATCAGGATGATATCACATATACATATCCTTACTTATTCATTGATGTTATATTGTCATAATCCCAAATAAAATTTTCATTATTTCAATAACATTAAATCTTATAATATCCCAATGGATAATCTGCACCTTTTAAATTATGATGAAACAAAACATATCAACCCCTAAATTGTCAGGAATAATCAACAAAATTTATTATTTTTTATAATTCCTGTAATAATATCTGTTTTGGAACATTAGAACTATTCTCCTAGATCTTGTGCCATGATCATATCCATTACATATTGTTTTTGATAAGAAATTTGTATTTCTGGAAATAACTATCCCATAATGAAAAAAATTCATTACATTTTGTTATGAACATTCATCTTATGGAATTTCGAGAAATAGGTCCAATCCCAAAATATTAATTCACCTATATTTTTAAATAGTTGATAATGTTTTACACTATAGAAGAAAAAAATAATCCTTAATAAGTGTTCAACATCTGCGACAAATTCTCCACAAAATAAATACATTTCTAAATATCATATTCAATACATTCCTTCATAACATGGGTTAATGGAATTAATAACCTGGATGAGCTAAAACTCTCAATAAATGGAAAAAACATTTGAGTTAATTGTAGAATAAAAATACTATAAATTTTAATGATGTAGTACATAATCATCAAAATTCAATAATCTTCTAAAACTGATTTCATTAAATATGAATGAAAATAAATTAACACAAGTATTAATATTACTACTAATCACATACCTATTGAATGTATAATTTTAGGCATCAAAATATTTTCCAATGGCCAGGTCATGGGATAATATACTTATAGGGGATGATGTATACAACAAACCCCAATTTTTTGTATGCGGATACTAGTCAATACATTGAGGGGGAATGTATTATTGGGCCAACCTATCACATAATTGTTTCTAATAAAATATTCATATGAAAAAATGAATAATAAAATACATAATCACATTTGAAAAAAATAATATACAATTAATTATTAAAACACTGAATATTAATGTTTTCCATTATTTTATAAAAATGGATAACAACATATTTACCATTCTATTATATAAAGGTGGTGGTAAAAAACATATTCTACTTGCCAATATTAATCTAAATTGATGTAACAACATAAAATAAAAAACATATTTTACCCATATTAATAAAAGGGATATCCTAATGTTAACAATTCAAGAGATAGATAGTTTATGGTCAATTAGTAAGAATATATCAAGGAAATTCTATTTGGGAAACAATAACCTTGTGTGTTTAGAAACGTTTTAATAAATACCCATAGAAAGTGAGTGAATATAACTGAACTTAAAATAGTAGGATTAAAAGAAAATCCATGATATAATATGTCAAATAGGTAGTATATACACCAATAAAAAAATGCCCATTATACCAAACCCAAATATAAAAGAAAAAATTGATCTCAAAACTATCATGGAATGCCTTCACTAAGATGATTAGAGGGATAGAAAAATGACAAAACCATCCTTCTTCATGTTGAAGGAGATATAATGACTCCCAATCACCGCTTTCAATAGGCCCTAGAGTGGTGACTAGAACCAAGGGTATAGAATCACACGTAATAGAGAAGGCATTGCCTTTTTTAAGAAAAAGATCAGATGATATGATGATAAATCACAAATAACTCTAAATACAGGAAGTAAAAGTAAAACAAAAACCATTTTTCCACATGCATGTTCAAAATAATGTGCTAAAAAGTACATGAAAACTATAATGATAAGTATCAAAAGTAAAGAAAACCGAAATAATAACTGTCCCATTGGCCGAGATAATACAGTTCAGCACGGTCCTAATATTCATCATGGAAAATGATAGCATTTTTTTATATATGTCGGGCGAGCATACATGTATACTCAATATGGAAAACCAAAATCTCTCATGCATATGTGGGGAGGCATTCAAATGCCTCGTGATAAAGTATATGTATCCAGAACCCCAAGAAAGGGAAACAATACACTAGGCCTCAACAAGGAACACTCCCCAAATAACGCATGTTAGGTAAGTAATAGTAAAAAAAATATTCTGGTTCCCCTCACTACTTTCCCACTTGTTATTGAATACATCATATGCATCATACCACCACAACTATTTTCACTGCAGAACCACTATCGCACCAAAAAATACTTTTGGGCCACCACAACTATGCATCCCACCCTCACACACATGGCCCACCACATCCATGCATATCCATACCTACGACACCTTGGACTAAACAACCATACGTAGCCACGACAGCTGACACCAGGTCCCGGAAAACCACTGCCACATAGAAAGACACATTTTCCTTATCCCAAAGGAACATGGGAAACAATCCTACCTGCACACACCTGAGAGAACCACCACATCATACCATGCATGAAGAATCATGGGATATAATGGACCTTAATCCATCACATCCTACTTGAAAAGTATTGGGCTACTCGAGATAGTGATTATAAAAGGATCTACAAACCAACATCTCATATTAGTTTTGGAAAAATCACCGTCCACCATGAAATTGGGGTGTTCATCATGAAGTGATCAACGTAGGTGGGGATTTTATAACAAACCAAATAACTAAATATTTACATATAGTTAATCAACCACTCACCCCAACCTAAGTCTTCTGAAAACAACCATTACACAAACACCCTCGTTACTACTCATACATGCAGAAATGCACAATAGTCGCAACCAAGGCACCGCCCATATAATCCATTCTTGTTATCGTGTGCAAGCGATTTCATTAGAAAAATAATTATCTACTGTTGGGAAACTAACAAGAATTTCCACAAGTCAAAACAACACTATAATGAAGAAGAAGAAAGACAAACCATAATTTCATCATTCAAAGTTGGTTCTCCTATATAGTCACAACAACAAAAGGGATTCGTGATATCCCTAAAATTACTGGAACCAAACCAAGCCTCAACATAGGGGCACAATCCACAAGACAACAAACAAATAACAAGATATCACATCCCCATCCACATCACCCCAAAAGAACCAATGAGAGAGTCCACACATATTACAAGAACAGATCATGGAAGTTTCCAGATTAGTACAACTCATTCATTATGTTCCATTCTACAGTTTGGTTAACTAGTATGATCAAACAAGGATTCATGTTCATTATGTATCCATTTAATCAACTATGTTTATTTTATTAACCAGTTTCCATGTTATGACCATTCAATCACTAGATTATCAAGAAAACAGATATTCATTAGTTTGCAAGGAAGTTCCACCAACAACCATGATTTTCAGTGGGATAAGCCCACATAATTCAAAACATATAAATGAAGACAAAAGAGTACAACAACATCATCATCAAACACACCCCTTCCTTTCTTTAAAAATCCATTTTTTATGTTGATTACCATTTTTTTCATCCACATCCTATGAGAAAAATATCAAACCAGCCCCGCATGATACATATTAAAGATATATGAAGGAAAACCCTTTGTGGATGATCAACGATCGATGTTTTCTTCTCACACCAAGAGCTCTAGTTGTGTGACTTGTAGAGGAAGAACTCCAAGGACTCCATGATGAGTGTGAAGGTCTCCTGTATGAGTGCATGTTTCCAAAATAGGTACTCAAAATTCCACAAGGAAAAAAAGGGATCCAAGAATAAGAAAAATAATTTGGGAGTGATAAAAGATATGATCCTAGAGTTATGGGATACGAAATCTCAAACCCCTTAAATAGTGTATGGTGGTTCCACCATGTGGTTGGGTGGTTACACACAATTTTATTTATTTTTATTTAATAATTATCCACAAATATGGTTGATTTAATAGATTTGAGTTAATATATGTAATTTAAACTGAGAAAACCATGTAACATGGGATAGAAATAACAGGGAAATGTGTGACACTGAGAAAAAGGCCACACATTGTGGTAAGGAAGAGTCACCCAACTCCTAGGGGTTTAAAATAAAATTTACTTGTCTTAAATGGATTTAAAAAGGGTAATAAAACATATTTACGTCAAAAGATACATTATGGGGGTAGAACTGGAAAAACATGGAAACTGGAAAAAACAAAAAGGGGGGAGACCAGGTGTTGCCATTATGATGCCACCTGTTCGGTGAGACACCGTAAGCGGTGCCCCCATTTAGGTGTGTGACTATGATGGGTGTGATCGTGAAGGTGCCACCATCATGGTGACACCCTTACAGCACCACTATCAAGATTCCACTAGGACCGCTATGGCCGTGATCGATGCCACCATTTTGGTGGGACTGTGTTATTGGAAAACTCCTTAATGAGTCACTTGTGGTACCCAGGATACCACATGTAATAGATAATTGGAAAAGGATTATACTAGGAGGTTCTAGGCCATTACATCAGATACATATCAAAAAATTTGTCTGGCATCCCACATTTTTGTAACATAACCTTCATTACATTACACAAAACTGAGGATCTTTAAGGTTTAGTGTCTTGGAAACAAGGAACATAATACATGAAAACAACATAAAACATTATTATTAAACACTTGAAAGGCTTCTCCTTAAGTTCATCCTAGGTTAATTACTACATCTCATAACCTAGGGACATACATCAAAAGAAATGGTGAGCAGAAGGCCCAGTAACGGAAACAAGAGAAACATTTTACATGTGAACTTGAGATACTTCAATAAGGTCATGAAAAGAACTTTAAGGCATGAGAAAAAAATCATGAGGCATATCATAATAAAAATAAAGTTTTTCATAAATTTAAGATGTGGCTACAACATTTTACAAATACAATTATTTCTGTTTCACCAAGGTCCATCCCAAGGGGTCAATAAAAATTACCAAGGTTATTCACCAAGGTATCAGTCTAAATGGTCATCTCTAGAGATTAAGTCTTTACCCAATGCATTGGAGCACTATTAGGGCGCACTGATTAGTCAATGAAAGTGGCTAATATTTATTTTTAATATCTTTATATTAATTGTTCCAAAGTTCATTAACATTTATTTTAGTACATTACATAAATAGAACTTCATTTCTCTTCGAAAATGCAATTCTTGTTTAATATGTAAATTTGGGCCCAATCATTTATTTGTTTGTGTACAAAATTATATTAATTTTATGAATTTGAAATTTTGGGATATTATTGATAACTTTGTTTGGAACATTTTATCTTTTAGGTCCGATGGATGAATCCCAAGGAAAGATAGAGAATTTTGCGCCCGAATGCAGAAATTTGTTGGAGAAAGCATAATGGGCCTAAGGCCCATCAAACAAATGTGGGGTTCATAAAACAATCCCAATGAAGCTCAAATTTATACATTAGAAAGATAAAAATATGAGGATCATTTTATTCAACTGTGACTGAAGCTAATTATGAATTTTACATGATGATAAAGTGATCTGAAGCTGAGATTTAAATGGTGGACCCGACATTAATGCTCATAAAGTCGTCCCACAATTTCGACCATAACGTCCAAAAGGATGAGAGAAATGTCCTGAAAGTTTTACATCAGATAGAGGACACATGAGTGACGATATTTTTCTTCTACGACTGCTCAAGATTCGTCCTCCATCAATTAAATATTCGAACGTCACAATGGTTAACGAATCTGGACAGTTTTCCAGGTCAACTTCGAAACGTCAATTTCCTTTTGATTATTCACCCTCGTTTTGACTCTATTAATTGTTGAGGGGTGAATTGATTGTGGGGGGTGGACCTAAGGCTCCTAATATTCCTATATAAGGAGATGGTGGTGAAGGGAATTATCATCTAACATTTTCTTTTGAATCCAAGTTTTTCTTTCAATTGTAATTTCTCGCTTTCGTTTGGTAGTGGCATCGTCAATTTCTCTAATGTAAGTTTTTCATTCATGTTTAGTATTTTAATAAAATTTATTCTTATTCACTTTTTATTTTCATTTTCTTCACACGTTGATACCGTTGAATCGTAGTGTGAATTTTTTCACACCCGCACTTGTGAATTCATCACACAACGGTGGAGTGTTCATTTTGATTAATGTTTTTTTTTCTTCTTCAATCCCACTTCTTTAAGTCAATTACCCGCTTCCATTGATAGAATAGCATCAATGGAGGGCTAACCTTTTATGGGTTGATCCTAGGGATTTGCATGAGTTGGATTGAATGTTATTTGATGTTCTTAAATTCTTAAATTTGTTTTTATTTTAATAGTTCCTTTATTTGATTTATCTTCTTCTTTGTTTTCACCGACTTTAAGGATGACACATTTGGAGTGCTATTATGATCCAATTTCTTGGAGTGCTCATTTAATTGATTCTCTAAGTGAATTGTTGATTAGCCTTGAAATTGTGTATGGATTAAATCGGAGAATGATATGTCACTGAAAGTGGCTAATATTTATTGTTAATATCTTTATATTAATTGTTCCAAAATCCATAAACATTGATTTTAGTGCATTAGATAAATAGAACTTCATTTCTCATCTAAAATGAAATTCTTATTTAAAATGCAAATTTGGGCCCAATCATTTATTTGTTTGTGTACAACATTATATTAATTTAATGAATTTGAAATTTTGGGATATGATTTATCACTTTGTTTGGAACATTTTATATTTTAGGTCTGATTGATGAATCTCAAAGGAAGATGAAGAATTTTGCGCCCGAATGCAGAAATTTACTGGAGAAAGTATAATGGGAATAAGGCCCATCAAACAAATATGGGGCTCATAAAACAAGCCCAATGAAGCTAAAATTTATACAGTAGAAATATAAAAATATGAGGATCATTTTATTCAACTGTGGCCAGAGCTTATTATGAAGTTTTTATGATGATAAAGTGATCTGAAGCTGAGATTTAAATGGTGGACCCGACATTAATGCACATAAAGTCGTCCCACCATTTAGACCATAACATCCAAACTGATGATCCAAACATTCTGAAATTTGTACATCCGATATAGGACACATGGACTAAGATATTTGTCTTCTACGACCCCTCAAGATTCGGCCTCCATCAATTACATATTCGAACGTCAAAATGGTGAACGAATCTGGCCAGTTTTTTGGGTCAATTTCAAAACGTCAATTTATTTTTGATTATTCACCCTCGTTTTGACTCTATTAATTGTTGGGGGGTGAATTTATTGTGGGGGTAGATCTAAGGCTCCTAATATGCCTATATAAGGAAATGGTGGTGAAGTTAATTATCATCTAACATTTTCCTTTGAATCCAAGTTTTTCTTTCAATTGTAATTTCCCGCTTTCGTTTTGTAATGGCATCGTCAATTTCTCTAATGTAAGTTTTTCATTCACGTTTAGTATTTTAATAAAATTTATTATTATTCACTTTTTATTTTCATTTTCTTCACACTTTGATACCATTGAATCATAGTGTGAATTTATTCACACCTGCACTTATGAATTCATCACACAACGGTGGAGTGTTCATTTTGATTAATGTTTTTTTTCTTCTTCAATCCCGCTTCTTTAAGTCAATTAACCGCTTCCATTGATAGAATAGCATCAATGGAGGGATAACCTTTAATGGGTTGATCCTAGGGAGTTTCATGAGTTGGATTGAATATTATTTGATGTTCTTAAATTCTTAAATTTATTCTTTATTTTAAGAGTTCCTTTCTTTGATTTATCTTCTTTGTCTTCACCGACTTTAACGATGACACATTTTGAGTGCTAGTACGATCCAATTCCTTGGAGTGCTCATTTAATTGATCCTCTAAGTGAATTGGTGATTAGCCTTGAAATTTTGAATGGATTAAATCGTAGAATGATATTGAGGGATTATTTCATTTAATGGATACCTCTTGAACCGATGAACAGAAAATCAAATGAAAAACAAATACATCCAATAAAGCCCAAGAGACAACCTAGGATCAACTCACCTTAATTAGTTGTTTTAATTCAAGTAATTTTATTTGTTTTTTTTAAATTAAATCAATATTTATTCAAATCAATCAACACCATAGTTGGCCACTTCATATCCAATCCCGCATCTAATCAAAGTGTCTCAATGTTTCTTCTTCTGTCCCTGTGGATTTGACCCCTACCTGTACTACCACGACCGCATACCTATAGGGTAAATTTGGGCGCAACCAAATTTTTGCGCCATTACCGGGGACCCAAGTAAGTTTTCTTAGACACTCATCTTATTTTCTCACCCCAAATTCTCTATTCTCACCCTAATTTCTCTTCTCTTTTCCCCTTTCTGTTTCTGTGTGTCCAATGAATCCCAAAAACAACTTTCAATCAACTCCAATGGATTATCTTCAACAATACCCATTAATATACCAAGGCTATAATCAATTGGAAAATTAATATTATTATTTACCTCACCTAGGGAATTTCTTTGACCAAACCTTAATTGAATACACCACACCAGATGAGATGTACAATCAATGGGATGCTGAATGTTTAAAAGATCAATTTACATACCTATCAAGAATGATTGAAAAGATAAATAATGAGGAAGTCCATGATGTACAAACATATATCAACCCTAATCATGAAAAAATTCTTGAACAATTGTGTGAACAAATGGATAAAATGAATTCAGAAGTTTCATCTTTCAGATTAGAATTACAAAGCATTAAGACTTTTGAGGAACCTGTTCCCACTCAAGATGTTCTTTCCTCATCATTTATAGATGAATCTTTTATCCCAAAAATATTTCATGAATTTAAAAAAGAACTAACCTTTAGATATGGGATAACTGAACAAGATCAAGGAAATGTTGAAGGGTATTTAAATTAGGATGAAATTGATTTCATGAATTCACAAGAGGGAAATTTTTCTTCATGGATTGAATTCCTGGAATATTTCTCCAATGATAATTTTTTTAGAAACACCAATCATTGAACCATTAGGATAAATCACAAACATCAAATCCATACCCATTCATGAAACTCATCTAGAAAACTTTGGGGTTGAATCTTCAATTAAAATGGAACCAATTGTGTTGGGAAATGCTTAAAATGAAATTGATTTTGATTCTAATTCCTTATCTTTGTTTGAATGTCCTATCCAACCTGAACTCAAAATCAATGTCCTTACTTCTCCACCGAGGCATCCCATCATAGGTGATAAACAAGACATTTCAGTTTTCATTCATCCATATCATGAAATCAATAATGTAGGAATGATCCTTGGTGTATTAAGAAAGACTATAGAAACAACTCGATAAACCATTTTAGATATTACTTGGATTTTAACAATCATTGTAGAAAATATGATTTCATATGAAACAAATTTCAAAAAAACAATCAATCTCTATCTTGTTGAAGTGTAGAAAGATGGGTTCATTAAAATTTTAAAAGTTGGAATGGGATAAGTTGGGGGGTACAAGTCGAGCTAACGACGTTAAACAAAAGCGTTGCATGGGAGGCAACCCATGGTTTCCATGTTTCTAATCATTTTGATTCATTTTTTTCATATAATAAATTACCATAGACTGTTGACCTTTTCTTCTTTTATGAGTAATGATGGGTATTAAAGGGAAGCGCCATATTCATCCGTGTCACGTGCCGTGATCTCTGAGTAATATCTTACCCGGAAATCTAAAAAGAAGATAATGTATCATCAGTTTATTTTGTTTGGTTTATTATTATGTTATTTATAGGTTAAAAAAATAAAAGTACATGTCATAAGTCATAAGGAAAATCCATTCACCACCATCAAATCCATTGAGACTCGAACCCAGGATTGAAGGGAGACATTGGCATGTGATTTCTTCATCAACCACCAGGTGACTTCATTCCATGATTATCAGTTTCAAATTTCCTCATTGAACTCCTCTCCTACCACTTCTAACTTTTCTTTTCTTTAAACACTGGGGACAATGTTATTCTATGTTGGGTGGAGATGAAATAAAAAATGATTTTTTTAATAAGAACATGCATGGAAAGAAAAATTCCATTAACCTTGAACATGATAACACACATTGCAAACTCTGAAATTGGATATTAAATAATTTTGCATGCCTTGATTCTGATTTTAATGCATGTTTAAGTTCATGAGCATAGTTTTTGGAAAGTGCAGTTTTCTGATGTGATTTTTCAAAGTTTAGATTTTAATCCTCTTAGTAAAAATGTCACAATGCACGTCTACTGGATCGTGGGTGTAAATTTGAGTTCTTGGGTCCCTTTTATTATAGCATAGGGTTCTGGGGTCACTTTTAGTTTAATTTGAGTATTCAAAAAAAACAAAAAAAAATTATAAAAAAATAATAATGACCACATAGAGAAATGTTTTGTCCAAATGTGTGGCATCCGGCACTTGGGGATCAGGACTCTATAATTGTCTTTCCCAGAGTTAGTCTTTATATCTCTATTGTAGAGAATGGAATTGACAATATGTGTGGCGTCCGGCACTTGGGGATCGCGACTCCATAGTTGTCTTTCCCAGAGTTAGTCTTTTCATATCTATTGTGGAAAAAACATCATCAAAAAAATTAAAAAAATGGATACTCATATTAAGGTTTAATGTGATTCCCACCTAGTGCTTCCGTTTTTTCCCCTTGAACAATAAAATGGGCCCCATATCTTTTGTGATGCACAACACTTTATCATGCTTAATTGAAATTGGATGAAATGTGGCGATGAATTTGAAAAAAGGAATGGTCTTGGGCTTGGGATATGCTTATGGACCTAGCTTGTTTTAAATTATTTTTATGGGTTCCATAATTTTTTTGGTATGAGATATTTTGGTGAGCAATATGTATTAAAATGTTTTTGGAAAAGAGGATTTTAATTTCATATTTGTAATTTATTTTGCTCGGGACTAGCAAAACTCAAGTTGGGGGTGTGATTAGTCACTGAAAGTGGCTAATATTGATTGTTAATATCTTTATATTAATTTTTCCAAAGTCCATAAACATTTATTTTAGTGCATTAGATAAATAGAACTTCATTTCTCATCTAAAATGCAATTCTTGTTTAAAATGCAAATTTGGGCCCAATCATTTATTTGTTTGTGTACAACATTAAATTAATTTTATGAATTTGAAATTTTGGGACATGATTGATCACTTTGTTTGGAACATTTTATCTTTTAGGTCCGATGGATGAATCCCAATGGAAGATGGATAATTTTGCGCCCAAATGCAGAAATTTGCTGGAGAAAGCATAATGGGTTTAAGGCCCATCAAACAAATGTGGGGTTCATAAAACAAGCTCAATGAAACTCAAATTTACACAGTAGAAATATAAAAATATGAGGATCATTTTATTCAACTGTGGACGGAGCTAATTCTGAATTTTTCATAATGATAAAGTGATCTGAAGCTGAGATTTAAATGGTGGACCCGACATTAATTCACATAAAGTCATCCCACCATTTCGACCATAACATCCAAACGGATAAGCCCAATGTCCTGATATTTTTACATAGGATATATGACACACGGAAGAAGATATTTGTCTTCTACGACCCCTCAAGATTCGGCCTCTATAAATTAACTATTCTAACGTAATAATGGTGAACGAATCTGGACAGTTTTCCGGGTCAAGTTCGAAACGTCAATTTCCTTTTGATTATTCACCCTCGTTTTGACTCTATTAATTGTTGGGGGGTGAATTGATTTTGGGGGTGGACCTAAGGCTCCTAATATGCCTATATAAGGAGATGTTGGTGAATGGAATTATCATCTAAAATTTTCCTTTGAATCCAAGTTTTTCTTTCAATTGTAATTTCCCGCTTTCATTTTGTAATGACATCATCAATTTCTCTAATGTAAGTTTTTCATTCACGTTTATTATTTTAAAAAAATTTATTCTTATTCACTTCTTATTTTCATTTTATTCACACGTTGATACCGTTGAATCATAATGTGAATTTATTCACACCCGCAATTGTGAATTCATCACACAACGGTGGAGTGTTCATTTTGATTAATGTTTTTTTATTCTTCAATCCCACTTCTTTAAGTCAATTACCCGCTTCCATTAATAGAATAGCATCAATGGAGGGCTACACTTTTATGGGTTGATCCTAGAGAGTTGAATGAGTTGGATTTAATATTATTTGATGTTCTTAAATTCTTAAATTTTTTCTTTATTTTAAGAGTTCCTTTCTTTGATTTATCTTCTTCTTTGTCTTCACCGACTTTAACGATGACACATTTTGAGTGCTAGTACGATCCAATTCCTTAGAGTGCTCATTTAATTGATACTCTAAGTGAATTGGTGATTAGCCTTGAAATTGTGTATGGATTAAATCAGAGAATGATATTGGGGGATTATTTCATTTAATGGATACCTCTTGAACCGATGAACCGAAAATCAAATGAAAAACAAATACATCCAATAAATCCCAAGAGACAACCTAGGATTGACTCACCTTAATTAGTTGTTTTAATTCAAGAAATTTTATTTGTTTTTTTTAAATTAAATCAATATTTATTCAAATCAATCAACACCATAGTTGGCCACTTCATAGACAATCCCGCATCTAATCAAAGTGTCTCAAGGTTTCTTCTTCTGTCCTTGTGGATTCGACCCCTACCTGTACTACCACGACCGCATACCTATAGGGTAAATTTGGGCGCAACCACGCACCCATAAATTAGTATTTATCATAATTTGAGCCACATATATCATCATCAATAATTTCATAAACAACCCATATAGCATAAAAGAAATGGGTTTCATTTCATAATCATAATGTTTTAAAAAATGCTTTAAAGACATGATCTTTCAAACCCACAGAAAAGGAAGGTGTGTCTAATATATGTAAATCCCAGAATTTAAAATAGAACAACATGGTATATATGTGAATACCCCTATATAAGAGAGATATTTGAGTATTCACTTAATAAAATAAAATAACTTTAGAAAAAGAGGGAGATATTTTGAGACGGAAATTCTACAGCATAACGGCTATGTTACGAGGCTTTAGAAAACATTGAAAATAGAGAGGACATGGGTCACCCACTCATAAATGATCCATAAAACAGTAGGGGAACATAATATAAAGGGTTTAAGAACATGGTAATGAAATTTTAAGTACATACTATTTGAGATGAAAAACATGGAAGGAAGACAAAAATTAGATTTCTCTTATGAAAATTCAGCAGCCTAATGGCGTCACTTAAACATCAAAAAAAATGAATTGACGAGATCAAATAGGGTATCTCATCATATGAACATAGAAGTTCAGTATGATAGATATAGATATCATACCCCAACATAATAAAAAGAAACTTTAAAGACTTGACATGAAAGTAGAACTTTGAAAAATGAGAAGGGTGAAAGAATCCCTTAAAAATTCGGCAGCCTAACGGCGCCAATTAAACATTCTTAAAAAGAATTGATGAGAGAAAGAGGGGTTATCTCATCATATGAACATGAAAAGGGAAGTAATATGAATATATAAGAACATCCTCCAACATAAGAACGTGGAGCATAAAATAAATGACATAAAAGAGATTACTTGAAAAGAAAGAGAGAGGTCGGATCCCTTACCTTAAAACGTAACTCTTAAAACTCAAAGGTTTGGACCTTGAGGGCTTGGGGGAACCTTGGGATGACTCCTTGGGAGGTAATTAGACCAGATATTAGTTGGTGGATAGTTTTGAGTGAAAAATAAAGGATGAAAGGATGGGTATTTATATGGAAGGTGAGGTGATACTTTAATAATTTCAAGGGACACCTCACAAGTGGTTTTCTCAAAACCATGGGCTATCCCATGGTATTTTCCATGGATTTAGTCCACATGGGGCCCCCAATACAATAATTCATCACCTTTTGTCGGCCAACCCTTAAAATATCTCATGACATCATCATGACACAGTTTTGATGTCATTAAACATACTGAAACCCTATAACTGCATTTTTACTATTCACTGAAAATTCATCTTTCTTAGAAAAATCCCAAAATTTCACCTTAACCAAATATTGATTCTCTTATAAAAAATATAAACTCCATTTTATAAATATAATTTTCTAAATATTTTTAATTTAATTTTTAAATAAAAACACTATTCACCGAGAATTCATTTTTTTCAGAAAAAACCCCAAAAATTACCATAACATAATATCGATACTCTGAGTTCAAAAATAAAGTCCATTTTATAAAAATAGTTTTCTAATTATTTTTAATTTAATTTTTTAATTAAAAAACTCTATTCACCCGAAAAAACTAATACTTGACTAATAATTTATGAAACCATTATTTACCCATTTTATTGAATCACATTACTTAATCAAGGTGTCTAAATTATATTAAAACTTTCTTTAAGTGAGATTACTAATCCATTTGGTCACATTACTAATCCTATGCGTAAAATCACTATTCATAGTTTACTATTCATCAAAAATTAAGTTGATCTTATTAGACTCCAAATTCCTTACTGAACACTTTTGCAGAAGACCATTTTTTGAAAATCATTACACACCATTAATTATTTAAGGTTTACATAAATAATTTAAAATATCATTTTTTTCAAAATTCATCAATAAAATACATCCTAAAATTATTCGGACATTTGAAATTTCAGAAACATCACTAAAGGAATAAATCTCAATTTATTCATCCCAAAGGATTACACAAAGAAGCGACGGTCTCGTCACATATCCCCTTATAACACCAGTATAAGACCTGAGTCTAAGGTGTACTGTGGTGAGAGAATATGAGGGAGGCTCAGATAACATTTCCCTAGTAGTAATCTCTACTAACATGAACTTCTCCCGCATGCATTTCTGTGCAAGCTTGGCACGCTGGAGTTTGGCTTGGGCTTGGTCCAAAGCGAAGCCCAAAGATGCCACCTCCTTCCTAAGCTATGATAAGTGGGCTTCATAAGGTTCAAGTCTACTAGATGAATCCATTGACTCCTCTTTCTTCATTAACCATTAACATCTCTATTAAATCTTTAAGAGTATGTTAATATACTATTCAAAAAGTTTTGGTCGTTACATTCTTCCCCCCTTAAGAAATTTCATCCCTGAAATTTTATACTTGAGGCCTAGTCGAAGAGGTGAGGGTATTTTTGCTTCATTGTTTCCTTAGGCTCCCAAGTCGCTCCTTCATACTTATGATTCCTCCACAACACTTTCACAAGGTGGGTAGTCTTGTTTCGTAGAACCTTTTCTCTACGGTCTAAGATCTCCACTGGATGCTCCTCATAAGAGAGGTCATGTTCCCTCTGAGTTTAGTACATGCGAAGGGTCGGGTATGTACTTCCTCAAGAGAGATACATGGAAGACATCGTGAACTTGAGCTAGGTTTGGTGGAAGTGCTAGATGATAGGCCACTGCTCCTATGAGATCAAGGATTTCATAGGGGCCAATGTACCTAGGGATGAGCTTCCATTTCTTCCCAAACCGCATGACTCTCTTCCATGGAGAAATTCGAAGGAAGACTTTGTCGCCAACACCAAACTCCAAGTCTCTTTGATAGTTGTCAGCATATCTCCTCTGCCAACTCTGAGCATCCTTTATGTGTTGTTGGATGGCATGAACCTGTTTTATCATCTCTTACACAAGATCAGGCCCAAGAAGCTTTCTCTCACCAGTTTCATCCCAACAAGTAGGAGTTCTACATCGCTTTCCATACAGAGCTTCATAGGGTGTCATCTGAATACTCGAATGGAAGCTGTTGTTATAGGAGAACTCAACTAATGGGAGGTGTTGATCCCATCCACCTTTAAATTCCATTGAGCATAATCTCAACATGTATTCGAGTGTCTGAATAGTCCTTTCATATTGGCCATCAGTTTGAGGATGATAGGCCGTACTAAAATTCAATTCAGTATTTAGAGCATGTTGAAGACTACTCAAGAATTTTTATGTCAATCTTGGATCACGATCGAAAACGATGGATAGTGGTACCCCATGCAGCCTTACCACTTCCTTTACATATATCTTGTCAAGTTGATCCAGAGAGAAATCTTCCTGAATAGAGATAAAATGTGCGGTCTTGGTGAGACGGTCCACAGTAACCCATATCGCATTATTTCCTTTGTCTGTTTTCGGGATACCAATTACAAAGTCCATAGTGATATTATCCCACTTCCATACTGGTATGGGTAGCGGTTGTAATACCCCTTTAGGAAGTTGTCGTTCTTTCTTTACTTTTTGACACACCAGTAACCTTGTAGTTTAATCAGCAATATTCATCTTCATGTTATCCCACAAATAATGATCATGAAGTTCGCTATACATTTTAGTGCTTCCCGGATGTATAGAGAAAGTAGAGCTATGAGATTTATCCATCAGTTCTTTCTTTATCTCCGGAATAGATGGAAAACATAGTCTTGTATGAAATTTCATTACACCTTCTTGATCAATATTGAAATCAGAGAACTTCCCATCTTTATAGCCTCAAACTTCTCCTACAGCAAAGGATCTTATTTTTGAGCCTTCTTGATCATCTCTAGTAATGAAGGTTGAGAAATCATTTGGGATAAGGTTGATTATGTACCTTCCCTTACAATTCCCAAGTCCAGTTTTACTAGATCTTTAATCAAGGGATCTCCTAGGATCCTCATTGTTTCTAGAACAACAGGATCTTTCCTGTTTAATGCATCCGCAACTTTGTTTTGTCTTCCAGGGTGATAATGAATTGAACAATCATAGTCTTTAATAAGCTCCAACCATCTCATTTGTCTCATGTTCAATTCTTTCTACGTGAAAATATACTTTAAACTTTGGTGGTCGGTGTATATATCACATTTCTCCCCATAAAGATAGTGCCTCGATATCTTTAGAGAAAAAACAACTGTTGTTAGCTCTAGATCATTCGTAGGATAATTCTGCTCGTGAGTCTTCAACTGTCGAGATGCATAAGCAATTACCTTGTCATTTTTCATGAGGACGCACCCAAGCCCATTCAAAGATGCATAGCTAAAAATAACGAATCCTTCTCTGATAGAGGGTAGTGTTAACACAGGTGCAGTAACCAATCTCTTCTTTAGCTCTTGGAAACATTCCTCGCATTCATTTGTCCATATGAACTTAAACCCTTTTTGAGTCAACTTGGTTAGCAGATTAGAAAGCCTGGAAAAAAATTTCACAGACCTCCTATAATATCACGCTAAACAAAGGAAACTATGAATCTCAGTTACTATTGTGGGTTGATGCCACTCCTCCACAACCATTGTCTTTGCAGGGTCAATTGAGATTCCTTCATTGGTTACGATGTGCCCCAAGAAAGCCACTTGTTGTAACCAAAACTCACACTTGCTGAACTTTCCAAAGAGCCTCTCCTTCCGTAGAGTTTTCAAAATAACCCTCAGATGATCTTCATGCTCCTCACGACTTTTTGAATATATCAAAATATCATCAATAAAAACTACCACAAAGTTATCAAGGTAGTCCTTAATGACTCTATTCATCAAATCCATGAAAATAGCAGGAGCATTAGTCAAGCCGAAGGGCAAAACAGTAAACTCATAATGCCCATATCTTGATCGAAAGGAAGTCTTTGGAATATCTTCCTTCTTCACCCTCATTTGATGATAACCAGATCAAAGGTCATTCTTGGAGAAGAATTGAGCCCCACGAAGTTGGTCAAATAAATCATCAATTCATGGAAGAGGGTGTCTATTCTTCACTGTGATCCCGTTCAGTTCTCCATAATCAATGCATAGCCACTTTGATCCATCCTTCTTCTTCACAAAGAGAACTGGTGCTCCCCAAGGAGACACACTCGATCAGATAAACCCCTTCTCTAACAAGTCTTGGAGTTGTTTCTTTAACTCTTCTAGCTCCACATTTTCCATTCTATACGGGGTCTTTGATATCGGTTGAGATCCAGGTACGAGTTCAATGGAGAACTCTACCTCTCTTTCTAGGGGAGGTCCAAGTAACTCTTCAGGAAATAAATCCATGTATTCCTGAACAATCGGAACATCTTCTATTTGTATACTCCCTTTTCCTTCTTCATCATCACATATTAACTCCATAAAAAAGCTATAGGAGGTGCTTCTAGATAGGGATCAGTTCGGGATATCTCTCCTTGGATGATAATTGTAGGTCGTTCATTCAAGACTACTGAGATTTCCTTACTTCTACATTTGATCTTAGCATTATACTTTGAGAGCCAGTCCATCCCTAGTATAACGTCAAATTCCAACATGGGAATGCCTACTAGATTTGTGATAATATTGAGCTCACTCAAGTAAACACTATAGTCTCTAAACACTGTTGACGCATGGATAATCCCACTTGGAGTCTTGACTGACAATTCTACCTCAAGCAGTTCAGGGATTGATTCTGTATTCTTTGCAAACTTGGAGGAAATAAAGGAATGCATAGAACCAGAATCAAGCAATGTACTTGCTAGTTTTGAGAGGACAACAAGAGTACCTGCTACCACGTCGTTTGGAACTTCAACTTCAGTTGTTGTGATAGCAAAAGCACTACCTTTCTTCCTTGTCCTTTTCTGAGGTTGATGGTGATTCCCCTCCACTACCCTCAGATTTGGACAGTGATTAGCAAAGTGCCCAAGTTGTCCACACTTGAAGCATTTGACTTCGAGTAGGGACGAAACCATATTTCCTCTATCGTTAGTGTTGGGAAGTTGAGGCTTCACCTCACTATGAAAATTCTGAGCAATATGGCCTTCTCTTCCACACTTGTAGCACTTTCCACTTCTGATCAAGCAGTGCCCCGGATGCTTCTTCCAACATTTATTGCATGTGGTAAGTTTCATTTTCTTTCCACCTCTTCCCTGATCAAAATTCTTCCCTAGACTAGGCTCCAATGATCTCTTCTTGTCATTTGATTTATGAGACCACTATGTCTCACCAAACTCTAGCTTGCCTTTCATTGCACTCCGTACGATCTCCTCATAGCTATCGTAGTCCCGGTTGGCTAGATTCTTCCACAGATGAGGTCTCAGTCCACCGAAAAATCTGTCAACCTTCCCACTTGGATCCATGACAAAGCTAGAGGTATATCATGAAAGTCAGGTGAAGTTAATCTCATATCTTCTGACAGATTCGTTCTCCTTCTGCTTCACCTCGAGAAACTCTTTCTCCATTCTCGTTCTCGTGGAACTAGGGAAATACTTATTAAAGAATATTCCCCGGAACTCTTCCCACTCCATAGCTTCCATCTCTCCTCATGGCTTCATGCTTTTGATTAGTGACCACCACTAATCATCTTCTCCCTCTAGGCGGTAAACAGCAAGGGTGGCTTTTTCTTGTTCCGAACAATAAAGTAGAGAAAAGATCTTTTCAATGGAGCTTATCCATTTTTCAGCAACCAATGGGTCAGTAGATCCACTGAATGTTGGTGGTCGTTGACGCATGAAAGACTCAACAGAATGTTGTTCCCTTCTTGGTGAGATTGGCCTCTCAGCTTGATTCAAGTTATTACTCATAACTTGAGTCAGTTGGTTCATCATTCGCATGAATATTTCCATTCCGGCTTCCATCAGAGAGTCGTCATCCCATGGTGCATTGCTATCACCATCTGCACAGTTCCTCCTATTGCTCACCATTTTCTAAAAGAATAAAAGCTTAGTGAGAAACTTATTTCATTTATGAATCTTTTAACTAAGACTTCATGCTTAAACAATTACATGTCTATATAATTCCTTCCTAATGATTCATAAAAATCTTGTGATTAACCAAACATATCTCCCGAGAGTGTCGTAACCAAGAGTGCAGCAAGGCCTGTTATCGTTCACCAGTTCTCGTTCGAGTCTAGCTCAAAGTGGTGTTTTCAGGTTTTACCCCTATGTACATCTGTGCCAGAGCCACCTCTACCTGCTCGTATCCAGACAGGGATGTATTTGTTTGATAAACCACTTACTCAATACTTACCAAAATACCAGGAAGTGTTCCTATATTTAAACTTTTCTATTGGGTCCTCCCTAAAGTTTTTATATCCTAATTTCCACAATTAACTAAACCATCCTTTTATACCAACTATGGCATCCCGCCTTTTTATAACATAACCTTCATTACATTACACAAAACTGAGGATCTTTAAGGTTTAGTGTCTTGGAAACAAGAAACATAATACATGAAAACAACATAAAACATTTTTCTTAAACACTTGAAAGGCTTATCCTTAAGTTCATCCTAGGTTCGTTACTGCATCTCATAACCTGGGGACATACATCAAAAGAAAGGGTGAGTAGAAGGCCCAGTAAGGGAAACAACAGAAACATTTTACATGTGAACTTGAGATACTTCAATAAGGTCATGAAAAGAACTTTAAGGCATGAGAAAGAAATCATGAGGCATATCATAATAAAAATAACATTTTTCATAACATTAAGATGTGGCTACAACATTTTACAAAGACAATCATTTCCGTTTCACCAAGGTCCATTCCCAAGGTGTCAATAAAAATTACCAAGGTTATTCACCAAGGTATCAGTCTAAATGGTCATCTCTAGAGATTAAGTCTTTACCCAATGCATTGGAGCGCTATCAGGGAACGCCCTTAAATTTTTCTTTATCATCATGTGACCAACATATATCATCATAAATAATTTCATAAACAACCCATATAGCATAAAATAAATGGGTTTCATTTCATAATCATAACGTTTTAAAAACTGCTTTAAAGACATGATCTTTGTGTCACTTTAAAACCCACAAAAAACGAAGGTGGGTCTCATGTATGTAAATCCCAGAATTTAAAATAGAAAAAAATGGTATAAATGTGAATACCCCTATAGAAGATAGAGCTTTGAGTATTCACTTAATAAAATAACAGAACTTCAGAAAAAGAGAGAGACATTTTGAAACGGAAATTCTGCAACATAACGGCTATGTTACGAGGTTTTAGAAAACATTGAAAAGAGAGGGGACATGGGTCACCCACTCATAAATGATCCATAAAACAGTAGGCAAACAGAATATAAAGGATTTAAGAACATGGTAATGAAATTTTAAAGACTTACCATTTGAGATGAAAAACATGGAAGGAAGACAAAAATTAGATTACTCTTATGAAAATTCGGCAGCCTAACGGCGTCACTTAAACTTCAAAAAAATGAATTGATGAGATCAAATAGGGTCTCTAATCATATGAACATAAAAGTTCAGTATGATAGATATAGAGATCATACCCCAAAATAATAAAAAGTAACTTGAAAGACTTGACATGAAAGTAGAACTTTAAAAAATGAGAAGGGTGAAAGAATCCCTTAAAAATTCGCCATCCTAACGGCGCCACTTAAACATTCTTAAAACGAATTGATGAGAGAAAGAGGGGGTCTCTCATCATATGAACATGAAAAGGGAAGTAAGATGAATATATAAGAACATCCTCTAACATAATAACATGGAGCATAAAATAAATGACATAAAAGAGATTACTTGAAAATAAAGAGAGAGCTTGGATCCCTTACCTTAAAACGTAACTCTTAAAACTCAAAGGTTTGGACCTTGACAGTTTGGGGGAACCTTAGGATGAATCCTTGGGAGGTAATGAGACCAGAGATTAGTTTTTAGATAGTTGGTAGTGAAATATAAATGAGTAAAGGGTGGGTATTTATAGGGAAGGTGAGGTGATACTTTAATAATTTCAATGGACACCTCACAAGTGGTTTTCTCAAAACCATGGGCTCTCCCATGTTATTTTCAATGTAGTTAGGCCTCATGGGGACCCCAATACAATAATTCATCACCTTTTTTCGTCCAACCCTTAAAATATCTCATGATATCATCATGACACAGTTTTGATGTCATTAAACATACTGAAACTCTAAAACTGCATTTTTACTATTCACTGAAAATTCATCTTTCTAAGAAAAATCCCAAAATTTCACCTTAACCAAATATCGATGCTCTGATTACAAATATGAACTCCATTTTATAAAAATAATTTTCTAAATATTTTTAATTTAATTTTTAAATAAAAACACTATTCACCGAGAATTCATTTTTTTCAGAAAAAACCCCAAAAATTACCATAACATAATATCGATGTTCTGAGTTCAAAAATAAAGTCCATTTTATAAAAATAATTTTCTAATTATTTTTAATTTAATTTTTTGATTAAAAACACTATTCACCTGAAAAAACTAATACTTGACTAATAATTTATGAAGTCATTATTTACCAATTTTATTGAATCACATTACTTAATCAAGGTGTCTAAATTATATTAAAACTTTCTTTAAGTGAGATTACTAATCCATTTGGTCACATTACTAATCCTAAGCGTAAAATCATTATTCATAATTTACTATTCATCAAATATTAAGTTGATCTTATTAGACTCCAAATTCCTTACTGAACACTTTTGCAGAAGACCATTTTTTGAAAATCATTACACACCATTAATTATTTAATGTTTACATAAATATTTTAAAATATCCTTTTTTTCAAAATTCATCAATAAAATACATCCTAAAATTATCCAAACATTTGAAATTTCACAAACATCACTAAAGGAAGAAATCTCAATTTATTCGTCCCAAACGATTACACAAAGATGCTACGGTCTCGTCGCATAGCCCCTTATAACATAGAATAAGACCTAAGTGTAAGGTGTGTTATGGTGAGAGAATCTGAGGGAGGCTCAGATAACATTTCCTAAGTAGTAATCTCTACTAACTTGAACTTCTCCCGTAGGCGTTTCCGTTCAAGCTTGAAACGCTGGAGTTCGTCTTGGGCTTGGTCCAAAGCGAAGCCCAAAGATGCCACCTCCTTCCCAAGCTCTGATAAGTGGGCTTCATAAGGTTTGAGTCTACTGGACGAAGCCATCGACTCCTCTTTCTGCATTAACCATTAACATCTCTATTAAATCATTAAGAGTAAGTTAATATACTATTCAAAAAGTTTGGGTCGTTACAATTTGTGTCCTCAAGAATCCAAGATAATCCCAATGAAAAGAGAGGTTTCCAAATATCCACCCCGTAAGATACCCTCATGGACAAAACTATCCAAGAGTTGCTCAAATTCCGAAACAAACCTTTTCATCCTAGAGAATCTCTCTCATCCATCTCATAAAAAACTGTAGAAAAACTAAGCAACAACACAAAAACAATAGTCAAACCTTCTATATACATGGATATGGGAGTTCCTTCCTCCATGTCATGAAACTATCTGCATTGGGCGTCACTGACTTGCCCCCACGTGTTTATTCGCATCCACTTTAATGTGTCTTGATTAGGGATCAGGTTCTCTAATCCCCATTTTCAGGACTCTTCACAAACATTCATATAACAAGGGAATAATCCCATATCATAGTTAATAATGTCATGAATTACATTACAGTTAAGTAAAAAACAACATAGAACCACACAAGAAAAAATATCTGGGTACTGGAATCTCATATATGCCTCTTGTTTCCAGGTACTCTCCTCAAGTCCACCATGCCTCCATATCACACACACCTCGGGAATGGTTCTTCCAAGAATCACCATCTCTTCACAATCCTAGATCCTCACTATTCTCTCCATTAATGTCACATCATCATCGATATTCGGTCTCCCCCAATTGAGGATATCCAAGTCATTGTGTAGATACCGAAGGAGCTGAGACACATGGAAGATGACTTGCACCCTCAGTTGCGATGGTGGTAGTGCCATCTGATAAGCCACTTCATCGACCCATCAAAAAATCTAGATTTGTCCAATTAACCTGGGAGAATACTTACCCCTACTGAATCTATGTTGCTCACACTAAGGAGAGACCATCAAGAACACATGGTCACAAAACAAAAACTCCAAGGGTCTCCTCCTATGGTTGGCATACAACTTATTCTAGTCTTGTGCTACATTCACCCTCTACTGTATAAGCACAACATTCTTCATCTTTATTTTCACAACCAATGGGCCATGAACACCTGCTTCCCCATCCTCTATCCAACATATGGGTGAACGACATGGTCTTCTATACAAGGCTTTGAACAGAGACATGTTAATGGTGGGGTGATAGTTATTTTTGTAGTAAAACTCTACTAGAGGAAAGTTTCATACCCATGATCCATCGAATTCCGAATCAAATAACCATAGCATATCTTCCAATGTTTGGATGGTCTTCTCTGTCATCCCATCCTTATAAGGGTGGAATGTAGTGTTGAGGAATACCTGAGTGCCAAAATCCTATTCATATCCTTACCAGATTCATGAGGTAAACAGTGTATCCTGATAAGAGACTATGGAAATAATAACTCAATGAAACTACAACACTTCATCCATATACCTTTGTTCTAAGGAACCCATCTCACTCGAATCCCTAACTGCCAGGAAGTGAGTTGATTTTTTTAGACGGTCCACCACTAGCAAGATAACATCGCAGCATCCTTGAAACCTTGGTTGTCTCGTGATGAAATCCATTGAGAATTTTTCCACTTCCACTTGGGTTCATATAAAAGATATAACAGACCTCCTAGGACTCAATGGTTATCCTTCACCTGTTGACACATGAGGCACATTTCCACAAACTCTACCACTGTTCGCTTCACCAAGAGCCACCAAAACTAGTCCCTCATGCCCCAATACATCTTGAAAACTATTGGGTGTACAGATAGGGGTGAGTTATGGAACTCACCGAGAACTCTCTTGTGTATTTACACCAGGAAAATAGCTCCCCATGAAACATCATATGAGTTTGACCATCCTCTGACCATCCTTCTATATCATTTCCATAGATAACACAGTCGTGAATCACTTCATCCTCTAAGACCCCCACTGAGACTCGCCCACCTAATGTTCCTAGGAAGACAACACCATCATCTGAAACAGAAAGCCTTTGCTACCATCCACCATTTCATCCAGGGGTAAGGCAACAAACTTATCAATGGCCATCCAAGAATCTATTGATTCATGAACTACATCCTTCTGTGACATCATTCTCAATGCATCTACCACTATGTTACCCTTTCTTAAGGTGTATGAGATCTTGAATTCATTGTCTATAAGAAACTCAATCCTCATCCACTGTCCAATGTTCAGGTCTTGCTGGTAGAATGCATACATAAAGATCTTTTGTTCTTTAAAGACCACAAAGCGTTCCCATATGAGGTAATACCACCAAAAAATCATTGTAAACACAGCTGCTAAAAACTAAAGGTTGTGGGTGGCATAGTTATGTTTGTGAGAAATTAACTACCTATAAACATAAGATATCACCCCCGATGCAGCATTTTCACAAACCCCATGCCTAGGTCGGAAGCATCACAGAACACTTTAAACATTAACCCTTCCTCTGGAAACCTCAGTACTAGGGCATTGACCAACATCCCCTTCAGATAACTGAAGGCTACCTGGTACTTCTCTCTCCATATAGAGACTTGGTCATTCATGGTCAAGGATGTCAAAGGTGATGCAACCAGATAGAAATTATCATAAACCTCTTATAGAAACCTATTAATCCCAAGAAAATATGAACCTCTGCCACATTCTTGGGTTTATCCCATGAACAAACCTCTTAGACCTTCGATGGGTCCACTGGTATTCTCTATAGGGACACCATGTGTCCATGGAAGTGATCCTCTCATGTCCAAACCATGCACTTGGACATCTTTTCCTAGAGGTGGTACTGTTAGAGTACCTCAAGATCGTCCTTAGATGCTCTTTGTGATCCTCCTCTGATCTTGATCAGATTAGGATGTTGTCAATAATCATGACTATGAACTGGTCTATATATTACCAGAAGTCTGAGTTCATGAGCCCCATGAACACGGTTGGAGCGTTCGTAATTCCGAAAAACATAATCACAAACTCGAAGTTCCCATATCTACACCTCAAATCAGTTTTCAAAATGTCCCCATCATTCCCCCACAACTGGTGATATCATAATCGCAAGTTCGATCACAGAGAACCAACAAGCTCCCTTCAACTGGCCAAAAATGGTCGTCGATATTGGGGAGTGTGTAACATTTCTTGAACGTCATCGGATTCGACCTTTGATAGTATAAACATAGCCTAAGAACATTGTATTCCTTCTTCGTGAACAAGACTACAGCCCCCATGGTGATGATCATGGTCATATAAAACCATTCTTCATGAGGTCATCAACTAGGATTTGCAAGCCCCACAACACAAAAGTTGCTATCTGATAGGGATCCATCGTAATTGGATGGGCACCAGGGTGCATGTATATCCCAAACTCAACATCACATCAAGGGGGTAGAGTCACCACCTCTCCAGGGAAGACGTCTAGGAACTCACTAATTATTCCTCAGACATCCACCATCTCTACATCTACCAACTCCATTGAGAGTACAATAGACAAGGAATGAAGGTGATCCTCTCACCAGCTGCCATGCTGGCTACCCCGCTCGCCAAAAAAAGTTACACACTGGCAGCCCATATATAAAAACACAACCCACATTTGGAATCAGTCTATAATAGAATACACATAGGTCATCAAATCGATTCCTAAAATTAAATAATATTTCTGCATCTATAGAAAAAGAAGGTCCCCACTAGACTGATGTGGACCCAACATCATTCTACATCCCCCAGAATACATAGGATAAGATAGGCTATTCTTCGAATAGTGTACTCAATACGAGGGGAATAAGAAGTCTCTACTCATTTAGACCCATAGCATGGGATTTTTTGGGTGAAAAGAGGAGTGCAAATATCCTCAATCAAACAAAGACATGAATGAGTACAAAACAAGATGATCGTACCTCAAACATCCTCTAGACCTACTGGATCATCTACCTCAGAGGTGTGAAACTTCCAAGGCCCAGCTTCTCTTCCCCTCGTATGTTGACATCCTCCCCAATCACGCCCTTGTATGGGTCCCAAAGTAGCGCACTGAGGCCGACCTCCTCCTACAACATCTGTTCTTGGAGGAGAAGGATCTCTCTTTCCCTACTACTATTAAAAATACCAGGTCAGAAACTATTATTGCTGAGGTGGACGCAGAACCTTCCCAACTCCACTGTACTACACTCGGTACTAATACTAATTTGGGAGGTTCCACCTGGCTTCCATAGAGGTATCATCTCAGTCTTGGGTCCGTTGAGAATGGGCGAGGACCGGGAGATCAAAATAGGAACAACTAAGAATTTCTCCCCATCGAATTAAACTTAGAAGGCCCAAAGGTAGGAGGACTACTACTGAGAGCCTTCCCCTTCTATGAGATTAGATGGTTCCCCTCTCACAGAACACCTCCTAGAAAGTCCATCATGTCCACCACTTTATCCTTCTTTTGAACTTCTAATTACGTCATTATAGTGAAGGGAGTAATAGAATATTTAATAGAATGTTAGAATGTATACTCTAAACATATTTCCTAATACATATCATCTTGAAAGAGGTCTAGAGAAAAATAGAGGAGATATTTGAACTTGATCCCCAATTCCCTTACTAACATTCTCACTTGATGGGGGGAGATTAACTCCTAACACTTCTCAACCTTCAGCGTGGAAGAAAGAAATTCTACCTGGAACTCCTTCTTGAAGTATGTCTATAAAACCTTAACATACTTCTTCTCACCAAGGTAGAGTTTCCACCACTGACGTGCCACTCCCAGCATTTGGTTCATAGCCAGAGGAACCCTGTACTCAGCAAGAGCCCAGATCAAGCTAAAATCTATAACCAACTCCCTGATCGATCTTTTCTATCTCCATTTCTAAGATGATGCCCTCGTATTTCTCAAGGTCCTTCCACTAAAAGTCCCGAAGAATCCTCTGCCACTGGTCGTCCTCCTACTCTCGATCAGCACTTGTATTATCTACCAAATCATCCTCCCAGGCCTCGATTTTCTGCACCACTCATGGTCATCGTCCAGGTGACATAACTGAATGTTAAACAATTCATTCTTAAGCCTGAGTTCTGTAGAGGATTTCTTTTATAATTTTCATAAACTTGTTATGAATTATAAATTCCAAAAAACATCCAAAAACTCACATAACACAATTTATAATGATGCATTACCATTCCTAGGCTCTCCACCCTATAATCGGTGTAGCCTCACTTGGTCTTTTGTTAGGTCCAGATTCCTTAAATCAGATCATGGGGGGCCTAAAATCTAGTGTCATAGCCAGTGGTCCCTGGCTTATTTCACACACCAAGGTTGCATAACACAATTACCCTAGCATCTTATGCAATCCTCCCTATTCATAACTTTGTATTCCATCCTATCTCTCAACCATTATCTATTATACCATTTTTTCACAACCCGCCTTCACCATGATGATGGAGGGATAGAAAACTAACACAACCTTTCTTCTTCAAGATAAAGGAGAGATAATGACCCCCCAAGTCTTGCATTCAATAGGCCTCAGAGTGGAAAATATCACCAAGTTTATATAATCTCACATTACATGGAATTCATTACCCTTTTTATAGAAAAAATCGGAAGATAAGATGGTAAATCTCAAACAACTCCTAATAATGAAATTTAAAATAAAATAAAACTCATTTTTCCACATGCGTGTGCAAAATAATGTGCTAAAAAGTACAATAAAACTCCAAAGTAAAGTACCAAAACAAAATAAAAAAGAAACATCAATTGTCCAAATGTTCAAGCTAATATAGTCCTGCACTGTTCTCAATGTCCTCCTAGAAACATGAATGCAATTTTTGATATACATATGGTGAGAATACATGTATACTCAGTAGGGAAAACCCAAATCTCTCATGAACAATTGGGGACGTATTATAATTCCCTTTGAGAAAGTTGAGGTAGATAGAACACATAGTAAGGGAAACTATGAACCCAACCTAACTAGGTCTGAATCCCCAAAGAAAACAGGTTAGGTAAAGAATTAGTAATAACACATCGATATTTGGGTACCCTAACCCGCTTTCCCACTAGTTATTAAAGACGTCATATGAATCAGACATCCACCACCATTTTCATTGTAATCCCACTTTTGCCCACATAAACTATATTTTTGGCCACCACAACCATGCATCCCCCTTGCAGACACCTAGGCCATCACACTCACATGTAACCACGCCCATAGACACCTAGGACAGAACAACCATACGCAGCCACATGAAAAACACCTGGGGCCAAAAAACCAACACCATGCCGATAGACAAATGGGCCTCATCCCGAAGTCACTAGGGAAACAAACTTGCATGCAAAAACCTCGGCCAACCACCCCAACATACCCTTTCCGAATTATCTAGGGCTATAATGGATCTCATTCCATCACATCCTTCCCGAAGAGTCTTGGGATACTTAAGAGACAGAGTAGAAAATGATCTAATATCCATCCACTCATAAGAGTGTTGGGAAAATCCCCCTCCTCAGTGAAATGAGGGTGTTCGGCATGAGGTTATCAACATGGGTGGGGTGCTTATATGAAACCCAAAAACTAAATATTTACATATAGGTAGTAAACCAGTCACCCCAACTTAGGGGTTCTGAAACTAGGCCTCACACAAACACCCTATTTACTATTCATACATGAAAAAATTCACAACGACCAAAACCATATCATCAACCATTGAACCCATTCATGTTATCATGATCCTTTGATTTCATTAGAAAAATAATTCTCTTCTACCATGAAACTAAAAGGCACATCCACAAGTCAAAACAACTCTTGACTAATGAAGGGGAAAACCAAACAAATATTTAAGCATTCACACCCAGTTATCATATAGAGTGACAACAACAAAAGATATCCTTGAGATCCATAAAAGTACTGGAACCAAACCAAGACCCAATATATGGGCACAATCCACAATCCAACAACTGAATAATAGAAGATCACATACCCTTACACGTCTCCCCCCAATCACCAATGAGTGAACCTAAAAATATTACCAAAACAAACAAGGGATCTTTCCAGATTTTTCCACATCATTAATTATGTTTCATTCTGCTGTTTGGTTAACCAGGGTGATCACGCAAGGAAACATATTCATTGGGCATCTATATAATCAACTGGGTTTACATGATTAACCCATTTCAATGTTACATCCATTCAATCACTAGATTATTAAGAAAATAGAGGTTTATTAGTCTGCAAGGAATGGTCACCAATGACCACTATTTTCAGTGGGAATAATCCCATACAACTCACAACATATAAATGAAGATAAAAGCGTATAACATACGAACCATAAAACAAACCCCTTCATTCTTTTAAAATTCATTTATTATCTATGTTAATATTTGGTTTCATCCACTCATCAAGGGAAAATTATCATACCCACCCCATAGAATATACAGTAAAGAGAGATGAAGGAAAACCTTACTTTGATGATAGCCTATAGATGTTTTCTTCTCACACCAAGAGCTTGGGATGATCATCTTATATAGGAATAACTAAAAGGACTCCATGGTTGAGTGGGAAGAGCTCCATTATAGGTGCACGATTCCGAAAGAGGGACTCCAAATGCACCCATAAAAAAGGGATCTAAAAAGAATAAAAACATTCTCCATGTGATAAATGGCCAGATCCTAGAGTTACGAGATATAAAATCATGAACCACTTATAAGGAAGATTGTAGTTCAAACATACGGTCGGGTGGTTACACAATATATTATTAATTTTTATTTAATGATTATCCTTGATGATGGTGGAGGTAATAGTTATGAGATAATATATATCCGTTAAATATATAAAGCCTCATAACTGAGGCTAGAAAGAAAGGGGAAAGTGGTGACACC
The DNA here is from genome assembly GCA_963277665.1 of Viscum album. Classification (NCBI taxonomy): domain Eukaryota; kingdom Viridiplantae; phylum Streptophyta; class Magnoliopsida; order Santalales; family Viscaceae; genus Viscum; species Viscum album. Next base: position 1,044,105,017 of record OY728126.1, on the reverse strand, counting down.
GAGAAAAAGGCCATTGGTTTTGGTAAATAAGAGTCTCCTGATACTTGAGGGTTTATAACATCTTTTACCGGACTTAAATAGATTTGAAACTTGTATTAAAACATTTTTACGTCAAAAGATATGTTATGGTGGAGGAACTAAAAAAATACAAAAATGGAAGAAAAAAAGGAGGGAGACACGGTGCCATTGTAATAGTGCCACCGCGTGCCACCGCAACTATGAGACACCGTATGTGTTGAACCCATGATCGGTGACACCATTATAGGAGCCACCATTTAGGTGGAACCATTTGGTGGGACTAAGTTTTTTGGATAAATCAATAATTTGTCACTGATGTTCCCCATGATTCCTCATATACCAGATATTAGGTATTGTAATGAACCAAGAGGGTCTGAGATCTTACAAAAACGTTTACCTTTTTTCAGATTCATTATGTATATGTGCATTACATAATAAATATTGAAATTAATCATACAATATAATTTCTTCTAAACCTTATTCATCTATATTTCATTTACTAACAATGGTTTATTATTATATTCTATCTTATTATTAAATAGTATTTACATATGTTTGATTGAATATTGAATCAATTTATATCTAATTATATGATTTTAGTAAACAATTATAATTTGATAATAATATATTAAATCAGTAATAAATTAACTATCTAAAAAAACATTAATTAATTTCTTATGAACAAATAATAATATTTTTATTTATATTCCAATAGTCATCTATGATAGAGCTTTATAGCATTATACATGTTGCTGGTTAAACAAAACCAAAACATAAAAACATTATATCATGACAGTTGAGTATAGTTAAAGAAGTTTATAACATCATTATAACATATTAATATTGAAATTAAATAGATTACTTTTTTTAGATGGTCATTTTTTATAAGTTCTATTATGTGAAATAAAATTATGATAAAAATTGAAATATATTACTTCTTGGAGGATGTATTTTTAAAATAATTTTTTCTGATCATTTATTCTTTTAATGTGGATTGAAACATGTAAATAATTTTGGATCCATAAATATAAAATCATTTTAGTACAATTATTATAATGAGCTTATAATATTACTATGGAATATAAAAATTTGGATGATAATAATTTAGAGTATATTATTATGTAATATGGAATAGACATGTAATATCCCCAGATTCAGAACACTATCAAATTGTTGAAATGGGTTGGAAATGAGACCTCAATCACAATAAACCATATACTAGAAGAATCCAACTAGTAGTGGGGGTTCAATATATATAAAATTTAAAATTAATCCAATGTTACCAAGTTAAAATATTAAAAAATAACATACTATGAAAACAGTGGAAACGATAATATACAATGGAAAATAAAATAATAAAAAAATATTAAATATCCTAATAAAATAAAAAGGGAATAATGTAATGTCAAGATGTAATATAACTAAATCTCATTATATAAGTATTAAAAAATAGTAGACTAAAATAATAGTAAATATTATAATATCTCAAAACCCATGTTGGTCCATCTCCAAAATCCAATCTATCTAGTTATTAAACAATCGACAACAAGGTTCCTTTCCCTAATTTAATCATGCAACCATGTAATCTAATCAAGTGCTAAATGGTATCTCAAATAGTGTGTGAGGAAAACATAGTATTCCAACACCACCATTTTAAACATAACCATCTGTATAATAAGTGCATGCAATACTACAATAAAAAGATGTATTAAGTAATTAAAAAATTAAATTAATACCACATCAACTTTATTTGTCTCTTTACTGGAATGTTTATAAACATGTGTCACAAAAATTCAAAACAAACATATAACCATTGTAAAACATAACTTTCCTTGGTTCCAAGAAGGATAGTCTTTGATCTTATATCACAAATATTGAAACCATATCCTTAAAAACAATGTATAAATTAAAAAATCACTGTAAAAATCCACTATATTACAATTTCATCATTTAAATAAAGTCATTCCTGGTATGTTATAATTTCAGAATGTTTCAGGGACAATATTGGATATTATCATTTCTGTATGTCATAGGGACATGCCTAGTTTTTAATATTTTCACCCTGTATTGATGGGAATAGACCATTATATAAAAATTTCCGCATGTATCATGGATGAGGCATAAATATAAGCATTTATTTTTTTATCAGTGTGTATAATATTCTAAAACATCATTTCAGCATGTCTCAGCACATAGCCTGGTATAAAATCATTTCATCTTGTTAACTGGGAAAATGCTCTTAATATGTATTACCACAATCAATTTGGGCCAATACCCCATATAACCATTACATCATAAAAATCACAATATATTGCCTAGAAACATGTATATATCAATATCACGTTACAAGGCTAAATATTTTATTATGAAAATTAACATTTGTATTTAAATTAAAAATGTCATAATTTTTTTTCATAAACAATATCATTTCAGTAATATCAATAAAAAATACAATAAAAGGAGATTCTATATCAATAACTCTCCTTAAATCCTTGTAATGATAAAAACATTTAAAATATATTAAGCAATTAATTTTTAATCATGGTTTCCCATTCCTGAATAGTAGACACAATATAGGAAAAAACAATTTGAACCAAATGGAACCAAAGAATAAAACTATTCATCATTTAATTTACTTTTCAAAAAAGTGGTGCTCTAATTTCAATATTGCCCATATATGAAAAACAATCATAGTTTGTTGGTTCAGAACCCACACATTTAACATATCATTGGACAACACATCTAGTATGATTCTCTACAAGATAGAAGGAACATATCATCATAAGAAGGTACCAAGATATTAAATAATCAAGACAAAAACAAAAAAACACTCATAGTAATGATATTACACTACAATAGATGTCGAAAAAAGGGAGTGGTTCTAAAACCTAATAAATACCACATAATAGGGATCAGATGCGTGATTGGAATGTCCAAAACCAATTAGGTGCATCATAACCACCATGGATCTTCCCAAGTTTATAGAGGAGAAAAAATAGAACAGTATAAAATGAAAAATGTATTTCTTGACACAAATAAAACAACCTTTATTGATAAATACACGTTGTGTGATCCATTTACACATCATGTTTTTATTTTTAAAGTGACATTCCAAAAATCCCCTCGTCATGGGTTATTATTTAACCCCACTCAAATTTAATACGGTGTGTATGTTTTATATACAGTGTACCCATGTCTCACCTTCTATTGGTTTAAAACATATCCTGAAGCAATTATATAGTGTGTGACATGTACATAGCATGTAATCATCTGTCAATGAGTTTTGAGCATGAATTCTACAAAAAGGATCAGAACACCTTAAAATCCTTCCCATGTATGAAAAACCCTAATAAATGAAATTAAATTTCCTTTATCTATAATAAAATAAATCATAAAAACATATCTCCCAAAATGATTTGTTATTTATCCGAACTATGTATGTTCATCTTCTAACCAGACTCAGCCTCAAAGTATAACATGAAAAAATTATAAAAGGATGTACCTAGAAAATGAAAGGAACATAAAACCTCCCCACTATATAATCGCTTGGCCCCGAGCTACTCCAATTATCACTACGGGATCTCGGTGAACATGTCTAGCCTCTATTATTTCATGATATACTCCCTCTACTACATCTCCCATAGAACCCACTTATTCTACAACTACACTTGAACAAAAAAAATCAACCTTCCCCTGATAAACATCTCACAACAATCCACAATTTGTATCGGATGCTCCGTAAATGATGAATTGGCTCTATGAATTATGTCTGCTGCCTCTATCTCATGACAAGTGTTTGAATAATATTTCTATAGTTGAGAATCCTAGAATGAGTCATGATTTACCTTGCAGCTCAAATTAAGGGCTAATTGGGTTTCCACTAGACCAACCATATAATATAACTCAAATTGCTTGATTGACCTAGGTTCCAGATTTCTCTGTTTCAGGATATGAAATTTCTCCAACCTAGGTGACACCTAATGGATAAAAATGATTAAAATAAGAATTCATAGAACATATAAAATTGTAAGTGTATAATTTATTCCGGATATTCTTATTAACCATCAACTTCCTGATCAAATTAACTTTCTCATGTAACGTCCTGACTTGGCTCACCAATAAGATGGTGGTCGGACAAATCACCACATTACCTCAAGCATGCCTCCACGTACACCATAGGATACTGAATAGAAGTGAGGGTGTAAGATTAGTCATTTGGGAGATTATAACCTCTTATAAGTGTTGGGAATCAATATAACATAGTAAATAACAATCTACAGCAGAAGAAGTAATACATAATTGACAGGAATTCGAAGTTAGATTTCATATAAATGAACAAAAGTGGCAAACACCTGTTTATTCAATAAATGAATTCATGATATAGTATTAATAAAAGAAGTAATTAGTTAACAGTACAACATTCTTTTCAATACAATAATGCGTTGGACTCATGTAAGGAAAAGAACTAAAATCCCAATGATGATATCCACGAGCATCCTGAGCTCCAGATCACTCATATTATACTAACTCTCGAGTATATGAAAACAAAAATGAGCAACGTCCAGGGCCCTAAAAGCTAGGTCTACTCAGGTACCCCTATGCATTGGAGGCCTGAGTAGGGTTCCAGATATGAATCTTAGTTGGTCGGCACCACTGGTGACTAACCTAATCCTGATTGTGTAATATAAATTAAACGGGGTGAAAAATGCATATATAAACTAAGTATTAAATTTTAACTAAATAAAAAAGTATCTTATCAATGCCTCAGTTGGTTTCTAGACATGTAACTAGTTTATTAATTGACTATTACCTTTTTATTTATAAGTCACATATGAATAAGTTTCCTACCGAATCCAATGGGGTTTCTCCGTGGTAAAAAATCATATGAAATGACCAGGCCCAATGGGCTTTAACAATGGAACCCACTTGTATATGATGGATCAAATAAGTGTATCAAAGGAATATAGTGATTGTATAATTAGTGATGGTCTCAAGATATAACAAGGAAACTTTACAAGGATTTCCAGTGATGGAGTTCCAGGGTAAAAACCAAGGTAACATAAATCTCACAGAACGCTAACTCAGTAATATCCGAGTCTAGCTATGTGGTAAGAGTGTAATCCAAAGAGTGTAATCCTAGTCATTCCACAATAAGGAGCCTACTTAGTCGAAGGAGTGCATCCAAGGTAAAACAGGGCTCTGAAACGACTGGGTCTAAAGAGTGTATCCAATGAACTTATATTCCAATGTTGGACCCAAGGATTGAATCCCAGGCAGCTTGTAGTACTACACGGGGGACCCAACGGCAGTATACTGGGAATCCAATGGTAAGACAAGGAACATGATCTATGTAGGTCTGAACCTTAGCATCCCATTCTTATGTTTGGAATGGGGTACATGTGTACTAATATTATTCTCTGACCAGAAACCATGACATGCTGAAGACTAACCATTCCTATTTAAATAAAGAAGCTATATAATGATTCATTTGGTTAAATTATTTACTTCCATTAGTGTGTATATGACAAGTAGGGTTGAAACAATTTATTTATTGGTTCTAGTCTTTCCTTCCATTTTTGTGGAAGGGTCATGTGTCATTTCAACCATTTAGTAAATCCATTAAGGAATTTTCAAATGTCAAGGTCCACACTTTTACCTTCCCGTAACATGGTAACGGTTGCGACATATGTGGAACCAATTATTCAATCATAAACTTGGGTCCGTCTATGGAATTCCACCATGGGAATACATGTATATCCCAAGTTATGATTATGAAAACCCATTGGGTCCATCATGAAATTATTACTTGGGAACCGACCTATCATCCAATTTGTTATAAGAATTCAAAACATCTGAAAACAATTTTGGAAATTTGATTTGAGAATCAATAATAAACATTACCCATTAATTTAACTCAACTAATTCCATTTATCAAAAACATGTCAATTGATTTTATAAGTCTCTATGTATCCATGAAAAGGGGGAAATTACCTACATGGGTAATTCCAATCTAAAATTGGACCAATCCCTTATACTATTCTTTGGTCTTTTGATCATTTAAAAATGGAAACATAGTGTTTCTAATGACATGAGGCCCATGTCCTAAACATGCAGTATCATAGAATAACATCAATGCATAATAATTATAAACATTTAAAGTCAGGTAATCCACGTATAACCACTACTTTTTAGATTGAATAAAGCTCACCTCTGTTGGAGGGGTTTAATTTAAAAACATGATATTGATTATTGAAAAAATCATTTACTACATTTATCATTTTAAATGAAACATGATAGATTAACATTTAAAATAAATTCAATATAAATACTTCACTGCATGGAATTAATTTCTAATAAATGTGAAGTTTTAAATTTGTTAATTAATTTATAAAAATGAGGATTTTGATAGTGACCCTATATTAGGGGTGGAACCAAGCCATCCATATCGGCTATTGTAGCTTTCTATATCAAGAAGAAAAACAACTCATGAACATATAAAACTATGTATGTTTTTGTATACCCTTACCCCATGGCCCTTATTCCCTGTTTCATGAGGGAATACACACATGGGGGATATACACTTATACAAACACACACACCCATATATATATATACATACATTAGTATAAGATTCAAAATCTTCTAAATGCCTGAAAACTCACTTCAACAGCACCCAAAATCCATAAACACCATAAGATACTGAAAATTGGTGTGTGAAACCATCCAAATTCATTAAATACATACTTCGGTTGGTGGTAATAAAACCAAATGAGATGAAACCACATGAAGAATCTTAACACACTACCAAAAACATGATATGGAATCAATGTAACACCACAAGATTTTATGAGAAATATTATTTTTAATTTCATTGTTGTCTTGTGTTGTACGCTACACCAAGATTATCTTTCACTATACGCAACACCATATTAGCTTGTAGTATATGCAAACACTATTCTTGGCTTGTGTGGCATGCAAGAGCGACCTTCCTGGATAGTGTTTGTTGTACGCAATACCGAGTTCCACAAAACAATGATATATTATTATAATATTATGAAATTTTCATTATGAATATTATGAAGTGAATTTTTAATTATATAACATTATAATTCATCTTAATCATTTTCTAGAATGAGATATGAAAACAAAATCAATTTTTCGATAAGAGAAGTATTTAAAAAAAGTAGTTTTACCACCTTTTGATGGCGCACCCATTTTAAATATAATTTTTGATAAGTTTATAAGTTAAATTGTACAAAATAAACTTCTTATATTGAATCAAGATATAAAAATTTACTTTGGATAAATTTTTGATACATTTTAGATAACATTCATATTTTGATGAATTGTAAACATTCAATAAATTTTAATTAAAAACAACTTTTTTCAATGAGACAAATTATATGGTTAAATTATAATATTAAATGGTTTTAAATTATAAATATAATATTTTTTACCATTTAATATAATTTAATTAATTAGCATTAATTTTACACTAAATTCATAGGTAAAAACATTTCTATCTTTTGCAACGTTTCAACTTTTAAAACTAGTTTTCTTAACAATGGGATTAATTTTAAATTAATTACTGCAACTGCTATGTTTTCAATTTTAAAAAATTAATTCCATATTTGGAATCCTAAGGTTCAAATTATGTTAATATTCTACTTTTTATTTTTATACATTATGAATAGTAACTATGGTAAATTTTATTTACTACAGTTAAAGGTAAAACGCATAATTAAGGGTAAAAAAAGATTATAAAGTAACAAAAACACCTGAACAAATTCTATTGGATGAATAAAAGTAGTCCCATATCACCTAAGGGTATAAATAGATTCAATTTATGGACTTTTGACCATGAAAATGATGTAATAATTATTAAAACCAAAGAATGTGACAACATGTCAGTCTCTTATATCTTATAAGTGTAATAATTTTAATTTAGTGATAAACTTCAGAAAACCTCAAATATAAATAGTCTCCGGAAATATAATAAAATTATCTACATCATGATATTTTATTTAGAATATTTAGGTATTAAATAATTATCATCAATGGTGACACAATAGTGTTGCAGAATTTGTTTATTTAGTGAAAAATCAATAATACAATTTTTATTAAATAAATAGTGACCATAAAAGGAACAACAACCTGACCAAAACTTATTGGTCATGTACATGTAAATTATAAGCATCCAATGGTCTAATATTTGACCATTTTGATCTTTATAAAGGTGATTATGACACTTATATTATTATATTTTAAATGATTTCAATGTTGTCACCTTCATGATTTAATAAATATAACAATTTAAATGTTGTGATTTTAAGATGATAAATTCTAGTAAATGTATTATTATAAAATATATTAGATTTATCTTCATCCCAATAATTTATTTTTAATTTTTATGCAACAAATATTTATATTAAATTATTATACAAATATGTTGTAATAATTATTTTATTATGAAAAATATCAAATAAATGGTTTTAAAAATATTAAAATAAATAATATATGAACTAATTAACATTCTCTGTGAATTTACTAGATTAATATGACATGTTAGAAACCTATTAAATATTTTGGTTTGAATATATTCTCGGTGTGTATTTTTTTTAAATTCAAATAAATGAATAGTGTTTAAATTTAGACTATTGGTATTTCATAAAAATAACATATTATTAAATTATTTAAAAATCACAAAAAAAATTAAAAATTAAAAATTGAAAGTAATATGTTCTAAAAGGTTATAAAGTATCCAATTATGGGAAATTGACCACATATAAGTATGTATGTATTACAATTTAAAATTTAGAATATTATTACCACAAATAAGATTAAATAAAATAAATAAGGATAAATCAAATTGATAAGGTTTAAAATAATTTCCCAAAATGTCTAAATTTGATTGGATGATGAGATTACAAACCTATCTTACCTAATATCTTAATTTTAGTAACTTTGGAAGTTTTTATGTTGGGTTTTATTTTATTATTAATTAATATTTTTGAGGCTTCCAAAACTGTCCCTCTCTTCTCTTATAAAAGGGCACCTCATCCCTCTCCTCTTCACACTGTTTTGAGCATTCATGCTCATCCAAAGCCCGCACATTTCACTTCTCCACATCCCTAGAAACCTACTAGAGGTCTTGGTCTTCTTCTAAGACCAACTTTATTTCCCTAAGTGGTGGTTAAGAGGTGGCGCGTCGAAGAAGATGTAATCTCTTCTACTAATTCTTTCAAGTATCATTATTCTTATACTTCCTCTTCTTTAGTTGTTTCATTATAAAGAAATAAAATCAGTATAACTAATATACTGATATGTTATTATAAATATGAAACAACCCTATTTCACCTTCTACCCATCCTACGAAAAATGAAATCACCGCACATATGTACGTATGGAATACCGTCTCTATGCCATGGTCTAATCTGTTTTTCCACCCCAACCATACTTGGATGGGTATAATGTTGTAAAGAATAAATATATATGGTTATTATAAAATGATATTAAGTCTGAGATATTATATCATCCACTCTAATTCCAATCAATAATTATGGGAATGATATCATCGCCCGTGCGTACGTAAGGATTACCGTCTCCACGATGCGATTAGATTCATTCCCCAAGTTAACCATTCAAGAATGATTATAAAGTATATATAATAAATAATCATGAAATATATGACATATTAATGATAATTGATTTATTTTTATTTTATTTACTTATGTTCATTCAATTTAATAAGGAAACGAAAACAGTGTTCATGAGTACGTATGACCTACCGTCTCCATGAACGGTGTATTTCATTCCATTTATCAATCTATTATATATATATATATGTGTGTATATTATGAATATATATTATTTATAAATCTTTTTATACATTATATAAGTAATTAATCATGATTTAAGTAATCATATGAATAACTACAAGTCAAAACACGGACAATAAATGAAACGATTTTACCCAAAACGCTACTTTAACATGGAATTCACAAATGAACAGGTAATATAAAGTCGTAAGTGAATCATATATGATAAAATAAATAATATTATGGTTCTTTTACAAGTTAATAATATGTTTAAACCCACTATACAGGGGTCTCAGACACATACAGAAAAAATTGGACATAAGGTAAGGGATAATTATTCAATCTCATTTTTATCCGAGATTGCTTATACGTAAGTATTTACTGGGGTTATATTATTCGTCCATGTCCATAAAAATGTTTTTCATAAAGTGTTTAATATTATTACATGTATGTTTAATGTCATGTTTACCCCTCTTTGACTTTTACTTTGTTTTATGAAAGGAATCTTTCTTTTGTTTACCATACGTGGTATTTTTTGACTTTTCCATTAAAACTATGAGGAGAATATTTTTTTAACTTATACTGCATGAACAGATTTTTACGGTTTCATAATGCCTTATTTCCAAGATGATTACTCTACAATATTTCATGACTATTTTCAACAAAATCATTTGATTTTAAAATTTCATGGAATTTTGGGAAATTAAAATGATTTTGAAGAAGAAAGGATATTTTCCTCAAGAATTCATTTGAAGTGTTTTATCAAAACCATTTTCCATATAAGATGACATTATTTCACATGTGTATGTATCAAGTATAATTTCTATATGATTCACATGGTTTCGCTTTTCCTATGATTAAATGATATCCATTTGTTTTATATGGATTATGTTATGATGGGATGATGTTTATGAAACCCATCTTATTCTTTGGGTTATGATGAATGATTTATGTTTATGTTGGTCACATGTAAGAATAATTTAATTATGAGATGGTTGGGACCTAATCTCCCTCCAATTAATTGGGTAAAGATTTATATCTCATGAGATAGACCTGCCTAGAACGAGAAGTAAAATCTGGTTCGGTAATACAGGGATGGAACATCATGTAAACCCGATTCAGTAATGGACTTTGTCCACTATGATGTTCTTGGTGGAAATGCATTCGCTACTATGGAAATAATATCATGTGATTAATGGTTTGACACAATTACATGTTTTATTACCATGCCATTTTATCATGATTAATTTTCCTTTATGTTTTATTCCTTATGTACTGTCATGATTTATGTCATTGCTCATGATTTTTATGTTTTATGTTCATATTTTTACGTTCAAATGTTTATGGATTGTTTTTAAGTTCTCCATGTTTTCCCTTACTGATCATTTGATCTCACCCTTTTTATTTTTTCTTTTCCCCAGGATATAAATAAATTTTTTAGGTAGGAAAACCAAAGGGGAAGATCATTGTGGAAGATGTTGAAGATCTTTCACCATGATTAGAACATTATGTTCCAAGTTTATAAAGACACTAAACTAATACGATCATTGGGCGCCCATTTTTTCATGTATTATGTATTTTAAAAAATTAATGTAATGTCCATGTACGTCAAGCTTTGGGTCTCTACATTTGGTATCAGAGCGAAGGTTTAGTTAACCTTTGGAAACTAGGATGTGAAAACTTTAGTGATATCCCATGATATATTTATAAGGTATGTATAGGGATGTCCCTAAGGTTTAGTATAACTATAGTTTATAGTCCTAGAATTATGTTGACGATCATGAATAAACTAGGTTGAACCTAAGGTGTCATGGATTAAATAATGTGTGATAAGTTATAATTTTTAAGATTATTTGGTTCCTCTTTATTTTAACTATTTCTTACACCATGGTTTTTGGTTTTAGTCAATGGAGGGAACCAGAAGAAATTGGTTCAACATTGAATCCAATGGAAAAATTAGTGACTATAAGCAACGAAATTGTGTAATGCCTAGAATTAAAGACATTGTGATTATGCTGAATCATTCATCGAGATATATGATTAACAAGGTGAACTTTAGCGGTATTCCTAATTTTTAAAATAAGAGGAAGATGGTCTTTTATGCATGTTCTCATGGTGAGGATAATAGACGAAGGAAGATTGAGATTTCTAAAGAAGGGAAGAAGAACCTTTATGAATACATTAAATGGGGGGAAGATGTTATCTGTGTGGGGAGAAGGGTCATAGAGTGACAGACTGTTTTAGAGTTCAATGTCTTATTTGTGGAGAACATGGGCATTATCCAACTCAATGCCATGACCTAAGAGGTTACTTCTAAATAAAGGAACTACTTATTCCATGACAATCATTGAAGAGGATGGATGAACTGTTTATTTATTGGTATTCATAAATAATGTTGATTTTATGGTATATTGGAATATGTTTTTATTGGTCCATTATAGTTTTCCATAATAATATGGTACTAGTAACCATGAAAAGTGATTGAAATATTTTTGGAAAGTAGATGATATGTGCATAATGAAGGGATGAGGAGAAAATAATACGTTTTATGTTATTAATTATCTCATTACTGATATAAGGACAACATGATATCATGGTTTGAGTATATAGATTTTTTTGTATTTTGGTATGTGGAAAGAGTTAACTTTTGACAGTATTCATGTTTTCAGTAAGGTTCTATGGTATTTCATGTTTCAAGAAAATACATGATTAAGGTATTCACATGTTTGGAATATGACCCACAAGATATATCTTATGATATATGGGAGATAGATGATGGTATTCACATGCTCGGTAGATGAAATTTCTAATATTCGTTTTCTTTATACTATGATATTTGACATAAGTATTTTCGATAAGCCCAAAGGTTGAAATGGATTAAGTTAGACATTAGAAAAAAAAATTAAGGATAGAACTTTTTGATATTATTTCTGAAATATTATAATAGTAAAATTTATGATATAGGACAACCTGTAGGACAGGCGACAACCCGTTGTGTCGGACAAGGATGCAGGAATCGAACCCACAACTGAAGTGCGATGGTACTTTATCGCCTACCACTGGACTACAGGAAGTCGCTGGTTCATATAAATTAATTTAATTTTATTAAGAGGTATGATATATGAAGTATAAAGTCAATTTTAGGAACCATATATGATTAATCTCAGCATAGATGGACTTATGTATATTTAAAAACTTGTGGTAACCTTTTTGTAATAGAGAGAGATGGAATAACCTAATATTCAATCGCATCATCTACTAACACTTCAAGAATGTCAAATTCAACTTCATTTTATTAAATTTAGATATGAAGTGGAAATTGTTCGTGGAATGACAAACAATGATATTACACTGAAATCAAGTAAGTATTTCTCCTTATGTAAAAAATACATCAAATTTTGGAAAATGATCTTGAAAACCAAAAATGTTATCCTAGTACTCTCATATACGATGAATCAAATGGTACCTTAGATCATCACAAATTTATGGATTTGTGATTTTTTGGCTTTTTCATAGCCATGTTCTCTACCACTCTCCATCAGATCTTGACGGTTAGATTTTTTCTTCTATATCCATGTTTTCACCTATGTTCTTCTATATGGAAACCTAGTGATGAGTTAATTTGGGTAACCATTACGTTTCTTACATTACTTTTTAAAATTAAGTTTTATTATTCCTTTTACGATGTGGGTTTCTATGAAATTAACTTTCACGTAGTAAATTATTTATAACCCGGACGAATTTCGAGGGAGAAATTCATTTTTAAGGGGTGTAGAATGTATCACCCCAAGATTTTATGAGAAATATTAATTTTAATTTCTTTGATGTCTTGTGTTGTATGATACACCAAGAATAGATTGCGCTATACACAACATCGTATTATCTTATATAATACGCAAACACTATTCTTGGCTTGTGTTGCACGCAAGAGCAACCTTCCTCGATAGTGTGTTGTACGCAATACCGAGTTTCACTAAACAATGATATATTATTATAATATTATGAAGTAGTGTTTTATGAGTATTATTAAAATAATTTTTAATTTTATAACATTATAATTCATCTTACACCTTTCCTAGAATGAGATATGAAAAAAAATTAATTTTTCGATAAAAGAATAATTTATCAAAAAATGCAGTTTTACCGCCTTTTGATGGCGCACCCATTTCAAATATAATTTTTGAAAAGTTTATTAGTTCAATTTTAAAAAATAAAATTCTTTTTTTGAGTCTAGATATATAAATTTACATTGGATAAATTTTTGATACTTCTCTGATAACCTTCATATTTTGATGAATAGTAAAAATACGCTAAATTTTAATTATAAACAAATTTTTCATCGAGATAAATTATATGGTTAAATTATAATATTAAATGGTTTTAAAGTATAAATGGATTATTTTTTACCATTTAATATAATGTAATTCATTAGCATTAATTTTACATAGAATTCATAGGTAAAAACATTTCTATCTTTTGCAACATTTTAACTTTTAAAACCCGTTTTCTTAACAACGGGATCAATTTTAAATTAATTACTGAAACTTCTGTGTTTTTAATTTTAAAAAATGGGTTCCCTATTTGTAATTAGAAGTTCCAAATTATGTTAGTAGGATATATTTTATTTTTAGAAATTATGAATAGTAATTACAGTAAATTTTATTTACTACAGTTAAAGGTAAATCGGGTAATTAAGGGTAAAATTAAGATTATAAAATTTCCCTAACACCTTCCAAAATTCTATTGGATGAATAAATGACGACCAATATCACCTAAGGGTCTAAATAAATTCATTTAATGGACTTTTGACCATGAAAATTATGTAATTATTACTAAAACCAAAGAAAGTGACAACATGCCACTCTCTTATATCTTATAATTGTAATAATTTTAATATAGTGATAAACTTTATAAAACCCCAAATATAAATAGTCTCCAGAAATATAATCAAATTATTAACATCATTTGAATTTATTTATAATTTTTAGAGACTAAATAATTGTCATTAATGGTGACACAATTGTGATGTAGAAATTTTTTATTTAGTGAAAAATCAACAATACAGTTTTTATTAAACTAATAGTGACCATAAAAGGCACAAACACCTTACCAAAACATATTTTTAATTTACATGTAAACCATAAGCATAAAATTGTCGAATATTTGACCATTTGGAGCCTTATAAAAGCAATTATAACACTTATATTAATTTATTTTAAATGATGTCAAAGTTGTCATCTTCATGATTTAATAAATATAACAATTTAAATGTTGTGATTTTAAGATGATAAAAATGAGTAAAATTATAATTATGAAATATATTAGATTTATATGCATCATAGTATTTTATTTTTAATTTTTATGAAACAAATAATTATATTAAATAATTATAAAAAATGGTATATAAATTATTTTATCAAGAGAAATATCAAATAAATGGTTTTAAAAATATTAAAATAAATATTATATGAAATAATTAACATTATCCAAGAATTTTATAGATTAATATGACATGTACGGAACATATTAAATATTATTTTTCAAATATCTTCTCTGTGTGTATTTTATTTAAATAGAAATAAATGAATAGTGTCAAAATTTACACTATTGGTATTTTATAAAAATAACATATTATTAAATTATTTAAAAATCACAAAAATATTTAAAAATTTAAAATTTAAAATTATATGGTCTACATGGTTATAAAGTATCCAATTATGGGAAATTTACCATATATAAGTATGTATTCATAACATTTTAAAATTGTGAATATTATTACCACAAATAATATTAAATAAATTAAATAAGGATAAACCAAATTGATAAGGTTTAAAATAATTTTCCAACGTGTAAAAATTATATTGGTTTATGATATTACAACACTATAGTACCTAAAATCCTAATTTGAGTCACTTTGGAAGTTTTTATGTGGGGTTTTATTTTATTATTAATTAATATTTTTGAGGATTCCAAAAGTGCCCCTCTCTTCTCTTATAAAGGGCACCTCCTCCCTCTCCTCTTCACACCGTTTTGAGCCTTCAAGCTCATCAAAACACAGCCCATTTCACTTATCCACTTACCTAGTAACCTACTAAAGGTCTTGGTTTTCTTCTAAGACCAACTTTACTTCCCTAAGAGGAGGTTAAGAGGAGGCGCGTCGAAGAAGAGGTAATCTCTTCTACCGATTCTTTCAAGTTTCTTTATTCTTCTACTTCTTCTTATATAGTTGTTTCATTATAAAGTAATAACATAAATATAACTAATATAATGATATGTTATTATAAATATGAAACAACCCTATTTCACCTTCTACCCATCCTATGAAAAACGAAATCACCGCGCTTGCGTACGTACGGAATACCGTCTCCACGCCGTGGTGTAATCTGTTTTTCCACCACCACCTTACTTGGATGTGTATAATGGTGTAAATAATAACTATATATGGTTATTATAACATGATACTAATTATGAGATATTATACCATCAACTCTAATTCCATTCAATAATTATGGGAATGATATCATCGCTCGTGCGTACTTACAGATTACCGTCTCCACGATGCGATGAGCTTCATTCTCCAAGTTAACCATTCAAGAATGATTATAAAGTATAAATAATAAATAATCATGAAATATATGAAATATTAATGATACTGTATTTATATACATGTTATTTACTTACTTTCATTTAATTTAATAAGGAAATGAAAACAGATTTCATGCGTACGTACGACCTACCGTCTCCAGGAATGGTGTACTTCATTCCATTTATCGATCTATTATATATATATATATATGTATATTCTGAATATATATTATTTATAAATAATTTTTTACATTCTGGAAGTAAATAATCATTATCTAAGTAATCATATGAATAATTACAAGTCAAAACACGGATGATAAATGAAACGATTTTACCCAAAACGCTACATTAACATAGAATTGACAAATGAACGGGTAATATAAAGTCATAAGTGAATCATATATGACAACATAAATATTATTATTGTTCATTTACATGTTAATAATATGTTTAAACCCACTATACAGGGGTCTCAGACACATACAGAAGAAATTAGACTTATGGTAAGGGATAAATTTTCAATCTCATTTTTATCCGAGATTGCTTATACGTAAGTATTTACTGGGGTTATATTTTTCATCCATGACCATAAAATTATTTTTAAATAAGTGTTAAATATTATTCCATGTATTTTTAAATTCATTTTTACCCCTCTTTGAATTTTAATTTTTTTATGAAAGGAATCATTCTTTTGTTTACCATACGTGGTACATTTTGACTTTTCCCTTAAAAGTACGAGGAGAATGTTTTATTAAATTATACGGCATGAATGGATTTTTAGGGTTTCATATCGCTCTATCTTCATGAATATTACTCTACAATATTTCCTGACTATTTTCAAAAAAAACATTTTTTTTAAATTGCATGGCATTTTGTGAAAAGAAAATGACTTTGAAGAATAATGGATATTTTCCTCAAGAATTCATTTCATGTGTTTTATCAAAACCATTTTCCATCTAAGATGAAATTTTTCATATGTGTATGTTTCAAGTATAATGTCTATATGATTTACATGGTTTCACTTTTCTTATGATGAAATGATATCCATTTGTTTTATATGGATTATGTTATGATGGGATGATGTTTATTAAATAGATTTTATTCTTTGGGTTATGATGAATGATTTATGTTTATGTTGTGGAAAATGTAAGAATGATTTAATTATGAGATGGATGGGACCTATATATCCTTCCAATGCATTGGGTAATGATTTATATCTCATGATATAGACATGGCTGTAATGGCAAGTAAAATCTGGTTTAGTAATATAGTGTTGGAACGACATGTAAACACAGTTCAGTAATCGACTTTGTCCACTATGATGGTCTTGGAAGAAATGCCTTGGCTACTATGGAAATGATATCATGTGCATAATTGTTTTCCACAATTAAATGTTTTATTCTCATGCCATTTTATCATTATTAATGTTCCTTTATGATCTATTCCTTATTCACTGTCAAAATTTATGTCATTGCTCAAGATTTTGATGTGTTGTGTTCATTTTTTTAAGTTCAAATGTTTACTGATTTTTTTTAATTTCTCCATGTTTACCCTTATAGAGAATTTCAGCTCACCCTTTTAATGTTTTATTTTCACCAAGATATAGAGAAATGTTTTAGGTAAGAAAACCAAAGGGGAATATATTTGTGGGAGATGTTGAAGATCTTTCACCATGATTAGAACACTATGCTTCGAGTTTCCAAAGACACTAAACTAATACGGTCTTTGGGGGTCTATTATTGTCATGTATTAAGTATTCCGAAAAAGTAATTTAATGTCCATGTACATCAAGCATTGGGTCTCTACAATCATAAATTCCAAAATCCCCAAATTTACCAAATTCTAAACAAAAGAAGAGGTGAAAAACTTACCCCGATACCAAACCGATAGAATAAAACACAACAAACCACCTCGCCTTCAGTAGTGGTTGCCAAAACACACTCTAACGCGCCCATAGAGATCATTCGCAAGACCTATGATCAATGATAAACCCAAATAATGTCATCCTAAGGAGTATAGGCTTTGTCCAATCCCTATGAGGTAATTGATAAGACAATGAAAAGACTGAAACAGAGAAGATAAGGGACAAAGGACTCATTGCAAAGGATCATGTGAAAAAATCAGAAGAAAAATCTAGATGGATTAACGGAGGAAGAGGTGTCCAAGGAGGCGTTACACGCACGGGTCAAAGAAGAGACTCATGGTGCATTGCATTGATATGAGATGGGATAGAGAATTATTTAGATTTTAGGTATTAATTTTATTTATTTTTAAATTAAAATTAATTAAAATCTAAAACAAGGTGTCCTGCATGGTTAAGCCGGTACAATTTTCCAAACTATGCACAAATCGTGTGGTGCCTACTGCCTCCAAGACACACCCTACATGGGCATGGAAAATGGTGTAATATATCGTTCATAGCCCCTGTGAAAATCAACTTCCCTTTTTAGAGTTGGTATGTACGGTTACCTGAAGTAGGCCACATATTTTGGAAAACCGTGCAAAAATGGTGCCCCCTCTACTCCTTATTAAAAACAAGTAGTTTGGGGTTTGACACACCTGAAAACTCTTTATACACACAAGAAAATTATTGGGATGTCTCCCATGCCCCAAAACAAAAGTTTAGAGTGATGATACTCGTATATTTTTTTTTTCTGAAGCTCGGTTTTAAGGAAAACCTGTTTAGGAAATGGAAAATTCCCAAAACATCTGTGTTTTAGTCTAGATCCAAACACATGATTCTACAATCTAGGAAACTTATAACTTCACATCCTTGAGAATCCATCAAAAACAACATAAACACCAATATAATTACAATAGTCATGATGTTTTCATTCAAAATGTTTTCATCGCATTACCAATGCCCATGGTACCTTAAGTATTTCCAACACAAACTGTACTTCAGCCTTTACAGCCTGAGATAATGTTCAATGTACAACATAAACATAGAAACGAAGATTATAGAATATCTTTTAGATATATACTTGATCAAAAAATAATCTTGATATACATTTGACTGATGGGGATCACCACCAAAGGACTTAACATAATAAGGGGCCAATTCTGAGTCATGTTACCCCCACTGTTGGAACTGTTGTACAAGGCACAACTCTAAATGCTCTTATGACACTCAAGGTATGATTTTGTAAAAAGGAAACTCTCAAATTCTGATAGACCTAACAAAACTAGTCATGAATTCTCTCTCAAGAGACACTACCAAACTTGATACCACACTTTCCTTCACATGGAAACATGCTCTCAAATGGGCCCATAAAATTGTAAACATCAATGGAAGAGAAGATAATGAGTTGAGCCTCTTGGCTGACGTAACTCATAGATTTCTGGCTTAGGTGTCCAGAGAAATTCAACATATATAATGAGAGTCCATGAGTCCAAACAGTGAATTCCCACTTGGGATCCTAAGAATCACTCAATACATACCATGACTTTAAGAGAACCACGCTTAGGGTGGAAAATGACAAAGATCATCCAAAAAGCTCATCAGCTTTTATGATTTAGCACAGTGTATAACCTACACTCACTTAGTGCATTGGGGATGACATCAAGATAGGATACATTCTCGTATGATAAGAAGAGTACACCAATTAATTTAATATGGGATTCCAATCAAACACACCCAAAAAGCTGGATGGTAAAAAATTCGAACCAAAACAAGGTCATTCTACCAAGAAATCATTGACATAAACAACACTAGAAATCCATAAATTCATTCAAGAAATGTAACCAATTCCCCATGGTACCCATAGGTTGTTTTCATTATACATGGAAGGACTCATTTATTAGTTTTAGTATAACACTACCCACCATAGGATTGTCCAAGTCAAAAATGACAGAAAACTAACCGCTCATACGTGTGATAGACTATAACAATGAGACCGGTGTGTCAAAAGACCTGAGTGATTCAATATCTAGTCCAAGAATTGGAATGTAACCGATTCTTAAATGCACATTCCACTCTACTTGGTGATGACCCAAGACCATACTCAAAAGTACAAGAAGATTTACTTCAGAGTCATATTGCCTCATTAAACCATATTATAAGATGATTCCATACAAATTCATCCATCACATAAGCAGAAGAGAGGGTCAAACGACATACGAATTGGCCGACCATGCCAGATGCATGTCTAACCAACTGAAAAAGTGTATTACTCGACGCTATAGTCTATAAAAAAGGTCATGAAAGACATAAACACCCATCCATAAAGGGTGTCACATTTTAACTGAAAGTCCTATTTGGGACAACAGAACACAAATGACACCAAAAAGGTTAGAAAGGCCACAACAATACAGAAGAATTCATTCTCAAATGGTGCTACCTACCATGGGATAACCCCTTATGAATAACATGATTAAAACCTAACATCGGGTCACCAAAAAAGAAGTCACCAAAATAAATACTGATCATAATTCCATTTCAATAGAAAATAACGCATACTGAATGTAGTCACACTTCCACTCCAAGGAAACTCAAGAAAAGTGTGAACTACCCTAACATGATGGTTTTTTACATTGGACACCACTACAGGTTCCATTTTAAAGAATAATATATTTAATTTCATTTAAACTTTAAATAATCAAATGATTTAATCAAAACATCAAAGTACCATTTTCCAAATAAATCATAAGGTGCTTGGTTTTAACCAATTCACCAATGGAAAACAATTTTGTTTAACAAAACCCCCTTTTTAATAACATTTTACCTTAGTTGACATCACGTTATTTCTAGGAAACTTATCAAAATAAATTTCTTTTATGCATATAAGGTGACCTACGAGGGTCTCATATTATCCAACCAGGGCTCTCTATAAACCAACCCAACAGAAGAAAAGTAGAATATTAAAATTTAAACTCTCAAATGGGTCATTTCATAAAAACATTATTCAACTAACCTACATGGGTGCAGTTTCTTTTTAAAAGATATCTATTTGATTTCAGATCAACCATAAATATCTTTAACACTTATAATCTCTTTAAAAACCATCGTACCATTTCATTTTATTTGGGTTTCCATTTCCAAATTCATGAGGCGCTCATACACTTCATGGATTTAAAATTGGTACCCATTAATCAGTAGGAATGTCAATTCAGAAATTAACTAGATAGGAATAATAGTACCAATTATATTGGTGGCTACCTGCCAACCTGAAAAGTGGCCATACACTTTACGGTTTGGAATTTGGCTCCCTTTTGTCAAAACCAACATTAAATAACAATTGAATTCCACATGTTTTTTACAATGGTTCAATTACACGGCTTACCTTTTTCCCATCTATAAGAAACCCATACACCTTCCAACTAAAAAATGGATCGCATCATAATAGCAACCAATAACAAAGCCCATGCATCAAGTTACATATATCAAGGTAATCTAGAAAGTCTCTACAAGAATCCTGCACTAAGACACAAGTTAAAATCAAAGAAACCTAGAAATTTATTCGCAGGAGTGTAATATAACAACATGTAAGCTTATAAGGCATACTAATGTACTATATAAATTAGTATAAATCTAAGATTGGAATATTAATAATTCACTATATCATACTTAGCAGGAAACAAAATAATGAAACTACATGGTATGGAAAAAATTCATGTTATGTTAATTCCCATGTGCCAAATATGATGCATGTAGTGAAACTTCCTTTCCATATCAAGCAAAAAAATGTTTCCAAAATTCATGAAATCATAAATAGTGGAATGTAGACCGGTCGCTCTAGGTGAATTCATATCAATTGTAACAACGAACAATATACACAACAATCCCAACCCTGGAAACATAGTTATTGCATGTACGTGGGGTGATCAGTCCGAAGAATGGATGTTAACCAAGCTCTGACTCTTTACTAATTTCCTATATACCTACCCAAAAATAGTATGAAAAAAGAAAAAAACACCTTTGATACCGCTTTTTAATGTCCTGACCCGACTCACCTCTAAGACGGTGGTCGGAACGGTCGCCACATGACCTCAAGCATGCCTCCCATACGCCAGAGGCTGCCGACTAGCAGTGAGGCTATAAGAATTGTCAATGGGTGAGACTATAACCTCCTATTAGAGTTGAAAAATGGTATAATAGAGTATATAATTATGAACAGTGGAAGAAGTAATACATAGTTTATGAGAAACAGAAGACATATTTCACATAAATGAAGAAAAATTTCCAATGATAGTTTATTCAATAAATGAATTCATGATATGGTATTGATATATGATAGAATTAGTAAATATTACAACATTATTTTCAATACAATTCAATATAGGACTCAACTACTGAAAAGAATAAAATCCCAATGGTGATCTCCATGAGAATCCTGATATCCATCTCCGACCATTTCTCCTAACACTAGGGTAATAGAAAATAAAAACAAGCAAGGTAAAATGACCTATGTACAAGAAATGTCTACCTGATTACCCTAGTACAATGGAATCCTGATTAGGGTGTGAGATATAAATCATAGTAGGTCGGCACCATCGGTGTCTACCCCAATCTCTATAGTCTAATATAAATTAAAAAGGGTTCAAACATGCATAAATAAAATAAGTAGTACATTTTAACAAAATTAACATGTTCCTACATCAGCCCTCGGCTGGGGTCTAGACATTTAACCATCTCATTAATTGGTTATTACCATTTTATTCATAAGTCACATGTGACTAAGTCACCTACTGAGTCCACGGAGTTTCCTCCAAGGTAAAATGTGTCTAAGCACTAACCAGGCCCGATGGGATTTAACCATTGAAGATACATGTCAATGCTAGATCAAAGGTGTGTATCCAAGGAATCTTGTGATAATATATGTTGTGAATGTCCCAATACGTAACAAGGAAACCTAAAAATGTTAACTGGTGAGGCAGTTCTAAGGTACAAACTAGGGTAATGTAAATCTCACATAACGCTAACTCAGTAGTATCTAAGTCTAGCTAAGGGGTAAGAGTGTAATCCAATGAGCGTAATCTGTTTTATTCTCTAATAAGGTGCCTAAAAAGTTCATGGAGTGAATAGAAGGTAAAATGGGGATATACAGGGAAT
Source organism: Viscum album (assembly GCA_963277665.1). Taxonomy (NCBI): domain Eukaryota; kingdom Viridiplantae; phylum Streptophyta; class Magnoliopsida; order Santalales; family Viscaceae; genus Viscum; species Viscum album. The sequence continues at coordinate 1,044,081,545 of OY728126.1, read as the reverse complement.
GGGTCCAAGGGTTGTATCCAATGAACCTACTTATCAATGATGGATCCAAGGATTATTTCCAAGTCATCATGGTGTACTACATGGGGGGCCCAATGGCAGTACTAGAGGAAGCAAAATGTATGACATGGAATGGCACCTAGTCAGGTCTGAACCTTAGCAACCCTTCCTTGATTTTGGAGTGTGGTACATGAGTGATCATGGTATTCTTTGACCAGAAACAATGACACACTCATGTATAACCATTAATATTTAAATAAATTAGTCATTGCAATGATTCATTTGGTCCACGTCTTTCATTCCATTAGTGTCGATAGGTCATGAAGAGTTGAAATTATTTATTTATTGGTTCAATCATTTCCATCCATTAGTTTGGACAGGTCATGTAAGAGATCTACCTTTTAATAAATCCATTAAGGCATTTTCAAAAGAAATGGCCAACACCATTACCTTATCTTAACATGGTATGGGTTTCCATGGATGTGGAACAAATTATTCTCTCGTGAACTCAAATTGTTCCATGTAATTACTACATGTGCATCCTTGTATCTCCCAAGGTATGAGTATGAAAACCCATTGAGTCTATCATGGCATTCCCACATGGAAACCCACGTGTCCCCTAAGGTGTTATTAGCATCAACATATTTTGAATCTAATTTGGGAAATTTTAATTCTAGGTCTATCGTTAAGCATTAAACATTCATTTAACTCAACCCATTCATTTAATAAAAAACATGTCAATTTCATTTATAAGGAAATATGTATCCATGAAAAAGGGCCAATTACCTACATGGGTAATTCCAATGAAAAATTGGGACAAACACTTAGATGGTACTATGGACCTTTGATCCTTTGAAAACAGAAACATAGTGTCTATAATTCAATTAGGGACATATCCTAAACATGTTGTATCAAAAAATTACATAAATTTATAAGAATTATAAACATGACATGTCAAGTAATCAGGGTCTAACCACTAATTTTTATCTTGAATTAGGATCACCAATGATGGGGGGTTCATTATAAAATCATGATATTGCTTATCACATAAATAATTTATTACATATAGAATTTTAAACAATCCTTGCTAGATTCACATTTAATAGGAATTCAATATAAATACTTCACTTCATTAAATTAATTTCTAATAAAAGTACAACAAGGAATTTTTTAATGCATTTATAAATTTGAGGACTTGGAAAGGGAACCTACCTTGGGGTGGAACCAAGCCGTCCACATCGGCTCTTGTATCTTTCTAACTCAAGAATACAAACTACTCATGTGAATATATGAAAATATATATTTGTATCTAACCTTACCCCTTTGAATGTATTTTATACTCCACGATGTAATGTTCCCATGGAGGATATACACCTATACATTTATAAATATGCAAACCTCTGTATAAGCTAGTGAGCCTTCTGAAGGAGAAGAAAATCACAAAAACATCTAATAACATCCATAATCACCATAAGATACTAAAAATTGATGTGAAAAAACAACCAACGACATTAAATACTTACATTGGTTGGGAATGATATTTAAAAATGAGATAAAACCACACAGCGAAGCTCAACACACTACCAGAAACATGATAAGGACTCATAAATACCAAAAGCCCCAAATATAACACATGATAAAAAAAACAAGTGGTGAAAACCTTATCCAAAAAAACTGATAGACTAAAATCATCTGAATTGCGTCACCAGTTGCGGTGGTTGTCGAAATATGCTCCTACCTGACCATAGATATCATTCTTCTGACTTATGATCGAAGAGAAACAAAAATCGGATCATCCCATAGATCATAGGGTTCGGTTGAACAGTTGGGGGAGACAAATAGGCGGATGAAAATATTGTAACCAAGATGATAAGGGACATGAGACTCACCACAAAGGATCATGTGATGAAATTTTAAGAAAATTTGGCTATATTGAAGTAGGAAGAGGTGGTTGATGAGGCATCGTGCATGTGGCTTAGAGAGGATCCCCCAAGTGAACTGCGTTGAAATACGAGGGGAGTGGGACTGATTTAGTTATTAGCTATTATTTTTATATCATTTTCATTAGAAATTATTTAAAATCTAATGCAGGGTGTCACTCAGGATTAAACCTGCACATTTTTCCAAACTATGGGAAAACTGTGCACTGCCTACTTCCTCCAAGACACACCCCGCACGTTCTAGGTGCATAGGTTATGAAATTATTCACATAATGTGTTCATATACACTGTCCCCTTTTTAAATAAGGTTACATAGTTACCTGTAGTGGGACGTATGGTTTTTCAAACTGTGTGCTAATCATGCTCCCACTACTGCTTCTTAAAACACATACATTTTTTCAGGTCTGACACTCCTGAAACATCTTGAGCCAATCGAGAAAAATCTCAGGCCTTCACCTATGAATGAGAAAGTCAACTAATAATGATCCAACTATTGGAATTACGTTCTGAAGATCAGTTTTAAATATGACCGGTTTAGGAAAAGAAAACGTTGAAAATATTCTATATTTAAGATAAGATCAAAAAACAGGATTCTATAGCTCATTCATCTCATACATGAGGCTAGGACCAACGATTTCTAACTCACCTTCCACCAACCAAAAAAAAATTCAATGACATATCCTTATATAGAAGGAATAAAAATGTGACATATGGATGGATTCATTGAATTTGTTTTCATATGAACACAATATCAGTTCGATATGCTTATCCCTTGAAAAACCAAAATCCGAAAAAAATTCTCAAAAAATATCTTCATGAACCTCAATATACTTCTCTGGTTGACCATTAGTTTGAAGATGATTCTCCATACTCTATAGAACATGTGATTACACAGAATTTTAAAGACCCTTCGAAAATAGCAATGTGAAACAAGGATCTATGTATGAAATGATACTCCAAAGATCACTATGAAACCAAACTAATTAATAAGAAAAATTACCCAACATTCATTAGTCAATCCAAATTCACACATAAATCATCATTATTGTGGATTTTCTTAGGTAATATTATCATTATATCCAATGTTACATTATCCCATTTCAAATATTCAATGGAAAAAGGCAGAAAAGCTGTAATGACCATGACTTATATCTATCTATATTTCCCTTATTATACTTATTTTACATAGTATAATAATGTAAAATCACATTAATAACATAATAAAAACTATATAGATGAAGAATAAATAAAATAATATTTATTAAAAGAAGTTAAGGAACCGGTATCGGTGGAATTGTAACATAACCATTAGAATAGTAATGTGACCATTATAAATAATAAACAATATAATTGAATAGTAACCTCACCCGTGATAGTATAAATAAAATTTAGGTATCCTATAAATGAAATTATGATATAATTATACCAATGAATAAGAAAATAAATGTATTAAAAAAAATTAATTTTGTGTTGGAATGTTAAAAATATTTAATTAAAATTTTATAATTTACATAGTGATTCAAATAACTATATTTTATAAAATTTAATAATAAATTAATATTTTTTTATTATGATTTGAATAAAATAGTATAAGGCCTTATTTTACAATTCAGTGTGTTGTAAAATCTGTTATTATTATATAATCTATATTTTTTGAGAAAATGATCATTTTAGTTAGAAATAAAATTTCTCATATTTAGAAAATTAATTTAATGAAATGGGGTTAATTTATGAATTCTAGATATTGAATAATGCTTAGGCTGTTGTTTCTAAAATACATGATTTTTTTATGAATATTAAAACATGATAATTTCTGATAAATGAAAAATACATGAATTTTGGACTCATTATTGATGTAAGGATGAGGTATGAACCATTAGTTAGTAATCAAACTAAATATTTACTACATGTGGTCATGATAATGAACAATATTAATTTTCGTGATCCAAAATAATAAAAAATGATTAAAATAATGAGAAACCCCCCCCCCTCTCCTTCACTATAAATACCACCTCTCACCACCTCTCCTACTCAAACCATCACTAAATTTGGGATTTTACACATTATACCCAATAATATTCCATATCCCCACTCCCATATATATGATTTACTGGTTTCATCATAAGGCCAAATCATTTTCCCTAATAAGGTTATCAAAGAGGAGAAATTCAAGAGGGAAATTCAACATTCATTTCATTTAATTTCTTTTCATGTTATTTTCATATCTTATTATTTCCTCACTTACACAAATCCAAATGGAAGGATAACTCTAGTACCATACCCATACTAGAATATTTTTATGTTAATGGAATAATCCATCATCATTACCCCATCTGATCACCTTTTGTAATAAAATTTAAATAATTGTAGCACCCCTGATTTTAGGTATGTAGACATTGTTTATAAATTTGTATTTTTTAATGTTAATGGGACAATTTTGGATGACTTTGTCTGAGTTTTGAATGGTTTTGGAAAACATTGGATGCCTTTCTTAGGCCACACAATATTTGAACGGTTTGGAGAAACAGTGCAAGAGGAACCGTTCGAGTAGAGGCTTACACACAGTTTGATAATGGGTTTCCTAACAATGTGGGGTGGGCCATGTGAGATTCACTTTCGATTCAGTAGCAGACTCATCTTTAGCACAAGATTTTTCTCACAATGAGAGTTAACCATGAGGCACATAAAAATGGGTTTTTTAAAATCTAGTATTTATCAGTATTGCTCTAGAGTCACCCAAACTATCTTCAATTTGAGACTCACTCATGATTTCCTTTTCTCAAGGGTTATGGGTGATCTCCCACCCGATTTTGAAGACATTTTAAGGAGTTTCTTGGTGGTTTGAAGTCATTTGATCCGAGGTAAGTCTTCTCTATTAGTTTATTGGCAGTTTTCTCTAGTGCTACTCATATTTTACACACTCGCTTTTTTATATATACAAATGTTTCATGTAGATATAGGGTTTTTTCCTTATATTTTGATATTAAGGATATTTTAGTTTGGGTAATGAGATCTAGGGTGGTTTTGGTGGATCATTTGTCTAGATTTTTTGTGCGGTTTCTTGTGGGTCGATTTCACCAGAACCCTAAATGTAAGTGGATTCTCTCTTGACTCCACTATGTTATAACTAGTTTTTTGGTTAAAATTAATTTTTTAATCTTGAAATTAATTTTTATAATGATGTGTGAATCATGTCAAAAATCCATTTCGTGATGATTTGGTGGATTTTGGGGAAATGGTTTATTGTTGTAGAAATGGGATTTATTATGTGATTTTAAAATGTTAATTTTAAATTCATTTGTGTCTGATTATATCAAATGTTTTTTGAAAGATGTATTTCAATAAATATTTTGATTATTGAAATGTTGTTGGGCATTGAAGGTTGGATATAGGGCGTTTTCCCTAAATTGTTGAATTTTTGAAGTGAATTGTCATGTGTTGGGAATGATGGTGTGCTTATTATGTGGCATTGAGGATTTGTACATGTTGGTTGATTAAGTGTTATGGTTCATGTTCATTGTGTGTACATGTGTGGAAGGAATCAATATAAAAGTAGTTGGACTGAGGATGGAAAATCCACCATTATGGGTACTTGTCGGGATGCACCACTAGTTGGAAATGTTGAACGGGTAGAACAAAAGCTCCACTGTTTTGGTTTCCATATTGTGAGTTTCTTTAAAAGATTTATTTTTTTATGAAAACTGTAAAATGTATAATGTAATGTTTGTTTTCCATTTCCTTGGATTACATGGTTTGGGTAATGTTTTCTTATTAAGGGTGTCTTTGGATTTTTGGTAATTGTTGAATGATTTAATGTTTTATATAAAATGTTTTTTATAAATGTGGTAATGGTTTAATACTTGTTGGGTGTGTAGGTAACTCATTTGGGGATAAACTACTATGTATTTTTACCGACCCCCTGCTTTGTCACTTTAATGATTTTGTAGATGTTGTATTCTGGGACACATGTATGGGAAAAGCATCTCATTTTTCTAGAGGTTCTGCATAATGATTTTGTGATGTTTTGGTGCATGGAGCATAGAACATTGGGTGGAGATATGGATGGTTTCCTAGTTCATTGGGTCTTGTTGTGAAGTATTTTTATTGGTTCTCTGATTTTGGTTTTGTTGTATTATCATTTGGGAATTTTATGGATTAGTTTGGTTGTGTTTTGGTAATACATGGTCTGGATTTTTTTGTCGACATGAATCATGTGGCTTTCTTGCTATTGAAATATTTTTTGGTTGATTTTTTCTCAAGGGAAAATCATTCCCCAATTTATTATCAAAGCCCTCGACATTTATTTCCAGTATTTGGAGACTTGGGAATATCGCTTAAGGATAAGTAGGATTCTTTTTCCCTCTCAAACCAATGGGATGGGGCAGGATGTTAAAAGTTGTATCGGTTTTTTCTGTCCTTTTCTTTAATGTGAGAGTAGTTTTTCAGTGCTTTGGTGTTTAGATTCATTCTTGATCACTTCCTTCTATCGAGATTGTATCAAGGTATAGGATTGTTAGAACATGGAATGTATAGAATAAAAGTACATTGATATCCCTTTTATTCAGAACATCATGTTACCAAGGAGTTGGGTACCTAAGTATTTTGGAGATAGTTTTAGGCATTGGATATCTCGTTGTCATGTGTATGGCCAATGAGATGAGAATTACATGAATTTTAGAAATTATTTCCCAATACGATGCATATTTAGTTGGGTTATAGTGATTTATGGTTTTTTATGAATGTGTGGATTTTGAACAATTTTTAATGGGTATCAAATTGGAATGATTTGAAACATGGAAACTATTTGTATTAGGAAAATGGTTTTTTTTCAAAACATCATCTATTTTTAAGAATAATACAATATGACAAATGTGATCTTGTAGAAATACTTTTTGGGATAGTTGTTATGTAATTGACCCTAAAAGTTGTATACCCTTTCTTGTAAGGGAGTTGGAGTTATGGTCGTTTTTGTGTAGATAGAAATGTAACCGGGTAGGGGTCGTAGCGACCAACCGCAGGGAGCTACAGAATATGTAGTTTCACTTGAGCCTCATGTGAACTACCAGCTAGAGCAGAGTATAGTGGAAGATTTTTGGGAAATGGAATGTTGGATTGAAGTGGATGAATCAAAGCATGTGGATTATACAGTTCAGTTTTAAAGGCATAATCCACCCATGTTTATGGGTGATTCGGAGCAAGATATAGATGAAGCATGGCTAAATAGAATGAATAGTATATTTGAATTTTTTGGGAACATTGGTAGAGCTAGAAGTGATGTCATCCATGTATATGTTAAAAGATCATAGCCTACGGTGGTGGTAGTTGGTGGTCCAAGAATGGACGAACCAAGGTGTGATAGGGGAGGGTGTTGGGGAATTTTTTAACAAAAAATTCTAACCTCATAAATTTAAAATTCATCGTACAAAAGATATCATCAGTTAAAATCATGTGAAAATGGTAGTAATGTAATATGATGCCTGGTTTAAGAACATAGTGTGGTTTTCCCTCGAGGTCGCGGGCAATACATCGTTGATGGCACAAATTTTTAAAGCTGGGATGGCGCATGAAATTCATTCCATGATATCGGTGAAATGTATAAATAATTACAAGGAAATTTTTAATAGATATAAAGAAAATGAGCGGGATAATTTTTGGGCTGCAGGTGGGGGAAGCATATTGGTACCCATAGGAAACATCGGGAACTATGACGATGGGTTCAAATGAAAGAGGGAAACTTATTTTTATGGTGGTATTATAGCTCCCAATAAGACAACATGATTTGTGAATCTTCCACTGAAGCCTCAGAGTATGTCAGGATGTTTTCAGTGTTTCTCTTCATGACACATCAAGAGAGATTTTCCAACACAACCTCAAGAACTTCATAACTATAAAAAGATGGGGCATATATAGAGTTAATGTATGAATCCTACGAGGTTGGGTGTTTGTGACACTCCTCAAGGGTTGTAGGGATCTTATGCCTCGATAGGATGGGGCAGCAGAATACCCCTCAATAATAGAGTAACATTGGTCATGTAGATTCTGGAAATACAGTGACTCCTCAGTAGGGAAATAAAGAGCAGGGAGTGGCCATAAAGTGGTTTTTTGGAGTTGAGAAGTTTGTGACAGATGAACAGTTAGGACCATCCATGGGGTGAGGCAAGGTTAAATTAAATTCCACGTTGAAGCATGATTTATTAGATACAGGTTAATCACATTCTCTTATTTATTATTTCCTCATTTATTTATTGGGTTTATATAAGGAAATTATTACCTCTATTCTGAAATTACACAATCTTTATGGTCAAAGAGAGTGTTCATCATTTATCTATTGAGAATCTTGAATAGTTTTGGACAACATTGAATTGATGTAGGATTTATCAGTGGCTGATATGGATTATTATGACATAATAGTAACGATGGATTGTTTGGATATGTTTTACGCTCAAATCAATTTATTTTTTGAATGGTTTATTCTACGATAGAGGATGGTGTTGAACATCTCTTTAGAGGGGAGAAGAATGAAAAAATGGGTGCAATGGATTTTTTGGGCACCCATTTTTAGCATGATATCATTTCAATTAGTTGAAGATTAGTTGGCATTAGTGGATGGTATTGAGAATAGTGTACTTCTAGTAGTTGTGGATCAGTTTATTAATGTCTTTCCATAAGAAATTTTAGGTTTTCAACCCATGAGAGTAGTAGAGTTTATGATTGGTCTTCTTTGGGGGACAAATCCTTTCTCAATTCCATGCTACAATATGGAACCTATAAAATTGTGAGAATTAGTGGTATAGTTGTAATCATTAGATATCAAAGGGATCATCTATCCTAGAACGTTTCCATGGGTAGCACGGGTTATGATTGCTAAAAGGCTGATGCAACTTTGAAACACTGTGTGGATTATCATTATACTTAATTAGTAATGATAGTGAATTGATACCAACTTCCACACACTGATGATTTTTTTGACTAGTTTAGGGTATATATGTGGTTCTATAATATTTACTTGAGGTGTGGATATCATCAGGTGTAGTTAAAGAATGAGGATATTACAAAAATAGATTTTAGAAGTAGATATAGCCATTACAAGTATGTGGTTATGCCCTTTGGACTAACTATAGAAACAACAATGTTTATAGAAATGATGAATCTGGTATTTTAGATATACATGGATTCTTTGGTGGAGGTATTTGTTGATGTTATACTCATATATTCTAGTATAAGGGTATAGAAGGACAAACACATAGTGATACTGTTGGTAATCTTGAAGGAACATCGGTGGTATGCCAAATTTTCATTGTGAGACTATTGGATACAAGAGGTTTGTTTCCAAGTCCATGTAATATCTAAGAGAGGTGTTTCATTTGATCAAGAAAAGATATAGGTGGTTATATTCTAGAAAAATTTAAAGAATGTTTTCGAGATATAGAGCTTCCAGGGTCTATTTGGTTATTATCGATGTTTTGTTCGTGATTTAAAATAGTTGACCTCACCAATGAAATCTTTGAATAAGAATAATATCCCATCTAAATGGGATGAGTAGTATCAAAAATATTTTGATGATCTAAATGGTCACCATACATCAACACAAATCTTGGTTTTTCCAGAACCAGGAAAGGGTACGTGGTGTATTGTGACACATCGTGATCAGTGTTGGGTTGGGTTCTCATTCAATGCGATCATGTGGTTGCATGTGGTTCACTTTAGTTGAGGCTTCATTAGAATAGGTACCTAGAAAATTATTTTTATTTGGCAATGGTGGTTAATGATTTAAAAATGTGGCGTCGTTATCTCTTCGGTGAGAAATTCACATTTTTTATCGATCATAAGATTTTAAAACATATTTTCTCATATAAATATTTGATTAGGAGAAAAAGGGGATGTATGGAATATATACAAGTTTTTGATTTTAACTTGATGTACAAACCATGTAATGGACATTTGGGGGTGAATTAATTAAGTAGTAAATCATATGCTCTGGTGGGGAAAAAGCATCAGATCAATGGAAGTTTATGTTGCTCATAGCCGACATGATATTGGAATGTGAGGACTGAGGTGACAGAGTGGTATTATTGATGGTTTCATTTGTTTTTGACGTGGCTGGTCTGTTTAAAGAGTCACATGGATCACTTTACTAATGTTTGGAGATGAGGTCGAAACATAATGTTGGGGTGAACATTAGGGGCTGGTAACTGAGTGGGAATTCAGTATTATATTATCAGAATCTGATGGTGCAACTAGTGGCTCTTCGAGAGGAAATTCTTAGAGATTATCGTCACTATAGGTGGGGTGTTCATCCTAGAATTCATAAAATTTATAAGGCATTGAATGTGTAGTTTGGGTGGGCTGGTATGAAAAGGGATGTGGTAAAGTTTTTTTTTTGAGATGCATGACTTGTTAGCGTGTCAAGGCAGAGAATAAATGGCCAGCATGCATGTTGCAGTCATTACCTATACCAATGTGTAAATAGGAGAAAATAGAAATGGATTTTTGGGCAGGTCTCTCAATAAAGGCTAGGAAACAAAATGGAATATGGGTGAATGTGGATCTAATCATAATGTCAAAACTTTTCATTTTGATTTGTGAATCCCATATAGTGGAGGACTAATCCAAAATCTATATCTTGTAGGTGGTAAATAAGAATGGTGTTATAGTATCTATTGAATTATATAGAGATCTTAGGTTCAAATCCCATTTTTGGAAATTCTTATTGCAAGACCTTGGGGCATCGTTAACGATGAGCACTGCATATCATCCTCAGACGGATGGCCAATCTGAGAGGACGATACAAACATTGGAAGATATGTTAAGGTATTGTGTAATAGATTTTGGTGGATCATAGTAGGATCTCTAATGGTTGTTAGAGTTATTCTAAAATAACATTTATCAGGCCTCAATATATAAGACTATAATTTAGGAATTGTATAGGTGTTTGTGTCATTCTCCACTATGTTGGGTGGAAATGGGTGAGACTTCGATGATAGGACTGAGCATTTTCCAAGAGACTATAGATAATATCATGTCAATAAGAAAGTGTATGGAGAGTGCAAAATGTTTTCAAAAATCCAAAGTGGACCATCATCAATGACCTTTGTCATTCGATGTGGGTGATCATGTGTCTTTGAAAATCTCCCCTAGGTTGTGACATCATTTGTTTGGAAATCCGGGTAAGTTATCTCTTAGATATGTTTGGAATTTTGAGTTGCATGAGGAGGTCAGAGTAGGGGATTATAGGTTGTCTTTTCCTCCACAGTTTAGTGTGGTGCACAATGTGTTTCCTATGTCGCAGATGAAAAAGTATTAGCTGGATCGTGACCATGTGATTCAATGGGATCATGTTGAGCTTGAACTGGAATATTTGTTGGTGCATGTTAAAGTGTGTATTTTGGAAGGAAAGAGAATGTTTTTCATGGTAAATAATTGGTTTAGTTTTGGTTTTATGGTATCATGGTAATATTCATGATTATACATGGGAGAGGGAGAAAGAGATGGACATGAAATAGACCGAGCTCTTTCGGAAAATCAATGGTTCTATACTTTTCCCATACAAAAAGTCCAATGGTGGGTAGAATTTAGAACCCCTAGTTGGAGTAATTAATAATTTTATTATGACTTTTTATGTGTTTAATATTCTTGGGATGTGTTTGGCAGAGTTTGGGAGAGTTTGGATTGGTTTTTCAAAACATTGGAGGGATTTTTAAGGCCACACAGTTTGAAGAAGGTTAGGTGAAACCTTACAAGAAGAACTATGTGGGAATAGGGTTACATACAGTTTTATAATGGTTTTCCTTACCATATGGTGTGGGTCTTTCAAGTTTCTCCTTCGATGTAGTAGCCTGCACATGGTTAACGCACTTTTTTCTAACAGTGCTAGTTAACAGTGCGGCCCGTAAAATGAGTTTTCTCAAAAAATTTGATTAGTTGGGATTTACCTAAAGACCACAAAAATTCTCCCATTTGAGCCACACTCATTATTTATTCTACTAAAGTTTTAGTGGTACACTCCAACCTGATTTGAAAGAGATTTGAAGGGGTTTATTTTTTGTTTGAAGGCGGTTCGTCTAGGGTAAGTCTTCTCTCTTGGTTGTTTTGAGGTTTTCTCTAGATCTACTCTTTCCCCTCTCACAGTTTTCATGATCTACATCCCCTTCTTGTATATATAGGGGTTTTTGGACTTGGATTTTTTTATTAAGTCTTTCTTATTCAAAGGAAAGATATCTAGAGTGGTTTTGGTGGAGTGTTTGTCAAGATTTGTGGTGTGGTTTCTTGTGGGTCAATTTCGCCAGAACCGTAATGGTAAGTGGCTTCTCTCTCGACTCCACTTGGTTAGATCTAGTGGTTTGGATACAATTATTTTTTTTCATGAAATTAATTGTGATAATGATGTTAAAATCTGGTAATAAATCTATTTGGTGATGATTTGCAGGGTTTTGGGGAAAATGGGTTATTGTTGTAGAAAAGGGATTTGTTGTGTGATTTTAAAATATTGATTTTAAATTCGTAAGTGGATTATTATGAAAAAGGATTTTGTGGAATATTGTTTTCAATAATATTTTGTTTATTTAAATGATGTTGGTAATGACAAGTTGGTTATAGGGTGTCTTAAATAAATGGGTGATTTATTGATGTGAATTGGCATGTGTCAGAAATGCTGATGTGCTTACTGTGTAGCCTTTGTGCATTGTGCATGATGGTTGATTAAGTCCTATGGATCATGTGGATTGTGTGGAAGTGGGAGGGAAGTATCACTATAAATGGTTATGGATAGTGTATGGAAGATCTGCCATTATTGGGAGTGTTCAAGAAGCAGAACTGGATGGAAATGTAGTGAACAGGTTGGACGGAAGCTCCACCATTTTGGTTTCCTTGTTGTGCATTGCTTTTCCAGATGATTTTTTTGATAATGGTTAAATAAATAATGGAATGGTTATTTGGATTTCCCTTGGGTTGCATAGACTGGGTAATGATAGCTTGTTAAGGGTGTTTTTGGTGTATTGGAAATTCTTGAATGATTTAATGTTTTATATAAACTGTTTTATATAAATATTTAAGGGTTTTATCCTTGTAGTGTTTATAGGAAATTAATTTGGGGAAAACCAACTAAGTATTTTTACTCACCCCCTACTTTGACACAAGGGATATTTGGTAGATGTTATACTCTAGGACACTAGTAAGGGTAAAACAGCTCATTTTTCTAGCAGTTTGACATGATTCATGGGTGATATTGTGGTGCATGGAGCATGGATCTTGGTGTGGAGTAATTGATGGTGTCATATTTCATTGGGGTCTTGTTTTTTATACTTCTTCTTGGTAATAGGATTTTTCTTTAGTTATATTGGTATTTTTGAATTTTATGTATTTTTCGGTTGTCTTTTGGTAATTCATGGTATGTATAGTTTTGTTGGCATGCATCATGTAACTTTGTTGATAGTGGAATATTTTATTTGTTGATTTTACCTCAAGGGAATATGATTCCCGAATTTATTATTGAATCTCTCAGCATTTATATCTATACATTGGAACCATGGGAACGTCTCTTAAGGACATGTATCATTCCTCCTCCCTCTCATACCAATGGTATGGGGTGTGATGTTACAATAATCGCCCATGATGTGTCAATTTACGAATAACGTGGATGATGCAGATTCATTTTTTCTATTAGCACCATCAAAGCTGGTTATAAATCAACTTAATAGATAAAAAAATATTATATTTTTATCAAATCCTATGTAATGTTTTGTAATCATTATATTGTCAAGATGATAAATAATAACAAGAAAAAAGTTCATTGTGATAAAAAACACCCAAGATAATCCAAACAAATATAACTAACACCATATCTAATGATTCATCCTCGCCCAAAACAACCAAATTACATATATAACCATTTAACCTTCTATATGTAAAATTATAACTTGAATCATGAATTATGGATTTCTCTTTCCATTTACATTAAAATTCATTTTCTTATACAGGCCAACTGATCATCAAAACTGAGAAATCAAGCACTCCCAAATGATGAAATTTTAACACCATAACTCATAAAAAAGAAATAAATAAACTTAAAAACAATATAATAATTACATAAAATGTAGAAAAGTTTATGAATTTATTAATTAATGGTATTAATTTAATTTTCTAGGACCTTAAGATCATGTGCATAATCGTTTTAGACATAATGTAAGAGATTCTACCTGAACATCCATTATTCCATCGGGTTATTATTTATTTATTTAACCAAATATAATTTTTCATTATTTTATAGTACATATAATATATTATATGTATATTTTCTATAATCGTGTATCATTTTCAAATAATCCTAGTTTCATAGGTAAATACATGTTTCTGATTGGATCCCTTCTCAATTCTTCATGATAAGAGAGCCCAATTATAGGGAACCTTCCCCGTTCGTACCCGCTTTAAAGTACCATAAATTATATATAGTAATCCACTGTTATTTTTATCAAATAGTTCATTTTATCTTGATAAAATATAATGGTTCTATTTTTATGAAAATAAATATTCCTTTTGTACTTTAAATTATATTTAATATTTTCCATAAACCTCAATAAAATGTTTCATTTCAAATTATTCTTAAACTCTCATTTTACATGATTCCACTTATTCATGACATTAATTTCCATGAACCATGACTCCATTAACTTATGAATTTACATTTTGTTTTGAATCAGTTATTTTATCAACATGTTTTTGATATAATCATTTTTTAATACTAGTTACATAATTATCATACCAAATTTTTCTTATGGGTATCCCTTGGGATTTTGTTTCTTTCCTTATGTATGAATCTCCATGTAGAATACATATTCTTGAACAGGTAAGGATGGGTGCACCCAGATAGTTCTCTTATGCATTGAGGTACTGTTTAATCTAATGATATGTCATGTTGGGACATGGAGTTAACCTGATTACTTTATGGGACTTTTTACACCATGTCAGGGTAGCGTGAATTGGCTAATGTTTCTTTCATGTTACATTTTCTTTCAACATTCCCATGATTCCAATATTATTTTTTTCCTTTGTTTATATGTTACTCTTCCTTATCATTTTTCATGTTTTATTCATTTATTTGATCATGTTATGTGTTCTGAACCATGTTCTATATTTTATTCCATATATTATTCCCTTCTTTTTATTTTTAGGTCATCATATTTGTTCATGTATTCCACAGGTTATTGTATGTACATGTTTGATCATATTTGATGGTAGGCGGACATTATGAATTTTAAATAATGGATGTTTTTATATTGGTTTCGATATGTTTAATTGTGTACCAAATCATCCGATGACACCAGATTTTAGAATCCCTGACTTGTAATTTGAGGGATAATTATGCGTAAAATCATTCATAAATATGTGTAGAATTATATGGTTTCTATAGAGGGTATCGTAGAAAACGTTAAGTTATATCGTAAGTATGACTCAAAAACTATAGTAAAATACTTAGGGATAAGACTAAATATGAGACAACATCCCTAAATTTTGGATTGTATAGAGTAAGCAGATTATTACGAAAATAAATACATGTATGGATTCTATAATTGGATGTTGTTATGGAATAGATGAACCTAGGTGTAACAACTCTAACATGGTGTTCCAGTCCTAACTCGGGATAACCTAGTACATGACAACATGCCTTACAGTGCACATGGATTGACACTCTTAGTGCATATGCATTAAAAATTTCAGATGTTCATTAAAACTCATTATTAAGGGAACAAAAAATATTTCTATAAGAATATATGGTAGGAAATAGATCATGGGTAACATAGATTTTATCCTTGAAATCAGAAGATAACATATAATTTTTCTTTATATGATTATCATTTTTTATACAATGATTCATTTTATTATGCACATCAGTTAAGTATTCAAGCCCCCTAATTTCACATTATTTTTATTAATTATTAGATTAAAAGAGAAGTACTCATTACAACCATAAATTTGATTGGAAATGTGATGATTTTCATAATGATATACAAAATATGATGGGAATAGGTTCTCATAAAATTATGTAATTTCATTCTCATCTAGCTGATTTTATAAATAATAACATGAATCATGTGTAACACCCTCGATCCCTTAATAAAATAAAGTCTTCTTTTAATCCTTCATTCAGAAAATGCCTTCCATTATTAGTGGATCTTTTGATCCCCTCATCACATATCAATGTATTTACTCTGTTGAGAATATATTATCTGTACTCTAGTTCTCATAAGAATAGAATGTTGTGGATAAGGGTTATCATATAGATGGTAAAGCTGATCAGCTGTGGAAAATAATCAATAAATAAAATTCCAAGGATAAAATTTAATCTATGTATTGGTAGGATTTCTAGAAAATATTTTTCAATAAATATTTTCCCAAAACACTATACCTCATGATGTAAAAATGAATTCCTCAAACTGAAGTAAAAGGAAGAAGAGTCTGCTGGGGAATATGAGTGAAACAAAAAAAATACTTGGAATGTATGCCTATATATTGGTAATGAACATCAAAAGCATGGTTGGTATCGTTTTTAGTGGATTACTAATGAGTCTATGAAAGTAATTAGTGATTCAAGACATCAATAGTTATGAGGTGACTATTTTTTTCCCTTAACATAGAAATAGAGATTAGAGACTCCCAATTGTCTCATGGGCCTTATGAAAAAATCGGAAAAAGGAGTTTAATATGGTCTGGTCAATAGTTAAATTCTATGAGTAAAATAAGAGCCATCATCTCCTATTTCAAATTTGGTGGAAGAAGCACAGAAAAAACACAATTAAGGGAACCAAGTGATGCTTTAAAAGTGACAGAGAAAACATTATAGAAAATAACAGCAGAAAGGTTATGAAAAATCCTAATAATTAATATGAATAAATAAAGGATTTGATCAATACTCATCCTATAGTGTAGTGTTTCAATTGCAAGAAACACATGCATTATGTGATCCATTCCCATAAGCTAAGGGTTGTTGGTGGAAATAAAAGACAACCACCTACAAATCATTAAGGATGGGGATATTCTATCACTACTATAGATGTGGAGACAAAAAATGATGTTGTAATAGGAATTATAGTTATATGTTCATGAATAGTTAATGTACTATTTGAGTCTATTTCTAAGTATTCTTTCATATCATTCAAATTATGTATAACTATTTAACCATCACCACTAAATATGAAGTTTTAGTTATCAGTGATAATATAAAATGGGTAAATTATTTCATCTAAAGTATATCAATACATATTTTTTTTGAAATTATAATCCCTATAAAACTTGACATACAATAGTTGTTAGAGTAGACTGCTATGTTGGGAAACGATTCACTATCATTATATAATCCCAATTACTACTATTTGGAAAGGGATATCAATATTCACATCCTCAAGAATCCTCCAATTCTATAAAATTGTATGTAGTGGGATGAATATCCATCAGAATAATCATCTCTAGTGTTGATATTGTTTTCTTATGTACTACAATATCTATCTCAAATGATTGAGACAAAGTAGAGAATCATACTTGAAGACATTAACGCGGATGGACAACCCAGATGAATTCCTTTAATAATTTTATCGTATTCCACTCAATTGAGAGGTTTAGTTATCAATTGAACATATTCTTATATCTCTTACTATATTTAATACAACATATATAATAGCCACAATTGAGATGGAAGAACTGATGAAGTACTTACATGAGAATTTTTGTAAGGGTTTTATATAGTCGATTGCTTCATCATGGGGTGCGCTGGTCATTTTTGTCAACAATAAGGATGAATCAATGCACACATACATTGATTATCTCAAGATCAATAAAATAACGATTAATAATAAGTATCCATAGCCACATATCGATGAACTATTCGATTAGCTATGTGGGGCCGATTATTTCACTATATTGGACATTCGGTTTGGATATCCCCAATTAATGGTAATGAAGGAAGATATTCCCAAGAAAACATTTGAATGTAGGTATGAAAAACATGAGTTCATAAGAATTCACTTCATACTCAATAATGATACAGACAATTTCCTAGATTTAATTAATATATTATTTATAAATTACCTTGACAAATCTTTCATAGTATTTATCGATGATCTACTGATATACTCTAATAGTAAAGAAGAACACAAGGATCATTGGAAGACAATGATAAACACATTGATAAGGGAGAATAGATATTAATTTTACAATAAATGTGAGTTCTGGGTAAAGTATTTATCATTCATGGGCATGATATCACCAGTAGAGGAATATATGTGGTCCATCCCATGACAAAGGGAAAAGAATAGTGGGCCCCAACCACATATATAATAGTGATCCCTAGTTTTCATTGTCTAGATAGGTAGTATTGATGATTTTTGAAGAAATTATCAAGGTTTTCAAACCAAATTACCAAGATGACATATGGTGCATTAATGTTTTTATAGACCAGTGAATGTGAAGAATACTTCTAAGAGTTGAAGAAGACGTTTATTACTATACTAGTGCTGAAACATCCAAATAGTTAAGAACTAATTGTGTTGTACAAAGATACATTGATGAAGGGATTTAGATTTTTACTAATTCAAAATGATTAATTGATATCCTCTACCTCACGGATGTAGAAAATTAATAGGGAAAAAATATCCCACCCTTGAACTATATTTGGAAGCTATGATATTTACACTAAAAAACTATCGGTATTATCTCTATGTAGAGAAGAGTGAGATATAAACAGATCACAATAGTTTCAAAAAAATGTTCCCATAGAAGGATCTTAATTTCCCCCAATTAATAATGTTTGATCTCATCGAGGATTATTACGGATACGTCCACTACCATATTCTTAAGGAAAATAGAGTAGTAGATACTCTATGTATAATGGATCCCATATCATAATCAATTATGAGAATTATGAAAGATCCAACATTCTTATACCTAAAACGAATGGAAAGGGTAATTTATATGGAAGTGACATCATCAATACTTTCTTCATTGATTATTCAACCACCCCTTATGGGTATAATAAAGGATGGTCTAAAGGAATGATAATGAAATTCCAAAGAATGTGGAATCCTAGATAAAATAAAAATCCCAAGAGTTAAAAATGTAAAATGAAGGAATCATGTAATTTGAGTCTTTATAATGTGTTCCATATGATCAATAGATAAAGAAGGAGCTTTTAAATGATGAAATATATCAAAAATCTCTATTAACATTTGGAGAACAAATATGTATCGAGATCTCCAATATAACAATTGGTGGGGAAATATGAGAAAAGATATCATCGATTATATATCAAAGTTCCTTGTATGAAATCAATTGATGGATGGAAGGAAAAAGTCGGTGGGGATGGTATAACAAATTCCTATACCAAAATGGATGTGAAACAAAATTATCGTTGACTTTTAAATTGGACTTCTAGAAAAATCTAAAGGAAATAATTAATTATTTGTTGTTATGAAATTTCTTACAAAGACATATCACTTTATCATAATGAAATAAGACTTTTTACAAGACCAATCATTATAGATATACATCAATGAATATGTAAGGCTACATGGAGTACCAATATCTTTTGTATCCAATTGATATCCGAGATTCACCGCAAGTTATGGATAAGTATCCAATATGATCTATGAACTTAAATGAACTTCTATATGGCATATAATTCTCAAACTGATGGCCAATTTAAGCAAACTTTTTAGGAATATGAATACATGTTGGGAGGATGTTATATTGACTTCAAAGGAGTATGGGACCAATATCTTCTTAAAGTTCATTTCTCTTACAATAACTGTTTTCACAACATCATCATATAGTCTCCATTTGAAGCCCATTATTGGAAAATATGTAGAATAGTGAAATGTTAATATGAAGTTGGTGAATGTAAGCATTTTGGACCTAAAATGGCCAAATAAATAAAAGTAAATGTGAAAACCATGTAGCATCACATCAAGGTACCACAATGTCAACAAAAGATCTATGTGAAAAATCGTTATTGAGACCATTTATTTAAGGATTGATACAAGGTATTCCTCTAAATATCTACATAGAAGAGGATCGTGAGTTTGGGAATAGACGGAAAAGATTCCAAGGTACATCTGTCCCTTCGAGACCCCTGATCATGTCGGAGTTGTGGCTTATCAACAAACACTTCTTCCTACCAAGTCTCATGTACATGATTGTTTACATGCATAACTCTTAATGATGATCATACAAGATCCCTATGATAAACTGAATTCATTGGTGGCACAGATGGATAATTATCTCTCTTATGAGAAGTAGGCATTGAAGATCTCAGATCGTAGAGATAAAGTTCTATGAAGCAAGATCATTCACCTTGTAAAAGTACTATGGTGAAACTATAAGTATGAAGAGGGGACATGGAAACTGAATGAAGTGATGAAGGAGAAGTACCCACACCTATTTTCATCATAGAATGGAAAATGAAATTTCCAAGGGGAAATTTCATAATAGGGGAAGAATGTAAAAACCATAAATTCTATCAATGGAAATTTTCTTTCATATAATTATTTAATATAGTATTATCAGATAAAATCACAATAAGAATACAATTAAAACATTATAAATGAATAATGAAAAAAATTTCAAGTATCTCTAGATGTTAATGTACCTTTACTAGTGGAATAGTATCTTGACCTTTGGAATAGTAATGTGACCCATATGAGTATGAAACTAACCAAAAAAATGGTAACATCACCCATGAGATTATAAATAAAATTTAGGAATCATATAAATAATAAATTGTTATAGTTATATCATAGTATAAGTAAATCAAAATTTTAAAAATTATTAAATAAGTATTGGTATTTTTGTAATTTATATATATTTAATTACAATTTTATAATTAATATAATTATTTAAATGATAATTTGTTTTATAAAATTTATTAATAAATTAATCTTTTGTTTTTTATGATTTTATTATAATTTTACAATTTCTTATTTATTATTTGAAAATGTTATAAATTTTTTTATAATATAGAAATCTCTATTGTGTTAGTAAATGATGATTTTAATAAAAACATAATATTCTCTTTTTTAAAAAAATAATTTTCATAATAATTAATTCATTTTGGAATTATACAAATTCAAAAATGGTTGTGGTGAATTTTCGGGATTTTTTTAATGTAAAGACCTAAAATTTTATTAATTAAAATTCCTTTCCATCTATTTAAATATAAAATCCTAGTTTTTTTAAAAACAAAATAAATTTAAATGAATGAATATTTTTTTAATTAGATATTTATAACTATCCTTTAAACATAATTTTACTTCTTTTATATTTAGAATTCCAAAAAATGGTCTTCTACAATTGTGTTCAGTAAGTTATTTTGAGCTTAAGGGGACCAACTTTTTAGATGAATAGTATCATACCTTATGAATAGTAATATAACCATAATGAATAGTAAATTTCGTTATTATTTTAATTTTTAGGGCTTTAAGATAATGACATCTTGATTAATTTTTCTATGTTATATAAAAGTAGTTATTGTTTTAAAATTCTTAATTTCTGAATTAAGTATGATTATATTAAAAAAATTAATAATATTTAGAAAATTATTTTAAAAAAATGGACTTCATTTTTCAATTATACACATCAGAAAAAGTTAAGGTTGAATTTTTTGGGATTTTTCTGAAATTTCTGAATTTTCGATGAATATTAAAATACGGTAAAATACCATATATTCAAATTATCATTATAATACTCTATTTATGACATCATAAGGGATATAAGACCACTTGGTTCGAACTCACAATCCATTATTACAATTTTGGTCACATGAATTATGATTATTCATATTCTTGAGAAAGCATATTATGATTATGTATAAAATAATGAAAAATATCACCTCTCCTCCACTATAAATACCACCCTCATTCCCCTCCTCCTCCCACATCTATCAATCCTTGAGCCTTACCTAATTTACACCCAATACACCTACAAAGGCCTTACCCCAAGTCCTGGAGTATTGGGTCTCACCAAAAGTCCAGAACACAATGCCTTAATAAGGTTCTCCAGGAGAAGAGATCAAGAGGTAAACATCCTCTTTTATTTTCATTATTATCTTTCATTTTATGTTATTATTTATCATTACCTTTGGCTTATGTTGGGATATTTCATTTAATAACCCACTTAATGACCATATTATGTAATATTATTATTATATACCCCTTTTCACTAATCAAATAATTTTATAAAATTTTAAGCGTTGTCGTTAGGCTGCCAAATTTTCTTTGAGAGCTTTCTCGATTTTTATTTTAATTTGAGTTTCTTTCCTCTTCTTTCCTTGCCTCCTCTTATCCAATAGTATTGAAAGATTTAGAATCTTTTACATTTTTTATTTTCTCAGGTTCATGGTAAATTCATCAACAATCTTCTTCTCCTCCCCCACTTATCCAAGGAATTGAAATCATTGTCTGTGATGTGATGAATTACCGACGTCGTGGACGATGTGATTTCAATTTGATTAAATTTATTCAAGGATGGTTGTGATAGAATTTTTAAGGTTGATATATGTTATGATATATGTATTATGTCTCATCCAAGGTAATGGAATTATTTTTTACCCATGGTTTTAATTTATAAAACAAAATGAGGTCGTTATTATCAAAGAACTACTAAAATGATTTAAATGAATATAATTAATGTTTTAACTCACGAATCATCCTCAGGATAGAAATAAAAATGATAAATGTTATATTTTATTGTTCCGGAAATATTTAAATACCACTGAATTACAATTTTAGAGTTTCACTCCAAATCGACACGAAAATCCATCATGAACTGATCATGGAAAACATGTAAAGAACACACCAAAAACAAGGCAAGGAACAAAATACTAAAACTTAATGGGTGAAATGATGTAATGAAATGATCATATAAGTTATTATAAACATGGATATGTTTCATTAAGATTTCAATAACACTTTTTTAACCATTATATATTAGTTTTATATGACTTGGAAATTAAGAGAACCAAGGTTATGGAATTCTTAACCTGATTTCTTTTCTTTGGGATAACCATCTACTTCATTATTTAAGTGGTATTAAAATTTATTGTGTGATGGGATTTGTATATATTATATTTAATTTTGTTTATTTTCATTTTATATCAATATTCCAACAACCCTATTAATTATCACTTCATTTATATGATATTTATAAGGGACATTCCTTTTAATTACCTCTTTTAAAATTATGTATTACGAAATTTAAAAAGTAATGTTTTTATAAAGTTATTAATGTTTTATGATTATGTTCTGGTTCTTGGGAATTTTTTATAATTAAGGGTGGGACCTATATATCTCTCCAATTCATTGGGTATGTGTATGTTGGAGGTTGGCCGTATGGTTACCCCATGTGTAACTGCGACGGTTACAGGAATTGTAAGGTAGTTGTGATGGTTAAAAATT
Organism: Viscum album; assembly: GCA_963277665.1. Classification (NCBI taxonomy): domain Eukaryota; kingdom Viridiplantae; phylum Streptophyta; class Magnoliopsida; order Santalales; family Viscaceae; genus Viscum; species Viscum album. The sequence continues at coordinate 1,044,058,174 of OY728126.1, read as the reverse complement.
ATAATGTAGCCGAGAGGGTTACAAGATTATGTAAATAATGACCCAAGATACCATTATGGTTATATTTATGTTATTATGTTTTGTGTGGTTCTTGTGGAAACCTCATGTTTCACAACGTAAGTTTACATGGGTGAATATTATATCTTTTGAAAATAATTTTACATGTTAAAAGTATTTCGGGACTAATGTGTTCTTTCCATATTTTTGTATCCCTTATTAAGATTTTTGTGCACATCTCTTGTTTCTAAATGATTTTCTCAGGTTTTGAAGATGTGTAAGACAAAAAATCAATCCATGTTAAATGTTTGACGATTTTTCAAAGAAATAATGTTTTAAGATTTAATGATTTATATTTTGAAAAAAATGGAACATATTTTTAGTAGTATCCTATTGTATGAATGTAGTATACTATGTAGAAAAGGTATCCTAATTATCAAAAACACTAAACCCGAAAATATCCTCAATCTATAATTATGTAAATTATTGATTAATGTTCAAGATTATGTAATGTTTTATGGTTGGGTCCTTATAGTAGGTATCAGAGGAAAGGTTTAGACAACTTTAGAGATTAAGTGTTTTCAATAAACATACAGTTAGTCTATATGTCAATTTTTTTCATTAAATCCTTGTTTTATAACTTTTAAGATCAAGGAAGGTTAGTTAAAAATAGAATAAGGATGATCTAAAATGTCATTCATATCTCTTCCTGATGACTTGAATGCAATAATTATTGCAAAGTCTTGTTTAGATGATTCAGAAACATTTTCAATCATACAACCCACTTGCAAGCAATTGTTTGAGATATCAAACTCCTCCACTATACCTGCATACCATCATGGATCATGGGTTTTATTTAATCATATTCTATTTTCCCAATATTCTAATATTTTCATTAATGTTAAATATTATAAAGGAATTTTCAAATATTTTACCTTATTGAGTGATTTTGAAGAATATTATGATTTTGAAAATGGTGATGTTAATGAGACACTTGCGCAACCTATTTAAATTTTCTTTTACAATATATTCATTCAGCATTTACTTATTTTATTTTAAAAAGGACCATTTATTGAAGTTTTATATTCATAATTGGTTAAACTATTTTATAAAAATCATGTTTTATCAGATGTTTTGAAATTATGGTAATACATGATTATTTTCTAAAACTATTTTTCTATGATCACCCATATAACCCAAGTTGTACAAGGTTTATTTGGATAAAGGATGAAAATGATTTTGAAATAAATAAAAATCATTTTTTCAATTCATAGAACTTCTATTTATGTAAGAAAGTTGATAATAAACCCGGGTGGACAACATGATCAAGGTACCCTCACTTGTTTATTAAGTTAATAAAATTGCAAAGTCGCAATTTCCAAAAGGTGGGGAGCATGTAACATCCAAGTTTTTAAAAAAAAGGAAATAAATTTAATTGAAAAAACATTTTTTTAATTAGATATTTATACCTAGAATTTTATAATAATTTTAGTTCTTTTATATATTGAATTTTGAAAAACAGTCATTTAAAATTGTGTTCAGTAAGTTATTTAGAGCCTAATGGAACCAACTTGTTTTTTGGTGAATAGTAAAAAACCATTATGAATAGTAATATGACCCTAAGGAATATTAAATTTTATTATTTAATTTTCTAAGGGATTTTATATAATGACATCTTGATTAATTTATCAATGTTATATAAAAGTAGTTATAGTTTTAAATTGGTAATTTTTTAATTAAGTATGATTTTATTTAAAAATTAAATTAATAATATGTAGAAATTTATTTTGCAAAAATGGAATTTATTTTTTAATTTTACACATTGAATAAAGGTAAGGGTTATTTGTTTGGTATTTTTCTTAAATTTTGGTATTTTTTATTAATATTGAAATATGGTAATATACTGTATATTCAAATTATCAGTAAAATACACTATTTATGACATCATGTGTGACATAAGACAAATTTGATCCAAATAAAATTCCATTATTACTATTTGGGGTGACATGAATTATGATTATTAATAGTATTGAGATAAAATATTATAATAATGAATAAAATAATGAACAATATCCCCTCTCCTCCACTATAAATACCACACTCATTCCTCTATTCCTCCCACACATCTCAAGCCTTGAACCTTACCTATGTTCTTCCCAATAATCCTCCCAAGCCTCTTCCCCAAGTCCTAGAGTTTTATGTATAACCAAATGTGCAAAACCCAAAGCCTTAAGAAGGATCTCAAGAAGAAGAGATCATGAGGTAAACATCCTTTTTTAATTTCTGAATTTTCATTCATTTTATGTTATTATTTTTCATTCCCATTAGCTTATGTTGGGATATTTCATTAAATAACCTTCTTATTGGCTATATAATGTAATATTATGACGAGATACCCCTTTTCTCTCATCAAATTATTTATTGAAATTTAAAGAGACGCTGTTATGCTTCCAAATTTTCATGAGAGCCTTCCCAACTTTGCTTTTATTTTCTGTTTTTTTCATCAACTTTCCTCACCTCCACCTATCCAAGAGGCATGAATGCTCCAGAATATTTTTTATTCTGTATTTTCTCATGTTCATGTAAAATTCATCATCAATATTTGTCTCTTTCCCCACTTATCCAAGGAATTAAAAACATAGTCAATGGTGTGTCGAATTACCGACATTGTCGACGATGTGATTCCAATTTTCTTAATTTTTTTAGGGATGGTCATCAATCTATTTTTACGGTTGAACCAAGTTATGATATATGTATTATGTCACATCCATGGTTCAAGAATTATTTTGTACAAATGGATTTAATTTAAAAAAAATGATGTTGTTATTAACAAAGAACTACTAAAATTATCTAAACGAACATCATTAATGTTTTTACTCATGAATCATCCCCATGGAAACCTCAAAATGATGAATGTTATAATTTATCATTATGGAAATATTTAAATAAAAATTCATTCCAATTCTGGAGTTTCACTCTCAATCGACAAGAACATCCATCATGAACCTATCATGGAAAGCATGTAAAAAACACACCCAACCCAATGCTAGGAACAAAATAAAATCCATTAATGGGTGAAATGATATAATGAAATTATCATATAAGGAACTATAAATATGTATATGTTTTAATAAGATATTAATAACACTATTTTAACCATTATAAAATATTTTTAAATTACTTGGAAGTAAGACAAACCAATGGGAATTCTAAACTCAATATCCATTCTTTGGGTTAACCTTCTACTTCATTATTTATGTAGTATTAGAAATGCTTTTTGGTGTGTTTTGTTTATATTATGTGGAATTATTTGTATTTATAGTGTGTATATATATATATATTCCTTACACCATATTAATTATCACTTCATTAATACGATATTTATAAAGGACATTCATTTAAAAACATCTTTTAAAATTCTGTTTCGTGAAATTTCAAAAGTAATTTATTTTTAAATTCTTCATGTTGTAAGATTATGTTCTGGTTCTTCATAATTGATTATGATGAAGGGTGGGACCTATATATCCCTCCAATTCATTGGTTATTTGTATTTTTGAGGTCGACCGTATGGTTACTCCATGTGTATCAGCAATGGTTACATGAATTGTAAGGTAGTTGGATGGTTACAAATTATAAGGTAGCTGAGAAGGTTACAAGATTATGTTAGTAATGTCCCAAGATACCATTATGGTTATATTTATGTTTTTTATGTTTTTTTTGGACCTTGTGTAGGTCTCATGTTTCAAAAAGTATGTCCCCATGGGTGACAAGTATGTCTTTTGAAAATAATTTCACATGTTACATGTATTCATGGACAAATGTGTTCTTTCCATCTTTTTATATCCCTTACTGAGATTTTTGGGCTCATCCTATGTTTTTATATTATTTTCATAGGTTATAAATATGTGTAATACAAATTAGGAAGCCAAGATAAATGTTTGAGGATTTTCCAATGAAATCATGTTTTAAGCTTTAATGTTTTATATTTTGAAAAAAATAGCAACTGTTTTTAGTAGTATCCTATTGTACGAATGTGGAATGTTATGTATGAAAGGTATACAAATTACCTATAACCCTAAACTCGAGAAGATTCTGAATTTGTAATAATGTATTCTCTTGACTAATGTTCAAGATTAAGTAACGTTTTAAGGCCCGATCATTATATTAAAAGTCTTATTATGTAAAATTGTTTTATAAAACATATTCACTTACTTGGGTTTAGGTCTATGGATTTCAAATACCGTTATGAATTGTTATCATTGCTAATATAGTCATTGAACAATGATCAGATGATTAGTATAAATATATGGCTTTAACAAACCAAATTTAATCATAAAAAGGAAGAGATGGACTCATCTTTTAGAATTTCTCCATATAAAGCCCATTTTCTAGAGCTTGGAAATGAGGTAGCATGACTGGTCTTTGCACTTTACCAATCCAAATCCTATATTAAACATGTTCAGCTCAAATGGAACTACCTAGAGGGGAAGTGGAAGTTGATAGGGATTACCACTCGAGCGATGTTATCCGAGCCACCCCAAGATATTTTTACCATCACACACCTTGCCCTTAGGTCTTATGTGGGTGTTATAAGGGGTTACGTAACAATACCCAAGCACTGTGATTATTTGATTTTTTTATAAATAATATTCATTCATTTAATTATTGTTACTTTGCAAATGGATTTTAAAGCACAAATAGTATTTCAGTTAATATTCAATTATGATATCAATTTTTATGAATTAATGGTTTTTTTGAATTAAATAATATGTTAATAAAATATTGTTATTACTAAATTACTTTTTATTAAATATAAATGATCGTATAATATTTATGAATACAATTTTAATATTTATTAAGGTTTCAAAGTTGTTTTTGTCAAAACCATTTAATTTATGATAAATTTTGATTTTGATTTTTAAAAAAAATATTCCCATATTTAGAAAATTATTGAGATAAAATGAATATTATTTTTATAATTAGGATGTCGAAATTATATGATGGTAAATTTTTCATTATTTTCTAAGATAGTCGGATTTTTGAATAAAAATTAAATACCATTTAAATATATAATGCGCTTTATGAAATAATAATGACCCTATAGTGATATATTAAATACTATAAATGGGTTATTTGGAAAAAATATCTGTTCCCTTTAATATAATGTGATTTTAGATTTTTATGATTAATTTTATGGTGCCTTAGTGGTCCCTCCAAATACTATAAAACATTTTTACTTTTAAAAAGATTTCATTGAGAGTGTGACTCACCACCACATAAGAATGAATTATATATTAAGAATTTATAACATAGTACTTATAAAATAATTTTTTGAACTCCCCTTTGGAAAAAATGGGTAAAACCATGGGATGGTTTTTTGTTTTGATTAGCCTATTGTGTGGTGTCCAAAACATAAATAATAAATAATTCCCTCTCTTTTCCTATATAAATCCAACCAGCATCCCACTACTCTTCACTAAAAAACCTTGGATAACTTCCATACTATTCCATCCTCTCTTTAGTATCCTCACAAGGCACTCCACACTCCCAATATGCCTCTCTAAAGCCTCTATCAAGCCTTTTGATCACACTTCCATGTAAGGGTTTCATCTTTTCTCATTTTTTTCTATGTTTCATTATGTTGATATACCATTTATTCAATAAAAAATGTTGGGGTATGATTTCAAACCTCCCCCATACTTCTTTCCTTATGTTTGAATGATGATAGTCCTTTTTCTCTATCATTAATGCCTCTCATATACATCTATTACCATGTCAAAATTCCATAAGGAATTTATCTTTTCGCATTTACATTTAAGAAATTATTTTGAATTGTAAATATAAATTCAATTAAATATTATGGGAGATGTATCCATATTACCCACTTACTTTCCATTTCATGGAAATATTATGAGACATCCCTTTATCTCTCAGCAACCATTTTTATGAATTCTAATATCATTCCATTATGATGTTGAAATTGCACTGTGATGTTTTCAAGCCAATGTCATTGTGCAGTGAATACCATGCCAATTTCTGTATCAAGATTGTTAATATTCATTCCCATTTACTTATTTATTTTATAGTTTAATGTATGAATTCCATATTCCTTTATCGATGAATAAATGATTATGTTTACTAAATCCTTGTTATTTGATTTTTGTGGAAAAATTATACACGAAATGAAATGATTTAGATGGGTGTTCCCTGATAGCACTCCAATTAATTGGGTAATGATTGGTATCATAATACATCAAGTGAAATAATGGTTTAATCTTGAGATAAATGAGTGTTTACTTAGGATCCATGTGAAATTATCCTTGGGTCTTGCTAATATCATGTTAAATGTTGTTGATACATTTGCATGTTATGATAATCATGATATATCATGCCTTCATTTTCCTATTTCACTTGTTCTCCATTGATATGTCTATTTCCTAACATCAATATATTATTCATTTTATCCCCTTTTTAACTTCCATACTTGTCTTTATATCTCACCCTTTTCTTATGCATGCCCTCATATTATCTCAAGCAATGTTATGTGTGTGGTCGTGTAAAAGAATTTTTCAATAAAGATGTGTATTTCATGTTTTAATTTGTTATGTAATTTTCCAAATCCCAAAAGACATTATTCTTATTGATCTTCTATGTTGTATCAAGTAGGGATTTTATGGAATGAATTATATTTATGTGTGAAATAATGAGAATGGTTGTTATAGTTGGTATCAAATGGTTGGTTCAGTTATTTTGGGGATCAGGATTAAGAAACCATTGTGAATGTCTTAGTAATAGAATAAATATAATAAAAAACATCCCAACATTTTTATGAGTATTGCGTATATGGTTTATCGGGAAAATACATCCCTATCTGAATACGATAAGGTAGAGGTGGCTCTGACACAAATTTATATAGGGGTAAAACCGGAAAACACCGCTTTGAGCTAGGCTCAAACAGGAACTATTGAAATACCATGAGCCTTTTTTCACTCTTGGTTATGATAATCCTGAGGGATATACCTTGGTAAATTCATAAGCATAGTATGAACCATTATTAACAGAATAAAAAACTACCTACTAAAAATATATGTTAGGAAGTAAATCACAATAATTTGGATTGAATCCTATAAATTAATAAGATAGGAAAATAAATTTAATTAAAATATATCCATTTTTGTATAAAGATACCCTCTATGTGTTACCCCTAATTTTTCATATATTCTATTCAATGACAGGTAATAAGAGGACTCAGGTTAACAACCAATACAAATATCAATGTGACTACTATTCTAATGAAATGCACAATCTGATGGGAGGAGGAATTAAAAACATTGTCACGATACTATATAAGTTAACTCATGTTTTAAATAGAAACATAGAAAAATAGGAACATTCAACCCCCCTAAGAAATAATAATCCTTAATCGAGAGCTTCATTAGAAAAAGGTTTTCCACATTTAATGGTTCATATGATCCCTCAATTATTGAAAAATGGATCAACTACCTTGAAATGATATTCTCCATCCTTCAATCATCTTAAAAAGAGATGTTTCTTTTGGATGCTTATCGTATGGAGGGTGAAGCTAATAAATTTTTTACATTGGACAAAAATATAAAGCCTGAGGAAGATATTAAGGCGTTGGAATGAAAAAAATTTCAAAAAATATTTGTTGATAAATATTTTTCGTACACCCACCGACATAAGATGAAAGGGGACATCCTTTTCATCAAGAAAAAAGGCAACAAATCCATCAGATCATAAGAGGAAAACTTCCATGGGATGAATGATATTACTTCGATATTTTTATTTACCCAAACGCATGGTTGGTTGCTTATTTGGTGGGGTAAAACCAAGCCTACATAAATCCCTAGTAAACCACAACTTTGATAGCTAATAGGAAATTTTTTGATGGGCCCTCTAGTTTGAAATGTAGATCGGAGAATCTCAGGGGTATCAGGTGGATAAGAAGCATAAGGTGGACATTAATTCTAGAAGGATAATGAATATATCCAATGGTTCAAAGAAAATCATACACCCCACATTCCAATGGTGTGGAAAGAGGAACCCTGAAAATTTCCTGAAGGGGATGAGGAAATGCTTTAGGTGTGGAAGAGAAGGGAACCTAGTACAGACAAGAAAAACCAGCAATCGCGACATAGTAGAGGAACCCTACGTTCGACCTTCAATGCGGTGTACATTGCTTCAACTGTAACAAACAAAGGGACTTTGCAATCTAGTGCCCAAATTTAAGTGTTTATTGAGGCAACCAACAACCTCCATGGAACCAAGATTGATCTTTTTTCCATCACTACGTCCGAAGTGAACACTAACAACTATTTTCTAACATGTAGGGTAGTTATTCATTCAAGAATAGCGAACATAATATTTGATTATTATTCTACACAATCTCTTAAATCTCACATGTTATGAAGAAAAATACCAACCACACCAAAATTCATGGTAGTAAATATGTAAGTGGGAACAGAAAATGGAGAAATCATTTCATCCCCAGGATATAACTCCTCTGATATCTTAATTAGTGAATTAAACTTCCTGGTGAACCTCCTCATACTCAATATGGTGGAATTTGATGTTATTCCTAGAATTCATTGGATTTCCTTATATAGAGCCAACATAAATTTCCATGAGAGGGAAATCAATATATATATATATATGGAGAATCGACCCCTGATTCAGAACAAGTGCAAGGAGGAAGATGAATCTTCTTCACTACCATCATCTCAGGCATGGATATTACTACCCTATGATCACACGTATCTTTTTCAAATGATTTATTATATGGAATCAACCATCCTTGAAGATATTCAAATTGTGAGGGAATTTGTTGAAGTGTTTCCCATTAAATTTCATAATCTTCCTCTTAGAAGAGATATTGAATTATCAATTGATCCTATACAAAGAGTGTTCCCAATATCAAATACTCTATATAGAATGTATATTGTGGAGCTTTAGGAGGTGAATAAAAACTATTGTAGAATCCAGATAAAATTTTTATACACCCGAGTGCCTCACCATGGGGTGAACCATTCCACTTCATCAAGAATAAGGGGGGACAATGCACCATTGCATTGATTAACATGAGATCAACAAAATCACGATAAAGAACAATTATTATCTACCATGAATTGATGAATTGTTCGACCAGCTATCTGTATCAAAATACTTCTCTAAGGTGAATTTGTGGTCGAGATATTATCAAATAAGGGTAACGGAGGAGGATTTCACTAAGACTAGAATTTTTACAATACATGGGCACAATGAATTCATAGTAATGCCTTTCGGACTCACTAATGCCCCAGAAATCTTCATGAGATTTATTAATAGAGTCTTTAGAGATTACCTCAACAAATGTGATGTAGTCTTTATAGAAAATATTCTAATAGACTCCAAAACCAAAGAGTAACCTGAGAAGTATCTATGCACATTACTTGAGACCTTGAGAAGGGATAAGCTCTATGAAATCTACATCAAGTCTGAGTTTTGTTTGAAGGTGGATGCATTCTTGATTCATATCATCACAAGCAATGGGATATCTATGGATCCATCTAATATAGATGCAATTGTGGGATGCCCGATACCTACATCGGTAATGGATATTCGTACCTTCCTGGGGTTAGATGGATATTATCACTGATTTGTATGAAATTTCTCATGATTGTCAAACCCTTTTACCAAGATAACTCGTATGGGAGTAAAGTTTTCTTAGACTGATGAATGAGAAGAGATCTTAAAGGAGTTAAAAAGGAGGCTTATCACTACGCCTATGCTCACACAACCCAGAAGTGGAGAACTATTTGTGGTATTCAGTGACGCTTCAAATAATTTCTTGGTATGTGAGTTGAGGAAAAATTACAAACTCATTAACTATGATTCAATAAAATTGAATGTTCATGAGTAAAACTATCCAACGCATGATCTATATTTGGCTTTAGTAATATTCTATATGAAAATTTGGTGGCATTACCTCTTTGGTGAGAAGTGTGAAATATATAGGGATCACAAAAGCATCAATTATATATTCACATAGAAAGATTTGAACATACACTAGTGAATATTGTTAGAGATTATCATTGAATATGATTTCTCAATCCATTACCACCACTGGATAGAGAACAAGGTGGAAGATGCTCTATGTGGAAATGACCCAGTGATTATATCATTGATTAGAATTGAAAAGGATACAACATTCATAGATTTGATGAAGATGGACATGGGAATCCCAATAAAAGGAAAATCATCAATCCTTTCACAAATGATTGGTCAACCGTATCTTTTGGAAATGTTCAAGGACGATCAAAATGATGATGTGGGAATTCAGAAGAAATTAGAAACCATTAGAAATGGGAAATCATATAGTTCAATGTTAATGAAGAAGGAATTTTGAGATTTTGATCAAGACTATATGTTCCATCATGTCCAGAGATAATGAAATAACTTTTGGATGATGCGCATAGTTCAAATTTATCCATTCACCCAGGAAACTCAATAATTTATTGAGATCTATGAGAGAATTATTGGTGGGATAACATGAAGAAGGATATCATTGAGTATACATCAATGTTCCTAGAATTTCAGTAGGTGAAGGATGAGAGGTAGAAGTCTAACGGGATGATGTAACTATTACCAATTCCAACATGAAAATTAAATAACATCACCATGGAATTTGTCACCAGACATCCAAAGACATCCAAAGGAAAAAAACATTATCTGGGTTGGTTTGGATCATCTTACAAAGACTGCACACATCATTGCAATTTTATGGATTTCTCATTCTATCAATTTTCTGAGATATATATCAAAGAAGTAGTATGGCTACATTGAGTGCCACTATCTATTGTATTTGATCGAGCTCCATGATTCACCTCAATGGTCTGGAAGAGTCTTCAATATGCTCTGAATACAATGATGAACTATAGTATAACAAATTATCCTCAAACTAATGGCCAATCTAAGTGGACTATGCAAAAACTTGAGGACATGTTGAGATCATGCTCAATGGACTTCAATGGTGGATGGGATCAACATATATTTCTGGTTGAGTTCTCTTACAATAACATTTTCCACTCAAGCATCCATATGGATATTTATGGAGCCCTTTATGGGAATACGTGCATAACAATGATATGCTGGTATGAAGTTGGGGAGTGAAAACACCAAGTTCCAGAAATGGATAAATAAATACTGTAAAAGGTTAACACCATCTAGAATCACATTAATGCTACTCAGAGTCGACAAAAGAGAAATGCTAATAATCATCGATGTGACCTAGAGTGTGATGTAGGAGACATGGTATTCCTCTTCATATAGTCGTGGAAGAGAATTATTTGATTTGGGAGTAAGGGATTTTCTATCCCAAGGTACATCATCCCTTTTGAGATCGTTGACCGCATTGTAGCAGTAGCCTATCAATTAGAACTCCCACAAAACCATTCTCAAGTACATGAGTTATTACATGTATCACTCTAGGGAAAGTACATACCTGACCCATCACATGTACTAAATCCTGAGGTGGTACCATTAGAGAATTACCACTCCTATGAAGAGAAGATGGTGATGATATTAGAACATAGATAAAATGATCTATGAAATAAGGAAATTCCCCTTGTGAATGTGTTGTGGAGAAACCACAAGTTTGAAAAAAGAAATGTGGGAACTATAGGAAGTGATGAGGTGAAGTTACCCTAATCTGTTTTAGTGTGGGAAAAGGATATTTCCTTGGTAAAATTTCATAATGGTGGAAGAATGTAACAACCCAAACATTTATTAATGAAAATTTATCTTGATCTATTTAAACGTGTTATTATATACAATGGTTATATAAAACTTATGCACTTATTTGGTTTTATGTTTCTTGATTTTGAAATATAGTTTTGAATTGTTATAGTTGTTGACATAGTCATTGAACAGTGATCACATGATTATTATAAGTATAGGGCTTTAATGAATCAAATTTACTTAGAAAAAAGAAGCAATGAACTCATCCTATAGAATTTCTCCACACGAAGCACACTTTTTAGAGCTCGAAAATAAGGTTGCATCACTGGGATTCACTTTTGACCAAGCCCAATCTGAGTTTCAAAATGTTAAGCATAAATGGAACTTCCAATGGGAGAAGTGGAAGTTGATAGAGATTACCACATGAGTGATGTTATTTTAGCCACCCCAGGAGTCTGTCACCATCACACACCTTAACCATAGGTCATATACGGGTGTTATAACGGGTTATCCAAAAATTCCTTGACACTATGATTATGTAATTTATTTTTTGTATGATGAATATACTTTAATTTAAATATTATTATATTGTAAATTGTTTTTAAATCACAAATATAATTTTCAATTAATATTCAATTAAGAAATCTATTTTGAGAAATTAATGGATTATTTTAAAAAATAATATTTTTAAAATATATTATTATTACTAAATTATTTTTTATTAAATATAAATGATCATATACATTTTATGAAAACAATTATAATTTTTATTTAGGTTTGAAAGCTTTTTTTTCAAAACCAATGAATTTTGGATAAATGTTAATTTTTATTTTGAATGAAAAAATTCACATATACCATAGAATGAGAGTTGTTAGGAACTACTTTGGTCTTTCACAATTTTTATATGCTTAACACATACTTATTTTCGGTAAAGATGATAAAAAAACTATATATTGCATCAAGAGTATCTTTTCACATTATAAAGAAGTATGAAGCCAAGTCATCACCTGGAATATATCCTTTGTTTTCATTTGAGAAGGAATTCGAATCTTAATGCAAACCAGGGTTTCTCGCATGCTTGGGATCACAAAAGGTACATTTCACTTTAATTATTTGGGGCTTCCTTTTTTTGGGGAAGGGTGAAACGTGTCTACTTAGAGGGTATCGCTCTTAAAATCATCAATTAGTTGGAAATTTTTAAAGGTAAGACCATGTCTTAGGCTGGTAGAGTTTGTCTCGTCAACTCTGTCATCACTTCAATGTTTGTATACTCATTTTCATTATATATATGGAAAAGAGATCTCCTTAAGGAATTGAGTGGAAGGATACATAATTTCATTTGGACTGGTTCACCTCATCAGAGGAAAATTGTCACTATTGCTTAGAAAGATTATACAAAGTCGGTGGATATGGGAAAAATGGCAATTAAGGATATCAGAATATTTAATGATACAATTCATAAAAATTTTACTTGGAGGCTCTTATCCATGACTGACTTTTACCTGGAGTTTCTTGTAAGCATGTTTGTTGGAAGATTAAAAAACTGTCAGTGTATGTACATGAAATCCTCAGTTTGGACTTCAGTCAGGAGCACTTATTATAATATCATGAATTAGTCCATATGGTTGGTTTGTGCCAGATCTCATATGAATTATTGGAACACCCTGTGGTTGTCCTCTCCGATTAAGGAATCTATTACTATCCCAATTTCTTTGAAAACCCTATCTATCTCTAACCTGTATGGGAGAATAGATGTTTCTAAAATCATTCCTATTAATCTTCGTACAGAAATTAGTAATTATTATTATTTTGATTGTGATGTACTAATTTGGAAACCTGATCTTAATGGATATTTTTCTAGTCGGGAGTATTACAAGATGTAGTGTAGTGTACCATCCATAATTCCTTCAAGGGTGGAAGGTGTTCGTAGATCCTTCATACTTCCTAATGATGTTATGCTGATCTGGAGAATTTGAAAGTAGCACTTTCCCATAATATGGGCTCTACAACGCACGGGCCTTAGCATTGCCTCAATATTTCACCTTTTCCTTAATAGTGAAGAATATTACATGCATCTTTTCATCCATTGCACCTTTCCTGCTCAGTTATGGAATTATGTGAAAGCAACCATTCATTTCTTCCAATGCTTCTGTTTTATTGAATCAATGCTCATCTCGGCATTTAAGACCGATTACCGTGAGCTCGGTAATTCTTTGTTCATTACTGCTACTATCTCTTTCTTCTCTTATATTTGGAAGTCTCAGAATAACATCATCTTCAACCGTGGAAATCCCTCTCTTTGGGAAGGTATTCTGGTGATACATCGATGCATTAAACTTGTTTTGATGAATTAGACTAAATCAATGAATAATTATGTCTCTAACTTTGTTCTTTTGAGAACTCTTAGTGTTAGTGTTAGGGAAAGGAAGCCTAGAAAGATAATGTACAATCGGTGGATTCCACCAATTTCTTATTGGCTGAAAGTGAATGTGGATTGGGCGGCCTCGGTGGCACCGGGTCCGGCTGGGTGAGGTGGAGTCTTCCGAAATCATCGGGGCTTTATTAAATGTTGTTTCTTCCATTTTATTGGGAATGTTCATGCGATTGAAGTAGAGTTGTGGGCCATGATAAAGGCGACCATGTATGTAGTTTGTTATGGTTGGTGGAAAGTATGGCTTGAGTGGGACTCATCTATTGCTGTGCAGATTTTGAAAGATCGCTCTCGGAATGTTCCAAGGAGGATGTTATCTGCATGGATCTTGTCTTAGTATTGCTGAGTGTATATGCCTTGATGTTTCTATTGTCTATTGTGAAGTGAACCTAGTTGCATATTCTCTCTCCAAAAGGGATATTATGCAGGTCATTTCTAGTTGGTCATTTTTTTTGCCTAATTATTGCGATAGTTTGGTCTAGAATGATATCATTGGTGTTCTCCACACAAGGCTTTGTAAGGATCCCCTTTTTGGAGTTGTATTGTATTGTTTAACCTTTTTATATATTAACCTGTTGGAATTAGGTTTTTGTATGTCTCTCGGATCTTTTGTCTATTTTTGGAATCCTGATATATAAATTATCCAATAGTAAATTTTTCATTATTTTCAAAGACAGTCATATTTTTTTGAAAAATAAAAATCTTTTAAATTTATAATGTGCTTTATGTAATCATAATGAACCAATAGTGATGTAAAAAATACTATAACTAGTTTGTTTAGACAATATATTTTTTACCTTTAAAATAATGTGATTTCATATTTGTTTGATTGTTTTTTGGTGCCTTAGTGGACCCTCCATAACTTATAAAACATTTAAACTTCTAAAATGATTTCATTGAGAGTGTAAGTCACCTCCACCTATGAAATCATAATATTTTACGAAGTTCAGACATTGGTATTATAAAATAATGTTTTAAACTCCCCTTATTAAAAAATCATGGTCACAAATCATTGGTTGGTTTGGGGTTCTAATTAGTTTAATTAGTGTTATCCCA
This sequence comes from Viscum album, assembly GCA_963277665.1. Lineage (NCBI taxonomy): Eukaryota > Viridiplantae > Streptophyta > Magnoliopsida > Santalales > Viscaceae > Viscum > Viscum album. The sequence goes on along the minus strand of OY728126.1, from coordinate 1,044,042,954 downwards.
AACCAAAATAACAATGAATTCGCACTCTTTTCCTATATAAACCTGCCCAAGGTCGCAGTTATATTCACAAAAACCCTTTTATCACGTCCCTACTCTACCCTCCTCTCTCAAGTATCCTCCGAAGACACCCCATCCTTCCATGAATCCTCTCTCATGCCTCTCACATGCCTTTGGATCACACATCCATGTAAGGGATTTCTTTTTTCTCATTTTTTGACCATATTTCGCTATGTTGTTACACCATTTAATTTTCAATTACATATGTAGGGGTATGATTTTTCCCCTTCTTGATATATCCCTACTTATTATTTAATTATGAGAGACTTCTTTCTCTCTCATTAATTGATCCAATTTACACCTTTTACAATGCCGAAATTCTGTAATGAATTTCTCTCTTCACAGTTACATTAATGATTTTTTTGTATTATGAATATTAATTCAATTACATATTTTGGAATATTTACATATATCACCAAAAACATTCCCTTTTATTTACATATGATTAGAAATATATTTCTCTCTCATTAACAACATTTATGAATTATTATATCATGTTTTTATGCTGCCAAAATTAAACTATGATTTTCCATACCAAAGTCATTGTGTAGTGAATACCATGGCCATTTCTATATCAAGGGAGTTTCCATGCATTCACATTTAATTATTGACTATTGAGTATCATTTATGAATTAAACATTCTTTAATTGTGTAATAAATGATTATGTTTAATGAATCGATGTTATATTATCCTTGTGGCACACTTATGCCTCAAATTAAATAATTAAGAAGGGTGCACCCTAATAGTGCTCGAATGAATTTGGTAAATATTAGTATAATGATATATGAAGTAAAATTATGGGTTACACATGATAATTCAAGTGAAATGAGGGTTTAATCATTATCAATGTTCAATTTGAATTCCATCAGACTAATATCATGTTAAATGTTGTTCCAACATTTCCATGTTATGATAATCATGCTATATCATGACTTTATGCTCATGTGTATCTTATTCTCCATTGATAGGTACGTTTCCCAAAATGTACTATATTATTCATGTAATTCCTTTTTTACACTGTTATTGGGATTTATATTTCATCCATTTTTTATGCATGTCCTCATGTTATCCCCTGAAATGCTAAGTAGGAAGGACTGTGTGTGGTCACGTAAAAGAAGTTATCAATAATGATGTGTATTCCATGTTTTAAGTTTTTATGTAATGCTCCTAAGGACCAAAAACATTATACCTCACAGTCCTATTTTTTGTGTCAAGTGAATATTTTTGTAAGGAATTATGATTATGTTTGAAATAAAGTGTAGGGTTGTTATATCTAAAATATTGTAATATTTAATGAATGGTAAAAATATTATAATTTATGCTAAATGCTAAATACATAAATTTTTGAGGCATTACTGATGTATGGATGAGATAAGAACCACTATTTAGAAGTCTCAAAAAAATATTATACATATTTATTCTAAATAATCAACAGTATTAGTTGTCTTGAGCCAAAATAAGAAACTAATGATTAAAATAATGAGAACACACACGTCTCTTACTCTATAAATACCTCCCTCACCACATCTTCTCCTCAAACTCTCCAAGATTTTATCATTTCTTAAATTTTCCCCAATATTATTTCCAATACCCTAACCCAAATCTAGGAGCTCATGGTCTCATAGAAAGAAAAATAACCTTTTCCCTAAAAAGTTTCTCATGGAGGATAAATTTTAGAGGTCAATTCATCTATCTTTTCTTTTAATGTTTTTGATGATCTTTTATTTTCATATACTCACCCACCTCACATAATAAAAATTGAATGATAACTCTATTAGCATATGTATACCTGAATATTATTATGTTAATGGAATAATCCATCTTCGATACCCCTTCTCATCTCCTTCTGTTCTAAAAATGAAATCATAGCATGCAATGTGTCAATTTAATGACATAGTGGATGATGATCATTAATTTTACATTAATGCCTTTATGATTGTAATAAAACCATTTTATGGTTATAATAAATTATTATATATATATTATATCCTATGTAATATTCTTGTAATCATAATAAAATATTATTTTAAATAATAAAACAAAACAAGTTCGTGGAGAGTGACAACTGACAAAAATAATCCCAACAAATATCACTAACATCTTTCAAAAAGATTCATCCTCATCCAAAATAACCAAATGACTTCTATAACCATTTAAACATTTGAATTTTTATTAATATCTTATAAAATCATTTTTAAATTTCTATTTTCATTTTACATGAACATCAATACTCTTATAAAAGCGAAATGATCATGAAAACAAATAAAAAATGCACTCCTGAAGGATGAAATTGAACACTATAAAACATAAAAAGGGAATATATAAAAATTATAAAATTATAATACATAAATTACATGTAAAATTATTTATTAATTATTTATTTAATGGATTTTGTTTTATTTTCAAGGGAATTATGATCAAGTGTTTTATAGTTTCAGAAAAAAAAGGGAATCTACCTAAACAACCATTTTTCCCTTCGGGTTACTCTTTAAACTATTTTACCCCAAAGTAATGATTCTTTATTTTTTTTAATTATTATAAATTATATATATATTCTAAAAAATCATGTATTAATTTCATATCCTTCTAGATTGATGTGGAAATACATGTTTTAGAAAGGTTCCATTCTCAATTCTTTCTAGGAAGCAAGCCCGATAAAAGAGAAATTCCAAACATCTTACCATTTTTTATGTACCATCAATAGTATTTTTTAAGAAATAAATATGTTATTAATGACAGATTTTATTTTTTACTTCCTATAACCCCCTGAAAAATGTCCTTCAAATCCGTTGACCATAAAACATAGTCCCATTCTTGGTCATCCCAAACATCAGTGCTGTAAGATAACATAAGTAATAAATAAGGAACTGATAATAACTAGATAGACTAAAAAATATTAATCTTGAATTAATTCTTGATTTTACCACTAGATATAATTTCTTCAATTTTATCTTGGTCCACTATAACTCCTAAATTTGAGATGACAGGTCCCATTATGTTCATTGTCAAACAAGAAACAACATTAGGATTTCTTGGATTAAATAGCATCCTATCTCAATGTGACTATTATGATTTCAAAATTATGTCCATGATATTCTACTAAATTGGAGTACAAGAATATTTTTTCGACAAAAAACCCCACAAAAAATAAAAACTAGGCCCCGATTATAGCACAAGCACCCCAATTTTAATTGTCTATCGGGTTCTGGCCCTCCAGGTACCACCAGTTTCCGGAGACACTCGTGGTCCCATCCAAGGGGACCACCCATATTCCCAAAAGCATAATTTGAAAAATTAAGACCCACAAAAAAAATAACTTTTCTTTTCAATGTTCTTTGTCCTCACTCACACACACCCTAGGAAAAATTCCATAATTTCACCCATCTGGATCACTACAGTAGGCCAAGAATATATAATTATAGAGTTCTAGTCAAATTTTCTCACAAAAAAGGATCCCTTTTTTATTTATTCATTTAACCATTTATCATTATGGGGTATTACATTCACCCCCCTGAATTACAACGTCTTCGTTGTGGACCCTACTTATCCACACAGGCAGTGCCACCACATTTAATGTTAGGTTCCTCCTCTAATAAAAATTTAACAACTGGGCCCCCTGATTCTATAGAGATCACATGTTCTCAACTAAGGAAGTTCCACAACCGATAAGGCAGAGTTCTTCCTTGGATACAAATGTGTTAACTAGGTTCCTTTAATTTCACAAGCACCCCTCCTTAACATTTCCATTTTGTCATGTCCTTCTAGGTACCACCAGATCCCCCAAAAACATATGGTCCCCTCCAAGGGGCACACCGTCATGCCCAAATGGTCCATTTGGTTAATGAAAATCCCCACATGAAAATAATTGTTCATTATAGTCTTCCTTTGATTGAATCACAGACACTCTACAATGCATCCTAATAGGCCACCCTTCCTGATCACTACTCCCAAAAAAACATGCTTAACTGTGGAGTTCATATCATATAGGATCCCAAAATAATGTTGAACCTTATTGAGATTGGTCATATAATTGATTCATCTAACCCTATATCATTCATCAGTGTGAAAAAAACAAATATATAAATGTATGAATTATCATATTCATCATTTCTATGAACCTCTCCACTGCATTAGTCAATCCAAAAGGAATCACAAAAAACTCATACAAATCGTATATTATCTGAAAAGAACTCTATGGTATCTTCGATGGTACCACTATAATATGATGGTATCAAGTTATCTAGTCGATCTTGATAGACTATATAAACTCTCAACTGATCAAAAATTCCATCGATGTGTGGAGGTGATACTGGTTTTTGACTGTCATCTTTTTTAATCTATGATAATTCACACACATGGGAAAAGACCCATTATACTAATTATAAATGAGAACTGGAGAACCCCAAGGATTTGTAGTTAGACTTATTTAACCATCAGTTTCTAAATATTTCAATGGATATTTTAACTCTTTATTATTTTCTAGTTCCATTCTATAAGTTAGTATAGAAACTGGCTCTGCTACCTGCACAAACTCGATCATAAACACAATCTATCATTTGGGTGATAATACACATAAGTCATTAGGAAAGGAATCCTGAAAATGCTCTATTGCTGGAGGAAAATAATCCTGATTCATTCCTACATCATCTATAGAAATTCCAACTTTTTAAAACCTATGATGATCAATAATTCACTTAATTGGTTGTTAGAGACCACCCTAAAGGTCATACACACCATGGTGAGAATATATGCCTCCATATAGAAATAAAAATATAACTCTACTATGATAATAATAAATATGATACATGTATATATCTAACCTATTCAAACAATGAATCAAAATAAAGCCTATGTTTTTTAGAATGAATGGTTCTAAAAAGAAATGGATTCAACCACTCTTTAGAGAAAATGGTTTTTCAACATTTGACATTACCCGACTGCAATCTGAATTGTATGGAGATGGTTAAAACACCATACCAGTTTTGATCATTCAAGACACAACCATTTTCAAAATTAGTAGATAAAAATTAATGAGATACTCATGTATAAAACAAAACCCATGAAAGGGTAGATGATAAAATATTCTTTCTTCTAATAGTAGATTGACTTACATCCACACTAGCATGATTAGTGTACAAAATGTGCAGCTAAAAACCCATGTACCCTAGGATCCTCCAAAATGCACCTGATGTATAACCTCTACCTAGTAATTCTATTCCAACATGGTGGTACCACATCCCCTTACCCAACTTGAATGTCCATTGTAACTCCAAAAACCTACCTGTTGCGTAGAACCTGAGTCCTTATACTTTTATACCTTTAAAGTTCCTCTTACAATTACCTAATTTTTTATTCCCCGTACTCCTCAGTATGTGTACCATTCTCTAGCTAATAGGACACAAAAAAAGGGCACAAATATTTAGGTTGTTTTTGGCATATCTTTTTACATTGATAAAACTACAACAGAACATGATCCTAATATTTATTCCCACTAAACTAACTACTCAAACTACTTCTGCCATGGAGAAAATAGTCATAACATTGATTACCACAACTAGAAGAAGAGTTCTTAGTTTTACATACTAAAATAGCTTTCCAACTACTCAAGGCCTCTCTTAGATTACCTTCCATAATGAGTGATGGACTCATCACATCTATAAATCATATCATCCAGATCATGTTCACATATAACATGATCTCATAGAGAAAACCATCCTAAAAACATCTCTCCATGGAGATCTCATCATCTACCAAATATATTGAAAATACCAAAATATTGATGAAATTCTCAGTGTATTCGATCACTAATGTGCCATCTTATGCTAGGTGCATGATCTCATAGGACTTATAATCCCATGGTGTATAAGGAATGAAACGAATTAGGTTATTCATCTAAAATTTCTTCCATGATTACATATCATGCATCCCTCCATGCTCTAGAGTATCCCACCAACACATGGACAGTCCGTGATTCATATACGAAGAGAGTTTAACCCTATTTTCTATTAGTGTCTTGAAATACTTAATTATATTATACTTTGACTTGATCAAGAACTCGACCATTTGGTGGGATCCCTCCCTAGTGAATGATGGTATATTTTGTAGCTAGAACTCTATCATCAGCTCCAACATCAAAGGTTTGATTTTAACATTCTCCCTCTACATGGATCATATGACCCTTACGAACCTGTCATAAAGATGAATGTCCTTCTAATTCACAATATCTATATAAACCTCTCAGTATTATGTCTTACGAGCATGACAACTTCTACTCTCCTAACACTTAACTCGTAGATGATGATGATGTAATTTCTCTACAATACAATCACACTTTTGAGTACACTAGATATAACAAATTCAACCTCAACAGGTTAAAACAATAGGGAACCACTTACTCCTGGTCTATATAAATATGGATTTATTTTTTTAGTATGACATTTATGTTCATGAATTTTAATTCTCAAATATTACTTGTACCTTATACCATAGTTCAAAGATGGATGTATATATCTCATTCAATAGATATTTCCCTGTCCTGAATAATGCATAACAATATATATATATATCACTATATTCCTATATATATTCATGAATTTTCATGTCATTCTATATTGGGCCAATAGTATAAATCTAAAGAACAAATAATAATCACGAAATAATAACCTCACACAACATGTGAATCGCTTAGGGTGGAATAAAATCAATTTTTTAAAAAATATAAACAAGTATTCCCCCATTAGTACTATGATTTCCCCCCATATATAGTCTATATAATCCCATACAAAATATCATTACCATGTCTTGACATATCCTATTAATTATTCAATAGTTCCACTAATATTAAAGAAAATGAAAAGAAACATGCTTCTCTATTTTGACTTTGTAACATCCCCCAATCTGGATTAATCTTACAAAGCTGAAACAGGTTGGTTATGAGACCTCAAGATCACGTCGAAATATTCTAGTGGCTTCAAAATAGTTGTTCAGGTGAGATATATCGAGTGGGGAAACTATAACCCCAGGTTACGAAGACACAAAAAAGATTATTAATCAATAACAATAGTAAATTAAAATCAGAGTGCTAAAATAATAGAAATAATAGAGAGTGGAAAACCAAACAATAAAATCAAATTGAATAAACAATTATAATAATAAGGAAATAAGGTGATGTATTGATGTAATGAAATTAAATTTTAGGAAATAATTAATACAAAAAATACTAGAAGACACAATAAAGACTCCAAAGTCAATAGTCTAATAACCTTTGACGGTATATCATAAAACTATTACCCATCTAGCATGAAAAAAATAAATAGAAAGGTAACATTCTATTGTCCAATCCAATATCCATATAATATACTTGAGTACCAAATTAAATCCCAAATTGGGTGTGAGTATAAAAAAGTAGGTCTACAAAATTGTATCTAATCATAACCTGTCAGATAATAAGTGCATGAAATAATTCAATAAATAGTTGTATTACTTATTTAAATAACCAACTAAATACCATGTAAACATGTTTTGACATCATTCAATAATGTTTCTAAGCATGTCTTACATTAATTGTAAAACAAAACAATATAACCATGGTAAATCGTAACCAGACACTATGACAGGGTGAATTTCTTCTAACAATATCTCATAACTATTCCAACCATAAATATATATCCATTGTATGAATTACAAAAATATTTTTCAAACCCTAATATAAATATAATTTAATAATTTAACCAGGGTTGGGCCCAGTATATATGAATTTCAACATGTGTCAGGGGAAATCCCGATGTATAATCATTTTAGTATGTCACAAGGCCAATCCTGCAAAATATTGATTTAAACATGTATAACTGGGAGGGCCCATTATATATTCATTTCAACATGTCTCAGGGCCAGGATCATTATATAATCATTTCACTTTGTATCACTGAGAATATACTGCTATATAATTATTTCATCATCTTAGAGTTCATAGACTAGTATATAATAATTATAGCATGTAAACTTGGCCATCACCCTATATAAGTATAAAAAATCAAATGCAGCCAATGCACCATATAAGAATTACAACATTTAAATCACTACACATGTCATAGGAACATGTATATCTCAATGTCACAACAAGAGGGATATTGTTTAAATGTTGTTATTACCATGTAACATTCAATTACACATTTCATTTATCATTTGGTTATATCTAATAACATGGCATCATTTTCAAGAAAAAATATAATCTAAGTATAATCTATATCATTAAATCACCCAAAAGTATTATCATGGTAAAAATAATATATTCCACTTTTGAGATAATTTATAATAAATAGTTCACCAAACCAAATAGTATCCATAATATTTTTCCATTAAAAATAGGATTCTAAGAGATTTCATAGAATAATCCCATTCAAGATTAATTTTTTTATTGAAAAATACATTGGTGCATGTAAAATATTTCACTTAATAAATATAAATCAAATAATAGGGTTAATGTTTATACACCCAACTTTTAACTATTGATCAAACAATTATTCTAGTTGGATTTTCCACAAGAAAAAAAGGAAAAAATTATCAAAAAAAGGTTCCACGGTCATTATAGATCATTATCAAAACTAATAATGCACATTGTCATCATACAACCCCGCATTTTATGGGGAACAAATCGATAGGAAGGAAAACCTAACAAAAACAACATACTAGGGATCGGATGCAAGATTAGGACATAAAGGATCAAGAGAGGGACTACAAAATTTCCAGGAAGCTTCCCTAGGGTCAATATGAGGAAGGATATGTCGTGATGGAATGAAAAACCATCCACTAAACATAGTTAATACCGTTTCACGTGAAATATACAAGGTGTGTAGTCTATTTACAAGTCATGTAATTCTTTCTAATGTGATACACTAAAAAACCAATAGCCTCAAGTTATTATTTGACCCTACTAACAATTATAGGACATGTAAATTTTATATGGTGTGAATAAATTTTATGTGTTATACTAGTTTATGACATGTATATTGGAAGTTACACATATTATGAAAAGTGCATGCCTTATGATCTCCCATCAGACAGTTTTGAGCCTGAATTCTACACAAAGACATGAAACACCTCTAAATCATCCCAATCCACACAAAACCCCCATTAACCAATTTAAAAAAATTATATTCCAACACCATTATTTTAGTTAAACCTACAACCGTAAATATTAGGTAATTTTCCCATAAAAAGGATCGTTTTCATTAAACAAGACTCATCCACCATGGATCGAATGAAAAAATCTAGAAATAATTTATAGTGAAAAAGAAAGGATCATACAACTGAACTAAGAGAATTAAATATTATATTGAAATTCAACCTGGAAAAGTGTGGAATTGGATAGAAAATTTATGGATCATTTTTCATAGTACATTGAATAAAAGGTGTGGCATGATGCTGTGTAATTTCACCTTTACAAGTGACGATAATAGTCTTTTTGAGAACACCCATTAATTTTCAATGAAATCCTTACAATATTAAAGGGTAAAATAATCCAAAAGATACAAAATGGAGTGTGGTGGGTTGATTGGATCTATAAAACCTCAATTTATTTTTTTAAACACTTTTAAACTTTATTGAATTCATTCATTCTAGTATTTTTTTTGTTTAAACAAAGGTTACTAGTTGTAAAATATGTATAATATACATTAATATAAAATAAAGAACCATAAAAAATATTTTTTTCTGAACTAAAATTCAATCTCCACATAATCTAATTTAATTTCAAATTATTATAGAATTATATTTTAAATTAGAGCATTTCAAATATAGAAAAATAATTTTTCTTGAAAATGGGTGTTTTAATCCTTATGTACTCACATTATTATAGGAAATTGGATATAAATTAAATATATATTAATATAATTATAAAAATTTATTTATTACATATTATATATTAATTTAAACATTTGATAATAATTAAACTAACGTTATGAAAAAATTATTTCAATATTATAATTGTATCATTAGCATGGTTAATATCATTAAAATAATGAGAAAATTTTGATGTAATAACTTTAAATTTACCAAATTAAAAAATATGAATATTTGGACATAAAATATTAAATTTATTTTTTTCAATTTAATTTATTTATGTGATGAAGACAAATTTTTATATAATTTAATAAGAAAAATTTCTAGAGTAATATTTTACTTACATTTCCAAAAAACATGCATGGGATTTATAAAAACAGAATATTAATTTTACATGATTTATTTTACTTATAAAAATATATAATTTATAGAAATATCATAATGAAATTAATGTCAATATTCTTTTATTTTAATGACAAAGATTATTATTTTTAGAATCATATGTACTTTTTCACATTTCACAAGAAAGCCATTAAATTGAACGAAATACTAAAAATTAATCTTAGGAGAATATTTTTATTTTAAATAAAAATGTTTTGTCATAATTTTTCAAATAATAATTTCTGATTTTACAAATTAGTTTTCAATAAAACAATTAAATATATTGAAAAACATTTGTAATGGAAAAATATATATTTCAATATTAATATATATTATTATTATTTCATATAATTTACCAATAATATTTATGCTAAAAAAATTAATATCAAATATAATTTATCATTATAAAAAATAAATTTTTTAAAATGAAAATCCAAATTGAAAAAAATGAAATTTTTCGAAAAACACTATTCTGAACAATAAATTATTTAATTAGTCATTTTAAGTAAACTAAATGAATTCGATTTTGATTAAATGTAGCCTTTATATTATTTATAAATATATTTCATAAACCATTTAGTACTATTAATTTTTATAAATTTAACCATTATGTTTTAACGATCAAACTAAAATTCTAATATATTTTCCAAATATATAGAGTATTCAATTAAGATCTGTGGTATATGTGGGGTATGATATCAATGAAATTGAATTATTTTATTGATGTTGTATATTAAAATCTTAGGGTGTAATATGTAATTGATGATAATATTATGGATGAATATATATGAAATATATTATATGTATCTCAATAAAGAGTATGTTTCCCATGAAATTTCAAACATTATAAAACCATGATATGTTTTAATAACTTTATAATTATCATTTTCATGGTTTCTAGGTGATTTTGTTAAAAAAATTTAATCCCCTATCTTTCATTAATGATAATAATTGTTCAAATAAAAAATGGTAGAAAATTGTATTAGATTAAATTGAAATTCAGTAAATGTTTAAGAACCCCAAATTCATCCCATTGTTAAGAGTCTGCACAAATCCTAAGGCAGTTACATAAACATCATATACTGTGTTTTTATAGAGTATTTGTTTAATGATAAACTAAAAAGATATATACCCCATATATATTTTTTTAATAGTTTATATAATAAAAAATATATAAAATTAAACATCTATATTTCATGAAAATTTCATATATTTTAACATAAAATTAAATATAATAAATAATATGAAATTTTCATATTATGAACTCTATATAAACTATTTATAGTAATAAAATGGAATATCCAAAATGAATAATATTTAATTACTTAGAGTTTAATTTTATCTATGTTACCTTATTGGTTTATAATATATTCCATATATTTATGATGTATTCATTTATTTAAATGATACTAAATAATTAATTAATAGAAAACATGTTATAATATTTATTAGAGTATGTATTAGTTTAATTTTTTTCCACAAATTCCATTAAAAATTATCAATACATGAATTACATTATAGGAACATGAATATATGTTTTAGTTTTCATATTATTTTCCCACAAATTGTTGTTATATTATTTATATTATATTTATAAGTTTATCATTTTATATACATATTATGTATGAAATAATAATAAATTGGATTCAATCTTTAGTAATGTCTTATATGGGAGACATACAAGGTGTATAATATTACAATGGTCGGTATTAGATGTCATATTCTAGAAATTTTTGGGTTGTCTATCGTATACACCAGGTATACAGAGGTATAGACTATCAATCTTATATTTTTCATAGTATATCTGGAATAGTTCATTTATTTTATGAATGAGATTGATTTTAATATGTTAGAAGATATATAGTTCGTATTTTTAGTGAGTAACAAAAATTGTGTGTTTTGAAATGGGTTACAAATAAAAATGGACTATACATATTGATTTTTTATGAAATATGGTTCCAAAATATTTCTATATAAGTATACATAAATAAAATGGTTTAATAATATATATGATTGAGAGATTATATATTCTACTATATAAAATGGTTCATCTTACTTATAATGATTCACATTTCTTAACCAAAATAATTATACAATGTTGGTTCCACTATGGTAGGGTCCAAATTAGTTTTATTATGTAAGCAATGATTGAAATGCAGAATGTGAAACAATAGGTAACAAACTACTACTACATTATTTTGGTTATGCAGAGCTATAAATCACGAAATGTTTGGATTCCAAAGGGATTGAGTCAAATCTGTTGACATGGTTGATAGGACATAGAGTTGACCCCTATAATTTACAATGGAAATATTTTATTAAATTATTGATATTACCTACTAGAAATTTGTTTAGTGAGAGTAATTTCATTGATAAATAATATCTTATTTATATATTTAAACACTCTGTCAATATTTTAATATGACTTTTTTTGAGTTGTGGGAAATTATTTTACATTATTTTGAATCTATGAGATGTTTCTTGGTTTCACTTGGATATTGGATGGATAATTAAAACCTTATTGTAAAAATAAATTGTGATTAAAATCATCATAATGTGATTTTGGGGTGTGTGTTCTTATATTTCAATGTCATTTTAGGTCTTCCGAGAAATCACATGATATGTTTTGATGATGAATGTGATTTAAAAGAGTGGTTCATAGATAGGAGTAACCATTTTTCCAATACATTCAATCTCATATATTTAACATAAAAGAGACATATCCTATAAAAACCAATGAATATTTCATTTGTCCAACCACTATCATGTTTCACTCAATTGGTCTCCCCTATTTGAATCCCTAAGAAAACCTAATATAACAACCCATATATATTTCTCTTTAAAAGAAACATTTATTTCATTTTTTTGAATCACATTACTCTAAATTTATGTAAATAATTATTTTTAATTCTAAAATGAATCATTATATGTTATTTACTTAATATTTAATCATTAAAAATAATATTTATTTTATTTAGGTAGTATTTATTGTCATAATGATGTAATTTGAAGTAATATTTGAAGATAATTGATTATCTTGTATGAATATGTATTTCAAAAAATTTAATTTATAATATTATACTTATTAAAAATAATTATTTACATAATACTAAATTTAATTAAATATTTTTCAATTTTTTGGAAATGAAAATAAATTTATTAGAAGCTAAAAAGTGATTTACTTCTAAAAAACTATTGTTTTTTAGAAATGTGTTTTTATCTTAATAAGTTTAATTAATCACTGACATTGAATTATTTTATAGAAATATATATGTTATATAAATAATAAGATATTTTCACATTCCTTTAATTGAATTTATTTAGTATGAAATTACAATATATTCAGTTGTATGAAAAAAAATCCTTTATACACTTATTTTATTCGATTTGGAATGTTAAATTTAAAAATAATGTATGAATGATTTATAATTTGAATTATAATTTTTTTTAATATTTGAAAACATATTTTATAAATTTTTTAATGAGTGAAAATTATTTTTTCTATAATTAATAGTGTCCATTGTAAATAATTATATCCTAGGTCAAATATAAAAAGTTTTAACAATGGGGGTTAAACTAAATGATAATGTAAAAAATATCACATAAAAATTTATAAATTAGATATTTTGAATAGAGTTATACCATAACATATATTATATTATAATTTTGGATTCCATTGTTCCAAATGAACACGAATAAGAATATTTTCTGTTAATGTTATCAATAATTACTTGATCTACACCCACCAAATATAAAAAGGGGATCCTCTTATCATCTATTATCTATATCAAGTGAGAATATTATCGAGACCGATGTATTTTAAAATTTTCTCCAAAACCCTTATACACATACTTTAGGTGATTTTCATCCAAAATAACCACAAAAAATTCTTAAGTATCATATAAAAGGATAACACATAATGAAATGGTATATTATATAATGAATTGTTATATGATTCCATAATTTCATAACACATACCCTAGTTATATAAAAATATTAACAATATTAAATAAGCTTCATCACTATAATAAAAAATATTTTTGTAGCGGTATACAAATTTTTATAATCTACAGATCTTTTAATAAATGATAATGTCAATAGTGCGTATGTGTTGGCTACCTCCTCCATGAAGTGATGTGATTCGTTTTTATTATACACCATTCATGGATAGTCATATTGATGTATTTACCTAATATATATTATTTTAAATAAAAATATTATCATGTTATAATAGTGTATTATTAATCATTATTTTTTCAACTCTTGGAAAATAAATCTGTAACTTGTTTATGCATACGGGATACCATTTCCATGAAGTGTTATATGTATTTTTTCTACATAACAATAAACGAATGAATATAATAGGGTATATAATTTATATATATTATATATATAAAATAATTAATATTTTGAATAGGATGAAACCATGAACAATGTAAATGTACTGGAAATGTTTAGTCGATACATTCTTGGAAAACAAAATATTTTTAACCTAAATATTCATAATGATATGGAATTGATAGTAAAATGATATTTGGAAACTATAATTGAATAAAAAAATTATGTACAAGTATATTTCTAGAATATTTTATAATGAATTAATATTTATTATAATGGACGTTTGAACAAATATTAAAAAATATGAGACTTGTGGAATGGGTTGATATTAAAATTTAATTTCTTTTTAGTATTATGTATATAAAAATTACACTAATTTACATTATGTGATACTAATACTCTAAAAGAGATCAATTATATTATCCTAAAATATCTTCATACTTTTTTTTTGTAATTTTACAATTATTGGTACCAAAATTTACAAAGAAATGTTTTTGATAGAAGAAGTCCATATATTCAATTTGGATGAAAAAATTGTCTTCCAAATCCATGTTCATAAAAATGTATTTATGAATGTTTATTTATGATTATTTGTATTTTAATATATTTATTTTTCATATTTTACATTATATTTTTAATTTTTTAAAATAAAGGATTATGTATTTTTCCAAAAAAATACCAGCAGTGTGAAAAAAAAACCTTGTATTAATATTTTTCACTTGAACATATTTTCCTTTTATCATCACAATTCATTTCAATGATGCATACTTTTCAATTATCCAAAATTATTTTCAATGAAATTAATTTTCTTAATATTAAGGAAAATATTAAATTTTATGTTACAGAGGGGAAAATAATTTTCTCTAATTTTCAAATAATTGTTCAAATAATGTTTTGAAGAAAATTTTCATATATATAATTATTTTTTCATGTAATAGATTATTTTCAATGGATAATATCTAATTATACCATCCCTGTTGATTCAACAGATTCATTTTCATTATTTAATGATTAAATTATTAGGAAACCATTTTATCTTTAATGTGTTATTCTATGCTGATATAATAATTTTCATTGTTATATTATAGAATTATTTTTATTAATTTCATTATATGATTTTGGGGACTATTAAATCAATCTGATACAATATGTAATGATTGAAATCTCATGAGATAATATGGAAATCAATGTGGAGTGATACCCAGTTCAGTATGAGACTTTTTCTTTTATAATATTCATGGGAGTAAAACCTAGATAAGGAAAATATAGGATGGGAAGTGAACCAAATAAACTATCATGATTTGTGCAGAATTATAGTTTGGAATGTGTTCCTTGATGAGTGAAATGATTTTCTAGACTTATTACTATTCTGAAATTCAAATAATATGTTCTTACTATTATGATATGATCCCATTGATAATGATTGATTAATATGGATTTATAACACATAAAAGTTACATATTATGAAATGATATAGCCTTATTCCATGTGTAATATATTAACTTTGGTTCTAGTAGATGGGTGTGCTGAGGCAGTTCACCACTTCAACTAAAGAACACCTTCCCATATGCTAGACAATTCTGAATTGTAGTGATGTCTGATAGAAACATATTGGAAAACTATACCCACTTTAACAGAGTAAACCATCATGGTAAATCATAATAAACATCAACATGATATAATGATCTATAACCAGGCATCAATGAAAAAAATCCCAAATAGGGTTAGGAAGACAATCCAAATTACATAGTATGAAATTTCATGATTGTATAACGTTATCTATATAAAATAAAATAAAAAACCAAATATAATACCCACAATGGTTCCAGATACCATGTCTAGTCCCATCCTCTCAAAAACATCCCAAATCAACCATTGATCATAGATCTTTTCTCCCAATCTAGACCAACAAACATAATGACATCTTCAGTAACAATATAATCCATAGATTTCTATGAGTAACACATAGTAGACCATAAAAAAGTGTGTATACTATAATATCTATTCTAATATCATTATATTTATATATATTCAGTAAAAAAGAATGTAAAAGATAAAATATTTTAATTAATTATTAATTAGTATACCACATGGTCTCTCAGATACCATAGTGAAACAAATATATCAATATTTATTCATCCCACATTAGAATATTGGACCATATACTATAACATGTTTAAGACATTATATAACATCAGATCTCATTATTACATTTGATCAATTAAATTTTCCATGGATCCTCATTCAAGGTGTTCTCATCATATCCATTTTACGGTGTCATATAGAATCAGTCAAACATCAAAATGAAACCATGTATTGGTGTGGAATAGAGATTCAGTCTAACATGAACCAATGTTTTAGAGCATTATTCAAACTTCACATCCAAATACTCATTCATGATATCCAACTTTCTTCATCAATGATCATCTATCAAAAAATAACAAAAAGGTGAATCATTTAATTTAAAAAAATTAAATAGTTCATCAATTTTTATATATAAAACTCATTTCTATAAATATAACAACATTATATTGGTTCATAACAAAAACCATTTAATCATACATTCAAAAAAACTAACATTGACATGTCCCCATTTAAGTGTTTAAAACATTTCCCATTAATCATATCATAACCCATTTAACATTCCTTGTTAAACTAAACAACCCTATATTCCATGATGGTAATATAAAAAATTTTATAATTGGTTTAATCTCATAAACCCCCTGAAATCTACTATTAATAAAAAATATCAATGTTCATGTGAGAGGAATAGAAAAAAGTTGGATATATGTCTGGTGTAGTCTTTATTAATAGACGAATGGATATTTGTGAACGGTCTAAAAAATTATTTAAACAACTAATTTATCATTACCTATGAATTACTCAGTAGTGTAATACAAAAAAAATACAGATGAATATATGAAATGAATATGAGAAATAACATATTGGCAACCTATATCAAGCTCATAGACAATTACTCACTTAAACAAGACCCATTATTCAAGCCAAAAAATCCCTCATTGCTCTATCTAAGAAATATATAGTAAATAATGGTTTATGTATTCTGATGAATTGATAAACATAATATAATTATACACCATAATAAATGTTTATGGGATGAATGTCTTACCAAGATCACTGATTTTCATTAAACAACACTCTCAATACATTTAAATCTATAAGAATGACATATTTAGTTTTTGGGAGAAAAAGTTAACACTCTAGGATTTTAGATAACAAACAGTGAGAAAATATGACGAAAATAGTGTAATGGAAGGGAGGGAAAATTTCATTTTCCATTTTCTAATGTGGATCGTGGTTAAGACATAAGGATTTTGAAATTATGTGACAACCATGTGATTCCCTCTGCCCAAGAGTAAAATGAGCCGAATCATTTTCTTATTAACCTTTATGTTTTAAAAAATAATATGATATCCTTATAGATACCTTTTTCTATGAGTATCAAGACACATAATATATTGGAATCTCATCTCATGGAGATTAAAAATTATGCCAACATCCACCCGGTCATATGGTTTTGGTGAATGATTTGAATAAATCAAAAGCCTTACAAACACCTAACATTAGATGAAATTCATTACTACATATTCATGCCTCAAACCCATTGGTAACCAACAATAAATTTCATACTCTCAATAATATCAAGGTAAAAATATTTTGGGAATTTTTTTCCAAAATGAAACACAAAAATTAACCTCATCAACTTTCGAGATCTAACAGCCTCCCAACCTTAAAATATTTTTCCCATATTCTTACCCCTATGAAATAATATGAAACCGATGAAAAATTGTCCAAAAAATGATCCGGAATATTTTTTTCCCTTCCCTAATTTCATCTTGTACTTGTACATGATTACATAATACATATAAAAACATCATGGTCTTACATCACAAAATAGTCCCAATGTAAACCACAACATGAAATAGATTCTCCTCAAAGGTTGCATTGGTCTCATGCCCAACATCGTCAATATAAATCAAATGATATGTTTTTAGTGACACATGTTATGTTATGGCACATGAAATTAGTCATACAAATAACTAAACAGTTTTTAATGATCCAGTAGATACGGGACTAGTTTGATCCTCTACAAAATATCATACAGTTCAACATATCTAAGATCAACATATCATGTTTCTAAATCTGATGGTGGCCCAATCTTGGAGACATGTGAATTAAATAATTGTAAAACATTGTAAAATAAATTGGTAAAAATATTTTATAATATAAATTATTTCAACAATTTGTTCTTTCCATAATCATTCAGATCAACTAGACATACTCTGACTTCACCTAGATGAGACCCAGTCTAATAAAACCTAATTCTACCACTTTCATCCATCATAATAGTGTTATGCATATCCTAAAATATACGACCAATTTTGGATACATCTAAAAAGTCACTGGATCAATATAACTAAATTTGAATATTGATGTATGTTATGTGATTCTCCAAATTTCATCCAAAATCCAAAAAAAATATCTCAGTACATCCTCACACACCTAAAAAGTGCATTCTAGAATCCCATTATTTATGGGTGAAAATATGTGATAAGAACACATGATAAACAAGCACATTATTTAATCCATTATAGAAATATGATTCAAAATGAGGGTCCTTAGCTTAAATAATTATTATAGGTACCCCATTCAATAAATATATCTTCCAAACATTAATGTCATACAACTAATCAACATTAAATAACTCCCATTTCTTAAGAATTGGTATCTTTTTTCAATGTATCTACATTCTCACATATTTAGTCATTATTCTAGGGAGTCCAATACAAGAAAATAAAATAATTCATTGTATCATAATACTATATCCATTAAAGAATAAAAAATTATATAACATAACAGAATGTGGTTGATGTTGAACATTAAACCACCAAAAGGTGTGGTATCTTTATATAAATCATATGATCCATTTAATTATTCCATGATTTTAATACCATCTACAAAGATAAAATACTTGTTTTTCAAGCTAGGTTTCAGCATCCGCTTTATGGCTAGAAACACCTGCATCAACTACGGCAACTTACAAGTTGACACAAAAACATGTAAAAAAACTAGGATAATCACATCATCATTGAATTTATAATAAAAATGTATATCCCCATAGTCAAATATGTTTCGAATTACTGGAAACTATATATCATCATGCTATATAAACGTTATATAGATCAAAAGAAATAGGCTAATGGATATGGACCTAAGGGTTATCTGGTCCCAATCCTCAAGAACATGATTATGCATCTTAGTAAACAAAGCCATTATTTTCCAAATCAATCTAGTCTAATGGATTGTCTATGTATGTGTCTTCTATCTTAAATCTTTAGAAACACTATTTCAATTTTATAGTGTGTATCCTAGCTTATAACCAAATGATTTCATATATTGAACTCAATTTTATTGAAGAAAATATAAGTCACAATAGGAAAATATGTATTTTATGATCTTATAGTATGTAAAATTTATATAACATTTACCCAGAAGATTGTTTCACCATAAATTTATGCCCAAAACCACAGTGTCTAAGTAAATATTATGGATTTTGTAGTTCTATTCATAAGTTCGATACTTTCATGATCAATGTGCCAAAACACAGTCTCATAGAAATAACCCAATGCCTATTGTGATACCCTATATATGAAAAAATGTAGTATACTGTTTACCTAGAACAAGTATGAATAGAATAGGTTCTATTTTAAAATTCTTATTATAATCATGAAAGGGACTATCACTTTCTATGGGAAATTAAAACATTAAACCCTTCTATTATCGGCCTGAGAGTGGAACATAAAAGTGGTAAAAATAATTTCTAAACCTTTGATAAAGACATTTTAAATAAATTATGATTTAAATAAAAAAAATTCTATTGATTCTCTCATGAAACAACCACTTGATCATTTTGTAGGTCCAATAAGACAACTTCCTCTAAGACTATATGTCTTAAGAAATGTGCATTATAAATTTTTAAATAACACATAGATAACTCAACATACTTCTTCTTCTATCTTATTTTAATCAATATGATATCACGATGGTTTTCATGCTTTCTAAGAAAAAAATGATTTCACCATGTTTTAATAAATGAAAAACCCTCAAATGGATCATGTTAAGGATGAAATAATTATTTTTTCAAAGGAAAAAATAGAGTATATTGTTTTTTATCCCCAAAATATTCACACCAATCTCATACAGGCCATACATACTTAATGAACAATCTTATGTTATATTTGATGGTATCACAATTAGTTGATGATACATTGATAAAAAATAAATAAAATAGAAACTAAAGTAACTATTTAGATGGAAAAAAATATTTTCAATTGTTATTTGTTGAAAAGAGTTATTTATTTCAATCCAGTTCAACTTTTGGTAATCGAAACACAATAAAAAATTTTTTTGACTATGTATGAAAATTAGACAAGATAACCCAAAGGTAGCATACTCTGATGGTTATACCCAACATCCACAACATCTCCAGGTGAGTCTTTTTCACTTGGTGATTTATTAGTTCTATTTAATAATACAAAATATTAACATTCATAGATATATACATCAACTCAAACATGACCATAACTTACCTACATGGTGGTATTCCCGAAAAAATATTTTGAAAATACATCCTTGAACTGATCCACTATTTGAAGAAAGGCACCATAATCCATTCCATTATTTCTTAAAATAATGCATTCCCCATAGGTTGTAATCTCACGCAACATCCAATTGGCATGACATGTAACCCCCCCCCCCCCATGATATTCATTTTTCTATTATGATTATAGATATCACCATCATTTGATGAGAAACATAATCTATTATGTTGAAAATAAATGTAATAATTGTATAAAACCAACAAGATCAATCATAATATCAGGTCAAAACATAACCTCTCAAAAATTTATAAATCCCAACGGATATGGTACCCACCTAACTTGAGGGAACTCTACTTATAGTGTTGGATACCATTGGATCATACCATTAATGGAGTTTTAATCCCCATTACCCAAAACATATATTCCACTTTCAATCTCAACCCATTAAAAATCCTAAATGATTGGAAATATATAGAATCCACTGTATCAAATAATTAACTGGAATGTATAGAAGATTTAAAAATCAAACTTTGGATTGTTGATAATTTGACTTCACCACAATTCGGATTATGTGGTAAAATATAAGTCTATCATAGTCCCCTATATTTGGATCCTATTTCATTATATTCCACTACACATCCCTAATAATACTTATGATCTTATTATAAAGTACCAAATCTCCCACATAAACTAGTACAGGCAATTGAACTCCAACTACTAGACTGATACAGGATAGGAGATCCCCTTCCACGATCTTCGTATCAGCTTAGGTTCTCTATCACTAAAAGTATGTTGAGGGTTCCTATATAATGACTATATATTACCCATACTATCAAATTTAATTCAATCCATTTTTTCATGGAAATAAAATAGATGACCAACTTGGTTTTCCAAAATTATAAAAGAACCCTCTTTCTCCACCCAGAGTGGATGCTCCTATTATCTGGATATTGTGTCACCCATAATACTATAGAATGTTCTCTTAATTTTTATTCATATTATATAATACTACACTACATGAAATCATAGATGAAAAATTTCTTCCTATAAATGAATCTTCATATATATATATATCCCATAGAAGTGATTTCATGATTCATTACCTCAAGAATCATCCTTAAGGAGAGGTTATCCACCTCTTACTTAATATGTTTTTTAAGTGTAACCAAATAGATTTTTTTGGTTGATGCCTCATCTGCCAATTTTTTTGGAAAAATCAATAAAATATGTGAAACATATAATATAATCCATTTATGGTATGATTACCTATGTTAAACAGAAGAACTAAATAGCTCACATATGTCTTAATGTCCATGGATAAATGTTTTTTTATAAATATAACCTTAATGTACATATATTTTATAACCTCTATCATCCAAGATTATAACATAACATCAAACCATCCCCTTAGCTTCCCTAATAAAATATAAGAATCTAGAATCATCCTTTTCTCTACATGGGTATTTAAATATACCATTATTATCTTGACAAGATCATTCCAGAACCTCGCACCCTCTGGTACAACCACTTATGAAAATATCAGTGGGTGTTATAGCTAAAACTCCCTTCTCTATTCAAACATATTCAATGTTTTTCAGCTTTAGAATCTCTCTATAAACTAGATAATTCTTAAATGATTCTCGCAAAAAATAATCACTTCACACTCTCTATGTACCAATGTTTCTTCTTATCCCTCTACTGGATTCACATTCTCATGAATTCCCACTTGTCACCCAAATGATAAATGGTGTCATATTGGAATCTCCCATAAAAAACAAATTAATGTTTCATGGTACATAAAAATAATGTAATTTTAATTTAATTGGTTTTATTATTTTCCATAACATGATACATAACATACACTACCAAAATTACCATTATTTTCGTATGATCAAATCACCCAACCATCCTTATATGGGTCTATGGGTAACTATGTGTAAACCCCCCTCAACCAATTTTCCTTTGAAGAGACACATTTTACATCATTTTAGCATCAATAAATGATTATAATATAAGACCATTCTAATTTTTCACCATTTTATACAATTAAATTTCAATAATTATATTTAAAATAGATATAATCTCCGTATCAGGGAACACATCTTTGAAAACATAAAAAACATAAAAAAATCTATTTCCACAAACCTACATGAATTTTTATGTGTAACTAACATGATTCATTCCACATAAGTCCCTATGTGACTATAATTATTCATGTATAAAAACCTACTTCAATACTATGACACATGTAAAATATCCACACAAAAATCACCGTAGAAAATATGCACCACCCATGGTGAAATAATATTAATCCTTTTTAAAAACATCAAGAACAACAATCCCACCTAGAGACCTTCGTCCTCCAAACATTATGGGTCATAAAATCCCATGAATTATTTATTAAAAATGGCTAGACACATCTAAACCTCAAATCAACAATTTATAAAAATTAATTCAACTAAACTATGAAAATAAACTATTAAGGAACCTTCATGGGTTCCATTAGAAGACTTCCCTCATTCAATTACACAAAATAAATTAGGTGAACCTATCCATATTCTGTAGTCTACATACATGTATTGATGGTGTTAGGAAACACATGGGGAGAATAAACCCTCTTCTAAATGTAAAAAACCCATTAAAATAATAATAAACATTAACATCTAATAATAATCAACAACCAAACATCACATTAAAAACACCAAAAATTATTAAGTATAAAATAAAAAATATTAATTTCTTCATGTAATGATTTTCCAATGTTTTGTATGGAATGAAATTGAATAATATATTGATAGAACCCATAATGGTTGATGATCATCTATTTAGTCCCCCCATCCACGCTCCATTCTAAATCAACCATCAGTCATAGGGATGTTGACACTATCTGAACCAATCATCACAAAATATTCTTTGGTACTAATGGAAACACACTACAGGTGTCAATAAAAATTGAATGACATCCATGGGAGGTTTCTACATTAATATCATTTCTAATATTAATGTATTAATAAATACAGATAATTAGAAAACAATATATTGAATGTAAACATGGTCTTAGTTATACAATTATAAATTATACATAGGGTCTACCACATCTTAATATAGTACCAACACATTAAACCTTCATATAATCATGCCATAAATATAAACTATACATTATAATGAGTTTACACACCACATAAAATAATAATTTGCGATGTTTTTTTACATTTGATATGTTTTTAAACATATTTAATTAATTAACGTAAATTTCTAAAAAAATATATCTAAATGTTGTGTCTCTAAATTAGTGTAATCTAACAATGTCAATATTTAGAGACACCCCATTAAAAAACCTTTCTATAAATCCTCAATAATTTTTTTAATTTTTATTTTGTTGACACTAAATTTGTTTGGACAATTTTTTTTTGAAATTTATATTTTCATAAAAAATAAAATACCACCTTCCTCGCCCCCATCACCCCATCCTATACCTCGTACCGCCCTCTCTATTTCACCATATAGCACAACCTACCTCACCCATCAACCCCTTCATTACCCACAACCAGTACTACCCCCACACACCCTCTATTTATCCCCATCCAGTACACCATGCCTCCCCATACCACCCCCTCTTTTTCTCCAATGTCTAGTACAACCTTTCCAACCCCCTCACCCCTCTTACCTTATCTTATACCATCCCTCTTCCCAACACCCATACACATTACATGGAAAAATTTCTTGATCATAGCACACTGTGGAAAGAGGTTTCCATCAAAACTCGAATGCATGTTTTACCTGCTTCACAACTAAAGAAGTTTCTAACTCACTAATTTTATTTATGAATAAATAATTATATATATATATATATATATATTTCAGTTTTTAATATATTGATATATATTATATATTATATATTATATGTTTATATGTTTATATGATTATATATATGTTTATATGTTTATATTATATATATATATATGTTTATTATTTATATTATATATATAATGTTTACTTTTATGTTTACATTATATATATGTGTGTGTGGTTATATATATTTGTGTGTGTTTGTGTGTATATATAGATATTATATAAATATGTATTATATGTATATATGTGTGTGTGTGTGTATAAATAAGAGTGTGTTTCTGTATGTGTGTGTGTGTGTGTGTAATTAACTAGGTTTGAAAACAACTTTTCACATGTCACCAAAATAGTCATGTTCTCATAAAACATAATGAAATTTAAAAATTTTATGTTTATTATGTTATAAAAATATATATAAATACATTTCACTTTTAAAAAGTTAATATATATACATATATATTTATTATAAATATACTAATATATATGTGTGTGTGTGTGTCTGTGTTTATATTTAGTATTTTATATTTTATATCTTATGTTCATATTTACATGTATATATTAAAATATATTTATATATATGTTTATATTATATTATATTATATTATATTATATATATATATTTTATGGGTATATATATATGCGTGCATCGGTGTGTGTGTGTTTATATTATAGATATATAAGTTTCTATTTTTTATTATATATGTTTATATTATTATATATTATGTTTATCTGTTTTTTAGATATATATGTTCATTTTTAATTTTTAATTTATTTTATATTATATTATAAATATTTTATATTTAATATGTATGTGTGTGTCGTTGTGTCTGTGTGTAAATATATATGTGTATGTATATATTTATTTATTTATTTATAATGGTATATATATATATTTATATAATTAAAATTAGCCATGTTTTAAAACATTGGGTAAAGTGTCACAAGAAAATACATATTTCCTCGAAACCATGACTAAAATTACAATATATTTTATATATATATAATTTTTTTTATGTATATATTTAAATATTTATGTATTAATATAAATTTTTGGGTGCCTAATTATATATATATAGGTCTATGTTTATATAGAATAATATAAATAATTTTATATATACTTTGATTTAGAGAAATGATCTATATAAGTATACATATATTTGTCATCATTTCCAAAAAAATCACTAAATAAGAAAATTTTACATACAAACATAGCTAAATTACATTGTATTTAATAAAAACATGGCTAAATTTTAATCATATAATGAAAAAGTCCATAATTTAACATTTTTCTTGAAACATCACCAATTAATCGATGTTTTTTCATGAAACAAAGATAATTTGAGGACTTTATTAGTAAACATTTCCAATATAATGACATTTTCATTAAATATTCTTTAATTTCAATACATTTTTATGAAACTTCTCTAAATTAGTGATGTTTTCAAAAAATAAAAAATTTGATGTATATAAGAAATGCCTCTAAATTAGAAATGTTTCCATGAAATGTATCAAATATAGAAATATTTTAGAAAAACATATTTAATTTTGAAATGATTCCTTAAAAACAAAGATAAAATGTAAAAATTAGTGACACTATTAAAAAACATCCATAAATTATTTTTTAATGACACATTACATTACAGTGGTGTTCAGTAATCATTTTTATCACATCATTATATCATAGAGCCACTCTCTATATATAAAATTCATAGTAACATAAGGGATTCTAGGATCATTCTTGAGACATTTCAACTATATAACACATGGATAGGGCCTAGAGAATCACTCTATCCAAAACCAAATATATGGATTCTTAGTCAAACACCCCAAACATACCATAAATCATGATCTTCTTATTTTAACATTAATAAAATTTCATTAATCAATATCAAAACTGGGGAACAATTTCATTTAAAATAATTCAAATGGTTCAACACTTTCAATAAAATTAATTCATTTCAATAACAATACCAATTTATAATTTTTTTTATTGACCAAAATTATTTAATCAATCGTTCAAAATATTTTAAAACATTAAAATGTCTCTTTTAACCATTTATAATTTTCCCCTTACTAATATTTTAAACCATTTAACATTACAATTTAATACAATAACAAATTTATTCAATGTTAAAATGATAAAAATAATTAAAACTAGTTTAATATCATAATCCCTTCAAATTGATTATTAACTAACCAACATCCTTGTTTAAGGGATTAGAATACCCCATGGGAGGCCATAGGTAATGTCTATACAAATCCAATAGAAACAATATGATCTGTCAAAGGTCCAACATATCCGTTAGACAAAAAAAATTATCATTACTTTAAGTGTAATTATTTTTGCAACACAAAAGATTAAATTTTCATCTTCCAACACATGAATTAATATCATGATTATGGGAAATTAGATTAACACCACCTACCTTCAGACAATTGGGAAATGGCCTGTTTATTATTGATTATGATTCCATCCTAAGTTTCCTTCAAATAAAAATCTAATAATTTCCTAAAAAACAATTTTACAGGGGATTCATACAGAGATAAAAAAACACATAAGGAATCATCAAGAAAATTGAAGAAAATAGAGTCAAATCCTTATCAAGAGAATTGATTTTAACTAAAAATATCTCCAAATTCTAAATAATCAATTAAGATTGATCCTTGGAGTGATTTGGAGAAATTTTTCTGGCCTAAAGATGATCGATTTGAAACAAGGAATAGTTAAAATGAAACTAATATAATGGTTTTGAGGAAAAACAATCATTTTCCATATTTTAATGTGGTTCATGGTTTTACAAACTATGTGCCAGGCATGAGGTTCTCTCCATCCAAGAGAACAATGTGATGAACTATTTTCCTAGACACCCTCATGGGTTGAAAATCTATTTTGTACCTATGCAGTAGCCTATTTAGATGGGGAAAATGTAGAACGGTTTCATGGAAACTCCTATCATTATTTTTTAACTGCTCACTATTTTCCCAGATAATTTAATACTATAAACTAAATATGGGGTATTAATTGAGTCATTATAATATTTTTTTCTAAAAACAACCGTATTCAAGTATGATAGTTCAAATCATTTCAAAAATATTAAATAGTAGTATAAAAAATAAAATTTAATGTATAGAGATTTAGAACATTAGGTTTATATTGGTTTGGTGAAACAAATATCCCATAATACACTCCCCAAAACATATAATTTATGATTTTTCAGATTATCACTATAAAATCCATTTTATAGGGGATCTATGTTGGTTAAAATTAATATTCACTAAATTAAATGTTCAATAAACTTCGATTCAAGACCTTATTTTACAAGAAAATCTATTTTTTGAAATGAAACTCTTATAATGAGTGCAAACATAATAGAATGAATAAAATTGTCGAAGAAAAATTGCATCACATAGTCACACGATGGAAATGATAGTTGTCAAAGATATGTCCTGAGAAGATGATATCCTTAAAGGTATAGCTCTGAATGAACTTCATTGAAACTAATAAACATGTAATCATAGAACAAGACTTTATGATTTATCTTATCTTTGTGCATGTTTAAATTCTTATAATTAACATATTATTTGTTTGAACAAGCGTTTCATACCTTCATTTCATTCATCACAACAGTTAGTGGCTAACTCACGCTTTTATATATTTTCTATAATTTTGATTATATAAAGTGAAATAATCATTTCGGTCAAGATGATAATATTGTGAAATGTTTTATAAGAAATTCCATTAATTACACATGTCCATTATTTCCATTATATGGAAAAATATTCAAAAGAAACACTATAATAGCTCTTCATCTTCGTATGATTATTCTCAAACCAGTATGATTGTTTTTACGAATAAAATTTTCATTAAATGGGAAATACATTTTCTGATACACTCTAAAAGAATGATGTAACTAATCAAGAGGCTGAGAAAGCAATTATGAAATTTTTCTTAATAGTTAAATCATCTAGAGATATTCAAATGGAAATGATGTTATAATAAGATACTCTTATGGGAAATTTTATAAGATAAAACATATCATGGTATTATTTCATTCATAATATAAAAGTATTTCATTCATTACATAGGAATATAATTCACCACAATATAAAAATGTTACCCAGGTGAGATACTTGTCTTTCACATCTTATACAATAATTTATAATATAATTTTTTAGAAATTTACTTTTTGTATGTTAAATACAACTCATAACATCTTTCTATCAGAAATATATAACATTGAATATCATATAATTCAAATATTATCTTTGTAAGAAAATATCTTTCATAATAAGGTAAAAATAAGACAATTATTTTCCTAAATAATATAAAAAATTATACACTCGTAAGATCTAATAGTTTTACAAAATGGCTTTGTTTTCTTCTACGACTGATAAATTGATACAATGGAATTATGTGTATATTTTGAAATCCTTAATATATATTTTATTATATCCCTTAAAATATAAATAATTACATCATTGGGTAGAAGGTCATAATTCATTTAGGTGATTGTATAATTTATTGTGTCAGTCACCAATGAGACTCCTTCTCATATATATGAAACATGAAGGTGGTTTGGGGAATCCAGGGATGGTTACACTAACACCTTCACAAAAAATAACTAAGCTAACATAATTACTTATTTATCATTATATCACGAATAATCATGATCACATAGTTTCTAAATTTCATCCATGGAATCTAGAAACTTATATTATAAATATTAAACAACAAAAAAAACATTTATAGATTTTAACATCACTTTCTTCTCCTGTATAATACATATTTATATGAGTCCTTGATTGTGTATACTAGTTAGGAATTGAAGATAAACTATCTTGATGTAATTATATTCTCACCATGTCATCCAATTTCTAATTTCTATAATACTATAATATATCCTCTTGTTATGGTTTTAATGAATTTAATCTCGTACTTCTACTTCAAACTAATGGAGTTTCATTTCCTTCTTATTGTTCTTCTTCTATACAAATTACATTTTGACAAAGTCTACTCGTTCATGCCAAATTCTTTCTATCATCTCAGTATAAATAGATATTTCAACTAAGATAATTTCACCAAGATAGTAAATATGGTTTATACGTGACCAATAATTATTAATATTTTTATTCCAAAGAACAACTCTCATGAATCAGAAGAAACTTGGATAACATTATGTAATAGTGATATATAAATACGAGTGAAACTATTATCAGAAGAATATTCTTCAAAAGGCTATTAAACTAATATACCATGTCTTCTTTCTGAGTGTCTCATTATTGATAATTTATCTTATACCAAATGCTGGGAATAACCATTATACTAAAATAGAAAAAACTATAAAAACATCTGCTCGACTATAAAACCCCATCTAAGATGACCCCCTTGAGAGTTAATGTAGGGTCTATTATGATGTTTTATACTTAAATTACTAAAACCATCTTACTAGAAGAATAATGATAACAAAAAAGCATCTTATTTAAATAAATTCACTCAATTTTGTCTAGCCATGACAACGGGTTGTTGTATTATCATACAAATAATGAAAATTTTCAAAACAATAATGCTAAAACACATTAAATGTATATAAATTTCAACTATAATTCATTACATGCCACATATACATCAAATAGAACCATGCAAGATTCTTGATTTTTTCAATCATAAAAAATATATAAATGTAAAATCATCAAATAACACATTTCAAACTCACAATTAAATAGTGTGATTGATGATTTTATGAACGTTTTATGGACTTGAGTATCTGGTTCATGGTCCTTCATTATTTTATTTTCCACCTCAGCAGAGACGAACGTGGCATTAATGATCTTAGGCCAACTGAGTCCATCTTCTATTAGATATAATGTAATTAGATATATGTATCCTTAGCGAGGGATTTGTAACACATCATCCAATTCCAGTGAGGTTAACAAGAATATTATTTAGTTTTCAATTGCAATGACCAAGATAACATTGTCCTTGAAATGAAGAACTCCAATCTCTTGGAGCTAAAAAAAATCACAACAAACTAGATAATTGGTTTTTAATTCATCATATATAAATTTATATCATTATTGATTAATATTGTTCTTGAGAATCATATTTTATTCATCAAGTCACAAGAAATATATTGATTGTCCACTTATAATATTCTTTGTTGGTCATTTCCAATTGAATCTTCCTAAGGATTCCCCCTCTATTTACTTTTTTCATTGTTAATAATATTCATAATATTTTAAGGTTGTTTACTCATAGTTTTGGTACCAAAGAGAAAGTGGGGGTTAAACCGTTTAAAATTTTTTCCCTTCGTAGAGATTACACAGTTCATTTTCGTGTAGTAATCATGGGGTAAGGTATTGATATGTAGTGTAATCAATATATAATCTCGGTGAACTGTCCAATTTTACATGACTAATACTCAAAATAGTGACACAAACACATTAATGAAATAATGTAAATAATGTATTTACTCATATATGAAACTATTTAATAAAGATGAATTCAAAACAATATCAGGTATAACTACAAAAATAATTTTAATTTAACAAAATCAAACATGTATATAGGAAAAAATTTGTAAAAATACATACTAATTTAATTTCATTGAAAATGAAATTTACTGAGATATCATCATTTGTTCATGATATTGTGTGAAATGATGTATTAAATAATTTTTTTATTTAGTAGTTATTTTGGGTTTGTTACATATATATATTAATATTGATACAAATTTGATTAGAATATAATGAAAATTAAATCCCAATACAATTATATGTGTTTCATCCAGATGATAAGTGAAAAAATACAACATATTTCAATAAATTTTGTTTTTGTAGTTGATAATTCTAAAGAGTGTTGTTTATTACATTACAAAAATACTACATACTTTTTGTGAAGCAGGTAGGTACCTAGGGTCACACCATATATCATATAGATGTAGAAAAATAAGTATTTCACTTTGAAATTAGATTAAAATTTGATTTTTTTATAAAAAGAAGAAAATGATATATGGATCATTTTAAATATTTTAAAATTATTTTGGAATAATTTAAATGAGACACTTTGGTATTATATATAAATATTTTACAAAGACATAATAAATATATAATATCTAGTATACATTCAATAAGTTACAATAATCATCCAATTATTACTCTATATACCTTGTTCTAAACAGGTTTTCCAGTCTGATCCATATCATGTTTAATATTAGAGGTCATAGGATTTAAAACATTCATACAATATTCAAGTTCAAAAATATTAATTAAATAATTTATGTATTTTTTGGTTTAAGAAATTTTAAATATATTTTTGGATTATTGGGAGTCCTTGAAAATAGTACAAGTCACCCAAGAATTCAATTTAAAATAAATTGTTCATAATTTTTAAAAAATCATTGCATAATTTTTTTTATTGATCCAAATATTAACTCATCAGAATATATTTGTACTTGATAAATATTTTATGATGTAATTTTATTAAATAAAAATTTTCATTATTTTTTACTATAAACCCATTTATAAAATAATAGTTCTCAATAATTCATAACATGCTCTTGGTGCTTTTCTATGTCTATATAGATAATTAGAATGTTTAATAATAGAATTATAAATTTTCGGGTCTTAAATATGAATAATTTGTTCTATATATGTTTCAAAATATGAAAAATTAATTTAAAAATGAAAATTTAAATCCCTTTTTTTATAATTTTAAATCTGTAAAAGATTAATATTCTAGAAGAATTATAATTGCTACCAATCTAAATGCAGATGAAATGGTCTGCAAAAACTCTATTCATTCTTCTTGTTGATAATCTTTTTTAATTGGTCATTCATTATTTATATTTATTACACCAAGAAATCTAATTTTTTTAGATATCCATTATGATCTAATTAAAGTATAACTAGAGGTTATAGAAACTAATGTTCATAAATTATTATTTTTGAACTGATTGAACACTTCTTTAATATCTCATAACCATGTATCATCAAAAAAAATTATGCAACATGTCTTTCTTATAGTTGGGATAGACAGGTAGAGAAATATTCTAGGTTCCTGGTGTGGCAGTGTTTTCACACTCTTTTCCACATCCTTCTTGTATTTTTATTGACTTTTTTAAATCAAAATTTTTTTTATTAAGTAATTGATAATTAATGTGATTTTTTACTCTACTTTGTAAAATAATCAATTTTCGTTTAAATCAATTGTTTTTAATATTCATTATTGTCTTTTAAAATAATTATTAAATTAATTTAGTCTTGAGAATTAGACTTTTATTAATTTATATTTATTCTAGTTAGATTATTAATCCATTAATTAAATTAATTAATTTTTTATTCTTTAAATTGTAAATAAATAAATCAGTTTAGTTTTTGGTATTCTGATAATTAAACTTGTTTTAACAATTTAATTTTATTCAATTAATAAGTTTATTCTTTAAGTTAATGAATTAATTAATTTATTAATTTGTTACTTAATTAGTTGATTAATTTAAGAGAGCAACATTAGCTATTAATTAAGTTTGTTTATAATTTTTAATAAAAATAAATTCATTTATTTAAATAAATAATAATTAATTTTATTATTTAACTTTGTTTTATTTATTTAGTTTTTATTCAATTTATTTTGTTCATTGATTTTTAGTTTTATTTTAATTATTCATTAATTTTATCTGTTCTTTTTATTTTTTTAGTGGCACTATTTCCGCTCTAAACGGTCTCACCTTGAGAATCACTCACAGTGCCACCGTTTCACACCTACTATCTCACTGAATCCCAATACATCGTAACCCATTGTTGTCTCAACATTTTTCCCCCAGTCACCTTTATCCATTTTCATTATCTCACTGTTCTAACCAGTCATCGTTTCACACCCACCATATCCCACAACCAGTGCTTCACCCATTGTCCCACTGTATCCCCACTCAAGGTGAGACCGTGATAAATATTCACAGTGGCACATCTCACCCTTTCCCCAGTCATTGTTTCTCGTCATTTCTCACCCTTTATTTACAGTGCCACTTTGCTTCGCACTGCACCCCATCACCCCCATTACTCCTCTACTCCTTCCTCATCCACACACCAACAGCACAACAATTTACACACAACAGACACAACAAAGCCAAATAATCATGGAATTTCAAGAACATGTCAAATGAACAATTCATAACTCAAGATTCAAAACCCACATCCCCTTCAAACCGAATTGTAATCCAGACTCACCTTGAAATTTCACATCTGAAGCCAGTCCCTCCTGGAACCACCGCAAGCCCCCACCATCGGCGAACCACCGACCTCCCCGTCCTGCACCACTGTGATGGTGCTCAGACCTCGCCACTAGTCATGGCATGCACCTCCCTTCTTCGCCTCCCTTAATCCCTAGCACCGCTGCCCATATGTCCTGTTCATAGTGAGTCCCGCCTCACTCCTCCTTCCACTGCCACAAGCCCGCATGGCTGCCTGTTGACCACACCGCGAGACCCCCTCACCGTAGTCGACCCTGCCAGAAGACCGGAGCTGCCACACTGGAAGCCTCGAACTGCCTCCACGTCCCTCTGCTCCGCCACACGAACCCCCCCTTTCTCCCCCTTTTCCAGACCCGATTTCCCCCCCCCCTTCATCTCATTTTTATCCTTTTTTTAGTTTTTATTTTATTTCATATAATATATCATAATATATTATAATATATATATCATATACTATAAAATATTAATTATAGTTATATTAATAATTGTATATAAGCTTTTATATAATATTATTATATCATATAAAAAATATAATTACATATAATCGTAATAATAATATTATGTATTATATATATATAAGTATTTTTATTTAAGTAATAATATTAATATATATTATATAATAGTTTCATTTTATTTTTTATTTGACTCACGGGCGTTTTTTTTTTGTTTCATTTCAAGGGGTTCTATTCATTTACAGTGAGTTCACATTAAAATCTGGTGATGAGTGTGTTGAAGCACGCCACGTGGATCGGCTTTTTTCAGGAATGAAATTATCTCACCATGCGCATCTTTTTCATTTGGTTAAGATCAATTGCTCTGGTGACCAGTGCGGGAGGAGTAACACAGTGAAATCTTCACGTTGAGGCCCGGGAACTCCTCGGGGGAGATTCTATAGACTTCGATTGGGTGATGAATGCGCGAGAGGCGAGGGAGGAATTGAACAATCCAGGAAGGAGGGAGGCAGTTCGAAAGATCATTCGGGACGAAAGGAGCAGGAGCAAGAGAAACTTACATCATCTTCTATCACTAGTCATTTGGAGCACCGAGAGTTGCAGATTAGAGCATTTTCATACCTCGATTCCTAGGGCGGGACACCGAGTAGATTCTCGAATTGCTTCTACCATCATACACCAGGAGTTGGAATTTTCGGGAGCTCGAGAAAGGAGTTCAAACATCATATTTTTCCATGCACTCTATTTTTCTGCAACTTATATCAATATGAATTTCATTGAAATTAACTCTATTGTTACATTAAATCCAACCACTATGTCCGGTTAATTTCCTTTGGGGGAAATAAGCTGGTTGATTTGATTTGTTTAGTCTCATTTATGCACTGCATAATTTAATTGTATTGTCTCTCTAATTATTTACATATGAGTTTATTTTAAAAACAACAGGATCATGTGAAAACCGATCTTGTTTGCACCATAATAAAAAATGTTTCAATTTAAGTAATTCACTGACAAGTGAGTTATTCTCGAATGAGAGAGACACACCGAACTCAACTGAAAAGTTTAGCCTGGTGACTTCTGACTTATTTTCACCATTGGCTTAAATGAATTTTATAGTCAAAGGACTGTAAGATCTATTTCATGAAAAACTGACAAGACAACAAATATGTAAAGTTACATCTAGTCATATCCATATTTTCAAAACTCTAGTTCATGAACGAGGCTGAGCCATATCGAATCGGCCAGTGGACTTTCCCCCTTAATCATCTATTGGTTGTTTTCACCACAATTTCTCTTTTTGCTCTATCTACTCACTTTGCACTCACCAGCATACCCTCAATTCTTCACACACTAAATCTCATTCACTCCACTTCACAACCACCAATTTTTTTTCTTGTTTTTGCGTGTGTGTTTTTTTTTAGTTTATTTTTTTAGATCACCAAACAAAACATGTGGCCTCCCTGTGGTTCGACCCTATATTTCCACTATCTTAAGTAGTAAGTAGGTTATAAACTTTAGTTTTTCTCCCATTCCCAATGACGCACGTGTGTGAAAATTTTGGCTCTGTTTCCTGGGAGGCTAGGTGTGTTTAACAAAAACCAAACAAAAAAACTCACATAAAAAAATCAAAAAAAATAATAATAACAAGTCACTAAAAATATCTTTAAAAATATAATTGAAATTAAAAAAAATATGTGAACCTTCTGCATGAAAACAAGGTCTATGTCTGAACTCTTAGTACCCGGTAACCCTGAAATTGATATGCACCTTAATGAAGTGAAAAATAACAAAGGCAAAGTCAAAATGGAAGAGAATTGAAATGAAAACTTAAACAACCCACTTCCGGAAAATTTGAACCAACCTGGAATGATGAACCCACCTAGGAATGACATAGCTGATAGGCAGAGTTTGAGATAGTTCTTGTAACCTTCGTTGTCTAGAAACCATTCATTCATTAGACTCTCTCCTAGGTCCAAGAATTATGTGATCATGCAATCCATGCTTAGTCAGCTACCCACCTTCAATGGAATGACAATTGAGGACTCTCTGGACTACATTAGAGCCTTCTGTTGTAGTGTCCAGAAGATGCCACTTAGGGGACTCAATGAGGAAGAGCTTAAACTGAGAGTGTTTCCCTTAAGCCTAAAGGGAAATTCTAGGTCTTGGTTCCAACAGTTATAAGAAGAAATATTTGTTACCTAGGATCATGTTTACAATGCCTTCATAATGAAATTCTATCCTAGGAGGTTGACATCTGAAATTAGGCACAAAATCACTGGATTCATTCTGGATGAAGGAGAACTGTTTCATGAAGCCTGTAATAGGTTTAGAGGTTTACTTAGGCAGTTTCAAAACCATCAATGTACACCTCAATTCCTTATGGACACCTTCTACAATAGTCTCACCCATTACCACCAAACCTTGGTGGATCAGTCTTCTGGGGGAGACATTAGTGATAGGACTGCTGAGGAGCTCAAATAGATTTTTAACACCTTAGATCAAAATTCCTAGCATAAATGCTATAGGAGGAGAACCATTTTGAGAAAGGAAACTGCCCCTGCTCCTCAAGCTGAAGCCCAAGATACTAGGTTCTTTAATTCAAATTCACATCAAATCCTTGAAGAGCAGTGCCATATCTATGGCATGTATGGCCATTCTCAAACCTGCTATCCAAACATCAATATGGATGTCTAGCCTCGTGAGAGTGCCATATTTGCTGGATATGGAAATCAGATGCATCCTATGGATGATCCTTTTTCCAACACCTACAATCATGGGTATAGGAACCATCAAAACTTGTCATGGAAGGATCAAGGAGTCCTCTAACCTACTACCCCTCCTGGAATCCAGCAGCCTCCTAGGCAGCAATTCCAATCCCAACCCAAACCTAAGGTTGAGTCATCCAAGTAAAAAGATGAGTTGAGAGACATGTTCCATCAATTGATAGGTAGGTTTGATAGAAAAAAGATGAATAATGATTATGATAAAGTTCAAATGGATGCTAGAATAAAAAAATTGGAAATTAAAATGGGGCGGTTGGCTAGGGATTCTAGTAATAGAGAAAAGGATAGGCTACCTGGCACCACTGAAGCCAATATTAGGAAGAATTACAGGGCTATGACCACCAGAATTGGTCTCCAAACTCCCCAAGATCCTTGGAAAGAACCCCCAAAATGCTGAAAATGAGAAACTGGATGAAGCTGGAATTTCAAATTTGAAAGAACTTGAATCTGGAATACTGAACAACACCATTGGAATCCCTCCAGTTCCTGCTACTCTGACTCAAAAAACAAAAGAAAATGGCTCTAAAAAAATACAATAAAGGGAAGGAATTTTTGAAGAAGAAATTGTAGATATGCCCCCAATTGTGAGGATTTTTCCCCTTCAATCCCCTTCCCTCAAAGAATTAAGAAACCAATTCATGATTCTGAACTATGGAAATTTTTGAAAGTGGATAAAAAGATGAACATTGATATCCAATTCTTGGAAGCATTGATTCAAAGGCCATTATATCTGAAATCACTCAAGAAAATTTGTTTAATCAAAAAGACATTGGAAGAATTTTCCACCTATACCTTAATAGAGGAGTGTAGTGCAGTCTTGCAAAATAGGATACCTCCTAATCCTCAGGACCCAGGAAGCTTTGTCAACCCTTGAACATTTGAGTATAGAGGTGGTAAGTTCAATTGTTTGTGTTATATGGGTTCTAGTATTAATCTGATTCCAATATCACTTTTTCAGCACATGAGATTAGGAGTTCCCCAACCCACCACTGTTCTGTTACATCTTGCTGATAGGTCCATTACCCATCCAGTGGGTAGGGTCGATGATCTGATAGTGGGAGTAGAAAAAATATTTTTTCCTGCTGACTTTCTTATCCTTGATATGGAGTGTGACCAGGAGGTTCCTATCATTCTTGGTAGGACCTTCTTGTCCACAGGGGGTGTTGTGATAGATGTGTCTAAGGGGAAACTGATTTTCAATTTGGGTGAACAGAAAGAAGAATTCAATGTGTTTAATAAAATTCAAGAACCCACCCACCCAATTTTCCCAAAAGATGAGATGTTAATTGCTAAGAGTAGGGTTGATAATGAGGAAGAAGAGTTTCTGAGAATGATAGTTGAAATCAATAGTGAACTTGAAATACCTACTGCATCTTTCATGGGGATCATCTCAATTAAGGAGAGATAATTTGTTGAATATTATGAGGGAGAATTTTTGGAGAACCTAGATGAGTTTGTTTTGGAGCACATTTTTATCCTGAGGGAGGAGTCTTAGTTTTAGGAGATATCTTTTGGAAGCTCTTGCACTGAGGAAAAAGCCTTGTCTAATACCATCTTTAAGAGGCTGGATAAAGACCGTGGGCCACCCAAGCCAAGTGTCTTCCCTCAAGCAATTCATCACCCGCACTTGAACTCAAGCCCCCCTGCCCATCTCAAATATTTCTTTTTAAGAGAAAATTCCACCCTTACTGTGATCATTTTATCCAACCTAGAAGTCGGTCAAGAGAAAAATCTTCTTACTATTTTAAATAAGTACAAGTATGTCAAAGGCTGGTCGATTGCTGATATCAAAGGGATAAGTCCAGCCTTATGTATGCATAAAATTCCAATGGAACCTGAGTGTATGCCCAGAGTAGAATCCCAAAGAAGACTCAACCCCAACATGAAGTATGTTGTGAGAGAAGAAGTGATTAGGTTGCTTGATGTTGGAATAATTTTTCCAATTTTTGATATCCCCTGGGTCAGTCCTATCTAGGTGGTACCCAAAAAAACTGGACTGACAATGGTCACTAATGAAACGAATGAGCAAATCCAGATAAGAGTAGTGAATAAATGGAGAGTCTGTATAGACTACAGAAAATTGAATGCTGCCACAGGAAAGGATCACTTCCCCAAGCCATTTTTGGATAAAATGTTATAAAAATTGGCAGGAAATGAATTCTTCTTCATTATTGATGGTTATTCGGGTTACAACCAGATTTCCATTACACTTGAGGACCAAGATAAAACCACTTTCACCTATCCACTTGGGACATTTTCCTACTGGTGGATTCCATTTGGCGCGTGTGGGGCTCCTTCCCCTTTTTAGAGGTGCATGATGGCAATTTTTTCAGACATGATTGAGAGGATTATTGAATTGTTCATGTATGATTTTTCTATTGTGGGAGATAACATTGAGAACTCTCTGAAAAACCTACAACTAGTGTTAGAAAGATGTCAAGAGACCAACTTCGTCTTAAACTAAGAAAAGTGCCAATTCATGGCCACTGAAGGCATATTTTTGGGGTACAAAGTTTCTAAAAGGGGTTGGAGGTCAATAATGCTAAAATTGAGGTCATACAAAAGTTTCTACCACCTAAAAATGTCAATAGAATTAGAAGTTTTTTGGGTCATGTTGGGTTCTATAGGAGGTTCATTAATAACTTTTCTAAGATCACTAGACATCTGTTCTCCCTACAGGTTAAGGGCACACCCTTTGTCCTTGATGAGACATGTCAAGAAGAATTTAATTTTCTCAAGGAGAAGTTGACTACTTCACCTATAATCAGTGCTCCGGACTGACAGCTTCCTTTTGAGGTTATGTGTTATGCTAGTGACTTTGCGGTGGGAG
This sequence comes from Viscum album, assembly GCA_963277665.1. Lineage (NCBI taxonomy): Eukaryota > Viridiplantae > Streptophyta > Magnoliopsida > Santalales > Viscaceae > Viscum > Viscum album. The sequence goes on along the minus strand of OY728126.1, from coordinate 1,044,002,555 downwards.
CTGTGTTAGGGTAGAGGAAGGATATGAAATTACATGTTATTCACTATGAAATCAAGCTTCTAAATGATGCCTATAAGAATTAATCTACCAAGGAAATGGATTTTGTTGCTGTGATGTTTTCTTTGGAAGAGTTCAGGCAGTAATTGATAGGATCAAGGATCATAAATTTCACAGATCATTCAGCCCTTAAGTATTTGCTAGCTAAAAAGGACTCAAATCCCAGACTCATGAGGTGGACCTTGCAGTTACAGGAATTTGATTTAGTGATTAAGGATAAGAAAGGGGCTGAGAATATAGTTGCAGATCACTTTTCCTGATTGTCCAGTTCCCCATGTATGGAAGGAAAAGTGATCAACACTTATTTCCCTGATGAACAATTGTTTGCTACTTCTATACAGCAGTCTTCTTTGTTTACAGACTATGCCAACATTCTATCTACTGGAGTCATGCCCAAGGATCTCTCACACAACTAGAAGAAGAGGTTTATATCTAACCTGAAATATTATTTTTGATATGACCCTCTTCTCTTTAGGAGGTGTACTGATGGGATTCTGATAAGATGTGTGTTTGATGATGAGATTTTACCCATACAAGAGAGATTCCATTCATAACCTTGGGGTGGCCACCATGGAGGAGAAATGACTGCTCAAAAGGTCCTCCAGGATAGTTTCTACTGGCCAACACTGTTTTAAGATGCTAGGAGTCTGGTTATTGGCTGTGCAAAATGACAAATGTTTAGAAATGTTGGAAGAAGGCAGGAACTACCCGAAAAGGTATTATGGAGGACGAAATCATTGATATGTGGGGCTTGGAATTCATGGGACCATTTCAATCCTATTATGGGAATGAGTATATTTTAGTTTTTGTGGACTACGTGTCCAACTGGGTTGAGGCAGTAGCTCTACCTGACAATTCAGCTGCTAGTGTTGTGAAATTCATCAAGAAAAACATCTTTTCCAGATTTGGTGTGCTCGAGCATTCATCATTGATAATGGAACTCACTTCAAGAATTATAAGTTCAAAGGCTGGATGGAGAAATATGGGTGATCACATAGGACAAGAACCACTTACCACCCACAGTCTAGTGGGCAAGCAGAAGTTTCAAACAGAGAGCTCAAACAGATTTTAGAGAAAACATTTTCTAGCTCTAGGAATGACTATTCAAGGAAATTGGATGAGGCTCTTTGGGCCTATAGAACTTCTTATAAGACTCCTATATGGATGTCACCATATAGGATACTCTTTGGGAAAGCATGCAATCTACCTATTGAGTTACAGCAGAGTTCTTATTGGGTAGTGAAGGCACTTAACCTTGATTTTAAATCTGCTGGAGAGAGGAGACTGGTAGAGCTATGTGAGCTAGAGGAGATTCGAAGAGAGTCCTATGAGAATGATGAAATTTAAAAATAATGAAAAAAATCTTTTCATAACTCAATCATTCAAAATGGGAATTTCAAGGTTGGTGAGAGGGTCCTGCTTTTCAATTCTAGATTGAAGCTGTTTCCAGGAAAGTTGAAGTCCAAGTGGTCAGGAACCTTTACAATTGTTAGAGTCTTGGTTAATGTAGCAGTTGAGCTTGTTGGAGAAGATAATTTACCTTTATTATTCAATGGTTTAAGAATAAAGAACTTCATTGAAGGGAAGCCAAAGGGAATGACTTCCATATCTCTGTTGCAAGAATGATCTGATTCAAGTCTAACTTAGGACTATAATCTCAGTGTTGCATGGGAACTGACCCATGGTTGCTTAGATGTTTCCCTTTTATTCATGTTTGTTAATAAAGTTCATCCCTACTGCTTGTTCTCCGGTTTAATTTCTTAACTGGTATATGGTGATTCGTGGTCTGTTGTTGTTTTAGAGAGAGTTTTTTCTGCCAGAAACTTGGCCAAGAATCCCCAAGGGAGCAATCCACTGCATCATATTCATAACATTTCTCTATACTCACACTTTTGGGTTACTTTTATAAAACTTTAAACTCTGAAATCTAATTTTAGTTATTTGAACATGTAGGTTAATGAATAGGAGTAACAACCCAGTGATGAGGAAGAGGATCTATTGATGAAATCCACTGCTTAAGGTCTAATAATTCAGGGAAGTGTTGTTCTTCCTTTTTCCCTTTTAATTACTTGCTTACTATTCACTGTGAATTAAGTGTGGGGGTCTTCCCAATGATTTTGGATACTCTTAGACTATGTTTTATGCTAGGTTTTAGCTGATAATATCTACTTAGTTGAAAATGTATTTTGGGCTGATTCATGAAACATGCTTGCACCCACTCCTTTCAAATTCATTATGCTACTGATACACATCATTACTAATCATGCTACTATTTGAATTAAATTTATACAATCTTTTGTTTGCTCACAATGATTTAAAGCATGAACATTTTATGAATAGAAATACACTTGGTTACTGGTAATGGTTGGTGGGGTCGGTTTTTTCTATTTTTTTATTTGGGTTTTTATTTTCTTTTACTTTTTGTGTGGCAAAGAAATTTTTTGAACTTCATTGATACCCCTCCATATAGTTTTTCAGCTAAAATGTCAATCTGTATTGAACATAATTTGTCTTTCACCTTAGAATACAACATTGGGGACAATTTTGGTTTTTAAGTGTGAGGAAGAGGGGTAATTCTAGTGTCATGTTGAATTCCCACTTCATGAACCTGAGTTTGTTTAAAAATTCCCCCTTCATGAACTTGATATTGTTTAAAAAATGTTCAAATTTTTTCAAAAAATCGTTTGAAATTCCTTTAAATTTGTTCAAATTCATTCATCACTTGATGGTTATTAGAGGTTCAATGGTACTTCATTTTTTTTCTTGTTTAGTGGATAACTGTTTGTTGGGTGTTGAGAGTGGCACTTAGTCATAAACTGTTAAGTATGAATGATTGCTGAGTGAAACTATTCACTGTCTCTATGGATCAGTCTGTTTAGGAACTGAGGATGAGAGTATGACAGGATAGGTTTTGTGGGATGAGGATCATGACTTGTAGTAACTAGAAGTTCTCACTGGAACCTATGGGACTCACATTTTTATATAATAATATTCAATAACTTTATGAAGTCAATTCGAATAATTATTAATTAAGTCATTTGTAACTGCAGTAAAATGGGAAAATGGGATCCCATGGTGAGTATCTGTGACAAGGTACATTCGGTGTGTTTCTGTTAATAAATAAATCCAATTTCAATCTTAATAAGTTCTATGCACAATGCTCTGCATATGGAATATGGTTGGGGAAACGTAAAATAAAGTGCCCTTGTCAAAAATGAACTCATTAAGGTGAGGGGAATTTTGAACCCAGATGAATAAGGGAGAAATTGACTTTGTTAATTTTAATTTGAGTTGAATCAATAAAGTGATCAATTTAGTGGACTTTAATTTTTGGAGCTTGGGGGAAGGTCAGAATGGAAGGTGCACTTGGTTATGTTTTGAGTTCCATTTCATCTAACCTGTCAACACTCCTTGAATCGACACTTGAATTGGAATGTGAAGTAGGACTATTAATGAGTACAAGTACGAGGAAAGACATACTTGACAGAGTATGAGTTTGTGAGGATTTTGACTTTTAGTGGGTTTTTAAATCTAGATATGCATCATTTTTTAACACCTTTGGATAGCCTGACCTACTATCGATCCTTCTCCTCTTGATGTTTAAGTTCAATCATGCACTTTTTGAACTGAAACTCACAAATAATATTTCTGTCTTAAAGTCAAAGGCATATGCTTGTTTGAGGTCAAACAAAGTTTTAAGTGCAGGGGATTTCGATGTGGCAGTGTTTTCACACTCTTTCCCACATCATTTTTGAATTTTTATTGACTTTTTTATATCAAAATGTTTTTTATTAAATAATTTATAATTAATGTTTATTTTGTACTTTTATTTGTAAAATAATCAATTTTAGTTTAAATCAATTGTTTTTAATATTCATTATTTTCTTTTTAAATAATTATTAAATTAATTTAGTCTTGCGAATTAGAATTTTATTTATTTATTTTTATTCTATTTAGCTTATTAATCCATTAATTAAATTAATTATTTATTTATCCTTTAAATTGTAAATAAATAACTCAGTTTAGTTTTTGGTTTTTTGATAATTTAACTAGATTTAACAATTTAATTTTATTCTATTAATAAGTTTATTCTTTAAGTTAATGAATTATTTAGTTTATTAATTGGTTACATAATTGGTTTATTAATTTAAGAGAGAAACTTTAGATATTAATTAAGTTTCTTTATAATTTTTAATATAAATAAATTAATTCATTTAAATAAATAATAATAATTTTATTGTTAAACTTTTTTTTATTTATTTAGTTTTCTATTCAATTTAATTTGTTCCTTGATTTTTAGTTTTATTTAAATTATTAATTTATTTAATCAGTTCTTTTTATTTTACAGTGGAACTATTTCCGCTCTAAATGGTCTCACCATGAGCATCACTCATGGTGCCACCGTTTAACACCTACTGTCTCACAGGTTCCCCACACATTGTTACCCATTACTGTCTCACTGTTCCACCCCCAGTCACAGTTATCCATTTTCCCTGTCTCACCATTCTAACCAGTCACCGCTTCACACCCACTGTATCCCACAACTAGTGCCTCACCCACTTTCCCACCGTATCCCCACTCACGGTGAGACCATGATAAATCTTCATGGTGGCACATCTCACCCTTTCCACATCCACTGTTTCTCTTCATTTCTCACTCTTTCTTTACGGTGCCTCCTTGCTTCGCACTACACCCCGTCACCCCCATTACTCCTCTGCTCCTTCCTCATCCACATAGCAACAACACACCAACAGCACAGCAATTGACACACAACAGACACAACAAATCCAAACAATCATGGAACTTCAAGAACATGTCAAATGAACAATTCTGAACTCAAGATCCAAAACCCACGTCCCCTCCAAACCGAGTTGCAATTTAGACTCACCAGAAATTTCCAGATCTGAAGCCATCCCATCCTGGAACCGCCACAACCCCCACCATCGGCGATCCAACCGACCTCCCCGTCCCTCACCCATCTGATGGTGCTCAGACCTCGCCGTTAGTTGATGCATGCACCTCCCTACTTCGCCGACCTTAATCCCCAGCGTCGCTTCCCGTATATCATGTTCTGCTGAGTCCCATTGCACTCCTCCTTCCACTTCCACAAGCTCGCATGGCTACCGGCTGACCTCGCCACGAGACCCCCTCACCCCAGTCGACCCTGCCTGAAGACCCGAGCTGCCGCAGCCGAATCCTCAAACCGCTATCGTGTCCCTCTGCTCCACCACACGAACCCCCCTTTCTCCCCATTCTCCAGACCCAATTCCCCCCCCCTTCATCTCATTTTTACCATTATTTTAGTTTTTATTTTATTTTATATAATATATCATAATATATTATAACATATATATCATATACTATACAATAATAATTATAGTTATATTAATAATTGTATATAATCTTATATATAATATTAGTATATCATATTAATAAATATAATTACATATAATAGTAATAATAATATTAGGTATTATATATATATATATATATGTATTTTTTAAGTAATAATATTAATATATATTATTTAATAGTTTCATTTTATTTTTTATTTGACTCACCTGCATTTGTTGTTGTTTCATTGCAGTGGGTTGTATTCACTTACAGGGAGTTCACATTAAAAGTAGGTGACGAGTGTGTTGAAGCATGCCACGTGGATCGGCTATTTTCAAGAAAGAAATTAGCTCATCGCACGTATCTTTTTCATTCGGTTAAGAGAAATTGCTCCGGTGACCAGTGCGAGAGGAGTAACATAGTGAAAGGTCCACGTGGAGGCCCATGAACTCCCCGGGGGAGATTCTAGAGACTTTGATTGGGTGATGAATGTGCGAGAGGCGGGGGAAGAATTGAACAATCTAAACAGGAGGGAGCTAGTTCGGAAGATCATTCGGGACGAAAGGAGCATGAGCAAGAGCAACTTACAGCATCTTCCATCGTGAGTAATTTGGAGCATCGAGAGTTGCAGATCAGAGCATTTTCATACCTCGATTCCCAGGGCGGGACTCTGAGCGGATTCCATAATTGCTTCTACCATCAAGTAGCGGGAGTTGGAATATCTCGGAGCTCGAGCAAGGAGTTAGAACTTCTTAGTTTTCCTTGCACTCTATTTTTTCAACTTATTTCAATTTGAATTTCATTTCTCTTAACTCTATTATTACATTAAAACTAACCACTATGTCCTGTTAATTTCCTTTAATGGAAATAATCTGTTTGATTTGATTTGATTTGTCTCATTCATACACAACATCATTTAATTGGATTGTCTCTCTCATTGTTTACATACGAGTTTATTTTCAAAACAACATGATCGATTGAAAACCAATCTTGTTTGCACCATAATAAAAACTGTTTCAATTTGAGTAACTCACTGACAAGTGAGTTATTCTCGAATGAGAGAGACACACCAAAGTCCTCTGACATGTTGAGCCTGGTGTCTTCTGACTTATTTTCACCATTGGCTAGAAAGACTTTTACAGTTGAAGGACTGTAAGAGCTATTTCTTCACAAACTGACCAAACATCAAATATGGCCAGTTACTTCTAGTCAGATCTATATATTCAAAACTCTCGTGCATGAACAAGGCTGAGCGATATCGAATCGGCCAGTGGACTTTCCCCCTTACTCATCTATTAGTTGTTTTCATGACAATTTCTCTTGTTTCTCTTTCTACTCACTTTGCACTCACCATATTACCCTCACTTCTTCACACGCTAAATCTCATTCACACCACTTCACAACCACCATTTTTTTTCTTGTTTTTGCGTGTGTTTTTTTGGTTTATTTTTTTAGAACACCAAACACAACATGAGGCCTCCCTATAGTTCGACCATGTCTTCCCACTGTCCTAAGTAGTAAATAGGTTATAAATTTTAGTTTGTCTCCTGTGCCCAATGACACGCGAGCGTGCAGTTCCAAATATTTCCTATAGTACTAACTCCCTCATATTGAATTCTTATAACACCTTCAAATGGAAGGTTTTAATGTCTTTTTAGAAAATATTTCCAGTACACTTTCTGTTTAAATAGTATGAACCATTACTATATTTATTTTATGATAATCACATTCCAAATCAGTATCTGGGTTATTGTTAAATATATACTCATGTCTCACATGCTCAGGAAAGTTATTCAACACATCAGTTTAGTTCATTTCACTATCAAATATATAGTTTTCATCAAAAATCACATGTGTTGATTCTTCAAAAATACATGAACATTTGAATAAAATTCAATATGCATTAGTTTTTATAGAATTGCATTGGAAAATAACATCATTATATTTTTTATCCAAAATAGTAATAATATATTTTCTTTTCATTAAATAAATCCTTCATCCAAAAACATTAATATATATTACCTTTGGTTTTCTACAATTACATTACTCATGAGGTGTTTTCCTTAATATAGGCCATATTAGAATTATGTAAATAAAATATCATGAATTTATAATTTCTAAAACCCAATAAACTAGAGCACCTATTTTATTCATATAACATGGTTCTTGAAATTTCATGTATATTCACATTCCCCTCTTCAGTAACACTTTTTTAGTTGTCCTTCAAGTAGATAATGTATGTTTATTTCATTTTTAAGAGAAATATGAAAAAAAATTCAATTTTATCAAATTCACCTCCATAATAACTTATCAATGTCACAATTTTATAAACATTTTATTTTTTAATCAAATTATAAAAATTATTGAAAAAAATAATGATTCAATTGTAAGACCTTAAAATTAAACCCATGTACATTTTAAAAAATCATCAACCAACAAATAAACAGACAATTTACCTGCCAGAAGATCAGTTATAGTAGTTTCGAATTGATCAATAGGGAAAATTTTATATGGTCTAGATGTAGAAAACACATTAATTGGGATAGTATATGACTTGTATTATATTCACATTTAACCTAAATCACATAGCTTTTATTTTTCTGATTTAAGGTTAGTAATGTCAATAAATATTTTTTAGAGTACAATCTTTTTAAGGAGTGATTATTATAATGTACATGAAATCTATTCCAAAACCATGATTCTCACTTTCAACTTTTTGAAAATTTATATTTTTTTAACTCAAAGGAATGAGATATATTCTGTATACATTATCAGTTCTTGGTGCTTTGAATATGACAATTTTATCTTTGATAATTGATTATGAATTTTTAGATAAATAGACAAAATAACCATCCTAACAATGTTGACTTATACTTATAAATATTTTCTTCCATCCATAACCTTGGATAACTTTGTTCATATGAAATGATATCGAATATCTAATAGGTCCAATGCAATAAAATATTTATTTTTCATTATATCCAATTTTGACATATCATCCATCGATCTTGGATAGTAATTGAATGATTGAGAAATAACCATTCTTATTCCCTAAATAAAAGGAATTCTTTTTTTCATTTTTCATATCTATATATGTAATTTATTTGTTAAATGAAAAATCATTCACTATAATTATTCTGTACCGAAACACTTTTAGGTCCATAAATGTTATCTATAATAGACATTGGGACCCAAATGTGCATATTCATTCATGAAAACATAAAAAATTATTTCCAAAAATATTTTTGAGAATATTAATTCTGATTCCACATAATTGAGGGGAATTAAAATTAAAAATTTATTTATAATTTCTTACTTTTCCATACTGAAACATACTACCTTAGAAATGGTTTTTTAGTATTATAAACAAAATAACTCTTGTAACATTTTTCCCATTCAATATGTCTTATTATTATGAATGTTCATTTCATATGCTCATTCTAACCTAGAATATTGTTTAAATAATCAACTCTTTAGTGAAATCTTTTGTAACATCATTAATGTTTTCAAACTCCTTTTATTGAGTCTCTCTTTTAAAACCATATTAGAATATAATGATTTCAAAATACCTAATTGATATTTTATATCTGAAATGTGTTTTCATACATCCACTTCTTCATTAAAAAAATTATTATAGGGATTACTGATATCCTTATTTTTTATTATTATTTTTTTATACCACATTTCCATAATTCTAAATTATTCATTTATTTATTCATATTTGTAATTTTCAAAATTCAAATTCATTATCATTCCCATATGAGTATGAGGAAGGATTATTATCCAAGTGTTCAATAAATCTTATTTAATATATTTTTATTATGTTATGTCCCTTATAATTATGGTTATGTGAACTCTCTAGAAAATTTAGAATCATTGGATATGGCCTTTATAGATTTCTTAGCATTCTTCTTATAAAAAAATTTCCAAAAGTAATTAATTTCACTCCCTTTATCTTCTTTATGCTATGGAAAATCATGATTGATTTTTCCTAACATATTCTACTAATACCATATTAAATATTTAAATATGGAAACATTATTTATATAATTATTTAATTTTATTATTTAAAAACATCTATTGTGATGGATTTTCATAAATTCCGTGTAAATTAGGAAAGCTCGTCCTTTGATCCTTAATCAATTGAGGAGTATTTGCATCAGTTGCTTAAAATATCAGTACGCCTTTTTATTATAGTAAACATCATATGTAAAAAACCAACCAAAAACATTTTCTCGCTTGATTATTTTATACTTTTTAACTTCATCTTCCATTTTATCTTTATATATGACATGATATCTTTTGATATCATTTATCTTTAAGATATTGACTTATGTAGACTATCTAATATCAGCTAAGATTACACTCCATAAGGGTGTTATGACTCCGAGAACATCGAATCCCTATTCAGGATCAGTATAAGGTTCTATTATATTAGAAATTTTATTATCAATAGCAGTGAGTCATCCATTTGACATATTAATTCTTTTTCATTCAAATTTTTTGAAAATATTGAACATGATTTTGGAGGTATCATAATTGAGAGACTTCAAATTGTATATTCCATTAAAATATTTTTCAATCGTCTTCAACAATTCATGGGCTATTTGACATTCAGAATCAATTTTGATCTTATCATGTCTGAATAAAAATATTATAGCCTCTAGGATTTTCATTTCATAACAAATATTTCATTAGCTATAGCATCCCATTTTTTAGGTTTTGTCAATGGGATTTCATAGGGTTTTACAACATTGAGATAATTTTTCAAGACAACATTCTTTATATATATGGTATTAGAGCCTTCAAGATACAATAATTTTAACCATTAAAGCAAGGAGCTTTCCCCATTAACATAACTTCTTGGTACTCATCGATTAAGGCCATTTATGAAAAAATATTTTGAATTTCAACATTTAATATATTCAAATAAATAGTCTCAAACTCTGATACCAATTATTTATCAAAATAATGGTTATCTTTAAACTCAATAGGTGGTTTAATTGAGTTCCATTTTTTTTTAAGATAACCTCCCCCTTTAGATATGACAGTTCAAATATTTTTCATAAAATGAATCATAAGTGGAATAAATAGAAATAAAATTGAATTATATTAAAAATATATATTTATTATTATTCAAGGAATATAAATCCTATAGTCCACATCACCAACACTAAACTCCCTGATTTTGATGATTTTCATTATAATATATCTTTTTTGGGGGGTCCCGGCTATGTACATATTCGATTTGATTAATTCTATGGTTCAAGATATTTCAAATGGGCTCCTACTTTACAAGACCTAACAAAGGTCCCAATACATAGAATTATAATCTGTGAAAACGAAATATAATTAATAAACTCATCAAAGAAAAACTGATCCACATATTACAAAAAAGAAACTGACAATAGTCAATGTTATTCCATGATAAGAGGATTGAATTCAAGGTATAAATCAAATGGGTCTCCAATAAAACTGAAAATCGTGTATGAAAAAAATAATCATTTATGTTTGATCATGTATATTTACAAGATATTCATGTCACAATTAAAAATTTATTCAAAAAACATTTTTTTAATCTATTCTTCTCATCCACCTCTTCCATTCAGTGGATTACTCTTCCACTAATATATCCTCATTAATTTGGAACATAATAAGAGAGATAATTGTGATAGTTGAGTTGATAATATGCTAAAAATTTTGATATGATAGGTCATTAATGACTTTAATCCACTATTTATAGATAGTTAATATGATTTTTCAATAGTATTACCAGAGAATTTGTAATTTAGATATTTCTACACATGGAAACATGTGTCTTTTACAAAATTATAATTCCATCAATTGACAACTCATTCTCTAATAATCTCTAAAATTTTGTAATGACATATCAAGAGATTTTATTTCTAATCATGGAATTTTTTATAATAGTAAATTTTAAGAAGAAATTCAACTAGTAGTACAATTCACAAAAGATAAACATATGAGATATATTTTTAAAGATACAATAGACCATTTATGATGTCGAGATGTAAGATAAAATGATTTTAATCATTGTGTTGGATAATTAATCAGTATAACATAAATATCTTATTGAAGTGAGGTTACTAGCATTCAGAATATCTATGGGGGTTTGAAAGACAACCTTTTACAAATGGAATTTTTGTAATGTAATACTTCTCATACTTACATTTTAACCCAATTATATAACTTTGAATATGCATAAAATGAAAAATTATATTCATAATATAATACCTTACAAAGTAATCTAAACATCCAACCTAGAGATTTCATATTTTAATTTTAAAAAAATTTATTCTCATAAATTAAAACACATTGTACTATAATGAATACTACACATGTTGTAAGTTAAAAAATTATAGAATAAGAGTATGATAAATTACATTGATATAAATAAACATAAAATTATAAGATAAACCCATTATAAAAAGTATATTAATTTTTTGAATCACAAAAATACATAAAAATTGACATATGTTGGAGATCTATATGTCTGTACAAAATGAATCACCCTCCACAGTGCTTCATAGTTATGGGGCATGGTTTGAACTAACAATGTACCCACATTGAACAATTCACTAGAAGGCCTCTTTTCCACCATTTTCACTGATCTATCCCCCATAATTCCTTAAATACCATTACTTCCTTTAATAAGTGATCTATAAACTAATTTAAAGGTAATTACAATAAAATACCAAAAGAAATACCACATCGATGTTTAGGATATCACATGAGGAATCGTGATTTATTATCTATGAGTGAATAATCAAGAAATTCATAATTTATAATAATCTTATCATACCCATATGTTTTTCCTAATTATTCATATAATAATCAATTGATATCCTTCATTTCACCCTTATGATATTGTGAGATCACCCATTATTATGTTTCAATTTTACCTTGGTTATGACAAAATGGTTCATGTAAGATATGTATAATAAAGGTATTATTGGATGAGATTATTAAATATTATATTGAAAATATTTCAAGATATAAATTTATTACGTATCTTTTAATGAGCAAAACTATTATTAATGAAAATTCCTCTTGATATAATTAAATGTATTATTATGTAAAATAGTTATATAAAATATACATTTCCATTGTTTATGATTTATGATTTTAAAATACCGTAAAAAATTGACACCATTGCTAATATAGTCGTTGAATAGAAATCACATGATTTGTATAAATATAGGGCTTTAGAAAATTCAATTTACTCAGAGAAAGGAAGTGATGACCTCATCCAGTAGAATTCCTCTATACAAAACCCATTATTCTGAGATCGTAAAGGAGGTGGCGTCATTGGGCTTCTCTTTTGACCAATCCCAATATGGGATTCAAAACATTATTGTTAATCCTAACCACATATTAGAGAAGTGGATGTTTATAGATATTATATCTCGAGAGATGTTATCTGGGCCGCAACATGAGTATGTCACCATCACACACCTTACCCATAGGTCATATGCAGGTTTTATAAGGGGTTATGTCACAATATCCTATCACTATGATAATGTGCATTTTTTTTATATAATAATGTATATACATTCATTTTTTTATTGTTACTCTTGAAATAGTGTCTAAATTTAAAATAATATTTTTAGTTAAAATTAAATTATGAATTATTTTTTTAATAAATAATTTATTTTTTATTTTAATAATATTTTAAAAAAATTATCATTACTAATTAAATTTTTATAAATGACTATATAATTTGTATGAATACAATTGTAATTTTTATTAAGGTTTGAAAGATGGTTTTTTCAAAACCCTTGAATTTTTTATAAATGTCTATTGTTCTTTTAAAAGTAAAGATTCAGATATAAAAAAATTACATAAAATGAATACTATTTTTAGAATCAGTAAGTTGATATTATCTAACAGTGAATTTTTAATAATTTTCTGAGACAGTTGATTTTTTTAGAAAAAATTAAATACTGCCAAAATATATAATTTGTTTTATAATATCATAACAGCCAAATAGTGATGTAATAAAATAATATAAATGGTATGTTTGGCCAATATATGTTTTAACTTTAAAATAATGTGATTTTAGTTTTTTTTTCTTTATTCTACATAGGCTTAGTGGACCCTCCAAGTCATAAAATTCTTTTTAATATTTTGAAATGATTTCCTTGAGAATGTGACCCACCTCCACAAGGTCAAGGATAATATTTTAATATGTTCGGACATTACCCTTAAAAATATTTACTTACACCCCCCTTTGGAAAATACCATGGGAAAACCCCATGGTTTGGTCGGTGGATTGATTAGTTTAATGTGTGGTGTCCAAAACCTAAATAATATAGAATTCCATCTCTATTCCTATATATACACACCCATGATCCCACTTTAATTCACTCAAAAACATTTAAACTCGAACAACCCCTGAAATCCTCTCTCTAAAATCCTCCCAAGAATCCCCATGTTCTCATGAAGCCACTCTGAGGGCCCTCTCAAGCCTTTGGGATCACACATCCAAGTAAGGGATTTCTTCCTTTCTCAATTTTTTCCAAATTTTTTTTTTCTAAACACTTTTTTTAGTTAAAAATGTTTCGGTATGATTTGGATCCTCCCCCATACATAAATACTTATTATTTACTGATTAGATACCCATTTCTCTCTAATTAATGGCTCCCATATAAACTCGTTACCATACCGAAACTCCTTATAGGATTTTATCCTTTCTCATTTTGTCCAAATTTTCTTATGATGTTGGGCCCTTTTATTTTCAATTAAAAATGAGGGGGTATTATTTATCACCTACCCCATACTTCCTTAAATATTTTTTAATGATGGGAGACCCCGTTATCTTTCAATAATACCTCCCATGTACACTTGTTACCATGCCAAAATTCAATAAGTTATTTATCTCTCCTCAATTACATTCAATAAATTATTTAATATTATGAATATAAATTCCATTAAATATGTTTGGACATGTATATATATATATATATATAAACCCCTTAAATTCAATTTCATGTCAATATGAGAAGATACATCTTTCACTCTCATAAACCATTTATATGAATTCTTATGTCATGTTGTTATGCTGTTGAAATTACATCGCGATTTTCCATGCTAAATTCATTATGTAGTGAAATATCATGCCATATTCTCTATCAAGGGTATTCCACATTATGAAAATTTACTTATTTATTATAGGGATTCATTTATTAATTCGACATTTTTAATCATATAATAACTTATGAGGCTGAATGATTTGATGTTATTTAATTTATGTGGCACACTTATGGATAAAATGAAATGATTAAGAAAGATGTGCCCTGATAGCACTCCAATGCATTTGGTAAATATCATTATCATGATACGTCAAGTGCTATGAGGGTTTATTCATGATAATTCAAATGCAAAGAAGGTTTACTAATTTTCCATGTGCAATGAGCCTATTCTGATTCTAATATCATGTTAACTGTTGTGGCCATATTTCCAAGTTATGTTAATCATGCTATATCATGTCTTTATGTTCATGTTTCTCTTGCACTCATTTGATATAAATATTTCCTAACATGTAAAATATTATTCATTCTATTACTTGTGTACTCCCTTATAGGGCTTTATATATCACGATTTTATTATGTTTGTACTCTAGTTTTCCCATGCAATTCTAAGTATGAAGGAATGTGTGTGGTCATGTGAAAGACGTTTTAAATAAAGATATGCATTTCTTGATTTAAGTAGTTTTGTAATGTTTATATGCCCAAAACACACTAGACATATCAATCATCTATGTTGTACCAACTAATGGTTTTATGTAATAATTTGTGTTTAAGTGTAAAATAAAGAGCAGGGGTGTTATAGTTGGTATCAGAGGATAGGTTTTGGGATTTTGGCTTTAGGATTAGATAACGCTAGTGAAATCCATAGGTATAAGTCTATGTATAATAGAAACATACCTAAATTTTGGTGATCATTGAGTTAGCGGTTTATAAAAGATATACATCCCTTTCTGGATACGATAAGGTAGAGGCGGCTCTGGCACAGATGTATCTAGGGGTAAAACCTGAAAACACCTCATTGAGCTAGAATCGAACTTTAACTAGGGAATGACAATGGGACTTGATACAATCTTGGTTATGACACACCATGGATATCTTTTTTGGTAAATTCATATGCTTAGTATGAACAATTATTAAGTGAATTTAAAATATTCCCCTAAGAATATATTTTGGGAGGTATATCATTGATAACATAGATTGAAGCATATAAATTAATATGAAAATAAAACTAATTTATAAGTCACCAAATTTTTCTTTTGTCTTACACATTATGTATTATCCCCAACATTACTTTTATTTAATCATATGGCTAGTTATATGAAGACTTGGGATAAAAACTAATGTGATGATCAATGTGATGATTGTTCTAATTTGATTCCCAATCCGATTAGAGTGGGAATCATGATTTTTTTCATGATGATCTCTAAGATTTCTCATGTTTTGAATAGAAACATTGGTACAGAGGAACATTCAACTTTGCATAATAAAGAATAGGTTGAAATTGATAGCTTCATGAGACAAAGGAATCCTAATTTTAATGGATCATCTGATTCCTCTATTTTTTAATAATGGATCAAATTCATTGAAAAGATATTCTACACCGTTCAATGTTTTGATCAATAGATAGATCTTATAGATAATTTTCATATAGAGAGTGGAGATATTCAATGGTGGATATTTTTCAAAAATATGAAGCCTGAGGAGGTGATCGATGCATTGGAATGGGAGTATTTCTGGAAAAAAAATTGATAAATAGTTTCCTCACACCCTTCGACATAAGATTGAAAGGTACGTCCTTTACATCAAGAAAAATGATGAAGAATACATCAAAGTGTATGAGGAAAACATCATAAGGCTTGAAAGATATGAATTTAGATTTTTCATTACCCCATAATTCATGGTTGATAACTACTTTGGTGGGATAAAAATTACACTACAAAAATCCCTAGTGATCTGTTACTTCGTGTGCTATGATGAAATTGGCTGATGTGCCCTCAAAATCATAATGAAGATCAGAAAATCTCAAGGATATCATGGGGATAATAAGTGTATGATGGAAATTAATCATGGCGGTCCAATGGAAAAATACAATGGTGCTATAAAAATCTATAACCCCACTTTTCAAAGGAGCGGAAAGAAGAACTCCAGAAATTGCCTAAAGGGGATAAGGAAATGAATTATGCGGGGAAAAAAGGGAACATGACCATCAAATGTTGAAAATAAATACCCGTGACTTTTACTGAGGGGAGTAACTCTCCGTTAAACCCACAACACATTGTTTATGACTTCAATAGTAAAGAATAATGGATCTTGTCAAATTAGTTCCCCAAGCAAATGGTTTTTCGGAAGTAACCAACAACCTCCAAGGAAGTAATGGAGAGATTTTTCCATCACTACAGCTGACGTGAACCCCAAAAACAATGTGGTGACATGTATGGTAGTTTTAATTCATGAATAGTCAATAAAAATTTTGATTCTTGTTTTATGCATTATTTTATTTCCTGAATGTTAAGTATAAAAATACAAACACCACCAGAAATCATGGAAGTAAAGATATCGGTGAGAACAAAAAATGGGGAAATCATTTCATCCTAAAAATACAACTCCTCACCTATCATAATACGTGGATAGAAAATCAAGGTAAACCTCATCATACTCTCTATTGTGTATTTTTTTGAAACTCATGGATTTGGTTGTCTTTCCTTATATATAGCCCACATAAATTGTTGTGATAAGGATATCAATATCCATATGGAGAATCGACCCCCGATTTTGTACAAGTGCAAGGATGAGGATGAATCTTCTTAAGCACCATCATCTCAAGCATGGATATTACATCCCTATTATCATGTGTATCTTTATCAAATTATTGAGTCGAAGGAAACAACTATCTTTAAGGAAATGCCTATTGTGAGGGAAATCACTGAAGTGTTTTTTAGGGAATTGTCATGTCTTCCTCTTATAAGAGATGTTGAATTCTCAATTGATCTTATACCTGGGGTGTTTCCAATATCCAATACATCATATATAATGGATGTTGTGGATCTTGTGTATCTTAAGAAATAACTAAAGGAGAACCTAAATAAAGGGTTTATACACCCAAGTGCATCACCTTGTGGTGCACTAGTCCTTTTTATCAGGATGAAGGATGGGTCTATGTGCCTTTGAATTGATTATCATGAGATCAAAAAAATCACAATAAAGAACAAGTATCCTCTTCTAGGAATTGATGAATTTTTTGATCAGCTATGGGGATCAAAATACTTCTACAAGGTGGATATGTGGTCAGGATATTATGAAGTAATTGTAAAAAAGGAGGACATCCCCAAAAATGCTTTTTGTACAAGATATGGGCACTATGAATTCATATTAATGCCTTTCAGACTAACTAATTATCCAAAAATCTTCATGGACCTGATAAATAGAGTCATTAGAGATTATTTTGATGAATTTGTGTTAGTTTTTATATATGATATTCTAATATACACCAAAACAATGGAGGAGCATGAGGAGCATATAAGAAATGTACTAGTGACCTTTGCAAAAGGAGAAGCTCTAGGAAAAGTACAACAACTGTGAGTTCCAGTTGAAGGATGTCTCATTATTGGTTCATATCAGCAAAAGAATTGTGATATCTATGGATCCCTCCATGATAAAAAAATTGAGGGATGGCCGAAGCCTACATCGGTAATGGATATACATAGCTTCTTGGGGTTAGCGGGATATTATCACTAATTTGTAAGAAATTTATCATGATTTTGAAACCCTCATTCCAAGATAACTTGGAAGGGAGTAAAGTTTTCATGGAGTAATGATTGTGAATGGGGATTGAAGGAGTTGAATAAGATTCTTGTCACAGCACACGTGCTCACACTACCCACAAGTAGAGAACTTTTTGTGGTATTTAGTGATGCTTCAAATGAGGTATTGGGCTATGTGTTGATGTAAAATGACAAAGAAATTTCCTATTCTTAAAAGAAAATTTAACGTTCATGAGAAAACTATCCAACACCTGATCTGGACATTGCTGCAGAAATCTTCACATTAAAAATTTGACGACATTACCTCTTTGTGGAGAAGTGTGAAATATATACAGGTTACAAAATCCTAAATTATAAATTCACACATAAAGAGATGAATATGTGCCAAATAAGATGGTTAGATATGATCAAATACTATTACTGCTCAATCCATTACCTCCATGGAAAATTGAACAAGGTGGTGGATGCTCTAAGAATAATGGACCTGGAAATTCAATCATTGATGATAATTGAAAAGGAAATAATGTTATGTGATTTTGTGAAGATGGACATGGGAATCCTAAATAAGTGAACATCATAAATCAACTCAAAAATTATTTCTAAACTATTTATTTTATAAATGATATATGATGCTAAAAAGGATAGTGTGGGAATTCAGAATAAATTGGAAATAATCAAAAAATAGGAAATATTTGGAGTTCATTGTTAATTAAGAAGGAATTGTGAGATTTGGGACTATTCTATGTGTCTATAAAATATGGAGTTAAAGAATTAAATTTTAAATGATACTCATAGTTCAAATTTCTCCATTCACCTAGGAAACACAATGCGGTATCCTGATCTCTAAGGACATTATTGGTGGGATAACGTGAAGAAGGAGATCGCTGAGTATACATCAAAGTGCCTTGTATGTCAGCAAGTAAATGCTGACAGAAAAATGTATAAGGGGATGATGCAACTATTACCCATACCAACATGGAAATTGGAGAACATTACTGTGGACTTTGTCATTTGAATTCTTATTATATCCAAAGGAAACAATTCTATCCAGGTTATTGTGGATCATCTTACAAATAATGTGCACTTCTTTGCAATACAATACAATTTTTTATTTACTCAAAAAGCACAGTTATATATCATAGAAGTGGTAAGGCTTCATGGAGTAACTCTATCTAATGTATCTGATTTAGATTCAAGATTCACCTCTATGTTTTGGAAGAGTCTTCAACATGCTCTATATAATGAGCTAAACTTTAGTACATCTTGTCATCCTCAAAATGATGTCCAATCTAAGTGGACTATCGAAACACTTGAGGAAATGTTGAGAGCATGCTCAATGGACTTCAAAGGAGGATGAGATCATCATCTTCCTATGGTTGAGTTCTCATAAAATAACAATTTTCACTCAAGTATCCAAATGGATCATATGAAGTCCTGTATGGGAAGAGGTCCAAAACACCAACATGTTGGGATAAAGCAAGGGAAATAAAGCTCCTAGGTCTAGAAATGGTCTAAGAAATAGTAGATGAGGTTAATTCCATCTAAAAGTACATTAAATATACTATGAGTCAACAAAAGAGCTATGATGTAAATCATCGATGAGACATAGGGAGTGATTTAAGATACCTTGTATTCCTCAGCTTATCACTGTGGAAGTGGGTTATGAAATTTTTTTAAGAAGGGAAAGCTTAGTTCAAGGCACACTAGCCCATTTGAGATCCATGGTCGCGTTGTCTTAGTGGCATATGGACTATAACTCCCACCGATCCTATCTCAATTACATGATTTATTCTGTGTATCACTCTTGAGAAAGTACATACCCGACCCATTGCATGTACTCAATCTAGATGTGGTACCATTGGAGAATGTCCTCTCTTATGAAGTGAAGACAATGATGATATTAGATCATAGGGAAACATTTATACTAAATAATACAATTCCACCTGTCAACGTGTTGTGGGAAAACATAATTGTTGAATAAGAAATGTAGGATTCAGAGGAAGTGATGAAGCAGAGTTACCTTCATCTATTTTTTTGTGGGGAAATGAAATTTAGTGGGTGAACTTTCATAAGTGTGGAAGATTGTGATGTTAGAAAATTTTATTAATGAAAATTCCTCTACATCTAATTAAATGTCTTATTATGTAAAATTGTTATATAAAATATGCACTTCCTTATTTTTATGTTGTTTTTGAATACCATTAATAATTGTGAACATTTCTAATAAATCTATTGAACAGTAATCATATTACTAGTATAATTATAATTATTTAAAAATCCAATTTACCCAGACAAAGAAAGTGATGACCTCATAAATTAGAATTTCTCCATACGAAGCTCATTGGTCTGAGCTCAAAATTGAGTTGGATTCACTGGGATTCGCTCTTCACCAACCCCATGCAGATCATCAACATGTTAATCATGAACGGAACCACCTACGGGGGATGTGGAAGTTGATATAGAATACCACCTAAGCAATGTTATCTGAGTCACCCCAGGATGTTGAAATTATCCAATAGTGAATTTTTCATAATTTTACAAGACAATGGAATTTTGGAAAAAAATTAAATACTTTTTAAATATATTATGTGTGTTATGAAATCATAAGGACCCAACAGTGATGTAATAAAATACTATAAAGGATATTTTAGGCCCATATATTTGATAACTTTAAAATAGTGTAACTTTAGGTTTGTTTGATTTAATTTACAAATCCATCATGGACCCTCTAAGACTAAAAAATATTTTTATCATTTTAAAATTATTTCCTCAAGAGTGTGACACATCTCCACATAATAAAACCTAATATTTTAATAAGTTCAGAAATTTTCCTTAAACAATAAATCCCCTTTGGAAATATCTATGGGAAAAAACCATGGGTTGGTTTGGGGTTTTGATTAGTTTAATGTGTAGTGTCCAAAACCTAAATAATATATAATTACCTCCCTTTTCATTTATAAACCCACACAAGCTCCCACATATCATCACTCATAACAATTTGATCATGAACAACCCATACCCTACTCTCTCAAAAATCCTCCCATATTTCCCCAAGATCCCATGATTCATGTTTCAATCCCCTCCCATGCCTTTGGGATCACACTTCCATGTATGGGATTTCTTCCTTTCTCATTTTTGTCTAAATTTCATTAAGTTTCTATACCATTTGTTTCAATTAAAAATGTTGGGGAATGATTTATCTCCTCCCCCATACATCCCTCCTTATGTTTTAATGATGTGATACCCCTTTATCTCTCATTAATTCCTCCTACGTACACATATTACCATGTCGATACTCCATACGGGATTTATTCCTTTCTCATTTTTTTCAAAATTTCCATATGTTGTTATGAGCTTTTATTTTCAATTTCAAATGTTGGGGTATGATTACACACATCCAACATAATTCACTCTTTATGTTTGGATGATGGTAGACCATTTTCTCTTTTATTAATTCCTCCCATGTACACCTGTTACCGTGCAGAAATTCTGTAAGGTATTTATCTATATTCATTTACATTCAATATATTATTTTGTATTATGAATCTAAATTACATTACATATATTGGTATAAGTATCTATATTACCCACTTACTATACATTTCATGTACATATGATGAGATATCACATTCTATTTCATCAATAATTTTTATGAATTCTTATGTCATGTTGTTATGTTGTCAAAATTGCATCGCAATTTTCTAAGCCAAAGTCCTTGTGTAGTGAATACCATAGAGAATCAATCTATCCTAAACCAAGATGAGGATTCTCAGTCCAACACCCCAAACATATCATAAATCATTATTTTCTTGTTTTATCATTAATGAAATTTCATTATTCAATATCCAAATTGGGGAACCATTTCATTTAAAAAAAATATAATGGTTCAACACATTCAATAAATTAAACTCATTTTTATAACAATTCAAGTTTTTTATTTTTTCATCACCGCAAAAAAATAATCAATTGTTCAAAATATTTTATATCATGAACATATCCCTTTACCATCTATAATTTTTTCCCTTATGCATATCAAAACAAATTTGACATTACATGTTAATAGAAACACCCTTTTATGCAATTTTAAAAAGAAAAAAATAATTAAAACAATTTTTATATCATAATCCCTTCAATTTATCAATTAACAAACCAGAATCCTTGATTAAGGGATTTTAATACCCCATGGGATTTCATAAGTAATGTCTATAGATAACTAATGGAAACAACATGATCTGTGAAAGGTCTGACATAACATTTATACACACAATTTATCATTCCTTATCATTTAATTATTTTCACAACACAAAATATTAAATTTTCATCTTTATACAGATGAATAAATATCATTATTATGGGAAATAACATTAACATCGTCTACCTTAAGAAGGTGGGGAAATGGTCTCTTAATCATTGATCATGATTCCAACCTATGCATACTTCAAATACTAATCTAATAATTTCCTAAAAACATGGTTATAGGGGATTCATATAAAGATAAAATAACCCATAAAGAGTCTTAAGGAAATTTGAAGAAAATATAGTCAATTACAAATCAAGATATTTAATTTTAACTAAGAATAACTGCAAATTCTATTTAATTGATGAATATTGTTCCTTGGTGAGATTGGGAGAAATGATTATTTCTTTAATATGATGGATATGAAATAAGGAATACATTAAATGAAAATAATATAACGGTATAGAGGAAAAACAATAATTTTTATATTTAAACGTGGTGCAAGGTTTTCCAAACTATGTCCCTACCATGAGGTTCTCTCCATCCATGAGATAAATGTGAATAACTATTTATAGAGACAACCCCAAGTGTTAGAAAACTATATTGTACGTATAAGGAACCCTGTTTACATGGGGACCATGTGGAACAGTTCCATGGAATATCCTATCATGGTTTTTGAACTACTCACTATTGTCCTAGATAATTAAAAATATAAACTAAATATTGGGGTTAATTGATTCATTATAATTTTTTTGCTGAAAACAACCCTCTTCAGTTATTATTGTCCAAATCATTTCTGAAATAGGAAATAGAGGAATAAAAATTAAAATTTAATGTATAGATATTGAGAACATTAGATTTATAATGGTTTGGTGAAAAAAATATCCCCTAATACACTCCCCAAACCTTATACTTTATGAGTTTTCTGATTATCACTATAAAAACCATTTTTATAGGGGATCCCAGCTGGTTTAAATTAACATTAACTTAATACAACGGTCAAAGAGATTTCATCCAACACCTTCTATTACAATAAAAATAAATGGGTTGAAACTAAACTCCTATAATTAATGAAAACAAAATAGAATGAATAAAATTGTCGAAGAAAAATTTCATCAAATAGTCACAGGAAGGAATTGACAGTTTTCCTAGATATTTCCTAAGACAATTATGTCCTTTAAGGTGTATCTCTAAATGAACTTCATGGAAACTAATAAACATGTAATCATGTAAAATGAAAATATGTTTTATCTTGTCTCTCTACATGTTTTTGTTCTTATAATTAATAGATTATTTGTAAGAAAATGTGTTATGTACCTTCTTCCCATTCATCATTTTAGGGAGTGTGTAACTCATACTTTAATATCTCCTATATAATTTTTATTATATGAAGTGAAATAATCATGTTGGTCAAGATGATAATATTGTGAAATGTTTCATAAGTCATTCATTTAATTAAATTTTCAATTATTTCCATTATATGGAATCATATTCAAAAGAGACAATATAATAGTTCTTCATCTTCATATCATTCTTCTCCAACCAGCATGATTTTTTTTATGAATCGAGCATTCATTAAATGGGAAATCCATTTTCAAATACACTCTAAAATCATAATGTAACTAATCAAGCGGCCGAAAAAGTAATCCTGAAATTTTTCTAAGTAGCTAAATCATCAAAAGATATTCAAATGGAAATGATGTTCTAGTAAGATAAACATATGAGAAATTCCATAAGAAAAAACATATCATTGTATTATTTGAGTCATAATATAAACTGATTTAATTCATTTCATAGGATTATTATTCTTCATAATATGAATATGTCATCGAGGTGAGATACTTGGATTTGACATCTTCTTCTAACATTTATAATATAATTTTTTACAAATTCACTTTTTGAATTGTAATTACAACTCATAACATTCTTCTATCACAAATATCTAACTTTGAATATCATATAAGTAAAATATTATCATTATAAGAAAATATCTTACATAATAAGGTAAAAATAAAACATGTATTTTTCTAAATAATAGTATAAAAAATATACTCTCATAAGATAAAATAGTTTTACAAAAAGGATTTGTTTCCTCCTTAGACTAATAAATTGATATAATGGATTTTTTTGGTTATTTTGGATTCCTTCATATTTCTTTTATTATATCCCTTAAAATGTAGATAATTACATCATTGGGTGGAAGGTCACAATTCATTATGGTTATTGTGTAATTCATAGTGTCAATAACTAATGAGACTCCATCTCGTCTCTATGAAACATGAAGTTGATTTGGGGATTCCATGGATGGTTACACTAACACCATCATAAAAACTGACTAATCTAACAAAATTATATAATTAACATTATCCCATGAATTTAAATGATCACGTAGAGTCTAAATTTTATCCATGGACTCAAGAAACTTATATTTTAAATATTCAACATAAAAAAACATTGAATAGATTTTCACATCACATTATTCATCTGTATAAAATATAGTTGTATGAGTCATTGATTGTTTATGCTTCTCAGGAATTGGCGACAAACTATCGTTATGTAATTATATTCTCATCATGTCATCCAATTTCTAATTTCAATCATAATTTTGTATATCCTATTGTGGTGGTTCACTAGAATTTAATTTCACTCTTCTAATACAAACTAATGGAGTTCTATTTCCTTCTTACTGTTCTTCTTCTATACAAATGATATTTTTACAAAGTCCACACATTCTGCATTAATTATTTCCATAACCTCAATATAAATTGATATTTCAACAAAAATAATTTCACCAGGATCAGTAAATATTGTTCATAATTTAACAACAATTATTAATATTTTTATTCCAAAGAACAACTCTCATCTACTAGAAGAAACATGGATAACATCATGTAATATTTATATATCAATACGAGTGGAACTAAGTTTAGAAGCTTCTTCTCCAATAGACTACAAATCTAATTTATCATGTCTTCTCTATGATAGTATCATTATTGAGAATATATCTTATACCAAAAGTTTTAACAGGCCATTATATTAAAAAGGTAAAAACAATAAGAACACCAACTTGACTAGAAAACCCCATCTAAGATGACTCCCCCTGAGTTGAAATAGGGTCTATTCTGATGTTTTATTCTTAAATTACCAAAACATACTTATTAAAATAATAATTTTGACAAAAAATATATTCTCAAAATTAAATTCACTCAATGTTGTCAAGCCATGACAACAAGTTGTAGTATTATCATCCAAATAAATAAAAATTTTAAAAAAAATAATACTAAAATACTTCAAAAGTATATAAATTTAAACTCTTATTCATTACATGAAACATATAACTCAAAAAAACCATGAATGATTACTGATATTTTCAATTATAAAAAAAAGTAAAAAGTAAAATATTTATATAACACATTTCAAACTCACAATTTCACTTTGTGATTTATGGTTGGATGAACATTATATGGACTTGAATTTCTTGTTCATGGTCTTTCAGTAGCTTCTTCTCTACATCAGAAGAGCCAATCATGGAAATTATGATCATAGCCCAATTGAATCCATCTACTATTAGATATAATGTGTTGGTGCCAAAATATTGGATGAAAATAATGACGGGAAAAGAGGCCATGCGCCCGTCCTCGCGAAGCCCCGACGCGAAGTCCCCCAAGCTCTGCGGCTGCCACAAAGCACCAGAGGCGGTAACGCTCCACGAACAGCTCGACGTTTGCTAGCCCGTTGTGAAGCACCCGAGGCAGTAACCATCTGCGAACGCCCTGACGTCCGTGACCTACCGCGAAGCAGAGGAGGCGATACCCCTCCGCGAATTTGGTTGACGTTCGCGACCCACCATGAAGCAACTGATGACCCCTTCGCTCCGCATGAGCTCTACTCCGCGGAACCCCTTGCCTATAAATACTGAGCTCCCCCTGAGCTCTCCAACGGAAAATCCGACCCTTCGGCTTCTCAACTCCCAAATCGCGAAGCACACTTCGCTCTGGAAATCATGATCTCCGCGAGGTATTTTTGCTGCGTGAGAGGCCTTCTCCTTGTCTCGTTTTGATCCCCTCTTCCAAGAGGGATACCCTTCGTGAAGCCTAAGGGTATTTGCGAATGAAGGGGATTTCCAAGTGAACCCGGGCAGTCACGGAGCGTTTATGATTTTTGAAACAATCATCCTGTACAAGTGATCCACATGCCATGGAAGGGTCACTGTACTTCACGAAGCACACTGCTTCACAGCACCTTTCTTCGCAAGGCACTTCTGATTCGCGAGGCAGTGCTTTGCGAGCATACTTCCACTTTGCGAAGCACCTTACACTCACACCTCTGCCCTATGCTAAGGCCAAGGCACTCCACTTCACGAAGAACACCCCTTTGCAAGTGCTCTCCACTATGCAAAGCAACCAAGCTCCCCAAGGTCCCTGCCTGTGGACCCCTTTTCTTGGTAATTCCTCTTCCCATGTGACCCTCCAGATTTTCACGATGTGATTTCAAAGCCCCATGGACGACACCACCTGTAGCGTCACTTAGCCTAATGCTTCTTCTCATAGGCACGCTAATGACTATTGCTTCTTCGCATAGCCATGCTAACGTGGACCCCTCGATGGTTCTCTCTGTGACCCCCCTATACCAAGGACTTACCGATGCCTTCCCTCTCCTAAGGGGCTGAGGGTACCGGTCATGTAAGTCCTAGGGGTGTGGAGTAAACCCACCTTGTCCAAGTTTCAGGACGTTAAACTGCCATGCACCTCTTCCTCAACACATGACGTTAAACTGTGACTCGACCCCGTGCCTTGCATGTATGGTCCCCCCGTCTCGGACATTCTTTACGCCGCTCTTCTCCACGTGAATGTAATCGCCCTCACATGGGATGATATCCTCCCTCTCAGAGTGTCATATGTCAATGGGATAAGGGAAGCCACCTTGGTGTAAGCTCCCTAGCCTCTCTTGTGGAAGGTAGCACACATGCACCTCTGTACATCCCCACTTCCAAGGCCAGTAGAGGGCCCTATAGGGAAAGAGGCACCTCACATATTCGGTCCCAAATCTCTCTCCCTTTGCGCTTTGTTTCTCTCGATCCTCCATCCTAGAGTAAGTCCTGACACCATGGGCCGCTCAACGCGTAAGCCCCTCTTCGCTTCTAACGGACGCACCCTTCATGACGTGATAGTCAGGTCTCTACTGCCTCTTGTTTCTCACACCGAGCATGACTCATGTGGTCTTAGAGTAAGCATCGACCATGGAAATTCCCTCATCGAGCATGACATTAAACTGTATGCCCTCGTCTAGCATGACGTTAAACTGTATTCCCTCATCCAGCATGACGTAAAACATTATGCCCTCGTCTAGAATGAAGTTAAACTGTATGCCCTCGTCTAGCATGATGTTAAACTGTATTCCCTCATCCAGCATGACGTTAAACTGTATGCCCTCGTCCAGTATGACGTTAAACTATACATCCACCCAAACTACGAGGACTTTGATCCATGTCAAGGCATGGTACTTAGGAAGCGTCCATGAGGTTCAAGCCCACCGCCTATCG
Organism: Viscum album; assembly: GCA_963277665.1. Classification (NCBI taxonomy): domain Eukaryota; kingdom Viridiplantae; phylum Streptophyta; class Magnoliopsida; order Santalales; family Viscaceae; genus Viscum; species Viscum album. The sequence continues at coordinate 1,043,974,574 of OY728126.1, read as the reverse complement.
TTTATTCACGTCAGGGTTCTCCCTCATCCCGCATAACGTTAAAATCTATTTCAGTCCAGCGGTAGGCCATTGTGACTATCCCAAACTATGAGTACTTTTATCCATGTCAAGGCATGGTACGTTGGAAGCCTCCCTAAGGTTCAAGCCGAACAATCATTGGCCTCTACTGTCTCTGTGTCAGTGTGACAAGCCCCTATTTTCACGTGAACTATGTGGACTTTGATCCATGTCAAGGCATGGTACGTAGGAAGCCTTCCTGAGGTTCAAGTCCACCACCCATTGGTCACTCCGACCCTCTTTACATCGGTTCACCAACCCCTGGGCAGCCTAGAGTGTAAGCCCCACACCATCTAGACCAAGGTCCTCATTCGGGTCGGTTCACCGACACATCCACCTGAACTACGTGGTCTTTGATCCGTGTCAAGGAACGGTACGTAGGAAGCCTTCCTGAGGTTCAAGCCCCCCATCCACCTGGGCCAATTTCCTTCTTCACTTCGGTTCTTTGACATGACCCCATCCCGCATGATGTTAAACTGCATCCCAATCCGGTAGTAAGCCGTTGTGACCCTACCATCCAGTTGTTCCGACACCCCTTCGTGTCATTATAACACCCTTATTCCCGAACTACGTGGACTATGATCCATGTCAAGGCATGGTACGTAAGAAGCCTCACGAGGTTCAAGCCCACCACCTGGTCGTTTCGACCGCATTCACGTCGGTTCTTCCATCACCTTGGGCGGCCTAGAGTGTAAGCCTTCACACATTCATTCAAACTACATAGACTTAGATTCCCTACCACGGGGATACGTAGGAAGTCTCTTCAAGACTCAATCCCATCATCACCATCATCTCCATGATGGCCCCATTTCATTCCCCCTCCACTCCATGCAATTCTCCATCATCCCCCTGATTCTTACCCAGGCCACCACATCCTGGTGAGATCATGCCACCCCATTCCCCTCCACAGAATTCCAAAAACCACCCACGGGCTGGCTCCGATATTGGTATTCTCTCAAGGGGAACTCCTCAATCTGATCCACTCCAGCCAGTGTTCTGATCAGGCCGGTCCTTCTCCACTAGACATTAAACTTGCGGCATACCCTTTGTTAAACATGGGAAGATGAGGAAAACCTCAGATACATGCCTATGGCATATAATTCCACGTGCAATATGTGGGTTTCCTCGGGCTTTTGTTCCCTCAAGAATCCCTATAATAAGGGATAAAATACAAACACACTAATTCCCCAGCATTCAGAAACATTATTGATGCCTCGACGTGACTACACCCACGACTGAAGGTTGCTACCCTAAACGGACCCTTTGGAATGTCCTGACAGAAGTAGCGTAATTAACTAGCTTCCATGAAGATATGGAACGAGGAAGAGTTTCACGAACAATGTATTAAATATATGAGGGAGACCCGGATTAGGTGACGAGTTCCGAGGAGGAATCCACGAAAGGAGGAACCGACATCCCATCATCCCAGTTTTGATCAAGGAGCAGACGTCCCTGAATAAGGAGTGGATGTCACCCACCTTTGGAAAGCGGGAATGTGGGGTAACACAAAATCCACGCCCGTCGCGCCCCAAGAGGATGGACACACATGCCCAAAAAAAGCGTCGGAAACAGAAATGGTGAAACTGACGTGATGTTCTCCTCCTCAATGTGGAGATTAGTAGAATTTAAAACATCAGTAGATTGATGTGTCACCGGATCCAGATATCCGGAACCGGGTCCCGCCAAGCAAATAGCAGTCCTGGCGTGAAACTCACTGGATGTTGGGGAATTAGAACATGGGGCATTCCATTCTACAACGTTATCTATGTGGATCCCTCTTGCTGACCATTGAAGACGTAATGACGTTGGGGCACTGGTTGTCGATCTCTTTTTCTCACAGTGTTGATGAGTTAATCTCTCTACTTCCCAAGAATCAGGTTGCTGCTACAGGGACATGATCTCCACCCACCTTCCTACGCAGGGGCAGGGGAAATACTAGCACAGCTGCTCCGCGTGGCTCCACTACCACAACAACGGCGTCTGCATCCACGATCGTCGGGCACCCACGCCCCCTCTCCCCATCAGAAGTCATCCAACGAAGGGTGATTAACGACCTTGTACATCGTTACGAGGAAAAGGGCATAATCCCAACTCGGGATATGGCCCACCTAGACCTGGAGGCGTCCAGGCCCCACCATCAACGCCGCCCTCGAGGTCTGCATAGGGAGCCCCTGCTCCCCACCCCAACGTTCAATCGTTTCGGGATCCTGTCCCCGGAACGGTTCGACGACTCTTTGCCGTATGCTGATGAGGTGGGTGATGTCTAGCTCAGCCCGGTCAGAGTCCCGATCCAAGGACTCCAACAAAGGGCCCCCACTCGGCCTCTTTAGCACCACCCTCTGGACTTTCCATAAGAGGAGGTGGGCTATTCCCCATCACCACCCGCACCATCTTTCCTGACCCGACGTCAGCGTTGGGCCCGAGCTGAGGACGCCCGCCAAGGGGCGTCGACGTCGACAGGTACTATGGCCCGATCCACCACCAAAGTAAATAATTAAGCCCCTACACACACTGAACAGGGGAATTCTTATGCCCAACCGGGATCGAGGCCCCAACTGCCCCACGATCAGGCTGGGTTGACTCTCCGGGTCACAGGCCCGAGAGGTGATTGTCGCGAACCAACCCGTGGTGTTTTCACTCCGTACAGAGGTCCTCCCTGTACCACCACTCCACAAAGCATGGGCCTTCCCCGCTCCGATGTTCATCATGGAGGTATGCCATGTGCTACCCCAAACCCGAATAAAGACATGCCCCGTGGCAGTGACACACGGCACGGAAGCCTCTCTCGTTCCCATCACGCTAGGTATGGAATTCCTCTTCCTACCCTCGACCGTCGATATGAATACATTTACCATCCGGTCTCTCTCCAACATGGGGATCCTCCCTACATTCTTTCTGCAACTGGCGAAGGTCCTCCTCGCCCTAGCAACCAAAGGGGTGAAGGCCAGCCTCGCTCCACCCGCACCAAGCATGGAGGTCCTCCCCATGCTCCTGCCTGTTCCAAAAGAGGTTTCGCCCGCTCATGTTCTATCCATGGAGGTCCTCCCCATGTTCCCTTCGACATTTTCCCCAGCGCCCCTCGTACCCCAGCTGTCTCAAGCAGAAGTCCTCTCTGCCATGCGCCAACACGACCCCGAGACTACATGTCGGGAATCAGCCTTGTCCTGAAGAGCCATCTAGGGGCAGGAGGGCGGGTCGTCACTTCCATAAGAAGAATCCTAGGAAAGCCCAGACGGAGATCAAATCGGCCTGCTTCTCGGATTCTTAAGCAGAATGCGACTCAGAATTGGAACACTCCCCTCGTTCCTCCATATCAAGGATCGGGGCAGGAACAAGGCATGTCAGTCTCATCCTTCCAGAATGCGAGGTCCACTGGATTCTCGTTTCTCTTCGCAGATACATCCAAGAGAAGGAAATTGTAGGAATCCCGTAGGTTCCGACCGTACAGTCACCACCGTCATCACCAGAAGCGCCCTCTACCTCAACTAGAGATCACGGAGAGCTATTTTGGGGAATGATGGCAGTTGCGCGACAAGGTGACCCATCGTCGGTAACCATAATTATTTCGCCAGAGTTTGTGGCTATCATCCCATCGTATCATGACATTGTGGTCATGTCACCTCACCCTTCGGAGGATGGCCCGGAATTTGGTGGCCAGTCAGCTCAATCGTGGTATTCTCCGCCGCCCAGTTTACTATCCCAGCGGTCCGCCTCAGTACTGCTACTGGTTCCTCAACCACCTCTAGTTGATGAGTGGGGAAATACGGGACCAGACCCTGAATCAGCTCCCATGAGATTCTGGAACATTCTCGTGATGGATCACTTCCTGGAGAAGTTCTGGCCGGTAGCAACGCCGAACTTTTGTGCGCCGGAATCCCTCACCCCAGAGGAAGTCGATTTCTTCCGTCAAACCCGATGGGCGAAGCACTTTCGTCTTTGCTATCAGTGGGAGTTGTACCCTACGATCCATGTGCACTTCAAGTAAATTAGCGATCAATTTCGTTTGGTCGATTTAGCTGCACTCCCTGTGGCCCAGCACCCTGAGTCACCAGGTCGCTAGAGTGCTCTCCAACAAAAATGAGTTCAGAGTTTCAAGGTACTCCGCAAAATCATCAGGGGAGATACCCCCCATGTGCAAGTCCATTGCTGGGGATAGTATGCCTCCCTTCTCTTCAGTCATGTCTGGTGGCAGCCCGATTCATTATGCGACATTTAGGACATGCCTCCAAGAAGGGTTGCGGTCCATATGGATGACATAGTGGACAAGGAAGATGAGATGGAGTTTCTCGATGAAGACTTACCCCATGAGGGTGTATCACTGCTGCTGCCATGGACCCATCGGGGAGGATTACTCGCTAACAGAGGAACCTTCTAGGACTCCCTGCACCCACCGAGTCGCTTGCACTTAGTCGGAATGACGGTAAGGGTAAATAACATGTCGGAACTGTCAAGCACTTCGACCCATCTGCTTCAGTATAGAAGATAGTCGAAGACCCCAAGAAGGTTGCGCTGCGCCAACAGCTTTCCGAGAAGAAGAGGCTAGTTGATGAACTCTTAGTTGAACGTGCTATTGAGAGGCGACCCAACTATGGTGATCCTAAGCCAGGGCAGCAGGGTCGGGAACAACTCCCCCCCCCCAACGAGATACCTCTGGGCAATCCTAATCATGCTACTCCTACAGACAGTGAAGAATCTTGAACTCACGGCAAGAGGGCGCGATACGTCTCGCCAAACCCTCTTGAACGGCGAGGAAATCCAAGGAATCCAGCCCAGGTTCGACCAGCCGCCCCAAGGGTCGTTCCGCCAGTCTCTCCATGAGCTATTGAAGTTTTTTACCATGTCGAAGAGCCCGGAAATGCACTCATAGTTAGGGATCCCTGTCAAGACATGGACCCCCCCCCCCCCCGGATGATCCTATAGCGTCACTCATCACCTGCCTCGAGGAATTGGAAATGCACTGGGTGGCAGTCCCACCGGATGGAACGCCATATCCTGCGTGGGTGGATGATATGCCTGCACCCCCGGGTTTTGGGAATCCCACTTTCTCTCCCTTTAACGGGACTGCAGACCCGCCGCAGCACTTGGCTCATTTTTCCTCCAGCTGTGGCCCCATGTTGGGGTCCCCGGAACAGTAGGAAGCCACCAAGCTCTGATGTTTTGTGTAGACATTGGAGGGACCTGCATTTGTCTGGTATAGCCAGCTCCCTATCGGATCGGTGACCAGCTAGGAGGATCTCCTCCGGAAGTTCTTATACCAGTTCAGCTCCACCACGTGAAAGACTAGGATCATAGTCCTATTCAAGTGAAAACAAAGGCCTGACGAGCGAGTCGTAGACTTCATCGCTCGGTGGAAGGGGCTTACATACTCCCTTGACATGCCACTAACTCAGGAGCAATTATAGACGATGTGCATGGGGAATGTTAAAATAGAACTGGTTTCTTCCCTGATCACCCAGAACTACCCCAGAGGGTTCCGAGACTTCTCGGATAAGGATCAATGCCTCGAGGAAGCTCTGCAACAGGCTAGTCAGGCACGTCTGCTTCCCCTTGTGATCTCAGACAGGAGGGATGCCAGAGATGAGCCCGTCGCGGTGGCCCAGATAGAATCCCCCAGGCAGCTAGAATTTTTGCCAGTGGCACCAGCCCTACACCCCCGCAGAGGCCCTCCACCTCAAGCACAGGCTCCTGCCCTGCAGCGCTCGCCTCAGAACCGACAGGTTCCCTAGTGCAATGTACCACCACCTCCTAGGGGGGATAATCAGTCTCTGCCTCCTCGGCAGGCCCCTCAGACCCCTCATCAGGGCCAAGCTCCTGGGGCCCCCTATCCAGAAAGAAGGCACCAGACTTACTCGTTCAATGAGAATCAGGTCCCTGGCTACTTTCGAAGTGCCCTAGAGCAGGGGATTGTGCGCTTACTCGAGTGCAGAAGGCCAGCAGAGGCAAATCTCACCAGTCGCCCCAACTACTGCCCCTATCATCGGAATATGGGGCACACCCTCAAGCAGTGCTATGAGTTTAAAGACTGGCTCCAAGGCCAGGTCGACAACAGCATAGTCAGGTTGGACCCGGCCCCGACACAAGTGGTGGGTGTCTTCATAGGGTCAGAAATCGGTAGCGATGACGATGGTGAGTGGCATCAGGTTCCAAGCCGTGGGTCCCATAATTACGATGACTGGATGGCCCGTAAAACTGTCACTCATGCCTACAGTATCATTTCGAAACGCCTGAATCAGCCGGAGCCTTCAGAAGATGTGACTGATGCCTCTATGTCATCATCTCAGCCAAGCTCTTTCCAGAAGGGAAAATAGAGACAGCGCAAGAAGAAGAAACATGCTCCACCACTACCGTCGTCATCCCACACTCTCGGTGATTTCATTCCCCATGAGATGGTGATTCCTTCCAAAATCCGCCCAGTAGTGGATGACTCTTTGAGCGACAGTCAAGGGTACGCTTCGGTTAATACCGTGGAGCTGGTAAATCCCTATATGACTCCAGACGAGAGGGAACTCCAGGCGAACCTCCCCAATGTCCCCAGCCGACGTCAATGTTGGAGAAATCGTGGCCACGCGGGTCGTCAAGGCATGTCAGTGGGAACTTTCAGCTATGCCATGCACGATACTGAAACCAGACAGTAGGCCCAGCGTAGATCTCAGCACGCGCAACCTCATCTGGTGGCCTCAGATCTACCTCCAACACTTTTTGTGCTACTATATTAGCTAGAGTTTTCTCGTCTGTACCGCGGCCAATCTTGCCCTACTACAGGCCAATCTCAGTTGTCTGGTCCTCATCTGGCAACTACTCTTCAGGCATCAACTAGCATGTGGCGGGATGTACCTAGTACCGGCTAGCCGCCGGTCCAGCCGGCACGACCCGCCATGCCTCCAACTGCGTAAAGACCTCTTGTAAGCAGAGGCTCGCGTTTGGCCCAGAAGTATGATGTTCTGAAGCACATTTCCAGCATTAAAGCGGGACTTTCTATCCTTGAAGCTCTTTTCATGTCATCTGAAATGCGTGAGGCACTTTCTGAGGCCCTAACGAGACCCCTCCATTTTGAGATGGAGGTAGCAGCTACATAAGCCTTCCACGCTGAGGCAATTGAGAACGCTGAATGACAGGATGTTATCTCATTCTATGGTGAAGATTAAGACCCTCCCATACATGGGCATATTCTCCCACTGTATGTCACTGGCCAGTTCAATGGCGTGGAAGTCTTCCACTGTCTTGTTGACATGGGTTCTGGGATTAACCTAATCCCGACTCGGACACTGTGAAAGATGGTTTTGTCTGAGGATGATTTAGATCCCTCCGACCTCAAAATCCAGGGATATGACAGGACCATGAAATCCTCAGTCGGTAAGATCCGCTTGAAGACCCAGTTTGGTGGCCTAATTTCCAGCACCGAGTTCATGGTTGTCTCGCAGGACACCGCATACAACACATTGATGGGCAGGCCATGGCTCCATCTGCATGCAACATTACCTTCGTCGTATCACCAATTCCTCAAATAATCCCTCAATGGTCGAGTAGGCGTGCTCCAAGGAGATGAGTCTCCTTTCGCCTCTTGTGAATCCCGCTATCTGGATGCCAAATATTAAAATATCAAGGATAAGAAAATCCTGACAAGTGAGGATGAATCCGCCCCGGTCACAAGTGATCCCTGGGCCGGTCTAGACAACGCTTATATCTTCCCGATTCACCAGTTGGAGTCCACGAACCCCGACATGGGGCAGTTTTTTGTTATTTCGGGTACAATAGGAAGGTATATTCCCATGTCCAAGCGACGATGGAAAATCGCCTCGTACTCCTACACCAACCAGGATCAAGTGATCCCGGAACCTCCTACCCCTATATGGTGTCAGGATGTCAGGCTCATGGCAATGGCGGTACGTCATACGTGTCTCTTCTGCTGGGCTGGAATCAACCGACTCAGACTGACACGTCACTACTGCTTTGATGTCATCAAGCGTGGCCCCTTGGGCCGAAGGCCAGATGGGATAAGATCGACTGCCTTCATCGCTATGGTCTCAGTGGCGCATGAGTCTCCTGATATGATGACCACTTCCACCCAAGTCAGCACCAGTGTCCCATCAGGGTTTGATAACTTAGAAGAATCTCCCCCCGTGGAAGATCCCTCCACTAGTGGAGAAGAGGATCTTGAGGATGCTCCCCTTGCCTTTGAAGAAGGCGTCTCTACTACAGTCGATGAACTGGTGCAGGTGAACCTTGGTAGTGAGGCAGATCTGAGACCCACATTGATCAGTTCCGCCATACCCCTCGAGGAGTAGCAACAGTACGTGGACTTTCTCAAACAGCATCGTGATGTGTTTTCCTGGAGTTAAGATGAGATTCCAGGACTAGATACCCAGGTAGCCGTCAACCGTCTTGGTCTCCCGACAAACCATCGCGGGTTCAAGCAGCCTCCCAGAAAGATGCACCATTCTCCTGGTGCCATGGTTGAGGCCGAAGTTGATAAGATCATCAAATCCAACTTCGTCAAGGAAGTCCAGTACCCCCGGTGTCTTTCCAACATTGTGCTAGTCAGGAAGAAGAATGGGTAGATCAGGGTCTGCATCGACTTCCGCGATCTCAACCGCCACTGCCCGAAGGATGATTTTCCCCTCCTAGTGACAGAGTTATTGAATGATTCCAAGGCCAGGTTCCAAGACCTTTCATTCATGGATGGGTATTCCGGGTACAACCAGATCCAGATGGCCCCCGAGGATGAGGATTCCACTATCTTCAGGGCTCCCCAAGGTACTTTCTGTTACCAGGTCATGCCCTTCGGCCTGAAAAATAAAGGTTCCACCTATCAGCAGGCCATGCATCGCAAATTCAAGCCAATTCTCGTGACACTGGTGGAATGTTACATGGATGATCTGGTTGTCAAGTCTCGCCAGTGCCAGGACCATCTCAAGGAACTTGAGAAAGTGTTCGGCTTCCTTCGTTCCCACCACCTGAAGATGAACCCGCTAAATTGTGCCTTTGGGGTCACCTCCGAGAAGTTTCATGGATTTTTTGTTAGATACTGAGGCATCAAGATCGACCTAGATAAGATCAAGGTCATTTTCCAAATGCATCCCCTGAGCAATATTCGGGAGATTCAAGGTCTCCAAGGCCACATAGCCTATATACGCTGATTCATTGTTAATCTTGCTGGAAAGTGTAAGCACTTTTCCCAGCTCATGAAGAAAGGCTCCGCCTATGAATGGGATGAAGAGTGTCAAACCGCTTTCGAGGAAATCAAGCAGTATCTGCTCCAACCTCCGGTCTTGATGCCACCTGTCTACTGAAAGCTGCTGGACCTTTACGTGACCGCCCTGGAATGGTCCCTTGGCGCACTTCTCTTCCAGAAGAACAATGAGGGAATAGAGAACAACCTCTACTACCTTAGTTGCATACTCCTTGATACGGATTCCATATACTCCCTAGTCGAAAAGAGCTACCTTACGCTCGTGTTTTCCGTACAGAAATTACGGAATTACCTGAAGCACCATGAGGTACAGTTGGTCTCTCGGGTAGACCCACTGAAGTACATCCTAAACTGCCCTATGTTGACTGGCTGACTAGCACAGTGGGTGGTGATCCTCCAGCAGTTCGACATCAGGTTCCTGCCTCAGAAGTCCATCAAAGGACAGGCATTGGCAGACTTCCTAGCTGCCCATCCAACCTCCACGGATCAATCCCTGGATCTGGATTTTCTTGATGAGGCAATCCTCTCAATCGATTGTGTTGTCTCGTGCTGGAAAATGCACTTCGACAGTGCCTCCTGGAGCCCCACCGGTATGAGGCTCAATGATCCTAAGTTCAACAGAGTAGGTTTGGGTATCATCTTCATCATCCCAGTGCAAGCCATTCTGTCGTACTCGTTCTTGTTGTCAGAAGGCTGTACCAATAACGAGGCAGAGTATCAGGATCTCATCATCGGCCACGAGATGTCCCTTGAGATCGATGTGCCCCATATACATATGAAAGGGGATTCCGAACTAGTCATCAAGCAGGTCAATGGCGACTATGTTGTCAGGAATCCAGATCTTGTGCCATTTTTGGAGTGCACCCTACATCTAATGGCCCAGTTCTCTTCTCGACCAGAGGTTAACCATGTCCCTCAGTCACAGAACGGTCGAGCAGACGCTTTGGCTGGCTTAGCTACATCCCTCGTAGAACCCGAGCATGATGATTTGATCATACATGTGGCACACCGGAGAGTCATCGCCCCCGTCACCCCAGAGGATAAAGACGGCATGCGGGTAAGACATCTTACCACCGGACCTCCTATGTCAGGGGTCCCAAGTTCGTTAGACGTAGTGGTTGAGGCCACTCCCAAATGGAGAGCACCTTTTGTCGAGTATCTCCAAAATGGTTTCCTCCTGGATGATCGGGCCGAGCACGAGCGAATCCGACGCCGCGAACTACAATTTACTCTCCAGAGTGGTCCCAGTCTTGAGAAGATCCTCTATAAGCGGAGATTTGATGGTGTTATCCTCCATTGCATTCAAGGAGTTGATATTTCTTAGGTCACACAAGAGGTTCATATCGGTTCCTACGGTGCCCACCAGGCTGGGCCCAAGCTGTCCCCTCAGATCCGGAGGTTGGGTAACTTTCGGCCCTCTATGATCCATGATTGTATCGAGTTTTCCAAGAGATTCCATACGTTCCAAGTTCATGCTACCTTCTTGCATCAGCCGCCAGATCCTCTCCAATCCACCAAGTACTCTTGGCCATTTGCAGTATGGGGACTCGATGTTGTGGGACCATATCCACCGGCAACAGCTCGCCAGTGTAGGTTCATACTGACCACTAGAGACTTATTCTCCAAGTGGGCAGAGGCAGTTCCACTCAAAGAGGTCAAGGCCCATTCCATCACTGACTTCGTGAGCTCCAATATCATCCACCGGTTTGGAGTCCCTCATGTTGTCCTCACCGATAACGACACCAACTTCCGAGTATCCAAACTAAAGAAATTTTAAGCCAAGTACAACATCCGTTCGAACCATACCTCTCACTATCATGCACAGGAAAATGGACAGATCAAGGCATTCAAAAAAACCTCTCTAACATTCTGCAAAAGATGGTTGGTCAGAACAAGAAAATTTGGTCAGACAAGCTCCACAATTCCCTCTGGGCATATCGGATGACGACTCGCAATTCCACCCAGGTGATTACATATTCCCTGGTGTATGGGGTTGAGGTCGTCCTACCCATTGAGATCCAGCTGCCTTTGTTATGCACTACAGTCTATGACTAGCAGGTGCCAGATTAGGTGTACGAAATCCATCTAGCTAAATTGGAAGCACTGGATGAGAACAGGCTTTGTGCCCTGCACAATCTGGAAAGGCATCAGAATAAGATAGCCAGAGCCTTCAACAAGAAGGTTTGCCTTCGCTCTTTTCTGCAAGGCGACCTGGTGATGGCCCTCCGAGCGCTAATGATTCCCGGTAGGAAACCACCCAAGATTGAGCCCAAATGTGAAGGACCTTAATTCATTCATAAGTTTTACCACAAAAGAGCATACTCCCTGACGACCATGGATAGTGAGCGCATAACTCCTCCCCCCAACGCCAAGTTCCTCAAGCATTACATTGCCTGAGCCCATTGGTCCTACACGACCTTAAACTATATGGTCCTGCATGACCATAAACTGTATGGTCCCACATGACCCTAAACTGCACATTACGGTCCCTCATGACCCTAAACTGCAACATCGTCCTGCATGACAATAAACTGCAAAATGGTCTGACCTCTATGACCTTAAACTAAGATCTCCTCCTTATTTACTGCAAGACATTAAACTGCAAGCCAGTCAGGCCTTCCTGACTGAGGATCATCCTCATACCCTTTGTCCTCTTCGGGCCCCTCTCCCCCATCCTTTCTACAAGACATTAAACTGCAATCCAGTCAGGCCTTCCTGACAGATGCATAGCCTCAGGCCCCTTGGCCTTCCTTGACCCAGGCTCTCTTATGGGATTGCATTGCGTGGTGTGGGATTACGTCCTCATTCACGTCGGGTTACCCACCGTACCATACATGTCCCCAGATGCGATGCATCTTCTCATCTTGTATGACATTAAACTACGCTTATAGAACTACGTATGGCTTGATTCCCATCCTAATGGGATATGTAGGAACGCTCAGATGTCTCATCTTGAGCCCAGCCCCGAACTCTTCTCTTTGACTATCCCCCCTGGGTATAGATTCCTTGGAGGGACCTTGTATGATGAGGAGTAGGCTTCCTTAGCCCCGCTCATACAAGGATTATAAGGGTCACACGATGTGCCCACTCCCATTAATCTATCCTCCCACTTCCTCACCGCATGACATTAAACTGCATGGCCTTCTAGAACTACGTATGAATTCATTCCCATCCTAATGGGATACATAGGAACGCTCGGACATTTTGTCTATTGGCCCAGCCCAAAAGACAAAATATGCCCCTCAGGTCAAGACATATGGCAGGGTTCACACTTTTACCCCAATTTACATCGATCAAGTCTCAACCTAGTTGTACGTCCCCCCTGGAGATGTTTGCCTCTTTCGCCGATGGGTACAGCTATGCTTTACCCACTCCTTGACTGGGATTCCATCACTTTAATCATCCGGAAGGGCCCATGAATGGTATGGATGCTCTGCCCAAGGGCCCTCTTACCACTTCAGGCCAACACTTTCAAGGATGTCGAGCAACAAGCTGATACAAGTCCTGCATTTCGAATGCGGTCAGCGGTCGACGCTCATTTGTTTCTCCCATATTAGGTCACTATAGGGACTCTGTGTTTCGAACATGGTCAACAATGTCCTGGATCTTCGAGTCCACCCCATGATGTCCCAAACATCAAGTGCAGTGATTCGTTCTGCCCCATCCCGAAGTGACAAACTTCCCTCTGGGTGGTGCCAACGGTCGAGCGCACGACCCAGATTCTTTTATAGGGAGTGTATGGCATGGTGTAGGCTTATTTCCTCATTCACATTGGGTTACTTTCCATACCGTACGCATTCCCTTACTGAGGCCCAGCCTCATGCCTCTTGGATTTTTGGGCCCTAGCCCAAGTTCTTACCCGAAGTGTACAGTATGGTGAGGGATTATGTCCACCCTCACAATGGTTTGTTCACCGTACCATACACCTCCTCTATCCAGGGATCCCTATTCCCCGACCTTCTTCCTCACTGCAAGACATTAAACTGTGAGTAGGCAAGGCCTTCCTGACCAAAACCCAACTGTTAGGCCCCTTGGCCTTTTTGGGCCCTTGGCCCAGGTTACTTTTTCTACAGGACTGTGCGGTGTGATGTGGGATTATGTCCTCATTCACGTCGGGTTACTCGCTCCACCGTACACATCCTCATTAGGGTATACTGCTCCATGGGTATCTTCTAGAACTACATGTGGCTTTATTCCCATCCTTATGGGATACGTAGGACCACCCGAATGTCCAAGCTTCGGGTCCAGACCCATCTTCCGAAAATCTCCATCCCACCATGGCCCCTTGGCCTATCCTTCCTCCATTATGGGAGTATATGGCGTGGTATGGGATTATGTCCTCATTATGACCACACCATATACCTCTCCCTCCTGAGCCACATCACCGACCCTTTTCGGCGGTTCACCAATGTGCCTAAGGGTACTCTGGATTAGTTACCTGGAATGTCGTACTCTACTCGGACACATCTGCACCCGCTTTTCAGGATTCATGTTTCCCTTCATCAGGGCTTTCACCATCTTTCACACACATAGGGACCCCCAAGAATGGCCTAGATACAACGCCCAAGGGCTCTCCTACCATTACGGGCCAACGCCCATGAGGGTTTCAGACATCAAATCGATAAAAATCCCGCGTTGCGAATACAGTCAGTGGTTGATGCTCGTTTGTTGTTCCCATTTCAGGCTAATGAGATATAGATACTTCTTTTCCACCATGTTTAATAGTTATCCTCCATCTCCACGCCAACCCCATTAATCCCAAAATTTCGGTTACACGATTCACATCCTTCTCCATTCTCATTATGTCCAGGTAGAGTTTCGAGATTCTTGATAGTATTTCTCAGTGTGCATCTGTGCGTTAGGGGAACAAAGCCGTGTTAAAGGTGTCCTTCGGGGCCCTTCACCGAATCCCCTTTGATGGACACTCCGGGTATTGCAATAAGTATCTTCCTCCCTTTTTTCCCACACTGAGTTTAACTCACATGGGCTTAGGGATCGGGTCGAGGTCTGCACTTACTTGAAAAGTTGCCACCCACCCATGGTCCGAGCTCTAAGACCATAAACTAAGATCTCTTAAGAACTACGTATGGCTTGATTCCCATCCTCATGGGATACGTAGGAATGCCCATACCTTCTGTATTTGGGTCTAGTTTGAGTTCATCTAATTTGTCTCTTCTGTTCCGCCTTCGGGACCCTGACTACGGGACTGCGTGGAGCGATGTGGGATCACATCCTCATCCATGTCGGGATTGCAAAAGCCACACCATGCGCACCCCGTTCAAAGAATTATCCCTCCTATTTCTTGTCCCGCATGAAGTTAAAATTCACCTTCAAGAACTACGTGTGGCTTGATTCCCATCCTCATGGGATACGTAGGACCACCCGAATGTCTAGACTTCGGGCCTAGCCCCACTTATGAGAGATCTCCCGATCTCCCGGTCACCTAGGACCCTTGTCATGTCACTCTCTAAGGAGGGATATATAGGTATGGTATAGGGTTTTTGGCACTATGCCCCCTTTTCCCGAGAATCCTCCATCCCTCCATCGCCCTCAAGTTGAGTCCCTTGACCCCTTGTAGTGGTTCGCCCATGTATTAAGAGTACTCTTGTCCAGGACCAAGAGTGTCAGATTCAATGTGGTTAAGTTCCTTCCACTTGTCATGCTTCGTGTTCCCCTCCATTCGGGCTGCCATCATCTTTCCCATCCGGAGGGACCCCCAAAAACGGCCTGGATACAACGCCCAAGGGCTCTCATACTATTACGAGCCAACGCCCCGAGGGTTTCAGACAACAAATTGATGCAAATCCCGTGTTGTGAATATGGTCAGTGGTCGATTATCAGTTGTTTGTCCCTATTTTAGGCTAGCGCAACAGGATGCTATGTTGCGAACACGGTCAACAGTAATCCTCTGTTGTCATGCCAGTCCCTCCAGGCCTTGAATGTTGGTTGCATAATTCACATTATGTTCCACCCCATTGTGTCCAGGTGGAATCTCGACACTCTTGGCGCTACCCCTCAGTGAATCTTTGCACATCAGGGGGAAAAAGCTGAAATACAGCATCCTTCAGGGATCCCACGGTTCGAGCTCTAAGACCATAAACTAAGATCTCCTCATAACTACGTCCAGCTTGATTCCCATCCTCATGGGATACGTAGGACCGCCCTGACGTCTCATTCTCGGGTCCAGCTCATTTGGGAGCTAGTCTCTTCCCATTAATCTCTCACCTCTGTGTAGGCCCCTTGGCATGAGCTCTCTCCCTCGAAATTATGTACGGCGCGATGTGGAATCATATGTATGCGCTTCATGACATTAAAATGCATGCTTGGTCCTATCACACGACCCTAAACTGTGACATTATCGTCCTGGCCACACGACGAAAAACGGCACTTCATTGTGAGGACCCCATCACAGAGGGCATCACGTTGGGTATTGGTCACGTGCCATGCCATTTTTCAACACCTATCACGGCTTGATTATTTTGGCGACACCAGGTCTTGCTACCCTAGGCCTATCACTTCGCACAAAAAACCACTCACCTTAATGGACAAACAGGATTTATCAAATTATGCTTCTTTTAGTGCAAGGGCCACGCCCGCACTTCCCTTTTTCCCTGGCACCGGTACCTTACTGTGCCAACCTTTATAAATACATATGGCTTGATTCCCATCCTCATGGGATATGTAGGAGCGCCCGGTCACTTCCCTGCGGGCCCAGCCTAACTTTCATGTTCGGTCCCTCGACTCGAGCACTCCCCAGAGAACGCATGGTAAGTAGGGCTTATGTCCTCATTCACGTCGGGTTTTGTAACCACCTTACCGTCTGTCCCCTGATCTTCTTACCCCTACATGGTCCGAGCTCTAAGACCTTAAACTAAGACCCTTTCAAGAACTACGTATAGATTGATCCCCATTCTCATGTGGTACGTAGGAACGCCTTTGTACATTGCTCCAGGCCCAGCTCAACTTTCGTTTTCGGTCCCTTTACCTAAAACCTCTCTCAAGGGGGGTTGTGCGGTGTGGTATGGGATTATGTACTCATTCACGTCGGGTTGTTCACCGCATCGTACACACCCCCGGTTCCCATCCACGTCAGGTTTTTCATAATTACCCGCCACGTGCCTCTTTTGTTTCCTCCCATCCATGGTCTGAATTCTACAACCCTAAACTAAGATCTCCCTGTGGGAAGGGACTCGACTCCCTCTATCTAATACACTTCGTGGTTATATTTAGATTCATTTTGACAAAGAGCCAGGAGTGTGGAATTTTCATGGGGACATGCCCTCGTTCCATGTCTAAGATTCATGAGCTCGTTATTTGGATCATTATCCTCTCCCACATACAAAAGGACCCTCAGATGACATGGATGTTAGGATTAAGGGCTCTCCATGGATGTTGGGCCTAAGGTTTCTTCTATCGTTTTAGGCTAACATCCCTACGGATCTCTGACAACATTTGTTATATGGTCCCGTGTTTTGAACATGGTCAACGGTCGACCCTCATTTGTCTGTCCCCATTCTAGGTTAATGTGATATGGATGATGCATTTCCGCCATGGTTAATAGTTATCCTCCATCGCCACGCCTCCATCATTGTGATCCAAATCTCAAGAGTCATGATTCACACATTTCCACTTCCTCATGTTCAAGTGGAACTCCAACATATTCGGATCTACCTCTTCACGCATCTGGGTACACCACATGGATGTGTTAGCATCATTGGGCATGTATCCACCGAATGTCCCTTCACCCTAACCTGACCCTTACTGTGTCGGGAAAGTTCCCCATTACTTATTGTTTCCCACATTGAGCACAACTCATGTAGGCTTAGCAGTTTTTGGTGGGATATGTACCGGAACAACTAGGATTCTCTTTGTCCTACATGACGTTAAACTGTGTATCCAGAACTACTTGTGGGTTGATTCCCATCCTCATGGGATACATAGGGACACCCTGGTATTTTACCTAGGTTCCAGCCCACAGAAATCATAAAACCTTTTCTTCCCCTCTCTGGCCCCCTAGGCGGACCCCTCGTAGGGGACTGTGCAACTATGACTCTGCCCTGAAAAAGTTCAAGATGCCCCAAGATTACATTGGGAAGCGACTGACCCCCTCGCCAGAGAGGCCCTGTCTGAAAGAAGGAATGATCCATGATCAAACTGATGCGCCCATCTGGCATACTCCCACTATGGTGGTGTAATTACATGTGTGTTGGATTATGTTCGGACAAACCATCACTCCACATTCCACGCTTTGCATGCCCCTTATTCGGACCCTCGTCCCCTTTCATGTATGGAGGAACCCCCTAACAGTATGGATGCCTGACCTATAGTCTACCTACTGTCCTGGGCCAATGTTCTGGATGACCAGACATGTTTTAAGGGACCCCCTACCAGTATGGATGCTCGACCTATTGTCCACCTACTGTCTTGGGCCAAAGTCTCGGAAGACTGATCGACGATATTTGAGTTAGCCCTCGTGTTGCAAACATGGTCAACGGTCGGCCCTCATTTGTGGTCCCCATTTCAGGCTAACACGGTAAGGATACCGTTTTTTCCCACGGTTAACGGGTTTCCTTTATTGTCACGCCACCCTCATAATGTTCCGGATCTTGGGTATCGTGATTCACACTTCCCATTACCACCTGTTCAGACCGATTTCAGCACCCCTGGCGCTGCACCGTTCGTGCACAAGAGTACACTAGAAAAATGGTAATTTGGTTGTTCTGAGAACATCCTTCTGCGGCCAGGTCTCTTCTATTTCCCAGAAATCTGGATCGGTTATCCAAAACTCGGGTGCCTGAATCTTGGTTTACCCTCCTATTTTTGGATGGGACGATGAGGAGACTATCTCTTGTTTCTCACATCGGGCCCGACCCATGCGAGCTTAGGGAATTGTCGCTGGACGTCCCACGAACATTACAAGGATGAAAAATGAACCATTGAAAACAAAATAACTTGTGCATGCTACTACATTCAAAAAAAAATTAATTAAAGCATGAAAGTACGTTTAAGGGTTTGTAATCATTACAGTACCCAGGGGTCAACTCCCCCCACGGACGGATTGACCCTGTCAAAAGAGCGATGTAGCTCCGCCACCCTTTGAATTGTGGCGTCTAGGAACTAATACCACCAACTCAACTCCCGCTCCTCCTCAGTAGTGATGGGGCACAGTTCATCAGCCTCAGCTCAGGCCCGCTCAACTCCAGCCTGAATGATGGCTATCTCTTCGGAAGCCTTCCTCATACGCTCTTCCGCCTCTTCCAGCTAGGCCTTCAATCGTGACATCAGCTCAGATTGTGCATTGAGAGAGGCTGAGTGCTCATCCGCCCAGGCCTGGAGCTATTGGACCTCGTTTTCTGCCTCCTGGAGCTTCTTGACACTCATCACCTTCCTCCGCTGCCTGCCCATGTTGAGCCCGCAATCGTATTCCCATATCTTCTCTGCCATGAGATCTCGAATGAGTATATGAGGACTTTGGGCATCCACTCCCCCAGTGCACAGTTTGCACAACCGCGAGTGAAGTTTTTCCATTTCATTCAGCCATATCTCTTGGGGGTGTCCTTGATGAAGCGCGTGATTAACTTCCACGATTGGCAGCGGACTATTTTGTTGTCCTCTTCATCGAAGGTCATTTTTTCCTAGTCCGCGCGATTGGAAGGCTCGTATGCAGGATACGCCCACAGGAAATCTTCGGCAAGATCTACATCTAGCGTTGAATCTAGAGTGACATCTGGTGTCAGGGTAGGTGTGGCGGGACTTTGGTCAGCCGGTTGATCCTCATCATTGGACTCCACCTCAATAACCTCGGGCACGACCCTGCTGGTGGTCCCGCCAATGATAGGTAGTGTTGCAGCTTGGTTAGATGGGGGAACTATCTCCACAATCACCGGCATGCCCCTAGGAGGGATGCCACTAGACATCCCAACTAGCATTGTCGCAGCAGCCCATGCCAGTCGGAGAACTGTACAACCGAGGAGGGCATGAACGTCATTTGGCACGATCTACATATGACAGCAACGAATCTAGTGGATAAAACTTACGGAGATCAAACTCCTGATGATGCTTCTGAGTCGATGCTGACGCGACCCTCAGGTGTGGCCCTACGTATACTGTTGTAAGGTTTGGAGATTCTGGAGGATCCACCTCGGGTGCTCTAGCCCAGCTAGACACAGAACTGGACGCAGCCGCAGGCGCGGGTTATCAAGGTCATGCACCATCACCCACCAAGGGGCGAGAACGAGGTCTGCGTACAAGTTCCTCCTGCATGGTTCAGATGTTCGTAAGAGGTTCATAATGTCCTGAGAGTGGACCTTGATGAAAGATATTTGGAATGATACCATGAGAACCTCCGTGAAATTGTCAGAATTCAAGTCTTGATCTCCGACTTCTCCTTCCTCCAACGGGCTCCCTCTGTCGTCTTCGTCTTCCCCGAAGGATTCATCAGATTCTTCCAGTAGGGGGAAGCGCTCTTTCAATTCGGCGGCCGACAGTTGTGGGGGAACTGTCCAATCTAGAATCACCCTCACTCGGTCTGTCAATGGGTGTGGGACACCACTGGAATGTAGGTAGTCCTCCAACTCGTCCAAATACTACTCCGCCTCCGCCGGAGACACCGTGAAACCGTCCGGAAGAGGGCCTATACCCGGTAGAACCACCCTGAGACGGTTCAGGTTTCCCCACATCTCGGGCGGGCTGAGAAATTTCCGGTTGACATCCCAAATATCCCAGGCCTTTAGGAAGACAACATCCTCTGGCATGTTGATGTGGTGCAGCCACTTACCCAGAGCCTAAGTGGATATTCTGCGGAATCCCCTCAGTGGCCGCCCCTCCAGATGGCCTTGTTCTTCCGGGACCACCGGATCCGCCGTTGTTGCCACATCCTCAGCGGGTGCAGGCCTCGCCGCCACAGCAGCCCCTCCACCACGAGAGGCCCTTGCCGCCCTCTGACCCCGACCTCGGGATAGGGGAGGCCCTCTATCACCAGATCGAATGGTTGGCTGCTTCAGTATTTCCCCTAGATAAGCTGCTTCCCAGATGATGGCATACTCCTCCACCAGTCCAAAGGCGGCAGTCGGTGGAGGCAATGTCATTCACATTTTTTCGTCTTCTCGTGCGAAAATGAGCCACAACTACCTCATTATACACGGGTGCTCTTCATGAAGCACCTCCCATTAGACCTACGGGGTCAGCCGCTACAGGAAACAGAACTGCCTCGCAAACCGATGCGGGGTGTACGGCTCACAGAGCGGCTCATGGTCCACCCGTGCCACCAAAACTCCACCTCAAAAGTCCAGGAGATAATCCAGGTGCTCTTATGTTCCCTATCCATCACCAGTGAGTACCCCCATCGGTAGTGGAAATGGGTTGAAGTTAAACTCGTCCGCCTTCCACTCCTGGTTCAACACCATAGGTATGGTTAATTAGACTGGGAAGCTCCCGGCTGTGTTCTGAATGGAAGGGCGGAAGTTTGATCCCGGTGGCGAGATAGGGTCTGGGTATTCGTAAAACCCACTAATGTGCATAGAAATCCCCCCATACAGAAGGTGGAAGGGCCCGCATATCCTCGGTGGCTTCTTGCCCTCACTGACATACCGCAACATCCTGTACAATCTGGCGAGCATCGGAATCCTTAGATTGACCTGCCTTCCCATGGTTAGCATGGATGCCATAATGAACGAGCTGGGATGAACCCCCATGTTGGTATCCCTCACCGGTATGATCCAACCGCAGATAAGGGCCACGATGAACGCCGCCAGCCTGACTATCGGCTTTTTTTCAGTGCTGACACTGAAACCCCAAGTCTTACATTAGCTGTCCTCCATGAGCCGCCAATACGAGTGCTCCTTGCCCCGTTGAGCCCCCTTCGGACAAGTTCGAGGCCTCGGAGGGAACTATAGATCCTCTGGGAAGTTCAGGAACCGCTTGAACCACTTCTTAAAGTGTACATATCTCACCGCCTCCTTGTCCTCTCCAGGGACCAGTGCCATCAGTGTCGACGCCAGCCGCGGCATCTGCTCCGGGTCCTCCCACGCACTCATTATGGTGAGGAACTCATCATACATAGCACCCAATATCGGGACCCCCAAGATCTGATGGACATCCCACAGACTAATGCCAACCTCCCCATGGTGCAGGTGAAAAGTTTTGGTCCTAGATGACCATCTTCTTAGCAGCACCGACATCAGCTGTTTCGGTTGATAAATGTGGAATTGTGAGGCCCATGTCGCCTCATACAAGCCAACTCTCCTCATCTCATCCCCAAACTCCTTGCATGAGGCACCTACCCAATAGGCCCATGCCCATTCGTTGGTGATGTTACCGCCCTGGCGTAGGTCCCGCTCATCGGACCACCCCTTTTTGGAATCCTCCAAAGTCGCGTTTAGTATGGTGCGGTACATGGGAGGGGACATCTCTGGTTGCAGTGGCTCCCCGTTGATGTTGTTCAGATGGTTGTACAGGCAGTCGGCAGTGATGGGTGTGTAGTCCTCACACGCATGACCATCAGCCGCCCTGAACCATTGGCGTTGGCATGTCGTGCTCCTGAACCAGCAAGTCGGTTCGTCCCTACTTGCCTCAGGAATGAAGACATCATCCCTCAGCCAGAAGCCATACAAGGGAAGCTTCTTTCATAATGGATAGTTCTTTTGGATCTCTGATAGGAGGTCTGTCAAAGAATTATGGTCTGAGTGGCTTTGGACCATCTCTCAAAGGCCCAGATAGTTGGCCATCTCATCCCTCTGGGCGGCATCTGCAAGCACCCCTAGCACAGCTTCTTGATGGGCCATTACGGTTTCAGAACTCGGAAAAAAAATTGGGTCGGGTCATGAAGATTGTTTGCGGAGATCGCTCGTGAAGCTCGTTTGCAAAGACATGCCATGAGGGCTGACCTCAGTTGAAAGTAGACATTTTCTTGGCACAGTCGCAGAGTCAGAAACTCGCGGTTCGCCGCAAAGCTCGATTCGTAGTGAGCAGACGTGGAGGACGTGGAGCTTCGCGAATCGAGAGCGCAAAAGGAAAAAGTTTCAAATAATTAAAAAGACAAGATATCATCCCCCTATTTATAGGCGGTGACTCTGGAGCTTCGTGGCGCGTCTAGCCCACACGAAGCTTTACGGCACGTCCATAGCGCGTGGCCCTGCCTGCCCCACGCGCCTTTTCCCTGAGCCAGCACCGCAACCTGCTGATAATTTTGGCGATTTCCATCATACTTCGACCCTTGGTCCCTCCGTGGATCGGTGTCTGAGGGGGGGAATTTGTTGGAACCAAAATATTGTACAAAAAGAACGAAGGGAAAAGACGCCCCGTGCCCGTCCTCATGAAGCCCCAACCCGAAGTCCCCCTAGCTCCACGGCCGTCACGAAGCACCAGAGGCGGTAACGCTCTGCAAATGGCCTAACATTCGTGAGCCCACCGCGAAGCACCATAGGCGGTAACACTCCGCGAATGGCCTGACGTTTGCGAACCCACCGCGAAGCACCCAAGGCTGTAACCCTCCACGAATTCCCTGACGTTCGCGACCTGCCACGAAGTAGAAAAGGCAGTACCCCTCTGCGAATCCGGTTGACGTTCGCGACCCGCTGTGAAGAAACTGAAGACCCCTTCACGCCGCGTGAGATCTACTCTGTGGTGCCCATTGCCTATAAATACCGAGCTCCCCCTGAGCTCTCCAACAGAAAATTGGACCCTTCGGCTTCTCAACTCCCAAATCGTGAAGCACTCTTCGCTCTCGGAATCATGAGCTCTGCGATGTATTTTTGCTTCACGAGAGGCCTTCGCCTTGTCTCGTTTTGAGCCCCTCTCCCGAGAGGGATTCCCTTCACGAAGCCTAAGGGCATTTGCAATGTAAGGGATTCCCAAAGGAACCCGGGTAGTTGTGAAGAGTTTATGCTTCGCAAAACACTCATCTTGTACAAGTGATCCACATGCTAAGGCAGGGTCATTGTACTTCGCGAAGCACACTGCTTCAGAGCACCTTCCTTCGCAAGGCACTTATGCTTCGCGAGGCAGTGCTCCGTGAGAATACTTCCACTTCATGAAGCACCTTCCACTCGCACCTCTACCCCATGATAAGGCCAAGGAACTTCACTTCGTGAAGCACACCCCTTTTCAAGTGCTCTCCACTATGCAAAGCAACCAAGATCCGCAAGGTCCCTGCCTGTGGACCCCTTTGCTTGGTAATTCCTCTTCCTGTGCGACCCTCCAGGTTTTCACGATGTGATTTCAAAGTCCCATGGATGACACCACCTGTAGGGTCGCTTCACCTAATTCTTCTTTGCATAGACACACTAACGGCTATTGCTTCTTCGCATAGTCACGCTAACATGGACCCCTCGATGGTTCGCTCTACGACCCTCCTTTACCACAGCTTTACTGATGCCTTCCCTCCCCCAAGGGGTAGAGGGTACTGGTCATGTCAGTCCTAGGGGTGCATAGTAAACCCACCTCGTCCAAGCTGCAGGACGTTAAACTGCCAAGCACCTTGTCCTCAACACATGACTTTAAACTGTGACCCGACCCCATGCCTCGCACGCAGGGTCCCCCCGTCTCGGACATTCTTTACGCCGCTCGTCTCCACGGGAATGGAATCACCCTCACATGGGATGATATCCTCCCTCTAGGAGTGGCGTATGTCCACGGGAGAAGGGCATCCACCTTGGTGTAATCCCCCCAGCCTCTCTTACGGAAGGTAGCACCCATGCACCTCTGTACTTCCCGAGCGCCTGGCTAGTAGAGGGCGAGATTGGGAAAGAGGAACCTCCCATATTCGGTCCCAAATCTCTCTCCTTTTATGCTTTGTCGCTCTCGGGCCTCCATCCTGGAGTAAGTCCCGGCACCATGGGCCACTCAACATGTAAGCCTCTCTTCGCTTCTCACAGACTCACCCTTCGCGATGTGATCATCAGGTCTCTACTGCCTCTTGTTTCTCACACCGAGCATGACTCACGTGGGCTTAGAGTAAGCATTGACCATGGAAATGCCCTCGTCCAGAATGATGTTAAAATTTATGCCCTCTTCCAACATGACGTTAAACTATATGCCCTGGTCCAGCATGACGTTAAACTATATGCCCTCGTCCAGAATGACGTTAAATTGTATGCCCTCATCCACCATGACGTTAAACTGTATGCCCTCGTCCAGCATGATGTTAAACTATATGCCCTCATCCAGCATGAAGTTAAACTGTACATCCACCCAAACTATGAGTACTTTGATCCATGTTAAGGCATGGTATGTTTGAATCCTCCACAAGATTCAAGCCCACCGCCCATTGTTTATTCACGTCAGGGTTCGCCCTCGTCCCGCATGACGTTAAACTGCATTTCAGTACAGTGGTAGGCCGTTGTGACTATCCCGAACTATGAGTACTTTGATCCATGTCAAGACATGGTACGTAAGAAGCCTCCCTAAGGTTCAAGCCCAACAATAATTGGCTTCGACTATCTATGTGTCTGTGTTACAAGCCCCCCTTTTCACCTGAACTACATGGACTTTGATCCATGTCAAGGCATGGTACGTAGGAATCCTTCCTGAGGTTTATGCCCACCACCCATTGGTCACTCCGACCCCCTTCACGTGGGTTCACCAACCCCTGGGCAGCCCAGATTGTAAGCCCCACACCATCTGGACCAAGGTCCTCATTTGCGTCGGTTCTCCGACACATCCACCTGAACTACGTGGTCTTTGATCTATGTCAAGGAACGGTATGTAGGAAGCCTTCCTGAGGTTCAATCCCACCATCCACCTGGTCCAAGGTCCTTCTTCACGTCGGTTCTCCGAAACTCCCCTGTCTTTCGTGATGTTAAACTGCATCCCAATCCAATGGTAAGCTGTTTTGACCCTACCATCCAGTTGTTCTGACACCCCTTTGTGTCAGTATAACACCCTTCTTCCCGAACTACATGGAATTTTACCCATGTCAAGGCATGGTACATAGGAAGCCTCAAGAGGTTCAAGCCCGCCACCTGGTTGTTTCGACCGCATTCACGTCGGTTCTTCCATCACCTTGGGAAGCCAAGAGTGTAATCCCCCACACATTCATTTTGAACTATGTAAACTTTGATTCCCTGCCATGGGGATACATAGGAAGTCTCTTCGAGACTCAAGACAATCATCACCGCCATCTCCATGATGGCCCCATTTCATTCCCCCTCCACTCCATGCAATTCTATATCATCCACCCTGATTCTTACCTAGGCCACCACATCCCAGTGAGATCATGCCACCCCATTCCCCTTCACAGCATTCCAGAAGCCTCCCACGGGCTGGCTCCGATATCGGTATTCCCTCAAGGGGGACTCCTCAATTAGATCCACTCCAGCCAGTGTTCTGATCAGGCCGATCCATCTCCACTGGACGTTAAACTTGAAGCATACCCTGTGTCAAACATGGGAAGCTGAGGAAAATATCAGATACATACCTATGGCATATGATTCCCCGCGCTCGATGTGGGATTCCTCAGGCTTCCGCACCCTTGAGAAGCCCTATATTAAGGGATACAATACAGACACACCAATTCCCAAGTGTTCAGACACGTTATTGATGCCTCGACGTGACTACTCCATCGACTGCAGGTAGCTGTCCTGACTGGACCCTTTGGAATGTCCTGACAGAAGCAGTGTAATTAACCGGCGTCCATGAAGATATGGCACTGGGAAGAGTTTCACGAACAACAAATTAAATCTATGAGGGAGACCCGGATTAGGTGAAAAGTTCCGAGGATGAATCCATAGAAGGAAGAACTGATATCCCATCATCCTGGTTTTGATCAAGGAGTAGATGTCCCTGAATAAGGAGTGGATGCCACCCACCTTTGGAAAGAGGGAATGCGGGGAAACACAAAAGCCACACCCGTCGCGCCCCAAGTAGACGGACACGTGCTCCCCGGTGAAAGCGTCGGAAACATAATGTAATGAAATATATGAATCCTTAGCAAGGGATTTTTAACACTTCATCCACTTCTAATGAGGTTAACAAGAATCTTATTTGGTTTAACATTACACTGACCAAGATGTCAATATCACTAAAATGAAGAAACCAAATCTCTTAGAGCTAAAAAACACATTAAACTAGGTAATTTGTTTTTATTTCAACAAAAGAAAATTTATATCATTATTTATTAATATTGATCTTGAGAATCATATTTTTTCATCAAATCACAAAAAATATATTGCCCATCCATTGTGAACATTCCTTGTTTCTCATTTCCAATTAAATCCTCTTGAGGATGACCCCTATATTCTTTCTTTACAATTGTTAATATGATTCATATGATTTTAAGGAGGTAGACACATGGTTTTGGTAGAAGAGAGAAAGTGGGGGTTCAATAGTTTTTGATTTTTTCCTTTGTATAGATGACACGGTTCATTTTTTGAGTAGTAATAATGGGGTCAAGTAGTGATTTATAGTGTAATCAATATAAAATATAGGTCAAATTTCCATTTTTACATGACTTATACTCAAAATAGTGACATAAACACAGTAATTAAATAATGTAAATAAATTATTAACTAATAAATGAAAATATTTTATAAATATGAATTCCAAACAATATCAAGTATAACTAAAAAACTAATTATATTATAATAAATTTAAACCTGTTTATAGGAAAAGGTTTAGTAAAAATTACTACAAATGGAATTTCAATGAAAATGAAATTTAATGAGATATTGTCTTCATTCATGATATTGTATGAAATGATTTATTAAATAATTGTGGTTTTTCTAGTAGTTAATTGGCGGTTTTACACATATATAGTTCTATTGATAAAAATTTGATTATAACACAATAAAAATTAAATCCCAATCAATAACGTGTGTTTCATCCAGACCAAAAGTGAACAAATACATCATATTTCAATATATTTTGTTTTAGTAGATGATAATTCTAAAGTGTGTTGTTTATTAAATTACAATAATGCTGCATATTTTTTGTGAAACCAAATTGTACCTATGGTTATCCACTTATCTCATCTAGATGCAGAAAAATAAGTATCTCACAAGGAAATTAGATAAAAATTATATTTTTTGTAAATGGAATAGAATGATATATGGAGACATTTAAATTTTTCAAAATTTTGTTGGAAAAATTTAAATTAGTCACTTTGGTATTATATTTAAATATTTGAAAAGACATAATAAATATAAAATATCTGGTATACATCCAATAAGATACAAAAATCTTCCAATTATTACTCTGTATAACCTGTTCTCAACTGGTTTTCCAGTCTCGTCCACATCTAGTTTAATATTAGAGATCATAGGATTTGAAATATCCATAATATTTTTGAGTTAAATATTCTTAACTAAATCATGTATATATTTTTTTTGGTATAATAAATTTTGAATATGTTCTTTTATTATTTAGAGTCCTAGAAAATAGTACATGTCACCCATGAATCCAATTTAAAATAATTTTTTAATAATTTTCTAAATCACAATGCATAATTTTTGATTTATTGATCAAAATATAAACTCATCAGAATATATTTTTACTTGAGAAATATTTTATGATGTAATTTTATTAAAAAAACATATTTCATCAATTTGTATTGTAAACCCATTTTCTAAAAGAATAGTTCTCGATAATTCATAACATTCTCTTGGTGCTTCTCTATTTCTATAGAGAGTATTGGAACGTTTAATAATAGAAATATTAATGTGAGGGTCTTCAATAATAGGGCGTTTTTCTACATAAGTTTCAAAATCTAAAAATTCATTTAAAAAATAATATTTTAAGCCCGTATTTTATAATTTGATATCCATTAGAGATTAATATTCTAGAAGAATTTTATTTTCTACTAATCTAAATATAGAATAAATAGTCTCCTCAAACTCTACTCATTCTTCCTGTAGATAACCTTTTCTAAATTCTCTTTCCTTATTTCTATTTATTACCCCAAGACATATTATATTTATAGATACCCATTTTGTTCCAATTAATGGATAACTGGAGGTTTTAGAAACTAATGTTCATACATTGTTCTTTTTGAACTGATTTAACACGTATTTAATATCTCATAACCATGTATCATTTGAAATAAAATCTGCTACATGTATTTCTTCTATATGGGAAAGAAGAGTGGAGAAATCTACAAGGTTCCCAATATTTCCTATAGTACTAACTCTCCCATCTATAATTCTTATAACAACTTCAAATGGATGGTTTTAATGATTTCTCAAAAATAGTGGCAGTACACTTTTGGTTACCCTAGTATGATAAATTAATGTATTTCTTTTTAGATAATCACATTTAAAATCTTCATCCATGTTATTGTTAAATATATACTCATGTCTCACATCCTCATGACAGTCATTCAACACCTTAGTTTAACTCATTTCAAAATTAAATATATTATTTTCATCAATTATTAGATGAGTTGATTCTACAATAATCCTTGAACTTTTGATGAAAATTCTATATGCTTTAGTAGTAGTAGAATAACATTGGAAAATACCTTAATAATATTTTGTATAAAAAATACTAATAATATATTTGGTTTTCATGAAATTAATCTTTCATCCCAAAACAATAATGTATATTACCTTTGGTTTTCTATTGTTACATTACTAATCATGTGTTTTCTTTAATATAGGCCTTATTAGACCTTTGTAAATGAAATGTCATGATTTTCTAATAGCCACATCCCAATAAACTGGTGCACATATTATATTCATATAACATGGTTCATGAAATTTAATTTATATTCCCATTTCCATTTTTAGTAAAACGTTTTTAGTTTTCCCTAGGGTTTGACTATGTATGTTTAATTCATTGTTATGCAAAATATGAATAAAATTACTGATTATCAAATTCACCATCATAAAAACTTATAAATGTCACAATTTTATAAAAATTTATATTATTAATATTCTTATTCAAATTAATGAAAAATAATCAGGAATCACTTTTATGACTTTATAATTAAACCCATGTAAATCTTGAAAAATCAACAAACAACACATAAGCAGACAATTTAGCTTATAGAATATCAGTTTTAGTTGTTTTGAATTGATTAATATGGATACGCTTTTATGGTCTAGATATAGAAAATACATTAACTAGTAGAGTAGATGGATTGTATTTCTCTCCCATTTAACCTGAATCACATACCTTGTATTTTCATAATTTTTTGTTATTAATGTCAAAAATAAGATTTTTTTGTACAACATTTTTAAGGAGTGAATATTATAATGTCCATGACATCTATTCCAAAACCCTGATTCTCAATTTCAACATTCTAACCATTTATATTTTTTAAAATTAAAGGATTGAGATATATTATGTAGACAATATCAGTTCATGGTGTTTTGAACATGAAAATTTTATATTTGAAAATTGATCATGAATTTTAAGGTAAATGGACTGAATAACCATCCTAACAAAGTTGATTGATACTTATCAAGTTGTTCTTCAATCCTTAAACATGGATATCTCTTTTGATATGTAACGATTTAGAATTTATAGTAGGTCCACAACAATAAAATATTCGTTTTTATTAGAACTAATTCTAACATATCATATATCATTCATCTATAGTGTTTGAATGATTAAGAAATAACCCTTCATATTCCATAAATAAAAAAAATCATTATTCATTTTTAATTTCAATTTATTTAATTTATTGGTTAAATTAATAATCATTAAATATAATTATTTAGTAATGAAAATATTTTGGGTCGATAAATGTTATCTATAATAGACATTGGGACCCAAATTTTCCTATTCATTTATGAAAACATAGAAAATAGGTTCCAAAATAATTTTTGTGAAAAATAATTTAGATTCAAAAAAATTGAGGGGAATTCAAATTAATTTTTTTCATAATGTCTTACTTCTCCATAGTGAAAACATATTACCTTAGAAATGATTTTTTTGAACTATAAAAAAATAATTCTTGTAACATTTTATCCTTTCACTACATCTTCCTATTAGGAATTTTAATTTCTTATTATTATTATAACCTAGAATATTATTCAAATAATCACCCCTTTGGTGAAATCACTTTCATCATCATTAAAATTTTCAAACTCCTTTTATAGAGTCTCTCTTTTGAAATAATTATAACAATATGATGATTTCAAAATATCTAATTGATATTTCATAATGGAAATTTATTTCAAACATAAACCTCTTCATTAAAAAAATGATTATAGGGGTTACTGATATCCTTATTTTTCTTTATTATTTTTTCATACCATGTTTCTATAATTCAACATTATTGATTTATTTATTCATATGTGTAATTTTCATATTCTAACACATTATCATTACCATATGAGTGTGAGGATGGATTCCCACCCCAGTGTTTAATAAGTCATATATAATTTTTTTTATTAAGTTAATTCCAATATAATAATGATGATGTGAACTCTCTAAAATATTTAGAAGAATTGGATGTGAGCTTCATAGATTTCATAGTGTTTTTCTTTTGAAAATTTCTAAAAGTAATTATTTTCTCTTTCTTTATCTTCTTTATGCTATGGAAAACCAAGATTGATTTTTCCTAAAAACTTCTACTAATAACATATTTTTTCATTAGAGATGACACCATTCATTATATAAGTATTTAATGGTATTAATATAAAACATCTATTGTTATTGATTTTTTTTAGTAAACTATTAAATCTCGTCATTTGATCCCTAATAGATTGAGGAGTATTTTCATCAGATGGTTAAAATATTAGTATGCCTTTTTATTATTGTAAATATCATATATAAAAACCATAAAAACATTTTATTTCATGATAATTTTATACTAATCATCATCATCTTCCATTTCATCATTACACATAACAAGATATCTATTGAGATCTTCTATCATAAAGATATTGACCTATGTAGACTATCTAATATCAGCTAATATTCCACTCCACAAGGGTGGTATGAATACGAGAACATAGAATCCATATTCAGGTTTAATGTAATTTTCTCTTATATTAGAAATGTTATTATCAATCCTAATGAGTCTTCCATTCAACATAGTAATTCTTTATCGTTCAAAAATATTTAATGTATTGAACATGATTTTGGAGGTATCATATCTTAGAGACTTCTCATTATATATTACTTTAAAATAATTTTCAGTAGTCTTCAACATTTCATGAGCTATTTTACATTAAGAAACTATTTTGAACATATCACATCTGAATAAAAATATTATATACTTCTACGATTTAGAGTTTAGATCAAATATTTCATCTGTCGTACCATCCCATTTTTTATGATCTGTTGAGTGAATATCATAGGGTTTTACTACATTGAGATAATATTTCAAGACAATATTCATCAGATAGATTTTTTGAGAACCATTAAGTTACCATAATTTTTAGCATTAATGTAAGAATCTTTATCCGTCAACATAACTTCATGGTACTAATCCATTAAGTCCATTTATGAAAAAATATTTGAAATTTCACCATTTATTATTTTCTAATAAATAGTCTCAAACTTTGATACCAATTATTTTTAAAAATAATGGCTAACTGAAAACTCAATAGGTTGTTTAATTGAGTTCCATTTTTTTGAAGATAACCTCCCCCTTTATATAAGATAGCTCAAATATTTTTTGTAAAATGAATCTTAAGTGGAATTATAGAAATAAAATTGAATTAGATTAAAAATATATATTTATTATTATTCGAGGAATATAAATCCTATAGTCCACATCACCAACACACCACTCCTTGAGTTTGATGATTTTCATTATAATATATCGTTTTGGGGGGATCACAGCTATGTACATCTTAGATTTTATTAATTCCAAGGTTCTAGATCTTTCAAACAGGCTCCTGCATTACAAGAACTACCTAAGGTCCCACCACATAATCATAAAATATGTGAAAACAGTATATATTTAATGAACTCATGAAAGAAAAAATGAATCACATAGAAGAAAAAAGAAATTGACAATAGTCAAATATATTCCAAGATAAGAGGATAGAATTCAAGGTATAGCTCAATAGTTTCTTCAATGAAACTGATAATCTTGTATGAAAAAAAATAATCATTTTGGTTTGATCTTTAATATTTATAATATATTCATTTCATATTTGTCGATTTATTCATATAAACATGGGTTTAATCCATTCTTCTCATCCACCTTTTCCATTCAGTGAATAAATATTCCATTTATAGAACCTCAATAATTTGGAACATATTAAGAGAGATAATTGTGATAGTTGAGATGATATTCTACTAAAAATTTTGACATTATAGGTCATTAATGATGTTAATTTCTTATTTATTGACAATTAATATGATTTTTCAATAACACTATCAGTGAACTAGTAATTTTGATATTTCTACACATGGAAACGTGAGGCTTTGTACAAAATTATCATTCCTTCAATGCAAGACCCATTTTCCATTATTTTCTAAAATAATGCAGTGACCTATCAAGAGATTAGGAAACTAATCATGGAATTTTAAATAACATTAAATTCATAAGAAGATATTCAACTAGTAGTACAATTAGGATAAAATAAACATATGAGATATATTTTTAACGATAAAAAATATTATTTACAATGTTGAAAAGTAAGATAAAATGAATTTATTTATTGTGTTGGATAATTCATCACCATAACATAAATATATTATTGAGGTGAGGTAACTAGAATTCAAAATATCTATGGGGGTTCAAAAGAAAACCTTTTACAAATGGAATTTTCGTAAGGTAATACTTCTCATACCTTTATTTTATCTCAATTATCAAACTTTGAATATGCATAAAATGAAAAATTGTCATCATTATATAATATCATAAAAATTAAACTAAATATCTAACCTAGAGATTTTATATTTTAATTTTTAAAAAATTTATTATCATAAATTAAAACACTTTGTAATAAAATGAATACTACACATGTTGTATGATAAACAATTATATAATAAGACTATGATAAATTCCATTCATATAAATAATGATAAAAACAAAAGAAAAACCTATTATAAAAAGTATATGAATTTTTGGAATCATAAAAATACATACAAATTGATATATGTTAGCAAATCATATGTCTTTAAAAAATCATCCACCCTTCACAAGGCTATATAATTATGGGGTATGGATAGAACTAACTATGTACCAACATCAAACTATTCACTAGAATGCCACTTTTCCCCCGTTTTCATGGATCTATCCCCAACAATTCCCTAAATACCATTCCTTCCTTCATGAAGTGATATATAAACTAATTTAATGAGAATTACAATAAAATACCAAGAAAATAACAAATTGATGTTTGGGATTTGACCCTAGTACTCATGATTTATTATCTATGACTGATTAATCATGAAATTCGTAATTTATAATCATTTTCTCATACCCATATGTTTGTCTTAATT
Organism: Viscum album; assembly: GCA_963277665.1. Taxonomy (NCBI): domain Eukaryota; kingdom Viridiplantae; phylum Streptophyta; class Magnoliopsida; order Santalales; family Viscaceae; genus Viscum; species Viscum album. The sequence continues at coordinate 1,043,940,985 of OY728126.1, read as the reverse complement.
AACCGTATAATCATCAATTGATATCCTTCATTTCATCCTTATGATAATGTGAGATCACCCATTTTTATGTTTCCATTTTACCTTGGTTATGAAGAAATGATTCATGTAGGATATGTATAATAAAGGTATTATGGAATGAGATCATTTATTATTATTTTGATTATATTTTCAAGATATAAATTTATTATATATCTTGTAATTTCCCAAACATTTATTAATGAAAATTCTTCTTGATATAATTAAATTTATTATTATCTAAAACAGTTATATAAAATATGAACATCCTTTGTTTATGGTTTTGGATTTAAAAATACAGTTGTGAATTGTGACCACATATAGTATATTCATTGAACAATAATAACAAGATTAGTGTAAATATAAGGATTTAACAAATCCAATTAACCCAGATAAAGGATGAAATGGTTTCATATAGTTTAATTGATCCATATGATGCCCATTATTAGGATCTCGGAAAAGAGGTGGCGTCACTGGGCTTCTCTCTTGACCAATCCCAAGATTTGATTCAACACATCAAGCTCGTAAGAATCCTCCTATGGAAGAAGTAGGTGTTAATAGAGATTACATCCCAAGTTATGTTATCCAGGACACCCAAAGAGTATGTCACCATCGCACACCTTACCCATAAGTAATATGCGGGTCTTATAAGGGGTTATGTAACAGGACCATATCAGTATGATTATTTCATTATTCTGGTATATAATGATGTATATACATCATTTTATTATTTTTATTCTGGAAATAGTTTTTAAAACACAAAGAATATTTTTATTTAATATTAAATTAAGAAATCTATTTTGATGAATTAATGTTTTTTAAAATAAATAATATTTTAAGAAAATATCATTATTAAATTACTTTTTATAAATGATCGTATAATTTTTATAAATAAAATTGTAATTTTTATTAAGGTTTGAAAGATGGTTTTGTCAAAACCCCTAAATTTTCTATAAATGTATGTTTTTATTTTAATATAAAATAATCAACTATATAGAAATATATTTAGATAAAATAAATATAATTATTGGAATCAGGATGTTGATATTATCCAATAGTTACTTTTTCATAATTTTCTAAGAAAGACAAATATTTTTGTAAAAATTTTATATAGATTAAATATATAATATGTTTTATAACATCATAATAACTAAATAGTGATGTAATAGACTAATATAAATGGTATTTTTGTACAATATATGTTTTACCTTTAAAATAATGTGACTTTAGGTTTGATTTATTCTACCAAAGCTCAGTGGACCCTCTAAGACATAAAAACATTTTAACATTTTAAAATGATTTCCTTTATAATGTGACCCACCTCCGCATAATCAGGGATAATATTTTAATAATTTATACCATTGGCCCAATCAAATAATTATTTACACCCCATTTGGATAACATCGTGGGAAAAATCATGGTTTTCCTTGTGGTTTTAATAGACTAATATGTGGTGTCCAAACACAAAATAATAATGAATTCCCTATATATTCCAATATAAACCCAGCCAAGATCCCACTTATCTTACTTAGAATCCTTTAAAGCTCGACATAATCCTAACTTCCACTCTCTAAAATACTCCCAAGGCTCCCCAATCTCCCAAGAAGCCTATCTTAGGACCCTTTGAATCTGTTGGTATCACACATTCAAGTAAGGGATTTCTTCCTTTCTCATTTTGGTCCAAATTGATTTTTCTAGCTTTACCATTTTGTTTTCAGTTACAAATGTTTTTTTATGATTTAAAACATCACACATACATCTATACATATATTTTAATGATGATATTCCCCCTTTTATCCAATTAATGGCACCCACATAAACTCAATACCATGTCGAAACATCATATGAGATTTCTTCCTTTCTCATTTTTGTCGAAATTTCGTTATGATGTTATGCACTTTTATTTTCAATTAATAAAGTTAGGGTATTATTTATCTCCTACTCCATACTTCCCTTAATATGTTTTAATGATGGGATACCCATTTATCTCTCACTAATGCCTCCCATGTACATCTGTTACCATGCCGAAATTCCATAAGGGATTTTTATCTCCTCATTTACATTCGAGAAATTATTTTATATTATGAATATAAATTCCATTAAATATGTTTTTTCATATATATATATATGATCCCTTACTATAAATTTCATGTAAATTTGATGAGATTCTCGTTTCTCTCTCATTAACCCTTTTTATGAATCATTATTTCATGTCGTTATGTTGTTGAAATTGCATCGCAATTTTCCAAGCCGAAGTCATTATGTAGTGAATACCTTTACCATTTCTCTATCAAGGGTATTCACATTTTTTCAAATTTACATATTGATAATAGAGAATCATTTATTAATTTTTTATTACTTAATCAAGGAATAACTTATGATGATGAATGATTCCATGTTATATCATTCATGTGGAACACTTACGGATGAAATAAAATGATTAAGATGAGTGTACCCTAATAGTGCTCCAATGAATTGGGTAATGATCAGTATCATGTTACGTCAAGTGAAATTAGAATATACTCAAGCTAATTAAACTGAAGTGAGGTTTTACTCATGGTCTATGTGCAATGAGTCTATTCTCATTCTAATATCATCTTAACTGTTGATGTCGCATTTCCATCTTATGTTAATCATGCTATATCATACCTTTATGTTCATGTTTCCCTTATGCCCCTTTGATATGAATATTTCCTAACAAGTACTATATTAATCATTCTATTCCTTGTGTAATCCCATACTGGGATTTATAGGTCACCCTTTTCTTATGAATATCCTCTTTTTGTCCCATGTAATGCTCAGTACAAAGGAATGTGTATGGTCATGTAAAATAAGTATTAAATAAAGATATGTATTTCATGTTTGATGTTTTTAGGTAATGTTCCAAAGCCCAAAATTTTCTAGACCTATCAGTCGTCTATGTTTTACCATTTGAATATTTTAAGTAATAAATTATGTTTTAGTGTGAAATAAAGAGCTGGGTTGTTATAGTTGGTATCAAAGGATATGTTTAGTGATTTTTGGGTTTAGTACTATAGAACTGTAGTGAAATCCATAGGAATAATACTATGTTTCATAAAAATATCCCTAAATTTGGGAGGGCATTGAGTAAGTGGTTTATCAAGAAAATACATTCGTGTTTGCGTATGAGATGTTAGAGGTGGATTTGGCATAGATTTATCTAGGTTTAAAAGCCAAAAAAACAATTTGAGCTTGACTTGAACTGTAACTGGAGCCCGAAAATAGGTCATGCAACAATCTTGGTCAAGACACTTCTAGGGGATCTTATTTGGTTAATTCATAAGTTCAGTATGAACAATTATTAATGTAATTAAAAAAATGACCCTGTGAATATATATTTGGTGGAAGATCAGGGATAAAATAGGATGAATGTAACACCCCAAGGATTTGGAAATAAATATAGAATTCAATTTTATAATCTATCCACTTCTATGTTTTGAATTTCAAGAAATGTTCATCTAGAGTTATGCTCAGTAAGTCATTTGGTCTCTGATAGAACAAACTTGTTTTTTTGGTGAATAGTAACATACCCATATGAATAGTAATATGAATAGTAATATGACCTCATGAATAGTAAATAATATTATTATTTTATTTTCCCAAGTCAATAGGATAATGGGATCTTAATTAATTTTCCAATGTCACATAAAACTAATTGCACTTCAATATTGTTATATTTTGAATTAACTGTGACCTTTTTTAAAAATTAAATTAATAATATTTAGAAAATTATTTTTGGAAAATGGATTTCACTTTTGAATTCTACACGTTAAAAAATGGTTGGGGTAAATTTTTGGTATTTTTCTGAAACTCTTGAATTTTCGGTGAATAGTGAAATACGATAAAATACCGTATAATCAATTTATCAGTAAAAATGCACTATTTATGACATCATAAGTGACGCAAGGCCAAATGGTTCGAACTCACATGATATTATCACCATTTAGGGCCACTTTTTTTTAGATTATTCATAGTCTTGATAAAAATATTATAATAATGATTAAAATAATCTAAAATACCTCCCCTCCTCCACTATAAATACCACCCTCACTCCCCTCTTCCTCCCACACCTATCAAGCCTTGAGAATTGTCTAAATTCTGCAAAATTCCATCCCAAATATTCTTCCCCACTTCCTAGATCTTCTGGTCTAACCAAAAGACTAAAATCAAAGCCCTTAAGAAGGATCTCAAGGAGAAGAGATCAAGAGGTAAACATCCTCTTTCATTTTAATTCTTTTCTTCCATTTTATGTTATTCTCTTCCATTACCTTTGTTCTTTGTTGAGATATTTGATTAAATATTTCCCCTTACTGTCCATCTTATGTATGAATGATGAGATATTCCATTCCTCTCATCAAACTATTTTTTTATGAAATTTTAAGAGACGTCGTTATGCTGCCGAATTTTCGTGAGAAATTTATCAAGTTTTCCTTCATTTTAGGATTCCTTTCTTTTCTTCTTCTTTCCTCACCTCCTCTATTAAAATGATCATGATGACTCCAGTAGAATATATATACTGGATTTATATCATGTTAATGGAGGAACTATCTTAAATATTCTTACTCCCTCCCTTTTATTTTGTAAACGAAATCGATGTCCATAAGGTTCTGATTTATAACCTTCGTGGACGACGAAGTTTCATTATTAAATTTCTTCTTCATTAATGGTCATGAAACCATATTCATGGTTGAACCAGACTATAATATATGTTTTATAACCTAATTAATATTCATAAACCATAATATGTACATATAATTAAGTTATATGACAAAACTAGTTCATAATAATCCAAGTACCGCTGAATAATCAAGGTGGTTGTCATCTAATGATTGAACCTCATTCCATGTAACCAAATGATAGAAATGTAAATTAACAATTATATATGTTCATAAGTAATATTTAATTTCAATTCTGGAGATTTACATCCATTCAACTTCTTTACTTAAAAACAAGTGAACCGAATATGAAAATAAAGGAAACAAACAATCCAGAACGATGAAATTCAATACAATAACTTATCAATAAAGACCTAAATGAACTAACCATAATTATGATAAACTAAATACATGTATATTAGGTTCTGAAATAATTTATTGATATGTATAATTTCACAATCCATGACCTTAAGTTCAAGAGGAGAACACATTTGGATTTAAGGTAAGGGTTTCTTCATCTCACTTCCATTTTTGTGAGATATTACGTAATCACAACTATTACTTTGTATGGTGTATGTATACTGCCCATTATTGTCTCATATAATGAATATCTTTATTTTTATGATATTAAATTTATCATTTAACAATCAATAATTTTGGGTCATACGAATCAATTGATTACAAAGATGTAAGGGGTTCCTCGTCTCACTTTCATTTCTGTGAGATTTTCATCGTTCGCCACTTATTTCTTGTATGTGGTATATGTGTACTGTCTTTTGATATATATAATAACATGATTATATTTATATTCATGTTATTCAATGATTAACTTGATATTTATTATATTCTGGTCATATGATTTGACTGATCACATTGTTGTAAGGGAATTCTTAACCCGATTTCCATTCTTTGGGTTAACCTTCTACTTTATTATTTGTGTGCTATTTAAATTGTTTGTGTGATGGGTTCTGTTTATATTATGTTTAATTATGTGTATTTACAGAGTATATACATATTCCATCCACTCTATTAAGTCTCACTTCAAGTATATGATGTTTATAAGGGACTTTTCTTCTAAAATCCTCTTTTAAAATTCTGTTTTACAAGATTCAAAAGAAATGTTTTTATGCTATTATTTATGTTGTATGATTATGTTTTGGTTATTGGGAATTGTTTATGATTAAGGGAAGGACCTATATTTCCCTCCAATGCATTGGGTATGAGTAATTTGGAGTTCGGCCTTATGGTTACTCCAAGTGTAACTGTAATGGTTACACAAAGTAAGGTAGCCGTGAGGGTTACAAATTTTATGGTAGCCAAGATGGTTACAAGATTACGTAAGTAATGCCCCAAGATACCTCTATGATTATATTTATGTTCTCATGTTTCATGTGGTTATTCGACTAGTATAATACCCATAATTATGTTTAATTATGGCATTATTTGTTTAGCTCATATTTCTGCCATAATATGTTTCAAGTTTATTATTAAAGGAATGTGTTTTCAATTATTCACCATGTCTAATGTTTATATTATCTTCCACTATATTTCTTACTCTTACTGAGAATTTGAGCTCACCCCTTTCTTATGTTTCATTTTCTCAGGATATGAAGAAGTAATTTGTGAATGACTTACAAGTATAATCTAGGAGACGAGATGTTTCTAGTGGATTAAAATAGTGTTTTTGTTTCCCTTCATGTTGTAATGATAAACTTATGTATGTATCTTGTTTCCAATAGTACTAAACTACTCGGTCCTTCAGGATTCGTATTCCTTGTATGTATGCCAACGTAATCAAATAAGGCACCGGCTCCGGGCAACTGGGGTCGGGTCCTTACAGTTGGTATCAGAGGAAAATTTAGTAGAAAACTTGGAAACTAGATTTAGAAAACGTAGATTAGGGAACAAAGACCTAAGATAGTATTTGAGGATAAACGTACAAAAGAATCCTGGTATTTTGGTAAGGAATAGAATATTTTAATCCTTCTAGAAAATAAATCCCTGTCTGGATACGAGCAGGTAGAGGCGACTCTAGCACAGATGTATCTAGGGGTAAAACCTGAAAACATCGCTTTGATCTAGACTCGAACGGGAACTGGTACACGACAACGGGCCTTGTTGCACTCTTGGTTACGACACTCCCAGAGGATATGCTTAGGATAATTCATATTTTTTTAAGCCATTATAAGGGAGTTAATGTAAATTTTCCTCATAGTATTGGGTTTGAATAACTCTGGAAACCAGAACTGAACAATTATTAACTTGCTTAAACAATACTAAGAGCGATGTTTTTTTTATTTTCAGATGGAAAATAAAGGTACAAGTCTTTTGTCCCTTCCCACGGAAATCCTAGAAACTATAATAGTGAAGTCATGTACAGAAGACTATGAACCCTTTGAAAACCTCCGACTGTCCTGCAAGATTCTTTACAATGTTTCGAACAACTCAAATGTCCTTCGAATATTCTGGGGATCGGAAGTTGTGTATAACCAAATGGCCAATTCATTGTTCAAGAATTATAAAAAGAAAGGGAATTATTACGAGGGACTCTTCCTGTGTTTTACCCTGGATAATAAATGGTTGGCCATCACAGCTTTCGGAGAAGCTGCAAAGGAGCTGGACTTCCACGCAGTCTTTATGTACCAAATCCCGAGTTGTAGAATGCTTGGGGACCTCTGCGATTTTGAATCTTTCAAAGAATCCTTCAAATATGATGTGGTTTGAAATATATTTAGGAACCAAATCCTAGCGGATATCTCGGAACTTGATGTTACTCGTGCCTATCTCTGGAAAACCACCTGTATCAAATGAGAGCTTGGGTTTAACCACGATCTAATTTGCCGAGAGTGTATTTGGGAAGAGGAGACCTGTGAGCTTTGTTCTGCCCTGGGAATAGAGTTGAATAAAACCTTCCTCCTTAGGCGATGGAGGTAGAGGGACATCACCAATGATGTCAGGAAGTCCATACTAATGTTTTGTTAAAGGGATCAAGAGATTGTGTAATTTCTTGAGTTTTATAGATCATGTCTAAATGAGTGATGTTGTATTCTATTTTTTTTTTGTTATGTTTTTATATAAAACAATAACTTGGATTAAAATGGATTTGAGATACTAAATGTTGATTTACTAAAACTTTTCAGATAGAAGATGAGTCAACCAACCAATATTTTATCACTACCTACCGAGTTGTTAGGGACTATAATTGTCAAGACATGCTCCGAAGAGGACCAGCCCTATTCCAACATACGTCTGACTTGTAAACTACTCCATTGGGTATCAAACCATCCAAACATTCTCCATATTTACCAAGGAAGCAATCTGGTCTATTACTGTATTGAATATGCACAATTTGCTGCATATAGGAAAAGAGGGAAGTATCATGAAGCTCTTTTTCTATGTTTCACTCTGGCTGATAACTACCGAGCTGTGGGTAAATTTCTTGAAGCTTCTTTGGATGGTGACCATCGAGCGACCTACCTATTTTAGATCTTGAGTTTTAGTGTGTACAAAGAACTTTACCACATCAATATTCTTAAGAATGATGTGGTGTGTGGGAATTATAGGGATTTAGTCCACACTGAAATTTCTGACCTCCACACTTATCGTGCCTCTCTATGGAAGCCTGATTGCTTTAAGCATAGTTTTGACCCTATCTTTCTAGAGTGTGTCTGGGTTAAGTAAATCGAGCAGCTGAATACTACCTTAGGAATTCACCTGAGGTCGTCAGAACCCTAGCATCGGTGGTGTCTCCGGTAAAGGGACTTCTGTAGTAACGTGTTTTTAGTGTTGCGTATGGTTTTGGGAGATTTAAATCTTTGAACTGGTTTGGGGATTCATGTATTGGGGGACTTGGGAAACCATACATAGCTTTACTTTTTGAACCATTAGTTATATACAAATATAGCATGTTGTCTCTTCTTTTTGTTATCCTTTCATCGGTTACACTTTTAAATGAATATCACAAAGTAAACTTTTATAATAAATTTTCAGATGGAAGGACAAACCCATATGTTATCTCTTCCTATGGAGATCCAGCAAATCATTGCAATCAAAACCTGTGAAGAAGGGTACCTACCACTCGCAAACTTTTGAAATTCGTGTAAACAACTATATGAGGTGACAAACAGTCCGGACATTCTCTGCACCTGCCAAGGGAATGCTTCCATTTACTACCGCTTATCCATGGCACAATTGGTTGAGTATAGGCGAAGAGGGAAATACCACGAAAGGATTTTCCAATGTTTCCCCCTAGGACAAAACTATACGGCCAGGTTATGTTTTCAAGAGGCTGCTTTGGAGGGAAACCTTTGTGCAGCTTACATGTACCAACTCCTTAGTTTTAGCTTGTACAACAATATCTACGACTTAGATGTTCTCAGTTGAGACATAGTTCAGTGAGTTCTTCGTATGTTGGTCCATTCAGACATTTCTAAACATTGCACTATTTGAGCCTCCCTCTGGAAGCCCGAGAGTTTGATGCAAGAGTTCAACCCCTTCTGTCCGAGGTGTGTCTGGGTCAGAGAACTAGAGGAGTTGAGAAACAATTTGGGTTTTCCGCTGAACGCACCTGAGGATCCTCTACGACGGGAGATGTGGTAAGAACGTCCGAGAGCTTTCGTTTGTGGTTATGAAATGAATTGCGAGGACGCAATTCTTTGAAGTAGGGAATAATGTAACACCCCAAGGATTTGGAAATAAATATAGAATTCAATTTTATAATCTATCCTCTTCTATGTTTTTAATTTCAAGAAATGTTCATCTAGAGTTGTGCTCAGTAAGTCATTTGGAGTCTGATAGAACAAACTTGTTTTTTTGGTGAATAGTAACATACCCTTATGAATAGTAATATGAATAGTAATATGACCTCATGAATAGTAAATAATATTATTATTTTATTTTCCCAAGGTAATAGGATAATGGGATCTTAATTAATTTTCCAATGTCACATAAAACTAATTGCACTTCAATGTTGTTATATTTCGAATTAACTGTGACCTTTTTTAAAAATTAAGTTAATAATATTTAGAAAATTATTTTTGGAAAATGGATTTCACTTTTGAATTGTACACGTAAAAAAATGGTTGGGGTAAATTTTTGGTATTTTTCTGAAACTCTTGAATTTTCGGTGAATAGTGAAATACGATAAAATACCGTATAATCAATTTATCAGTAAAAATGCACTATTTATGACATCATAAGTGATGAAAGGCCACTTGGTTAGAACTCACATGATATTATCACTATTTAGGGCCACTTGTTTTGAGATTATTCATATTTTTGATAAAAATATTATAATAATGATTAAAATAATCTAAAATACCTCCCCTCCTCCACTATAAATACCACCCTCACTCCCCTCTTCCTCCCACACCTCTCAAGATTTGAGCATTGTCTAAATTCTGCCAAATTTCCTCACCAATCTTCTTCCCCACGTCCTAGAGCTTCTGGTCTCACCAAAAGACCAAAATCAAAGCCCTTAAGAAGGATCTCAAGGAGAAGAGATCAAGAGGTAAACATCCTCTTTCATTTTCATTCTTTTCTTCCATTTTATGTTATTCTCTTCCATTACCTTTGTTTTGTGTTGAGATATTTCATTAAATATTTCCCCTTACTGTCCATATTATGTATGAATGATTAGATATTCCATTCCTCTCATCAAACTATTTTTTATGAAATTTTAAGAGACGCCGTTAGGCTGCTGAATTTTCATGAGAAATTTATCAAGTTTTCTTTCATTTTAATATTCCTTTATTTTCTTATTCTTTCCTCACCTCCTATATCAAAATTATCATGATAAATCCAGTAGAATATATATACTGGATTTATATCATGTGAATGGAAGAACTATCTTAAATATTCTTACTCCCTCCCTTTTATTTTGTAAACGAAAACGATGTCCATAAGGTTCCGATTTATAACCTTTGTGGAAGAAGAAGTTTCACTATTAAATTTCTTCTTCATTACTGGTCATGAAACCATATTAATGGTTGAAACAGACTATAATATATGTTTTATAACCTAATTATTATTCAGGAACCATAATATGTACATATAATTAATTTATATGACAAAACTAGTTCATAATAATCCAAGTACTGCTGAATAATCGAAGTGGTTGTCATCTAATGATTCAACCTCATTCCATGTAACCAAATGATAGAAATGGAAATTAACAATTCTATATGTTCATAAGTAATATTTAATTTCAATTCTGGAGATTTACATCCATTCAACTTCTTTACTTAAAAACAAGTGAACCGAATATGAAAATAAAGGAAACAAGCAATCCCGAACGATGATATTCAATACAATAACTTATCAATAAAGACCTAAATGAACTAACCAGAATTATGATAAACTAAATACATGTATATTAGGTTCTGCAATAAGTTATTGATATTTATAATTTCACATTCCAGGACCTTAAATTCAAGAGGAGAACACATTTGGATTTAAGGTAAGGGTTTCTTCATCTCACTTCCATTTTTGTGAGATTTTCCGTAATCACTACTATTACTTTGTATGGTGTATGTATACTGCCCATTATTATCTCATATCATGAATATCTTTATTTTTATTGTATTCAATTTATCATTTTACAATCATTAATTTTGGTTCATACGAATCAATTGATTACAAAGTTGTAAGGGGTTCCTCGTCTCACTTTCATTTTTGTGAGATTTTCATCGTTCGCCGCTTATTTCTTGTATGTGGTATATGTGTAATATAATTTGATATATATAATAACATGATTATCTTTATATTCATTTTATTCAATGATTCACTTGATATTTATTATATTCTGGTCATATGATTCGACCGATCACATTGCTGTAAGGGAATTCTTAACCCGATTTCCATTCTTTGGGTTAACCTTCTACTTTATTATTTGTGTGCTATTTAAATTTTTTGTGTGATGGTTTATGTTTATATTATGTTTCATTATGTGTATTTACAGAGTATATACATATTCCATCCACTCTATTACATCTCACTTCAAGTATATGATGTTTATAAGGGACTTTTCTTCTAAAATCCTCTTTTAAAATTCTGTTTTACAAGATTCAAAAGCAATGTTTTTATGCTATTATTTATGTTGTATGATTATGTTTTGGTTATTGGGCATTGTTTATGATTAAGGGTGGGACCTATATTTCCCTCCAATGCATTGGGTATGAGTAAGTTGGAGGTTGGCCGTATGGTTACTCCAAGTGTAACTGTGATGGTTACACAAAGTAAGGTAGCCGTGAGGGTTACAAATTTTATGGTAGCCAAGATGGTTACAAGATTACGTGAGTAATGCCCCAAGATACCTCTATGATTATATTAATGTTCTCATGTTTCATGTGGTTATTCGACTAGTAGAATACCCATAATTATGTTTAATTATGGCATTATTTATTTAGCTCATATTTCTGCCATAATATGTTTCAAGTTTATTATTAAAGGCATGTGTTTTCAATTATTCACCATGTCTAATGTTTATATTATCTTCCGCTGTATTTCTTACTCTTACTGAGCGTTTGAGCTCACCCCTTTCTTATGTTTCATTTTCTCGGGATATGAAGAAGTAATTTGTTAATGACTTACAAGTATAATCTAGGAGATGAGATGTTTCTAGTGGATTAAAATAGTGTTTTTGTTTCCCTTCATGTTGTAATGATAAACTTATGTATGTATCTTGTTTCCAATAATACTAAACTACTCGGTCCTTCGGGATTCGTATTCCTTGTGTGTATTCCAACGTAATCAAATAAGGCACCTGCTCCGGGCAACTGGGGTCGGGTCCTTACAATGAAGGCTATAAATTAATATGTTAAGGAAATAAAAGTAATTTATAAGTCATCCTAGTTTTCCTTTTTCCTACACATTATGTGTTGTCCATAACATTAATTATATTCCATCCAATGGACAGTTATATGAGGAAATTGTCTAACAAATGATCTGAAGATCAATGTGGTGAATGTTCTAATGAGATTCCCAATCTGATAGGAGCGGGAATCACAAAATTTGTCATGATAATATCTTAGTTAACACATGTTTTGAAAATAAACATTGGTAAAGAGGAACATTCAACCCTCAAAAAGAAATAATATGTTGAAATCGAGATCTTCATGAGACAAAGGCATCCTACTTTTAATGAATCGTCTAATACCTCAATCATTTATCATTGGATCAAATCAATTGAAACGGTCTTCTCCATCCTTCACTGTTTTGATCAAGATAAAGTTCTTCTAGATGCTTGTCAAATGGAGTTTGAATATGATAAATGGTGGATATTGATCCAAAATACAATTTATGTAGAAGAGATCGTGGCATTGGAATGGAAGGATTTCTGGAAAGTGTTTTTCAATAAATATTTTCCTTGCATCCTCCGACATAAGATAGAAAGGGACTCCCTTTCCCTCAAGAAAAATGACGATGAATCCATCCGAGTGTACAAGGAAACATGAGAACATAAATATAATCATAGATGTGCACAAAGAACCACCCCAGAAATTGCCTAAAGGGGACGGGGAAAAGTTTTAGGTGTGTAAGAAAAGGGAATCTGGCCATCAACTGCTGACATGAAAAACCCATAGTTGTGGAAGAGGGGAGGAATGCTCTATTGGACCCTCAATACATTGTTCATCACATAAATAGTAATTAAGAATGGAAATTTTCAAACCAGATCCCTAAGAAAATGGTTTTCAGTGACAACCAACAACCTCAAAGGTAGCTAGGGTGAGCGATTTCCATCACTACCACTGAAGCGAACACCAAAAACAATGTGGTTATAGGTAAGATAGTTATTCAATCGTGAATAGTGTACAATCATTTTGATTCTGATTCTACATATTCTTTTATATCCTGAATGTTAAGTTTTAAAATCCCAACACCACCTGAAATCATGGAAGTAATGAAGTCAGTGAGAACAGAAAATGGGGATATAATTGCATCCCATTAATATAACTCCTCCCCCACCATAAAGTGTGGATTGAACATCCTGGTGAACCTTATCATACTCCCTATGGTGAAATTTAATGAAACTCATGGCATTGGTTCGCTATACTTATATAGAGCCAACATAAATTGTCGTGATAGGGAAATCAATATCCATATGAAGTATCGACTCCCGATTTTGTACAGGTGCAATGAGTTGGATGAATGTTCTTTTGAACCATCATCTCAAGCATAGATATCACTTCCCTATAATCATGACTGTCTTTATTATATGATTGAGTCTAAGGAATCAACCATCCATAAACACATGACTATTGTGAAGTAATTCTCTAAAGTGTTTTCCGAGGAATTGTATAGTCTTCCTCTCAGAAGACATGATTAATTCTCAATTGATCATCACCATGGGGTTCCCCAGTCCTCTTTAACAAGAATAAGGATGGGTCATTGCACCTTTGCAATGATTATTGTGAGATCAAAAAAACCACATTAAAGAACAAGTATCCTATGTAATGAATTGATGACTTTTCCGATCAGCTATGTAAATCACAATACTTCTCCAAGGAGGATCTATGGACTTGATATTATCAAGTAATTGTGAAAAAGGAGGACATCCCCAAGACAACTTTTCATACGAGATATAGGAACTATGAACTCGTAGTAATGCCTTTCAGACCCACTAATTATCCAACAATCATCATGAAATTTATGAATAGAGTCTTTAGAGATTACATCAACAAATCTTTGTTATACTTTACTGAAGATATTCAAATATACACCAAAACCATTGAGGAGTATGAAGAATATATAAGCATTGTAAAAGAGATCGTGCAAAAGGAGAAGCTCTATGAAAAGTACGGAAAGTGTTTGTTCTGGGGGAAGGAGGTCTCATTCATGGGTCATATCATCACAATAAATGAGATATATATGGATCCCTCTAAGACAGCTACAATTTAGGGGTAACCGAGGCCAACATCGGTAATGGATATCCATAGCATCCTGGGGTTAGCTAGATATTATCACTGAATTGTAGGAAGTTTCTCACGATTGCCAAACCCTCTTACCAAGATAACATGGATGGGATTAATGTTTTATTGTAGTGATGAATGTGAATACAGATTCATGGGGTTGAATTGGAGGCTTATCATTGTGCATGTTCTCAAACTACCCACTTGTAGAGAACATTTTGTGGAATTCAGTGATGCTTCAAAGAAGGGCATGGGCTGTGTGTTGATGAAAAATGAAAAATTCATTGCCAATTCTTCAAGGAAATTGAATGTTCATGAGAAAACCTATCCAACACATGATATGTATATGGCTATAGTAATCATCAAATTAAAAATTTGGCGACATTACCTTATTAATAAGAAGTATGAAATATATATGGATCACAAAACCCTCAAGTTTATATTCACATAGAAAGAAATGACTATGTGCCAAAGAATATGGCTAGAGCTGATCAAATACTATGACTGCTCAATAAATTACCTCCATGGAAAAGCGAACTAGGTGGTTGATGATCTAAGAAGAATGGACCTGGAAATTCTATAATTGATGATAATTGATAAGGATCCAATCTTATTAGATTTGGTGAAAATGGAAATGGGAATCATAAATAAGTGAACATCATAAATCCTTTCACAAATGATTTCTCAACAATCTCTTTTGTAAAGGATATTGGATGCTCAATAGGATGATGTGAGAATTCAGAATTAAGTGGAAAATATCAAAAAAGGTAAATCCTCATAGTTCAATGTTAATTAAGAAGCAATTGTGTGATTTTGGACAACACTATGTGTCTAATAAAATCAAGTATTAAAGAATAAATTGTTTGATGATGCTCATAGTTAAAATTTCTCCATTCACCCATGAAACAAAATGATGTATCGTGATATCCTAGAGCATTATTAGTGGGATAACATAAAGAATGAGATCGATGAGTATACATCAAAGTGCCTTGTATGTCAGCATGTGAAGGCTGAGATGAAGTGGTCTAATGGGATGTTTCAACCATTACCCATAAAAGGATGGAAATGGGATAACATCACCATGGACATTGTCATAGGACTTCTGAATATATAAAAAGAAAAAAATTCTATTTGGTTTGTTGTGGATCATCTTACAAAGACTACACACTTATTTGCAATATGAGATGATTTCTAATTAAATCAACTACCATATATATATATATATATCATAGAATTAGTAATGATGCATGAAGTACAACTATCTATTGTATCTGATCGAGAATCAAGATTTACCCCTATGTTCTGGAAGAGTATTCAACATGCTATGAATACTGAATTAAACATCAGTACGTCTTATCATCCACAAACTGATGGATGATTTTAGGGGACTATCCAAAAACATGAGGACATATTGAGATCATTCTCAATGGCCTTAAAATTAGGAAGGGATCATCATCTTCCTCCAGTTGTGTTCTCTTAAAATAACACTTTCCACTCAAGCATCTAAATTTATCTTGTCATGCACTATATTGGATGAAGTTTAGAACACTGAAATGTTGGGATGATATTGGGGGAGAGAAAATCCTAGGTCTAGAAAGGGTCAAAGAAATGGAGGAGAAGTTTAAGACCATCCAGAAGCACATTAAATATACTTAGAGTCGACAAAAGAGCTATACTGATAATCATCGACGAGACCTAGAGTCTGATTTCAGAGACATGGTATTCCTCCAAATATCATCATTGATGGGGGTTATAAGATTTTATAAGAGAAAAATCTTAGTCCAAGGTACAATTTTCCTTTTGAGATCCTTGATCCCATTATATTAGTGTCCTATGGACTGGAACTCCCACCAAACCAATCTCAATTACATGATTTATTCTATATATCACTCTTGAGGAAGTACATAGCTGACCCATTTCATTTACTCAATATAGAGGTGATACCATTGGAGAATGTCCTCTCTTATGAAGAGAAGTCGGTGAAGATCTTATCTCATAGGAAAAAAGTTCTATGACATAAGACAATTCAACATGTCATGTTGTTGTGGAAAAAACATAGGTTTAAAGAAGTAATGGTAGAATCAAAGGAAGTGATGATGTATTGTTACCCGCATCTAATTTATTGTGGGGAAATAAAATTTATGGGGAGGAATTTCATTATTATGGAAGATTATAACGACCCAAACAATTAATAATTAAAATTTCTATTGATCTAATTAAAATTATTATTATGTAAAATTTTTATATAAAATATGCGCTTCCTTGGTTTTATGTTTTTTTATTTTAAAATACCATTAATAATTGTGAAGTTTTCTATTATAGTCGTTGAACAGTAATCCTATGATTAGTTTAAATATAAGGCTTTTACAAATCCAATTTACCTAGAAAAAGTAGGTGATGACCTCTTCCAGTATAATTTATCCATTCAAATCCCATTGGATAGAGCTTGAAATGGAGGTGGCCTCTCTGGGCTTCGCTCTTAACCTATCCCAAGAAGAGCTTCAACATGTTATTCATGAACGGAACTGCCTTTGGGAGAAGTGGATGTGGATAGATATTACCACCCAGGCGATGTTATCTAAGGCATCCCATGAGTCTGTCACCATATCACACCTTACCAATATGTCATATGTGGGTGTTATAAGGGTTTATGTAACAAGACCCTAATAATATGATTATGTGCATTATTGAATTACAAAATAATGAATATATGTACATTTCGTTATTGTTACTTTTTAAATAGTTTTTAAAGAAGAAATACTATTTTTAGTTAATATTAAATTAAGATATATATTTTTATTAATTAATGGTTTTTTGAATTAAATAATATTTTAATAAAATATTATAACTAAATTACTTTTTATAAATTATCATATAATTTTTGGAATACAATTGTAATTTTTATTATGGTTTGAAAGTTTTTTTTATCAAAACCTATGAATTTTTAATAATTGTTGGGATTTATTATAAAAGTAAAAAATTAAATACATATAAAATTATTTATATAAAATGAATTTCATTTTAGTAATCAGTACGTTAAAATTATCCAATGGTTAATTTTTCATAATTTTTTGTGGCAAACTAATTTTAGGGAAAAATTAATTAATGTTTAAATATATAATGTGTTTTACAACATCATAATGACCCAATAGTGATTTAATAAAATATTATAAATGATATTTTTCTCCAATATATATTTTACCTTTAAAATAATGTTATTTTTTGTTTGTTTGATTTAATTTAAAAAGCCTTAGTGGACCCTCCATGACTTATAAAAAATTTTATCATTTTAAAATGATATCCTCAAGAGTGTGACTCAACTCCACCAATGAAAGGATTATATTTTAATAGTTTAGTGCATTTTCCATATTAAATATTTCTTTCAAATCACCTTTGGAATGAACCATTGAAAAAAAACATGGTTTGGTTTGTGGTTTTGATTAGTTTAATGTGTGGCGTCCAAAACGTAAATAATAAATAATTACTTCTGTTTTAATATATAATCCAACCCAAAATCCCACATCTCTTCACTAAAAACCTATGGAGTACAACCAAACCCAGACCTACTCTCTCTAAAATCCTCCCAAGGTTCCCCAAGATACCAAAAATCCTCCTTAAAACCCCTCCCACGCCTTTGGGATCACACTTCCATGAAAGGGATTTCTTCCATTCTCATTTTTTGTCCAAATTTCATTATGTTTCTATACCCTTTTTGTTTTCAATTAAAAATTTTGAGGAATGATTTATCTCCACCCCTATACTTACCTCATTATGTTTTAATTATGAGAAACCCCTTTATCTCTTATTATGGCCTTTCAGGTACACATATTACCATGTTGATACTCTATAAGGGACTTCTTCCTTTCTCTTTTTTTAAAAATTTTCTAATGTTGTTATGACCATTTATTTTCAATTTATTATGTTGGGGTATTATTCCATACCTCCCCAATAATTCCCTCTTTATTTTGGAATGATGTTATATTCATTTCTCTCTCACTAATGCCTCCAATGTACACCCATTACCATGAAAAAATTCCATAAGGGATTTATCTATCTTCATTTACAATCAAGTAATTTTTTTTATTATGAATATAAATTCCATTATATACTTAGTTATATGTATCAAGATGACCCAATTACTATCTATTTCATGTACATATGATGAGATATAACTTTCTATCTCATCAACCATTTTTATGAATTCATATTTCTTGCTCTTATGTCCCTGAAATTGCATCGTGATTATCCAAGACAAAGTCCTTGTGTAGTGAATACCATTAACTTTTCCTTATAAAGGGTATTCACCTTTATTAATGTTTATTTATTTATTATATACTTTCATGTATTAATTAAATATTCTTTAATCTTGGAATAACTTATGATTTTTAATGATTCAATGTTATATGATTCATGTGGCACACTTACGCATAAAATGAAATGTTATTTAAGGTATGCCCCGATAGAGCTCCAATGAATTTTGTTAAAGATTATTATCATGATACATCATGTGAAATGAGGGTTTATTAATTATAATTCAAGTGCAATAAGTTTTTACTCATTATCCATGAGCAATGATCCCTAGATCATGCTAATATCATGTTAATGTTTCTACCTCCTTTCCATGTTATGTTCATCATGTTATACCATGCCTTCATGTTCATGTTTCTAATATGATCAATTTATTTGACTATTTCATAAATATTACTATATTCTTCATGATATGCCTTGATTTCACCCTTATTGGGATTTATATCCCACCCTCTTCTTATGCATGTTCTCAGGTTATCCCATTCAATGCTAAGTACACAGGAATGTGTGTGGTCATGTAAAAGATGTTTTCAATAAAGATTTGTATTTCATGTTTTATGTTATTATGTAATGTTCCTAAGACCCAAAGAAACTAGATCACTAGATTTTCAGGTTTTTATCAAGTGAAGATTTTATGTAATAAATTATATTGAAGTGTGAAATAATGAGAAGGGATGTTATATATATTTTCTTCAATGATATTAATATTTCACATCCTCTGTCATTTTTTTTTATAAATTTTAATAAATATTCATCCTAAATAATTTAATATTTTTTTTATTATATTCCCATCACTTCTTATATTGTATTAGATTTGTGTGTAGATAGTTTTTTTGATTATCAGATGATGAATTTTGGTATGTAACCTAAGAAAACTGATGATTAACTGAATGTGATATAGGGAGAGCATGATAGTGTCATAGGTTGATTATAAATATTCATTATATAGAACATAATGAGAATAATTGTCACTAGTATATAATTAATTGCAATGATTATTGAAAAATTATTCCAACATAAACAATTTAGGTTCATATAAGGGATTAAAAATAGAAGGATGATTTTTTGGTGTTGAAATATTAGATCAAAGATTTAATTTCCTTTATTGATTTAATAAATTAATGGTTAAATATTACTATTGGTCTATATAAATGTTAATTAATATCCATAATGATTATATATTGGAAACATCAATTCAAATCCTAATGGTATCATTATCATATATCAGTTATATAGCTTCCATCATATAAATATTTTTGGGAATGTTCATCAGGAAAATATAATAATTTTCCTTGTAGCTAAATTTTATGTGAATTTGGGATATAGATTAGATATCTCAAAATAGGGACCAAATCAATTGTTTAGGAATTGATTCTATATATAAAATTCCAAATCTATATAAGAATGTCATTTAGTATGATGATAAATATTAAACTTTAATAGAAATGTCTTCTACTGTATGCACTACTACAAAACAATGTTTATGTTTTACTAGGGTTTTAACATCACTTATTAAAAGCATTGTAAAACCCCCTTTCTCAGTGCCTGAAAAGGAGTTGTTAATGGGGGGATTTAATAGTGATTTTTTATTTCACTATTAAAGGGGTCCGTTTATCAATGCATGAATAAAATAGATTATAACATCCCCCCTATCCGTGCTAGTAAAAAAGTTCTATGAAAATGGGAATCTATCAGTGCTTGTATAAATGTTTTGATAATGGGGAATATTTATAAACACTTCTAAAAAATTACTGATAACGATGTGGACTTTCTTAGATATTTTTACCAGAATTAAAAATGACCCCCTTCCATTATGGAAGGTTTATTTCAAAAAACTAATAATGTCCCAACCCCTTTATCAGATATTGTTTACTTTAACTGTTAAAGGGTATGTTTAAACAAAATAAATTCTTTTACATTCAATGATAGCAGATGTTATTGCCGTTTGGAGGCCTTCTATGCTTTCTTGGACTAAATAGTGGTGATCAAGGGCTCATGTGGGTTAAAAACATATATATATCATCACAATGTTAGATTTTATATGTGCTAGAGGAAAAATGGATACATTTTTAGATATTTTGTCCATTTAGAAATCCGTTGAATGTGAAATGCCCTTAAACCAGCAAAAATTTCTAAAACCCCTAAAAATAAAGAAAGGATCATAAATTTGGATCACTTTGTAATTTTCATCTTTAAAAACATTAATATAAATGAATATGGATTTCTCTAAAACAACATGAGATACAAAATGTGTGACAATCAATGTAAATAAATATATTATAGATATAGAATTCATAAATCAAACTCAAACTTTAAACAACCATAAATTATGAACTGGGTGTATGTTTGGACTTTAACATATATCAAATCGATTATTATGGTGATCTGTAGGCCTCAAATTGGATTTTACTATGGTGTATGTGTTTTTTTGTTTTCAACCACCATAATGTCCCATAAGACCCCCAAAACTATGTTTTTAGTTGCCGACCTTGGTTTCTAAAAAATTAAATGTCGATTAAATCCAATCATGGTGTATGTTCATCTAGTATCGCATATCCTCTTGATTCTACATTCATTATCATTTATTTTTTTGTATGTGGAACTAAAATAGACTTTTAGATCAGATGTAATGATCATTTTATTGTGTTTAGGTGTTTTAGGGTTTCCAGAGATTTATAATGTTTTTATATATTCAATGGATGTTTAGAGTTAATATATAATATAAAAAAATTATATATATATATATATATATATGTATATTTATATGGATAATTAAATATATAAGTATATATAAATTTATAGATATATCAAAATATGATAAACAATATAGTAGATGGGAGTGGAAAAGGTGATGGTGTATAAGATGGTTGTCCTAGGTTCGAAACTCACTGAAGGTAGGGGAACACATAAAACACTGATAAAGGTTTGGGGTGAGTGTTGATAAAGTGGTTGGTGTGGGGATCACTTCAAAAGAGGGAGGTGTGAAAATAAAATTATACCCTTTATCAGTAGGGAATTTATCAATGCTTATTTTGTGATTTTTACTAGGGCCTTTAATAGTGAAAAAAAATCATATTAAAGGTTACCTTTAATAGTACTACAAAATGAATAGATAATATCACTCGTTATCATCACTTAATCATAACTAATAAAGGGGGACTTTATCAGTAAATTTTTAGCACTGATAAAGGGGGTATTTATGAATTCTTTTTACAGGATTTGTTGAATATAACCCTTTAACATTGCTTAAATTATAAGTACCTCTATAGCTATGATAAATCCATTTTACTAGTGATGATAGAGGATAAATTTTCAGTAGTGGTGGTTTTTATTAAATTTTATATATGGTTATCCTTGTCATGTAATTAAGTAGAAACACATCATTGATGATATTCCTATTATTCTAAAAAAATAAAATTAATTTTCATTAGTGTTTCATATTATTTAGATGAATCATGAAGTTTTGTTTTCACTAAAAATAATACTTAATGTTACACCCATTTCAAAGAATCTTTATCAAACAAGAATGTATGGGTTATAGAAATTATATATTAAGCTCTACAAAGATCATTATAAGGTACTTAATTGGACAAGTGCCTCACATTAAGCCAAACATTATTTCCTGGAAAAGAATA
Organism: Viscum album; assembly: GCA_963277665.1. Lineage (NCBI taxonomy): Eukaryota > Viridiplantae > Streptophyta > Magnoliopsida > Santalales > Viscaceae > Viscum > Viscum album. The sequence goes on along the minus strand of OY728126.1, from coordinate 1,043,918,443 downwards.
AACATGGGTAAATGATTCATATTATTGATAATCAAGAACATAAAATTATTCTTATCTATAAATAGTATCATCTACCCTATATTGATGATTTTTGGATCAACTATTATGATATCAATAAACATCCAATATTATCCTCTAATATTGATATCATTTATTGAGGGTCCAAAAAGAAGAAATATCCAATACCACCATTTATATGACGTTTATACATAATATATCTATAGATATTCCATGTGATCATATGAATAACCCTTTAATATAAATGGATATAATTAATATAATATTTCATGACTACCTTTATCATTTTGTGGTAATATTTAAAGGATATATTCTTTTTTATCCTATGAGAAAAGTAGAACATGATGACCATTTAATGATTCTCTTCAAGACCTTCAGTAAGGATGGGATGAATTCAAAATTTATTAAATTTGATTTAAGTATAATTAAAATATAATCCATATTTCATTTTAATTACATTTGATGGTATATCAGTGGATCCCTCAAAGTAGTAGGTATCTTAAAAATGGCCCAAAACATCAATAATGACTAAAATCCATATATTTCATGGGATCGAAAGATAATATGGATGATTCTTGAGAAATTGATCTATAATATCAAATATAAAAACCAAGTGGATATGGAAGGGAGTAATGTTCCTTTGGATAGGGGAATGAGAAAAAAACAAGGAACAATAGATAAGTTTTGTCTGGGATAATGTACTCATAGTAACCTATAATAGAGAGGGATTTGCGACCAACACTAATTTATTCAATAAGGTAGTGGGTTGTGATCTGGTGTCGAATTAAATCATAGGAGTTTATTTCACATTGTAATTTTATATTACTATTCATGATTACCATACTCGGGATTTAGAACCAGGACTAGTAAATTTAAAAATGAATAAATTAATGAATTGGCACTGTAATGAAAAATGTAAAATATATAAAGGTCATGAAATATTGAATTATATATTACCATATAAAGAGAAGATTTTTTTTCATCAATTTTAGTTGGAATTGATTCAAGATTATGAATACCCAATATATTTCCACTATGTGGATATGAATGAGGTGGATGATTCTCTGGGATATACATTCCAAGTAAAATTTTCAATGATGATTTTTGAAGAAGATCCAACACATTTTGTTTTTTAGATGACATACCTTGAAATAATTATTAAGTGATAAATATCATATCTTTATTAAGTTAATGATCCATATTATATTTTAGAAATTATTAAAGAGGTGAAAACTAATTATGAATAGATGAAAAGTTACATAATGAATCATTAGGAGTGTATTCATTAGGGTGGCGAAATGATTTTTTTACTACCAGAGTATGTGTCTAATGAATACTATAATCTATGATGTAGCTATTAGATAATTATTTTATATTTTTTAAAATGAATCTTTATCAATTGGAAATAAAAACCAAGAGGGTTTAAATTGTTTAAAATCAAGGGAATCACTACGATAGAAAATATTATAATCGTTAGAAAATGATTTTCTAGTACAATCAACAATGAATCTATATTATGGGTACCCCTAACTTTAGACAATGCTCATAGTTCATTATTTTATATTTAATATGGAGGTATATATTTTTATATATATCATTAAGATTGTTTCTATGGGGATTAAATGAAGATATATATATATTGTATTATGTATATCAATACATGGTATGCAAGAAAGATAATGTTGAGGGACATAAATCTTAATGTATTTTACAACCCTTACACATGCCTAAGTGGAATTTGGAAAACATCACTACATATTTTATCATGGAAAACCCTGAAACCACTAAAAAAATAATTTCAATTGTGTTAAAGTTTTCTTCCCAAAGATATAATAAAATTTCACACCTAATATAGAATAATTATCTAACGAAAATCTTGAATTGTTATTTGTTAAGGAAATGGTAAGGAACCATGGTATTCCACTATTTGGTATATCTTAATATGAGGATTACCAAGAATATTTAAGGAAATACTTATGAAGCATTGGATACATTTCTAGGAATTATAATTTCTTATAATTATCATTAACTTATTAGTAATTGAGGAAAATTACAAACCAATAATATTAAATAAGAGCATAATTTTGAGATTATAAAAGATAATGAAATAATCACATTAAATTTTTAATTTTTCAAAAAAAAATAGTCTTCAATTTATTACTCATATGTATCCTTATGAATCCATGTATATAAATAAGTGAAGGAATAAAAAATTATGTTTATAAATTGGAGGAAAAAATTTATTAGAAACATAGCTATCTGAGTAAATAAAGGATAGTTTTATAACCATTCAACAACATATTCCAACTACTCAGTGTTATAAATTTTTTTTTAATGTCAATCACAGATGATATAAATAACTTCATGTCCTTGATAAATTATTTCATAAAATTTCTCTATGGGATTAGGTTATATGATATATAAATACAGTAATGAAAATCCACAGACATATCACTAACTATGAGATTATTTATCATATCACTGTAGTTGGATTTAACTTGTAATGTCCATTGAATTGCCAAAATATTAATTAATTGTTAAAGTTTTTTATTGTGATAATTTTAATACCAATTACTCAATATATACATTACTCGTTGACTATATCATTGGAGGGTGATCATTTCTATGACGAATGACGAGAATAAATCTTGGATCACAAAGGTAATGTTATATGGTTGACAACTACTCATGTGGTTTTGGTTCTCTAAGTCAATCAGGAAAATGAGGAAGTTATATGGGTACATGAGGATGTTATGTGGAATATGTTTATTTGGTTTATTTATTTTACGGAAATAATTTCTAATTTTAAATTTTTGTAATGGTTGTGTCATTTAACACCTTGATATTTTGGAATATATTTCTCTTAAGTAAATAAATTTATTCGATAATAGTCGAATCATGAATCCTAAAATGTAGATGGATAATTATAATCGATTAAAAAACTATGCACATTAAGTAGTATATAAATTAAATAAAATTTTATAAACTAATATCTATGCCATTTTGAAATAATACTCCTCCTAAAGAACTGATTTTATATATTTTGTGTAAGATAAATTTTTTTAGTATATATTTAATTAAAAATAATAATTTCTATCATTAAACCTATGTAAAATTACTGTTTACACTTGATGAAAATGAAATAATATATTATCAATTGAATACAAATCAAAATAAACTAATTTGAATTCATAAATATATAATTTCATCGAAAACTATGTTTATCCATGTAATGTGATTTTATTATGAAAAATTATATTAATAAATATTTATTAATTATTTAAATTTAGTTGGTATATAAGTTATTATATAATGTTTTATAATATCCATTTAATTTTTATTTCTAGATATGCTTTGGGAAAAAATGTGTTTTAAACATAAAAATGGAATTATTATTTTTTATTCAAGTTTTCACCATTAATTGAAAACTAATTTCTATATCATTTATAGATAGAAATTACAAAATTTGATTCTATATGAGAAATAATAGTTTAAAAAATATACCATGAATCCAGAATCTATTTATATTATAAGTAACAATAACTATGGATTAAATTTCTCTACATGGATATGGTTCAAATCAGTCAACAAAAAAGATAAACTAAAATATTGTGCTTAAAATATTATGTAAAATTCAGTAAATTTGATTTTTTGAAGGTATTTCAACAATAAAATTTATAAACTTCTAATTTGTCTTACAATGGTTCTATATTCGTCTAAATAATAAATTATAATATTTCATCATTTTATTTATTTAATGGGTTTCCATGAACATAAATTATAAAATGGAACCTCCAAACTACTATTCTACACACACAAATTGTAATGACAAAGATTTTTTTCAAAGGAATTTTCATTACTATAATTATTTCAATAAAAATAAAGAAAAAGTATCACATATATAAACAATGAAAACAAATTTTACGTGAATATATATTGTAACAAATCCCATTGATATTTTTATAATGACCAGAAATATTATTTTTTTACGAATTTTATAAATTTAAATAAATAATGTTATTTATATAAAATTTTAAATTATATTATTCAAGGAGTTATTTTTAATGAAAAAGTATTTTTTTGACCCATCACGTCAAAATTAGTTTGAGGTATTTTTTGGGAAATGTTTACTAAATTTTATTTTTTTGTTAACCAGTTAAAATACTATTTTTAGATAACTCTTATATAAAAATATATTATATGATGTTTATTTCATGTTTATTGACATGTATTATGGAGTTATTAGTATTAAGTAAATTAAATAATTCATATTTTGTTAAATTTAGAAATACATTCTTATCATTTTTTAAAACTATGATTTTATCCTATAAAATATTTTTTGATTTATAATGGTATAAAATTAGAATTGATTGGTTAAATTTTTTTAAATTTAATCAAGAAATAATGACTCAATATTTTTATTTATAATTTTCAAATTATCTGATAATGTTTATTTAATTTTTTTGACATAATAACATTTACAATGGTAAAAAAAGAGAGCGCACTATAAGTAAAATAGTGTAGTGGGTATAATGTTAAAAGGTAAATGCATAATGTACCTTAAAAATAAAAATTTCTATGGGTATTCGATGTGTTTATAGAACATATCAATCCATTAATGTAGTAATAATAAATCTAAATATCTATAATTAATATTACCTAAATGTGGTAGGATTAAAATATAAAATAATCATTATTTGATCACTTGAAACGACCCATCATCAAGTACAAATACCACTCCCCACCACCCCTTTTCTCCCCATCAACCATGAATTTCTAAAAATATATTCAAAACCTTATTCTCTCATATATCCCAAACCCAATTTCTTCAAGTATCACACATTGACTAAATCCACTATCATTTAGGGGTATTTTATATAGGTGATATTCAACTTGTAACTTTCTCCAACTACCTCTCATAATTTCATATCTTCTATTACATTATCCTCACCTGATTCATTCATAAATCCATAATAACTATATTTTCAGGTATATACTAAAATTTAAAATTATAATTTAATATCTTATATTCAACTCTTGTATTTTCTACTATTATTCAAATAAACATAGCCATTGTCCAAATTATGGATTTTAACTATAAGTTTAGATAATTATTTTTATTCATTACTGCCTTTATGAGTGTTCAAAAAAATATAATTTTGGTTAAATAATATTTTTATAGGTATATTAAAACATTATTAATGTTTTGGATATAATATATAGTCAAAAATTAAAATACAATGAAACTACTTCTTGATGTTTGAAAAGGTTTCAAAAATAAGATAAACTTTTGTCAATAACATTTTTTCTACTACATCATCCATACATTAGAAAAAAAAATATACATGTTACCATTTTATATTTTATTAATTTCATTAATACCATATCATTTAACTAATTTATTTTTATTTCTTTTGGATAAGAACATCAAGAATTATACACAGATGAATCGACTATGAAACCATGAAACTCAAACTAACAGAACAACAAAATTGATATTCATAAATAATAAAAATGGACATAAATGAACATAATAAAATTATAATATGTAAAATATAGATGTAATTTTATCCTAATTATGTAATTAAGGAACCTAATTTTATTATTGAATAAATTATTTCTATCTTCTGAACACATTCAGACATAAGGTAAGGGATCTCTTCGAACCACCATATTTCATTCAGGTAGCACTTTATTTATATCTATTGATCATTTATTTCATCATCATTATTATATATTTTCAGTATTTATGTTCCAAATTTATAAATATAACTCAAATTATATTTTCTACATAGGTAAATTCATATTTAAAATGATCCCTTCACAATAAATCATTATAAGAAATCCAGAATAAAGGAATCGTCTCTATTTCATACCTATTATTAAGTAAACTTCATAAATTATGTTTACAATAAAACATTTTTCTAAAACTACTAAATTTAACATGAAAATATATTTTATTGAATTTATTGTTTTATGAAAACAATTTTTATTTTATCCTTTTTATGGACTCTTTACACATTTCTATAAAATCACACTTAAGTGTCCCATTTTGAATGTTACCTAAACAATATCTCTAGTAATTTCTCTTTAGATGGACTTAATTAATCAAGATATAATCTTTTTTTCAATTATTAATATACATTAATTATTTAAATCCCTTCAATCATTTATATCATTTCATACTCCCTTTGGATAGGCCCTATGACATGAATACAATACCCATTTCATTCCATGGGTGACCCTTAGGAATATTCATTATGGTTCACTCATTAAGTGGAACATATATAAATAAAAATGTTATAATGTGTGCGCCTATATAGTTCTATAATTCATTGGATAATGTCTTAGTCTCCTGAGGTGTTTCTTTGTGAGATTACAGAGTAATACTGAACCTGTATCTGAACTTTTCTACCTTGTTACATATTCATGGTATTTATACATGACTCATGTTTATGCCATGTCATATGTATCCACCACTTTACTATATTTACATTATCATATTATTTCATACTCTATATATTAATTATCCATATTTTTATTCAGGGTCCATTCATGTTATGTTATCATGTTATTCCTTCTAACTCAAGTGTTATGCTTCAATCCCATATTAATTCTCTTGTAAGGAATTTCTAGATCATCCCTTTTCTCAACTGTTTCCATATGTTTTCCCTTGTAATTATAGGATAACACGGGGATTTAGGAGATAATTTTTTAGATTAATAAAAATAAATATGTAGTTTAATGTTTTCTAGTTATTCATATTAATTTCATAAGAACATAGACTTTTCAATCTAGGGATTGTATATCATGGATAATTATTATTAAAACCTTGTAATAATCGGTGTAAATACTTGGGTCTCAATAGTTTGGGATAAGTAATGTTTTATAATTATTGAGTATTGGAATTATAAAAAATTGGTGTGAACCTTAGGTATAATTATATTACAGTGGATAACCTATTATGAAACCATGGAAATAATAAGATAAGATATAATATTCATTAATATTTTTATACTTCTATGTATATAATTTAATTCTTATATTATCGTTGTCTATTTATTCATTCATCCAAATTTTATAATTTATTTTTAAATATTATGTTGGGAAATAATAGAATCCATTCCAACAATCACAATGAAAGGAAATATAATTATTTCTATAATGACATACTAAAAATGATGAGAATGGAAGATTATATCATCATCATATAACCAGATAAATAGGCTAATGTTATGAATAATAACCTGAATCCAATTAAACAACTCCATCCCCTATGAAATATAATGTGAAGGTTGAATACATTTTGTAAAAAAATCCAGATATATTTACTGTTTCTTCAGATACTGTCATTATAAAAAAAATATATTAACCCCATAGATAAATTTTTCTCTATCATTTAATGATCAAAAGACTATAAGAATTTGATGTAGGCCTATCAATTTTATTGGAGAGCTAATATGTGGGTAAAAGGATCAATAACATTATGTATAAGGAGTAAATTTCTTCCACTGAATGGGGATCATTCAAGAAAATATTTTTAAATGAATGTTTTCCTCCAACTCACTTTATTAATATGGAGAGGTATTTTCTTAGACTAATGAAAAATGGAGATACTTATATCATATAATAAGAGAAAAATGTAAAAATTCTTCACGATATACTTCGGGCTCTTTTTATTATCACTGAATATATTTTAGACCGATTATGTAGTGGGTTGAAACTAAAGCTTCTAAAATAATAGATATTGATAAACTTTGTAGATATGAAGAGATGTTTATTTTTCCATTAACGTTATTATGATATTTTTTATTCTATATGGAATTGGTATAGTGGAGTCATGGAATGGGATATGGAATTCTATTCTAAAAGGAAAATAAAAAAATATCATGGAGGGAAAAAACAGCATCCCACATGTACAAATTATTGGATGAAGCATCTTGGAAAATGAATATGGTGGACCATAAAGTTCTTAACATGTAAAAAAAATGTTCTCCAATATAATCAATTTCAAAGTAAAATTATGAAACACAAAAAATTAAAATTTGAAAATATGGGTTTGATTAATTCTATGGATTCTTTCAGTACATTAACTACAAGGGAAAGATGAACTATTTGATCTGATGACTTATGTTACATGTTTTCTGAGGAAGTTAATTACAAAAACCTCAATGGAATCATTAATGGGAGTATTATTTTTTTATTGTGAAGGTGGATCCTAAAAAATGATGTGGTGGAAAGTAAGATGATTATTCATTCAAGAATACATAATATAATATTTTTCTTGGCTTCCACAAATTCTTTCATTTTTGTAAGTTTAGTAAAACTATTCAAAAACCACCTAAAAGTACTGAATATTAATTTTCTATAAGAATTAAAATTGGGGAAATTGTTTTACCAAATTTATATAACCCCAACTCGATCAATGTTTCTCGATTTAACCTCTATGAAAATTTCACATTACTTCCTTTAGTGTATATAGATGGTATATTGGATATGGGTTGGTTATATTTATCCAAATCCATCATTAAATTTAGGGATAAGGATATTTACTTTCACAAGATTATACACCCTCCAATTATGTAAAAAATATAATGAGGAGTTTGAATCATTTTCATAATAATCAACCCATGTCTAGATATTATTCACTCATTATCAAGAATATTTTGGTAAAATGATTGAGAAAAAAGATATGATCATTATTGATGAAATTACCATTATGTGGGAAAACACTAATTTGTTCCCTGAAGAATTAAAATTACATCTCCCTTGATGATAGGATGGGTTATTTATTAAACTAATAAATTGATCTCTACCCATAACAATGACACCATATAATATTTCGACAAATGAGTTTCAAGGTATAATTAATTAGTTACAAGAGACTCCGGGAAATGGGTTTTTTTGGACTGGTTGTTTCACCGTGGGGTGATCCAATCATATTCATCAAGAATAATGATGGATAAATGATCTAATTTGTTGATTATCATGAGGTAATAAAAATTTATATAAAAAAATGTATCTCATTCCACGGATAGATGACTTGTTCTATTAACAATCAATGGAAAATTATTTCTCTATGATGGACCTTTAGTCATGATATCATTATTCAATGGTGAATAATATTGATATTTTTGATGTTGACATTCAAACTATTAATGGACACTATAAGATCATAGTGATTCCCATTCAGGCTCATTAATTAAATAGAAATAATCATTGACATAATGAATAGTTTTTTTGGGAATACCTCACATAATTGGTGGTATTATTTATAGAATATATTTTGGTATAAACAAAGAGAAAGGATAAGAATGAGTAGTATTTAAATAATATGATAAAAACAATGTGAATGGATTAAATATATGAAATAATACAGTAAATGTGAGTTCAAGATAGATGTAGTGTCATGATTAAGGCATTTTATCACAAAAAATAGATATCAGTGAACACTTCTAAGACAATGTAAACTAAGGATTGGGCTAGACCAACGTCTTTAAGGAAGATCCTTAATTTCCATTAACTATATAGGTATTACAGACGATTTTTAAAAAACATCACAAAACTTTCAAACCCTCTATCAATATTAAATCTTCAGGGATTCATGTTTTTCTGGATTTTTTAATGTAAAGACTGCTTTATAGAGTTATAAAATAGGATTTTCACTACACTAGTACTCACACTACCCATAAGTGGAAAAACAGTGTGGTATAAAAAAAATCATCATGGAAGGGCATATAATGTTTAAGATTTAAAAATAATAATGTTAAATCCTACTCTTTAAGGAAGATGAATGATCATGAGAAAAACTATCCCATGCATGATCTTGAGTTGGTGGTTGCGATATCCATGTTGAAATTACGTCAGTATTAAATCTATTGGGAGAAGTGGTAGACAAATATTGGCTGCAAGAGATTCCAAATTATATTCAAAAAATGAGCTTAATATTCCCTAGTGAAGATGGTTAGATATCATCAAATACTTTCACTACTTAATCCACAACCCTCCTATTAAGGAAAATAATGTCTAAAATGCTCTACGTAGAAAGGATCCTATAATTTTTCAATAATTACAGTTAAGGGGGGTCCAATAATTAAAGACTTATAATGGATGGAATTGGGAATACTATGGTAAGGACTATCATCATTCCCTTCTAAAATTATTTCTCAACAATCACCTTTAGAGAAGATAAAAAAATCATAGGAATATTATGTGGAGATTTAGAAGAATTTAGAACATATAAGAAATAGGAAAACCTTAGAGTTCAATATTGATGATGAAGGATTCTTATGATTTGGGTCACTGATACATATTCCATAAAATCCTAATCTAAATGGCGATATTTTGAATGATTCACATAGATTGACCTTCTCTATCTACCGAGAGAGAAAAAAATGATTTATTGTGATCGTCAAGAGAACTATTAGAGGGACAATGTGTAGAATGATTTCATAGAATTTACATCAAAGTACCTATTATATTATCATGTGAAGGATAAACTAAGGTGTTGATGAATACATTACCCATACATACATATAAAATAGAAAATATCACCATGGAATATTTCAGTGGACATCCAAAGATATCATGAATAAATAATGTTATATAGGTTTTTTTGGATAATTGTACAAATACTTCATAATTTATTAGAGAACAATTATCAGTTAGGAAACTTTCACATATACATATTTGGAAACTGGTGAGGATGCATGGAGTACAATTATCCATTGTATCCAATTTGATTTATAATATTTATGTTGTTGTTCTAAAAATTGAAAAAGATACCCTAAACACTTATCTTAACATCAGTATGGATGGTCACCCCCAGACTAATACCTAGTCTGTATAGGCTATTCAGAATTTTGAATATACGTTGAGATCATTCTTGATGGGATTCAAAGGAGGATGATCCCAAAATAATCCCCTTTTCATGTTCTCTTACAATTTTATTTTATGCTAAATAATCCAAATGGATTTATATTGCCACATTATTTGAAATGATATAAAACACCATCATACTAGGATGATGTTGTTAAAAACAAATAGATCGAAGTTTTAATAGTATATTAAATGGTAGAAATGTTGAAGATCCTTCAGCGACACATCAGGGAAGACGAATGTCAACAAAATAATTTTGCATATAATTATCGATGGGACTTCAAGTTTGAGGTTGAAGATAAGTTATTCTTTACATATCTCCATGGATGAAATTCAAGAGACTTGGGAAGAATAAAATGTTAAGACCTAGGTACAATAGACCCTTTGAGATTATGGATCACATCAGAGCCACGGTGTATCGACTATAACATCAATCGACTATATCTCAAGAGAATATTTAATTCCTTGTATCTCTCCTAAGGATGTACACAATAGACACCTCACATGTACTAGATTTTGATGTGGTGTTGCATGATAATGATTTATCTTATGATGAGAAACCAGCGATGATATTGGACTATAGATATAATGTTCTACATTGAAATACCACTCACCTAGTTTAATTAGTATAGATGATCTACTAATATGAATTCTCATCATGGTAACAATAGGAAGAGAAGAAGATGGTGTACCCTCTTATATTTTCAATTTCATATGTAAAATTAAATATCGAGTGAGAAATTTTATTAGGTGGAAGAATTTAATGACCATGAATTTTATTAATGGAATTTCCCTTCCTATAATAATGTCAAGTACTATAAATAACATACATAAAATATATAAACCAACAAAAAAATTTAAAAGATAATATATTTTAACAATGTTTTTTTTTTGAAATTTCTATAGCTATAAAGAAGTTTAATTGTATATGAAAATGGTAAATTGTAATTAATAAATATATTTATTTAAATGTTTAAATTTTTTAATTAGATAGTTATTTCAATGAAATAATTTTCATTTTTTGACCCGGAACAACAAATTTAACTTCTTGAATTATTTTAATAATTTTCATAAATAATGTTTGTTTTTGGGATAGAAACTCAAAATATTGTTTTTAAATAACTCATATGGTGTAATTGTAAAATTGTCGTAATTTAAAGTACATTAATATATTTTATTGATAAATATTTATTTAGGAAATGACATAACACATAATGTTTTACATTTAGAAACACATGTTGAAGTTTTTTGAAAGCCATGATTGTAACCTTAAAAAAAAATTTAGGAGTTATATGAGTTTCACATTAAAATTGTTTTTACCAATTTTATAAATTTGATAAATAAAAAAGGAATTAATATTTGTATTAAAAAGATAAAAATAATGTATTGACTTCAATTTTATTTTTTGGAAATAAACAAGGGTCTCATGATAAATAAAAAAGTTATTTTATTATAATTCAAATAGTATAACATGTTATAGTTTAAATATAATGTCCTAAAATTTAAAATAAATACAACAATAAATTTTCCTTTTTGTGTTTATTGGCCTTAAATATCCTTTAAATCGTTAATTATCAATATAATTTTTTACTATTAATTATATTAACATTTATTTGGTTAAATATATATAATAATCATTATATAAAAACTTAAGAATACCCCTCTTCCAGTATAAATACCACTCAACAACCTATTCCTCCTAAAAAGGAAAGCTATTCAAAAAATATATACCACAACTTCTCTCAATGACACTCCATTTTTTCATGTGATAATGGTGTCACCCAAAGACCAATTCCATGTTATTTAAGGTGTCCTTATATGTGGTGATATTGAAGAGGTATCTTTCTCAAACAACCTCTTAAATTTATTTTCTTCATCTACCTTCCCCAAACCTAAATAATTGACCATGAAATAATAACTCTAGTATAATGTATATACATAAATGTCATATTTATAAATGTGTATATTATATTCATCCCAATTATTTTCTCTATTTATTCAATGAGACAAATCCATTGTCCAGAATATGGAGGTTAACTATCTCTATGGTAAATGAGTATTTGAGTTCCTTTACCTCCATCAATGGTAGTCATAAAACTATTATTATTTACAAATAATATTTTAATGGGAATATTATATTTTATTTAATGTATCATATCTAATATATAGACATGACATTTAATAATACAAAACTACTTCAAGATGGTTGGAAAATCCTCTAAAATAATCTAATCATTTTCCATTAATGTTTTATCAAACGAATAATACTAATGACATAAAAAATGATATTTGGGAATATTTAAAATTATTTATACCCAATATTACCATTTAATTTATCTTCTAGAGTTTTATATCCATTTGACATAAACGTCCGGAATTATACACAAATGAACCGACCGTGAAACCATAATGTAATGCTTGTGATATGATAGAGTTGATCTTTACAACTCATCAAAATTGTAATAAATGATCTTAATAAATTTCTAATAAATAAAATATAGTTGTAATTTTTTTAAATTAATTAATTATTCTTATTTTATTATTCATTATGTTAAGTTCATGTGTAGAATAGATTCAGATATATTGTAAGGGATCTCTCTAAACCACCGTATTTCATTTTGTTAATGCTTTATCTATATATTTACCTACAGTTATATTTTTATTATTGTAATATATATTATTTATATATGTTCCAAACATATATATATATAGCTCAATTTATATTTCATTTATGGGGAAATACATAATTTAATATGTTCCTTCTCAATTCCTCAAAGTAAGAAAAACCGATTGAATGAATATTTTCTATTTCTTACAAATTATAAAGTACACGCCATAGACTATTTTAATCCAACAATATATGAAAAAAAAACAAATTTTCCCAAAAAAATACTTTAGTACATTTACTATTTTATTAAAATGAATAATTATTTAATATTATTTAGATAATCTATCTTATTTTCTTTAATACTTCACCAATGTGAAACATTTATATAGGTATCAAACTAGTGTATTTAATGTTTTCACATCATTTGGACTGCATTATTCATGATATATTCTTATGTTTTACATTATTAATATCCATGAATTATTTGAATCTGATATTTCATGGATATAAATTTTATAATCCCTTTTATTATTCATTATAATATGATACAAGACCCATTTCATTCTACAGGTATACCTTATGTTTATTCCTTATGTTTAATTCTCTATATGAAACACATATTCATGAACATGTTTTAATGGGTGATCCTAGATAGAACTCCAATTATTTGGGTAATGGTTTTATCTCATTAATCCTTTTGAATGGGATCAAGATGTAAACTCAATCCATTATTTTATTTTATTTTCAACGGTTTTGATATATCCTTTGTTGTTAGCCTTTAGTCTTGTTCATATAATGTTATATGTTTCTTCCACAATACTATGTATCCATGACAATTTGATTTAATATTATATATCTTATGTTTCGATATGTATTCTAATGATCCATTCCTTTTTTTAATCATTTTTCTTATATCTCATGTGATAATCTTCAATCTCTTGTATATTTCCTTACATGTTTTTAGCTCATCTCATTCGTCTATGTTTTCCACAAGTACCTATAATCTTATAGGAGATCAAAGGTATTTGTGATCCCATTTTAGAGATTAATAAATATATGTTTTACTGTAGTTTCATGTTTTCTTATGATTTACCTATTCTTCCAAATACAAAATACCATTCTATCATTGGTTTGTAAATCATGAAAAAAACAAGCTTAAATAATTTTAAAAATCTGTTTAAAAAGACTAGTTAACTTTACTAATTTTCCATTAGATTACACAATATAAATGAAAATAATATTTAAAAATTCTTATTAATGACCATTAGGGTATTTTATTCCATAAGTTTCAATCCTTGTTGGCTTATGGTTTGTTCCAATGAACAATACATAATGTAGAATTATATATTCATACTGATCATTTTCATATTTCATTATTCATAAACTAATTTAAATGATTTATAATAATATTAACGTGAATACTTAATTGCCATTAAAATACTGATATTTTATTAAATTTTATTACACCATAATTTTTTATCCATTTTCCATCCAATGTAAAATGATAACTTATCTTGTGTATAGGTGTCGACAACCACATCCATGAAGTGATGTGATTATTTTTCTATTTCATTCATGCATTTAATTCCTTATGGATGATTTTACATAATATATATTATATTTGTGATACTATTGTTATTTTTAATGATATATTATCATTTATCTTTATTTATATATTATCTTTGCAAAATGAATATATTTCTAAGTTATGTGTAGAGACTACCATCTCTATGAAGTTATGAAATTCATTTTTCATACCTACCGAATATGAATGGTTAAAAAAGTAAATATAATGAATAAATATTTTTTATAACATTATATATATTATGGAGATGAAGAATTCATGTCAATGCATAATGGATAGGATTCGTGAATGATAACATGAATAAAGAATGAACCAGTATGCCCTAAAGATTTCGAATGTCACGACGAAAGTACAGAAACTTGAAGAGCGGTTAGGAGACTTCTCATACTCAGGAATTCCTACAGGATCCTTTGTTTTCCCAGAAAATCGAATTGCTCAACGCATCGTCAGAAAGGGCAATAATGTGCATTTCTCAGCTTCAGATGGAGCGATTTTGCAACGGTTAGAGCTTTGTAAGAATTCATTTATCTCTCGAATCACGTTATCTAAAGGTATGCAACCTTGGAAAATTTCCGATCTTGTTGCTGGTTTAGCTTCTATTTGGGGATTTAATGAATTCAAGTGTGTTTCTCTTGGGAGAGGCTTTTTCCTCTTGCTATTTCCCTCTGGTGACTTGAAGGGAAGAGATTTGAGTTTTGGGTCTGTCAATCTTAAGCCTGGAACTCTTAGGAATTTTGAATGGAATCTTAATTTTAGTCTCTATGATTTTAAAGACACCTTTTCTCAAGTATGGATTTGGATTTATGGATTCAATTGGGTATTGTGGCATTCTGAAATCTTATATGACATTTCTTCTGTGATAGGAATTCCAATCTGAATGGTTTTGGCTACTGAAAAAACTAGTTATGGACACGTTTCTAGAATCTTAGTTGAAATTGATCTAGGTTCTGCTCTGATTGATAAAGTGGTACTATCCACCTCTCAAGATGAAATCAATCTAAGAATTGTGTACGAAAAAATGCCTCTGTATTGTGATGTGTGTTGTATTATTGGACACTCTAGGTCCAACTGTCGTTCAAAGACTATTTGTACTAGATGCATGCTGAAAGGGAATGAGAAGACTCACTGCAGAAGGAAGGAGAGCAGAAAACCTTCCCAACAGACTGTTGTGCAATCTACGAAACAAGATAGGAATGAGATTCCTCAGACGTCTTTGAGCGGATTATTATCCTCTGAAAACGTCCAGGCTGTGAAGATTCAGTCTGAGCAGCAATTCAGGAGTGGTGGTAAAAACCCCGGACATGTTTCTTCTCAGATTGGCACGAGCAATGTCATCTGGGCTGATTTGGATGATGAAAATGACCCTACTGAAGTGGGTCTCTCTTTCAAAGATGCACTGGTCAAGGACATGGATGAAGTCAAAAATGAATCAGACTCAGATGATAGCCAATTAGAGAGAGAGATATCAACACAAACAATGGTTGATGCTGAAATTAGACAGGAGCTTCATGCTTCAAAATGTAGAAAAGGGAAGATTGTTCTAGAAGCCGAAACTTCAATGAATTTAAAGAAAAAATGTGTTTACATAAGTAAAGATCAAGGGACTCTCTTGGACATGCGAAGGTCTCCTCCCGCCACTCCAAAGGCAACAAAGCTGTCACAAGTCCCGATTCTCTTGACCCTTCCACTGGGTTGGCACCCCCTGTCGCCCGCACAATAGCTAATTCTTTGGTGGATAATTACTATGCTAGGATAAGTCCCTCCAATAATGGTATGGACAACGCAATTACTAAACTTAAAGCAACACAGTGTTTTAGTGTGAAAGACCCACATATGTCGCCCTCTAGAAGGCAGGATGCTGCATAGCCTGTGCCAAGGCAGGAATCCTCCAACCAGAGCTCGGGTGCCTTTAAAAATAAAGTGGATACTGTACAGATCGCTGCTAAACAAGCACTAGACAAGGCTGGAAAATCCAATACTGCATAGATCACTGCTTAAGTGGCACTGTACATGACTGGAAAATCCAATGCTAATGTTGGAAGGACTCCCACCTATACCACTAAGCTTGTGATGGTGCCCAACACATTAGATTCGGATGGCCTACTCTCTGGACCCTCTGAACTTCACAACAAGACTTCCCAGCCTCCTAGTGAGGTTTCCATACAAATGCAGACTGATGCAAAGCCTGATCTCAAGCAGACTTCAGCTGACCACAAGAAAGCGGATGCTACACAGGACTCTGTTTAACAGGATATGAATAGGAATGAGAAACACAATGCAGGATCAGGACCGGTTCCATTCCGAAGTCCTCCCTCTCATCCTGGAAAGGTAAAAAGTAATGATAGTATCTCTAACTCGTTTGATATTATCACTACCAATAGTAGTGATGATGATTTATCTATGAAAAATGAGGTCTCTGGGCCTAAAATCATGATGATTGATGCTGAGGAGGTGTCTTGGGATGATGGAAATGGTGCATGGATGCTAGTAAAGACTGGGAGGAGGGGAAGACATACTCATGATAGGGGTGGAAGACTTCCTCATCATAGTATGAGTACCCGCTCTAGAATGGGTTAAAGACTTTGTCCTTGTTTTTTATGTTGTTTCCTCTGCTAGATTTATTCGGTATTTAATAAATAGGCCTTTGCGCCAAAAAAATAATAACATGAAATATCAAATTAATGATATAAATGAATAATATATTAATATTTTTATGGAATAAATTTATAATAAAAATAAATTTATTATATATGAATGTTGATCATAGATAATACAAAATGAGATATTGGGTAATGGTTTATATTTAAATCTCATTATTGTACACAATTTTCTGTGATAGATTTTCATAGTTTGAAATTATCTATTTAATATTATTTTCACCTCCACCGTAATATTATCTAGTGGTTATTTACATGATTTAAATTATTTCTAATAATTATATATATAGACATTAAAATGATCATGAGTTTTTTTTTTTTGAAATGATGACCTCATTCCATCTTTTATCCAAGAAATTTTAATAACCTATATTTGTTTGATCAAATATTTTAAAGAATTTTTATTTCAATAATATAATTATTATTTGATCAATTTTTCATTCATACATGTATTTTAGTTCTATGTTTTAAAAATAATTATCTTTTTTTATCAAATGAGTTACATTTATACTCTTTAATAAAAATTTTAAATGATTCATTGCATTTCCATTTAATACATAAAAATATTTTTCGAACCATCATAACCATTAATTACATTGATGTTTCCTTTAAAATTTTCCCTAGTTATAGTAATGGAAAATATTGTTCTAAAAATTAAGGAAATTATAATATTTAATGAATCATATGTAAAATGGTACTTTCCCCAATAGTAAATTAAATTATAATATACCCTATTATATTTTTTTTCCATTAATGTTGAAATCCATTGATTTTTTATAGGTTTAACTAGAAATATGATCTACTAATAGCATCCAAACAATTTTATTTTCCATTGGTTAAACTTAAATTATATTATAAATGTTATTATGATCATGTGGATCACATATAAGTTGTTTTCAAATTTTTATTGTTAGATCTATTAAATCCCTCTAATGAATTGGGAAATGATTTATATCTAAAGGAATAATTTAGAAAATAATATGGGTGAAAATGATTGGAATTGGAATTTTTTCACTATGATAATATTTTGGGTAAGACTTGATTAAGGAAATTATAGAATAAATACTGAACCCAACCCATTATGTGACATTGTCCCATATAATATTCATGTATGTTAACAATATATAAAGAAGATATTTTCGATGATTAATATTTTTCCGCAATTAGTATTACATATTCATATTCTTATAATATTATTCATTGTCTCATGATTGATTAATGATATATATTTTCTCTTATAACTCATCCCTTTTTAAATTCTAATGATTTATTTTGTGACACCTAATTTATATTCTATAACTGATTTACTATTAACATCATATTTTATGAGCATTCTCTAATAAAATTAAACTTAGCTTATGGTTATAGATTTTCACCAATTGATATCTCCCTTATTTACACTTATTGAATTTCTGATCTTACCATTTCTTATCATTCAATTTTATAATTGTTATAAAGAATGATTTTATGTTTGATATTTATATAAAGGGTATTATTAGTGAAGAACATTATGAGATATGTCGAATATCTATATGAAAATATGATTAATAAATATATATTATTCAATGACTATACAACTTTAAAGTCATCATGCACTTATTATTTCAAAATGTACTAAATTTTAATAAGAAATAATGCAATCATTATGTATGATATGACATTTTCACATCACTCAATCACCATACTTTTTATATTTGCCTCTTTTGTCATGTTTTCAAGTGTTTTAAATTTTATTTATTTTACAATATCCCCCTATTCATCTTCCCCCTTCGTATATCCCTTTATTTAATTTTTCAACTTCATATCGGGAAAATTAAACCATTATGCATGGGGATTTATGGATTTATTTTCATACTTAACTAGGGTTTTGATAGTTTGGAATATTTTTATACTGTTTCATTTATAATTTTCATGTTCTGAAAAAAATAAGTAACATTATTAATTTATCCTATCACTTTTGTGGTAGGAATATCGTTAATGCTATTTTATTTTAAAATTTATATATTCTTATGTTTTAAAAATTCAATTTTAATTATATTATTTCTATCTGTGAAACCTCATTTTGGTTTTTGTACCATTTCAATTTTTTTCATTCTATAAATTTCAATGACATATATTATCATGATCCATTTGAAAAAATTATTGAGGTTTCTATTAAAAATTATTTGAATGATAATAAGATTCATTTAATTGTGATTATTGGTAAAAAAATGAAATATACTAGTTATAATTTTTATAGGTGGATGAAAACTATCTTAAAATATTTTTTTAAAATTTATATCTACATTTTAATCAATTAATTTTTCCAGAATATTCTTTATGTGATTTATTTGAAAAATTAATATAACATAACACTCTATGATAGATTTTAATTAAAGGCTTAAATGGAACATAATAGAAGAAGGAATTAATAATATTTTGATACCCACAGTATGCCTCTAATTAATTTAACTATTTTGTATGGGTGGTATGTTATGTATGTTTTTTGTTGATGTATATAAATGGGTTGTCTCTTCTGGTGGGTTTATAGATGAGTGTGAGATATTAATCAATGTTTTTCATGGTTACATTGAAAACCATTAATTTTTCTCCCACCACATATTTTATTTGGTAATCAGATGATCTCCCCCTAAGTGGGATGTATTGATTTATTCTGCACTATATTGTCACAAGAGAAATGTTTTTCCAATAATTTGAAATATACTAGGGAATGTGAGTTATTCCCCCGATGAGGCACAATACATTCTAGTTATGTAGCTCGAGTTTTTTTATGTAAAACATATTGAATATTTTTTTCTTGTTATAGGTAAAGTATAAAACATTCTCAAACGATTACAAATGGGGTTAATTAGGAGTCATATTAATTTGTTGGAGGATATATGTATATTACATAAATTTATTGAATCTTTTAATTCTCATTGTGCATGTTATCAACATTTGGTGCGCTATATGATCTTTTGGTTCGAATTTGGTATTTCGATCCAATATTTTTTGGGGTATGTTTGTAACATCCCATGTTTTAAGAAAGAAACACTATGTTTAATAACATGCATGATATGCTATGTCAAACTGAAATGAATAACTAAATATTATTATTTAAATGTTACTATTATAACATATCATTTGGAATAGTAGTAATGAATAATATCAATTGAATTATGAAAATATGTTTTACGCATGTTTAAATTGTGGTTCTTTGGTTACCAAATATATTATAACTGAAAATTAAAATCCAATTGAATATAAGGGATGTGTTTTTATGAAAACCCATTTTAAATAGAATAATTGTGTTTATAAAATCATATCACTCTTTATGGATTAATATTTAATTATAAATATATGATATATATTTAGTATAATATTTTAAATTCATATTATAAGTTTTATAGATATGATACAATAAAAAATTAAATTTATCAGATAAATGAAATATTTTCTTCAAATGCAATTTTAACAACTTTTGACTGTGAACCCATTTTAAATATAGTTTAATCACACTTATATATTCTATTTGATAAAATATACATCTTATATATTAGCGAGACATCAAAATTTAAATTGGATAAATTTTTGGAAATTTTCTGATAAAGATCAGTTTTAATGAATAGTAAAAAATACTACGAATACTACGAAATTTGGAGGGAGAATCCCCATTATTAAGAAATAAAAACACACAACCCCTTCTGTGAGAAAAAAGGGGAACCCAACATAAACCCATTAGAGTGACCCAAAATATAAAAGGAAACCATTTTAACTGGGTAGGGAAACCCATTGCAAGCTCGAAGGCTAGAGGCAGATATCCTTAATTATGAGTTGCTAGAAACCCAATGAAAATCCCATTAAAAAGTAAACACTCCACCACAATACCCTAAAAAATATTCGCAAATAGCCCCTCCATTAGTCTCAGTTTTGTTCGACGCGCCTCCTGAATACCACGTCTCAATGAAGGTCCTCGCCGTGAGGTGTCCCCCACCACCCCTAATGCCTCTGTCTGCTAAAACCCTAGATCAAACGGATCCGAGGGCCACCAGACCACCCAAGATGATGATCTGCAGCACTGTCGAACACATCTAAAGCCACCAAATCCAGCACACCGCTCCTCCATTGAGGTCCGTCACACCATTTCAGAAGCCACAGGAAGCCTGCCAACACGACTAGACCACCTTCCGCCATAGAGCCCGCCTACGGTCAAGCTGGTGTAGATCCAGATCCATGCCACAGATCTAGAAAAGCCTCCATATCTAGAACAGATCAATGCTAACAAGGCCAGATGCAAAGAAACCAAGTGAAGTCCTGCCCACCTCATGGTTGAAGCTGGGGAGAACAAAGAGAGAACCCCAGGTGAGAAACCCTAAATGAGAGAGCTCTCTGCAGAAGTCGAGATCCCGACATTAAAAATACTACATTTTAATTCAGAACGAGCTTTTCATATGAATTATTTTTATAGTTATATTTTTATTTTAATATGTTTTTAAAGTTTAATTGGATTATTTTTTTATCATTTAATCCAATTATGGTCATTGTAAGTAGTATCACTTTTTCATTTTATATATACACTTGTCAATCTTTTGATAGTTTTTACTTATTAAAAACCAAAAATTTGGTTTTGACAATGGGAATTAATTTTAAATTATATTATGAATATTTTTTGTTTTGAATTTGTAAAAATGGATTATATATTTGGAATCTGTAGTTACAAATTATGAAAATAAGAATGTTATATTTTTAGATATTATGAATTGTAACTTCGGTGATTATTTTTCTAACCATGGTAAAATTGTATATCTGATAAATAAGGGTAGAAAATAATATTATAATAATATAAAACCACCCTAAATAATATCATAATCCTATTTTATGAGAAATTCTCGACCATAATAATTCTTGAAACAATTTTAGGACCCCATGGAGCTACATGGTTGTGATAATGACATGTTATAAAAATTAATTTAATGTAAAGCAAAATATAACATAAACATGTATCTTCTACTAAAAAAATTAATATAAGTTTACATAACAGATATATTTGTATATAAATATTAATTATAAATCTATATATGTTTTCTACATCAGGATATTTTATTTATAATTTTTAGACATTATAAAAAAATTTATTTATGACACAATGATGTTTTAGTGATTACCTTATTAAAAAATGATTCAAATAAATGATTTTATAGATATTAAAATAAATTTAATTTGAACATTGTGATGTCATCGAAATATTTTCCCGATGATATTGAAATATTAGATTTAATTTAATTCATTTTCCAAAGGAATTATTTTTTATGACTTCAAAAAATCAATTATAAAATAGATTCAAAATTTTCATAAATGTGTTTATAAAACAAACACTATATTATTAAATGATCTAACAGCCGTAAAAATATTTTATTCATCCAAATTAATTATATAATGTTACAAATATCATTAATTATCCTCTTTTGGTTCCTTTGGAAATTTATAGTAACTATAGTAATTATATATTAAGAAAATATAAGAAGAAATTGTAAGAGATAATGTTTTTATCTATGTGTTAAAGATATTAAATAAAGCTAAAATTGTGACCTAAATATATCTAAAACCAATTAATATAATGTATTTAAACCCATTTTCATCTTATCCAAGAAATATATCACTTTGGAACTATTATAATTCAAAAATACTTTTATAATAAACTAATATTTTAAGTCTTTCCAAATGTGCCCCATCTCCCTCTTATAAAAGGCCACCACCTGTACCCACTAACTCACATATCTCAAGCCCATTGTCTCATTCAAATTCTACCTAAATAATCTCCAAACATCCCTTATTTCATCCTAGAATCCTTATCTTGGGAATAATGAAGTTCAATAAAGCCTTTTGGCTCAAATCAAATGAAGTTACCCGATTTTGAGGTAACATCTTCTTTCATGTTCCTTTCCATTATTTTCATTCTCCACTTCCTATGATCTAATTATTTTTTTATTACACAACAAAAACATTTTAATCAATATACTAGGATGGTTTTATGATAGGTATTATTACTAAACATATAGACACCTCCATCTAGTGGATATGAATATATTATTTCTATGTAGGGGGAACTAGTGCCTCACGAAATGTCGATTGTTTAATTTCTTCCAACCACCTATCCTAATGTATAATATGATAGATCATTATTTATATATGATATATATTATATTTATATTTTCTCTAAGATTATTTAATTTTATTTACAAAAAAGCTTTATGATTTCTATAATGTGTAAATACAATAATTTAATTTCAGAAAGTGCATACTACCACCCCCACAAAATGATATGATTTTTTCTTGCTATACATGGAAAGTAAGAAGGATGAAGTTACTGAAATTATTTGACATATATAAAATATATATTACTCTAAAATTTTAACATACATATGTATCAATTATTTTTTATTCCATTAAAATGACAATGAAATGAATGAAGCATTCAAGAGTACGCACGACCTACCGTCTCATTGAATAGTGCATTTCATTTCATATCTCCAAATGTAATGGACTGTTATAAAAAAGTATATAGTGGATATTTCTGATATTTAAATCATGAATAATATTATGGAGATGATTTAATTTTTTCCACATTTACAATTTACATCAAACAGGATCTTTTTCGACTTATGTACTGAATATCGACAACACGACCGATATGAACTTATATAATTATGTAATTTTTATAACATGATAATATGTAATATAAAATGAATAATAAACTAATAAACAGTTCTAAAACAAGTATAAAATAACTTCTTTTTATTATTTAGGAAGAAAAAGGAACATATATGAGGATTTGGACTCAACTTAAGGTACTTCGTCTCAATATTATTTCATTAAGGAAAATTTTGATAATTTACACAGCCATCTTATATACTTTGTATAATAAACCCTTTGTCTTTTAATTTTATTCAAAGGGAATCATTTTATATGATGTGTTTTACTTAATGTAAAAACATAATGTTTTTAACATATGCATTGACAATGACTTTCCACCAAAACATTTATTTAATATTTGGCTTCCTCTATAAGACTTAATGTTTATAAAAACAAATAAAACCCTATATACCCCTTTTCGATTTTTTGGTATTGAATATGGTTTTTTAAATGGAGTAAATATTTTAATATCTTGAAATAATTTCTTATGATTTAAAATTAAATATAATTAATGAAATGTTGATATATGCAATATTTTATATGTTGTGATTATATAATGGTACTTGGAAATTTGACTGGTGGTTACATGGTAATCCAAAGAATGGTGGTTACATGATAAATCAATGACATGTGGTTATGTGATAACCTAAATATGGTTGGATATGTTATAACCTCCAATGCATTAGGTATGGAAGTCGGTCGTATGGCTATTGAATTTAATGATTTGTGTGGAATATAACTGTATGGTAATTCAATTTATGTATGTTTATTTTATAAGTTACATTTATATATTATATGTTTATTTATATTGGTTTAGGGTAATATTTTGGTTACAAAAAAGGTATGAAATAATCTTATATTCAGTGAAGTATATTTATTACTTCATAGTAGTGAAAATTATTACTTTTTGAGAATGTATTAATGGTTTTTATTTTTTCCCAATACTATTTGTTTTCCTTATTTGTGTATCACTTATTGAGTTTTTTATTCTCATCCTATGTTTTGAAATATTTTTCATAGGACATAAAAGAATATAGAGGCATGGATGAGATCATGGAAAAGTTATATTGTTAAAACATGAAATGATACCATGTTTCTTTTTATAGAGTTTCTATTTTGTGGAAAAATGGATAGTGAGTAGAAGTGTCCACATTTAACATTTAAGTTGTTATATATGAATGGTGACCTAATTCCCTAATTCTCTAAACCTTAAAAGATCCTCAAAGTGCAATGATGAGGAATTGAATATCTATCTCTATATTATGTAATGTTTAAGGTCAGGGCCTTACAATGTGATCCATAAAACTACATCTAAAAATAATATATAAAAATGTCACTTAATATGAAATTAATGGAAGGATGTTGATTAATTTCATGGAGATTATTGAAAAACTTATAAACTGGGGTTTTGAATGATTTTCAAAATGAAAAAGATTACTTTAATATTTTTAATAATGTTTACATATAATTTTTGAAAATGGAAGAGGGTTATTTTTCATGATTAATAAATAAGAATTATTTTCCTTGTCAAAAAACAAAAAAAAATGCATACTAGTGTTTTTAATTCTATTTGAAAAAATCACTCATAGAAAAATAAAATAATGGAATCTCAATGACATTGTAGGGAGATCATATTATTCATATTACCTTGAACCATGTATACATATTAAATTACATGTTAATTAATCCTTCATTATTTATATATGTTTGAGGATAATTTTATGGTTTTTCCTTATGTTTATTCATATGACAGATGTGATTATGTGAAATATAAAAAATTGGTTACAAACACAAGATATCTTAGTATTTTTTTTAATTGGTATATAGATGTTTCAGTGAAGAACTTCTCTCTTTTATTTTTATAAAATATCACACATAGTGAAATTTTATATACATTATTTTGGGTGATGATCCAATATATTAATAATATATTTAATCAAATTCATTGATTATCACTCATTTGATCGGTTTATTTATATTTCATATTGGAATTAATATTTAATGGATGTTAATGCATGGATTATCCATAATAGAAATATGATATAAGATTTGTAATCAATTACCAGAAAAGCTTACTCAGAGACAAAGTCTCTGACCATTTATTAAAATAACGAAAAAGTACAGTAGGAAAGAAAAAAAACAAGAGCATACAGTTACATGTTAGAAACCATACCCATATCCATATCTGTCACCATCTTCTTGATCAAACACCTCATCTGCAGTAGTCGATTCCCATTCCGAACTTTCATACTCCTTCAGGATCTTCGCATACTTTCTTATGAGATTTAATTTGTCCAAATACACAAACTCCTTAGAGGAATTCATCCCTTTACTTTTACTAATGGAGGATCTGGTAGACATTGGCTTTTTCATAGAAGAATAATCCTTCCACTGCCTTCTTCTTGGTGGGTCGGACACAACACCCTCATTCCCTACTACAACCTTCTTTCCATACTGCACAACATCACTAAAAGAAGCTCGGCCTTGGCCAACATTCTCTTTTTCACTGCCAGATATGTCCCCCCATTTCTCAGGGAAAACCACATTTTGGTAGCCTCCATTCCCACCCTTCTCTTTCCCAACATGAATATTACTTTCAATCAAAGATAAACATTGTGGCTGCACCACAGGCTCATGATTTTCAATCACTCCATTCTGCAAAAAACCTTCTCTAGAAACAGCATCTTGCTGCTGCGACCCTACAGGAAACTTACCTCCTTCAATCCTCAGAGAAACCTCTTCGGAGATTCCCCCATGAACCAATCCCTTATCGCAAATCTTTCTTCCATTAGGAACACACACCGATTCCAGACCCATCACCCCTTGTCCTGCATAGCAGGTGTGAGAGCCATCTGGCCAGGAGTCTCGGGAGCAATCTGGACCTGACCCTCTTTCAGTTCCTCATTCATCATACCATAGAAACAATTAATGACTTCAATACACTCCACCTGCTGCACATTCTGTGACTTCATACCAGGAGAAGCCCGCACCCATATACCAGCTTCCTCCTTAGAATCCCCAGCCTAAATGGACAAAGCAGATCCTTCCACAGCCTCCTTCCCCCTCACTGGTACCAATTCTTGGCCTCTGATCACTTCAACCGAATGCACATGTTGTGTCTTCAGCCCAGGAGATGCCCGCACCCATCTACCAGTTGCCTCCATAGAATCCCCTGCTTGAAAGGCCAAATCAGATCCTTCCACAGCCTCCTTCCCCCTCACTGGTACCAATTCTTGGCCTCTGATCACTTCAACCAAATGGACAGCCTGCTTCACTCAATGAGACACCCCAAGATCATTCCGAAGTCTTCCAAATACCTCATCAACCCTTGGGTTCAGAGACTCATTCAATCCTCCCATCCGCTTTCCAACCAGTGAAAAAGTTTCAATTCGATCTCCCTTACCCAGTTCTTGCTTCCCCTGCTGATAATCTAAGGCCACCACTTCTGCAGCCTTTGGGGCCAAAACCTCCCACGGAACCACCCTCCTGCCTCTGCAATTCTCCCTCAAATTCCCAAATTTAAGACACCAAGAGCAGTAGTCAAACCAGGACTCATAAACAATGGACTACTTATATCTAAACTCCTTACTCATAGCAATGAATATTGACTCAATCGATGGTTTCAACAGGTCTACTTAAACACAAATTCTCGGTGAAATCGTGTGACAAATAGCCCTAGTCCTATTATCCGAGCACAAATAGTGACCAACAAGATTTCCCAGCATGAAAATAATGTAAGGATTCTAAAATGGAATCGGTAGTTCAGGAAATATTACCCAAATTACCATCGTCGAGGAATCGTGCTTCATATAATGATCATAGGACCATCAGAAGAGTAGGAACCGACAACCATCATAGGTACGCGGGGCAGTGGACCAGGCCAGGATCAAGTCTTCCTCCAACTCAAAGCGGACCATTATGTGGTTCGAATCATGAATATCAACAGTGGAATGCTTCTAAAGATTCCACGAATCGAAGATAAATCGATCAAAGCAATCCACAGGCGGACATCTTAGACTGAAGAAAGCTATCAGCATTAGATTCAGCAGGGACAAAGCATCGTTGAACTCCCGAGTTGTGACTGAGAGTTGTGGAATCCCTTCAAGTAACTCGATATCTTTAGGGGAGAGAGAAATTTCAGGGAATGAATACAGGATATCATGATTTGAAAAGGGAAGAAATATTTGATTGCTAGAGGACTGTGGAAATCCCTCCTCCACCACAAGAGGAGCGAGCTGCTCGAAGGCCATCACCACCTACGGCAGCCATTCCCGAACCCTAGCATCCTGAGTGCTCGCCATCTTCTCTGTAATCAATTGAATATAAATTTATTCATGAATAAATTAATAATATGACTATTTGGTAACCATACAGTAGTTTCCATCTTATAGTAATTATGAAAACTATTTTCTTCTAGTAGTGGGGTATGTATAGTAATTTTTCTTGTCACCCTAGTAATATTGGTAATAAATATATCAAATATAGGTTCATATTAATTGAATAGGTTTATCATATTTAATTATTATTATATAGTAATGTGACTTTTTAGGGATGATTTAGGGACTTTCAGAATCTAGAACAATATTTTAGGGATTGCATGACCAACCCGTTCTCTAGATGATCATTTATATTCAACTTGTTTTGTGAATTAAATAATTGATGTGCATATTATTATTCACTATTTATGATGAATTTCACTGTGTAATGATGTTTTTTGATTCCCAATTAGTAATTAATCTAATTTAGGTGGTTTTGTATAATTTTTTCAATAATTTTCATAAATAAACATAGTAAAACTGTTAGATCACAAAGAATATTAAATGATATCGTTCAACTATATAAAGTCTCTAAGAACATAAATAATACAGTTTCATGGTAGGTTGAAAACACATAAAACAATTTGTACAATCACTTAAAAAACCTTTATACATCTTAGTTTTAGTTGTTTTCACCAACATAAATTCTATATTTCCCAAGGGGAGTTTATTATTAGTTAGAAATAAATTTTAGCTTATTATTTATGAAGATGGTTGTCATAAAAGTAGTTTATTCATTGAATTTTGGTTTTATTTTTTTATTGATTACAATTTTATATGCCATAACCATGAGATAGATTTTACTTCATCAAATTATTTATTTTATAATAGGTTTTTATTAATTTATAGGAAAAGATAGAATTTTTTGAGATGAAATGATTAGTTTAATAATTGGTTTTATTTTAATAATGTATAAAATAATTTTTATTATATGTTGAATTTTTATGAGCAATTTGAAATTTGAGAATAAGGGAAATAAAACCTAAATTATAGAATTATTTCAAATAATAGTAAATATAGAAGTTTTTTTAGTTTTAAATTGAAATTGTAATGTTTCTGAAATTAAAATTGGGTTTTTAGATAATGATATCATGGGGGTTACCATAATAATTATTTCAATTATTGTAAAATTTTATTATAATTTCATTAGATTCAATATAATGCTGATAATTTTTTGAAACCTGGATTATTTTATTTAAATGATATCTTCTAATGCATGAATTTTGAATATATTTTTGTGGATTACTTTTTTTAACAAGTCCCTTAGTTTTAACTGGGATGGTTATTTATAAAAAAAAATTGATTAATTTTTTTGTTCATGGGGTTGTGTTATATATTATATGCCTCTTATAATGGTCTATAATGAGTGTAGAAGGTCTTCTATGATGGATAATTCTCATATAGAAATTTCATATCAATTGGACTATAAATGTTTTGTTCTTAGATCCGACAAACCACTAAATAATGGGGTGTGTGATATACCATACTCTGTTCACTCATGGTAATCCAAAAATAGTGGTCCACATTGCCTCATAAATTCCTACCCATATTCAAAAAGTTGATAACCACCAGTTTGTGCCTCTTATGGTATAATGTAAGGACTATAACCTATTCTAATAGAGTAGAGCACAACAATGAATGATATATAAATTAGTTGAAGAATTACAATAATTGTTTATGATATAATATGAATGGAATAATATAATTAATTATCTATATTTAATAATAAACCCAAAATTATATTGTGTAATATACTAAAATGTTGATATTATAATAATGTAAATAAATGTGGGAGCATACATACAATAGTACATGCAATACCGAAAATATGTAAATGAAAAATTATAAACTCCAACATATTCAAGAGAAATAGATCAGTCCCCTTGACCTATAGTGAATTTTAGTGTAGAAAAGTAAGAGTCATTATCTATGAACATCCCTCAATCCCTATATTTATCCATGAATCTTATCTGGGTACAAATTTGTGGCATGAAGAGGTTGTAAGATAAACTCATCATACAACCACCAATGGATTCTAGTATAATACATTCTATGAATATATAATGAATCAAAATTAAATTAATAATGACATATATATTAAATAGACTAAACAAAATCATGTCAGTATTAGTTCCATATATGACTCGTTTTTGATGTCACCTTCCTTGAACTAAAATGGAATGTCTATAAACATTTGATATATTAAAACACAGATGAAGTTTCATATCCATTAATTCAAAATAAATATTTAAAAAGATCATATCCATAAATTAAAAATAAACAATGATGATCATCATGTTTTTAAATCATGAATAAATATTAAAAAAATCATTCCCATAAATCGTGAATATAAAATGTGGAAGTCATGTCCATAAATTCTTAATAATCAATGAGTAACATCATTTTCCAAAATTAATAATAAATAATGTGAAATTTATTTTCCATATTTTCGTAATAAGAAAATTTGATTATCAAGTCCACAAATTCATGATAATTAATGGGGAACAAAATGTTTGTTTTCTAATAAACAATAATAAACTTCCTGTCCACTAATGAATAATGCAATAATATACACATCATATTAAATTAAAGGAAAAAAATAACATCACAGGTTCCATTTAACAATTCATTTCATCATTGAATTCATATAACCTATATGTAATAATAAGAATCCTTTTGTATAATCCATTAAATTTATTCAATTCGATTCATGGTTCAATTACTATAACTGTGAGTAAAAAATATGGAGTACATGTGTCTCCTATATTACACAAGATTATGTAACATGGTCTAAGTAACATAGTAATAAAATTATTTTTTTCTATATTTCATTTATAAGTAATTAAATGGTCCATGTGAATTACCATTTGTCGTACATCTCATTGATTCTGTTTAATAAAATTGTTACCAAGGTAATGATCAATTCACCTCAAAGGAAGTTTAACATAATTCCAAATATAAAGTGGGAGTCATGGTCCTATAAGAAATACACTCCCAGGGGGTGGTCGAATTCTGGGTATTAACCACCAAAGAAGCAATTCTTTAGGAAATGAATAACTTATTTGTGAAAATATAAAATACATAGTTATTTAACATGTTATATAAGATTAAAATTATGTATAACTAATCACACATTGATAAGAAATTTAAATAACTATACTTTTACGAAAAAGTTATAGACCACCTACTTTAGATATGTAAAATACTCTTAATCCATTATCGGCCAGTAGTTCTAGATAGAATGTTAGAAATCAGATATAATAGAAAAAATCCACAAAAATAGGTCATATACACTAACACATATGTAATGATGATGATATACAGAGAAAAATGAAAATATGAAAGATGATTCATAACCATTCTGAGGGTGATCCAACTTGTCCATTAGCATTTGATTTCTATTCAAGGTGGAGGAGATATCCCAATGCACTAGTGGAGAATAGTAGTGATCTATGAATGATGAGGATTATGATAAAAATCAATGTGAGATGAAATCATGTATTAACGGTTAAAAAATAGAGTGGAAGAATTAAAATATTAATCCTTTTATTAAGGTTCATTATTTTCCCTCATGGTTTACCAAAATATGTTTCAATTGAACAGTAGCCTCTATAGGGGAGACCACACCTCACATTTCCAAAGATAATTGTTCAATAAACCATACATATGTCATTTATTTTAACTATCAAAAGGCATATACCGTAAAATATATTGGTTTGTGTTTAGGGAATACTGTTCAAAAACCATGTTAGTTACAACTGTAATAATATAAAGGGTTTTCATGGCCATGTGGATCCTCCTGTGTGGTTATTCTAACCCTGAACAACCCTCATTGGGCTGCACATTGATTATTGTGACCCATAATTTTCATACATATATATTGTGTCTATATTGATGAATATTATCTATATAACATAATGATCCATGCTAGAATCTTTTATGTCTCGTGTCTTTTGAAACATTAAAACATAATCAATTGGTTCATGAAAAATCTACATAATATCCCAGTATTTCTTCATAAATACAACCCTTTCATAGAAAAATATGACATTATACCTTTCTTCATATCCTTGGAAAATGAAAAATAAGAAAACGGTGAGCTTAGATTCTCATTAATGAAAAATAGGGTAAATATTGGTCATAATATAATAATAATACAAATGTTATAATCCTAAATTCTTATAATTTAAAAAACATATTATTCAAAACAAAGATCATAAACATCAGTCGTTATGGAAATATTGGAATCTCATAACACAAGATTCATATTAAAATTAACAAACATGATCTATGAATGTTAAACGTAGCCAGATGTCATTTAATAGTGACATATGAAAAAACTTGCATAATTATTACCTTCATAGTCAACGATTCATTCCGGAGGTTGTCATTATGGAATGGGTTCGATCCCCAAACCATTATTTTAGTTTAGGTTCACACCCCATTATATCATACAGGACCCTTCTTGTCATCCAAAGGACCCAGGATCAAATCCGGGGAGGGAATAATTTTCAGGTACTGTAGCAGTATTTGTAGTAGCACTGTAGCAGCGGCGGGACTGTAGTAGCGGCAACACTATAGCTACGGAGGCACTGTAGATGATACTGTAGCGGCGGTTGTAACACCCGAGACTTTTATGAGAAATATTTTGTTTTTATGTTATATAAATCATCAAAGGAATCTTTCACTACACACAACACTAGTTTGGCTTGCTTTACACGCAATCGTGGCCTTCCTCGATAGCTTGCGTCGTACGCAGTACCGAGTTTCACTAAACAATGATATATTATAATATTAGCCTTTATTAGTAGTATTAACTGAATTTTGAATTTTATAACATTTTAATTCATCTTATACATTTTCTAGAATGAGGTATGAAAACAAAATCAGTTTTTTTGGATAAAAGAAGTATTTTTCAAAAAAATGCAGTTTTAACGCCTTTTGATGGCGCACCCACAATCTAGTTTCTAACAAGTTTATAAGTTCAATTTTAAAAAATAAAATTCTTCTTTAAAATAAGGATATAAATATTTACTTTGGATAAATTTTTCATATTATTCTGATAACTTTCATATTTTAATGAATAGTAAAAACACGCTATATTTTAATTAAAAACAACTTTTTTCATCGCAATACTTTATATGGTTAAATTATAATATTGAATGTTTTTAAAGTATAAATAGAATATATTTTTACCATTTAATATAATTTATGTCATTATCATTAATTTTACATTGAATTCATAGGTAAAAACATTTCAATCTTTGGCAAAGTTTTAACTTTTAAAACCCGTCTGCTTAACAACGGGATTAATTTTAAATTAATTACTGCAACTTCTGTGTTTTGAATTTTGAAAAATGGATTCCATATTTGGAATCAGTGGGTCCAAATTATGTTAATAGGTTAATTTTTTTTTTTGATATTATGAATAGTAACTACAGTAATTTTTATTTACTACAATTAAAGGTAAATAGGGTAATTCAAGGTTAAAGGAATATTATAATAATTCAAAATTACCTTGACACTTGTCCTAACCTTATTGTATGAGTATTGGCCGACCATGGGCGTCCTTGGGTCGATTTTGGGACCCCATTGAGCCACTTGGTAGTGACAATGACAATTTGGATTAATTAATTTAATGTAAAGACAAAATTGACATTAACAAAAATATTTTATTAATTAATTTTTATAAGGGGTTATATAAATTATATTTTTGACTATAAATATTCATTAGAAAGATAAAAATATTTCCTACATAATTATATTTTTTTATAATTTTTAGACACCAAATAAATTAAATTATTTATGACACAATAATGATGAAGTATTTACCTCATTAATAAATGATTTAAATAAATAAGATTATAATGATTAAAATATTTTCCAAAACATGTCCAATTCTGATTTGATGATTTTATTTCGACCGTGAGTCATCTTATCTTTATCTTTAATGATTTTTTGATCTTTTGAAACCGAAGATAAGTTTATAATAAAATAATATTTCCATACTTTCCAAAGGTGCCCCTCTCCTCCCTTATAAAAGGGCACCTCCTCCCTCTCTTCCTCACACCAATTTGAGCCTTCAATCTCGGCCAACCCCTGCCCATTTCACTTACCCACTTCCTTAGAAACCTACTAGAGGTACTTTTCTTCTCAAAAGACCATCTCTAGTGCCTTAAAAGATAGTTTAAAGGAGGCACTTCGAGAAAGAGGTAATACCTTCTACCGTTTTCTTCAAGTTCCATTCTTCTTATACCCCCTATTCTTTAGTTGTTTAATTATGAGGTAATAACATCAGTATCCCTAATATACTTATATGTTATTATAAATATTAAACAAACCTATTTCACCTCTTATCCATCCTACGAAAAACGAAATCATCGCGCGTGCGTACGTACGGAATACCGTCTCCACGCCGTGGTGTAATCTGTTTTCCACCACCACCTTACTTGGATGGGTATAATGGTGAAAATAAATAACTATATATGATTATTGTAAAGTGATATTGATTCTTAAATAGTATACATATACTTCAATACAATTCCATGATCATGGGAACGATATCATCGCTCGTGCGTACGTACGGCCTACCGTCTCCACGATGTGATGCGACTCGTTCTATATGATCTTCATTGAATAATGATTATATAAATGAATTGAATGAATTAATATGATATATATTACACTAATACCATTCTGTAAATGATTTATGTACATCCTATAAATAGGAATAAGAATTTATTCGACAAAATACGCATAAGAACAAAAAAGTAATAAACACTCGAATAACAAGTAATAAAGAAATATTACTAATAAGAAGCTAAGAATATGACCATATATGATATCATAACAATAATTATGATTCTGGAATAAGTCAATAACATTATTTAAATCATTATACAGGAGGTTCGGACACTTACAAAGCATATCGGACCTAAGGTAAGGGAAATATCACAATCTCATTTTTATCCGAGATTGTTTATACTTTGGAATTTACTAGGGTGTATTTTATCATCCACATCCATTTTTCCAAAATATTTAATATCTATATTCTTATACAATAGTTTATATCCAATTTTACCCTTCGGTGAGTTTTTAGTAAAATATATGAAAGTAATCTTTTGTCGTTTTTCGTACGAGGTACTTTTTGACTTTTCCGACAAAAGTACGAGAAGAATATTTTTTTTAACTTATACTGCATGAATGGATTTTTAAAACATTATTTCCAAGAATATTCCTTTACAAGTTTTCAATTTTATTTTTAATCAACTTCTTTTATTTTAGAATTGTATGACATGTAAATAAAGGAAAAGTGTTTTTGAAGTAGAAAGGATATTTTCCTCAAGAATGGAGTTCAAGTGTTTTATCAAAATTATTTTCCATCTAGGATAATATAGGGTTCTGTTTATATCCCTATTATTACATTGATTTGATTATGTTGTGATGTAAATATTTTTATGAATTCCTTTATCTTATATGAATTGTTTTATGATGTCATGATGTTTAAGATTCCCATTTTTATTACATGGGTTATGCTATGATGTATGGTTTATGATTTTGTGGAACACATAAGAATGGTATCATTATGATATGGGTGGGACCTATATCTCCCTCCAATGAATTGGGTAAAGATTATATATCTCATGAGATAGACATGGCTGGAATGGCAGGTTAAACCGGTTCAGTGAAACAGGACTGAAACAAGGAGTGAACTCGGTTCAGAAATGGACTTTTTCCACTAAGATAGTCTTGGAATTGAGTATTGAATAATAAGAAATGATTCTATATGATTATGTCTGTATGCCACAATGTTTCATGTTTTAAGTTATGATTATTGGGATTACATTTCACTACCATGATTTATCCCATGGTATGAAATTATGATTTCTTTTGTAGGGTAAGATTTCCAAAATGTTATGTTCTTATAAATTTGATGTGATTGATATTTATTTTGTTTACCCTTACTGAGAATTTGAGCTCACCCTTTTGTATATTTTCTTTACCCAGGTCAGGAATAAGGTTATTAAGTAAGATATGCCAAAAAGTGACTATAGATATGATGAAATAAATGGGAGACCGTGTAGATGCTTTATGAACCAGTTGTTTATGTTTCCCAGTTTCTAAAGACACTATACCTATATGGTCCTTTCATGGTTTTGTTATATGTTGTAATAAGTATACTTCAATTTTGAAGTATTAACCAGGTATGTAAATTATGGGTCGCTACAGTTGGTATCATAGGAAAGGTATAGTCAACCTTTAGAAACTAGGATGTGAAAGCCTTAGTAAGAAACCTAAGGATATGTCTAAGCATAGAACACAATCATAGTGTTTTAGAAATTTCCATGAACAACCTATGATAAGGCCTTAAGTGTGAAATTTTATTCTTGATTATGTGGTTTTCTTTTTATAATTAGTGTTGCTCACACTATTCTTCTTGGTTTTAGTCAATGGCTAGAACCCGAAGGAACCGTGTTAATGCGGAATACGATGGGAAATGCAATGATTGTCCCCCTGAGAAACCAAACGATATGGGAGCTGGAATGAAAAATCTTGTAGCCATGCTCACATAACTTTCTCAAGCTATGAATCATGCAGGACTTCCAAATGATCAAAGGAAGGAGCAACATTCTGTTGAATCCTTCATGAGGCAGCGTCCACCTTCATTCAGCGGGTCTTCTGGTCCATTAGTGGCTGAACAATGGATCAGTACCACTGAAAAGATATTTTCAGTTCTTCAATGTTCTTAACATGATAAAGACATCTTAGCAGTGTATCGTTTGGAAGGTGATGCTGATCAATGGTGGAATCTCATTAAGAATATGAGGCAAAGGGATGAAATTGAGTCCATGGAATGGGACGAGTTCAAGAACTTATTTTTCAATAAGTATTTCCCTCATATTCTTCGAACAAAGATGGAGAAGGAGTTTCTTGAAATGAATCAAAAGGATGAGGAATCCGTTGGTACCTACGAAGCAAATTTTACAAGACTTGCAAGGTACACTTCCGGAATTATTATCCAACCTGAGAGTAAGATCGATCGATTCTTTAGTGGCTTAAAACCAAGTCTTCGAAGGGCGTTAGCCATAAGGGACTTCAATAGCTATGAGGAAATTATTTGATGTTCTCTCAAGGTTGAGATGGAGATTGGTGTAACCCATCAGTCACATGGGTTTGATAAGAAGAGGAAAATGTAATTCAAAGGAAAATCTAAAGACCACACTGAAAAGAAGATGAGTTTTCCCTTATGCTCAAAGTGTGGAAAGAAACATGGAGGAAATTATCTTAAGGGGAAAATCAAATGTTATAAGTGTGGAAAAGAAGGCCATCGGGCAATTGAATGTCAAAATAATGGGAAGAAGATGTCTAATGATGCAAACAAAGGAAGGGATACACAGAATGAACCTACTACACTTCAATGTTTCAAGTGCAAGGAGATGGGTCATTATGCTAATCAATGCCCAAATCCAAGGGTTGATGATGATGATCGACGTCAACAAACTCTTAAGGCCAAAGACAAAGGAAAGTCACATGAAATTACTATCGGTGATGTGGAGTATGACAATGAAGTGGTGAGAGGTACACTTACCATCCACTCTAAAGTAGCAAATGTTTTATTTGATTCTGGATCCACCCACTCTTTTATTTCTGAAGAATTTTCTAAGGGTATCGTCATTTTACCTTAATAATTAGATGTTGAGTTAGCTGTGACAACCCCTAATGGCACAACGGTCGCATCAAAAGTTTATAATTCTTCTCTGATTGAAGTTTGTGGGAAATTTCTTCCTGCAAATCTTGTGATCCTTCTTATAGTGGAATTTGATGTGATTCTTGGCATGGATTGGCTTTCTTTATATGGAGCTCATATCAATTTCCAAATAAGGGAAGTCACATTTCATATTCCAGATCAATCTATGATCGTCTATCGATGCAAGGATGAACATAACCTTCCATTGGAAATTTCTTCTATCTTATGGGTCTTGATTCCACTAAATGAAGGTTATTTATCTCAAATGGTTGGAGAGAAACTCACGATTAATAATATTCCCATTGTACGGGAATTTTAGGATATCTTTTCGGAGGAATTTCCAGGTCTTCCACCAAATCGTGAAGTTGAGTTTTCAATAGAACTCGTACCGGGTGCTTTGCCTATTTCAAAGACACCTTACAGAATGGCCCCAATTGAGTTGCAGGAATTGAAGAAGCAACTCCAAGAGAATCTTGATAAAGGATTCATACGCCCTAGTGCGTCACCTTGGGGAGCACCTGTTCTGTTTTTTAAGAAGAAAGATGGATCAATGAGACTCTGCATTGATTATCGAGAACTTAACAAGATCACTATCAAGAACAAATATCCTCTCCCATGTATTGATGACCTATTTGACCAACTATACGGAGCTCAATACTTTTCCAAGATTGATCTTCATTCAGGGTATCATCAATTAAGGGTCAAAAGGGAGGATATACCAAATACGGATTTCCGTACAAGGTATGGACACTATGAATTTATAGTGATGCCATTTGGTCTTACTAATGCCCCTACTATCTTCATGGATCTAATTAATAGAGTCTTTAGAGACTATCTTGATCAGTTTGTGGTAGTCTTTATAGATGATATTCTTGTCTATTCAAAGAGCAAGGAAGAACATGAAGATCACTTGAGAATTGTATTAAAGACCCTAAGAAAGGAGAAGCTTTATGCCAAATTTACCAAGTGTGAGTTTTGGCTTCAAAAAGTTGCATTTTTGGGTCACATAATCTCAAAAGAGGGGATATCTGTGGATCTAGCAAAAACAGAGGTTATCGAAAGATGGTCGAGACCAACAACAGTAACCGAGATCCGAAGTTTTCTTGGTTTGGATGGATATTATCGAAGTTTTGTGAAAGATTTTTCACGATTATCTAATCCACTCACCAAGTTGACTCGAAAAGGAGTTAAGTTTGTTTGGAGAGAGGAATTTGAAGAGAATTTCAAGGAGTCAAAAAGAAGGTTATCCAGTGCACCTGTGCTCACACTGCCTTATAGTGGAGAAAGGTTTGTGATCTACAGTGATGCATCCAAGAATGGATTGGGGTGTGTTCTTATGCAAAACGATATGGTGATAGATTATGCCTCACGACAGTTGAAAATCCATGAGCAAAATTACGCAACTCATGATTTGGAGTTAGCTACGGTAATCTTTACATTAAATATTTGGAGGCATTATATTTATGGAGAAAGTTGTGACATTTATACTGATCATAAAAGTTTAAAGTATATTTTCACACAAAAGGAGCTGAATATGCGCCAAAGAAGATGGTCGGAACTGATTAAGTATTACGACTGCTCAATTCATTACCACCCTGGGAAAGCAAACAAGGTGGAAGATGCATTAAGTCGACAAGACCATACTAGCTTATCCATGATGAGGATCACAAAAGATCCAATATTTATGGATTTACAAAGGATGGATCTTGTAATTATAATGAAAGGGGAAAATCGTATCCTTCTCAAATGAATGTTCAACCATCTATACATGTAAAGATTAAAGAGGCGCAGAAAGAAGATTTTGAGTTACAAAAGAAGATGAGAAATGTTCTTGAATTCAACCTTGATTGTGATGGGATAATAAAGTTCAGGAATCGGGTTTGTGTTCCTCCCATCCCATAATTAAAGAAGGAGCTGCTGGATGAGGCTCATAGTTCTTCATTATCTATTCATCCGGGAAGCACGAAGATGTATAGGGATCTAAAAGAGTACTTCTGGTGGGATGGCATGAAAATAGATGTTTTTGAATAAGTCTCTTGATGCTTGGTTTGTCAGTAAGTTAAACCTGAGAGACAAAAGTCTAAGGGGATGTTACAACCATTACCCATACCTGAATGGAAATGGGAAAACATCACTATGGACTTTGTCACTGGACTTCCTAAAACATCCAAAGGCAATAATGTTATCTGGGTCATAGTTGATCGTCTTACAAAGTCTACACACTTCATTGATATTAGAGAGGATTTCTATCCAGATCAGATTTCCAGGATATATGTAAAGGAAGTGGTAAGATTTCATGGAGTACCACTTTCTATTATATCTGATCGGGATCCAAGGTTTACCTCAAAGTTCTGGTGAAGTCTTCAGCATACTCTGGATACAGAGTTGAGTTTCAGCACTACTTATCATCCTCAGACAGACGGTCAGTCTGAGAGGACAATTCAAACTCTAGAAGATATGTTGAGAGCTTGCTCTATGGATTTCAAAGGTGGTTGGGATCAACACCTACCTTTGGTGGAATTTTCTTATAATAATAGCTTTCACTCTAGTATTCATATGGCACCTTATGAAGCTCTCTATGGAAAGAAATTCAGGACTCCAACTTGCTGGGATGAAGTTGGGGAAAGAAAGCTATTAAGACCTGATCTTATTGATGAAATGGCAGAAAATGTCAGATCTATTCAAAAACACATAATAGCAGCTCAGAGTTGAAAAAAAAGTTATGTTGACAACCAAAGAAAAGACCTAGAGTTTGAAGTGGGTGATAAAGTGTTCTTACAAATATCTCCTTGGAAGAGGGTCATGAGATTTGGAAAAAAGGGAAATTTGAGACCCAGATATATCGGTCCTTTTGAAATTCTGGATCGTGTTGGGAAGGTAGCTTACCGGTTGGCGCTTCCACCGAATCTCTCTCAAGTTCACGATGTGTTCCATGTATCTCTCCTGAGAAAGTACATACCTGATCCTTCACATGTACTCAGCTCAGAAGTTGTACCGCTGGAGCAAGATCTTTCTTATGAAGAACAGCCGATAGAGATTCTAGATCATAGCGAAAACATCCTACGGAACAAGACCACTCTCTTGGTGAAAGTTTTATGGAGGAACCACCAATTAGAATAAGCTACATGGGAACTTGAGGATATGATGAGGGAGAGGTATCCTCATCTGTTTGTTACGAAGTGATGAATTTCAAGGGTGAAATTCATTTTAAGGGGGGGTAGAATGTAACACCCGAGACTTTTATGAGAAATATTTGGTTTTTATGTTATATAAATCATCAAAGTAATCTTTCACTACACACAACACTATCTTGGCTTGCTTTACACGCAACCGCGGCCTTCCTCGATAGCTTGCGTCGTACGCAATACCGAGTTTCACTAAACAACGATATATTATAATATTAGCCATTATGAATAGTAGTAACTGAATTTTGAATTTTATAACATTTTAATTCATCTTATACATTTTCTAGAATGAGGTATCAAAACAAAATCAGTTTTTTTTTATAAAAGAAGTATTTTTCAAAAAAATGCAGTTTTAACGCCTTTTGATGGCGCACCCACAATCTAGTTTTTGACAAGTTTATAAGTTCAATTTGACAAAATAAAATTCGTCTTTAGAATCATGATATAAATATTTACTTAGGATAAATTTTTCATATTATTCTGATAACTTTCATATTTTAATGAATAGTAAAAACACGCTATATTTTAATTAAAAACAACTTTTTTCATCGCAATACTTTATATGGTTAAATTATAATATTGAATGTTTTTAAAGTATAAATATAATATATTTTTACCATTTAATATAATTGATGTCATTAGCATTAATTTTACATTGAATTCATAGGTAAAAACATTTCAATCTTTGGCAATATTTTAACTTTTAAAACCTGTTTGCTTAACAACGGGATTAATTTTAAATTAATTACTGAAACTTCTGTGTTTTGAATTTTGAAAAATGGATTCCATATTTGGAATCAGTGGGTCCAAATTATGTTAATAGGTTTTTTTTTGATATTATGAATAGTAACTACAGTAATTTTTATTTACTACAGTTAAAGGTAAATAGGGTAATTCAAGGTTAAAAGAATATTATAATAATTCAAAATTACCTTGACACTTGTCCTAACATTATTGGATGAGTATTGGCCGACCATGGGCATCCTTGGGTCGATTTTTGGACCCCATTGATCCACTTGGTAGTGAGAATGACAATTTAGATTAATTAATTTAATGTAAAGACAAAATTGACATTAACAAAAATCTTTTAGTAATTAATTTTTATAAGGTGTTATATAAATTATATTTTCGACTATAAATATTAATTATAAAGATAAAACTATTTCCTACATAATGATATTTTTTTATAATTTTTATACACCAAATAAATTAAATTATTTATGACACAATAATGATGAAGTATTTACCTCATTAATAAATGATTTAAATAAATAAGATTATAATGATTAAAGTATTTTCCAAAACATGTCCAATTCTGATTGGATGATTTTATTTCAACCATGATTCATCTTATATTTATCTTTAATGATTTTTGGATCTTTTGAAACCGAATATAAGTTTATAATAAAATAATATTTCCACACTTTCCAAAGGTGCCCCTCTCCTCCCTTATAAAAGGGCACCTCCTCCCTCTCTTCCTCACACCAATTTGAGCCTTCAAGCTCGGCCAACCCCTGCCCATTTTACTTCCCCACTTCCTTAGAAACCTACTTGAGGTACTGGTCTTCTCAAAAGACCATCTCTAGTGCCTTAAGAGATAGTTTAAAGGAGGCACTTCGAGAAAGAGGTAATACCTTCTACCGTTTTCTTCAAGTTCCATTCTTCTTCTACTCCCTCTTCTTTAGTTGTTTCATTATGAGGTAATAACATCAGTATCCCTCATATACTGATATTTTATTATAAATATGAAACAATCCTATTTCACCTCTTATCCATCCTACGGAAAACGAAATCACCGCGCGTGCGTACGTACGGAATACCGTCTCCACGCCATGGTGTAATCTGTTTTCCACCACCACCTTACTTGGATGGGTATAATGGTGAAAATAAATAACTATATTTGATTATTTTAAAGTGATATTGATTCTGAAATAGTATACATACACTTCAATACAATTCCATGATCATGGGAACGATATCATCGCTCGTGCGTACGTACAGCCTACCGTCTCCACGATGTGATGTGACTCGTTCTATATAAACTTCATTGAATAATGATTATATAAATGAATTGAATGAATTAATATGATATATATTACACTAATACCATTCTGTAAATGATTTATCTATATCCTATAAATAGGAATAAGAATTTATTCGACAAAACACGCATAAGAACAAAAAAGTAATAAACACCCGAATAACAAGTAATAAAGAAATATTACTAATAAGAAGCTAAGAATATGACCATATATGATATCATAACAATAAGTATGATTCTGGAATAAGTCATTAACATTATTTAAATCATTATACAGAAGGTTCTGACACTTACAAAGCATATCGAACCTAAGGTAAGGGAAATATCACAATCTCATTTTTATCCGAGATTGTTTATACTT
Organism: Viscum album; assembly: GCA_963277665.1. Taxonomy (NCBI): domain Eukaryota; kingdom Viridiplantae; phylum Streptophyta; class Magnoliopsida; order Santalales; family Viscaceae; genus Viscum; species Viscum album. The sequence continues at coordinate 1,043,874,374 of OY728126.1, read as the reverse complement.
TGGAATTTACTGGGGTGTATTTTATCATCCACATCCATGTTTCCTAAATATGTAATATTTATATCCTTATACAATAGTTTATATCCAATTTTACCCTTCGATGAGTTTTTAGTAAAAGATATGAAAGGAATCTTTTGTCGTTTTTCGTACGAGGTACTTTTTGACTTTTCCGACAAAAGTACGAGAAGAATGTTTTTTTAACTTATACGGTATGAATGGATTTTTAAAACATTATTTACAAGAAGCTTCCTTTACAAGTTTTCAAGTTTATTTTTAATCAACTTCTTTTAGTTTAGAATTGTATGATATGTAAAGAAAGGAAAAGTGTTTTTGAAGTATAAAGGATATTTTCCTCAAGAATGGAGTTCAAGTGTTTTATCAAAATTATTTTCCATCTATGATAATATAGGGTCCTGTTTCTATCCCTATTATTACATTGATTTGATTATGTTGTGATGGAAATATTTTAATGAATACCTTTATCTTATATGAATTGTTTTATGATGTCATGATGTTTAAGATTCCCATTTTTATTACATGGGTTATGCTATGATGTATGGTTTGTGATTTTGTGTCACACATAAGAATGGTATCATTATGAGATGGGTGGGACCTATATCTCCCTCCAATGCATTGGGTAAAGATTTTATATCTCATGAGATAGACATGGATGGAATGGCAGGTTAAACTGGTTCAGTGAAACAGGACTGAAACGAGGAGTGAACTCGGTTCAGAAATGGACTTTGTCCACTAAGATAGTCTTGGCATTGAGTCTTGACTAATAAGAAATGATTCTCTATGATTATGTGTGTATTCCACAAAGTTTCATGTTTTAAGTTATGATTATTGGGATTACATTTCACTACCATGATTTATCCCATGTTATGGAATTATCATTTCTTTTGCAGGGTAAGATTTCCAAAATGTTATGTTCTTATAAATTTGATGTGATTGATATTTCTTTTGTTTACCCTTACTGAGAATTTGAGCTCACCCTTTTGTATGTTTTCTTTCCCCAGGTCAGGAAGAAGGTTATTAAGTAAGATATGCCAAAAAGGGACTATAGATATGATGAAATAAATGGGAGACCGTGTAGATGCTTTATGAACCTGTTGTTTATGTTTCCCAGTTTCTAAAGACATTATACCTATACGGTCCTTTCATGGTTTTGTTATATGTTGTAATAAGTATGCTTCAATTTTGAAGTATTAACCAGGTATGTAAAGTATGGGTCTCTACAGCGGTGCTACTGTAGCAGCCACTGTAGTAGTCTGATTACTGTAGCAGTACTATTCACCATGGGGCTCTTTGGGCCAAAAAAAGGGCTTTCAATCCTAAAATTCAGGCCACATGGCCTTGGGCCTTCAGGCTATGTAATGTGTCTCCCTCTATCCAGTCTAATGAGGTCTTTTCTTTAAATAATAAAATGAGGCTTTGGCCCCAACATTTAAAAAAATCCATAAAAAATCATGACTAAAATCACATGTTGCTTTCTTTGATTCATATAAATACCATTAAATGATCATTAAAACATTCTTAAAAAAAATTATCCTTCCATTTTAATATCACATATTTATGAAAACCATGAAATTATAAATATTATTTAATTCTTTGAAAAGAACTATTTAAGCATGTAAATTAATATTTTAATAAATTATTTTTCTAGAAAATAGGATAATTCATTCATGTCATATATCTTATATAAGCAATCCATCCATATTTTTCTCATTATAAGAATAGAGTACCTCATTTGAAAAAAGGTAAAAAGATTCATTTCATACCATTTTTTAGAAATTAAAAAATGAATACAGATGGCATTCAACAATAACAGTAGAATATTAAAAAATTTGTTCAAAAATTTATTAAAAAATATAGATATTAAATAATTTTTTTACCTTATAGATAAATGAAGTGGATTTTCTACAAAAACATATTTATGGTCCAAAATGAAAGGAAAACATGCATTTTCATGAATTTACTAAAGGATAAAAATTTTAATATGTTTCTTCAAAGATATATCATAATAATAAATCTTAATAAATAACGAGACTGTAAAATAAAATCCTTACCTTGAGTTCTATTTTCATATAAATAAATATGACATATTTTATTATAATTATAAATTAATTATATTTCTATGAAATTTTCAATTATATACATCCAATATTATATATTATCCATTTAAAACATTTCAACACCCCCTATTATCAATATATCCTTATTAAAATCATTTTTTGTGTTAAATATTTATTTTATCATCAGTTTTTCTTTTAGAAGTTCCCATAATTTTATATTTATTATAGTTACATCATATACCGAAAAAAGAAAGAGATATATATATATACATATATTTATTTATTTATTTATAATATTCATCATATTCAGATTTATACTCATCCATTCAAGTTAATGATATAAAAATTAATTACACCATGCATGTAGACAGTACATCATACTTGTACCTTAATTTTGTTTCTGTTTTTCAATGTATTGAATGAATTAATTTTAATTAATTATTAAACATTACAAATATTTAACTTTATATATATATATATATAATATATTCATTAAATCTAAACTTAGGACCATCCAAGTATAACAGACCTGTAGAATGAACTGCATCACATCAAAGAGGTGGTAGTCCACAAGTACCCATGAGCGGTGTTATAATTTTTCCAACGAGTTGAATGTAAGAATATAGAAATGATATAATCATTCCAGAAGTATAATTATTTCATAACTATCATATGTAAAAACTAAATACATCACACTAAAAAACATAAATGATTTTTTTTTTGAAAAATAAATTCCATCACTATATGGAGAAGACAAGTTGTATGTACTCATGAGTAAAAATTTCACTTCACATTTGGTCGGATAGAGGGCATATAATGGTGATTTCATAATCATAAAACATTTAAATATATTTTTGATACTAAAGAAATTATTTTATTTTTAAATAACATGAATTTATTTTTTTTAATGAAGTGTAGAAACGATAGTTACCAGTTAAGGGGATTACGAACTCCATGGAATGTCTCAATTTGATCTCATATAACAGGATATATAGTGATTTCATGAAGAATAGAACACTATAATGTTTCATGGGATGTCCTGAAGAGATATCTCCGAGATTTTTTGTAACACCCCGATATTTTATGAAAAATATTCTTTTTAATTTCATTGATGTCTTGTGTTGTACGCTACACCAAAAGGATCTTGCACTACACACATCCCTAAATTGGCTTGCTTTACACGCAATCGCGACCTTCCACGATAACGTGTGTTGTACGCAATATTGAGTTTCACTAAACAACGATATGTTATTAAAATATTATATAAACTAACTGTTATGAATTGTAATACCCTCTTTTCGAAATTTTATAAATTTTATCTTTCAAAATGGAATTCATTTTTGGATTCGGAATATCGAAATTAACATAGGGTGATTTTTTGGTATTTTTCTGAAAACTTTCAATTTTTGATGAATAGTGAAAACACTGGGTTACTATTTAAAAACCGACTTTTTATTTAAATAATTATTTATTTTATTTAAATTTATTTTAGGTTAAAATTGATATATAATACCTATATAAGTTCAATGAAATTAATTGGAGTCATTTTATAATAATTTTAGATATATAAAAATTTTATTGAACTATTCACCGTCTTTTACCCACTTCCTAGGATAATTTGGAAATTCACATAAAACTTAATTTTACCGCTTCTGTGAGTGGAATGTAAAAAATCTGAGAGACACGGTTAATATCAAGGACTAAAATGTAGTTCAATGAGATGAAAATAATTTTTGGTGAATAGTAACTTTTTACTTTTATTTACCTCGGTTAAAAGTAAATAGGGTAATTAAGGGTAAAATGATATTATTATTACTCTAACACATGTCCTAATTCTATTAGATAAGTGTAATTCGACCAAAAACAACCTTAGGATTAAAATATGACCATTTAGGTCCACTTGGATTAGATTAGGACATTTTTTATTAATTTATTTAAAGAAGGGTTAAAATAGTTAAAATCAAAGTTTAATAACTAAATAATTTTTAATATAATGTCATACATAAGATAAATTTGACTATAAATATTCATTAGAAAGATAAAAATATTTCATACCTAATGGTATTTTATTTATAATTTTTAGACATTAAATAATTTAATTTATTTATGACACAATGGTGATGCAGTAATTACCTAAATAATAAAATATTAATATAATTGATGTTACAAATAAAAAAATAAATGTAATTTGAGACTTTTTATGAATTCCAATAATTTTATCGGTTAATATGACATGTTAGTATTGAATTAATTAACTTTTTTTCAACTAATCATGCTATTATGATTTTTACAAAAATCCATTACAAAATAGTGTCAAAATTGACATAAAATAGTTTTTAAAACATATATTATATTATTAATTGTTATTATATTACTAAAAATCAAGTGTTCAATCAAGATACTTATATAATGATAGGTGTATCATTAATGGACCACTTGGGGGTCTCTTGGATGTATATGGTAAGTTTATTAACTATATAATATAAAAATACAAAGTGACATGGTAAATGTCAATCTAATTAACTCAGAGTTATAACTAAAAGACAAGGTTAATATAATGACCCAAACCTGTCTAAATTCTATTGGTTGAGAGTATTTCGACCCATACCCACCTTAGCTTAGAAATAAGTCGATTTTAAGCTATTAAAAAACTAATATGACTTTATTATAAAATAATATTTTAAGTTTTTCCAAAGGTGCCTCTCTCCTCCCTTATAAAAGGGCACCTCCCCCCTCTCCTCCTCACACCACTTTGAACCTTCAAGCTAGGCCAACCCCTGAAAATTTCTCTTCTACACTTCCCTAGAAACATCCTATAAGTCCTGGTCTTCTTCAAAGACCAATATTAGTGCCCTAAGAGGAGGTTTTAGAGAGGCGTGTCGTAGAAGAGGTAATATCCGTTACCAATTCTTTCAAATTTATTTCTTCTTCTAATTATTCTTATTTAGTTGTTTCATTATGAATTAATAACATCAGTATCACTCATATACTAATATGTTATTATAAATATTAAACAACCCTATTTCACCTTCTATCCATCCTATGGAAAATGAAATCACCGCGCGTGCGTACTTACGGAATACCGTCTCCACGCCGTGGAGTAATCTGTTTTCCACCACCACCTTACTTGGATGGGTATAATGGTGTAAAGAATAACTATATATGATTATTGTAAATTTATATTGATTCTTAAATATTATACATACACTTAAATACAATTCCACGATCATGAGAATGATATCATCACTCGTGCGTACGTACGGACTACCGTCTCCACGACGCGATGAGATTCATTCTCCATGTTAACCATTCATGAATGATTATAAAGTATACATAATGAATAATAATGAAATATATGACATAATAATGATACTGTATTTATGTATACATATATGTATGTCATCTACTTAATTCCATTCAATTCAATAAGGAAACAAAAACAGCATTCATGTGTACGTACGGCCTACCGTCTCCATGAACGGTGTATTTCATTCCATTTATCGATCTATCATATATATATGTATATGATGAATATATATTATATATAAATCATTTTTTACATTCTGTAATTATGTAAATCAGTATATAAGTAATCATATCAAGAACAACAAGTCGAAACATGTATGATAAATGAAACGATTTACCCAAAATGTTGTTTTAACATGGAATTTACAAAAGAAAGGGTAATATAAAGTCATAATTGAACCATATATGATATAATAACAATGAATATGATTCTATAATAAGTCAATGACATTATTTAAATCATTATACATGAGTTTTGGATACATACGAAGCATATCGGACATAAGGTAAGGATAACTATTCCAATCTCACTCTTATCTGAGATTGTTTATTCTTAAGTATTTACTGGGGTTTTTGTTATCATCCATGTCCCTGTTTTCTAAAAATGTTTTAATGTATGTTTAATGGAATTTTTACACATTTTTTAATTTTACAACATGTTATGAAAGGAATCTTACTTTTTTTTACCACATGAAGAACTTTTTGACTTTTTCGGCAAAAGTACGAGAAGAATGTTTTTTTAACTTATACAGCATGAAAGGATTTTTACGGTTTTATAAAGCCTTATTTTCATGAAGATTCCTCCAAAATATTTCATAACTATTTTCAAAAAAATCCTTTTCTTTTAAAATTTCAAGACATTATGTGAAGAGAAAATGATTTTAAAGAATAAAGGATATTTTCCTCAAGAATTCATTTCAAGTGTTTGATCAAAACCATTTTCCATCTAAGATGACAGTATTTAATATGTGTATGTTTCAAGTATAATTTCTCTATGATTTACATGGTTTCCCTTTTATTATTATGAAATGATATCCATTTCTTTAATATGGATTATGTGATGATGGGATGATGTTTATGAAACCCATTTTATTCGTTGGGTTATTATGAATGATGTATGTTTATTTTCTGGCATAAGTAAAAATTATTTCATTATGAGATGGGTGGGGCCTATATCTCCCTCCAATTAATTGGGTAAAGATTTATATCTCATGAGATAGACATGGCTGGAATGGTAAGTTAATCTGGTTCAGTAATACAGGACTGGAACGAGGAGTGAACTCGATTCAGAAAGTGACTTTTTCCACTAAGATGGTCTTGGCAGCAATGTCTTGGCTACTATGGAAAACATATCATGTGCTTAATGGTTTCCACAATCACATGTTTTATTCCCATGCTATTTTATCATGATTGATGTTCCTTTATGATATATGCCTTACATACTTCCATGATTTATGTCTTTTCTCAATATTTTGATGTTTATATTTTATGTTAAAGTTTTTTCATTCAAATGATTATGGATTGTTTAATGTTATCTTTTTTTACCCTTAATGAGCATTTGATCTCACCCTTTTTATGTTTTCTTTTCCCCAGGATATAAAGAAAGGTTTTAGGTAATAAAACAAAAGGGGAAGATCTTTATGGGAGATGTTGATGATCTTTCACCACGATTAGAAGATTATGTTCCGAGTTTCCAAAGATAGTAAACTATTATGGTCCTTGAGTGTTGGTTTTTGTTATGTATTAATTATCCCGCAAAAGTAATTTAATGTCTATGTACGTCAAGATTCGGGTCTCTACAGTTGGTATCAGAGGAAAGTTTTAGTTAACCTTTGAAACTAGGATGCGAAAAATTTAGTAAGATCCCTAGAGATATTTCTAAGGTATGTCTAGGGATGTCCCTAAGGTTAAGTATAAGTATAGGTTATAGTCCTAGAATTATGGTAATGATATTATAATTAAACCTAAGATGTTAGATATCGAAGGTACTCCCCCTTTATTATGTTGTTTTCCCTAGCATGATTTTTTCCTCTCACACTATTCCTTTTGGGTTTTAGACGATGGTTGGAACCCGAAGGAACCGTGTTGATCAATGTAATGGACAATGCAATGATTGTCCTCCTGAACAAACCAATGTTATGGGAGATAGAGTGAAAAATATTATTGCTATACTTAAGAAAGATATGAATCATTCTGGACTTCCAAATAAGCAGAGAAGGGAAAAATATTCTATTGATTCCTTCATGAGGCAACGTCCACCTTATTTCAATGGGTCTTCTGATCCACTTGTTGCTGAACAATGGATCAGTACCATTGAAAAGATATTTTCCATACTTCGTTGTTCGGTACATGATAATATCATTCTAGATTTTTACCATTTAGAAGGTGAAGTAGATCAGTGGTGGAATCTAATTAAAAATACAAGGTCCCAAGATGAAATTGAATCCATGGAATGGGACGAGTTCAAGAACTTGTTTTTTAGTAAGTACTTCCCTCGTATTCTTAGAACAAAGATGGAAAAGGAGTTACTTGAGCTTAAGCAAAAGGATGATGAATCTGTTGGTATATACGAAGAAAATTTTACAAGGCTTGAAAGGTATGCATCTGGATTTATCATCCAACCTAAAAGTAAAGATGATCGATTCTTCAGTGGCATAAAACCAATTCTTTGAAGGGAATTAACTATAAGAGACTTCAGTAGATATGAAGAAATTGTGCATTGTGCTGTCAAGGTAGAAATGGAGGTTTGTGTTACATATCCATATCATGGTTTGGAAAGGAAACGAAAGATGGAGTTCAAGGAGAAATCTCAGAACAATGGTGAAAAAAGATAAATGTTTCTTTATGCTCAAAGTGTGGAAAGAAGCATGGTGGAGATTGTCTTAAAGGGACTAGAAAATGGTTTAATGTGGAAAAGAAGGTCATCGAGCAGCTGAGTGTTGAAGTAAGGGAAAAAGGGTTGCTAATGATGTGAATAAAGAAAAGACTGCAAATAACGCACCACCAACACTTCAATGCTTCAAGTGCAATGAAATGGGGGCATTATTCCAATCAATTCCCTAATCCAAGGGTTAATGATGATCAACATGAGCAACCACTTAAGGAAAAGGACAAAGGGAAGTCACATGAGATCACTATTGGTGATTTGAATATGACAACGATGTGGTGGAATGATTAAGTGTTTATGTAATGGGATTCCAAAATAATGTTGTATATAGTATCGTGGAATATTGGAATATTTATGTATTGGTCTATTGTGGTTTTCAATAATTTTATGGTACCGGTAACCATGGAAAGTGATTGAGATATTTTTGGAAAGAAGATGATATGCGCATAATGAAGAGATAATGAGAAAATGAAATGTTTGATAGTATTCATGAGCTCATGACTGATATAAGGACAAAGTTATATCTGGGTTTGAGTATATAGAATTTTTGGATTTTGGTATGTGGAAAGAGTTAACTTTTGATAGCATTCATATTTTCACTAAGGTTCAATGGGTATTCATTTTTTCAAAATAATACATGATTAAGGTATTCACATGATTGGAATGTGACCAACAAGATATATGAGGGATAAATGATGGTATTCACATGCTTGTTATATGACCTTTTTAGTAATCGTTCTATTCAAACTATGAGTTTGGAAAGAAGTATTTTGGATAAGCCTAAAGATTCAAATGTATTATATGGAACATTAGTTCTTATTGTTTAATGATAGAAAAAAAATTTCTCGATATTATTGATAGAATGTTATAATATTATAGTTTTAGAAAAAAGGAAAACTCGTAGGACGGGTGACAACCCGTCGTGTCGGACATGGATGCGGGAATCGAACCCACAACCAAAGTACAACAGACCTTTATCACCTACCACTAGCCTATAGGAAGTACCTAGTTAGTAGAAACTAGTTTTATTTTATTAAGCGCTAAGATAGATGAAGTATAAGTCCATTTTTGGAACCATATACGATTAATCTCACCATAAGATGGACTTATAACTTTGGCTAACCTTTTGTTTGAGACAGATGGAATGACCCATTATTCTATCACATGATCTTCTACCACTTCAAGAATGACAAATTCAACTTCATTTCTTTAAGAGATGAAGTGGAAATTGTTTAAGGTATGAACAACGGTGAGATTATACCAAAATAAAGTAAGTATTTCTTCTAATTCAAATTCTTCAACTTTAGGGAAATGATCTTGAAAACCAAAAATGTTGTCCTAGTGCACTTATATCTGATTAATCAGATGGTACCTTAGATCATCACAAATTCATGGCTTTGTGATTGTTGTCTTTTTCATATCCATGTTCTCTACCACTCTCCATCAGAACTTGATGGTTATATTTCTCTTCCATATCCATATTTTTACCTATGTTCTCCTATTAGAAACCCAGTGATTAGTTAATTTGGGTAACCGTTAAATTTCATACTTTAGTTTTTAAAGTCAAGTTTTGGTATTCCTTTTTATGATGTGGGTTTCTATGAAAGAAACTTTCAAGTAGTAATCCATTTATAACCCTGATGAATTTCAAGGGTGAAATTCATTTTAAGGGGGGTAGAATGTAACACCTCGATATTTTATGAAAAATATTCTTTTTAATTTCATTGATGTCTTTTGTTGTACGCTACACCAAAAGGAGCTTGCACTACATGCATCCCTAACTTGGCTTGCTTTACACTCAATCACGACCTTCCACGATAGCGTGTGTTGTACGCAATATCGAGTTTCACTAAACAACGATATGTTATTAAAATATTATATAAACTAGCCTTTATGAATAGTAATACCCACTTTTTGAAATTTTAAAAGTTTTATCTTTCAAAATGGACTTCATTTTTGGATTTGGAATATCGAAATTAGCCTAGGGTGAAGTTTTGGTATTTTTCTGAAAACTTTCAATTTTTGATGAATAGTGAAAACACTGGGTTACTATTTAAAAACTGACTTTTTATTTAAATAATTATTTATTTTATTTAAATTTATTTTAGGTCAAAATTGATACATAATACCTATATAAGTTCAATGTAATTAATTGGAGTCGTTTTATAATAATTTTAGATATATAAAAATATTATTGACTATTCACCGTCTTTTACCCACCTCCTAGGAGAATTTGGAAATTCACATAAAACTTAATTTTACCACTTCTGTGAGTGGAATTTCAAAAATACGAGAGACACGATTAATATCAAGGACTAAAATGTTGTTCAATGAGAAAAAAATAATTTTTTGTGAATAGTATCTTTTTACTTTTATTTACCACGGTTAAAAGTAAATAGGGTAATTAACGGTAAAAATGATATTATCATTACCCTAACACATGTCATAATTATATTGGATAAGTGTAATTAGACCAAAAACAACCTTAGGAATAAAATATGACCATTTAGGTCCACTTGGATTAGATTAGGACATTTTTTATTAATTTATTTAAAGAAGGGTTAAAATAGTTAAAATTAATGTTTAATAACTAAATCATTTTTAATATAGGGTCATACATAAAATAAATTCGACTATAAATATTAATTAGAAAGATGAAAATATTTCCTACCTAATGGTATTTTATTTTTAATTTTTAGACATTAAATAATTTATGTTATTTATGACACAATGGTGATGCATTAATTACCTAAATAATGAAATGTTGAAATAATTGATGTTACAAATACCCAAATAAATGTAATTTGAGACTTTTTATGAATTCAAATATTTTTATAGGTTAATATGACATGATGGTATTTAATTAATTAACCTTTTTCGAACTAATCAGGTTTTTATGATTTTCACAAAAATCCATTACCAAATAGTGTCAAAATTGACATAAAATAGTTTTTACAACAAATATTATATTATTAATTGTTATTATATTCCTAAAAATCTAATGTTCGGACAATATACTTATATAATGATATTTGTATCATTAATGGACCACTTGGGGGGTCTCTTGGATGTATATGGTAAGTTTATTAACTATATAATATAAAAATACAAAGTGACGTGGTAAATGTCAATCTAATTAACTAAGAGATTAAACTAAAAGATAAGGTTAATATAATGACCCAAACCTGTCTAAAATATATTGGTTGAGAGGATTTAGACCCATCCCCACCTTAGATTGTAAAAAATTAAATTTGGAGCTATTAAAAATTGAATATGACTTTATTATAAAATAATATTTTAAGTTTTTTCAAAGGTGCCCCTCTTCTCCCTTATAAAAGGGAACCTCCTCCCTCTCCTCCTCACACCACTTTGAGCCTTAAATCTCGGACAAACCCTGACAATTTCTCTTATCCACTAACCTAGAAACATCCTAGAAGTCCTGGTATTCTTCAAAGACAAATATTGGTTCCCTAAGAGGAGGTTTTAAAGAAGCGTGTCGAAGAAGAGGTAATATCTGTTACTAATTCTTTCAAATTTATTTCTTCCTCTACTTATTCTTATTTAGTTGTTTCATTATGAAGTAATAACATAAGTATCACTAATATACTGATAATTAATTATAAATATGAAACAACCCTATTTCACCTTCTATCCATCCTATGGAAAATGAAATCACCGCGCGTGCGTACTTACGGAATACCGTCTCCACGCCGTGGAGTAATCTGTTTTCCACCACCACCTTACTTGGATGGGTATAATGGTGTAAATAATAACTATATATGATTATTGTTAAGTGATATTGATTCTGAAATATTATACATACACTTAAATACAATTCCATGATCATGATAATGATATCATCGCTCGTGTGTACGTACGGACTACCGTCTCCACGGCGCGATGAGATTCATTCTCCATGTTAACCATTCATGAATGATTATAAAGTATACATAATGAATAATAATGAAATATATGACATAATAATGATACTGTATTTATGTATATATACATGTATGTCATCTACTTAATTCGATTCAATTCAATAAGGAAACAAAAACAGCATTCATGCGTAAGTACGGCCTACCGTCTCCATGAACGGTGTATTTCATTCCATTTATCGATCTATCATATATATATGTATATGATGAATATATATTATATATAAATAATGTTTTAAATTCTGGAGTTATTTAAATCAATATATAAGTAATAATATAAAGAACAACAAGTCGAAACACGTATGATAAATGAAACGATTTTACCCAAAATGATGCTTTAACATGGAATTTACAAAAGAACGGGTAATATAAAGTCATAAGTGAACCATATATGATATCATAACAATGAATATGATTCTGTAATAAGTCAATGACATTATTTAAATCATTATACAGGATTTTCAGATACATACAAAGCATATCGGACGTAAGGCAAGGGATAACTATTCCAATCTCGCTCTTATCTGAGATTGTTTATTCGTAAGTATTTACTGGGCTTTTTGTTATCATCCATGTCCATGTTTTATAAAAATGTTTTCATGTATGTTTAATGGCATTTTTACCCATTTTTTAATTTTACCACATGTTATGAAAGGAATCTTACTTTTTTTACCACATGAGGAACTTTTTGACTTTTTCAGCAAAACTACGAGAAGAATGTTTTTTAAACTTATATGACATGAAAGGATTTTTACAGTTTTATAAAGCCTTATTTTTATGAAGCTTTCTCCAAAATATTTCATGAATTTTTTCAAAAAAATCCTTTTCTTTTAAAATTTCATGAAATTTTGTGAAAAGAAAATGATTTTAAAGAAGAAAGGATATTTTCCTCAAGAATTCATTTCAAGTGTTTGATCAAAACCATTTTCCATCTAAGATGACATTATTTCATATGTGTATGTTTCAAGTATAATGTATCTATGATTTAAATGTTTTCACTTTTATTATTATGAAATTATATCCATTTATTTTATATGGATTATGTGATGATGGGATGATGTTTATGAAACCCATTTTATTTGTTGGGTTATTATGAATGACGTATGTTTATTTTGTGGAACAAGTAGGAATGATTTCATTATAAGATGGGTGGGACCTATATATCCATCTAATGAATTGGGTAAAGATTTATATCTCATGAGACAGACATGGATGGAATGGTAAGTTAATCTGGTTCAGTAATTCAGGACCAAAACGAGGAGTAAACGCGATTCAGAAAGGGACTTCATCCACTAAGATGGTCTTGGCAGAAATGCCTTGGATACTATTGAAATCATATCATGTGCTTAATGGTTGTCACATTCACATGTTTTATTCCCATGCTATTTTATCATGATTGATGTTCCTTTATGATATATGCCTTACATACTTCCAAGAATTATATCTTTTCTCAAGATTTTGATATTTAGATTTTATGTTCATGTTTTTGCATTCAAATGATTATGGATTGTTTAATGTTATCTATGTTTACCATTACTGAGCATTTTATCTCACCCTTTTTATGTTTTCTTTTACCTAGGATATAAAGAAAGGGTTTAGCTAATAAAAAAAAGGGGAAGATCTTTATGAGAGATGTTTAAGATCTTTCACCACGATTAGAAGATTATGTTCCGAGTTTCCAAATACACTAAATTATTACGGTCCTTGAGTGTTGGTTTTTGTTATGTATTAAGTATTCTGCAAAAGTAATGTAATTTCCATGTAAGTCAAGATTCGGGTCTCTACAGTTGGAATCAGAGGAAAGGTTTAGTTAACCTTTGGAAACTAGGATGCGAAAACTTTAGTGATATCCCTAGAGATATTTTATGGAATGTCTAGGGATGTCCCTAAGGTTAAGTATAAGTATAGGTTATAGTACTAGAATTACGGTAATGATATTAGAATTAAACCTAAGATGTTAGATATCGAAGGTACTCCCCCTTTATTATGTTGTTTTCCTTAGCATGATTTCTGCCTCTCACAATATTCTTTTTGGGTTTTAGATGATGGCTGGAACCTGAAGGAACCATGTTGATCAATGTAATGGACAATGCAATTATTGTCCTCCTGAACAAACCAATGTAAAGGGAGATGGAGTGAAAAATATTATTTCTATACTTACGCAATCTATGAATCATTCGGGTATTCCTAATGAGCAGAGAAGGGAACAATATTCTATTAAGTCCTTCATGAGGCAACGTCCACCTTCTTTCAATAGGTCTTCTGATCTAGTTGTTGCTAAACAATGGATCATTACCATTGAAAATATATTTTCCATACTTCTCTGTTCAGAACATGATAAATTCATTCTAGCTATTTACCGTTTAAAAGGTGAAGCAGACCAGTGGTGGAATCTAATTAAGAATACAAGGCCCCAAGATGAAATTGAATCCATGGAATGTGACGAGTTCAAGAACTTATTTTTCAGTAAGTACTTCCCTCATATTCTTCAAACAAAGATGGAAAAGGAGTTCCTTGAGCTTAAGCAAAAGGATGATGAATCTGTTGGTATATATGAAGCAAATTTTACAAGGCTTGCAAGGTATGCATCTGTCTTTATCATCCAACCTGAAAGTAAAGTTGATCGATTCTTCAGTGTCTTAAAACCAAGTCTTCGAAGGGCATTAGCTATAAGAGACATCAGTAGCTATGAATAAATTGTGTGTTGTGCTATCAAGGTAGAAATGGAAGTTGGTGTTACATATCCATCTCATGGTTTGGACAAGAAACGAAAGATGGAGTTCATGGAGAAATCTCATAACAATTGTGAAAAGAAGATGAATGTTTCTTTATGATCAATGTGTGGAAAGAAGCATGGTTGAGATTGTCTTAAAGGGACTAGAAAATGTTTTAAGTGTGGAAAAGAAGGTCATCGAGCAGTTGAGTGTCGAAGTAATGGAAAAAGGGTTGCTAATGATGTGAATAAAGAAAATACTGTAGAGAACCCACTACCAACACTTCAATGCTTCAAGTGCAATGAAATGGGGCATTAGGCCAATCAATGCCCTAATCCAAGTGTTAATGATGATCAACATGAGCAACCACTTAAGGAAAAGGAAAAAGGGAAGTCACATGTGATCACTATTGGCGATGTTGAATATGAAAACTATGTGGTGGAATGATTAAGTGTTTATGTAATGGGATTCCAAAATAATGTTGTATATAGTATCGTGGAATATTGGAATATTTATTTATTGGTCTATTGTGGTTTTCAATAATTTTATGGTACCGGTAACCATGGAAAGTGATTTAGATATTTTTGGAAAGAAGATGATATGTGAATAATGAAGGGATAAGGATAAAATGAAATGTTTGATAGTATTCATGAGCTCATGACTGATATAAGAACAAAGTTATATCATGGTTTGAGTATATATAATTTTTGGATTTTGGTATGTGGAATGAGTTAACTTTTGACAGCATTCATATTTTCATTAAGGTTCAATGAGTATTCATTTTTTCAAGAGAATACATGATTAAGGTATTCACATGATTGGAATGTGACCAACAAGATATATGAGGGATAAATGATGGTATTCACATACTTGTTATGTGACCTTTTTAGTAATCTTTCTCTTTATACTATGAGTTTCGAAAGAAGTATTTTGGATAAGCCTAAAGATTTGAATGGATTGTGTTGAACATAAGTTAGTATTGTTTAAGGTTAGAAATTTTTTTCCGATATTCCTGATAGAATGTTATAATATTATAGTTTTAGAAAAAGGACAACCCGTAGGACGGGCGACAACCCGTCGCGTCGGACAAGGATGCGAGAATCAAACCCACAACCAAAGTGCAACAGACCTTTATCGCCTACCACTAGCCTACAGGAAGTCCATGGTTAGTAGAAACTAGTTTTATTTTTTTAAGCGCTATGATAGATGAAGTATAAGTCCATTTTTGGAACCATATATGATTAATCTCACCATAAGATGGACTTATAACTTTTTCTAACCTTTTGTTTGAGATAGATGGAATGACCCATCATTCTATCACATGATCTACTAACACTTCAAGAATGACAAATTCAACTTCAGTTCTTTAAGAGATGAAGTGGAAATTGTACAAGGCACGAACAACAGCGAGATTATACCAAAATAAAGTAAGTATTTCTTCTAATTCAAATTCTTCAACTTTAGGGAAATGATCTTGAAAACCAAAAATGTTGTCCTAGGGCACTTATATCCGATGAATCAGATGGTACCTTAGATCATCAAAAATTTATGGCTTTGTGATTGTCGGCTTTTTCATAGCCATGTTCTCTACCACTCACCATCAGAACTTGATGGTTATATTTTTCTTCCATATCCATATTTTCACCTATGTTATCCTATGCGGAAACCCATTAATTAGTTAATTTGGGTAACCGTTACGTTTCATACTTTAGTTTTTAAAATCAAGTTTTGGTATTCCTTTTTACAACGAGGGTTTCTATGAAAGAAACTTTCAAGTAGTAAACCATTTATAACCCCGATGAATTTCAAGGGTGAAATTCATTTTAAGGGGGGTAGAATGTAACACCCTGATATTTTATGAAAAATATTCTTTTTAATTTCATTGATGTCTTGTGTTGTACGCTACACCAAAAGGATCTTGCACTACATGCATCCCTGACTTGTATTGTTTTACACGCAATCGCGACCTTCCATGATAGCGTGTGTTGTACGCAATATCGAGCTTCACTAAACAACATTATGTTATTAAAATATTATATAAACTAGCCATAATGAATAGTAATACCCACTTTTTGAAATTTTATAAATTTTATCTTTCAAAATGGACTTCATTTTTGGATTTTTAATATCGAAATTATCCAAGGGTGATTTTTTGGTATTTTTCTGAAAACTTTCAATTTTTGATGAATAGTGAAAACCCTAGGTTACTATTTAAAAACTAACTTTTTATTTAAATAAATATTTATTTTATTTAAATTTATTTTAGGCCAAAATTGATACATAATACCTATATAAGTTCAATGTAATTAATTGGAGTCATTTTATAATGATTTTAGATATATAAAAATTTTATTGACTATTCACCGTCTTTTACCCACCTCCTGGGAGAATTTGGAAATTCACATAAAACTTAATTTTACCGCTTCTGTGAGTGGAATTTTGAAAATCTGAGAGACACGGTTAATATCAAGGACTAAAATGTTGTTCAATGAGATGAAAATAATTTTTGGTGAATAATAACTTTTTACTTTTATTTACCACGGGTAAAAGTAAACAGGTTAATTGACGGTAAAAATGATATTATAATTACCCTAACACATGTCCTAATTCTATTAGATAAGTTTAATTCGTCCAAAAACAACCTTAGGAATAAAATATGACCATTTAGGTCCACTTGGATTAGATTAGGACATTTTTTATTAATTTATTTAAAGAAGGGTTAAAATAGTTAAAATCAAGGTATAATAACTTAATCATTTTTAATATAGGGTAATACATGAGCTAAATTCGACTATAAATATTCATTATAAATATAAAAAGATTTCCTACCTAATGGTATTTTATTTATAATTTTTATACATTAAATAATTTTATTTATTTATGACACAATGATAATGCAGAAATTACTTAAATAATGAAATATTAAAATAATTGATGTTACAAATACCCAAATAAATGTAATTTGATACTTTTATGAATTAAACTAATTTTCTAGGTTAATAAGACATGTTAGTATTGAATTAATTAACTTTTTTATAACTAATAATGCTGTTATGATTTTCACAAAAATCCATTATCAAATAGTGTCAAAATTGACATAAAATAGTTTTTAAAAAAAATATTATATTATTAATTGTTATTATATTCCTAAAAATCTAAGGTTAGGCCAAGATACTTATATCATTATAGTTTTATCATTAATTTACCACTTGGGGTTCTCTTGGAGGTATATGGTATGTTTATTAACTATATAATATAAAAATACAAAGTGACATGGTAAATGTCAATCTAATTAACTAAGACTTAAAACTAAAAGATAAGATTAATATAATGACCCAAACCTATATAAAATATATTGGTTGATATTATTTAGACCCATCCCCACCTTAGCTTCGAAATAAGTCAATTTGGAGCTATTAAAAACCTAATATTACTTTATTATAAAATAATATTTTAAGTTTCTCCAAAGGTGCCCCTCTCCTCCCTTATAAAAGGGCACCTCCTCCCTCTCCTCCTCACACCACTTTGAGGCTTCATGCTCTGAAAAAACCTGAAAATTTCTATTCTACACTTCCCTAGAAACATCCTATAAGTCCTGGTATTCTTCAAAGACCAATCTTAGTGCCCTAAGAGGAGGTTTCAAAGAGGCATGTCGAAGAAGAGGTAATATCCGTTACCAATTCTTTCAAATTTATTTCTTCTTCTACTTCTTCTTATTTAGTTGTTTCATTATAAAGTAATAAAATCAGTATCACTAATATACTGATATGTTATTATAAATATGAAACAACCCTATTTCACCTTTTATCCATCCTACGGAAAATGAAATCACCACGCGTGCGTACGTATGGAATACCATCTCCATGCCGTGGAGTAATCTGTTTTCCACCACCACCTTACTTGGATGGGTATAATGTTGTAAATAATAACTATATATTATTATTTTAAATTTATATTGACTCTGAAATATGATACATACTGTTAAATATAATTCCACGATCATGAGAATGATTTCATCGCTCGTGCGTACGTACGGACTACCGTCTCCACGATGCGATGAGATTCATTCTCCATGTTAACCATTCATGAATGATTATAAAGTATACATAATGAATAATAATAAAATATATGAAATAATAATGATACTAGATTTATGTATATATATATTTAGGTCATATACTTAATTCCATTCAATTCAATAAGGAAACAAAAACAGCATTCATGCGTACGTACGGCCTACCATCTCCATGAACGGTGTATTTCATTCCATTTATCGATCTATCATATATATATGTATATGCTGAATATATATTATATATAAATCATGTTTTACATTCCAGAATTATGTAAATCATTATATAAGTAATAATATCAAGAACAACAAGTCGAAACATGTATGATAAATGAAACGATTTTACCCAAAATGCTGCTTTAACATGGAATTTACAAAAGAATGGGTAATATAAAGTCATAAGTGAACCATATATGATATCATAAAAATGAATATGATTCTCTAATAAGTCAATGACATTATTTAAATCATTATACACTATTTTAGGATACATACGAAGCATATCGGACATAAAGTAAGGGATAACTATTCCAATCTCGCTCTTATCCGAGATTGTTTATTCGTTATTATTTACTGGGGTTTTTGTTATCATCCATGTCCCTATTTTATAAAAATGTTTCCATATTTTTTTAATGTACTTTTTACCCATTTTTTAATTTTACCACATGTTATGAAAGGAATCTTACTTTTGTTTGCCACACGAGGAACTTTTTGACTTTTTTGGCAAAAGTATGATAAGAATGTTTTTTTAACTTATACGGCATGAAAGGATTTTTACGATTTTATAAAGCCTTATTTTCATGAAGCTTCCTCCAAAATATTTCATGAATATTTTCAATAAAATCATTTTCTTTTAAAATTGCATGACATTTTGTGAAAAGAAAATGATTTTAAAGAAGAAAGGATATTTTCCTCAAGAATTCATTTCAAGTGTTTGATCAAAACCATTTTCCATCTAAGATGACATTATTTCATATGTGTTTGTTTCAAGTATATTGTCTCTATGATTTACATGGTTTCACATTTATTATTATGAAATTATATCCATTTATTTTATATGGATTATGTGATGATGAGATGATGTTTATGAAACCCATTTTATTTGTTGGGTTATTATGAATTATGTATGTTTATTTTGTGGCACAAGTAAGAATGATTTCATTATGAGATGGGTGGGACCTATATCTACCTCCAATGCATTGGGTAATGATTTATATCTCATGATATAGAAATGGATGGAATGGTAAGTTAATCCAGTTCAGTAGTACAGGACTGGAACGAGGAGTGAACTCGATTCAGAAAGGGACTTTGTCCACTAAGTTGGTATTGGTAGCAATGCCTTGGCTACTATGGAAATCATATCATGTGCTTAATGGTTGCAACAATAACATTTTTTATTCCCATTCTATTTTATCATTATTTATGTTCCTTTATGATATATTCCTTACATACTTCCAAGATTTATGTCTTTGCTCAAGATTTTGATGTTTAGATTTTATGTTCAAGTTTTTGCATTCAAATTATTATGGATTGTTTAATGTTATCTATGTTTACCCTTAATGAGCATTTGAGCTCACCCTTTTTATGTTTTCTTTTCCCCAGCATATAAAGAAAGGTTTTAGGTAAGAAAAAAAAGGGGAAGATCTTTATGGGAGTTGTTGAAGATCTTTCACCACGATTAGAAGATTATGTTCCGAGTTTCCAAAGACACTAAACTATTACGGTCCTTGAGTGTTGGTTTTTGTTATGTATTAAGTATTCTGCAAAAGTAATTTAATGTCCATGTATGTCAAGATTCGGGTCTCTACCTTTTTTAATGTACAAGGATCTATATGATTTATATAAGTTATGAAGGAGGTTTACTTTTACAATTTCTATGTGATGATGTTTTGGAATTTTTCAAAATATTAATTTATAATAATTTAATTTGTAGAAAAAATACATATTAATGGTAAGGGATTCAATGATAAGGTAAGATAGGGTCATAATACCATCATGCAATACATGTTATAAAACTGTTGGTTTCATTTTTTAAATTATCATTCTGATTAACCATTATTTAACCAATTTAAATTTTAACTACATTTATAAATTGTGAAATATTAATCTTTTGAATGTTTTACATATACCAGAAAAACTAGATAATAATTTTCAATATTTTTATTGTGTAGACCCTATAATATACACCTTGTCTAATTTAATGATTTTTGTTTTTTTAAAATAATTTAATAAAATATTATTTTTATAAAATATCATTATTCTAAATTTTCACATTAACCAATTAATTTGACGTAAAATACAAAAATATAAATTTTCAATTCTAATAGAATATTTCAAAACATCACTAATATTAATTATTCACTTATAGAATTCATGTGACACCATAGCATAATCAAATTATATAACTTTTCCTATTTTTAAAATCATTTATTTTTTTTCATGAATTATATAAATATCGTTTTCACATTGTTTAACAATTTATGGTAAATATATTATACCTAAAAATTATAATTACATTATGATCATTAATATTTTTCATTATTCAAAATATTAAAATTAATATTGATTCATAAATAGTTTCTTTACCTATGTGAACTCATATAAATTATATAAATTTATGAGAGTGACATCTTGTAACTATTTCTGATTTAAATAAAATCAAAAAAAATTAACAGAAACTAGTCCACTTAAAATAAAATATTTGAGGCTGATATTATTAGTATATTATTACATTCATTACATAATTATGAAGATAAAAAATTTTGTTTTTATAACTTATTTTTAACAAATTTTATATAGATTTATCCATTACCGATATAATAAATATTACCATAATTACTATTCATATTATCAACCAATAATAGGGGAATATTTACAAAATTTGGGTATACTAATTCTAAATATATATTTCATTTTAACCAATTCATTACCTATAAATTTCCGAATTTAATATTTAATAATTTTTATAAAATTCTATAAAACAACTTTTTTGAGAAAATATATTTTTATACATAAAAATGGATTTATTATTTTCTTATTATAAACATTAGTTTTAATAGTAAAATCATTTGATAATGTAATTATTATATATGATTCGTTAAAATCATTCACCTTTACTAAATTATTTATTAATATAAAAATACATTGTGAGTATCAAAACAATGCTTTCAAATAACCAACACATCTATTTTATAATAACATAATTTTATTTCTAATCACTATCAATAAAATTAATTATTTTTATAAATTTTTAGTTCATATATTAATCAGAATATAGTCATTACTATTCACTCTATCTAACTATTGTATAGAATAAAATGACACATAATATTTTATTAATGTAACATGTTTTTTTAGACTCGATTTTGTTTGTAAAACAAGTTATTGAACTAATTTAATTATTTTTTGATAATTTTTTCATATTTTTTTCACTTAAAATTAATTTATCCCCATAAATTTATCTCTCTGATAAAAATAGGTGGGGAAAATTCAACCTTAACACATCCTCAGGTTCCCACATTGAATCCTAAAATTAGTGGTTTTGCCACAAAAAAATTACCAGGTGAGTGGTTTGGTTTCATATCTATTTCACTCTATGTTTCAAAATCACTCTTAGTTGTTTATCAAAAAATTGGTCCCACGGTTTAAATATGACCATTTATTTCAGTACATTTAAATTTTCAAATATGTATGTCATTATGATTGATACATGTAACACATTATTACCATGATTTATATTCGAAGGATGTGAAAGTTAAAATTGTTCCTTTCTAATATGGTTAATAATTCCAAAAGGATAATATTTATAGGGATTATAATAACCTTATTTCTAAATATCATCACCCTACCTTATGGATATATTCATAGGAATACCTATTAGCCAATTACAAACTCTGGATCTTTTCAACAACTTGTAGCATAACATTCATGTTGATATTATGAGGATATTATGTGTAATTTAATGGATCTATACTTATTTTAAATTTCATAATATATATCATTTATCAATAGATTTTATAATCCAACATCATTTTTTCATGATAGAATTGTACACATCCTACCATATTGATATTTATAAGCATCCATATGAATCATAGTGTAAAATATATTATTGTATGAGTGTTACCCAAATTGAAGTTGTTAACCCCAACCAACATTAATATACATATATCATTCTATAAAAATTTCTTCTAGTGTCTTAATGGTCTACACAAAATAACCATATAAATTTGAACAATAAATATTGAAGAAATGTAACTTTATATCAAAAGCCTTATGAAGATGTCTCCATAACATAGATGTAATCCTCAGATCCTGGTCATAAATAATTAATAGTCGCACACCATACAATAATACCATTTATATAATTTATAATTGATTAATTTGATCACGAGTGAAATATTCTATAATATAAAAGAAATGTTCTAGAATTATAAGGCAACCACAATATCATTATTCCTTCTAAACAATTTACGGATACTAATGATAAAATCCATAGTGATGATTTCCCATTTCTATTAGGATATGGGAACTGGTTGTAAACCCTACTACAAAATTTCTCTCATATATATTAATTTATGATATATGAAGAACCAATAAATATATCCTATAATATCACTCTTAAGACCATCCCAACATAAATTATATTTCAAATATCTATAAATATTTATACTACCCATTATTTTCATGATTTCAAGATCCATCATACACAATTCCAAAAAATAATGGATAATTTATGATCCTTTCTATAACAAAGATTGCATGATCATTTCAACTCAGAGTGTCATCTAACATGTTCTCTTTCACAGGGTGATAATGTATTGTGCATTCATAACCATTATTCATCTCCAATTATATTATATGGAACATGTTTAACAATATTTTAGTGAAAATATACATTAATATTTTATGATCAATATACATGTCACATGATTCCCCATATAGATTATTCTTCTATATCATTATTGAAAAAATAACCACAACTACCTAAAAATAATGGTTTGGGTATGTTTTCCTAGAGACCTTCAATTTTAATGAGGAGTAAGATATAACCATACCAAGATGTAGGATGATGCATTCCAATCCCTTCAGTGTAGTGTCACTATAAATAAAAAACCAACTCCAATGATGTGTACTGTAAGAACATGAGAAATGACTACCCATCTCAATAATTTTGTAAAAAATTCTTGACATTCTTCCACCAAATGGAATTTGGTTCTCTTTTGAGTTTACATTGATAGTGGATTCAATTTTACAGTAAATGAATCCTTAAATCACCGATTATATCTTTAAATCAATGAAAACTTTAAATACCATACACAATAGTTAGCCTTGGACAATGCTTAATAAGTACTTTATTTGGAGGGTTTACTGATATATCCTCAAATGAGATTTGATGACCCACGAATGAATCATTACGAATAAAAAATATATACATGGAAACTTTTTCATAAATCTTCTCTTTCCATATGGACTTGAGCAGAATTATAAAATGATCATCATTTGATTCCATAATTTTTTAGTAAATAGAAATACAATCTATAATGTCTACCAACACATTAACTATGTAATATCTAAACACTATATTCATTTAATAAATTGAGATTACATGTGACTTAGAAATACCAAAAGGTATCACTATAAATGAATAGTTTATATATCTTAAACTAAATGTGGTCTTCTATATATTCACCCCTACCTGACCTTAAATTTTTTTTATTAAGAATGAATACTAATATTGTAAAATTATTGAGTGCTATAATGTTGATCAAACAAGACATCAATACATGGTAGAGGATATATGTCCTTGATAGTGATCATGCTAAGTTCCCTATAATTAATGTAGAGGCACATTGATGCATCTTTCATCTAACAAAATTTATAGGTGAATACAAATGGGACACACATGGCCAAATGAATCCCTTTTCATTATTAGCTTATAGTTTCTTCTTATATTCTTATAAATCGATTGGGTTTATTCTACACATAGTATTTTGGTTAGGTGTATCACCCTTTATGAGTTTTATTGAAAAATCAACTTCAAAATTCAATGTAAGATCATGAAATTCATTTTGAAACAGATCTATAAAATCAAAAAAAAATATATCTTCAATGTTGAGTTTCTCCCAAAACATATAATAAAACACCCCATTTTAATTAGGAATTAAAAACCATATGACGGAAACAATTTCCCTTGAATGATTATTTTTTCTATAATAAGGATGGTTAATCATATGTTGTTTCAAAATTACAAGTGTATCATTACTTAGACATAAATTGATGAGGTATTTATGTTATTAAATCCAATCCATTCCCAAAATAACATCAAATTCAAATTGAGGTTGAATGAAATATTTAATGAAGAAGAACCTTAAATGTTCAACAATAGAATAATCATGGAGATGTGAAGTGATCATTATATCAATTGGTGTTATTAGTTCAGAATAAACATTAAATATTTGAGGTGGTTCAATAATACCATTATAAATGTCTTTATATATAAAATATTTTTTAGATCAAAAATAAAATATGAAATTTTCAGTTTTAATGGTGATAATAAGCGTGAATTTCCCTATATAATTATTGTTCCCCACAATATATTTTGATATCCTTATAGTTCATATTGTATGTCGAATTATGAGGGTTTTGACCTCAGTCATCATAATTAAACCTTATATTTCGTAACATGTTATCATCATTCCCAAACTCGTTGAATTTATAATAATAGAGTCTGTGTAGTACATTCTATAGAGTTGTCACAATATTTTCATTGTTAGATAATTTCTACCCATCACATCAACTTTTTATTTCCATATAAACTTTCATTCCTCATTCGAAAAATTTAACAATTCCCTTAATAAAATTTCCGCATTTTTTCATTTCATAATATTATTATAAATGAAGGACCAACTTATTATCCCTATGGTTTTTGGAATCGACTTTGAATTCAATTTTTCATTTAATAGCAAAACAATGATATTATGGGTAACTACAATCTATATATACATAATAAAACCACATCAAAAAATTTATTCATAGATATAGACATTTCATATGTAAATAATTCATAGGATAATTGTTTTCAATACCATAAAGTATTAATCAACAATAAATTCATGTTAAATGTTTATTCCTTAACTCTAAAGCACTTGTCTTCTAAAATTTTACACATAATTAAAAAAATCATAACACTTCTATATTAACACACCAAATAATTTCCCTATTATCGTGTGATTAATATATTGACTGTAAAATAATGAAAATTATCTTTTAAAATCAATATATCTCATAGATTGTATTTATATTTGTCATCTCAGGTTCTTAGATAAGAACCATCTACTAATCGGCTTAACTTTTTGAATAATAAATATCCAGAATAACATTTACATATTCTGGACACTAATGAAAAAATATTCTATCAATCATACCAATCCATCTCTTGTAGAATAGTGGATAAGTGGTCCCACTAAAATTAGGTAAATTTTTCTTCATGATGGAACCAAAATATTATTGTTTTTTCCTTTTCACATTTGGATTCTAGGTGTGATGAATTAAAAAAATCTTTCCCGAGCATAGAAATAATATTTTCCATTCCATCTATGGAAACAATTGATATTTCAGGAGTAAAATTATATAATTTTCCACCACATTAAGCAATAAAATGATTCCTTTAGGTTATATCATTTGAATAAACAAAAGATAATAGTGCGAGGAATAATATTCATGGTGGAAATCCACATAATTAGGAAAATTCATTAAGAGGATGTATAAATAATGAATTATTTATCATTGACAACATAGGTTTACCATTGTTCATTCATTATCATTACCCACACATTAGGATTTTATTCTATACATAGAATTAAACCTAGGTTTATTACTTATGTTTTCATATCATAGTTTCAAAATAACATTTAAACCTTTCCCTTATAGAAATATGAAGACCCATAATTGTCTTCTATATATTTTACATCTATATAAATCAATTTTTTTACATAACATAATTATCCACAGTATAATCATTTTGGCCTAGTGTCTCTTTATAAATGTAATCATAAACAACTGGTTCATAAACTATTTACATCATCCATAGTTATTTCTTCATTAATATAAACCTTCATAGATATATCATACTTAATTCCATTCATTGTAACCTAGGGAAAGTAAATATAAGAAAATATTTAGCACATACACTAAAAAAAGGTTAAAAAGGTTTATATCAATGATCACATAAGCCTATCATGGGTATAATGGAAACAAACAAGATCATAATGTTTTAAAACCACACCCTTCCTATTAATGATTTTTATTTTTAGTCATGTATTAAATCATAGTAGCAAACTAGACATGAATAATAAGGAAACTAAATAATATGAACCGTGAGTGTTTAATAAAGGCATAAGAAATTGATTCTTGTAATACATGTAACCATAGAAAATTATTTTTATAGTATTTATGGAACCATTTAATATGCTACCATAGCATAATGGGTTCAATCCCTAAACAATCATCATATTAATTTTTATCTCCCATGACTCTCATTGTAGAAAAATTCCCCTATATAAATTTGTTCACTAAATATTCCACTTCTATTTTTTTTATGATATATCAAGAATTACCAAAATCATTGGAGGGAGGTATATATCACACACATTAAATAAATAAAATCATACATAAGTTCTCCACTATATTACAATTCATTTATTATATCAGAAACCATGAAATGTAACGTGTTTCATATTAATATTCACTTAAGAAAAATAAACCATCTTGAGAAAGAATAATTATTCTATCTTTGGAAGATATCCCCATTAAATAATATATAAAATCAAGGGTTGTAGTCTCTGATGAATATAAATTCAATTAAATGGGAACCAAAACGTTTTTCATGAAAATAACCCTTTAATTTTCAAATAAAATTTTAAAAAAAATAAGAAATTATAATGGAAAAATTTTTCATTGAAATTTACCATCTAAAATTATAAATGAACATTTAGTTCAATGATTACTCTTAATGGTCGGAAAATTTATTCATTCCTCCCAAGTTAAAAAAATTACTCAATTTTTTAGAATTATTTAAATGTACCTCATTTGTAAAATGAAAAAACTACTCAATTAAAACTATTATATCAAAATTCAAGCATGGGTAAAAATAAAATTTAAAAATAATTTTAGAATAGACGAACCCTTCATTAAAATAGTTTTTAAAAATATATATATGGAATAAAAAGACTTTTTTGACCAAATAGAAAAATAATGCTAAATTCTATTAGATATAAATTTATTAACTCTTGGGTACTTTAAAAGTGGAAAATTAATGGACAATAAGTATTTTAATGAAATAAATATATAATAATAATTTTCTTAATTTTATTTATTTTTATATCATGACATTTCATTATTATATGTTAATAAAATAATCCAATAAATAATGGGATTGTAATGTAAAAACCATATCTTAAGAAAGAATTCCATCGAAAGAACTATTAATTATTTTAAATGTATATAACTTTGATATATTTATTTAAAAAAGTCATTTAAATACTTTAAATTTCATTAATGAACCTTTTATATCAATTCAATTCATCATTTTGTCAATAGTTCCTTATTGAAATAATTATTCATGTTGGATAACTGTATCATTTATCAATAATATTTCATTATAGTTGTTTTGATACTTGAAAATTTATCATGGATATATAATATATAGAATATAAATAATGAATTAAATATCATATATATTCATCAAGACATATTTAGATTAATCTATAAAAGTTAGTGATATAAAAAATAATTCACTGTTTATTGAGAAGTAAGTTGCAAATACGAGTGAATGTTGTTTTAATTTTTTCAATGGATAGAAT
This sequence comes from Viscum album, assembly GCA_963277665.1. NCBI lineage: Eukaryota > Viridiplantae > Streptophyta > Magnoliopsida > Santalales > Viscaceae > Viscum > Viscum album. Next base: position 1,043,845,519 of record OY728126.1, on the reverse strand, counting down.
AAATTAAAGGTTAATTATAATTAACCATTATAGAATAATTATATATATATATATCATTTAGGTATATTAAATATGTCTTTATTTCCATCCATAAACTATATAAATGAAAAACAAATTAAATAACTTCATTGGGGGGAGGTAGTCCACACGTACGAATGGGTGATGTTATCTCATTCCAATGAAGATGAATGTACTAATATAGATAAGATATTTTCAATATGGAAGAATAATAATGTTATATGTATCATATATCAACATAATTATGTAATTATAACCATTTATAAAATATGGTAATAAAAACTAATTGCATCTCTACATGGAGAGGGTAAGTCCTAAGTACACACAAATGAAACATTCACATATCATATTATTGGAAAGATAGTTTATATCATTTTCTTTATAATAATTATAAAAATAATGAATATTAGGATACTGAATTTACTATTTTTTATAAAAAATAATTATTTATAGGATTTAAATAAAATTATGAAAAAAAGCGATCGGTTTAGGTGATTACATTTTCTTTAAAATGACCCATTCAGATATCATCAACAGTTCTATAGGTTCAGAGTTTTTGGAATAATAGAACCTATAGAATATATCTATGTATTTTTAGATGAGGGACTATAATTATTTATGGATTTAAATGGATTGTTGTGGTGTAAATAATTAAGTAAGGTGGTTCCCTTTTATAATTTTTGTGATGGTGTATTTTTGGAAATTCAAAAAATATTAAATTATAATAAATTAATTCTCATGTAAAACACCCTAAAATGGATTTGGATTAATAGATAATATAGAATAGGGTGGTAATAGAATAAAATAATAGAATTTATTTATGTTTTATATCATTATAATCCTTATAATTTTAATTAACGTTTATTTAACAATTTTTAAATTTTAATATGATAAAAACAATTCATAATTAAATGGATGTAAATTTTTATTATATGGTGAAACTTGACCAATAAATGGCCAAATTCAGTCCTTGTATCCCATATAATATCCACCATGTATTATATCATGAATATTTTATTCCATAATTCTGACAAACCAAAAAATTTCTGTGGAAAATATATTCCTATTATTGTTTCATAAAGTATAATATCATAAAATCACATTAAGATCACAATACAAACATTATAAATGAATATTGAATGAAATAAGTGGTATTCATAAATGTTAAGGAACCACTAATAATAGAATAGTATCATTACCTTTGGAAAAGTAATATAGCCCTTTTGGATAGTAAACTGGGCAATAGAATAGTAACCTCACACAGGAATGTATAAATAAAGTTCATCAATGTTATAAATGAAATGTTTTATATAATTATAACATAGTATATACAAATAAATGACTTAGAGTGTTTTAATTAAGTGTAGATATTTTATAAAACAGAAGTTTTATTTTAAATTTTATTATAAATATAATTTTTTAAAATAATATTTATCTATATAAAATGTATTCAAAAATTAATATTTCTTTTTCATATGGTTATCTGTTAATTTTAAAAGACCAAAATTAATTTTTCAATATGTTATAAAATAAGATATACTTTTATAATTGGTATTATCCATGTAAATGGTGATTTTAATTAATAGTTAAATATATTATATATTGACTACTATTTTCATAAAATGGAGTCCATTTTTTTATTCTATATGTCAAAAATTGGTTGGGGTAAATTTTTCGGATTTTTCTAAAATAGATAAATTTTTAGTGAATTTTTAAATATAATAATTTAAAATATATAGACAATAAAAGTAAATAAAATATTCCTAGATTCATCGCATATTTAATCGGTATAATCTTAAAATTGCCTTCATTATTTTAAAATATTTGGTAATAATTCTGAAACAATTCATAGTCTGGATCCAAAATAATAATCTATTGACTAAAATAATGAATTAACACCCCTTTCTTTCACTATAAATATGATCCATCACCACCTCTTAACCTCACAACTTCCAGGATTTTATCCTTGTAAAAATTATACACAATACACTTCCAAATCTAAAAACCCTTTTTCATGATTTATTTGTCCCATTAAAAGACAAAAACATTTTCCCTAATGAGGTTCTCAAGGAGGATAAATTCAATTGGAAAATTACACTTTCTTTCATTTAATTCCTTTTCATGTTTCATTCTATTTTTATTTTCTCCTCACCTATCCTCATAAAAAATTATATGATAACTCTATTACCTCACATATACTATAATATTATTACTCTAAATAAATAATCTATCATTTAATAACTCTCTTCTCCATTTTATTCTAAAAATGAAAACTACAATAGTAATGTGTCAATTTATCTCCTTCAAAGAAGAATTTTTTTTGTTTCCCATTAATTTCATAAATACCAGTATTAAAACCATTTTTTTGTTTAGAAATTTGTAATATATTTATGACATCCCATGTAATGTTCTGTAATAATTATATAAACATGATTCTAAACAATAAAACAAAACAAATTCATTGTTATCGAAAACTGCCCAAAAAATACAAACTATTATCATTTACTATTTATCTAATTATTAGTCATCATACCTTATAAAATATTTATTTATAAATTCATTTAACTATACGAATGTTAATTAATAAAATATAAATTCATTTCTAGAAACCATTTCAATTTACATGATTTTTTGTACTTTTATATCTGTAAATATATCATGAAAATTTAATAAACAAGTGCTCCCTAACGATGAAATTGAATCTCATAAACCATGAAAGGGATATAAATTATCTTAATAAAATTATATTAAATAAAATAAATGTATGAATGTTTATGAATTAATTAATTAATGGATTTAATCAAATTATCCTGAATGTTATGATCAAGTGCAGTACTGTTTCAAACATAAGGTAATAGATTCATCTTGAACCTCCATTTTTCATTATGGTCACTATTTCTCTATATTTAACCCAATTTAATTCATATTTATTTTATATACATATATATTCTATATTCTATTTATATAATACAAATTCATGTATCCTGATCATATATTCAATCTTTGATGTGGTAATATGTGTTTTAGAAAGGATCCCCTTTTGATTATTCTCGACATGGATGTCTGATTCATGGAAACATCATGATTTTTACCCTCTTAAAAGTTCCCACCATAATCTATTTTAAAACACATTTATTTTTTTAATCACTAATTTTATTTTAAAAAACTATCTTCGTTCACTTCTATTTTTATAAAATCAATTTTTTTTCATTTTTAAATTGACTTTAATATTTTTTTTAAACCACACTAAAATGATTCATTTCTAATAATTCATAAAAAATACTTCTATGGAATTCCAAATTAATTATACATTATAATTCATGATCCATGCCTATTTTACCTTATGAATTTCCATGTATGTTTTGAATCAAATATTTCATGGAACCAATTTTGTTATACTCATTTTTTCATGCATTGTGACGTGATGATAAAGACCATTTCATTCCATGGGAAACCATTTGGTTTATTTTTAATGTGGTACTCATATTAATGAACAAGTTATGATGGGTTTCTAAAAATATCACTCTAATGAAATGGAAATTATTTAGTCTCATGAGATTTCCTGATGGGTTTGGGATTGAAGGTGATTCTTTATGCTACTTTGTCCTCCGTGTCTTGATAGCTAGGCTTGACGCTTATTTATGCCATTTTATATGTTGTTTCCTCATTCTTATGATACCATTATTATATTATGAAATGTTATAAATATTATTATTCATTATTATTATTTTAGTTCCATCCCTATTATGCCCCCATTTTAGTCCTTTTAACCAATGTTCTATGTTTTATTCCTATGCATATTTCCTTAATTTTTTTAACTCATCCCTTTTGTTAATGTATTCCCTAGGTTTTCCAACATTGGTTTATGCGTTCAATGGAATATTTTTTGGTAATTAAATGAGTTTAAATAAGAGATGTTTTCATTTTTGTTTTGTGGTGTTTATTTATGTACCTAATATTCCAAATACAGTATAATTTATGATCCTTGTCATGTAATTAGATGGTTCAATATGGTTAAAATCATGTAATAGTGTACATAAAAGGATTGGGTCACCATAGTTAGTATCAGATGGAATGAATAGTTATTTATGGGATTATTACTATAAAACTATAGAGAAATACTTAGGGATAATATTTATTATGAGAAAAAATCCCTATATTTTTGTTAGGACATAGTAAGTTTTATTCAAAATAATACATCCTTGTTTAGAGATTATATGTTGACGTTTTTCATGATGAAATGTACCTAGGACTAAAATCTATGATATGGTGTTACATACCTAACATGGGGTACCCTAGTACATGAAAACAAGTGTTAATGTATACATAGTTTGAAACTATTTTCAGATATTCTTTGGTATATTAATAAGCTCATTACAAAACCCTTATTAATTAAAAAAATCACATCAGAGTATATGTTGGTAATTAGATATTATATAACAAATATTGAAACATATGGATCCCAATTTAGGATATCCTTTTCATTTATAAGATTATGCTTTTCTTTTCATATTTTATTTTATTATCCCATAAGCTATGTATTCAAGAACCCTGATTGAACCATAGTATTCTTATATAATGGTAGGAAATAGTTGAACACTTTCCAACAATCAATGTGAAATGAAATGTGTCGATTTCCCTAATGACTTCAAAATATTATGGGTATGGGTGCTCAAAAATTCATGATATTACTTGATCAGTTAGATCATGTTATGAATAAAAACTTAAATATTGTGGAATTCCCCCCTAATAACAGATTATATATTACTATTCCATCATTTATGTGGAAAAGGACTCCCATGTTTCATGGATCATTATATCCCCTCTACATAGATCAATTAACTAAATCAATTAGGAAGATATCCTCTTCCCTCCAGTGCATATAAGAGGAGAATTTTATGTTGGAATTTTATCATTTTAAAGGGGATGTTGATCTGTGTTGGACACTGATCATGAACACAGTGTCCAAGGACATAATTGATTCCATAGAATGAGAAAATTTCAAGAATATATTATTCAATTAATATTTTCTATGAACCATCCATCATAAGATGTCTAGGGTGTTCTTTAGACTAAATCAAAAGGAAGATGACTTTATTGGGGAATATGAAGAAAAACTTCACATGGATTTCAAGATATAGCTTTGGAGTTTTCATCAAAACCAAATTCACGGTGGATAACTTATTTATGAGATTAAGGTCAAGTCAAAGAAAAGCATTATTGATTTGATAATTTGACAGATATGAAGAGATTTTTCATTATACCTTTAAGGTTGAAATACATATCTGGCACTTTCAATGGTCTCATCATCCTAGGTAGAAAAGTGGGAAATGGATATTAATTTTGGGGGAATGATGTTTTATTCCCACGATGGAAATAAGACCCAAATTACCACGTGATAGAAGTTAGGGAAGAATTATTATGAAATATACATAAAGTGAAAAAATATATCCTTAAAATGTTGATGATAGGGGAATATGGATAATAATTTCTAAATGGACATGAAGAATCCAACTAATGAGGAAGAAGAAAGAATGTTCAAATCAAAACTGAACCAGTTGTTCAGTTTTCTACCTCCATGGAATAAGGGAATTTTTCAAACTATTCCCCTAAGCCATGGGTTGGTGGAGGAAATCAATAAAAATACCTCTAAGGAAGCATGGAAGGTCATATGATATCATTAATTCTGAGGTTGGACCCGAAAATGATGTGGGGATAGGTATACTAGTTATTCATTCAAGAGTAGCGAACGTACAACTTGATTATGGTTCTATACATTCTTTATTATCATCAATGTTTAGTAGAACTATTAAATCCCCACCTCAAAATTTGGAGGTTGAGTTATCGACCGGAAGATAAAATGGAGCAATTATTTCATCCATTGTTTATAACACATCCTCAGTTAATGTTTTCATATTGATCCTCTTAGTAAATCTTTTCATGCTCCCTTTGGTGGATTTTGATGCTATATTGGGCTTCAGTCATCTATATGTATATAAATCCGACATCAACTATTAGTAAAAAGAGATCAATATTCACATCCTGAGGAATCCTCGTATTTTGTACATAATTAATTAGGAAGATTAATCTCTTTTAGATTCATCATCTCAATTGTGGATATTGTTTCCTAATGGGAAATAATATGTAGCTCACATGATTTTTACAATGGATTGAATCATGCTCTTTGAAATTCCCATTATGAGGGACTACACTGATGTTTTCCCTAAAGAGTTGAATGTTATTTTTCCAGATCAATAGGTTGAGTTATAAATTGACCTCATTCCTAGATATGTACCAACTTCAAAGAAACCAAATAAAATGTTGAACATAGAGATATAATAAATGAAAAAATAGTTACAATATAATATATAAAAGGGTTTTATATACTCGAGTGATTCAACATTGGATGCACCACTCCTCTATCAATTATAATGGTGGATCAATTGGACACAAAATTTATTATAAAGAGCTCAAAAAATCATTATAAATTACAAGTATCCCCTATCACAGATAGATGAATTGTTTGATTAGTCATGTGAGGCCAATTATTTTTCAAAGGTTGACCTTCGATAGAGATATCAACAATTAAGGGTGATGAATGTAGATATTCCAAATACAACCTTTCAAACAATTTATGGAAAGTATTAGTTAATAGTGATTCCCTTCAGACTCACTAATGCTCTGGAACTTTTCATGGACTTGATTAAGAGAGTTTTTAGAGATTATGTTAACCAATTTCTGGTAGTCTTTATTGGTGATATTATGATATCCTCTTTTATCAATGAGAAACACAAGGAGAATTTGAATAATATTGTAAAGGCTTCAAAAATAGAGAAACATTATACATTGTACAATAAATTTTTATTCTGGATGAAGGATGTATCATTATTGGGGAATGTTATCACCAAAAAATGAATATTTGTGGATCATTCCAAGATAAAGGAAATTGAAGAGTGTCCCAGGACAACATCTATAATGAAGATCCATAGTTTCCTAGGTCGATTTGGATATTACGTACAATTTGTGATGAAATTATCTTGATTGTCAAACTGACTAACCATGATGACTGAAAAAGTATTAAACATTATCTGAACCAGTGACTATGAGGATAACATCAGAGAGTTAAAGAAGTGTATTATCAAGACATCGGTACTCACATGTCCAAAAATCGGGGAACTATTTTTGGTGTATAACAATGCATCAATGAAGTTCGTAGGCTTAGACTAATGTAAAATTATAAATTTATATCCTACACCTCAATGTAGTTTAAAATTCATGATCAAAACTAACCCACACATGATCAAAAATTAGAAGCTATGATATTTCCATTGAAAATATGGAGGCATTATCTTTATTGGAAGTGGTGTAAAATATATAATGATTACAATAGTATCAAATATATATTAACATATATGGAGGATTATATAATCTAGTGATGATAGTTACAGATCATCAAGGATTATGACTAATAAATCTACTACCATAATGTTAAAGAAAATAAGGTGGCATAATCTCTATGTAGAATGGACCATGCATCATTATGAATGATTAAAATTTAGAAGGATCCAATCATCAAATATTTTAAAAGGTTGGAAATCATATTAAATAATCATGGAACATCATCAGTCAATTCCCATAGGATTTCTCAGCCATCCCTTATGATGAAAACAAATTATTCTAAAAATAATGATGGAGAATTTTAGAAAGAGGTGGAAGTAATCAGAAATAGAAAATCCTCTGAGTTCAAGATCGATGAAGTTGGAGTTGTATGTTTGGGTCATGAATATGTGTAACATCCAATTATAGAATTAATTAAAGGTATTATCAATGACATACATAGCTAAACCATCTCTATTCTCCCAGGGAGCATCATGATGTATCGAAATCTCCGAGAGCACTATTAGTGGGACAAAATGATGAAAGAGATCTCTGAATATACATCAATGTTTTGGTGGATCAATAATTGAAGGATGAAAGAAAATAATTCTAAGGGGATGATGAAACCATTACCTATACCAACATGGAATTCGGAAAAAATTACCACATAATTTGTCACCGAACATCTGAATATTTCCAAAGGAAAAAATGTTATTCGGGTTTTTTAGGATCGTCTTAAAGTGATTTCTCAATTTAACTAAATTTGATAGGAATTATCATAGGATTAAATTTCATAGATATAAATCATATATGTTTTATTGATTCATGGAGTACCATCATGAATTGTACTCAATCAATATATGAGATTCACATAAATATTATGGAAAAGTATCCAACATGCTCTAAGAACCGAGCTAAACATTAGTCTGAACTATCATCCTCAAACTGGAGGTTAGTCCAAGTAGATAATTCATACACTAGAAAAGGTTGACAGTGTTTTCTATAGACTTGTAGGGAGTATGAGACACACATCAACCACTTCTCAAATTCACAAACAACAAATGAGTCCACTACAACATCCAAATTTCTTCATATGAATCCCTTTAAGAGAAAATATATAGAACACTTTCAAGCTTGGATGACGCTCTTGAATGTAAGCTACTAAAACATGAAATGCTCATTGAAATGGTGGAAATGGTGAAATCCATTCATAATAACTTCATATAAACCCAAATTATACAATAGATCTGTGCAAACTACCATCATTAAGACCATGAGTTTATGCTTGGACACATGGTATTCCTTTTCATATCTCTATGGGTAATTATCAATAGATTTTGGAAGAAAGGAAAACTGAGTCCCAGATATATCAGACCCTTCTAAATTCTTGAGCAAATTGGTGCTGTAAATACTAGATATTCTATATAATTGTTTTTAATTATTTGGGTTTTTTTCGAGACTACAAAATCTGACGAAACAAGATTCCCAGGCCTGATGTGCATGGAATGATCAGTCAAAAAAGTGTTATGCATAAAAAAATCATTAGTGTAGTTTTCATGAAAAAATGGAATAACTCATAAATGGGTTCTCATATTTGAAATCAGAGTGCACCATTGCGTTCAAGATTTTGGGTTTTCCCGAGGTGTAACTTAAGTTTAGTCGGCGTAGGCCACTAGTGAAAAAATCATAAAATGGAATAACCATAAATAAAAAAGAATTATTAAATAAAATTATTTTATTTTTCAAATTCTTATAATTCATGAATGGTGACATGGATTAAAAATCTGATACCACCTCAGAACATGTGAGGGTATGCATTCCATAGGGAGATCCTAACATTGGCCGGTGAAGGCCAACCGTAGAAGTAATTCTTTGGCTGTAAATAAAATAATTAAGTAGCGATTATTTTATTGTTAAATTATATAAATACAAAATAGTAAATCAGATTTGAAATATAAGAGTACCATTGAGCTGGTGAGGGCTTGTTTCCCTTATGCATAGCCTAACCTCGATCAGCGTGGTTCGAGGGTGACTGTTAATAATTGTTGTTCTTTTTTTAATGTGCGTTCAGTAAACATGTGGGTAGAAATTTCTAAGTTTTGAACTAGTGCTCAGAATTGAAATTTGAGGGCACCATTGATCTCACTATGTTGGGATTATATTTAAGGAAGATTCACTTTGACTACCTCAGTGAAAATTTTAGATTTATCAACTTTTAAGAGTTAATAAAATAAAAAATTTGTTATTTTATTTTATGCGAAAACCTATTGAGCGGTGGTAGAGAGGAACACTGAGGTATTCAGACATTTAATATGGGATATTAAATTCTCGGTTAAACTTTATTTTCTTAACCAACCCTCGTACAATGAATGTGGCTCATTAATTACATCAATTAATGAAAATAATTAATTCCATGTTGTGTGTCTCAGCCTTTTCCACCCTATTTAAATGGGTCTTGGGTAGAGTTTTTGGCATGACTTCTTGAAGAGACAAACCTCTGGAGAAGTGACACGACACCTTCCACAGATAGAGATCGAAGCTTGTGCGGCAAAGAACTGGGATCAAAGAATATCGGTTGCATTATCAAATGTGGAATCTTCTTCCACTACTACTACATCTCCCAAGAATCTTGAGGTAGGGTTTTCCATTAAATTCAAGAATTTCACAGGTTTCATCTCCACGATCTTGAATTTGGAGGTGGTCAATGCAGGTTATTTGAATGGGGTTTATCATTATTTTAATGTGATGTTTAAATAACCCCCACTTGTTATAATGCTAACGTGGAGGGTGTGGGCCTAATGGATAAGTCCCAGACCCTCCACCGCTTGTTTTTCATTGTGTTCATCATAGGTGAGTTGTCCTAACATGACAGAACCTTGAAACCAAGAGGCGTGCAATGACTAAGGTATCCTACGAGGACCATAGGCACGTCTGGGAGGAAGAACAAACCACCGTAGCTCACCTGATGGCCCAAGGAAGAAGTGTTGGCGTAACGGTGCTGATTCCCAGTGCCGGAATATGAGGGTGTAGCCAGAAACCACTGGCCATAGTGTAAGAACGACATCTCTCAGCACCATGGTGGTTAGACAGGTGGCTGGCCGCAGAAGTGGCGGAAGCACATCGTCGCTTGCCGTGCTGAAGGGAGTCGCGGCTTGAAGCCACTGTGATGTATGGGACCCGCTCCCTGTGGGTCCTGGGGGTGATGAGGTGGTTCCACCTGGCACTTCCAATAAATATGTGGAAAGAATCTTTTGAGCCATTCAGGAGTAGTGGATTGCACGACCCCATCGCGGCCTAACCCAACTGCACCAGGTCAGGGCATCCTGACCCGGTTGGGTCGGACCGGACCCAGTCCCCTCTCAGTCTCAGATACGCTTAAGAGGTCTATCATGCAAACAAGACATCATTTTGATGAAACATTTACAAATCTTGGATCCTTGTAATGAGATGGTCCTTTTGAGATACACCACGTGACATTCAGAGAAATTTGGAGTTTGGCCAGGTTGGATCGTACTCGAATCCAACCGGGCCCTCAACACTAAAATGCTTATAGAATATAGACCAGGTCTTTGGTTGATGTGTCGTCAATTTCATTGGAACCCTTATAAAAAGGTGGATTATCAGGATACTTCTTTTTGGATCTTCGTGGTGGGTGAGGTATGACTAATAACTGGTGGAGGAAAACTAGGGTCTTTTTATAGTGAGAGTCAGCATGGATACTCACTTGATGACTCAAGGCTCTGGTATTCCTTAATACTATGCTCTGGTAGAGATGTGAATTCCCACGTCATGAGTGCGGATTCTTTTCACAATAATTGTTTTTCAATATTTGGAGTTGGTACTCCCCAATTGGACTAAGGCGTGGTTCCTCCATACCTAACTCACATACTGTCAGGTACTCCCCTACATGGTAGGGTGCAGGTCCTCTATGTTAGGAGTAGGTACTCTCCTATCAATGCATTTTGTGGGTCCTCCTTTTGCAGTGCTACAATAGAGTCGGTACTCCCCTACCGTTACAGGGTGCGGGTCCTTTAGCCTGGGGTCGGTACTCCCCTGATGTACTAGGGCACGGGTCCCCCACAGTGTACAAACTATGAGAGTTGTACTCCTCAACCAAATAGTGTACGGGTCCTTATATATATATTTGGTACTCCCCTTTCATGTTATGGTATGGGTCCTCTATCCTGGGGTCAGTACTCCCCTGACGTACTAGGGTGTGGGTCCCCTATAGCAATCAAACTATCAGAGTTTTACTCCCCTACCGGGTAGGGTGCAGTTCCTCGCATATAGAGTCGGTACTCCCCAACCATGTCTGGGTGTGGGTCCTCTAGCCTGGGGTCAGTACTCTGCTGACGTACTCGGTTGTGGGTCCCCAACAGAAAACAAACAACCATAGATGTAATCCCATACCGGGTAGGGTGTGGGTCCTCACAAATGAAGTAGTACTCCCCTCTCTATGAGTAGTGATAGGGAGCTGGTACTTCAAGAGATTTAGTGCTCCCTCGACTACAGGACACAATGTCAAAGATTGGGCCTATTCACTTGGTTTCCAATTGTCTTGCCTTGGGAGCAATATTGTAACTGTGATACCTCTAGTAACAGGAATTAATGGTAGTTCTAATAGAATGTTCCTGGTGTAGAACGTCCTTTTTGAAGTTCCATTATGAATGGTTGAGTTGTTCCTAATGGATTACATCTCTCTAACAGGTGCCATCAGGGAGGGCCAGTTCATGGAGCGTGTACTCCATATCCTTAAGATACACTTTGAACATTATTGGGAAATCCTAGAAATGGATCGAGGTCAAGTAATTAAGTTTCTTTTTGAATGATATGAGTATATCTGGTTTGATCGGTGTTTTTTAATTTGTGATTTGTGATTGAGATCATGTTTGAGGTTTTCCTTTGTGGAATCTTGAGAGACCTTCTAGGGTAATTTTTTCACTACTGGGTATCATTATACTCATCCCTACATAGGATTTACCCACACCTCATTGTGTCTTGGGTAGATGACCAATTTCTTGGCTGAGACATGAGGGATCCAGGACCAGGCGGTACACGGAGGAGACTAGCTAAAGTGGAGAGCTATAGAGACGTGTTGTACCAACACTTCAGGTAGGATCCTTGGTGGAAAATTGTAGGAGTTTTTTCTATTATTTATTTTTAGTTGTATCATTCAGTTGGAATTGTATTCCAGCCCCCATGCATTTAGTACAAACTTTTTCTACTGAAGTTTTGCTTCATTGTCATATTTTTTTGCGTTCTTGGATGTGTGTTTGTATATGTTTATTAGAAATTCCTTCCCTTTTTTGGAATACACTTTTTAGGTTCTAGTCACCAACCCATGGCCTATGGAATAAGGGCTTGGGGATGTCACAGCACAGGCCCCGGGGGACTGTTCGTGACAATGTGGTATCAGAGGAGTTGTTTCAACTGAAGAACTAGGACTTTGAACTTTCCGATGGATAAATAATGTTATGTGTTTTGAGTGTGATTTCTAGTTTAGGTATTCCAGTGTTGGTGCGGTAGCCAATGTATCCATACACCAGGACCCTGGATTTTGATTTCTGACTTGATGCACAAAAACACTGATATCTTGTGTTTTGGAAATGTTTTCATATTGATCTCTTTTTTGTCAACTCACTAGGTATAACATATTGACCGCGGTTCATCTTGATTCTCTTTTAAGATGCCTCCACACATACATAAGGCTAGGATTTTAATGCGTGACCATAACGAGGGCCCATTGTGTGATGAGGCTTTAGTACAAGGACCACTGATTGAGATAGGTACCTTCAGGTGGTGTCCCAGCAATCCCACTACATGTTGGTCAACAGATACTTCTGGAACTACTAGTATAGGACACTTATAGGGTCAGTTCCTTACATGAGTTTTAGTGACAGATAACCCGCAGGATCTGAGGTGACCCTGAATAACAGGCATCTAAGGACGAGCATCAGGTTTATACTGGGTTTCCATCATGCCAGGGCACCATTAGATTAGATGGTGGTCTTGGAAGTGAGCATTCTCTATGGCTTAGCGGGGTGATGATAGGGTTTAGATTACCCCTATCATACGATGAGGTGACTTTTTCCATTGGTAGAGCTTGAGATCCTTCCTCAACGAAGGGGGTCACTTGCCATAAAAAATAAGGGGTATGTGTTCCCATGTGCTTCTATAGATAGGCAGGACGACATGTCGGTAGAGGAGTATCCATTTAGGCGTACCGACCATTCTGTGTACTTAATAAATACGATACGACATGTGCTTTAGGTATTGGACCTTCGAGATGGATGTGATAAAGGACATCTGAGCTATAAATATTCCTCAATATATTCCTACTTATATTAGGATGCTACAAAACACCTTTGTGGTGAAATTTTTTTTCCTGAGTAGATATAGCAAGTGAATGTATGCAGAGGGAAAGAAGGAAACCAGCGTCATTCTTGGAGACTTGTATGTGTAAAAATGTTTAGGAAAGAGGATGTGATTAGGATAGATGAATATGTAGGGAAGAAGACATATAAGAGGACCAAGGAGACCAACAGGAGGTGGTATACTTTTTGACATTTTACAACCACCACCCCAATGTTCTCTCCACCAGGCTAAAGGAGGTGGAGGACAGGGGATGGGAGTAGCTGCATGTGATCAAGTAGTCTGAACCAAGGGATCCATGAATTATTTGAGTTATGATCTGTGTTTACTACTAGTTGTTGTATTGATAGAAATATGTACTAATCATTCCTTGTTGTAACGAATCTTATTCAAGACCTACAGTTTCTGGTTAAATTGCTTACTTGATCATTACGTCTGGAGATACCTTTGGGAGGGGACTCGATAATAACATTTATGTTGATGGAGTGATCTGGCCCTTTAGGTGAGAGTTTTTGGATGGAACCACTTGGTGGAAGCATCAAGGCCTTATGAAGATAGTTTGGGTATGGGCTAGTCATCCGCTGTTAATGCCCATATTGATAGTTTTAGTGGAAAAGGTTGTTGTATATCTATAGCGTTGGAATGGGGTTTTCATGCGATGGCAAAAAAGGAAGCCTACGCAGCACGAGTTAAACTCATGCATAGGAGTGTGTAGAAGATCAATCATGAGTCGGCCAACCTTACCCTCGTGGTATAAATCGTTTTGAGTTTTCATTTCCCAAAAGTAGTGGTAGAGTGTGATGAAATATTTTCAAAATATGTTTCCATAATTACCCCCCCCCCCCCATAGGGAGAGGGTCTTATACTTTGACATGTAACTAGCGTCGACACAAATATCTACAACTGAAAATTGGGTGGCTCCCACAGAGCTTTGGGGTCTGAGATTTTAAAAGGGGCATGGTGGCAGATGCACTCAGCAAGATGTCTAGTTTACAGCTGCTAAGTGAGGAGAAAAAACAGCTAGCCGTATTATAGAAATCGTTCATTGATAGTGATGGAGTTGCTTACATCCAGTCTATAACTGTCACTCCCCCACACTATTAGCATGTTTGGGAGGCACAATATATGGATGTATATTACGAGGCCTGATGTGCCCAAATATACTTAGGACAGGATCCTGAATGATTTTATGATGGTGTGGATCACATCATCATTTTCAAAGGACACAACATGGTTCCAGTGAAGCTACGAGAGGAGGTGTTGAGGGAGTTCCACACACCCCCTTTTGTGGTACATGATGGTGTGGTGAAGATGTACTAGGACCTCTAGCATCAGTATTGGTGGCCAGAGAAGAAGACTTTATAGATATGGAAGAATTGTTATACCGACAGGAGATGGGGAATGCTAGAGTTCAAGGAGGGGGACCATGTCTTCCTGTGGGTCTCACCCTGAGGAGGATTGCGGAGATTTGGAAAGGGCAGCAAGCTATCTCTGAGGATCATCAAACCATTCCTGATTCTTAGCTGAGTTGGTGAGTGGGAGTACCACCTTGATTTTTCCCCACAGATTCACTGGGTGTATAATTTTGTTTATGTGTCACAGCTGATGAGATGCTTGCGTGATCCACCACACGTTATCGACTCGGGCGAGAAGGACATTGATGATGGGGAGACTTTTACATTGATCATAGTGGAGAAAAAGGATGGATAGGAGTGAGTCCTTCATGGATGGTTGATCCCTCTGGTGTGAGTTCGGTGGAAGCACGAGAACCTCAAAGAGAGAACATGGGAGTTGAAGGCTCAGATTCATGCTCGGTATACTCATTTGTTTGATTTTCCATTATTTTTTCTATCCGAGAAAAAAATCCATAATGTGGGAATAATGTAAAGACCCATATTTTTTATATAATTTTTCTAAATTATTTGGGTTTTTTATGAGACTGTGAAATCGGACGGAACATGATTCCGAGGCTTGGATTGTTTGGAATGATGCGTCAAAAAAGTGTTAAGCTTAAAAAAGTGTGCATGAGTATTTTTCCTGAAAAAGTAAAATAACTCATAAAAGGGTTCATGGATCATAAATCTGTGGTCTCTTTTGCGTTCAAGAGGGTAGGTTTATCTGACACTCTACTTATGTTTAGTCGATGTAGGCCTCTAATGAGAAAACCTAAAATTGCATAAATGTAAATAAAATAAATAAATTTTTTTTTCAAATGCTTATAACTCACAAATGGTGACTCAGATTAAAAATATGATACCACAGCTAAACTAGTTAGGGTACAATGTCCATAGGCAGATTAGAACATTGGCTGGGGTGGACCAACAGAGGGAGATAGTTTTTGGCTGCAAAAGAAATAATAAAGTAACAATTATATTATTATTAAATTCTATCACATATAAATGGTAACTTGGATTGGAAATCTGAAAGTACCATTGAGCTCATGAGTGAGTGCTTCCCATAGGCATAGCCTATCCTCAACTGGCACGGGTCAAGGGTGACTGTTAATTTCTTTTGAACAATTTTTATGGTACGTGCAGTAAATGTACGGGCAGAAATTTCTATCTTTTGAAACGGTGCTCGGAATTGAAATTTGAGGGCACCGTTGATCTCGCAGCGCTGAGATTCTCTTAAGGGAGCCTTCATATTGACTGTAGTATTTTGGGTTAAAAATATATTTTTTTTAACTTTTAAGAATTAATAAAATAACAAAATTGTTATTTTATATTATCTCACCACCTCTTGAGAGGTTGAGGTAGAGACCGTAGAGGTAGTCAGGCATTTAATATGGGATATTAAATTCTCGGTCACACTTTGTTTTCAAAACCAACCATCATGAAATTAATGTGAAACATTAATTATGTTAATTAATGAACCTCATTAATTCCTCAGTGCATTACTCACCTTTTCCACCTCTATTAAAATGGGGCTTGGGGTAGAGTTCTTGGCACAGATTCATCAAGTGACGAACCTCTATCAATGTGACGCAACATCTTCCACTGATAGAGACGGAAGCTCGGGCTGCAATGAACCATGATCGAAGAACATAAGTGGATTCATCGAACGCAGAATCTTCTTCCACCACCACTATGTCTCCAAAGAATCTTGAGGTAGGGGTTTTCTTTTAATTAAATAATTTCCAACATTTTTTCTCCTTGTTCATGATTTTGTGTGTGGTATTTTTGAGGGAATTGAATAGGGTATATCATAATTTTAATGTTATTTATAAATTAACCCCACCTATTATAATGCTAATGCGGAGGGTGTGAGCCAAAAAAACTTTGCTCAGACCCTCGTACACTTGTTTTTCATTGCCTTATTCAAGGGTGGGTTGTCCGATATTGATGGATCCTTGAATCTAAAAGGTGCACAACAACGGAGACATCCCGAGAGGACTTTAGGCACGTATCAAAGGAAGAACGGACCACCAGAGCTCACCCTGTGGCCCACGGAAGAAGTGTCGGCATGACACTAGTTTCATGGTGACAACGACCAGCACCAGCAAATGAGGGCACGGACGGAAACTGCTGGTTTTAGTGGAAGAGAAACATCGCTTTCCACCGCGGTGGTCATACAGGAGACCGATAGTGGCCAACCGTGGAGGTGGAGGTGGTGCGATGTCATGCACCACGCTGAAGGGAGCCACAGTTCAAAGCCGCATCGATGTAGGGGACCCACTCCCAGCAGGTCCCATGGGTGATGAGGCGATGCCCCCTAGAGCCCCAAATAAAGGAGTCGAACGAATCCTTTGACCTGTTCAAGAAAAGTGGACCGCGTGACCCTGTGTGGCTCGCGCCAGCCGGTGGGATGAGCCCACCACTACCCAGCCCATCTCGGGCGGGACGAGACCATATATAGCATATCCAATCTAGGGTTGGTTGGGCCAGTCCATGGCCCAGCGGGTCGATCCCACCACGGCCCAGACCAACCAGGTCAGGCCGGGTCAGACCGAACCAAGACCCCTCTCGGGCCTAGATAAGTTTTAAAGGATGTATCTTGCGAATCATACATATATTTTAAGAATCGTCTACAGTGTTGAGATCCATGGAGAAAGATTGTACTTTTGTGATACACCACCTGTATTTTGGAGAATGTCGGTCTTTGGTCAGGTGGGATCGTACTCCAATCCAACTGGGCCATCGACACTAAAATTCCTATATCTTATAGAACGGGTGCTCGGATGATGCATTGTCTATTGCTTTGGAACCCTTATTCCATGAAATATCATTGGGTTACTTCCTTGGGTATCTTTATGACATTTAATGTATGACCGATTACTGGAGTGGAATAACTAGGTTGTTTCTTGTAGTGAGAGTTAGTATGGGTACTCCCTTGATGACTCAAGGTGTGGGTATTCCTTACTCATATGCTCCGGTAGAGATGAGACTCCCCACGTCTTGAGTGCGTGTTCGTTTCCCTATGATTTTTTTTCCTATCATTAGAGTTGGTATTCTCCTATTGGACTAAGGGATGGGACCTCCATTCATAACTCACAGAAATTAAGGTACTACCCTACCAGGTAGGGTCTGAGTCCTCTATGTTATGAGTAGGTACTCTCCTATCATCCCTGGTTGAGAGTCCTCCTTATGCGTAGAAACAGTAGAGTCAGTAATCCCCTATTGTTCCAGGGTGTAGGTCCTCTAGCCTGGGGTCAGCACTCCCCTAATATACAAGGGCGTGGGTCCCCCACAACGAACAAACTACCAGAGTTGTACACCCCAACTAGGTAGGGTGTGGGTCCTCACATATATAGTCAATACACCTCTTCCATGCTCCAGTGCGAGTCCTCTATCATGGGGTCGGTAGTCCTCTGACGTAGTAGGGTGCGAGTCCCCCATAGAAAACAAAAAACCATAGTTGTACTCCCAAACCCAGTAGGGTGACTGTCCTCCTAGTCGGTACTTCCCTACCATGCCAGCGTGCAGGTCCTCTATCCTAGGGGCGATACTCCCCTGGAGTACTAGGACGCTGGTCCACCACAACAAACAAACTAGCACAGTTGTACTCCCCTACTGGGTAGGGTGCAAGTCCTCACATATAGAGTAGTACTCCTCATCTCCAATTAGCGACAAGTAGTGGGTCCTTCAGGGGAGTTGGCACTCCCTCGACTGCAGAACACAGTGTCGAGGAGTGGGACTCTTCACTTGGTTTCCCTTAGTATTACCTTGGACACTAGACTATGACGGTGAGACCTCTTGTGTCGGGCAGTAGAGGCAGTTATTGCAAAAATTCCATGATGGGGCATATCCTTTTGAATGTTCCATTATGAATGGCTGAGTTGTACCTAATGGAGTACATCTCTCAGACAGGTTCCATTAGGGATGGCCAATTCATGGAGTGCGTACTCCTGATCCTTGAGTTACGCTTTGATCCTTCTTTGGAAATCGTGGAAATGTCTTGAGGTTGGGGCCTTATGTTTCTTTGTGGATGAGATGAGTATATCTGGTTTGTGCTGTGTCTTTTTATTTGTGCTTTTTGATTGAGATCATGATTTTTGGTTTTCCGTTTTATATTCTTGAGTGACCTTCGGGGGTATTGGGATACCTACTAGGTATTATTATAACCACCCATGCATGAGCTTCACCCTCCCCACATTGTGAATTATGCATATGACCAGCATCTTGGCTAAGACATTAGGGATCTAGGACCATGTGGTAAACAGAGGAGACTAGTTGACATGGAGAGATGTGGAGACGTGTTGTTCCAACCCTTCAAGTAGGATCCTTGGTGGACGATGACAATAGTTGTTTATGTATTTCAGTTGTAGTTGTATCTTTCAGTTGGGCTTATATTTTGTTCTGCTTACATTTAGTACGCACTTGTTATACTATAGTTTTCCTTCTTTTTTGAATCTTTTTGTGTTCTTTGTTGTGTTTTTTTCTAGGTTTAAAGGAAATTCCTTCCTACTTTAATGATACTCTATTTTGGTGCTAGTCGCCAACCCCTAGCCTATGGAAGGCGGGCATGGGGTAGTCACAGAAGGGTCCCCTAGGGACGGGTCAGGACGGAGCAAATGCATATCGACTAGAGATACCCCCTACCATGGTTTAGGAACCCTATGCATTCCGTATATCCCTCTTAATGATTTAAATACAGTATCCATCACATGTAATGAATTTATAGGTGGTACAATTATAGAATGATCTCTCTTATGAGGAGCATCTAGTGAAGATCATGGATTTTGTAAAGTAAGATATAAACAACAAGACTACTCACATGGTCAATGTTCTATGTAAGATCCATAAGTACAAATAGGAAACATGGGAACCAAAGGAATCGATGAAAGATATGTAACATAATCTGTTTTCCTTATAATATCTAAAACAAAATTTCAAGTAAAAAATTTCATATGGGGGAATAATGTAATGACCCAAAAATTTATCAATAGAAATACCCTTTCTATAATTCTGTTATATATATAAATCAAATATAATATAATTATGAAAACAAAAAAACATTATAAATGATTATTGAATGAAATAAGAGTTATTTATAGAATATAAGGAACTTATACCAATGGGATTGTATCTTGACATTTGGAAAATTATCACGATGATTATGATTAGTGAACCTGAAAATAGAATGGTAACCTCACCCAATAATGTATAAATAAAATTTATCCACCTTATAAATGAAAATATGATATAATTATATCATAGTGTACATAAATACATGTTTTTTATATTATTAATTATGTGTTTCAAATTTATAAAACCTAACAGTTGATTTTCATTTTTGTAACTAATATAATTTTTTAAAAGAAAATTTAATTCCAAAAATATATATTCATAAATAAGTATTTTTTCTTAATGATTTTTAGATAATTTTATGGGACCTTAACGAAATTACCAATGTCTTATGAAATCTGCTATAATTTTAAAATTATTATTTCCAAAGTAAATGATGTTTTTAATTAATAATTATATTTCTCATATTTCAAAATTTATATTCATAAAATGCAGTCATTTATTGAATTCTACACATTGGAAAATGTTGTCCATCTAGTAACTCTACTGTCACTCGATCTTGAAGATTCCAATGTCAAAAAACAAATTTTCAAAAGACTCCACTGAGGGTCGGTTCTTCACGAACTGGGTAACCAAGGTCATGCCATGAAACATAGATGCCACATGGAACTCTGAGTCTGATAGAGATAAATGAGGGTAGCCTTCATATAAGTTAGGTACCTTTAGGGAAAGATAAATTTGAGGGAAGGGGGCATAAATTCAGGCATAGTAGGAGAGATGAAGGCTATGTCTCGATCACTATCATGAAAAAATCCCTTCCCCATAGGGGGGAAGGATCACCGCTGGCACCATCAAGGAGCCATCGAGAGAGAAGGATTCATCGAGAGCATCCTCATCTATTTTCTCTAGGGTTTTAAGGGTTTTTAGTGTCTTAGGTTTTAAATTTATCTAATGGTTTTTTAGGATTTTTATATTTTTAAGGTTATTTATAAAATTTTTAGTATTTTTATGCATTTGGATATTTTTTAGGGATTTTGTGGGTTTTTAGGATTTTTGGGTTTTTTGAATTTTTTATCATTTTTTTATTTTTTTAGGGGATTTATATGTTTTAATTATTTAAAATTTTTCTTACGGGTTTTTAGGGTTTTAGGTTTTTTATGTTTTTTGGGACATTTAGTGATTTTTAGGGTTATTAATGTTTTTATGGTTTTAGGGATTTGAGGGTTTTTTTGTGTTTTTGGGGTTTTTATAATATTTTTAATTTTATAGTTTCTATTATTTTTTAGTGTATTTAGGGGTTTTAGTGTTTTATTAAACATTTTAATGGGTTTAAAAAGTTTTTAGGGTTTTTATTAATTTTATTTTTTTAGGGGATTTTATGGTATTTAAGGGTTTTTGGGTTTTTTGCCTCTTTAAGAGATTTATCATTTTTAATATTTTTACTGTGTTTATGTGTCTTTAGGTTTTTTAGGTTTTCTTATGGGTTTTTTGGACTTTTAGGGTTTTTTACATTTTTAAAGATTTTTAGGGTTTTAATGATTTTGGGGGGTTATGGAGTTTAATGTGTTTATCGGTTTTAGGGGGTTTAATTGTGGTTTATGGAGGTTTTTTGAGTTTTTTGAATTTTTCAGATTTTTAGTGATTTTTTGTGTATTTATGTTTTTTAAGGTTTTCTAATGTTATTTCTGGGTTTTAAGGGTTTTTATATTTTTAGGGATATGTAGATATTTTATAGGATTTTTTGTTTTCTCAGGTTTTTAGGGATTTTAATGATTTCATTGTTTTTTAAGTTTATTTTGTTTTTTTGGATTTTAAGGTGTTCAAAGTGTGTTAGGGTTTTTAAGGTTTAATAGAGTTTTTTAGTGTTTTTAGGGATTTAATGTGTTGATTGCATTTTTAGTGGTTTATAGTTTTTATGGGTTGAAGGTGTTTTAAATTTTTTGGAATTTTGTGGATTCCTAGTGTTTATATGGTTCGTAGGGTCTTTTATGGGTTTTTAGTGGTTCTAGTGTATTTAGGTGTTTTAGGGGTATTATGTGTTTTTATAATTTTAAAATTTTCTAGCATTATTAGGGCATTTAGGTTTTTAAAAATTTTAGGTATATTTTGTGTTTTTTAGGTTTTTTAGGTTTTTTAATGTTTTTAGATATTTTGAGGGTTTATAGGGATTTAAGTTAATTATGGTTTTAAAGTTTTTTTGTTTTTATTGTTTTTTCAGTTTTTTAGGGTTTTATAGTTTTTTTTTTGTGATTTATAGTGTTCTTAGTTTATTTAATGGTGTTTATAGATTTAGTGGGTTTTACAGTAATTATGGTTTTTAGGGCTTCTTATGGTTTTTTGGGGGTTTTATGTTTTTTAGAAATTTTTAGGGGTTTAAAAAAAATTTGGGTTTTTAACGATTTTATGTTTTTTTTTATTTTATGGTTTTTAGGGTTTTTTATATTTTTGGTATTTTTTATTATTTTTATTTTTTATAAAACTTTGTGATTTTGAGGGTTTTTTGGGATTTTAGGATTTTTATGGTTTTTAGTGGATTTATTGAGGTGTTTAAGTTTGTATGGGTTTTTAGAGATTTTGTTGTTCTTAGGTGTTTAATGGGATTTAATTGTTTTTTTTTCATTTTTAGGGTTGTTGTGTATTTTAAGAACTTTTAATGGTTTAATGGGGGTTTTGGGTTTTTATGGTTTATAAGGGTTTTAATGTTTTCTTGGATTTTAGGGGTTACATGTGTTCTTAGGATTTTTATGTTTTATTAGGGTTTTTAATGGTTTCATGGTGTTTTACAATTTTTTGGGTTTTTTAGGATTATTATGTTTTTTAGGGTGTTTAGTGTTTTTAGGGATTTTATGTGTTTTTAATATTTTTAAAAGATTTAGTGTTTTTAGGTTATTTATTTTTTTTAGTTTTTTAGGTGTTTGTAGTTTTTTTTTATTTAATGTTTTCTATTGGTTTTCAAAAAATTTAATATTTTTTACATTTTAAGGATTTTTATGGTTTTCTAGGGGATAATCAGATTTTAAGGGTTTTAGTGATTTTTATTGTTTATATGGTTTTTATGGTTTTTATGATTTTTTGGTTTATAGTGTTCTTCAGAGTTTTTAGGATATCTTTTTGTTTTTATAGTTTTTAATGTTTTTAAGGGTTTTAACGGGTTTTATGGTTCTTAGTGGTTTAGGATTTTTATGGGGCATTTGGGGTTTTATGGTTTCTAGGGTTCTTCTTGGTTTCTAGGGTTTTTATGATATTTTTTTGGTTTTATGGATTTTATTACCTTTTTTATTTTTAAATTTTTTAGCATTGTTATATTTTTAGGGCGTTTAAATCGTTTTTTGATTTAAATGTTTTCTTAGAGTTTTTTTGGGTTTTTAGAGTATTTTACGATTTTAGGATCTTTTTTCATTTTTATCATTTTATAATTTTTTAGGATTTTCAAGGATTTTCTTGATTTTTTGGGTTTTTAGGGGTTTTAGGCATTTTTTGTGTTTCTAGAATTTTAAGAGTTTCTAGGGGTTTTTTGTGTTTTTAGATTCTAAGGTTTTTCTTAGAATTTTTAGAGTTATTAGGGATCTTTAACTTTTTAAGGTCTTTTGTGATTTTATGGGATTCTTCTGGTTTTTAAAAATGTTATCAATTTTAATGGAATTTTCAATTTTTAGGGTTTTTGGGTTTTTATACTTTGGGGTTATGGTTTTTTTAGTTTGTATGGGGTTTAAGTGGTTTTTATAGTTTTTTAATGTTTTTAGGGTCTTAAAAAGTTTTTATAAATTTTACAAGTTTTAGGGGTCTTATGGGTTTTTAGCGAGTTTAATGATTTTCGGGGTTTATGGTTTTTAGGTTTTTTATGTTTTTAGGTGTTTTAAGTGTTTTTTAAGTTTTAGGGGTTTTAATGTTTTCAGTGACTTTTCATGTTTTTATGGGTTTAAATGGGTTTGTGAGTTTTTAGTGGCTTTGAGGGGTTTTATGGTTTTCTTAGGGTTTATCGGGGTTTGAGATTTATTACATATTTTTGGATTTTTAGTGATTTTTTAATTTTTTATTTATTTTTAGGGTTTTAAGAGTTTTTACGGGTTTTAGGAATTTCACTTGGTTTTAGTGTTTTTATGGTTTCTGGATTTTTATGGTTTTTAGTGTTTTATGGGTTTTTAGGTTTTTTGAGTTTTTTGACAATTTTAGGGGTTTAGAGGGTTTTAGAGTTTTTATTAGGGTGGTAGTGATTTTATGGGTTTTAGTGTTTTTATGGTTTTAGGTGTTTTATTTTTTTAGTGGTTTTCATGGTTTTTAGGGTCTTTATGGTCGTTTTTTGGGTTTTAGAATTTTTTTATGTTTTTAGGGAATTAAAGTGTTTTTAAGGTTTTATTTGGGGTTTTCATGTTTTTAAGGTATTTTTACATTTTTAAGGAATTTTTAAGAATTTTTTTAGTATTTTAGTAGGGTTTAGGGGTTTCAAGGGTCATTAAGATGTTTATAGTTTTTAGGATTTTCAATGTTTTGGGATATTTTCATATTTTTAGGGTTTTATGAGTTTTTAGAAGTTTTTTAGATTTTTTCGGGTTTTTAAAGGTTTTTTAGAGTTTGAGGAGGTTTTAGGGTTTTTATGTTTTTTACGTTTTTTACATTTTTAGGGGGTTTGGGTGTTTTTAGGTTTTTATGATGCTTTAAATGTTTTCTTGGGGTTTTTGACGTTGTATGGATATTTTGGATATTTTTAGGATTTGTATGGGTTTTTATAGTTCTTATTGATTTTGAGGGATTTAGGGTTTTAAAGATTTTAGGGTTTTTAGCATTTATGTTTTTATAGGTTTTAAGTGTTTTTATGTTTTTAAGGTTTTCATAGGGTTTTTTAGGGGGTTTCAGTGGTTTTTAGGCTACTAGGGAATTTTAGGGGTCTTTTCAAGATTTAATGATTTTTAGTCTTTTTAGGGATTTTGATCGTTTTAAGGGTATTTAAGGTTTTTTCGGGGGTTTTAGGGTTCTACGTTTTTTTTAGGATTTTTGGGGGTTTTAGGGTTTCTTAGGATTTTAGGTGTTTTAATTTTTTTAGTTTTTTATGTTTTTCATTGGGTGTTTTGTTTTTTTAGGGATTTTTCATTTTTATGAAATTTTTTATTAATTTTTTGTTATTAAGGGATTTTTGGGATTTTGAGTTTTTATGTTTTTTTATACTTTTTATAAACTTTTACATTTTTAGGGGTTTTATGTGTTTTTTAAATTCTATGGGTTTTTATTGAAATTTAATTTTTTATGGTTTTTAGGGAATTATAGTGGTTTTATGGTTTATAGGTTTTTTGTGGTTTATGGTTTTTTTAGTTTTTAGTGTATAAATGATTCATAGAGTTTGTTTTCTTTTTTAGGGGATTAAATTATTTTTAGAGTTTTTATTTGTTTTAAGGATTTCATGAGAATTATGGTTTTTAAGGTTTACAGGGGTTTTAGGGGTTTTAGGGTATTTATATGGATTTAGGGTTTTTATCATTTATTGATTTTTTAGTGGTTTTATATTTTTTTCATTTATCATGGATTTCTTAGAGTTTTTCAGGATTTTAAGGATTTTTTTCAAAATTAGGTTTATTTATGGCCTTTTATTATTTTTATAGGTCTTAGGGGGTTTAGGTACTTGGAGGGATTTTTAGGGGGTTGTATGTTTTTATAGATTTTAGGATATTAATCATTTTTATGTTCTTTAGATGTTTTACGTGTTTTTATGTTTTTTAGGTTTTCTTAGGGGTTTTAAGTTATTTATGTTTTTGTTTATTTTTAAAGATTTTTTGGATATTTATGGGTTTTAGGGTTTTTTAGGATTATGGGGGGTTTTATGGTTTTTTACTGTTTTTAGGATTTTTTTGGTATTTATGATTTTTTAATTTTTTAGTTTTTAAAGATTTTTGGAGTTTTTTTTTCATTTTTATTATTTTTAAGGGTTTTCTTGCATTTTTAGTGGTTTTATTTTCTTAGGGGTTTTTTGGGATTTTGAAGGGATTTTGGGGTTTTTGGGTTTTTATAATTTTTGGTTATTTTAATTGTCTTTAGGATTTTTATTTTTCATTATGGTTTTTCTAGTTTATTACTAGTTTTTTGAATTGTTAGAGTATTTAGGAACATTTGGGATTTTGAGGGTTTTTAGAATTTTTTATTGTTTTTAGAGTTTTAAGTATTTATAGGTTTTTTATTCTTTCATATGGTTTGGGGGTTTTTTGGTTTTTTTATGTTTTTTGGTGTTTTTAGGTATTTTTAGTATTTTTATAATTTTTAGGGATTTTATGTATTTTAAGGGGGTTTTTTGGCATATTAGGGTTTTTAGGGTTTTCATGGTTTGTTGGGGCTTTTGGGTTCTATTGAGTTTTTAGGGTCTAATATTTTTAGTGTTTTTCACGTTATTTGGGTTTTAAATGGGTTTTAGAGTATTTAGTGATTTTTAGGGGGTTTATGGGTTTTTATGTGTTTTATGGTTTTATGTGTTTTATGGATTTTATAGGGATTTAGATTTTTTATAGTCTTTAAGGGTATTTTCATTGTTTTTAATGTTTTTATGTTTTTAGGGGTTTTAATTATATTTTTTATTTTAAGGTTTTCATAGTTATTTTAGGATTTTTAATGTTTTTTACATTATCATGGATTTTTATAGATTTTTTTATCATTTTAATAGTTTTCATAGTTTTTAGGTATTTTCTTGATTTTTAGAGTTATTTTTGGGTTTTTATAGTTTTTTATGATTTATATGGGTTTAGGTGTTTTAGTTTGTTAAGGTTTTCATATGGTTTACAGTGTTATTAGAATTTTTATATTTTAAAGATTTTAAGGAATTGTTAGATTTTTATGATTTTTAGTGGTTTTATGGATTTTGAGTGTTATTGTTGGTTTTTTTAGATTTTTTTTGGTTTTTGGGGTTTTAGGAGTTTTTGAGTCATTTATATTTTCTTTGGGTATTTAGAGTTTTTTAACATTTTCTAGGGTTTTATAGGATATTTAATGTTTTTAGTAGATAATATGGTTTTGTGGGTTTTTTACCGATTTTAAGGGTTTAGGGGTTTTATGGTTTTTAAGAAATTTTAGGGTTTTCAGGGTTTTTTGTTTTTGTTTTTTATGATTTGTATCTTCTTTTGATTTTTTAATGTTTTAAGTGTTTTTAGGTTTTTAAGGTTTTCTTATGGGTTTTCATGGGATTTTACATTTTTAAAAATGTTCATGGTTTATTTAAAAATATTATGGTTTTTATGGTATTTAGCAATTTTGAGGGGTTTTAGGGTTTTAAGTTCATTTATTGTTTTTCGGTTTTTATGTTTTTTTGGGTTTTTAAGTGTTTATATATTTTTATGATTTTCTGAAGGGTTTTCATATTTTTTTTATTTTACAAAAATTCTAGGGATTTTAGGGGATTTTTAATAATTTTTATCGATTTTGTGTTTTTTAGTGATTTTAAGGCTTTTTAGGTTTTCTTAGGGTTTTAGGGTTTTACGGGTACTTCGGGTTTTTTTGAGATTTTAGGGTTTTTAATGTTTTTTAGTGTTTTTAACATTTCTATTTTTTTAAAGGGGTTTTAGAGTTTTTACTAGTCTTAGAGTCTTTATTGGTTTTTAGAGTTCTTAAAGGTTTTTTTGATTTATAGGGGCTTTAGGAGATTTTAGTACTTTTCGTGAGTTTTAATTTTTATTAGGGTATAATGACTTTTTAGGTTTTTTTCAGGTTTTAGTGATCCTAGTTTTTGATGTTTTCATGGGTTATTATGTATTTTTACATTTTTAGTGATTTGGATGGATTTTGAATAATTTTGATGCTTTTAGGCATTTTTTGATTTTTAACATTTTTTTGATTTTTTAGGGTTTTAAGTGTTTTTAGGTTTTTCGAGTTTTCTTTGGGTTTTTAGGGTTTTTAGGGTTTTTTACATTTTTTGTTATTTTTAGGGATTTTTTAGGATATTTATTTTCATATTGGGTTTTTAGGGATATTGAGGGGATTTATAGTTTTAATTGTATTTTGGGGGGTTTTGGGGATATTTGAGTTGTACGGTTTTAAGGATTTAATTTTTTAAAACAATTTTATGATTTTAAAGAGATTTTAGAGTATTTATTATATTTTTAGGGGTTTTATTAGTTTTTAAGGTTTTTATGGTTTGTAGGAGGTTTATCGTTATATTTTTTTAGGGTTTTTAGGGTATTTTATTGTTTTTAGTGATTTTTACATTTTTTATATTTTAATGTGATTTATGTGTTTATAGTTTTTCTGGTTTTTAATAATGGGTTTTTAATGATTTTTAGGGTTTCTTATGTTTTTTAGAGAATTATATATATTTTAGAATATTTTAATGGATTTTTAGGGTTTTAGGGATAATGAGGATTTTTAGGTGTTTTAGGAATTTTAGTGGTTTTACTGTTTTAGGTTTTTTCTATTTTTTATGTTTTTTTAAATTATTAAGGATTTTATAGGGGGTTTTCAAATTTTTTTTATTGTTATGTTTATTTTTATTTTACGGATTTATAATAGGTTTTTGGGTTTTTTGGATTTTGAGGTTGATAAGGTTTTTATGTTTTATTTTATTTTTTTGGTTTTTTTTTATTTTTTGGGTTTTTTGAGGGTTTTTATAGTTTCTATTGTTTTTAGGGGATTGAAAGGTTTTTGGTGTTTTTTTGTTTTTTAGGGGTTTTTTTGGGGTTTTAGGGTCTTTAATGTATTCATGGATATTAGGGTTTTCAGTGTATTTTGGGGGTTCCTATCATTTTTCTATCTTTTTAGGGGTTTTATGTAGTTTTTAGGTAATTAATGTTTTCTTAGGATTTATCTTGGGTTATAGGGGTTTTTTTAATTTTTATTGGAAATTTTTGGGCTTTTTGGTATTTTTAGGATGTTTTAGGTGTTTTATGAATTTTATGGCTTTTTATGATTTTTTATGTTTTTATGGTTTTCTAGGGTTTCAGTGATTTTTTTTCTAGGGCATGGAAGGTGTGAGGCCAGGCTTTTCCTAGCCCTCCAAAATTTATTAAATTAAAAGAAAAGAAGACAAAGGTAGGGTGAGGCCAAACAGCCCACACCAAAAATCTTTGGACCCCCCAAGACACCAAAACCCCAAAAGACCTGAAAATCAAATGAGATGAATCGGGAATGATAAATCAACATTTCCATCCCCATATGGGTCTCCATAAGCACCATAACCAGAGGAAGAATACGACTATGCCGACTCCCATTTAGATTATTCATATTGATATAGGAAGGGAGTGTACTATTCTCTAAGATGTTGTTGCTCCTCATTCAGTTGTGCCTTCAGAGGATGACCTCCCCTGCAAGGGGAAACTTCATTAGCATTGCAAGAGGCTCTGGTGGACAATGTCTTAGCCAAATTAGAATATTCCTTTTTCATCTTCTTCTTTCAAGGATATAAAGAGACCCATGCATGTTTTTTTCCTTCCCATAACGAATGGCCACCTCAAAAAAGGGCCTCTCAATAATGATCGAAGCCATATTTCTAGTCATCCTTCTACCATCCTCCTAGAAAAAATCTTGATCAGGGATGAAGGAGTCATCATGATTTTCGGAATAGTCAGAAAGAACCCCACACTGCAGCATGCTAGGAACCGCCAATGTAGGTTCCTCAAAAGCCAGACAAGGAGGGGACACCACACCTAGTAGGGCCAGCTGCAATTTCCTATCCTCCTTAGGCATCTTTCATACTTCCCCCCTGTAATGAAGGCTCATTCTCAACCATCCCATCACTATAGTTCACAAGCCCCTACATCTCCCTTTTCTCTTGCTCACCAACACTATCTGAGTTCCCAATGATGTCCATCATCGGATTTGCTTTACTAGAATTCTTTGTTTTAGTTTTTTTTCGGAATATTAGGGTTTTTATGGGTTTTCAGATATTTTTTATGATTTTATCGATACAAATCACTTATAGAGTTTTTATTTGTTTTTTTTTTGTTTTTATGGGGCTTTAGTAAATTTTACGATTGTTATGGGGTTATATTGTTTTTATGGATTTTGGAGTTTTAATATTAAAAAAATTGTGTAGGGGTTTTATGTGTTTTTAGGATTTTATGGTTTTTAGGGTTATTCAGGGTATTTGGGATTTTTATATATTTTAGGTATTTTCTGTAATTTTAATTTTTTTTTGTTTGTTTTTATGGATTTTTTGGTTTTTAGGGTTTGTACGGTTTTTTAGCATTTTTTCATGGTTCTAAGGGTTTTTAGTGATTTTTTTTTTAATTTTTCTCAAGGTTTTTTTAGGTTTTTATTTTTTATGTATTTTTTGGGATTTGTTAAGGTTTTTATGGTTTTTTGGGATTTTGAGGGATTTTATGGGTTTTAGGGGTTTTAGGGTTATTGTGGGTTTTTGTGCGTTTAGGTTTTTTGAGTGGGTTAATGATTTTAAGGGTTTTTATAGTTTTTTATCATTTTTATGTGTTTAAAATTTTTTAGGGTTTTTAGTGGGAATTAATAATTTTTATGGGTTTTAGGTTTTTTATGGTTTTTAGGGGTGTCTAGGAATTTAAGGGTTTTTAGTGTTTTTAGTGTTTTTAGGGGGTTAAAGTGTTTTTTGGAATTCAAGGATTTCTCATGGTTTTTCAAGGTTTTTAGGGTTTTTTGCAATTTTAGGGAATTTTTGAGATATTTTTGAAATTCTATGGTATATTGGGTATTTTTGGATTTTTATGGTTTTCAGGATTTTTAGTGGGTTTTGGTTTTTGTGTCATTTTTAGGATTTTTGGGGGTTTAAAGTGTTCTTATAGTTTTATGGTTTTCTTTGGGGTTTTCATGGTTTTTATATGTGTTTATGTTTTTAAGGATTTTTAGTGCCTTTTTAGTATATTTTGGAATTTTAGGGTTTTTGGAATTTAGTGGGTTTTTAGGGTTTGAAGGGTTTTAGGGTTTTTAGGGTTTTTAGAGTTTTTTAGTAATATAGTTTTTTATTGTTTTTAATTTTTTTACATTTTAGTGGTTTAATTGTTTTTTATAGTTTTAATGGTTTTAGGGTTTTTAAGGGTTTTTAGGATTTTTTATGGTTTTTGGGGTTTTGTGGTTTTTGGGATTTTAGGGTTTTGGTGGTTTTTTAGCATTCATATGGTTTTTATGTTATTATGTGTTTTAAAATTTTTTCATGTTTTTATGATTCTCTTAGGTTTTTTCTGGGTTTTGAGCATTTATTACATTTTCATTGATTTTTATTAATTTTTAAAGATTTTAATTGTTTATAGGGTTTTATGGAATTTTAGGGGTTTTAGGGTAGTTAGGGGTGTTAGAATTTTTTGGGTTTTTAGGGATTTTTGGTGTTCTTGGGTTTTTAGGGTTTTCTTATGGTTTTTATGATTTTATTATTTTTAAAATTTTTAGGGATTTTTAGTTATTTATTTAGGATTTTTAGGGGGTTTTAGTGTTTTCATGGATTTTGATGGTTTTTTTGGGTTTTTAGGGTTTTTATGGTTTTATATTTTTTTGGGTTTTTTTTTTTTTTTTTGGTTTTTAATGTTTTTTATTGAGTTTTTTTGGGATTCAGACGTTTAATTAAAAAAACTTATGGTTTGAAGAGTTTTTAGTAGTTTTTTTGTTTTTCGTGTTTTAGGGGTTTTAAGGTTATTAGGGTTTTTTTATTGTTTAATGGGTTTTAGGGTTTTTAGGGTCTTGTATGGTTTCTTAGGGTATTATAGTTTTTTTATTTTTTTTATTTTAATTGAATTTAATTGTTTTTACATTTTTATAGTTTTCTAATAGGTTTTCAAGGTTTTTTGGGGATTTTATGTTTTTAGTGTTTTTTGAGATTGTTTTATAATTTTTATGTTATTACTTATTTTTTACAGATATTTGGAGGTTTTAGGGTTTTAATGACACTTTGTAACATATTAATTAATTACCTTGTGAAAAAGAAATTTAACATAATTCTTAATTTTCATTACATTACCAGTTTACCATATTCGTCATTTTAAACGTATTATCATTCATATGAAAATCTAATTATTTTATAACCCATTTAACACATCCCCATATTAATCCAAATAACTTATTTTCATGCTATACCAAACAACCCTTTAAGCCATATGAAATCTAAGCACAAATATAAGTATTAAATTTTAAAATCAACTAAATATATAAACAAGGAACTACATTATCACATGAAAACTCTACAGTTTACATTACCAATTTCTATGTTGGGGAAAATTGGTGTAACCGATGAGGGGCCTTAAATCATACAAATCATCCCCAATGCATCTCATGGGGGTCATTAGGGGTTTAATTAATTATTTATAGTCACGTTATCATCTAATCTTCCTACTGGAATAAATTCACAACATGTTATGATAAATAACACAACACTTACTCACAAATCCAAATTAAAAACTATGGGATATAACTTGTAGAAAACTGACCTCGAATCTATCACAAAACAAAATTCCAAAAATAACTTGGGATTTGGATCAAGAGCCCATTTAATCCTCAACCTATATTCCACTATAAAATATTTTTTTGAGCTTTGGAAAAATATTTCCAAATATACCAACCCTAATATATAAAATAGAATACTAGAGATGATTATACATACTCATAGATTCAATCTGCAACCAATGATGATCCAAATTTCCTAGAAATGTGGGATATCGGCCAATGATAGCCCATTAGGGATTTGGTTCAACAGTGGGGCATCAGATATGAGAGGGACTTTGGTGGTGAATTAGGTGGATCATAAAATCCTATTATGAAAAATGAAAAAAATTTACAAATTTTTAGAGGGTTAAATGGTTTGTCTGCATATATTTTAAAACTATGTGAAAACAATTTTTATGAAATTATCTTATGTAGGTATGGTCACATGGTTTTATAGTGATACCCACATGGTTTGAAAAACCGTCGGTCAATCATGAGATAATAGATTTTCTAATGGTGAAAGATTTTTCTTGTATAGACACACGGTTTACTTAACCATGAAAAAATCGCCCACCTTGCATTTGTTAGTTTGGGTTTCCTTCCATTCATATCCATAATCATTGGAACACACATGAGTCTCTTCAGACTCCATGTAATAATTCATTCAACACAAAAAATGTGATTACAAAAAAAATATAAAAGGAAATACCTCAATGATGTCTAAGATCTTATAGTCTATGTGACCCAACTGCAGATTTGTGACAGTAGGTTGCAAACCAAATTCCATCATGAGTCATTGTGTTAATTCCTAGGTTTTGGGCATGATGAATTTTTTCATGAGGGTGGTTTCTAAGTCATAGAGTGATCAGATATTCCCTTCTGTGGGATAACCCACATCGTGTCCCCTATGGTTCTTTCGTGGTGGGTGATCTGGAAGTAGCAGTGTGGGGATGCACAATGGGGGTTAGTGGTGTTACAAAAATAAATGGCCTCATAAAAGCATGGACCCAAATGAGGGACTCCTTGACATATCTCATAGAAGAAATGTATTGTAGGAAGTAATCTTGGTCAACACCTATACTCTTGAAGATTATCTGTCTCATCTAGGAGGTATATAGAATATCATGACCAAATAAAATAGAATTTTTATTTAATATCATGGGGAACACATCAATTTTACCCTAGAAATTTTTTATATCATTCTTAAATTTATAATTTATCAATCTAACAATTTTAATTTTATGGGAATAAGGGGTAATGTAATGATACCATTCAACCAGCTCTCCACCTCTCCTTCAATCCCTAGATCCCTCATTTCAGGGGGATGGGGTTGTGTATAATCCTTGGTAATTCCATATGAGTTTCTTATTTCACATTATTTTTTTATAATTATTTTTATTTCCATGGATTATTTTGTCATTTGGTTGGGTATTATTAACAATTTCCATCTATGTTTTTTAATTCATCTTGAATAGTGAGTCTTTTTATTAGTGGTGATATATGATGTGTCATGTCGGTAGCTATAGATAGTTACACAATGTTTAATTGAATATATCTCTCTCAGTTTATTTTTACTAGGGTTTATAATTTAATTTAATTTAATTATCATTTAATTGATGATAATTTTTGGTATTTTACATGAACTGGTGTGAGGATTATTCCATAAACCATCTATGGGTGGTTGGTGATGGTTTCAATGAGACAGTATTTCTCATGGAATTTACTAGAAATTATAACTTTTTTATTATGTTCTTTAATTATTTAGACTATTGTTTTTATTAATCAAATTGGATATCTTGTCTTTACTTTGGTTATCTTGTTGGATAGTGGTGTTAGATTTGTCTTAAATGGGTTTGGGAGAAATGTTTCAGGAAATTATTTTAGGTTATAGCTCTGTATAAGGATGGTTGTCCAAAAATGATACATATTTTGTAAATGGATTTATTTTTGTAGGCATGTTATATGACATCTCCCTAGGGAGATTATTCTTTAAAATTAAATAGACAATAGAATTAAAATAAATTTTCAATGGATTGAAGTAAGTGCCAAGGGCCATTATACATCAATGAGAAGTAGCATTGTTATTCAGTCTGTAAAGGTCATACATTAGTTATATAATTTGTTATGAGAATAAATAATCCATAGTGTTGTGAATATGATGATTGAAGTGATCAAAGAAAACTTGGATAGGCAGTCTAAGTTTCCTTATATGTTTGATGGATCCCTCGATCATAGATAATTGAGGGATTGATTATGATAATTGGATATGATATAGATAATACCAATAAGGGTATACATTATATGAACATTATATAACATAATGTCCTATATTTTAGAATACTTATACACATTCATATTTGGGTGAGTATTTGACTGTGATATTGTGTTAGTTTATGCCATGATAGAAATATGTGATTCCTTATATCGGTAGGGCTAGATGATTAGAGAGTGTATTAAACACCCTTAATAGATTTATATATTTTGGGTGAGTTGAATGAACTAATATGACCTTGGAAAGATAAATTTGTGTTATTCCTTATTTCTACATTGATGTGAGTGTGGCCTAAGTGGCTCAGGTTGGTTCCCACCTATTAAGAAACCCTTGATAGTGTTAGCATGGGAATAAGTAGTGATGATTGTGGTTGTTTCCGTAAAATCTAAATCGATGATGTGATACAAAAGTGGTCATTTTAATTATGATTTCATGGATATTTTATATAGGTACACACTTCATATCATATTTAGTAAACAAGGCCCCAAATACCACATAGGATTTGACCTTCGGGCTGATCTGGAATTCCCTTGTCATGTAACATGCGATTTTACATTAGTGTATAAATGAATTTCATTGGGTTAGTCACCATGTGCTCAATCAATGAGCCATCCACATTTACAAAAAATCCATGATAGATAGATATTTCCAATAATTACTATGTGATATCACCTCATTGAGAGAGAATTCTCATGATGGTTATTGTACATCCTTTGATTTGCCTCTTGGAATAAAATATATGCATTATATGATTGATTTACATGGTCTAATATTAGGAATTTCACTTTTTTATGTTACTACTTGTTTCAATGTGTGCATATCCAAGAATAAAATTATGATTTAAATTGAGATACATAGTCTCTTAATAAGGAATCATCTAATGGCATACAATTATTTCTTTTTCCTTTAACATGGAATCAGAATTATAATCTATTAGATTTCATATCACATCATTTTAGGAATCACTATGTGAAACTATTATTATATGGAGTCTTGATCCCAGTATTATGGATAGAGAAACCCCAAAATTGGTTGATCCTAGAAGAGCCTATCTCAAATGTATTTTTAGAACCTAATTATTGATAATAGTTATTTAATTTAATTTTCGATAGTAATTTTATCAATTCATAAGGTCATATATCATTTCTTCATACTACTTCACTTCTAATGTTTGGGACCATGTTTTTGGGACCATACTTTTCTAAAATTACACCCTTATTGGGTAGCCATTCAACATGGTTAGCTGACAAGACTTAACATTTTATGGTATAGGTAGGGTAGAGTCCCAAATATTCCTAATATTGTAGGATGGATGTGATGGGACTTCGATAAAGGTATTTGAAGAGGATCAGATACCTTAGTTGAGCCTCATACTTTGTTATTTTATTTATTTTCTTTTTATATCATTCTATTGGGTGATCAGTGGATGTACGTTAAAAGAACATCATCTTGTATTATATTATTGTTCAATAGTTCACATAATATTTAAATATTATTTTATTTTCTTCCATATTTTATGATCATTTTTTATGGAATCTATTTGTTTATTTCATTTTATTCACTCTGGTATAAGGGCATAGTCTCCCTATTGAAATATTCTAGACCAAAGTAGATAAGATGAACCATCTTGTATATAGAAAGGTGTGCCTGGTGTCATGGAGTGACCTCAGTCATGATAATTATTAGTGTTTTTCTCCAGAGGGGTGTTATAGTTGGATTATTCTCGATGATTATTATCAAGATTGTATTGATGATATTGGTAATATGTGGATATATACTAAAAAATGGACCATATTAATAATTTATATTATGTATTTAATAATTAATAAAGATATCATATTTAATAATTGGGTTTGATTATTTTTTCCCAAACATTTTTCTAAATTTTAACCCCTCTAAATTTCAATAGTTTATTTTGGTTTTCTGTTAATAAACTTGATTATAGATACATCATTAATCTATTTGTGAGCATAAAATTTTCTATTAAAACAAAAAGGTCAATATCACTATAAATATGGTGGAATAAGTATTCAAAATAATATCAAAAAATGCCCTAGGTTATTCACATCGTGATTCACCCCCAATTAGTTTGCCTCATTATAATCCCATTACAAAGGATAAGGTCTACTAGAGCACTGGTTTACTCAAGTCATCATTTTTATAGATTTAACCATTTTCTATTGGGAAATATTCATTTGTCTTGAAAAAAAATCAAAAATAACCTCCTTTTTAATTGAACTAGATATATCATATGGAAAAAATATTATCATGTTTATATGTAATATCATAAAGTTTAATTGTTACATATGTATTGATTAATTTATATTATGTGATAAATATGATAGGGATCTTAATGGATAACCATAAATTGTTTTGATATAGATATTCCAAATAAAACCTATATAATACTTTATGCACATGTTTTATTGTACAACATTCTTAGATATATGTAATATCATATTCCAATTAAAAAATAATATCATAAATAATGATTGAATTCCATTGATTATGCTAGTCATTTTATATTACATGGTGGTATCATATTGCATGTATAATATTTTATGATCCAATTTTAAACCTATGATTCGTTGGTTATCGAAATGATTAGTGGTATCATTTAGGAATATTATAATTTGGAAATGATAAATTAAAATTCTTATTATAATGAAACATGTTTGGAGTTGTTTTGTCCAATAATTATGAACAATTAGAAACTGAAGTCTTTAAATAGAAATTTTATAATAATCATTAAAATTATTAGGATGTCTCGAAAATTTCCCAATAATACTATAAGAATCCATTGGTATTTGAGATGGCTATATGAAAATTCACTAATTTTTCTATATTGATTCTCACTATCATTGAGTATTCATTTTGATTCATCCTTTTACACCTAGGATACTAGAATGTCATATGTGATGCAGAATTCCATGAAAATATTTGGAGATTTATGAAAAAAATGTATACGCCATAAATGATGGATTCTTATGGTTTTATATTAGTAATATTTTTCAAACATTTGATGGAAAATAGTAATAGTGGAATTCATCAATGAAAGGGTTGCATTATTAATTATTATTTTTATACAATTTTTTTCCCAACAAAGTTTATCTTGGGATTTTTATTATTTGATGACTTCCAATATGATAAATTATTTTCAATCAATCCATAGAAACACATCATTGGTATTACTAATGTTCATAATTTTTTATTCGATTTATAACTCTTAAAATGAATACTTTTAAATTTTAATCAAATGTCATATTATAGATCATTAAAAATGATTTTTAATTTAAACTATAAAATTTATTTCTATTGGGGGTATTTTGAAAAAGAAATTCTATTTTTTACTCTAACCTATATTATTTTATTTGAAATACTAATGTATATCTTAAATACATATTTCAGTATATTATATCATTAGAACTTCTGGTTTATAAATCTATCATATTTCAAAAAAATCATAAAAAACTACATGGGTAGTTGCAGGATAGGATACTACTTATTTGAAACTCTAAACATTTTGCATCATATCATTAAAACTACGTCATGTCATTGTAACTTGTAACTTCCAGGTTCTTAACAGGTTCTCTTACACAAGTTAGTGTCGACTATTTCATTATTATTTGGTATAGAATCTACTATACATACTAATCTTGGATTTCCTACTGTCATGTGTTAGGATAATGTTCTTCCACATCACTTTTCTCTTATTATCCATCTCTCCAATCGTCAATGTCTCCTAGAAAAAACCATTCCTCCATCCAAAATTGGGATCCATCTTGTGCTTATACCCCTATCAAACCAGCGTCTGCGGCCTCTCCCTATCCATCTGCTAGGGTTCCCCAAACCCCCTCCCTTTAAACCTGAATCCCCCTTGCTATTATGCATCTTCTACTACTATTCCTGGTATGATTTCTCCTTCCCCCATCTATCTCTTTCTGAAAAACACCATCTGCATCCTCCTTGCCATTTCACTCCACCTCTGCATCAGGGCATCCTCCACAATCAACTCAAATCACATGACGGTTCCCACAACAGATTTCTGGAATCCCGTCTTATATGTTTCCTTGTATTGTTCGTATACTCAGAGCTCTATTGCCATCATCTAACATTCTAATCTACCTCACACTACCCTCAATCCCTACATCCACTCCCCTCTCACTTGCAAAATCCCTCGCCATCTTCTAGGGTTCCATGTAATATTTTTCTCATATATGGTGTCCTGCAGTGAAGCATTCCCCTAGAAATCTTCGTGATTCCATTCACCATCACAAAAATCTGATTTTTTTCATTGAAAATATATCTCCTTATTCAATTCCTTTTCAGAAATATACAAGGGGTCAAAGTTTTCTCTAAGTGCATATTCATCCCACTCTCAATGTATCCAGGATATGGTATTTTCCCCTCTATAGATTTGCGGTAACGATTCTATCTTCTAAATAGTTTCTAATTTCACTATGTTCATACTAATTTTTCAGGCTTCAATACAATACAAGGCTTTAAAAATGGTGGTTTCTTAGAATTTTCTAGAAAGTTTTTAGTTCTCTCCAAGAAGTAGTTTTTCTATATACATATGGTTTATTTAATCATCAATATAATGCATCTCTTGTTTTTATTCTCTAATCATTGAATGTAATACCCTATAGATTCTCACTAATAATTCTATCTACTTATAGTTTTTAATTTTTCTATCTTCATAATAATTTTTTAGGTTGTGATACAATACATTGCTTCACAAATGGTGGGTTCTCCTAATAATATTGAAAAGTTTTCAGTTCTCTCAAAGAATTAGTTTTTTTTAACTAAATATAGATCATTAAATCATCAAATATATACATCTCCTACTTTGATTCAAAAATCAATGCATGTACATATTTTTATCGGTCAATATTTCTTCTTCTAAAATTTTTTCTATGGTTGATATGGTTTGTTTGATATTTTGTTTTAGTATGTACTGAATGAACCCTTATAAGATATGAGGTTTGATTATATGATAAATACAAGGTAATATTCATTAGCATGTCTTCTTATTATTAAACATTATTGTATCTATAGTTAAACATGTGGGATGATTCTATAGGTGCTCAAACTTAAGGACCATTACCTCTTATTCCACAAGTATATCTCATAAATAAAAATCCAGATAAAACAACAACACTATTTTCTTGAAATTAATTATGATTGGTCACAAATAATTTAACACCCAAATGTAACACATAAAAAAATGGTATTTAAATTCATAAGTAAGAATTAAGTAAACCATTACACTTTGGTGATTTAAGTTTTTGATCCTATATAATAGGTGACAAGATGGACTAACACTAGATTTTGGTGGAAGATTGGATTAGTTAAATTTTATGGAGCAGTTGATCATTATATTTGATTTGTGTTATTAGTAACATTTATTTATACTAAATATGAATTTAGATGTATTAGACCAATGGATCATTTTTTATAGTAGTGGACCATGCATTTTCTATGATAAGTGGATTCCATCATGTATTTTATTTCAGTAGTGGATAACATTTTCAGAGAAGTGGAACTTTTTTTTTATATGATTAGTGGAAAATGCATTTTTTGGGAAGTGGATCATGAATTATGCAGTTGATCATGTGTTTTATATGTAAGGTGGATCATTTTTTGTAGCAGGGGATCATTTATTTTAGAGTAGTGAATCATTTATAATTGATATTGGACATGATTATCTCTTCAAATGCCCAACGAACCCAACATCGGGGCATGAAGACATCCCATTTCCCATCAGGGGAGACCTTTGAGGATTTTCAGGTGATGTTTCAGTTGTATATTCTGCGTGAATTTCCCACCTATAAGTATTGTCCATACAAAATTCTGTTTCTATTTATAAAATGATTGATTATATTCTTTTAATTTTTTATTATATAATTACTAATAGCTTGGAACCTGTGGTTCATCCATTTTACTATCCAAACATCGGTATAAGGCATCAACAAGGTGAGGATTTGGAAATATGGTGTGGAATCCCAATTAAATTTCCTTTATTGTAGGTATGCCAATTTATATTTATTGATGTATTAAAATAATGTAATTCTTGGTTACATTTTCTACATTCTTATTGCACATATCCGACTCTTTTTCCTTTTTTCAGGGATGTTATGCTGTTGATGGATATAATTTAGAATTTTTTTGGTACGATTTTGATTCTGCATGGATGTTCTAGCATAGAGGTAGTGAGTTTGTATATTGTCAGTGTTCACATTTAACTAGACAAATACATTATCAAAATATGTTTCTTAATCTGTAATTTTCCTTAGGTACTAATGTAGTGACTACCTCATAGATGTCTCGTGTTCATGGAATTTTTACTCATGGCCTCTAGATATGAACATTCAAAATGAATTTTATAGTATTTTTGACTTTTTTAAATTGATGTATTCTCATTGATTGTTGATTCATAAAAACATGTTTCACGATAAGAGAAATATGAGATGAAGAACATATGTTTTTACTATAAATGTTCAGTAGAGCATAGTTTTCAATTGATTTAGATTCTAACAATATGTAGTTTCATCTGAATTGTTTCATAATTTCTATTTTTCAATGACAACACGTACATTGATATATGTTGATTTCAGTTTTATATCAGTGATATTATCTTTATTTAATTTCATCATCCCTCTAACAATATGTTCTTCATTAAAATTAGATATTTTTTAACTGTAATTTTTAAATAGAAGCTTCTTAACAGGGAAAATTATTATTATTGAATATCTTATCATATGATTGCATAGATGACACAAACAACTTCAAACAATAATGGAAGCTTCCTAAAGAGTAGGATGTAGTTAGTATTATTCATATCTAGAATTGTGTATTTATTTTTTAGTTTTATTTCAATTTCGTGTCTCCATGATATATAGTCGGTTTAACTAATCACCTACATTATAGGTTTATCTATTACCTCAACTACCTTACCTTATTATTCTCAAAAACAAACTTACACTTAAAATATGGGATAGGAATTCCCAATGCATACAGAACTGATAATGCTTCAGAGCACTATCATATATCACAGTTGTTTTCTTACTCTACATATTTTTTTAATGCTAACCGAATACAATTCTTCAATGCTATTATTTCAGTATCCATTGCAGACTCAAAAAGTGAACATTATTTTACTTTTATCCTAATATATTTTGTAATTACATATATTTTTGTATTATATGTAGGATAAGAGTGTTCAAGATAGATGTTCCCTTTTAAAAACACCACCTTCAACAAGTGTTTTCAAGATGGATATTCCCATAAATCAGGTATGATGCTTATGTAATAATTTGTATTCATTATTCTATACCCATTCGAATCATTCAAGCATTGTTGTTGAATGACAAAAAAATATTTCTAGAATATGTATGCACTTATGTGTTTTCATCTTCATTTTTTATAAAATTAATTCTAAAGGTTTTTAGTATGTACAAGATATTACTGTGTTTGATGCAAACAAACCTACACATTCATCTTAGCATCGGTCCATATGTCCATGCCATGTGGAATTTGGGGATATTCGGGTGATTTTTATTATGTTGTTTTTTATTTCAATAACATTGATTTTTTTTAAATCAACTTTTCACACTAAATATGGGTGATGACTTCATACATGTCACCCAACTATGCTTCCATGTCTCCCAAAAATTGAATTCATCCCTCCA
This sequence comes from Viscum album, assembly GCA_963277665.1. NCBI lineage: Eukaryota > Viridiplantae > Streptophyta > Magnoliopsida > Santalales > Viscaceae > Viscum > Viscum album. Next base: position 1,043,802,980 of record OY728126.1, on the reverse strand, counting down.
AATACGTGCAATCCATGTCTCTCAGTACCCATCTAATATGCTACATACTCATGTGTGACTTGCAATCTCTCAGTTATCATGAATTTTTTCCAATATTTTTGTATTTTTTAATATATAATAAGTCTCCACTCCACAAATTACAAATTAACCAGCTATTTTAATTTTTTATGTACATTAAATATTGAAGTCTTCTGGTCTTTCTAAGATCCTAACGATGTTTCACATTTTTAAACATCTATATACCTATTTACTGCTTACAAACTAGCCACCCTTATTAATTTGATTTATATGTTATTGAATAAATACACATAATGTTTTATCATATATCACTGTTTCGCACATGAGCCTCAATATGATGATTCATTTATATGATTTCATATTGAATCAATCTATTTCCTGATGATCGTCTGTTTGTTTGTACATGTAGTCACTACTTCATAGAAAAATTTCTATATTCATTTAAATACAATCCAATTAACATCCTAATTAAGAGTGGATTATATGACTATCATTGTATTTCATTTTGCAGATATTCCATGTTTTCCATATACAGAAATACATTTTTTTACTATATTCTTCAATGTCGAACAACCTTCCCCAATTAAAACTTCTTAGAGCATCTCCCCATTCCTTGACATCCCACTTTAGCATCCACTAGACATTTTCCAGCATATAAGACGATTTACAATGTCTCTTTTAGTTAAAACTATTTTATGTCTATACATGTACTACTTTTGTGCAAACTTGATGCATAAAAACAAACACCACCATATGTTAACAAAAACACTACTTGCATTTAAACACAAAGTCATGTCAAACTCAACCATTTTTCAATTTTAGTAGTTGGGTGAGGTTTTCTGGTTGGACCGATTAATAAAAACTTCACACCAGATGATCCCCTAGAGTGGGGTAATTCTTTATGTGTTGAAGCTAATGTGACCAGAATATCAATAGGAGGAAGAAGAATGTGTGGAGAAGAAAATTACTCGAGATTCCCCATCTATTCTCCCACCCAAGACCTAGGTTGATTCTAATCCAAATAATATTTTTTTCTATATAGTACCCCTTGTTCTCCCATATATAGAAATATTTATCTCCCTCCATCTTCCTAAACCTTTTCCATTTTGATGCAGATAGGGTGTAATAGGTGATACAAAATTGGTTGAGCCTTCTTACTCACTGAAAAAATATATTCTATGTTTTTTACTATTATTCTTTTAGTACTCCATCAATGATTTCTCTATGGTACTTAGTTTTTTATTAGATAAATTTATCATTTACACTCTCAGTTTATGTGAAACATACTTCAAGAAAGATAGCATGTATTTTTTTAGGGAGTAAGAAGGCTCAGCCAATTTTTCATTAGTTGAATCACTAGTTCATGAAATTTGTACTCATGGCCTCAATTTATGTGAAACATTCTTCAATAAATATCTTTCTAGAACTGGGAATGCATTGGTTGCATGATAAAAGTTGTTATTTATAGCTTATTTCTAAATTATTTTGTTGATTTGGGACAATGTGAATGAAAAGAGGTCTTTATAGGAAGGATTCCATGTATTAATTCAGTTTCATAGCTTATCCCGTTATATAATAAACCTTTTCCTAACAATTTCTTCTCTAAAAAAATTCTTCCAATTACAAAAAAAAAGTACAAATCTTAAACATTCTCTAGATTAAAATTTTTAGAGGTAGGAAATTGTCATTATTAGCTTGTGGAAATGAAGTTATCATATTAATTTACAAATATATCTACCTTTTGACCTTTTCTTACATCCCACATGATATATATTATTGGTCTATGAATGTATTATTTTTTTTTGGATTACTGATTACAATTTTTACACCTATGCAATATATGAATTATGATATGACGTATTAGTACATGATTTTTATTATCTATATAGAGAAACATGTAGCATACAATGATGTTGTATGATGTTGTACTACATGAATCATTATAATATGCTTTGAAACCATAAACTAGATTCTATCCTACTAGGTACGTATGTCCAACCACTCCCTATAAATGGTCCCATAGGACCAAAGTTTAGTTTCTCCTTAAAATAGTTTCAAACTAGAGTGGGTCACTTTCAAACCCCAATTTTCCTCTAGTATAGTTAAATGAAAAAAATAGGTATTCTTCAAAAGAAAAAAAAGACCAAGGGATTGATATAAGCAACCATTAATGATACCTCTATTGTTTTTGAAAATTCCTCCACAACCTATATGTCTAGTATCCCATGAGGTGGCACCAGTAATGTAAACATTGATATGGGAGGCATCCATCGAACAAGGATGATTGAGTTTCCGAGGAACACCACTTACCCAATGAGTTTTTTGACAATAATATCCTCCGTTGAATTTTTCATGCACCCTAACTTAAATGTGGAGTCGTTTGGATATCCCTCATGATTTCATCAATAATATAATCGAAGGGAAACTTTTTTCCCCAAATCTCTAGAAGATTATTTATTTCCATATTCGTTCATTGATGGAAACAATAGTGGGAACATAAGATATTTTTAAATTGATTTCTCACATAAATATTGAGCACATTGTTCATTAAAGCATTCATGTCATGGAATGGTTGCAGGTAAAGAGCTGGTGATGGTCGTATCTTAAATTTTTAAGTAATGGGGAGCAGATAGATGAAAGCGCTAAGCCTCCCAGATGGCCTATGTATTCATTTTCAATTTTTTACTCATGACGAATACTTTGAAAGTGATCCTCCAATTTCCATAACTGTAGGTTGAATTAACAGAATATTTAGAGAAACGTGAATTTGTTTTCAATGGCGTTGTGATTGAATTGGTTTTAGGCATCATTTCTTTCTTGAAGGAATGTTTCACTAATTCAAATCTCTAGGGACCCTGGTATCATTGTGTACTTGGTTGAATCCTTATGATAAAATATAGTGTTTTATTCTGCATAATGGAAGCTTTTATAGGAGAATATACAAACTCTTCTGGTACTTACTAATCTCTCGATGGGATACGGTGCCATGATATAATCGACGAGGATTCGTTACACCACTGACTTCAATAGATGACTTTCGGATAGCCATCATGGAGAGCTACTTCCTAGGTGCCTTCCCTCACGTGGATTTGAAATCATTTTTCTTTGTATGAGCCATGTTTTGTTTTATTATCTATACATATTGTATTTGATCCAAAAGAAAAACGACAAAAATTTTGTGGAGATCTATTTTCCCATTGAATTAATATAATTGATTCTTCTTATTAATATTTCACATCATTAGTTGATCCATTAGATTTATAAATATAATATTCTTGGACATTAATAAATTTCAGTACTTTTATTTATTTGTGATGAAAATTTCTCCTCTCAAAATAACATCAAAAAAAGAAATACAATGAAATAAATGGGAATAAGGTGTCACACATTCTTGGTTCTTAAAGATTATTTAAATCAGTTATGGATTGAGAAATTTTTTTAATTACTCTGTAATTTCATTACATTATTATTATTTCCAATTGATGTTTCATTGCATTGGTGAATGTATTAAATCATGGAAATGAAGAATGACCGCCCATTCTCTAACACAGAATGTTCTCTGTTCAGGCGAGCATTAAAACTAACAACCATACACTACTTAGAGATACCCCCCCCCCCATGTTTTCATTCATCTTTTATTACAGTCTCACCTCTAGCCTCCAACTCCACCCCAACTCATCTTTCTATTTCATCTTTTTCTCTGATCTATCTCTCATTTCATCATGTTCATTCTCCATTTTCATTCTCCATTTTCATTATTTTTCACTCATTTTTCTTATGTCAGGATCAGCTCACTCATTTCATTAATAACATTTTATTAAAAAAAATTATACTGAGTACAACAACATAAGAAAATATTATAATTATACAGAACCTAATGTTTTGAAAGAAAACTGAATTGTCCCATGCATTTTCACTGGTGGATTACTAGTATATATAAATCCCCGACCTAAACTATCAGGTCTTAGACAAAGAGTCACATTACCTCATATACACCTCCCCATACATAAGCGGTTTTAGACTAGCATCGCGGATAAGCACATCAATAGTTGAGAGACTATTCCCTCATTTTCATATCATTTACATATTCAATAAATATTAATAGTAATATTATGAATATATATTTACTATAACATATTGAAATCTAATGTGATGGAACACATGTCATACTAATAAATATGGGTCATCCATTTTGGTACGACAATTAAATGTATATGTGATGTTAAAATAAATAAATTAAACTACATAATCCTTGTATGTAATGGTGCTGCTATTATATCCATGCTCATAGACATAACAATATAATATATTCCACATTACCTTGTACGGATCATTGTACATGAATTATGCATTCAGATCGAGATGATCATACATAGTGTGGGTAATAAAACCCAATAATACACCAAAATTGTATCCATAACTTTAGTGAACCTGTATAATTTTTTATGTCCTAATAATAAATAAATTTTTAGAACAAAAAATGAACATAACTACTTTTTGTGAAAATGGCCAACATGAGCCCTAGTTGTCCCATCATCGGGTCCATGTTGAAAAACATGAATGTATACATAGGAATTTCCCAAATATATAATCAATAATCAGATTTAATAAATAGATATTAAGTACAAAGTACTATAGTTTGAACATACTATTTTTTCATTGAGTGACTATATATCTCATGTTAGATCACATTGACTGTCATGCCCTCTTTTCACCTCATTGGTCAGATCACACAGCCCCTAATTCCAGATGGTCAGGTCACATGGTCCTTCAAAATTTTACAATGGATCTCGACGCGGGGTGACTCTATGCCCTAGAAGATTATAGATGTGTAGATCCCTCCCCCATGAGAGGTGGAGGGACCGTCGTCATCCTACACAGCTGCCTATCCTTTCTCCTTCGTTCCCTTATCACATTCAGATTTTCATCCTTCCTTCCCCCGTATTTCTTTATGCCCTAAGGTTCCTAATCACGTCAATGGATTTCTGCAGCTCTCACTCTCGAATTAGGAGTTTACCGAGGCCTCATCTCTTATTCACATGAATCATCTTGCTTGATTTAAACACTGATGCTCCTTGTTTGATCAATTCGATAGATTTAACATCGATTCCTAGGGTTTGTGTGAACGAGAAACTGTCGTCCTCTTGGATAATTGGCATATCATGATTTGTTTTTTTTTTTGAGGAGGAACTAATTGTGGCGTGGTCCAATTCACCTTGGGCATGTAACCGTCCTTGATTCTTCTTGTTCATATAGTCTTACGACTCCCATTTGCACTGAGATACTTCCATGACGTTGATCTGGGTAAGCTTTACCGACCCCCCTTCCTTTTAAAAACCCCTCAATACATTGAATGTTTGAGAATTTAGTGGGTCAGTACATCTGTTCAGAAATTATAACAATTTCGGTTAGTCATCCTATTTACCTAAGAATCTGCGTCGAATTTGATGCTGCTCGAAAGCCAGTTCATTTCTTGTGGCTATCAGTGGTGGAAGAACGTTGATACAAACCATTTGTTTATTTTGAGCAGTGGGTTTACAAATTCCTTTAGTGCTTGTGTCTGGGTTATAGGGATTCAACATATAGGCCTAGGAACCACACTCAATAGGAAAATACAGAGGGTCCATGTGCTAGAAAACCATGACCCTCTTCTTTCTTTGGAATCCACTAGTCAGTTTGAATTGGGTGAGTCTGTTCTGGTCTTGATAGAGGATCACTCAAGAGAGTTGAACCCCATGGTTGAAATTTTTTTCACTAGGTTGAAATGTTATTTTGGTGTTCCAGGTGTGCAGGGTGCTTCTAAGTTAGGGGTATTGATGATCTGGGTGGATTGGGATCCCCGTCATCAAATAATGAGGTGGTTTGTTCTGGCATTGGAGTCATTGTAAATCCTTTTGATGAAACTAATAGACATACATGGGTAACTAATGTGGTGACTCTGGGTTCCTGTAATTAGGCGGCGCGCTCTGAAAATAGAGACTTCCCTGAAGGGGTAATAAATGAAGTTGAAATGGATGGTTCAATAGGGTTTAAGGGTCTGATGAATCATTTAATTGGTCCTGATGGTTGGCAGAATGTTAAAAACGGGTCTAACCCAAGTATGTTTTCTTCTTTTTTTAATCTGTTTAATCAATTCTCTGGGATGGATGCTAGTGAGCTGGTCTGAGATCAATGTGAGCATGTTGAATCCTTGGATGCTGGACTAGGCTGGTCTGAAGCTGATTCAAGTGATGAAGATTATGGATACCTTTCTGACGTTTTTTTGAATTAACAAATCTGTAGAGGACATCAGACCTTGAGGAGGAAGAAATTAAGGATGGGAGACATGGACATAGGGAACTGCATCCTTGTTAAAGGGAAGAAATCTAAAAGATGGAAATATTATTATTTCATCCCAAAACAAATGGAGACAAGATCTGCATCTAATTTGATGGCCGAGTAGAATGATAGGGTCTGAATTTCCAATTTTAAAGAACATAGAGGTGATGTTTTAAGGGAAAATGTACTTCTTAGTGGAGTGACGAGAGGCCCCATCCGGTTACTGGCCAGCACAGTGGTGGAGAATATTGTTCTTAGTGATATGCATGGGGTGGAAGAGGACACATTAGAGCCCTCTAATCCATTTCTGGCAGGCACATAGGGGGCTATGGAGATAGAGTTGATTTTTCATTCAAAGGATGAAATGGGTGAGGACATCCTTTTGATTAATTCCACGCAAGAAGAAGCTGACAGGATGATGGAGATATGTATTTTGGTGGACACCGATAAGTAGAAGAGTGAACGGATTGATAAATAGAACCTAATATTGATTAGAGGACTTAATGAAAAAAATATGAGAAGAAAATAGTACATGAAAATATGGGACAAGTTGGCACATCACCTTGAAGAACATAGAAAGGATGATCCAGATCTACAGGTAACCTATCATTCCTGGAAACTATTTAGGGTGAGTAGTTCTCATTGGATCATGTTGATGTTAAATAATTATTCAGTTTCCTTTGATTATTTCTCTAATTGATACTTATGGTTTCTCACATTTTTCCTTATAATTGTTTCGATAATAAAAAAGGTTAATTTTCAGCCAGGTCCCATGAACCTTCATGTCATGATGTCTAATATAGTTCTATCATCATGCCTTACATAGTTCCTAAACATGATACCCCTCTAAGTATTCTAATCTATGATGGGTATACCAATAACCACGACACCACACATAGAACAACAGTATATAAAATAACTTGTATAATAAAGGGAAACATGGAAAAATGGCATATCATATAACATCCCACATAACATATCATGAGGGAGAATAAATAACCCAAGAATGAATACATGTGATAAAACTCAACAGGACCAATATAATATCATCACAATAAAAATTATTATTCTAATGATCATTAAAATGAAATATAAATGGTAATGAGAAAACTACCTAAAGGTTTTTGAAAAATATATACATGGGTTGTCAAGGGCAAAATACTAAAAATGTCATGTGCATACCGAGAATGATCCCACATGTACAACATGAATAACATGGATTATTGATCGTATGAAAAAAGTATTATAGTATTGATTGAAAAAGATAACCTTCCATGAATGTGATTCTAGAATCACATACATTATAGAGTCCATAAATGGAGCTAATGTCGCGATATGTCAAAGGAAGTGATGCTAATTCCATGGGTCTCTTATTGTTCGAACAAATGATCATTAATTTTTCATCGATTCTTGAAGAGATAGCTATTATTTCCAATGAACATTGATCCATTAGTAATTTATTAACAAAAAATAGATTCCCGAATTAATGAATCTCATGTTGACAGATTAATAAACAATTTCATAGAAATGTCCAACATTCTTGATTTCTTTTTCTCCATAAAGTAGAGATTGTCATTGTCACATGGATATCACTACAAATATACCATGAACTTAACAATTAATTTAGCGCATATAATCAATATCTCATTGAGAAGAGGTCTAGTAAGATGATTAATAAACATATACCCAATTAATGCCCATTGTCGATGGTAGTTCTATGTTTTATCATGGAAGGAAGCCAACACATTGGACCTGAAAATTTCTATGATAAATGTATGAAATAACACTATATGATCATTAATAATATAGATTTGACATATATACAGAGTAACCACAACAATATGAAGAATTATTTTTCATGGATGAGGAGAATTATCATCATTTTAAGGTTCAATGGATCACCCCAAGGATGAATGCTGATGTGAGAATGAATTAGAGAGATCTGGGGACCAAGGGGTGGACTTAATTTTATAATAGTATTGTGGTAGTTATAATTGTATATTAATTTACATTAAAAAGTATTGTAATTAAAACGCACATGGTTCATTTAATGCACAACCAGACAAGGTGTGATGGTGATCCGTGAGCCTCTCCACCTTTCTAAGGCCTTTCCATTTTGTGGTTAGTGGGCCTAAAATAGCCACCTACGTTCAACATGAACCACTGGTAGGTTGGTACTACCACATTGGTAGTCCTATGTTGATTTTATAATCCATTATAATTATTGGATTCCAACCGTCTATCTAGTGGATTCCACTATCTAGTTTTGGGATTTTTTCCAACACCATCAATGTTGAGCATTTCTTCATCACTTTGATCATTGATTCACATACCCTTAAAACATAAAAAAGAACCTCCCAAGGGCATGTATCCATGACTTAAAAAATGATAATTTATTATTTTTCAAACATGAAATATTAATTTTATTAAAATAAAAATTAGAATGTTACAATTTTGTCCCTCTAAGGAACTTTCTTCCATGATAAGTACCTTTAAACGATCCTTTCAAACAAATAATTACAAAAACATGAACACCAGAATCTCACTCACAATTATCATCATGGATCTATCTGTGATGTGATAGAGTTCTATCTAGTGGATTAATCATTCTTAATGTACACTCGTACTCTAATCTATTACATACATCGTGTTCTCCACATATGATGTGGCATGATTCATCTCAAAATCCTCACAGACGATGACATGTGTAGAATAATGAACATACATCTGAACCAAAGACACATAAAACACATCATTCATTACTCAATAATATAAAAGAATACAATAAAAATTATTCCAATATAATAATCTTCTCATTCATCTGCATGGGTCAAATAAAAAGGCGGATAACTACCCCTACATCCTAAACTTTTAGTGTCATAATATAAAATCGACTCATAGAAAAACCCATTAACCTATTAAAAAACCAAAGGGATTATCCCTACTTCATCATATTATATTCACAAATTATAGGTTGTGTCTAAACTCTTCTGGATAAGAAACACACTCATTGATCTATCGTGTACCATACTAGTTTCTATAAGATATAACTCACCATCCGTGGGCTAAAAACATAGCGAAAAATATGGTATCTTATAAATAGGATCATACATTTCAAACTAAATCAAATCATGGTAATTTTTGAAGACTAAAAAAATAAAATAGGTTATATGGTAAAATCATACTCCACTAATGTACAGGATATGAGATCTGATCATGTCCACTCATACTAAAATCATCATCACATGTTTTCCCTCTATTTGAGGATGGTACACTATGATCAATATCAGTGAAGTCTCTAAGGCCTTCAATAATCAATTACCACACCATGGTGTAAATTGTGTGACTATTTTGGAATAAATTCTCATAAGAACGTTATGTCATGGTTGGATCTCATGGACTTATATATTTTTTGGATCCTCTGGTGATTGATTCTTATGTATTGGTAACAAATGGGAATATTTTATTTGTTAATATAAAATCACTAAGATAGCTTCACATCACATTACTGTCTTGGGTAATATAGTAAAAAATTCCATCGTGAAATCTTCCAAGTTATGCAAGGGAACTAGATAATGATAGATTAAACATCAATTGATGTTGATGAATATTCATTATTCATTGGAAGATAAGGAATCATAAACAAATCTAGTAATATCCCCCTTCCTCCCAACAATAAAAATTCCACATAGTGTCTTAGTACATGTTATTCTCTCTAAGATGTACCACTCACTGGGAAGTATAGAAGTATCTCAACAAATCTTCCTTGATGAATCTAGGGATTAAAACTCCCCATTTACAAAATAACATCATCACAATCCAGTGGCCACCAAGGTAATGGGTCATCCCTATTTATCCCTTCCCTCCAAACAATATACTCATGTTTATAATATAGACTTTCCTTTAACCAATATTCAAGAGAATATGAGATCATAAATGGGGAACAATTGATCCAGTATTCTTGGAACCGTCTATCTCAAAATCATCTAACATGAACATTGTGTGACACTATTTTTTCGAAGGTCATACACCTATAAACTACTCCCCCATTGTATAAAGTATAATTGTGCTTTCAATGAATTTATCATTTCCAGGATCATAAGATATAACAATGTAAAATGTCTATAGGCACTCTACCAAAAACCTCAACCATAGATTCATGTCCCAACATGCGAATATGCAGTCGAGTCTCATGTGGTATATGAAGAAAATAAAAAAAATCACCAAATAGGTAGTGTCACCAACACTTCAAATCATAGTACACAACATCGAGTTCCAATTCATATATTGTATAATTTTTCTTATAAGGTTATATCTAACATGAAGCATAAGATATCATCTTCTATATCTACATCGAAAATAGTATAAAAACAATTCCTGGTGCATCAATATATATATAATATCAAATCCCTATATCATGATGGATTATTATTCGATTAGAAGCCAAAAACATATTAATCATGAGAAAAACTTCTTAACAATGGTATAGAAACTCATAAAACACTCCACTACTCATTATATAAATCATAATATGATATTAATTAGGAGAACTCATTGACTAAATATCATCTTAACCCAGATAATCCTAGAAGGCTCTTGATAACCAAAACATTTCATGGATGTGTCACAATCATCCCCACATCCACATTATCAGAAATTAAAAATATATTTGTCTCAGATATGACATGACCTTTGAAATTCAGATCCAAAATATAGAAGTTACACATTAACAGCACGATGAAAAGATGATATTCTAGATGGTTACTCAGGAATATCTTGAAATGTCTGACATGATGATCAAAAGTTGCATGAGTAGATGAGGATTTCATCAATGAAATCCACATAGAATTAGTTAACGTATAGGTGGATAATCTTGTTCATGAGATCCATGATAACATTCTATGAATTCATCAATAAAAATAACATTAATAGTTACGAGTATATCCCATATGTACTCCAAAATACAATATTTTGGATTTCATCCTCTCTAACACTCAATACGTGATGGAATAATCAAATATCAATCATAGATAACCACTAGGTTCGTCACTACTGAACAAAATGACAAGAGTTTTCAAAAATGATATATATGCTTCATTATAACCTAGAATATCTTCCATTAATCAATTTATAGTCAATGAATACCATATAAATTCATGGAAAGATAGTAGATGAATCCCATAATAAATTTCTAGTCCATAAAAATATGTTATTCTCTTTGTCCTTGAGTTGTACATTATAATTCATTAATTGGTCAGTATAATATGATAATTTTGAATCAAAAAGGCTAAAAATCCTAGATTTATTTATATCTTATACTCAACTCCTCTATCAGGTGGAGTCCAATAAATTAATATTGAATGAATTCCTGATATAGATATTAAATTAGAGGAAAATATTAGTAGGTCACCAAGAATCATGCTGAGTGATCTTATCCTATAATAATTTTCATGATTTCCGAAAGCTAACAAAAATCTAAATAATCTAAACCATCTGTTAACCCCCATTGTCAATTCATCTCGAAAATATCACCCATAATCAATTTATATAATTCCCAAATATAATAACAATTATTGTAATATCCTATGTTGGATAGACAATCTATAACGAGAATCACAACGAATATCATAATCTTTAAAATCCTAAAATCTGGTATTGTTTGTAACTATAAATTGAAATATAATTCTCTAATAATAACTAAATATAGTCCAATTTTATTACTTATAGTGTATTAGGGTAATTTAATTCAAAACACAACATGAACGATAATCCAAGTCTATCAATAACTTATGAAAATTTGAAAAAATAGGAAACATCGGTATCGAACAAAGGAGCATACCATATAGAGGTGGTCAATATTATACCTCAAATTAGGGATAGACCGTAAAAACGGTCAACTATTATCTATTACACTATGTAAAATTGGGTTATCATAGCTCTATGAACACATCCCTAATATACGCATCATTCCCATGTATCCATCATATATTTCATGTGATGAGGATCATATCTTGTCTCATTGCTCAATGCATGTTTCTTACTTGAACTACTAGGAAGAAAAATATAATTCCATGTTTGAGAAATTATATAGATTCAAAATCCTAATGCACTGATGATACTATATTTTAGGTTTTGGGAATGAAATAGGATAATCCCCCCCAAAATCCTTAGCTAAAGCATCAATGTCCTCCATACTTCATAGTAGGTACTAAAGGGCATCTAATAAACATTAGTTGTCTACCACTGCTCTGAAATTAAAATACGTCCTTATTCTTCCTACATGTGAATGTATCATAATGAAATATCTTAATTTCAAGAATAAGTCATGAAAAATAATCCTCCTCTTGACAATTATTAATTGTTGGGGTCTTGTGAGTCACCTAATTATAAGACTTCAGATCTAGGTTCATGTCCTAGTGTCTCAAACCTGTTTGGAGCCCAATCATGAACATCCATTATTTTTGTGCTTCATCTTGATCCAAGAGATGGAAAATGCATAGAAAATATATGAAATATTCTAATTTATAAGACCCCATCATCATCCCCTAAAAAATTTCATTGAACTCTTATGATTCATCTGGATTCATTATATGCAGATAGAACTCCAAAAAGAGAATATCATCGAATGTCTCTAATGTTAGACCATCACATATTATAGACTAATTCATTACTCCCTACAAGTTCCTAGAAGTTCTATAAATCATAATGGTTTTAAACTTTTCCTTCTAATACTACAATGTCTGTTCCATGTCAATGATACTCTCAAAAATCCATATCAAATACTCTTCATCATGAGGAACTAAAATTCCATATAATTAGGTAGGTTCATTTCAATGAATGTCTTGAGAATAGTGAACCATATTATTGTTAACTACCTCTCTACTTATAGGAACTAGGGTTAAATCCTAAACTAACAAATTTATTCCACTTAATCTTCTAGAGACTCTTAAGGTGTGTTCTCCAATATGACTGGTGGTTAAATATAATGTACTCAATTAAAAGAGTGTTATGGACTACTCTAACTAGCGGACCAATCATATTTTTTGGGGTAGATTTTTTTAAAAACAATGATATCATTTAAGTAAATGTAATAGACATTATATATATATTAAAGGAACTGAAAAAAGTTCTCCTAGGATTCTGCCCATAACCTAAGGTATATACCTCATTGTACTGACCATGATTCACTATCCTAACAAAATATTCATTTTCATATATATATATATATATATTAACATAATAGCATGCTTAGGATAATCGATTTTATTTTAGTAGATATATCATAACATCATGGAAAACAGATATATCACTCTATCAGAAATTGTTTTCTATATAAATTTGATTGAAAATCAAGGAACAAAAATAAGGAACTAATATGAAACACAACAATAATAATGTATATGTAATGTAATACTGTGTTCCTTCACATGACACATGAAAACCAAAAAATACGCATAAAATTTAAATAAAATATAACATAAATTTTAATTCATATATTTGTTACACGTGGCTTGGATGGGCTTATGGAAACTCCCATACATAATGGTTATATAGCCTATATCGGTTCTACTATGTCCCGTGTTTGTCAAAATAAGGAAATATCTCAAATACTATTGTATAATACCCTGACCATAACCATGACTTCTGAACTGGAGAGTCACTTGACCTCATGTGAATCACCCCATTATTAATACGAAATCGAATTGTAATTACAGTCCCAACATCCTTTTTGTGGGAACTATACCCTCAGTATCATATCATATTCAATTGAAATAAACATAGATAATATAATAATAAATAAATATTCATAGTCCCATGCAGAAAACATCAGAAATTTCACATATATCATATATATAAATATTAGAGACCCCATAATGAAATCTAGATAAACGTATAACTGCATAGTTAATAAATAAATACAAATACAAAATTATTTATAATAAGACCTATTACTTCTCCCATCTTCATGATCCTATGATAAATTATTTGAAATGTGACACTTTCCCTTCCTTATATCCCAATATATGATATCATCTTGTTCATCGAGATTCTCGTCAAATGTATGATTAATAAAACCAAGTAGGAAACAACTAATAAGTCATTAACAAAAGAAAAAATGAAAAATTGGAAACCATGAAAATGAATATATGGACTCATAGGAAAATAAACATACTACGAATTTGTGTTCTAACCAAGCTTCCAAGAGTCCCACTTATACCTAATTCAACACAATGTTAAAAAATGTGTAGTCATTGGAATATTAAAAAACATATGAGCCATCATTGAATCTTATTATTTGTAATACATTCCCTAGGACAATAGGTCAGACCAAAATATGTCATCATTCCACATTTTTATCTATACTGTATTGTCACATAGATCATTATTCCATATTATTGCCCCACATGGCTGATCACATAGTCCATCATTCCGCCAAATAATGTCAAATTGACTATGAAACCACATTATCTAACTCAGACTGGACATAAACATATATTTAGTTCCTCAAAATTCTCCCCAAGAGGGGATAACATTCCATAAATGGTCCACATACAATCTTGGTCCCATGAATATAACAATAACACAAAAAAAAACAATGTACACCCAATTAAAACATGTAATATCATATAGATGAACCAATAGTATATAATGAGTGAAAAAAATTATACAAAATAATCACACATATGATCAAACTAAACTCGGACTAAGGAATATCAACATAAAACATATTATCTTTCTACCAATAATATACACTACCAATACCTGTTAAGGAACATCCAACCTCATGGTTGTTGATGAATAACTCTAATTTATGTCAATGTTTGAAGACTGGAAAGGTCACACACCAATAGATAATATCACAAAAATTTATGATTCAAAACTCATGTTTTTGTTCATCATGAAAGAGGTTTAGAAGGATTTTTCATCAATATTCCATGTCAATAAGGCGTTTCTAGAATCAAATACCATTCTGAGTCTATCAAAAGAAAAAAATTGAGATATAATTAAGGAAGGGAATCCTATTCACCACATATATATTCATTTGACGAACATTTTGTGAATTCATTTATGATTATAGAAGAGGGTGTAATACCATAACTCAAATATATTGGTTCGAACAGGAGATCCACATTACATCATGCTTGTATCCATATATGAAATATGATTCTTACTAATAGAAATGTTCTAATTCCATCATTGGTGATGTTATACCCTTAGTATCAAATTATATGAAAAATAAAAATAATACATATTATAAGTATTAAAATAATACTTATAAAAATAGTGAAAAATAATTACCCATAATGTAATATGGAATACATCTCATAAAATAATAATTAAATTGGATTGCATATGGGTAATTCAAAACTAGATTTATAATGTGTTTGAAGGTAATGGAAATAATAAAGGATAGAGTTTATACTAATGACATCTACATATCAAAAACATTTTCTCATGGACATTCCATCCTAGGTTCCTATCCCACATTGGATCTCTATTCATTTTGTTTACCTGCTCACTGAGTATCCTGTTATGGGTGATAGTAAAAAATCAATTAGGACACCCAAAATGTGGCCATAAAATGTGAATATATATATATATACCAGTTTACTAAATGACATAATTAGTTACCAAATAAATTGATAGTCAGACATGTGTTGAGTCATCATGCACTTAACAATTCCCATTTAACCCTACACCCTAATCATATTTCTCACCGATGGTTAGGATTTAAGGGTATGTCAAACCAAATACCACTATTATGGAAATTCCCCACACCCCACCCTGATGGTGGTAATCCTAAATAACAAAAAATACCCAAAACTAGATGATTTTCCTTATCCAAAGTATTTCACACACCCATTTCAATGTTATTGTCATATTTGGAGATTATAAGTCACACTAGACTAGTTTAAAATAAATGGATATCATAAAAACACCCCAACATATCATCCTCCCAATTTAGGAAAATATTACATATTACCATCCCATGTATGTTATACACCATTTTCAATCATCATATCAATGATCCAACCCATACGATCAAAGTATCCATTGTATGTGGAAATCATCACGTAATAATTATTCCCATTCAAGTGGTCATTTTACCATGGATGAAAAATGTATTCATCCAGATTCCAGAACCAGACTTCCACATGATATGAAACACAATATAAAATATGTCCTAAAGAGGATCAAAAAGATATATCATGAAAAAAAATCAATAGGTTACACACTAATATATTAATATAATAATCATGATCTAAAGTCAACTCTCACACCAACTTGAAAACACATTGCATGAATAAGTAATACAAAATTAATAAATTTAATGGAAGCATCATATATAATTCCTAAAATTCCATGGATCTTCTTTACTCAATGTTTTCAATGCCATTGTAAAAGAATGTTAATTTATGGAAACTCAAACAATAGATATGTGTTTTTCTTCCCCCAATTCATGACAAGTATTCCTCAATATTTTTATGTTTTATAA
Source organism: Viscum album (assembly GCA_963277665.1). Lineage (NCBI taxonomy): Eukaryota > Viridiplantae > Streptophyta > Magnoliopsida > Santalales > Viscaceae > Viscum > Viscum album. Next base: position 1,043,786,146 of record OY728126.1, on the reverse strand, counting down.
TATTTATAATAAATAAAAAATATATTTTATAATAATTTCTCTCTATTTGTAAATTTCTCAATAATCAATTTATCATAAAGCACATGTTATCAGATTATCTCATGATGAAGAATTTGTATTCCACATGGGAGGATAACCCTCTCCCTAGAATAATATGAGATAAATATAGATCATTATTATTATTAATATTTTACATAACTATTGGTTTTGTCCTCTAAAGAGTTATTTATAAATTTTCTTGAATGGATCCAAAGGGTAATTTCTAACACTGATAAATAAATTATTTTGTGGAATTAATACATTTATTTTATCCATTTTAAAACGTAACACCCATTACTAGTGGATAGTGGGTATGGTTTTACGATGCCTGTATACTAGATAAGGAAATAATATTTTTCTTTTAATCATTTAAAAAACATGAATATTGGAATTATTGGGCTTATATGGCTAAATTTGATCACCGAAAATGAATGCAACAATTGATCAAATCTTTTTGAAGATATCCACCAATTATCTGGTATATAAAATTTAATTCCTAAATTATATTCATCATTTAACTAGTCCTATAATAATTTACTAATTATAGAATGATAAATTTCTCATATAATATGATTAATGAACTTTATACAAGTAAATAAATTGATTTACAAAATTTTAATGTTTTAATATCATCAAAAAGTCTTTTATGTTCGTTCTAGAGTTTTAAATGTTAAAATAGGGTGTTAAAAAACCCAAAATGGGGAATATATAAGGGTAACATGGTGTTAACCTTATGGTTCTCATAGATTTTTTGTATGGTTATTGTTTTTTACTTGTATATATTTCTCTTACTATTATGTAACACATTGAATTGACTTCTTACACTTATGTGAGAAGAAAAATACCACTACACAACCTTTAGAAACACAAGGTTACAATTAAAATGTCCATAAATTTCCCTTGTGTTACCTTTTGAAACATATTTCTACCCTTACATAGAGGCTATACAATCCTTGTGCTACCTATTGAACATCAGATCATCCATTAGACAACATCTGATATTCCTTTATAAATAGTGGTTTACTAATAATTTTTTTAGAAGAATAACAACATCAGATTTTATTATAAATGAAATAGAATGTTATATCAGATGGAAAGAAGGAATTTTTCAATTTTTTCATGTATATGTAAGATATAAAGTGGGAGTGAATCAGAACGAGTGTAGGAATCATGAAAAAATCCATTCATAGAAAGTGGATCAGTAAGAGTATTAGGTTTTTGAAAGGTATAAGTTATTAGGCAGTTCATTGTAGCTTAATGTTTTATGAAATTAAGCCATCTTGTTGTGAGCTTCCAATGTTATTAATGATACCATAATTCACTACTTGTAAAATAGTGTTTGTTTCACATTCAATGCAGACATCATTCTAAATATTATTATTTTATATATTGACAACAATAATAAGAGAATTCATTTCTGATTTGATGGAAGTTCAATGTCCACAAGGCCTGTAAATGAATTTAATATTAACTCCATTATAATCCCAAGTTTATCATTAGGGAATGTTCATGTTACCCTTATTTGACTATTATAAAAAGGATCATACCATTACACACACTTAGTAACTACCTTATATAGAACATGAAAATCACACATTACCTTCAACTACTCACATAATATTCATGATTCCTTTATTATTCTCATGAAATATTAATATCTCCCTTACTTGGGATATTTATAACCTTCTTCCCCCATACAAAAATTTTAGGTTCTTCATAAGGGTAAAAATTTAAATGAAAATTTTAAATTTTTCATTAAAAAATTATATATTATGTTAAAAATACGATTTTAAGAATATTTACAAATAGTAATATTAAAATTCTCCCCCTCTAATGAATTTTTTGATAGAGAAGTTCATCTGAATGTATCTCTTAAACAACTGATGCCACTAAACATTAACAACACACTCTCACTCCCACATCTCCTACAATATGTATCCAATATTAAATTGGATATAGAGAATTGTTATAATCATGAATCAAAGTAATTTTCCTCCGATTTCTATAATCCACTCCATTTTAAAATTATTATATGAATCTAGATGAATATCAAGATCCTCAATGTTTAAAACATGTGTTGGATCTGGCATGTACCTCTAGAGTAGTGAAACATTGAAGAAATAATTTTTTCCCTGATAAGGTGGGAGATTTTCCATATTTTATTCCATTATCCCAAAATTTTTGGAGAAATCAATTGGTCTAAATAACCATAGTACCCATTTAGTTTATTTCAACGAATGATAAGGCACCAAATGAGGTGACACACACAAGATAACTTTGTATCAAACAATGAACTCCAATGGTTATCTCCTCTAGTATGAATCTAATTGAATCCATCTCCAGTAGGTATAAACTACTTCACAATAAAATACTCCCTCTATGAGATCTTTTATAAAATAAGAGGACCAGAAACCACTACCTCAATTGCTTCGTTGTATCATAGTGATTTGCAGAACTATGATCCATAAATCCATTAATGGTTCCATCTATATAGAGGCCTTGTACTTATTGTTGTAAGATAACTCCACTGAGTTTTGGTTATCAACCCAATATGTACTTAACCACTGATTATATACTTATAGGATATTGTGATGTATGTGGATCATTCACTTCGACTGTCTGTCAATGGATGATAAACTACAATCATTCAAAATTGTGGTCATGGGATTTCCTTTAAGAACTGACAATACCATGAAATGAAATATGCAGCTATGTTAGATAAAATTCTCAAGGGAAAAATATTTAATATTATAATATCATGTATATAATGTTATTCCATCTCATATCTAGAGTTATTATTGTTGGTTGGTAGGAAAATGGAAGTAGTATTCATCCAATCAATAATATCTTAGATAGTGTCATTGATCATTATAGTTCTGGGTAACCCTATAAAAAAATAAAATTTAATTCCACCAACATCAAAATGTTCATTGGAAGTGGTATAAATAAACCATTAGAACATTGGTTATTTATCTTTACCCTTTTTGAAGGTAATTCATTAGGAAACCAAACTAGTGATGTCCCAATTTATCCTAGACTAACCGAATTATCATATGAAATGTTATTTTATCTTTCTAACAATATGATATAACTCACATATGGAAATACCTCATCATATTCTATATGATAAAATTAAGGACTACTACTCTCCCATTCTCATGGATGGCATAGTCATCGACCAAATACAACTCCAGTATTTGATAAATTCCGTAAAGTTGTTCCCTAAACCATTACACACTATTTTACATTATATTATTCAGACTTTGCCTAGTCTAATAGAAAATATGGGATCACCAATGGATAAAATTTCATGAATAAGTAGTAATATAGTGAAGCCATCCTCCAATCAGCCCAAAATCTCATCACATGACACTACACCACTTTTGATCTTTCATCATGTTCATGAGTTACATATGACTTATGGAAAAGATAATATTCTAGACAAACATTTCCCAAGTTAATGTTCCATATAAAATATATGAATATATGGATACTCGACAATATGCCTCAACCTAAAGTTCTAGTCCTACATTATGAAGATTTAATAGATCCTCTTGTGGTTTTGGAAGACAACAAATCTCTATTGAAGAGATATTGTCACTGACATATCATCAAATAAGCCATGACATTAATACCAAATCCATGAGAGGTGTAATTCCTCTATGTAGTGTCATATATATCATGTCCCGCTACGTAAAACATATTATGTATATATTTTTTCAAACCCAAACCAACTCCATATGAATCATAGTATAAGGAACATCTAATTCAAGGATCATGAAGACCAATTAGAAAATTATCCTATAGACATTGTTTTCCTGAAACATGGATATATGTATTTATACCAAGGCAATAACCATGGTTTTATAAAAACCTATTTCTATTTAGTTTTTTTTCAAAATCTATACCCACTGTTCAGTGAAATCATGTCTATATTGATTTCTTTTGATAGATATTTTCATAGTTATCGAACAACATGGCTAAAGATATTTTTTTTTGAAGAGATAGAGCCACAGTTTGTATAAAATAATAAAAATATGGTCTTTTCCCAAGGGCTATATCCATAGTTTATGTAAACTCATGTATATAGAGTTTTTTCCTAGATTTATAGACATTATTCGGTTAAAACTATAGAAATGATGTTTTTTATAAGGGATATAGTCACGGTCTGTGTAAAACCATGGCTATTGTTTTTTTAGGGATATAGCCGTAGTTTTAAAAAATCATGTCTAGTGTCTGTTTTTTTATTTCCATGGTTTCCCAAAATCATGGCTCTAGGTATTCCCCCCTTCTGCGTGAAAAATATTACCCATGAAAAATGGGAATGAAGGGATATAACCACAATTTAAATTCCATAGACACTGTTTTTAATAATATATATAACAATATATATAAACACACAAATTTGTATATTGTATAGTAGTTAAGAGGAAGAGGTGCATATCGAAGGTACAATGATCAAATATTACTGGGAACATATTATTTTTGGGATATAGACACAGTTTAATTACACTATTTCCACAATTTTATACCTTGGATATTGCTCCATTCCTATGGTGGAATACCATTTATATATCTGAAGTACCATAGTAGAAATCTATGGGAGCTATTTCCATAGTGGGAAACTGTGGAAATAGTTTCAGAAAATAATTAATATAGCATGTATCTATATACAAGACAATACATGCCACAACTAGCTAGAACTCTAGATATAGATTATAGGCCTTGTTTTGACACCTATACCCTCAGTTTTGGGTCATGGATATAGCCAGAACTTCTACATGGGAACTATTAGCACTGGGGATTTAGTAAAACACAAATTCAACTCATGTAATGCCTTTTTTCACTTGTCTGACCACTATAACATCACTCCGATTTTAGTCAATTTGATCAAGTGATGATAATTGGGAGAGTTACCTAATAATACATCAGTAATGTCCAACTAAGCCCAAAAATTTCTTGATCCATTCAACATTTTGGGGACATTTCCATGACTCCATTGTCTTCACATTCACCATATCATTAAATATACATCTCTTCGACAACACATTTACCAATAACTTCATCGAATGAACCCATATGATAAAATTAAATATATTTGTATAAAGATAATGTTTTCACATCACATGTTTCACTATATAAAGATATATGGAATCCCACACAAGTGTTGGTTGGTATATGATGATGTCATTAAGTATGAACATCGTGAATGAGTTGAGGTAAGGGTGAATTATTTTGTTCTTGAGGGGCATGAACAGTATCGTCACATTCATTCATCCAAATGGTATTACCAAGAAAAAAATATCCCATAACTAATACACAATTTAATAATTGATATGTACTCCAATTTAACCAATAGCTTGTGATAGCTTTATCAAATAACATTTTTGGGAACCACAATGAACTCTATAACTATTAAAAATGGTTTTTAATCCATTAAAAATGTTAACAATTCATCACATTTAATTTTTTAAACATATGTTAATCAATAAATAGTCATGTAATTCCATACTCTATCTTGGAAACCAATACATGTTCACCACATTCTAAAATACATGGCCTAATAAATCTTTTCATTCCATGTCCTTGAGCATTACTTGAGATACATCAGCTCAACTAGTTACAGGTTATATGGGTTTATCCCAATGTCATGTGCACTTATAACGAGGTCTATCTCACGGTAAAGTTAAATATGAAGAGTAATTCTAAATATGTAATTTAGAAATATTAATTGATATAGATCCACTAATTGTGTAAAACTCAATCGGGTTGACATAGGTCCTACAGAAATAAATATTCCCACCATCTGTGCTTTGTTCATCCTAATCTACCCCAATTATAGAGAAACACAACCATATCATAGATCCGACTCTTAATTCATCATGTACCTCTCTCACAAAAGAAATGTTAGCGAAACCAGTCACCAGTAGAATTCCATATAATATTTTATGTCGGTCAACTAGTCTATTCAATGAATCAAATAGAATCTCATTATCTCCAATATACTAGAGTCACACGTATGTAAATTTCTATAGATTACTATAGTAATCACTAAAAAGGATACAATTTTATTCCAAATGGTTCATAAAGGGAATGTAACTCAGAGGATAACATGATCAGTAAGTCTATTCAATCAACAACTCGATTAGATATGATGGGAGGAGAAGCACCTATATCGAACATGGAAGTAGATAAAGTTGATATAATCAAATCTACATGTAGATAATTATATGGTCAGCAAATTATTTCATATATAGTCTTTTACATATTATAAACTAATCATTTATCAGCTCTATAGATATGTCTTTGTGTCACTATAGACATTGATATTTGTATCATCTACTAATGTCTTCTAATCCTAACTTTCCTAACACTTCTGCTACCCTAAAAAAGATCTTCATAGAAAACAATCTAAATGAACATGATTTCAGTAATAATAGAAATATTCTAATTTACTATTATAAGAACTAATATATTTCCCATATATCCTAAAATTGAATCACATATTGTAAAAATCCCCCCTATGAGATAATTTAGATTTTCTTTACCAACTTCACTATTTACTACCCACTACAAGTGGCGGTCCTTCCTATTCCTATTTCCATGAAAAGAACCTATAGTAAGGATATAAATCATAGTCCTTTTATAAATATGGTATAGAATTAATCCACTATCTATACCATCATCTGTAACTTTATTAATGGATAGGTCCTATCAGAGAATCTTATTATATGTTTCTAATTCAAGGATAATAAACTGACATCTAAGACATGATCAAAGGCTTATTAAAAAATCATATCATTTCTTACCTAGTTCTAATAAAAAATAGAGTGAATTTATGTAACTCCTAAAACTAATCAAAAATGGTAGCGATATTCATATAGCCATGTCTCAAATCTATGAAATCTATGTAATAATTCATCTTCATAATTTTAGGAATGTGTAACTCAAAATATCTCTTTAACCAAAACCATGATAGATACCTTATAACTTAGCATAAATAATGGTATTCTAACATCTCTTAGAGGGTCCCTGGAACATCATGGTCACAAAAACAACTCCCCCATCTTCTAGATTTTGGGCTGGCTCAAAACCGATAACTATAATGTACATCTAGTAAGTTACATCCAATGGGCCTCAAATTCCCTATATTTCCGAATGATTATTGGGATGGAAATGATGATCATGATTAGTCATTGTTTGTAGGTTGGGTTTTACTTATATGGGAATAATCCAAACAAGTCCTAGATAAACGAATTCATCATCCTGATTCACCTATCTTATAATAACAGTGTGTTTGGACGACTCCTTTTACACCACCCATGGTTAATAGGGATCACCCCAAAGATTCTTTAACTAGGAGTCCCATCAAACATCTCCAAACAATAATATTTATATTGAATAATACACATATAAAATTTAATCCCCTTCCAAAATAAATTATGGAATAACACAATGGTTCTCTTAAGAGTCTACCCAGATACTATGGTATATCCCACCTAGAATTATCCATGGAATCCTTACATTCATGTTATAAACAATCTTATTTCAGAAAATACACCATCATGATCATGTTCTAACTTATATGTACCAATATAGACACATCATATCATCATGGAAAAAATCCATAACACATAATATAATACATTTCTATACTGAATTGATAGCATAATACGAGTAATTTAATTAAACAAATGATATTCAGAATAATATATATATATATATATATATCAAATTTGATCTTTCGTGCCTAATTGTGGTGGATTAATTCACCTAAAATATTATTAAAATAACAATATCAATCACATCCACATTAATACGGGTATCTATAACACATGTGATGTATATGGACATAAAAACTACCAAAATCGTGTCTTGTATAGTAATCTCATTTATACCATGTCCCATTTTAGTCCAAAAACGAGGATGGTCAATTTTCATCTAATATAAATTTTTACACTAGGACAAGAACCACTTAGTCAGAATAGGAGTTTCAAAAGACCACATGCATTCCTCCACAAACGCAGGTGGCTTCCAACTAGCAGCTTGAATAAATATTCGTCTATTGAAAGACTGTACCCACAGTATCATGTCATATGAAAAATATTAACAAAATAAGATATAAATAATAAAATAATAAGATTAAACATATATAAAAAAATAACCATAATTTAAAATAGAAAACATGGAATATAATAATAAATAAATAGGTTCCTGAAGTCCAATCCAAAATAAATGATATAATTTGAGAAAAATTAAATAGAACATAAATTGTTATAGCATATTCAATCATTTTTTCTATCTCAAAAACTTTCCCCCCTCTACTCCCCTTAATATGGACCTTAATCTTCACTAGATCCATGATCCCGATTTCTAAACATGCACTATGTTTCCCAAGATGGTGTGAGTAATAAATCAAGTAGGAAATGACTAATTCATCCTTAACATAAGAGAAAGTATATATAATAGATTATGAAAATACATAAGTAACATTAAAATAAACTATTAACCACAAATGTGTTGAGTCATCGTACACTATGAATGCCTCTACAAACCATAATCTAGTTTATAAGTATAATTAATAGTATGGATGTCAGGGTACGTCAAACCAACAAATGCCATGATTGAAGCATCACTCCCCCCTAATGGTGGTAATTACCTTTAACACATCCTGCCCCCACCATGATGGTTTTCATTATCTAGAACTCTACACACCCCCACCTTCAGGGAAGAAATTATTCTCAAATGATGTCATGTCCCACCTGACATGTTTCAATTAAGTGGATAACTCAAAAAATCCATTCCATTTAAATCTAAAACATTTTCGAAGTCTATACGATTCATGTTCCATTTATAGTCTAATTCCACATTAACAATCATATATTTTATCTAACCAATACAATAAAATGATCCATAGTTTATACCCTTTATCCAATTATCACATATCCCCTCCTATGTACCATCTAACAATGGCTAAAAACCCTCATCATCCTGTTACCTAAATCACAGTTCAATATGTTATGCACAATAAATAAAAATACATGTCATAGAAGAAATGAACAGGGAAAAAAGAATAATTCTCAGGAGGCTACAAACAACCACATTGTAAAAATCAACAAGGTCCAAAAGCTACCCACACACCCACCTGCAAATACATAATATCATGGGTTATCCTGTAGAAATGTACAAATTATGGAGATGTTGTACATAAGTCACAAAATTTTAAGGAACTTCATACCTCAATGATTTAAATTTCAATATAAATATCCCTCAAAGAATCATAAATAAAACAATATCAACATTTTTGATAGCTCAAACTCCACTCATAGGATTACTAGAACCAGTTTTATTATTTTATTTCCGAATGATTTAAGACACCACATCTAATAATTAAATCTATCTCTTGTATAATTTCAAAATTATCACATTAAGAAAAAGTTTTTGTTAACCAAAAATATCATAAAGAATACATAAAATTACATATGGGATTATAATCCTTCCTTTAGAGAAATATGAGATAAACAACAACTCAAATAAATATTTTCTTCTATAAATTTTATTGTTTATCATTTTATGAGTAAATTATTATTTTTTATAACGATTTAGAAGTATAATTTCTAAAACTAACCATGAAATGTTTTTTAGAGTTCATTCATTGGTTTTATCAAGTAAAGAACACAATACAAAAGAATATAATAGACGGGGTTAGGTTATAAAATGCATGGGAACCCAATTAATAATTCATGTTATTCATAATAGAATTCACCAATCATGGAAAAAAACTAATTTATAGATTGTGCATACTCAAAACTATCACATAAATCTAAGGATCCAATTATTTTAGAATATTGAAATTAAAAAAAAGTCATGTATGTATTGAATGATTAAAAGTAGAAAGTTTGACTGAAAATATATTTTCCAATTTTTTTCATAGTGATAATGTGGATTAAAAAATCTTCTTCTCAAAAAATACCTTTTAAGGGTTGGGGGTGTTAGAGTTTTTTTCTCGGTTACACTTATGCAACATAAGGGAATTCTTTATTTCTCTTAATAAATAAAATGAATACCCTTATAAAGATAATATAAATAAGTGGTTACCCTAACACAACACATTGATTAACCAAATGAGTATACATTAAACCAAGGGATATCCTTTTTTAAAGGCTACATTGTCTTATACATACCTTGGAAATTCACGACTTCCCTATACAAAATTCTGATTTACCCTTACTCAAATCAGATAATCATTAACCAAGCCCATGTTATCCTTATGTTACCATAATATTGTGATTGTCACCCATACTAATTATCCATAAACCCTTTTAATTTCATATTTACTTTTATATATTTCATGAAATACTGATATTATCCATATGTTAGGTCATTAAAAACATCTTTACCCAGACTCGAAGTAGATCTATTGTCTAAGGGTATGAATTTAGTTGATTTTTTTTAATTTATCAGAAAAATGTTGTAAAAATAAGGATAAAAAAGAGGTTTTTATGAACAATTAAAAACTGAGGATATTTTAGATATCTTTAGGTCTTTCAAAATAAACACAACACATCTTAAATATGTCAACCTAAAAGTGATTCAAGAAATAATGATTATCACAATAGTCAATGAATTAAGAATTACCATAAAACATCCACCATTATTGAAATGTTCTAACTCTCATCAAAAGAGGTCATCATTTAAAATTCTATATCACCACCAATATTCCATATTATAGTCAATATGTCAAGGTTCAATCATCAATCCTCCACCAAGAAGAGGCTTAAAAAGATGATTCATTTACACTTTACTCTTGAATGTTTGTTTTTAATGGTAGATCTCATCATGATCATTAAGTCATGTCAACCTAACAGTCATCCACCAATTTACATAGGGGTTAAGGAAAAATAATTGGATATTCATTCAAAACAAATATCTTATATAGATCCAGAAACATTAGACAATGATAAGGAAGTACCTATCATGGGGCTAGGGACAACTCATTGTTTAACAATCATTGAATCGCTCCAATAATGAATAAAGAAGGGTGAATGAATGGGATAGTTTTACATACCATGGTGGAGGAAAAATATTTAGTTTAGTTCCATTGTGTATAGAATATGAAATTTATATTTTATGGAAAAAATGGATTTAAAACCATTGGGGTTAATTTAATACACATACCTACTAGGCACATGGGGAAGTCAGTGGACCACACCAGGTGGTAAGGGGACCTAGAAGAACCACCATGATTCTTCCAGCAACACCAGATAGTTTTTTGAGTCTATAAAATTATTCAAACTCAATATAATACAATAGGTTGTTTGGTGGGTTCTACTTCTTGACTAGTTGTTGTTTTCATTATAATCCAAGGTTGAGTATTCCTTGTTCTCTTCAACTTAAAATTCACACCCCATTAAATAATAATACTAAACTACTCAATAAGACATAACTAAGAAGAACTGAAGGACAACTGTGTAATTTATACACTCAAAATACTCATTATATCAAATTAAAAAATAGAATGCTACACTATAACAAACTATGATGGATTAAATCCACTAATTACTATTGTATAACTTTTGTCTATGGAAATTATTCATGGGAAACATTTTCAATCATAATTTATGTCTTCTAATTCTAAAATAGTACTATGTATTATTGAAAATTTAATATTTTAGGACTATATCATTAGAAATATTCTAGTAGGAATTTTTTATTTTTATATTTTTCAATTATAAGTTGATTTAATTAATTTATATTTAGTTTATAAATTCTGGAAAACCTTTTTTTGGGATTTTTACATGACATGTGATATGTATCAAAATTAATTAAAAATATATTCTATGTATTTATTAAATATTTATAAAAAATAAATTATGTAAATATTCTTAATTTTCTATGATAATATTAAATTATTTTTGAAATAATATTGGTGGATTTATAATATATATATATTTTGTTTACCATAACATTATATGTTTAATTTTTTATGTTTTTTAATATTAACACAATATTTAAATATAAAAAGGGATTCTTTGTAACATTTTGAATTGTTCATGATACATAATTTGGAATTTTCAAATAAAAAATTCATAGTTTAGAAAATTATATAAATCACATTGAAATGATTTTTTCTATTGGATATTATCATATATTAACAAGATGATAAATTTCAAGTATTTATTTTCCATTGGCTACATCATTCATCTACTTAGATCAGACTCACTCTTCACTACTACAATGATAATGGGTAATCCAATCATGCTATAGTCTCACAGACACAACCTTACACATCCTTTGGTTTCAAGGGGGTGCATTTACATTAGTTTTTCTTTGGAACATTCTTTCACAGTTTGGATTATAAAAAAATGATTATATCAACATGTTAACTAGGAATATATCCCCCTTACTACATATTATATCCTTAGTGTGTCCATTTAGATTTTTTATAGATAGTATCAATTAGTGTGGACTCCAATGAAATGATCCACTATTAGAGCATTGAAAATATGAATATCTATGAATTCATGGTTTTATTGTACCTTCGATTTAAATAAAATGATTCCTTAATACTCCTGTCTTGTGATCATTACACATGTAGATATTATAGAGAAATACCAACTAGTGAATCTCAAACAAAGGAAAAACAAATTTATTTTCCTATAATATTTTTGGTATGAAGAGTTTAAATTTCATAATTTAGTTCTTGGTATGGTCAAGGATAAGGGAACCAAGGATTGTAATGTTTAGGGAGTTAATCTTGTATGAGTCTCAAACCATGTTATTGTAGCATCATTAATTATTTCAAAAAAATTCATCAGAATCCATAATCTACATTAAATTAACCAAGGAAACACATATAAAATTGATTATAATTTCATAAACAAGGACTTTTCAAATATTTTTTAATTTTTTATTCCTTTATTCTCGTAAAGTTGGACCATTTAACATTATGGATTGTTCTAGGAATTCTTCTATTGTGGTAGTATCATCCAGTATGGAAATTATATTTTAATAGTTGGAGGACTCATTTATTGAATATTTCAATAGATTCTTATAATTAAGAAAAGTTTTTTAGAATGTGTGAATATAATGATGGGTACATTGGTGTTGATTATAAGTTTTTTTATTTTTTAAATTACTGATTATCTAGTCAATATTATACCCCCCATAAAAAATGGTGGTAATTTATTTCACATGAGTAATCTGAATAGAAATTTTTCAATAATTGATGCTTATGGATTTAACGCTTCTAATAATATATGTATAGATTTAATAAAATCTAATCAGCGATGAAATAAGATACTTTTACTATGAAAAGTAGTATGGAAATCAGACATACTAGTATGTATAAATATATTGATGAATATAAAGATACATTTCATGCTAAAGGTTCATTTGGCAGTTCTCCATCTCAATAAAAATATTTTGTTTAAATCAATTAAAATAGTAAAATTGGGGGACCTATTTCTTTTCTTTGAAATTCTGAACATAAATATTCATTGGATAATTAGAATCTAATTATTAAAAATCATTCCAACTCATTGTTTTATCATCTTTACAGGAAATTAAATATTATTACTAAATATACTAACATTATTTAGATTATATTAGAATAATTGTTATGTTGAAGATGTAAAATAATGTATTACCTCAAAGTCACTCACGTGATTAGTAAAATACAAATTTTAAGGACAATATTTATATATATGATTGAATATTAATGAAAACATATTCTTGTTTTTGGTAAGTATTAAAGAATTATAATTTATTCTCTCTATTATCTATTTTGGGATATTTTTACAATGGTTATTCTCCACTACAATTGAGTATTTTATGTATTTTACATCTCAATTAAAAAAAGATACATAATATAATTAGAACATAAAAAGTATATATTTCATAAAATATAAAATACTTGTGATAATTCCATATAATTGATAATATTTTATATATTATATTAGAATAAGTTTAATGTGTTATAGTTTCATTATATAAATAGTGCATATCTACAGTTTAAAATATTTATAATTTATTCACATTTAAATTTTTCATAAATATTATTTCCATTTTTTTAAAATATTAATTATTAATTTATTTAAATTATTCATATGTTATTCATATATTTAAATGTTATTTTATGATTAGATGTATGATATTATTTAATTGTTTACAGATGTATATAAATTGGTGTCTGTGAATAAAAATCCATTCATGGTAGGTTTGATAATTGATGATGTTTTCTTTTAAAATTACAATTGATTTTACATGGTTATGATATTTAATTTATATAATTATTATAGTTACTATGTATTATTTGTTATTATTATGATGTAATTAATATAAATATTGAGAAATTTATACTTCGGTGAAGGGAAAGTTTTTAGACATTCACTAGCCTAGAGGGTTGTACCTTGTTAGGAAATGTATGGTTTGTATGTTGATATCTAGAAGCTTAATGTGGTATATAATATTAAAATTATAGTATACTAAGAATATAGATGAATTTATATCAAATTTAGTACGATTGGGTTTCATTTGGACATGAATGATTATTATTTTATTTTAATTTGGGTTTAAAATACATGTTACGAGCTATGTAAATAGTAACTCATCAATATGGATGGAACAACTCGATTTGGGTACATATTAAGCACATAAAACTAAATCATTAGAAGTATTCATACATAAAAATGGTATATAATAAATAATATAGTGAGATAAACCCCATTTAAATTACTAATTGTTTGATTTCTTCAAAATTTAACACTTTCCATGGCCTTGATAATCTATCTAGGTTGGTTATGCCAATGCACATTTCCACCATTTATCTTATTTGGGGAAAAAGTAATGAGGAAACCCTGTATATTAGGATGATATTCAGTTGATTTTATTGTTTTATTACCATAACAAGGAACCCATAGTCATTAGGATATTCGATTGATTGTGTTGACTTTTTCCATATATGATGGATTTGATAACGAGTTAGTCTCCTCAATTTTACAATAGCATTGTGTGATTTAATTTGCATAATGGGCCACCTATATTTTTATGTGGCTTTTTAATTTATTTAGATTACTCAATTCATCTATAAATTTATTTCTTAGTCTGGTTATGGATATTGTAAGATCCTAACCTTTAATGGTGGTTTCTTGATCTATCATAGATGTATTATTATTTATTTATGTTGAGTATAACTCATTTGCATCTTAACATGGGTGAATTTGGCTGAAAATTATTGTATTTTGGAAGGAGGAGAGACATTATATTGATTGTGAATAGTTTTCAAAAGGTTTTCACATGGTTAAATAGTTATTGTAGGGGGATTTATGGTTTTTTTTCATTGTTAAAACCATGTTTCTATCCTGTTGCATTGATTGGACATTATTTTTACATGGTTATAACAATGTGTAAAACATATTTCATGGTTTGCACATGGTTTTCTCAAGGTTTAAATAAGTGTAAAGTATGGTAAAATGGTTTTAACATGGTGAAAATAAGATTGAAATATTACATTATTAAGGTACATGGATAGTAATAACCAGGCGACTAGGCCAATAAAACCATTCATTTAAAATATACTTTTACGAATTTTAGTTCTAAAATTCATGAAGCAACTATTTTAACACCAAATCAATGCAAGATCATCCCAATTCAAATTATCTAATTTTTAGAGGCACCCAAAGGGTTTCATAAGGCACATAGGCTCCTTTATTATATATGGGAAGCCTATTTATCTAATATACATCTATTAGGGTATGTGGGTTCATTCCGATTGATTTACCATCTCCCTTTTGTTCTGATCTTGTTTTTATCTCTTTATTTAAACGATTTTATCCTCTAATTTGTTTGTTCTACATCTATATCAATTAAATCAGGATCTAGTATGTTATGATATAAATCATGATTTGATAGATTTATTATTGAAATTTGTTTCAGAGTTAGGTTGTGTTCATCATCATTTTCTTTATTATTGTACGTCAAATTGGAGATTTGACCATTGGTGAGAGTTCATATCCATTAATGATGTAGGAGGACAATTACTAAAATAACAAGTTGTAATTTTTAATTAGGTGTGTCTAATTGTAGAATTTCTATTAGATTTTTATCAATTGCATTATTTTATGAATTAATTAATTTGGTAAATTAATTTAATAATGGAAATGTTTGAATTGGGAATATTGGGATAATACGTTATAAATACTTTATTGTTGAAATAATTTGGAGGGAATTTGGATTATTAAAATACTTAATTAATTGTTAAATAAATTCATAAATATTGAATCAAGATTCCAGGATATCGAATTGAGTTAATTGGAATAGTTCAATGAAGAATTATTTATGGGTTTATGTAATTTATTGATTTTGAATAATTTAAGAATGAATTAATTAATGGATGTAATGTGATTATTCAATTTCTTAATTAAATAATGGGATTAATGGGATTAATTTATTTTGTAATTAATTAATGGTAGTAATATGATTATTTATGTTATTTAATAAAATAATGGTATTAATTTTTTGATGAATGAATTAATAGATGAAATATGATTGTTTAATTTCTGAATTTAACAATGGGATTGTATAATTGTGGAATTACATAATGGAAATTTTTTTATCATTTAATTGTTGAATTAAATAATGAGATTAATTTACAGAAAAATTAATTAAATGAAGTATTGTGATTATTAAATTATTGAATTAAATAATTGTATTAATGGGATTAATTAAATGTGGAATTAATTAATTGATGTAATGTGATTATTTAATTATTGAATTAAATAATGAGATTCATTATTTAATAAATTATTTGATAGAATTAATGTAATTATTTATTTGATGAACTAAATAATGGGATTGCTGGGATTAATTAATTTATGAATTAATTAATGTGTGTAAGGTGATTAGTTAATTATAAATTAATTAATAGAATTGACATGGATAATTAATTTATGAATTAATTTATGGTATTTAAAATAATTCATTAGTTGTCAATTAATTATTAAAACCAAAATGGGAAATTATTTGGATAAAAAATGAAGTGATTGAATGTGAATAATTATTTAATACAATTAGCATGAATAATTAATGGGTGAATTAATTAAAAGGAATTGAATGTTGTTAATTAATTATGGGTTAAATGGATGTATTTAACAAGATTAATTAATTAGTTAATTAATTAAGGGAGATTATTGCATTGATGAAATTGAATGATATGTATCAATTAAACGATAAATTAATTAATGGGGATTGTTTTGATAATGAAATTTAATGAGTTAGATTAATTAATTGAAGATTTTATTAATGGTTATTGTCAAGTTAATTTAAATGAATGACATGTATTAATTAATTGATATATTAATTGATGTGTATTTTTGTGTTAATGTAATTGAATGAGTTATATTAATTAATTGGACAATTACATAATGGGGATTATTATGGTAATCTAATTGAATGATTTAGATTAATTATCTGATCAATTAATTAATAGAGATTGCAATGTTGATGAAATTGAATAGTTCAGATTAACTAATTCATGAATTAATTATTGGGATTTATGTTCTTAATAAATTGGAGAATTAATTAATTTGATTTCTGTCATAATCTAATTTTTGAATTAGTAATTAAATTGGTTTGATTGGATATATATTCAAATGACTAATAGAATTGAAGTGAATAATTAATTGTTGAATTAATTAATGTATTTTATTTGATTAATTAATGGTTGAATTATTTATTCTTATTGAACTATTTAGTAAATTTATTGATTGACTAATAGAATTTAATTGTTAAAAAAAATTTGTATTATCAAATGTATTGGATGTGATTAATTAGTTATAGAAATAATAAATATTATTAATATGAATGGTTAATTTTTAAATTATGTAGATGAATTGAAGTGGGTATTTTATTATTGAATCAATAATTGTAATTGATGTGATTATTTAATTTTTTAATTAATTAATATTACTTATGTGATTAGTTAATATTAGATTTAATATGAAAAATAGATGTGATTAATTAATTGGTGAATTAATTATTATTATTAATGTGACTAGAAAATTATTGATTTAACTAATTGAAATGTTGAGTTTTGTTAACTGTTGAATCAACAATGGAAACCACGTGGATAATAAATTTTTGAATTAATATTGTATTGGTAAATGGTTATATGGTAATTCAATTGTGATGTGATGAATGGTAACATGGTCATTCAGTTGTCAAATAAATAATGGAAACCTGTTCAATATATTGTGTGTTAAGAATAGTAATATTTTCATTTTAGTGTGTGTTATGAATGTGAACAAGGTCATTCTAATGTGAAATGTATGAATGGTAACATGTGAATTCATGTAGTCATTAAATAATAGGAACATAATCATTCTATTTTTTGATGTTTGAATGATTACATGGGAATTTACGTACAGATTAAAGAATGTTAAAAATGGAATTATAAGATATGAAATCTCTTATAAATACATTGGGCTCCAGTATAAGACATAGTAGGTATTCTGATATGATATCACACTAGATTACTGCATGATATAGCATGATCCCAACCAGGTATTGAGATATGTTATCACCTGGGGATATATCAAGCTCCAATATGAGCAGAAGCGGGTATTGAGGAATGAGAGTCTAAGGGAACCCCATAGGCTTATGTGGTTAAATAAATATTAATTAATAATTTGATTAAATTTTACTTATTAATTGTAATTATTTCATTACATAAATGTATACACTATTAATAGAATGTACATTGTTTCATAATCCATTGGTGGTTGACTACGGAGTTATACTCACACCCTACTCAGTATGCTTGATCGATACCCAAATATATTATATGAGTATATGATTGGTTAAAAGAAATGGTTCTTTTTATATAGTTAATTGGTATTGAACAAGATGAGGGAATTAAACATGATGTCGGGACCCACTTGGAGAGTTTTTAGTGTCTTTATTTATTTTTTATTTTTCTTATTGACGTAAGAAATGTACTTAGCATGACATGTCTATTATTTAGATTTGATACTGTCCTTCTTGAATTGATTATCATAATATTTTGGTATTGTTTTAGTAATTTAGATGATTATTGGTATTTATTTCCACAACTATTTTACTCAAATGAAAAAATAGGAAAATTTCCCCCCATGATAGTTAATATACCCACATAGCTAGTTGGTGGCATCTAGCATACGTTGAGGTAATCTTAGGGTCGTGTGACTAATCAGTTTGGGGAACCGGTGTGTGGAACATCGGCTGAGATGTTAAAAAATGGTACTATAGGTGTTTTCCTTCCTTTTTCTTTTGTCTTACTATTTGGGAAATCTAGAGATGTGGTAATATGACTAATACCTTGGATATGAGATCATGTGTGGGAGTAGCTGATATATGTACTGAGGATAACCCAAGTTCCTTTGGTCAAATTTTGGTTAATTATTTTTTTTATTAAAATTGAATATTATCTCACCTTCGGTGGGACACTTATGGTGTGATGTGAATATTTTTTTTTGTATTTTTTTACAATTGAATCATGGACCATATATGGAATGAGATCGTATTTTTCAAGAATCATACTAGGAACGCAGGATTATTTTTTGACATGTATCACTTTAGGAATTCACTAGAAATAGGTTGTGGGTAAAATGATGACGTTGTACTGTTTTCCATTATTGTAAAATTGAAATGAAAATGGTTAGTAATGTTTAATTGATAATTATTGTATCATTACACAATATCGGAAAATTATGTGTCTAAATGATAAAAAATGAATAATAATAATTTGATTACCCTAGTTAACTCAGCACAATATATAGGATGGCTATTGCTAGAGACGATGCCATAGTTTTGACCATGTGGTGGAAAAAAATTGAAATGAATTGTAATATTTTTAAGTAAAGTCATCTTGTAAACTATGTTAATGTTTTGAATTAATAATCCAATGTTTTTTTATTTGGATCATTATGTGGGTAGATTGGGTAGTTATTATTCCCCAGTTTGAGAACTCAATTGTGAGTTTTTCATGGGACCATCTAGTTTTGGATCATTGTTGTGTGAAGTTGGAGGGAAGAGAATCCTGATACTTCTAACAAGTTAAGGTTTTTTAATATAGGGATGTGACATTAGTAATTGGGGATTTTTGGAGTTACTCATAAATTTCTACATATTGTACATTTAATTAGTGATAATCACGTCCCTTACATTGAAATCATTCCAGGAACACTGATAGTTCTTTTTCATTGTACCATGCTATCTTTATCTATTTTTATTGGATATGGGGTCCCTTAATGGTTGTTCTTAGGAAGTGGTATATGTGGAGTTGAATGGTTGAAGTTTAACCATAGAAATTTTATGGAAGATGTTCTCATGATGTACCAGAGGTCCAATACCATGGTGGTTGAGTTTATTAACCAGTGGGGTTTTCTTTACTAAAATTCTCGAGAGAAATATGTCAATAGAAGGTTATTGGATAAATACTATGGTATTGTATGCGGTGGAATCAGAATTCCAAAGAGTATGCTATAAGGTGGATGATTAAATTGTTAGGGGAAATGGAAGGTGTTATTTTTAGGTGGTGGATGTACGTCCTTTTCTGGTGGTTTTTGATGGAAAGGTTCAGTGACAATGTTGAATTGGGAAACATATTGGGTATGTTGATGATGTTGATCTTGAAATTGTTGTGTCCTCTTAGGAACATCTAATCAATGTGTTACATCATAGTGATAATCATTTTTTGGGGAAATGATATATCAAGAGTTCATGTATTATTGAAATATGGATGGGTTTATGAGGAAACATTAGAAAGAGATACAGATAATAGGGATTAATGGAGTAATCCTATTAAATTTGAATATTAGGGATTATTGGGAGTACAACTCAAGGATCAGATATTATAGGGTTGGGATATTGTCATATCTTATCCTTTTCTAGGGATTTCTAGTCTCATTTGGAGGTATTCATTTTCCTTACATTGACTATTACTCATTTGGGTAATAACATGGGTTCATTTTGGTGAAAATATAATAATTTTGGTAGGAGGTGAAGCTATTAATTATTTGTGTTTGGTTAGTACAATGTTCAACAAATTATACATGATTTTTCATGGTTTTTTCATGAAAAAAAACAATGCAATGTTTTGCTTGGTTTTTTCAAGGTTTGATCCTTGTGAAAATAAGTTGGAAAATTGATTCATGGTTTTTAGATGATTTATTCATTGTAAAAATAAGTGTCCAGCCTCGTAACATAGTTTTGGTATGGTTAAACTATGTGTATAGCCTACGTGTGAAATGTTTCAATCTTAAGGCACATGGTTAGTACTAACCATGCGACTTGTCCCAACATAACATGCACACGAAAATTAATGTTACAAATTTTAGTTTAAAATTTCTCAATACCCTTATTTAACTCCAAACGACCCTAGATTTCACTAAATCTTATTATATTATTTTTTGAAGCTCTCAGATGGTTTTATAAGTCTCCCAATATTCTTTATTAGTGATTAATAGCCATTTTACGATATATACATCTCTCCAGGTATGTGGTTTCTTCCCGATTGATTTCACTTCTCACTTCAATTTTTCTCTCATTCTTGTATCATTATTTAAAAGAAGTTATCTCCTATTTTATTGGATCTAGATGTGGATTTTTTGATTCTAGATCTTTAATTTTGGGATATTGATCGAGATTTAAGATATCTTGTTTTGTATGATTGTGGAATTAGGTTTTAGATCTAGATTGTGTTTATCATCAGGTTCTTGATTATTTCATATAAAATTGGGGTTTTTTTCCATTGGATAGTGTTCATCATCATTACAGTGGTAGGTGGTCTATAATTCAAATCCAAATATCTGCAATTTCAATTTTGAATATGTAATTTTAAAATTGAAATTATATGTTTAGTAATTGTATCCTTGATCAAATAATCTAATTTATTGAATTAATTAATTAAATTAAATGTTTGAATTAGGGATATTAGGATTATATATTATGAATAATTAGTGTACAAATTAATTATGAGTGAATTTATATTATTGAATTAGATTTATAATTGTTATAGTAATTTTGAAATCTTGAATTTGGATTTGAGGATATAGATATGTGTGAGAAGGATTAATTAATTGATGAATAAATAATGGGGTTATTAAATTGTTTAGATTGGAATAATAATTTCTTCAATTAATTAATTGAAGTAGTGTGATTATTTAATTTTTTAATAATAAAATGGGATTAATTAATTATTGGATTAATTAGTGGAATAATTGTGATTATTTAATTGTTTTATTAAATAATGAGACTAATGGGATTAATTAATTGTGGAATTATCTAATAGATGTAATGTGATTGTTTAATTGTTGAATTAGATAACGAGATTAATTATTTGATGAATTAATTAATGGAAAAAATGTGATTATTTAATTGTTGAATTAAAAAATGAGATTAATGGGATGATTTTTTTTAATTAATCAATGGATGTAATGTGATTATTTAATTATTGAATTAAATAATGGGATTAATTAATAGGTTAATTATTGAAAAGTTGTAATGTGATTATTTAATTGATAAATTAAATACTGGGTTTAATGGGATTAATTAATTGTCGAATTAATTAATTTAGTTAATTTGATTATACACTTATGGAATTAAATAATGAGATTAATTATTATAAATAATATGTTTATTAAATTTATGAGTTAAATGAAGATATTTATTTGATTAATTATTTTAAAAAATCTGATTGTTTAATTTTGAATTAATTAATGGAATTGATATGGAAAAACATCAGAGAATTAATTGAAGGGATTGCATATGATTAATAAGTTTTTAGTTAATTATTAAATTAACCTAAAAATTTAATTATAAAATTAATTGAAGGGATTTAATGTGATTAAATAATTGTTAATTAATTAATTCAATTGACATGAACAATTAAATGGTCAATTAATTGAAAGAAATTGAATGTGAGTTATTAATTACAAAATTGAGTAGTGTACTTTTTGTGATTAACTAATTGGTGAATTAATTAACATGGATTGTTGCATTAATGCAAATGAATGAAGAAGATCAATTTATGATATATTTTATTAGGATCTTTATGTTATTGGAATAGAATGGGATAGATTAATTATCTAATGAATTAATTAATGGGGATTGTTGTGTTAATAAAAATGAATGAGCTAGATTAATTAATTTGGGAATTAATTAATGGGACTCTTGTTTTAATGAAACCAAATGTGTTATATTTTGTAATTAGTGAATTCATTAAAGGGGATTTCAGTGTTAATTAAATTGAATAAATAATATTAATTAATTGATGAATTAATTAATAGGGATTTTTGTGTTAACGCAATTGAATGTGTTTGATAAATAAATTGATGAATTAAATAATGGAAAATATGTGTTTAATTAATTGAGGGTTAACTAAATATATTCATTTTATAAAATCACTATTTAATTACTAATGAAATTGGTATGATTAGTTAATTATTAACAGTGCTAATTAAATGGAGGTGATTTATTAATTATTGATTTAAATAATCGATTTAATTTGATTAATTAAATTTTGAATAAATTAATGTTATTGATGTGTTTATTTATTTATTAGATTAACTAATAGAATTGATGTGATTAATTAATTGTCAAGTTAATTAATGTAATTGATGAAATTAATTAATTATAGAATTAATAAATATTATTTATTTGAATTTTTAATTTTTGATTAAACTAGATGAAATGATGTGATTAAGTAATTATTGAATTAATTTTTTTAATTTATGTGATTATTTAATTGTAAAATTAATTAATATTTCTTAATTGATTAGTAAGATTTTGAATTAAGTAGATTAATTGATGTAATTTATTAATTGTTTAATAAATTAATTTTATTAACGTGATTACATATTTATTGAGTTAATTATTGGAAATTTTGTTTTAAAAAAATTATTGAATTAGTAATTGTAATTGTGTGGATACTTAATTGCTAAATTTTGTATTTGACGATGTATGGAAACATGGTCATTAAATTGCAAAGTTATAAATGGATACATGGTCATTCAGTTTCGAAATAAATATTTTTAACATAGACTTTCTATTGTATATTAATAATGTTAACATGGTCATTCTAATATGGGTTAAGATTAGGAACATAGTAATTCAAATGTGCATAGTATGAATTGTTACATGGGAACTCATGTACGAATTCTAGAATCAGAACATGGTCATTTATTTTGGGAATTATTAATGGTAACATGGGCATTCATGTTTCAATTAATGAATGGTAGCAACAGAATTCTATGATATGGCCTCACATATGAATACATTACGCTCCAACTTCAGTCGACAACTGTATTGAGATATGACATCACCCGGGAATACATCAGGCTCCATCATAATCCTAAGTAGGTATTGAGATATGGTATCCCGTGAGAATACATTGTGATTTGACATGATTTAAAGTAGGTACTGAGGTACGGATGTTTATAGGAAGCTGGAGGTTTATGTGGTTAAATAAATATTTATTTTTAATGTGATGGGTATTTTCATATTCATTGCAATTAATTATTTATTAAACTACAGACACTATTAATTGACTTCATATTATTTTAGACACCATAGTTGGTGTCCTACTGCATTTTAATAACTCCATATTCGGGATGCCTCCTTGGTAGTTGAACAGATTATATGATTACAGTGCATGTTAAGAGAAAAGGTCCCTTGTTAGAGGGATGATTAAGAACTGGCATGATGTAGGAACCAGAATCTTTTTCTAGGCCGCTTGAAGGAGTTGTTAGTGCCTTTATTTATTTTTTGATTTTCATATTGTCACATGGCATGTTCTTAGAATGACATATCTACTATTCAGTTTTGATATTGTCTTTTGTTCTTTTATTGTCATGGTATATTGGTATTTTTTGGTTATTTGGCATATTATGGTTATTTATTTCTGTTGTTTTTTTCTCTGAGAAAGAAAATATGGTATAGTCTTCCCTTGAATGATAATTATAATGACCCACACATTTCCAAACAATTGTTTCAAAATTGACATAATTAATATTTTAAAATATAAAACATTTAATTAAATATTTTATAAAAAAAATTATAAGATTTAGAAAAATAGTTATAATAAGCCTAAATTTTTTTTATTGACTCTTTAACTGTATTTTTTTTCCTTTTTCGGTAACTAGTTTGATTCTCAATTTGTTAAATGTTTGATAAAATAGTAATAGTATAATAGTGTTAAATAAAAAAGATAACGATGAATAAATATCCAAAAAAAGTCTAATTATTATTAGATGATGATATTTCAACTTATATTCATCATATTTCTGAACTAGCTGAACATTGAGTCATTTATACTCATAATATAATTTATAATAATATAATAATACAAGATATTCCTTAAGTGCCCCTCCTTCCTCTGATTAGAGGGAACCACCTCTAACCCATTACTCAAACCTATCAAGCCCCTTGGATCCTCCAATCTCTACTAAAAAATCTCCCAACATCCCTCTATTACTCCTAGAATACTTCCCCTTAGCAGAAGGCAATTCAAGAGGGCCCTTTGGCTCAAATCAAAAGAGGTTTCTCGATTTGAGGTAACATATTAACTCATGTTTCTTTGAATCATTTTTCCTTCTCCACTTTCTATTCTCTTATGATTATTTTTTTATATAGAGACTAATTATTACGCTTTCTACAGGGCGTGCATCCATCACTTATTTGTAGGGCACACATCTGTTTCGCTGCATTCCCTTTTCCCAATGGTGGGTGACATCTGTTGCTTATTCAGGGAAATTTTCTCCATGATTGAAATTGAATGATTGGATTTTGGTTACTACCTCTATTTATTCATCATCATCACTTGTTTCCTAGTCTGGGTCTCCGTCATAGAGATAAGTTTTTGTTTGTGAAACTCTTCCCAGTTTCATGTTTTCATGGACATCGGTTAATTACGATGCTTCAGTCAGGAAATTATAATGGATCCTATCAAGGCAGCAACCTTCGGTAAGGGGAGTAGTCACATTGGACATCGCTGCTGTGTTTGGATGCTAGAACACCAATGTGTCTGAGATTTATACCCTTATTATAGGGCTTCTTAAGGGCATGAAATCTCGAGGAATCCCACATCAAATGATGGGATTTTATATGCCATAGGAACAACTTTGAGATTTTCTATAGCTTCCATTGCTTAACATATGGTATTCCATGAGTTTAACATCGAGTGGAGATGGAACAGACTGATCAGAACACTGATGGGAGTAGATTAGATGGGTGAAACCCATAATGGGAACACTGATTCTAGTTTTAATGCATGGTTAGCAGCCCGATTTCTTCTAGGAGTAGCGAGAAATTAGATGACTAGACCTCACCAAGATGTGGCAACACGAGTAAAAATCATGATAGATATTGACTATTGAGAGTTTATGGGGAGTGATATGGAGCCGACATGGAAGAAATGGTGATGTTGATCTTGATCTTTGAAGTTACTTCTTATGTATCCCCATGATAGGGAATCAATGTCAGCATAGTTTGGTGGGATTATTAGACACCTTAGGAGGTGAACCGTCAGAATGGACATGTGGATGGGACCTCGAGGAAGTGGAACCTCCAGGTTAAGGGATGACCATCCCAAATCAAATATAATTGACGAAAAGACCAAGATGATACATGGGCGATGGGATTGAACCTCAGGGAGGCTTCCAACATATCCTTGTAGTGGGGAATCGAAGTCCATGTAGTTCAGTATGGGGCATGGAATCAGGGTGTTTTTAGAGGACATCGACCCAATGGAATGATGGGGTTATACGTGGTTAGCATCCTAGATTAGTCTGACACTCGAGGAGTGGACCAAATATGTGGGTCTGGATGAGGGGGACCACAATATCTTACCATCTATTTAGGGTTACAACGGCTTACCACAGAATGGGGCTACAAAAACATTCCATCGATTGGGATTTTAATGGCTTACCGCTGGTTGAGGTTCACAAAGGCTAACTGTCGATTGAGATTCCAATGGCTTACAACTGCTTGGGGTTTAAGACGGCTTACCGTCGATTGGGATTTACATTGGCTTACCACTGAATGGGGATGAACCTGAGGGAGGCTTCTTAAGTACCCTGTCCATGGGGACAAAGATCATAGGAAACACAGTTCGAATGGATAATGTTTAATGTCTTTAAGAACATAAAAAGGTAATATAGTTTAACATAATGTGGGATGAAGGTGAACCAATGTGAATGGGTCCAGAATAGTAGGTGTTGGACATGAGCCTCATGGATGCTTCCAACGTACCTTTTCATGGAATGGATCAAAGTCCATGTAGTTCGAGAATGTGGATGCGTTGGGGGATTACACACTAAGGCGGCCCAAGGAGGATGACATGGTTGGAGCTTACTCTAAGCACACGTGATTCATTATTGTTGTTATAAACAAGAGGCAAAAAAGACCTAATGATCACATCGCAAAAGGTGCATACATGTGAAGTGGTGGGGGGCTTACTTGTGGTTAGCGTCCGAAAGAGGAAATAAGAGAATATTCGAGGTCAGCATCCCAGGAAGATATAGATTGGTACATACTCTAGGATGGAGGCCCGATAGCGAAAAATCACAAAGGGAGATGGATAGGATAACAAGGGTTGTTGTGCCCCCCTCACCTCTAGTATTTGGAACCAAAGATTAAAGGAGGGGTAGGGGTGCTGCCTCATTCAATAAAGGCTAGGGGCTTACACCAAGGTGGTTTCCCTTCCCCATGGATAGGAACTGATCTAGTATAGATGATCTCATTCCATGTGAGGAATATTTCACTCCAGTGGAGACGAGAGGGCATAGATAATTTCTGAGACTGGGCACCCTGAGTATGATGAATGGGGCAAGGCCTCAATTTAACATCACGTGGTGAGAACAATGGTTCTTGGAAGTTTAACATCCAACATCTGGGATGAGGTGGGTTCACTCCGCACCCCTTGGAATTACATAACCAGCACACTTTAACATGACATGAAGGTATGGAACTGATAATATGGTAGTGAGTGGGTGTTTTATAGTGATCCACTGAGGGTCCCATGTTAGCGTGGCTATGAGATGAAGAAATCGCCATTATCATGCCTTTGAAAAAAAGATGAGGCTAAGAAATTCTATGAGAAGCACCACCCTAGGGACCTTGAAATAAATTTTTACGAACATGGAGGGTCTTGTGGGAAAAGGGTTTGTGGAGCAATGGGGTTCATAGGAAGAGGCCTTGGGATACTATAATGTCCCATGTAATGGAGGGGCTTCCTGAATGGTTATGTTTTGCAAAGTGAGGTGGGCTAGTTTAGTTATAGGGAAAATGTGCCTATTGAGGGATCTTCTTGAAGTGGAAAGGATTTTACGGAGTAGGGCATCATGATGCAAAGGTACCCTATGAATCATAGCACTGTGAAAACATGTGCTTCGTGAAGTAGAGTAACCATGCCTTAGCATAGGGTTTAAATGTGCATGGATGGTACTTTGTGAATCAGGAGTTCATTGTGAGACCCGAGTCCCCTTATGGATATCCTTCCTTCATGGTGGCCCATGGGTTTTGCAAAGGGCCTTCCTGTTCGAAGAGGGGTCATATTTGATCTAAGGTAAGGGTACTTCGCAATGCTCAAGTACATATAAGAGCTCATTCTTCTTAAGGATTCTCAGAGCAGAAGGTGATTTGGGATTTGAGAGATAAGAAAGAAAATGGTTGGGGTATTCATCCTTTGTTCTTGAGTGGAGACTATTATTTATTGGACAGGGGCGACATGAAGCTGAGACGACTCCGTGCAATGCCATGTGGCACTCTGTGATTGTCTGAGGACTGCATCAAGTTCTTCCTAACTGCGGAGCTTACTGCCATACCCTCCTCAGTGTGAATCTCTCTTCTTAAACCCTGTAAAGTCTTCTGTCATGTTCCTTGAGCACGAGAAGGTTGATTTGGCTACCACCGTGGTGTGAGGATTCTGGTCCAGTGCATTGTAACCACGGAGCCTCCCGCCTCTTTTCTCTATGGCAACCATAGTGTGGGGATCTAGCATCGTGTCGGTCGCGTTGTTGGGTTACACTAATGGTGTTTGTGATGAAGACCCTTTCCTTTATATTTTATCTTTGTGATGATTTTCCTCTGCCCACATTTTGGCTCCCCCAAATTCCACCCCTCATATTTGAATCTGTGATGAAAATTTGGGTCTATGTCTGAGGGTCAATCACCAAACAATTTCTTCCAATCGCACAAGAAAATCTCAATGCAAGATCACGCTGGGACAAGCGGTGCGTGATTTTTTAGCATCGTGGAGCTCACAGTGGCTGGATGCACCACAAATACCAATGAGGTCATCAACTATAAATATGAGGGATAACATCTATTTTTTCCTTTATCATCTTCCCATTTTTATACCTGATATCTTGATTCAAAAATCCCAACACGTTCTGTGATTGCTCTTAGCGTGCTGAGACTTTTGTGCTTCCCGGTGCATGGTGAGTTCTTCGACTCCAGAAGTGTGTGCTATGCAGATTACATCTACGATGTCTATGGTAGGGACCTGTGAATCCTCTCTGTGATCAAACTTTGTGGTTAGGGCATCATGATCAAGATCCGCAATCCATGAGAAAATTTTCAAAAACATTAAAACTGAATGGCTCATCAGGAAGCAACCATGGATGGTTTATTCATATACTGTCCAAAAAGAAGAAATGTCTCACAACTTGGGCATCAGAGAATATATATAGAGCAATTCATACCATGATACTATGGCTGTGTTGCTATAAGAGGATTATAAGAACTACCCCCTTTGAAAAATATTTCCTTTGTATGGCATTGGTCTAAGGGATGATTTCTTAATTCTCAATGTGAGCCGGGAAGATCTGGCATACTGGTAAAGAAGTATGACATGCATGTGTAAGTGGTTCAGGGCGGTTAAAGGCCACACATGGGAGGACTTCACACCTTACAACACTGATTTCTTGTACAATCAAGTGAATAACATTGTCGAGAAGGTATTGTAGCTGGAGACATCCCCTCCACTATACCATACCATCCTTGTTTGTGACGGAGTTCCTCCCCATCCTCGAGGTGGGTGTCAGAAGGAATAATGGACATCCCTTGGTGGAGGGGTTACAACAGTGGCAAGAACCTTACCTATCGAGAGGCATGCAGTAGTGGTAGACCCGAGCATCCTAGAAGAACAAAGTTAAATAGAGGGGAGGCCTCCTAGGTCATTCTATAGGATTCCCACCCAGGCTCTGGGGAAGTGGTTGCGCCACATAGACATTCTTGAAAACGCTAAATTCTCGAAGGCTTGGGACAACATGGATGTCAATAGGAAATTTCTCAACCCATCCGAGATTTGGTAACATTTGAATCACCTTGAGATTGATTTTCCATGGATTGGTCCTATCAGGACCATCTTTGTGGTATCCCTGGAGGGGGGGGGGGGCAGTTGCTTTCTGAGATGTGGGATATTGTACTCCCCTATAGTGCTCTAAGTCCATTGAAATATCAAGTAAAGGTGTTGTTTGATTGAATTTCCCCTCCATAGTTGTTTGCCGCAGAACAGAGAGGTTGATACACTATACTAAATGAGTCAGATGATTCCTCCTGGGGTTGGGAAGAGGCTGGTGGATAGATCCCTCTGAAGGAGGGGGAGGTTGGAAACTTAGAACCTAAATTGGAAGAATATAAATAGGCTATTGAGTTAAACCCTAAACCACCACTCATTGTCTTCACATGGGTTGTTTATTACTTCTCAACTAACATATGACCTTTTCAGGAGGTCCTCATACAGAAACCGGATCCCGCTCGACAGTGGATGCACCTGTAGGAACATCGGAGTCCGCACTTTTGGATATGATGATCATCATGTAGAGCGGTTCTGTGACACCCATGGTGGTTTTACCGGAGCCTTTGGAATTCCCCAAAATATTTGGAGGTCAACACCTTGGGGTTAATATGGAAACAACACAGGAAAGAGACCAACTGTTTGATCTCTGCAAGTATTCTTCATAGAATATGTAACTGTCATCCATTTATCATGTTATCTTATGTTTGTGTGCCTCATGTATGCACAATTCCTAAAATGGAATGGACTTCCTTTTCGATTGTGGTTGGATCTTGAAGAACTGCCATTCCTAGGGGAATGCCAGTGGTTATGGAATCATACTTTCGAACCAACCTTGATGCAACCCTTCCAATCACTTGTAGGGTCATTAGCGGGATAAAGCCTAAGGTCATTGAGATAGTATTCTACAATAACGGTCATCCAGATAACATTGTCCTGACATACCCTATTAGATACCAGATGTAGATCCTGCTGATGAGTTCTTAGAGGTGTTCCCCACACACGAACCTACCAACCCCATAGAGTGAGATGAGGCTGCCTCTGACGAAGAAGATAGAAAGATCATCTATCATCAGTAATGGAATTTGATCATCTACTTCATCTAGGATACTCCTCAAGTGAAATGGATAGACCAAATGGGTAAGCTTCATTCAGGGTTGTGGGAGATATGTACAGGGAGAGTATGTAACGCCCCGACCCCAGAATCCCAGACTTGGTGAATTATTACATAACATTGGAATGATGAAAAAATATCAAGTCTCAAAAGAACAATTAGTTTAGTATCCTTGTAAGTAGTAGATACATTCATAAGGCTTACATTACATCATAAAATGGAAAGCTACAACAACATTGTTTCCATAGACAACACTGATATCCCATTGAATCTCCCTGTAGGTCAGTCATAATATACTTATTCATATCCTAGGAAAAATAAAACATAAAAAGGGGTGAGCTCAGATGCTCAGTAAGGATAAAAATATAGTGGAAACTTTCATAAATAAGAATAAACATTTAAGGAAATGAAAAAGAACAAAAACAAAATCATTTTCAACATAAAACACATCATAATATGGAAAATATAAATCAAAATAATTCCATTTACTTAGTAATATGGATATTCTACTATTCCAATAATCACATGAAATATCAATAT
Source organism: Viscum album (assembly GCA_963277665.1). Lineage (NCBI taxonomy): Eukaryota > Viridiplantae > Streptophyta > Magnoliopsida > Santalales > Viscaceae > Viscum > Viscum album. The sequence goes on along the minus strand of OY728126.1, from coordinate 1,043,754,119 downwards.
CCACATTCATAATGATGGAATGCATAATACCAGACTTTCATAACCACATATTCAAGGCCTTATGCCATGACTACAAATAAAATTTTGTCAAGTCCTTGTACCATGAAACTAGTTTGTCTCAAGAGACCTATCGATGTATTGAGAAGCTATAGCGGCCTCCACCCATCACTTACTATGTACAATGCATTCCTCATATGAAAGGGCTTAAACATAACATAAACATTCATATTAAAACAAGAATACGAAATGTAAATACTTTATCCATAAAAAATAAATGGTATAAAAATAACACATCCATAGTCCAATGTATCACAAAACCTTCAATACAATATGGATGATTTGTATCGTAATAAATCAACTTCAAAAAAGTTTAAAAATCCATCAAAGGAAGTTAACATAGATGAAAATGTTTTGTAAAACTCTTCAAGAGAAATAATGCCTTTTTTAGGAAAACATTTAAAAGTCACACAATATTGAAAAGGATACATTTAGAGAAATTTTTTAATCAAGGTTTTCCATAACACTTTGAATCATTTGAAAGGAATTATCATTTAAAAAACATTCATGTCCATATAAATAAATCCTTAAAATACATTTTGAAAACATGGAAATTAATGAGAATGATTTAGAAGAATAAATATTTAAACATTTTAAATGATGTTTTAGTAAAAGAGTTACTTAATATAATCTTTTTTGAAATATATTTTATGAATCATGGGAATGGATAATAAATATGTCCTAGAAAATACTTACTCTTATAAAATCTAAGATAATAATGAGATTGATGAATTAAACCTTACCTTGTACATTTCCATGGTAGATGGTATGTTAAACTATTATATAATGGTGAAATAATTTTTATTAAATTATACATGAATAATATATATTAATATTATATCATATAATATCTTTTAACATTTCTTTGTTAATAATATCTTAGTATTATCGTCGTTTCAGGTGTTAACTGATTCATTTTGCTGTATATGCTTTGTTACATAAGTAATGTTTGTTGTGGATATGATGTATATTATTCATATTAAGAATGATATTAAGTCTTTAAACTTTATTTTTATTCATATAATGACAATTAGTCTTGAATGGATACGATGGGGAATGAATCTCATCGCATTAGTGGAGACGGTAATCCGTACGTACGCACGAGCGACAATATCATTCTTTTGATATTAAAATAATATATAATTGGATGATATATCACATATAAAGAATAATTATCATGATATATATATAATTTAAATCAATTATACATCATTATTATACCCATCCAAATAATAATGTATTGAATAACAATTACACCACGACGTGGAGACTGTAAGCTATACGTACGAAAGTATGGTGACTTGTCATTTGAAGGATGGATAGAATAATGAATATTGTAGTACCATATTTATAATAACATCATAGTATCTATAAGATACTGGAGTTATTATTTTATAATGGAAACAATAAAGAAAGATGAAGTCGAAGAAGAAAGGAACTTGAAAGAGGTGATGAAATATTTACCTTTTCTTCGGGTTCTTCCTTCTGATTTGATCAAAAGGGCTCCATAGGATGGATTTCTGACCAAAGTAAGGCCTATAGTATGAAGTTAGGATAGTTGGGAGGATATTCGGGCAGGTTTTGGCCAGGTCAAATTTCTTAGTAGGTGTGAATTTGAGAGAAGGGGAAGTGCCCTTTTATAAGAGGGGTAAGGGGCACCTTAGTAAAAAATTAAAATATTATTATATAATAAATTCATTATAGGTTTTTAATGGCTCCAAAGTGAATTATTTAAAGGATATTGAGGTTATGGGTCGAAAACCACTCAACCAATTGGTTTTAGATAGGTTTAGGTCACCATATTATCCTTAACAGTTAGATTAATCTCTTGGTTAAATAGTTTGACATTTATCCTCTCTCTTTTTATTTTTATATTATATGGTTAATAAACATTCTATAAAATGACAATAGAACACCAATTGGTTAATTAATGTCATATATATTATTATATAATCCTTTTTACAAACATTAGATTTTTATGAATAGAATAACAATTATTAATATAATATTTGTTTTAAAAACTCTTTTTTGTAAATTTTGACACTATTTGGTGTTTTGTTTTTATAAAATTATAACAACATTATTACTTCAAAAAAAATCTTTTAACTAACCCTAATATGTATTTTTAACCTATAAAATTAGTGTAATTAATAGAAAATCTTATATTACATTATTTGGATATTTATAATATCAATTATTTTAATATTTCATTAATTAGGTAATTACTGCATCATCATTGTGTCATAATAAATTTACTTATTTAATGTATAATTTTTTTAAATAAAATATATTTATCTATAAAATTATTCTATCATTATAATGAATATTTATAGTCGAATATATCTTATGTTTATCCATATATTAAAAATGTTTTAGTTATTAACCATTGAATTTAAAACTTTTAACTCTTCCTTGAATTAAATAAAAATAAATATCCTAATCTAATCCATGTTGACCTAAAGGTTCATATATTATTCATAATGTTTTTTTGGTCGAATTATATTTACCCAATAGAATTAGGACACTTTTTTGGTAATAATAATAACATTTTTACGCTTAATTACCCTATTTACTTTTAATCATGGAAAATAAAAGTAAAAAAGTTACTATTCACCAAAAACTATTTTCATCTTATTGAACCAAATTTTACATACTGATATTGACCTTGTCCCTGTACTTTTTAAAATTAAACTCACATAAGTGGTAAAATTAATTTTTATTTAAATTTGCAAATGCTCCTAGGAGGTGGGTAAAAGATGGTGAAAAGTTCAATAAAATTTTATAAATCTAAATTTTTTACAAAATGACTACAATGAATTAAATTTAACATATATATGTATTATGTATCTATTTTGACCTAAAATAAATATTAAATAAATAATTATTTATATAAAAATTCAGTTTTAACCAATAATGCAGTGTTTTTTACTATTGATAAAAAATTGAAGGTTTTCAGAAACATACCAAAAATTCACTCTAAGATAATTTTAATATTTAGAATTCAAAAATGAATTCTATTTTACCAAATTAGAAACATATAATTTTCATTTATTTATTTAAAATTAATTCCCGTTGTAAAAACCAAAAAGCCTGTTTTTAAGAAATAATAACTATCAAAAGATTGACACTTGTTTATGTTCAATTTTAAAGTAAAATTACATAAAATGACTGTAATTGGATTAAATATTAAAAATATAATCTATTTACACTTCCAAGACATTAAAATTTATAATTTAACATTATAAATTATTTTGATTAAAAAAGTTGTTTTTAGTTAAAATATAGTATTTTTCACTATTCACCCAAATATGAAAGTTATCAGAAAAACACCAAAAATTTATTGAAACCAAATTATTATGTCTCGATTCTAAAGAAGAAGTTTATTTTGTAAAATTTAATATAATTTTTTTTTCAAATATTGGATTTAATAATTGTTCACAATTAAAAGGCGGTAAAATTTTATTTTTTTTAAAAAAAAACTTCTTTTATCTAAAAAAATGAATTTGTTCTTACATTATGTCTAAGAAACTCATAATATTAATTATAAAATTAAAATTATTAAATAAAGTTCAAAATTCAGTTAATACTAACCATAACCGCTTTTGAACGGCTAGTTTGGTAAGTCATGGTGCGCTTGAACTCATTGTTGCTTGTAGTGAAAGTTATTGAATTAAATTGAAGAAATAACATATTATGAAATATTAGGGTGTTACACTCTTCCCTCCGTCAATAAATTGCGTCCTCGCAATTTGAAATTGTTTTTCAAAAATAAAAGGATGAAAAATGAAAATACCTTTGTGGGAAAACCCACATCGGAAATTGGGTTAATTAAATTTAATCTTAATAAGAGGGAATATACATATATATACACTTGACAAGTAGAGTTACATCCTTTAACTAATTCCTACCACAAAATCATCTTTCACTCCAAAAATATTTCAAAAAAATATTCTATTAATCCAAATCGTATCAGGATCTAGTAATAATGAATTTATAATTAACCTATTAGACCTTTTAAAAAAACTAGATTATACCATCCAGGGACATCATGTAGTCCAGTGGTGGGCGATAAATCCCAATCTCTCTATGGTGTGGGTTCAATTACTGCATCTTTTTCCTACGCGATGGATTTTCACATGGTCTATGTGTTGTCCTTTTTATAAAAATGCAAAAATAACCCTAACAATAATATCCAATTTCAAACATAATCTATTCCAACCTTTAGACTTATCCAAAATACTTCTTCCAAACTCACAGTCCAAAATTTATAAGGATGTTAAACACAATGAAGATCCTTTTTTTCCATGTAATAACATGATAACACCTTCATTATTTAATATTTTGAGACATGGTAACACCCTGAATTACCATAAAACATTTTTGATTACATTCATGCTCCATTATGGTTTATATAATACTAGATATATTCCATATATCCAAATTTTTTGAATATTCCTACAATAGTGAAATAAAAAACCATTAATCATTTCCAAGATAGTCAAGAATATCCAATATAATTTATCCAAATCAACCATCATTTATTCCAAAATTACTACCCTAGTATCACGACCATATAATATCAAATTCCCAAAACAATAGTACTGTAGTACAATCCTTAATTATTTCCATAATTCATATAACCAGTACATCGTTGAAAAAACTCTCAAATGACATGTTACATTAATAACAACATAAGAAAAGTTAATCATTCATCTTCATCTTCGGTAGTATCATAATTTGATTCTTATCCAATAACAACATTTGGGTATACTCTGATGATTTGGACATAGATTCACATAGTGTCCCAACTCCTTTTAGATGAAGCAGTGTACATTTGAAACTTTTTTCTTACCCTTGAAATCACATACATGGTTCCCTTTTTCTCCATGCTTATAAAAAACTCCCATTACATTTAAGCATTTACCAAGGTGATTATTTCCACAGTTATCACATATGGGAAAATCCTTCTTTTCCCTCTTCCCTTTATCCAAATTTCTATCTTTCATCTTTTTCTTCTATTGCTTACCTTCAAAGAAGTAGGACTCAGAAAATTATTTACTTATCCTATTATCACATGATACTATTTCTTCATATTTTGAGAATACATGGGAGACAATATCCCTTATAAATTTTGTCTTTACACCATGAAATATATGATCCTTCTTACTCTTTGGATCGTACGTATTGCTGGAGTTTACATTCCATCTACTGGGTGCCATTTCTATGCGATGGCATACACTAGGTCAGTTTATGAATTTTCAATTAATAATTCCAAACTTGTAAATTACCTAACGTAAATTGAAAAGTTTATGGATATAATCCATAATCATAAAAATATTTTCTTTGAGAGATTATATACTCATAAACCCTTTATAATTTTTTTTAAGGAAAATAATAATTATCCTAAGAATATCCCCCCAGAGTGTCATAAGCAAGAGTGCAGCAAGGCTCGTTGTCATGCACCAGTTCCCATTTGAGTCTGGCTTAAAGCAGTGTTATCTGGTTTTACCCCTAGGTACATCTGTACCAAATTCACATCTACCTGCTAGTATCTTGACATGGATGTATTGCTTGGAAAACTCAAAAAATCTCTAAAATAACAAAATTATAAGATGTTCTTCTATACTAGTCCTCAAAGTCTATCTTATAGCTATGTGATCTAATCAGAGTTTTTCTAAATCTAGTTTCCAAGGTTTGTACTAAACATCCTCTGATACCAACTGTAAAGCCTCGACTATAGAAGCCCAGAGTTGGTGCATTATTACATAACATTGGCATGATCACAATAGGTCAAGTCTTGAAAGACCGATTAGTTTAGTAGCCTTGGAAGTACTAGATACATTCATAAGGTTTACATTATATCATACAATGGAAATATACAACAACATTGTTTCAATATAAAACACTGAGATCCCATATACTATCCCTCTAGGTCAGTCATAATATACTTCTTTGTATCCTGGGAAAAATAAAAAATAAAAATGGGTCAGCTCAGATGCTTAGTAAGGATAACAATATAGAGGAAACTTTCATAAATAAGCATAAACATATAATGAAATTTATAGAACTAAAACAAAAGCCTTTTCAACATAGATTTCATCAAAATATGGAAAATATAAATCAAAATAATTACATTTAATTAATCTCATAGATATTCTACTAGTGGAATAATAACATGCAATATCAATAGCCACATTCATAATGATGAAATTCATATTTCCAGACTTTCATATCCACATAGTCAAGGCCTTGTGCCAAGACTACAAATAATATTTTGTCAAGGCCTTGTGCCAAGACACTAGTTTGTTGCATGAGACCTACCGATGCATCGGGGAGCTATAGCGGGCACCACCCGTCACTTACTAAGACAAATGCTTTCCTCATATGAATGGGTTTAAACATAACATAAACATTCATATTAAAACTACCATAAAAAATGTCAATACATTATCCATAAACCATAAATGGTATAAAAATAACACATCCACAATCAAACATATCACAAAACCTTCAATATAAAATGTAAGATTTGTATCATAATAAATCAAGTTCAAATAAGTTTAAAAATCCATCAGATGATTTTTACATAGATGAAAATGATTTGTAAAACTCTTTGAGAGAAATATTGCCTTTTTCAAGAAAACAATTAAAATTCACACAATATTGAAAAGGATACATTTAAAGAAATTTTTGAATCAAAGTGTCCCATACCAATTTGAAACTTTTGAAAGGAATTATCATTTTAAAAATATTCTTGTCCATATAAATAAATCTATAAAAACCATTTTGAAAATATGGAAATTAATGAGAATGATTTAGAAGAATAAATATTTAAAAAAATTTAAATTATGTTTTAGTAAAACCGTTACTTAAAAGAATCATTTTTGAAATTTATTTTATGAATCACAGGAATGGATAATAAATATGTCCCAGAAAATACTTTCACAAAGACAATCTCGGATAATAATGAGATTGAGGAATTAACCCTTACCTTGTAATTTTCCTTGTTCGAGGGTTGGTTAAACTCTTGTATAATGGTGAAATAATTATTATTGAATTATAAAAGAATCATATATATGAATATGATATCATTTATGATCTTTTAACATTGAATGGTTAATAATATCTTAGTATTATCGTCGTTTCGGGTGTTAACTAATTCATTTTCCTTTATATGCATTGTTATGTAAGTAAAGTTTTTTATGGATATGATATATCTTATTTTTATTCAGAATGTTATTATTTCTTTAAACATAATTTTTAATCATACAATGAAAATTATTCTTGAATGGATACAATGGGGAATGAATCTCATTGCGTTCGTAGAGACGGTAATCTGTACATATGCGCAAGTGACAATATCATTCTTTTGATATTAAAATAATATATAATTAGATGATATATCATATATAAAGAATAATTATCAAGTTATATTTATTATTTAAAAAAATTACACATCATCATTATACCCATTCAATTAATAATGTATTGAATAACAATTACACCATGACGTGGAGACGTTTAGATGTAAGCACACACGTATGGTGACATGTCATATAAAAGATGGATAGAATAATGAATATGGTTGTACCATATTTATAATATAATCATAGTATATAGAAGATACTGGATTTATTATTTTATAATTGAAATAACAAAGGAAAAATATGTGCAAGAAGAAAGGAACTTGAAAGAGGTGATGAAATATTTACCTCTTCTTCTAGTTCTTCCTTTTGATTTGATCAAAAGGGTTTCATAGGGTGGCTTTATGACCAACAGATGTTCTCTAGGATAAAGGTAGGATAGTTGGGGGGATATTTGGTCTGGATTTGTATGATTAAAATGTCTTTTTAGGTGTTAAGTTGATATAAGTGGAAGTTCCCTTTTATAAGAGGGGTGACATGCACCTTAGGAAAACAGAAAATATTAATTTATAATAAATTCATTTTCGGTTTCTAATAGATCCAAAATGGATTAATTATAGTATATGGTAGGTATGGGTCGAAAACCACTCTAAAAATATGTTTATAAATGTTTAGGTTACCATATTAACCATAACCTTTAGATTTAACTTTTTGTAAAATAGTTTGACATTTAACAGGTCTCTTTGTATTTTTATATTATATTGTTAATAAATATAATATTAAATGGCAATCGAACCCCAATTGGTTCACTAATGTAATATATAGTATTATATTTGTCTTTTTTCCTAAATGTAGTTTTTTAAGAATAGAATAATAATTATTAATATAATATTTTTATAAAAAAACTCTTTTATGTCAATTTTGACACTATTTAGTATTTTGTTTTTTCTAAATTTATAACAGCATTATTACATCAAAATAAATCCATCTAACCAACCCTAATATGTCATATTAATATACAAAATTAGTTTAATTAAGAAAAATTCTTAAATAACATTTATTTGGAAATTTATAATATCAATTATTTTAATATTTCATTAGTTAGGTAATTACTGTATCATCATTGTTTCATTTATAAATTTAATTATTTATTTCTAAAATGTATAAATAAAATACCATTATGTATGAAATATTTTTATCCTTATAATGAATATTTATAGTCGAATTTATCTTATGTTTAACCCAATATTAAAAATGTTTTTAATTATTAAACCTTGAATTTAACACTTTTAACTCTTCTTTGAATTAAATAATAATAAATGTACTAATCTAATCCAAGTGTACCTAAAGGTTCATAATTTATTCCTAACGTTGTTTTTGGTTGAATTATACTTATCTAATAGAATTAGGGATTGTTTTCGTGTAATAATAATATCATTTTTACCCTTAATTACCCTATTTACTTTTAACTGTGGTAAATAAAAATAAAAAGTTACGATTCACACAAAATTATTTTCATCTAATTGAACCACATTTTACTTACTAGTATCAACCATATCTCTCAAAGTTTTGAAATTAAACTCACAGAAGTGGAAAAATTATGTTTTATGTAAATTTGCAAATGCTACTAGGAGGTGGGTAAAAGACGGTGAAAAGTTCAATAAAATTTTATATATCTAAAATTATTACCAAATGACTCCAATTAATTAAATTGAATGTATATAGGTATTATGAATCTATTTTTACCTAAAAAATATATCATTTAAATAAAAATTTGGTTTTAACCAATAACGGATTGTTTTTCACTATTCATCACAAATGGAATGTTTCAGAAACATACCAAAAATTCACCCTAAGTTAATTTTGTTATTTCGAATTCAAAACTGAAGTCTAATTTACCAAATTAAAAACATAGAAATTTCATTTAATAATTTAAAATTAATTCCCGTGGTCAAAACCAAAAAGTGTTTTTTAATAAATAATAACTATCAAAATATTGACACTTGTTTATGTTCAATTTTAAAGTAAAATTACTTACAATGAATATAATTGGATTAAATGTCAAAATTATAATCTATTTATACTTAAAATTCATTAAAATGTATAATTTAACACTATGAATTATTTTATTTAAAAAATTTGTTTTCAGTTAAAATATAGTATTTTTCACTATTCACCCAAATATGAATGTTATCAGAAAACACCAAATATTTATTGACAAAAATTATTATATCGCGATACTAAAGAACAAGTTTATTTTTTAAAATTTAATATATAACTGTTTCAAATATTTGAATTAAAAATGGTTCTCCATTAAAAGGCGGTAAAATTTCATTTTTTGGGAAAATAATTCTTTTATAAAAAAAATTGACCTTTTTCTTACATTATGTCTAAGAAACTCATAATATGGATTCTAAAATTATAATGATTATATAAAGTTCAAAATTCAGTTAATACTAATCATAAACCCATTTGAATGGCTATTTTGGTTTGTTGTGGTGCGCTTGAACTGAATGTTGCGTGTAGTGCAAGATATTGAATTACTTGGAAGAAATAACATACTATGAAATAATAGGGTGTTACAGAGTAAATGTACAGTGTCCTCATATGCTCATTCAGGAATTCATGGTAGAGAATATTCAAGATCATGATAGTAGCCTTGGTCTAGGCTGGCTATATATGAAATCTGTGAACATCAAGAGGCTCTGGGAGGATGAAGGGGCAGATCAGTTGTTGCGGGCATGAGAAATCAAGTACTCTTCCTTCCATAATACACAATCAGGCTTATATCACTCCTGAGGACCCAAATGAAGTGGTTGGAGAACTAATAAAGAAATCCTCGGATAATATGTCCACCATCTGAGCTGATGCGGAGCGGGCCAGGGTTGTGGCTAATGAACTACACCCCATCGTCACTGAGAAGGAACATGATCTAAACAAGAGATAATGGATCCTGGATTCCACAAGACTGAGGGTAGAGGAGCTCAAATATTCTATCGATGGTGTCAAACCATCCATGGGTTGGGATGACCCTTGGGTTTTTTGATGCATGTAATCTCTTTAAATATACGTTTATTCTTTAATTATTTATTCTAGATACGTTCATTGGTTTTTTCCTTTGTTTTGGTACACTAAACATATGTTACCTTCAGGAAGCATCCAACGATCAATCCCTAAGATCATGTGGGTCGGGCCTGATGTGAGAAAAAAGGGATGATAACCTTGTTGTTCCAAACGAATATGAGAGTATCGACCATGATCCATGAATCTAGGGTTTGAACAACTAATCTGGATCTCCAAGATGAAAGGGGGAGGCCTAACTGGAGGATGATGTTCTCAGAATAGTTGAAGTTCCATTTTCACAACGTTCTCTAGTTCATGAGCGGGGTAATGCTAGATGCATTAGAATTAATTTGAACACAATGGAGAGGAATGTCTAAATAATGATACCCAATATTCAGAATATTGTATAGGTGGGGTGATATTGAAGGATAACTATTTACCGCGTTCGAAACGTATCATCCCTATTGTGTTAGCTGAGTATGGGGACAATAAATGATGACCTACCACTAACTATATTAGATTCATAGGGCCTTTATCAATAATTTTATCCATTACACTTTTAGAACATTGTCCCAGAATAGTAGGCGATCCATAGTCCAATCATCTGTATCGATAGGGGGTTCTTATAGACGTGAAATAGGACATGGGTCCAAATAAAGGGCACAAAAATCATGGGGGTGGAGGGATGGTTTCTTCGAATGGATTCCAACACATGAAATTATGCCACTGCAATGGAAACATATTTTGTGGGAGAATCTTTCTTTTCTGGGATCAAAATTACATCCAAATATAACCAATCTTTTAAGGACCTATAACCCTGTGTTGTTTTAAATCATACCGAAGAAGATCATAGACATGTAGTTTAAAGTCATACAATAAGGATGGTCCACATAGTTTCAAGGTCATACAACCTGTCCATGATCAAGGACGAGGGGAAAGAAGGGTTAATGACCATGAGGTTAGGCCTGAGTCGAAATTCATAAGGGTCACTACATATATCATAAAGGTGAGAATAAAAAACAATTTAGTTCATTAACATGGTGTTGTCAGTGACCAATTATGGTAGATGAAACCCTCTTTGACGAGGAAACTGGCGCATCCCATAGTTTACATGGGGAAGCTAGAACTAGTTCTGGGTAGAACTGATGTTTAGTGTCATGCATTGAGGAAAAATGGACTCATGCAGTTTAATGTCATACAATAGGATGGGTAGTGAATGGGGAGATCCCAGAAGGGGAGTACATGATGCAGTAGCTATAAAACCAACATGAATGAGGACATAAAGAGTCTACAGCACAATATGTATCCCCGATGGAAGTTTTTTAGGTCGAGGGAGTGAAAGTGAAGGTTAGGATGGTCCTGGGGCCAAGAGCCTAGATGTTCCAACGTAACCCTTTATGATGGGAATGAAGCTTCAGGTAGTTCTAGAATCACAGTTTAACGTCGTAAGGGATGAAGGGCCCATGTGCAATAAATGCACATGTACACACCCCACCAACACTACTAAGCCTGCTTGAGTCGTGCTTGATGTGGGAAACAAAGAGTAGCGGTGCGATTTTCCTGGTACAGGAAATCACACAATAGGGGCAATGGGCCACTAGGTGAGTGATGTACCACTATTACCGAACCACCTACTAACATGCATAAATGCACAGGGGGAATAGAACCAAGTGGGTTCAGATTCCATTTAAATATAAGAGGGTTGAACGATGTGAATCTTGATGCCCAAGATCTAGACCACAATGATATTGACCACACTAGAAAGGATAGTTGTTGACCATGTTCGAAAAAAATTATCCACATTGTGTTATCCTTGAATGAGGATAGAAAAATGAAGGTTGACCTTTGACTGTGTTCGAAATATGGGACCTGTCACAAATTATGTTTGAGGTCTTTAGGGGAATTGTCCCATGATGGAAGGTGATCGAATGTGTCATGAGACCAGGCTGTAAAGGGGGTCCCTTCAGACATGGATGGTGCTGGGGATCCAAATAAAGGGCTCATGAAGCCTGTACATGAATCAAGGGAATCTCCAAGTGAAAATTTCACACATTGGGCTCTTTGTCATGGTGCATTTGGAGTGCGACAATAAGACACATCAGATTGAAGGAGTCGAATCCCTTTCTGAGTACAATGGTAAGGGGGTCGGATGCTCATAACATAAGGTCATAGGATGGACCATTAATAGGGGAACTAACTTAATGAAATGCTCACAGGGGGGGAGAAATATCCAAATGTGACATGTAGTTTCTATTGCGGGAGCTTAGTTTGGGGTCATTGAACAAGAAATAGAATGGGAAGAGACAAAGAAGGCACATGGTGCCATTGTTGCTAAACCTGATTCAAATGAAATCCAAAGTGGTACTCACCAAACTACATAACTCTGAACGAGTTCGAGACAAGGGGCCTAAAAAATGGGTAATCATTTAAGAATCTTGGGGATGTACTCGAAGGCGGAATGTTTGGGTGTTACTATGTATCACACGATGATTGGAATCAAGCCAGACATAGTTCTGTATAATGCCAGAATGTTTTTTGTCCAACGATAAGGACATTAAAATCATAGTTTAATGGTATTTGAGCTCAGACGATGGATAAAAATTTTGGAGGGATACACATGGTGGGGAAATTATGAAACCCGGATGTGAATGGGGACTATAGGAGTCCATATCACACAATGTGCTTCCTGGGGATGTTTTAAGTCGAGGGACCGAAAATGAATGTTGGTATGGGCATGAGGGAGAGTTCTCAGGTGTTCCTACATACCCCATTATTATAGGTATCAAGCTATACATAGTTCATGAGTGGCATGGTAGGGTACCAATGCTAGGGATAATACTATAATGCGGGTCTGGCCCACCCACCAAAAGAAGCGGTATTTGAATGATCTAGTTTGTTCTTTAGGATGGATGTGTTTATTTTGTGAAGCAATAAAACCATGATAGAGAATCCATGGGTCACTACAGGAATTTAGCCACATTTAGGCACTCACAAATGGTATGGTGGATGAGCAATACCCAACATGATATCCCATCGAGTGAGGAAATCACAATGCGGTTCCATTTTTTTGTCATGCGGCGTGGATGATAAGGTCATAGTTTAGGGTCGTATGATATGGCCTGCTAATGAATTTTAATGTCATTAAATAAAGACACAACATTTTATTGTAATGTGGGACTAGGAAGCATAGTCTATGGTCATATGGATTCAACACATATAGAAGAAATTATGTTTTATGGGGGAATGTGCTTGGCGTAATAAAGAATACCTGACATCAATGATGACATAAGCCCATACAAGACCATGCAAGATTACAAGGATGGAACCTTGAGCTAAGGGGACAAATATGGTCAGGAAATATATGGATGGAGCAGAAGATGAAAGGTCTAGGTGTCCTTACGTATCCCATGAGGATAAAAATCAAGCCACATGTAGTTCTGGATATGTATTTTAACATCTTGTCAGACGAGAGGCATGAGAGACTAGGTCCTAGAAGAGGAGTATGTGGTACAGCTATTTCCAAACCAACGTGAGTGTGGAAATGATCCCAGACATGCCAGACCATGCAATCCTATGAAGGTCAGGTCCTAAAGGTCGAACAAAATAGTTATCTAGTAGAACCTGAGCTTGAGCTGAAGATGAGATGTCTGGGCATTCCTAAGTATCCCATATTAATGGGAATCAATCTATACGTAGTTCAAATATTGTCATGAATTTTGATGTCTTTTGGAAAGGGAACAAAGAGATCATTGTTTAGAGTCACAAAGATTGGACCATAGATAAACAAGACTCTTCCAAACATGATCAAACATTAAACAAATCCCTAAGCCCATGTGAGCTATGCTCGATGTGGGAAGAAAGTGTGGAGAAGGTCTTTGCAAAAAGTGTAATCCATGAAAAGGATAAATCGGTGTGGTTCCCCGAAGGATGCCTCACTGTAGTTTTGTTCTCCAATCGTGAAAACGTGCACTGAGAGATAGCACCAAGGGTGTCGAAATTCCACTTGAACATGATTGGGTGGAAAAGGATGTGAGTCATGAAAATGATATATTGGGCTTGATAAAGGTGGTATGATGAAAGAGGATAATATTTTACTCTGCTCGAAGCACAACATCTATATCGTGTGACCTGAAATGAGAACAACAAATGAGTGTTGACTTCGGACCATATTCACAACGCAAGACTTGTATCAATTTTTCGTTCGAGGCCCTTGATGAATTTGGTATGTAATGGTTGGAGGGCCCTTAGGATGAGAAATTATAACATTCGGGATCACTTTTGGACATGAAAGATGATAAAATCCCAAATGAAGGGGAACATATTGCTTAAAAATGGGCAATAACATGTTAATCTAGGATTATACTCTCTAGGTTATGAACACGAGTGCTCATGATCACATTAGTGAACTACCAAAGAGGGTTGAGGGGCTTGACATAAGAGAATATGACTTGAATAGAGATGTGTGGAACAAAGGTATGAATATCTCTTAGGGGAAAGAGGTATTCTTCATGGTTGTTACATACCCAATGTGTATGAGGACATAATCTTATAACATGCCTCATGCTCATCTTCTGAGAGAACACAAGCCAAGGGACTAGGAAGATGATAAGGTCTCTATAAAATGAGGCTGGAACCGAAGGCTAAATGTTTTGGTGGTCCTACATATCCCATAAGGATGGGAATCATGCTATATGTAATTCTGGAAGATTTTGTGCCGTTTTATGTAAGGCATCAAGGACGTATATAGGGGAAAGGTTTCTCAATGAGGGATGTGTACAACACAGTGGGCAACCCGAAGTGAATGAGAACACAATCCCATGCCACACTGTATGATTCAAAATGAGTACTTGTTCTATGGGGATAATAACGTCAAGGGATCTATAGGGGGAAGTCCTAGCTAGATTGCGGTTTAATGTATTGTAGTGAGGACGATAGTGGTGGGGTGTCCCAAGGGTATGCATGCGGTGTGACCAAAAAGAGCTCTACATGAATGAGGATGCAGAGTCCAGGCCATACTGTACAATCCTGAGTGAGATCTTGGGCCAAGAGACTAAAAAGTATGAGGGACCGGAGATAGAAAGTCTTGGTAATTTTGCAGTTTATCATATTGTAATGAGGACAATGGTGATCTTAGTTTAAGGTCTTAGTTCTCAGACTGTGGACACAAAACCCTTCATACATGTATTTTGTTTCTAACATTCCCAAATACACATGATCAATGATCGCTGTGAGAAATAAGGAATGATATCTATCTCTCCCCAACATATAAGGGTTAGGTATCAGAACTAAAACTCATGCCTGAGACAGAATGATTTTGGAAGGGTTAATATGACAATATGAATCACTACATCAAATATTTGAGACATATGGGGGTGGTGGAAATGATAAAGTACTACTATTTAAAGCTTTCGAAACACATCATCCATATCGTGTGACATGGAATGGGAACAACAAATGAGTGTCGACTGCTGACTGTATTCACAATGTGGTACTTGTATCAAATTCTTGTCTGGGATCCTCATGGACATTGTCTTGAGATGGTAGGAGAACCCTGGGGCCTGGAATCCATGATTTTTGGGGGTCCTCTCAGATGTGGAAGATTATGGAATCCCAAATTAAAGGGGTGCGTGAATCATGAATGTGTCTGTGTAGTTTAACATCATGCAAGATGACGAAAGAGGTAGATATCTCTATGGAGAGGGATACATGGCGTGATCATGATGAAATTTATGTGATTGTGGGAAAAATCTTACACCACACCATGTGTTTCAACCAAATGAGAGATCTTGATTTTGAGGATGGGCCTACAGATGCTATTTCTGGGAATCACTACGTATCCCAAAAGGTTGGGAATCAAGCCACATTAAATTCTAAAGGGGACATGCAGATTAACGTCATGCGGGGAGGACATGGGAGGATAGAAGAACAAGAAGGGCCGCGTGGTGATATTTTCGGGATCCCACCATGAGTGGGGCTAGAAAAGCTTACACTACACCATGTGGGATCTTCCATGGAAACTATACCCAGGGGGATTATCAAAGAGGAGTCTAGGGGATGGACTCAAGATGAGGCGTCCAAGCGTTGTTATGCATCCCATAAGAATGAGAATCAATCCATACGTACTTCTTTAAGGGGAAATGTAGATTAACATCATGCAATGAGGTAGAATGATTAGTAGCTTTATGTAC
The DNA here is from genome assembly GCA_963277665.1 of Viscum album. Classification (NCBI taxonomy): domain Eukaryota; kingdom Viridiplantae; phylum Streptophyta; class Magnoliopsida; order Santalales; family Viscaceae; genus Viscum; species Viscum album. The sequence goes on along the minus strand of OY728126.1, from coordinate 1,043,737,447 downwards.
TTCAGTTTATACAAACCACACATTTTAGCATCATTTGGAAAAGACGGAACAATGTAAGGTCATGTGAGACCATACAGATCTTAGTTTATGGTCATAGAGCCTGGACCATTTTGTAATTTATCATCAACTGGGATGGAAAAATAGTACAATTTCTTATAGGATGAAACCATTTAAGGAAACTCAAGAACAAATATAGTTTAACGTCCTGCAGGATGACATACTATTTAATTTCATGTAGGACATAATTGTTTATGGTCATGTAGGACCCCAAACATTGGTCAAACAAATTATATCTTTACGAATTTGGAATTGGTGGGAGGAGTTATACGTTTTCCATCCATGGTAACCAAAGAGTATATGCCATTGGGGTAAACCTTGTGAATGATGTAAGGTCTTTCCCATTTGGGCTCCAACTACGGTGGCTTCCTACCATGTATCATTGCTGTTCTTAGATCAAATAGCAGGATATCCAACAAGAAAGGGTGGAGGTAGACATTCTTGTTGAAAGCTCTTCCTATCATATTGTTATGCCTTTCTAGATTGTGTAAAGCACAAATCTTATTGTCATCGAGTTCCCCAATTCAGCAAGACAGATTTCAACTACCTTATATAGTTCTTTCTGATCGTTGAAAACTGTGCTAAATGAATGAAATTGAATCTCAATGGTCAAGACAACCTCTGTTCCATCCCTCAGGGAATATGGAGTCAGTTATGAGTAATTATGAGTCATTTAATGATAGGCCAAGAGGGCATTGGGGAGTTTTTTCGGCCATCTATTATTGTTATGACCAAAAGTTTTCTGTAGAAAGTTAGAGAGGGTTATTTTGAACACCTTGATCTACCCATTTTCTAGTGTGTTATAGTGGGAGGTATAGTTAGAATGGATTTTGTACTTGGCGTGCAATTTCTTCAACTCATCTACAGGAAGTTGGTTCCATTATCAGTTTTAATTGCGAGAGGGACTCTAAATCGGTTGATGGTGGTGGAGCTCAAAAATTCAATGATATAACAGGCCTTGAAATCCTGGAACAGAATTGCCTCTGCCGACTTGGAAAATAAATCTGTAGAGGTCTGGTTGAATCTGCATTGATGAGCTGTCGCTCATGGATTTGGCCCAGCGACATCGAGTCCCTAGACTGCAATGGGTCAAGTGTACTTGGTAGTGTGAATATGCTTCGATGACACATACACAAAATTAGAATGGATCATGAATGTATGTCACCTTTTGGAAAACTAGATGTAGTCATGGATCATAGAGGGAATGAAATACCACAATCTTCGAATCTATTGAGATAACGTCGGCCCAGTCTGATGAGCCCCACATTAACTACCATAAAAATACTATATGACATGAGAACTCTAACTCCTTGAATGAATCAGAGGATAACCCCATAAAACCCACACTTGTAGAGGTTCTTCTCGAGTTCAGTGAAACTATGAAGAGTAAACTGCAATGCATGGTTATGGATTCTTTTGTGCTCAGATCGATCCATTGGGAGATTTTTGTGCTAGAGGTACTTGATAAAGGGGGTATTCCAGTCAGGAGTCACTTCCATCTCTACATTAGGGGGCTGGGAGGTCCTGATGTGGATGCGTTGCTGGTATGGTTTTTTACCTTTGGGCTATCATTGTCATCTGGAGTGACTGGGTAGATGAATCTCTAGTGTGCCATGTGGCTAATAAAATCATCATGATCGGGATCCGAAATAGATGAATCTATGTTGGCCAAGTCATCTTCTTGACCGTTTTGGGTTTGAGGTACATGGGTAACCTCTATCCAAGATGGGAATTGGGCCATCAACTAGAGGGTGTGTTCCAATAGCAGCATGAGCTTCGACTTTCTAACAACATAGGTAATATTGATCTACATGATGACTAGTTTAGATTCCCCTTTCACATGCATGTGGGGAACATCAATCTCGATGGCCAACTCAAGGCCAGTGATGAGAGATTGGTACTACGCCACATTGTTGGTAAAACCTTCTATAAGTAGAAATGAATATGGAAGAACGACATGTGATGGGGTAATGAAGACGATACCTAGGCCTACACTGTTGAGCCTGGGGTCATTGAGACTTCTGCCAGTATATCTTAGGAAAGCACCATCATAATGAATTTCCTAGCATGGAATAACATGATCTACAGAGAGGATTGTGTCATTAGAAATATCAAGGTCTAGAGGTTTGTCCATGAGATCTGGATGGGAGTCAAGGAAATTTGACAATTCCTTTACCGTAAGAGACTTCTGAGGGACAAACCTAATGTCGAACTATTGGAGGATCAATACCCATTGAGATAGATGGCCATTCAACATGGAGTGGTATTTTATGTACATCAGTTGATCCACTCGGTACACCATCTATACCTCATTGTGCTACAAGTATTGTGACAATTTATGTACTACAAATACCACCATAGGAAAACTTTCCTCGATAGGTGAGTATCTTGTCTCCGAATCGAGGAGCATGCGGCTAAGATAGTTGAGACTATTCTCGGTTCCCTCATTATTTATATGGGTGAGAAGGGAACCGATAGATCATTCCTGGGTGTTCACATAAAGGACCAAAAGCTTTCTAAAGAAATGAGGAATCATGAGCATAGGATAGATTAGATACTTCTTGATTTCCTTGAAAGCAGTATGAACTTCCTCATCCCATTTATAGACAGTGCCTTTTTTCATGGTGCAAGAAAGGGGATAACACATTCCAGCCAAATTTGTGATGAATCGGTGTATGTAGTTAAAGTGGCCTTGAAATCCTTGATGCTCCTGAGTGTTTCTTAGGGGATACATCTGGATGAGGGCCTTGATCTTATCTAGGTCAATCTTGATTCCCTTATATCTAACAATGAATCCATGAAACGTTCTAGATGTAACCCCGATGACACACTTCAATTGGTTCATCATTAGGTGTCAAGAACAGAGGAAGATAAACACTTCTAAAGATCATTAAGATGTCCCCGATGATGGAGATATTTTACCACCTATTCATATACATAAAATTCCACCAATGTACTTAGGATCAACTTAAATATGATATGCATGACACACTGATAGGTGGAACCTGAATTATTTAGACTGAAGGGCATTACCTGAGAGTAGAAAATACCATGCGGTTCCCTGAAGACTATAGACACCAAATCCACATGAGCCATTCAGATCTGGTTATACTTGGAATACCCCTCCATGAAAGAGAGGACTTGGAACCCTACAATGACATCAATCCAAAACTCCATAATGGGAAGGGGGAATCATCCTTTAGACAATTATTGTTCAGATCCCAGAGGTCAATACAGACTCTGATTTGTTTGTTATTATTCCGGATGGGAACAATGTTGGCTAGAGACCTGGGGTACTTGACATCATTGACGATTTTGGCTCTAAGGATATTATGAACTTCAGCTTCGACCATGGAACTATGAGAATGGTACATCATCCTACCAAGCTACTTAATCCCGCATTGATTTTCTAGGAGACCAAGGCGGTGGATGGAGACCTTAAGATCTAGTCCCAAAATATCGTTATAACTCCAAAAAAATACATCACAATGTTGCTTTTGGAAGTCCACATTCTTTTGTCGCTCTTCGACAGGCATAAAGAAACTGATCATTGTTGTTTTTTGATCTGTCTCACTATTAAGGTTCAACTTTACTAGTTAATCGTCCATGGTGGAGACACCCTCTTGTAATGAAGTAGGATCATCCACTAAATCCTCTTTTTCACTTATAGAGGAGGGTTCCTCGACAGGAGGAGTTTCCTCTTAGTCAATAGATCCTAATGGGAAACCAGTTCCAGCCTGAGCAGAAGTAGACATTTCATCAGGGGACTCCTATTCTATTGAATCCATGGAAATTAAATCAGTCGACCCGATCCCATATGGTCTTCATCTCAATGGGCCATGCTTGATGATATCCAAGAAATAGTAGTGTGTCGGCTTTAAATGGTTAATCATAGCCGGGTGGAATAGTAAGTGTGACATATTTTTGTTTCCATTGGGCAGGCATCCCAATACCTTATGGGTTTAGGGGGATCTGGGATCACTTGTGATTGATTTTTGTAATAATACAAGGTGATCATATAAAATATGATAGAATTTTGAATTTTATTACCCCTCATTCCAGAAACAGAAAAGAATTTTCCCATATCTGGGGTCGTAGCCTCTAATCGGTGGATCAGGAAAATATAGGCATCATCCATACCTATCCATGGGACTATTGCAGCCGTAGTGTATTCAAAATCATTATCCCGAATCTTCTTTTCCTTTCTCTAATAATATCTATTATCTAGGTTGGGGGACTCACAAGAGGTAATGGGAGATGTGTCACCTTGGAGTATGCCCACTAGACCATTAAGGGAGTACTTAAGGAACTTGTGATATGATGAAGGTGGAAGATCACATGGCTTCCTTGGACATCCAGAGCTCCATCAACACTAGTCATATCCCAATAAATAGTTTTAATCTAGAGTGTGTTAATTTACTAAGATGGTATGCCCTTGTCTTGCAGTATCTCTGACCCCCCAAATTCTCAGGGTCCCTTGGATGCCTTGATTTATTTTATTTGTTTTTTCTCTTTCTTTGAATAAAAAATTTCATTTGGATAGATAGATGAAGGGTCCTCCTCATGAAGTTAATGACAAGGCCTACCAAAAAATGCATTTCAAGCGGTGTCCTAGGAGTAAATCATGATCTCAATGATGGAAACTAGGCCACCAAAGTAGGTCTTCAGGTGGATCAGGACGACCAATGTCTGTTCTACCCTATCATAACCTTTTGTTTTCTGGTCAGAGGGACTCAAGTCATCCTTGGAAAACCCTATATTTCTAAGGGCCGAGTTGGGATTAGGTGGATCCTAGAGTTTGAGTCCCCAGGTAGTGATGAACCACCATGCCATTGAAATGGTAAGTGTTGAAAAATGGCCTGATGTTGTAGAGACCCGAATCTTGATGTACATGGACATTACATTACTTTTTCATAATACTTAATACATAAAAAAACCAACACTCAAGGACCGTAATAGTTTAGTGTCTTTGGAAACTCGGAACATAATCTTCTAATCATGGTGAATGATCTTCAACATATCCCATAAAGATCTTCCCTTTTTTTTCTTACCTAAAACCTTTCTTTATATCCCAGGGAAAGGAAAAAATAAAAAGGGCGAGCTCAAATACTCAGTAAGGGTAAACATAGGTAACATTAAACAATACATAATCATTTGAATGAAAAAACTTGAACATAAAATCTAAACATCAAAATCTTGAGCAAAGACATGAATCTTGGAAGTATGTAAGGAATATAAAATAATGGAAAATCAATCATGATAAAATAGCATGGGAATAAAACATGTGACTGTGGCAACCATTAAGCACATGATATGATTTCCATAGTAGCCAAGGAATTGCTTCCAAGACCATCTTAGTGGACAAAGTCCCTTTCTGAATCGAGTTCACTCCTCATTCCAGTCCTGTATCACTGAACCAGATTAACTTACCATTCCAGCCATGTCTATCTCATGAGATATAAATCTTTACCCAATGCATTGGAGAGAGATATAGGTACCACCCAACTCATAATGAAATCATTCTTACTTGTTCCATGAAATAAACATACATCATTCATAATAACCCAATGAATAAAATGGGTTTCATAAACATCATCTCATCCTCACATAATCCATATAAAAGATATGGATATCATTTCATAATAAGAAAATTGAAACCACGTAAATCATAGAGACATTATTATTGAAACATACACATATTAAATAATGTCATCTTAGATGGAAAATGGTTTTGATCAAACACTTGAAATGAATTCTTGAGGAATGTATCCTTTCTTCTTTAAAATCATTTTCTTTTCACAAAATTTCATGCAATTTTAAAAGATAATGATTTTGTTGAAAATAGTAATGAAATATTTTGGAGTAATCTTCATGAATATAAGGCCTTATAAAACCGTAATAATCTTTTCATGCTGTATAAGTTAAAAAAACATTCTTCTTGTACTTTTGCTAAAAAAGTCAAAAAGTTCCTCTTGTGGTAAACAAAAGTAAGATTCCGTTCATAACATGTGGTAAAATCAAAAAATGGGTAAAAAGGCCATGAAACATACATGAAAACATTTTTATAAAACAATGACATGGATGATATAAAAAACCCCAGTAAATACTAACGAATAAACAATCTTAGATAAGAGCAAGATTGGAATAGTTATCCCTTACCTTATGTCTGATATGATTCATATGTATCCGAAACTCATGTATAATGATTTAAATAATGTCATTGACTTATTATAGAATCATATTCATTGTTATGATATCATATATGGTTCACTTATGACTTTATATTACCCGTTCTTTTGTAAATTCCATGTTAAAGCATCATTTTGGGTAAAATCGGTTCATTTATCATACGTGTTTCGACTTGTTTTTCTTGATATTATTAATTATATACTGATTTACATAATTACATAATGTAAAACATGATTTATATATAATATATATTCATCATATACATATATATATGATAGATCGATAAATGGAATGAAATGCACCGTTCATGGAGACGGTAGGCCGTACTTACGTATGAATGTTGTTTTCATTTCCTTATTGAATTGAATGGAATTAAGTAGATGACATTAATATATATATACATAAATCCAGTGTCATTATTATGTCATATATTTCATTATTATTCATTATGTATACTTTATAATCATTCTTGAATGGTTAACATGATGAATTAATTTCATAGCCTCATTGAGACGGTAGTCCGTACGTATGCACGAGCGATTATATCATTGTCATGATCGTGGAATTGTATTTAAGTGTATGTATAATATTTCAGAATCAATACCACTTTATAATAATTATATATAGTTAGTCTTTACACCATTATACCGATCCAAGTAAGGTGGTGGTGGAAAATAGATTACACCACGGCATGGAGACGGTATTCCGTACGTACGCACGCGCGGTGATTTCATTTTCCGAAGGTTGGATTGAAGGTGAAATAGGGTTGTTTCATATTTATAATAACATATCAGTATATTAGTGATACTGATGTTATTACATCATAATGAAACAACTAAAGAAGAATAAGTAGAAGAAGAAATAAATTTGAAAGAATTGGTAACAGATATTACCTCTTAATCGACACGCCTCTTTGAAAACTCTTCTTAGGGAACAAATATTGGTCTTTGAAGAATAACAGGAGTTCTAGGATGTTTCTAGGGTAGTGGAGAAGTGAAATTTTTAGGGTTTGGATGAGATTGAAGGATAAAAGTGGTGTGAGGAGGAGAGGGAGGAGGTGCCCTTTTATAAGGGAGGAGAGGGGCACCTTTGAAAAAACATAAAATATTATTTTATAATAAAATCATATTCGAGTTTTAAAAGCTCCAAATTGACTTATTTCAAAGCTAAGGTGGGGATGTGTCTAAAGCCTCTCAACCAATAGATTTTAGATAGGTTTGGGGCATTATATTAACCTTATCTTTTAGTTTTAACTCTTAGTTAATTAGATTGACATTTACCATGTCACTTATTATTTTTATATTATATAGTTAATAAACGTAACATATACATCCAAGAGACCCCCCAAGTGGTCCAGTAATAATAAAACTATCATGATATAAGTATCTTGGCGGATCCATATATTTTTAGGAATATAATAACAATTAATAATATAATATTTTTTAAAAAACAATTTTATGTCAATTTTGACACTATTCGGTAATGGATTTTTGTGAAAATCATAACAGCAAGATTAGTTAGAAAAAAGTTAATTAATTCAATAATAAGATGTCATATTAACCTATAAAATTAGTTTAATTCATAAAAAGTCTCAAATTACATTTATTTTGGTATTTGTAACATCAATTATTTTAATAATTCATTATTTAGGTAATTGCTGCATCACCATTGTGTCATAAATAACATAAATTATTTAATGTTTAAAAATTATAAATAAAATACCATTAGGTAGGAAATACTTTTACCTTTTTAATGAATATTTATAGTATAATTTATCTTATGTATTGTCCTATATTAAAAATTATTTAGTTATTAAACTTTTATTTTAACTATTTTAACCCTTCTTTAAATAAATTAATAAAAAATGTCCTAATCTAATCCAAGTGAACCTAAATGGTCATAGTTTATTCCTAAGTTTGTTTTTGGTCGTATTAAACTTATCCAATAGAATTAGGACATGCTTTAGGGTAATTATAATATCATTTTTACCCATAATTACCCTATTTACTTTTAACCGTGGTAAATAAAAGTAAAAAGTTACTATTCACCAAAAATTATTTTCATCTCATTGAACCACATTTTAGTCCTTGATATTAACTATGTCTATAGTATTTTCAAAATTACACTCACAGAAGCGGTAAAATTTATTTTTATGTGAATTTTCAAATTCTCCTAGGAAGTGGGTAAAAGACGGTGAATAGTTCAATAAAATTTTTATATATCTAAAATTATTATAAAATGACTCCAATTAATTACATTTAACTTATATAGGTATTATTTATCAATTTTGAGGTAAAATAAATTTAAATAAAATAAATAATTATTTAAATAAAAAGTCGGTTTTTAAATAGTAACCTAGTGTTTTCACAATTCATCAAAAATTGAAAGTTTTCAAAAAAATACCAAAAACTCACCCTAGGATAATTTTGATATTCCGATTCCAAAAATGAAGTCCATTTTGAAAGATAAAATTTATAAAATTTCAAAAAGTGGGTATTACAATTCATAACTACTCATTTATATAATATTTTAATAACATATCATTGTTTAGTGAAACTCGATATTGCGTACAAAACACGCTATCGTGGAAGGTCGCGATTGCGTGTAAAGAAAGCCAAGTCAGGGATGGGTGTAGTGAAATCTCCTTTTTGTGTAGCGTAAAACACAAGACATCAATGAAATTAAAAAGAATATTTTTCATAAAATATCGAGGTGTTACATTCTACCCCCTTAAAATGAATTTCTCCCTCGAGATTCATCGGGGTTATAAATGGTTTACTTCTTGAAAGTTTCTTTCATAGAAACCCACATAGTAAAAAGGAATACAAAAACTTGACTTTAAAAACTAAGGTATGAAACGTATTGGTTAACCAAATTAACTAATCACTGGGTTTCCACACAGAAGAACATAGGTGAAAATATGGATTTGGAAGAGAAATATAACCATCAAGTTCTGATAGAGAGTGGTAGAAAACATGGCTATGAAAAAGACAACAATCACAAAGCCATAAATTCGTGATGATCTAAGGTACCATCTGATTCATCGGATATAAGTGCACTAGGACAAAATTTTTGGTTTTCAATATCGTTTCCCTAAATTTGAAGAATTTTAATTAGATGAAATACTTACTTTGTTTCGGTATATTGTCACCGTTGTTCGTTCCTTGTACAATTTCCACTTCATCTCTTAAAGAAATGAAGTTGAGTTTGTCATTCTTGAAGTGTTATCAGACCATGTGATAGAATGATGGGTCATTCCATCTGTCTCAAAGAAAAGGTTAGCCAAAGTTATAAGTCCATATTATGGTGAGATTAATCGTATATAGTTACAAAAATGGACTTATACTTCATCTATCATAGTGCTTAATAAAATAAAACTAGTTTCTACTAACAAGGGACTTCTGTTAGGCTAGTGGTAGGTGATAAAGGTCTATCGTACTTTGGTTGTGGGTTCGATTCCCGCATCCTTTTCCGACGCGACGGGTTGTCGCACGTCCTACGGGTTGTCCTTTTTATAAAACCATACTATTATAACATTCTATCAATAATATCGAAAAAAAATTCTAGCCTTAAACAATACAAACTTATGTTCAAAATAATCCATTCGAATCTTTAGGCTTATCCAAAATACTTCTTTCCAAACTCATAGTATAAAGAGAATGTTTACTAAAAAGGGCATATAACAAGCATGTGAATACCACCATTTATCCCTCATATATCTTGTTGGTCACATTCCAATCATGTGAATACCTTAATCCGGTATTCTCTTGAAAAAATGAATACCCATTGAACCTTAGTGAAAATATGAATGTTGTCAAAATTTAACTCTTTCCACATACCAAAATCCAAAAATTTTATATACTCAAACCATGATATAACTTTTTCCTTATATAAGTCATGTGATCATGAATACTTTCAAACATTTCATTTTCTCTTTATCCCTTCATTATGCGCATATCATATTATTTCCTAAAATATCTCAATCACTTTCCATGGTTACCGGAACCATAAAATTATTGAAAACCACAATAGACCAATACATAAATATTCCAATATTCCACGATACTATATACAACATTATTTTGGAATCCCATTACATAAACACATAATCAATTCCACCACATCATTGTCATATTCAACATCCCCAATAGTGATCGCATGTGACTTCCCGTTTTCCTTTTCCTTATGTGGTTTCTCGTGTCGATCATCATTAACCCTTGGATTAAGGCATTGATTGACATAATTCCCCATATCATTACACTTGAAGCATTGAAGTGTTGGTGGTGCGTTTTCTACAGTCTTTTCTTTATTCACATCATTAGAAGCCCTTTTTCCATTACTTCGACACTCAGCTGCTCAATGACCTTCTTTTCCACACTTAAAACATTTTCTAGTCCCTTTAATACAATCACCACCATGTTTCTTTACACACTTTGAGCATAAAGAAACATGCATCATCTTTTCACCATTGTTCTGAGATTTCTCCTTGAACTCCATCTTTCGTTTCTTGTCCAAACCATGAGATGGATTTGTCACACTGACTTCTATTTATACCTTGATAGTACAATGCACAATTTCTTCATAGCTACTGAAGTCTCTTATAGCTAATTCCCTTCGAAGACTTGGTTTTAAGACACTGAAGAATCGATCAACTTTACTTCCAGGTAAGATGACAAAGCCAGATTCATAACATGCAAGCCTTGTAAAATTTTCTTCGTATATACCAACAGATTCATAATCCTTTTGCTTAAGCTCAAGGAAATCCTTTTCCATCTTAGTTTGAAGAATACAAGGGAAGTACTTACTGAAAAAAAAGTTATTGAACTCATCACATTCCATGGATTCAATTTCATCTTGGGGCCTTGTATTCTTAATTAGAGTCCACCACTGGTCTGCTTCACCTTCTAAATGGTAAAGAGCAAGAATGACTTTATCATGTTATGAACAGTGAAGTATGGAAAATATCTTTTCAATGGTACTGATCCATTTTTCAACAACAAGTGGATCAGAAGACCCATTGAAAGAAGGTGGATGTTGCTTCATTAAGAACTCAATAGAATATTGTTCCCTTCTCTGCTCATTCAGATGTCCAGAATGATTCATAGCTTGCGTAAGTATATCAATAATATTTTTCACTCCATCTCCCATATCATTGGTTTTTTTAGGAGGACAATCATTGCATTGTCCATTACATTGATCAACATGGTTCTTTCGGGTTCCAGCCATCGTCTAAAACCCAAAAAGAATAGTGTGAGAGGAAAAAATCATTCTAGTGAAAACAACATAATAAAGGTGGAGTACCTTCGATATCTAACATCTTAGGATTAATTCTAATATCATTACCGTAATTCTAGGACTATGACCTATACTTATACTTAACCTTAGGGACATCCCTAGACATACCTTAGAAATATCTCTAGGGATCTCACTAAAGTTTTCACATCATAGATTCCAAAGGTTAACTAAACCTTTCCTCTGAGAACAACTGTAGAGACCCGAATCTTGACGTACATGGATATTACATTAATTTTTATGAATACTTAATACACAACAAAAACCAACAATCAAGGACCATACTAGTTTAGTGTCTTTTGAAACTCGAAACATAATCTTCTAATCGTGGTGAAAGATCTTCAACATCTCCCATAAATATCTTCCCCTTTTGTTTTCTTACCTAAAACCTTTCTTTATATCCTGGGGAAAAGAAAACATAAAAAGGGTGAGCCCAAATTCTCAGTAAGGGTAAACAAAGATAACATTAAACAATCCATAATCATTTTAATGCAAAAACATGAACATAAAATCTAAACATACAAATCTTGAGAAAAGATATAAATCCTTGAAGTATGTAAGGAATATATCATAAAGGAACATCAATCATGATAAAATAGCCTGGGAATAAAACATGTGATTGTGGAAACCATTAAGCACATGATATGATTTCCATAGTAGTCAAGGCATTGCTGCCAAGACCATCTTAGTGGAAAAAGTCTCTTTCTGAATCGAGTTCACTCCTCGTTCCAGTCATGTATTACTAAACTGGATTAACATACCGTTCCAGCCATATGTATATCATGAGATATAAATCTTTACCCATTAAATTGGGGGGAGATATAGGTCCCACCCATCTCATATTGAAATCATTCTTACTTGTTCCACAAAATAAACACACATCATTCATAATAACCCAACGAATAAAATGGGTTTCATAAACATCATCCCATCATCACATAATCCATATAAAATAAATGAATATCATTTCATAATAAGAAAATTAAAACCATGTAAATCATAGAGACATTATACTTGAAACACACACATATGAAATAATGTCAACATAGATGGAAAATGGTTTTGATCAAACACTTGAAATGAATTCTTGAGGAAAATATCCTTTCTTCATTAAAATAATTTTCATTTCACAAAATGTCATTCAATTTTAAAAGAAAAGGATTTTGTTGAAAATAGTCATGAAATATTTTGTATGAATCTTCATTAAAATAAGGCTTTATAAAACTGTAAAAATCCTTTCATTCCGTAAAAGTTAAAAAAACATGCTTCTTGTACTTTTTCCGAAAAGTCAAAAAGTTCCTCGTGTGGTAAAAAAAAGTAAGATTCCTTTCATAACATGTGGTAAAATTAAAAAATGGGTAAAAAGGACATGAAACATACATGAAAACATTTTTAGAAAATATGGACATGTATGATAACAAAAACCCCAGTAAATACTTACGAATAAACAATCTCGGATAAGAGCGAGATTGGAATGATTATCCCTTAAATTATGTTCGATATGATTAGTATGTATCCAAAACTCCTGTATAATGATTTAAATAATGTCATTGACTTATTAAATAATCATATTATTTGTTATGATATCATATATGGTTCACTTATGCCTTTATATTACCCGTTCTTTTGTAAATTCCATGTTAAAGCAACATTTTGGGTAAAATCGTTTCATTTATCATATGTGTTTCGACTTGTTGTTATTGATATTATTACTTATATACTGATTTAAATAATTCCAGAATGTAAAACAGGATTTATATATAATATATATTCATCATATACATATATATATGATAGATCGATAAATGGAATGAAATACACCGTTCATGGAGATGGTAGGTTGTACGTACGCATGAATGCTATTTTCGTTTCCTTATTGAATTGAATGGAATTAAGTAGATGAAATAAATATCTATATACCTAAATCCAATATCATTATTATGTCATATATTTCATTATTATTAGTTATTTATACTTTATAATCATTCTTGAATGGTTAACATGGAGAATGAATTTCATCGCATCATGGAGACTGTAGTTCGTACGCACGCACGAGCGATGATATCATTTTCATGATCGTGGAATTATATTTAAGTGTATATATAATATTTTAGAATAAATATCACTTTAAAATAATCATATATAGTTATTCTTTACACCATTATACCCATCCATGTAAGGTGGTGGTGGAAAACAGATTACACCACGGTGTGGAGACGGTATTCTGTACGTACACACGCGCGGTGATTTCATTTTTGGTAGGATGGATAGAAGGTGGAATAGGGTTGTTTAATATTTATAATAACATATCAGTATATGATTTATACTTATGTTATTACTTCATGATGAAACAAGTAAAGAAAAAGATGTATAAGAAGAAATAAATTTGAACGAATTGGGAACAGATATTACCTCTTCTTCGACACACCTCTTTGAAACCTCCTCTTAGGGCACTAAGATTGGTCTTTGAAGAAGACCAGGACTTCAAGGATGCTTATAAGGAAGTGGATAAGAGAAATGGGCAGGTTTTGTCCGAGCATGAAGGCTCAAAGTGGTGTGAGGAGGAGAGGGAGGAGGTTCCCTTTTATAAGGGAGGAGAGGGTCACCTTTGAAAAAACATAAAATATTATTTTATAATAAAGTCATATTCGGTTTTTAATAGCTCCAAATATAATTATTTCGAATATAAGGTGGTTATGGGTATAAAGCCTCTCAACCAATAGATTTGATAGAGGTTTGGGTCATTATATTAACCTTATCTTTTAGTTTTAACTCTTAGTTAATTAGATTGACATTTACCATGTCACATTGAATTTTTATATTATATAGTTAATAAAAATACCATATACATCTAAGAGACCCCAAGTGGTCCATTAATGATAAACCTATAATGATATTAGTATCTTGTTAGATCCATATATTTTTAGGAATATAATAACAATTAATAATATAATATTTTTTTTAAAAACTATTTATGTCAATTTTGACACTATTTGGTAATGGATTTTTTTGAAAATCATAACAACATGATTAGTTCTAATAAAGTTAATTAATTCAATACTAACATGTTATATTAACCTATAAAATTAGTTGAATTCATAAAAAGTCTCAAATTACATTTATTTGGGTATTTGTAACATCAATTATTTTAATATTTCATTATTTAGGTAATTACTGCATCACCATTGTGTCATAAATAACTTAAATTATTTAATGTCTAAAAATGATAAATAAAATACCATTAGGTATGAAATATTTTTATCTTTCTAATTAATATTTATAGTCTAATTTATCTTATGTATGACCCTATATTAAAAATGATTTAGTTATTAAACATTGATTTTAACTATTTTAACCCATCTTTAAATAAATTAATAAAAAATGTCCTAATCTAATCCAAGTGGACCTGAATGGCCATATTTTATTCCTAATGTTGTGTTTAGTCGAATTAAACTTGTCCAATAGAATTAGGACATGTGTTAGGGTAATAATAATATCATTTTTACCCTTAATTACCCTATTTACTTTTAATCGTGGTAAATAAAAGTAAAAAGTTACTATTCACCAAAAATTATTTTCATCTCATTGAACCACATTTTATTCCTTGGTATTTTCTTTGTCTCTCGGATTTTCAAAATTCCACTCACAGAAGTTGTAAAATTAAGTTTTATGTGAATTTCTAAATTCTTCTAGGAGGTGGGTAAAAGACGGTCAATAGTTCAATAAAATTTTTATATATCTAAAATTATTATAAAATGACTCCAATTAATTACATTGAACTTATATAGGTATTATGTATCAATTTTGACCTAAAATAAATTTAAATAAAATAAATAATTATTTAAATAAAAAGTTGGTTTTCAAATAGTAGCCCAGTGTTTTCACTATTCATCAAAAATTCAAAGTTTTCAGAAAAATACCAAAAATTCACCCTAGGCTAATTTTGATATTCCTAATCAAAAAATGAAGTCCATTTTGAAAGATAAAATTTATAAAATTTCAAAAAGTGGGCATTACTATTCATAACGGCTAGTTTATATAATATTTTAATAACATATCGTTGTTTAGTGAAACTCGATATTGCGTACAACACACGCTATCGTGGAAGGTCGCAATTGCGTGTAAGGCATGCCAAGTCAGCGATGCGTGTAGTGAAAACTCCTTTTGGTGTAGTGTACAACACAAGACATCAATGAAATTAAAAAGAATATTTTTCACAAAATATCGGGGTGTTATAGATGTGCCCCTGTATGGGAGACACATCATCTTCTCTAGAGAATGCGATAATGGACTGGAATTCAACAAGCTTGACTGCATCAATAGGGAAAGATTCAACAACTAATACTGCAATCTCAAACTGGAGGGGTTATCTTAAATTCTTCTTAAGTGATTCACCCATATCTGCTGACAGGTGAATAGCATCATGGATAGAGAGCGTTTCCGGAATGCTGAAAATATGCTTAAGGACATCCTAATTCTGCTCCATGAGTGATCTTCTGCTTACAAGAGTTGTTCTATTATAGAGGGCATGGTAGGGCCCTTCTGGCTGAACCAGTGGCTAACTAGTGTTGGGAATGTCCCGCTTCTCTATAGTCAAAACTTGTGGAGTGGCTACTGGATGTGTCTCAGATGGCTAAATCTGATCAACAACAGTGCATGGATGATAACGACGCATTCAATGTGTCTCTACCTAATCATGTTACAAATACGATTGTGAAGGAAAACTCGATGACACTAGAAGAAAATGTTTGACATGCTGAGCTCAGTGCTTGGCCTGTTGTTTGGATTCAGTGGAATGCACAGCTCGACTAGGAGTACTGATCGAGGCACTCTAATGAAACATATAGCCATGTAATCATCTGTGCTAGTGTTGGTCGGGAATATTGGGAGGATCGTCTTGGTGCTCCTCATCATCCGAAATCAAGTAGGAATTTACCAGCTCTAATGTGGTAACCAAGGAGTACCCTTGATTGTCTCCCGAAGAATCCCCCATTGCCAGATAGATTCTGGGGGGAATTTCATATTTGGATGGCATGAAGTCACATAGAGTACGTGATGACGATGGCATCGGTGGGGGACATTGCTTTTCATTATGTCAGTTATGCTTTCTCATTTGGAAGAGGATGGTTGAGCCACTGACACAAAAGTACGTGATGACAGTGACACGTCATCTTCTAAAGGCTCGGGTAGATTTTGATGTTCAAGGATATTACTATGGGCACGATCAACTATTTTTTGATCCATCCAATCATCATACTTTTGGGATCCATGGTTAGAAACCTAGTTCCACTCTCCTTTGTTTTCACTACTACTGTCTGGGTTCATGAAGATTCAAACCACTAGTGCCAGACCTTTTCCTAGCCTAACTATGTTTTTATCAACCTGGCGTTGAATAATGTCTTTAAGCACATAACACTGTTTGAGGGTGTGCCCCAATATCCAGTGATAGGGGATGTAATTGGGGTGATCGGCGAGATCCATATCTTTTATCCTCATGTATTCAGGAAAACGGATATGTCCATGTTTCAAGGCACATAGAAAATAAATGGGGACCCACATTGAATGAGAATGTCTAGATTCTCAAGTCGAGGAAGGGGATCTGGGAGTCTGGCCTGGACGAGGGGTTGGAGGCACCTGTTGAGGAGGTGGGACTTGGTTATGTAACATGGGTGATGGGGCCGAGTTGCGCGGGGGAGCCTACAGATTCTGAGGTGGGCGCTGCTCAGTCAGAGGTTGTTCCTGAGTTGGAGAGCCTCTACAAGGTAGTTGAGGTGGCTCCACTGGTAATAACTCTAGTTTCATGGGGGGATCTATCTACGCCACTATGAAGGGATCAACCATAATGGCCCTTCTGGAAGAAAATGAAGGAAACAACGAACGTGCCTACTTAGCCTGCTACAAGGCTTCCTCTAGAAACTGGGCCTTATCTGAGATGTCTCGGAATCCCTTCGGGTAATTCTAGGTAATGTGATAGGGGACCAGTTCAGTCATGGAATTACCTACAGACATTGTTAGTAGCTTTCCCTGAGTCAACGACATATCCATCCAATAGGTAAATCCTTTCCACTATGTGACAAAGTCTACGACGTGTTCGTCAGGACTCTTCATTCACTAGAATGGGTCTCCAATAATCTTCTTCTCGGTGGTAGAGCTGAAGTGGTAATGAACCTATCTATGGAGGTCTTACCAGCAGGAGACTGACCCAATGGGTAGTTGGTTGTACTAGGAAAATGAATGTCCTTCCAATGTCTGCATGAAATATTAGAGTTTGGCGGCTTCATGTATGATGGAGTTCTTAGAATGGGACCTCAGTTCAATATGAAGTGGGCCAGATGCTGCAGCGGATCTCCTATCCCATTAATGGTGGAGAAGGTGGGATTTTTGAAACCTGGGGGTGCTGGAATATCATCCACCCACCCCAGATATGGTTTCCCATCAAGCGGGATTTCTACCAATCTAGTTTCCAATACCTTGAGGAGATCAATGACTGCCTCCACCAGATAATCTTGTTGGGGATTCCCGTCTTGATGAGGATCCCTGACCACCAGTGCATTGGCAGGTTCTTCAACATGATAAACAGTCTCGACGGCTCATGGAGCGGCTGGGGGAATGAACTGTGGAGAGACTAGGTGAACCTGATCTGGGTCCCCGGAATTTTCACACAGCATGAGTGGATTTGGAAACACATACCTCTATCTCATTCCATAAGACCCGACCTCTATCCTATTTGAGTGTGATGGATGGTCAGGGACACCAAGAGGTAATATTCTATTGGGAATCTGTGCCTTCTCCCACTACCCATGTCCAAGGATCACCATAATCTGGTAATCTCTTGATGGCGCATTCAACATGGAGTCCATCAAGCATCATCATGTGAACCATGAGTTGTTGGCACAACACCGATTTTTATGCATCATCCTCTATCTTTTGTACTGAACCAAACAAATCAGAGGGTTTCATAGGTCCAAGATGTTCTTTTACCTAATTTGGATTCTGGATAAGGATTAATGCCTCGGTGGGCCTAGGAAGACCTAGTAGATTCTCCTACTGGCGAGAGAACCTTCTCGATGAATCAAATAGTTGTGGCACTCCCAGGGGGTATGCTTTCTCTAAAGAGATTTATCAATGTATCTTCCTCTAATTTATCAGCCATGTTAACTGCGACTCTAACAGGCGGTGTATCCTCGGTATTGCCTAGAAATTTGGAATGGAACCAGATAGAACTAAAATAGAGGTCCATGTACTATCCCAAACCACAAATCTACACATGGAGAAATCATCTTTGATACTCTTTTGCACCACTTTAGATCTCTAGATGCATCATTTTGGGAGGGTCCTTTGGCGTCCTAGTGACTCAGAGCGTTGGGCCATTGGAACTATGGGAAAATTGACCCAACATCACTATTGGACAATGTCTTTGAAGAGTGCCAGACTCTTGGGGTGAGACACGTCCTGATGAAAAATATGCAAGTGCATCACTCCTAGGGTCTGGTGAAAGCACCCAACTTCCTCCTCGGTGAGCGATTCTGGTGCACCGAAATTCAGTATTGTGGCTTCCTAAAACATCCTTGAGAAATGGTGTGCTGAATGAATTTCCCATAAGCTTCTTGGCACAAACTTATGGTTTGGCCAGTGGTTACCCCACACATTGAATTGAGGTGTATAGGGAACCTGTGGTAGTACTGGAGCAGACTGATAAGATGGTAGGCTGGCCGGTGGAGAATACAACAAGAAGACTGACAAGTCTCCACATATGGGGATATCCTACAAAGAGTGTAGTGAATTAGACACCACATCATTATAAGATGGGCTAGAGACCATAATTTCTAGTGCATGTTCTACGACTACTGTCAGAGGGATCATATTGTTTCTCTTCTTACATTGGTCCCCAGAATAACTCTATTTGATCTTGGGTTAAGTTAGAGAGTTCTCTAGTCGATGATGGTGGAGATTGCAAGACCAGACCCTAGGGAAATTCCAAATATTCATCCTCCTGGATGTATCTGCAGAGGGAGAGAGGGATCTGGCGGACCTCAAATTCTGGAAGTTAGAGGCTAATATGCCTCATCCCTATTATGTCCCTCGACACAATGGATCGAGGTGAGGGTTCCATTGTTGAATTTAATTCAGCCTTTGAATCTGAGAGGAAGACATGTTTAATCTCAGTTTGAATCTTCCCAGCATTTTTTTAGGGTCTCGGTGACCTGCCCTCCTACCTCGAGATGGATCTTTGGGATAGGGTAGATTTTTTGGATCAAGGAGGAACTTCAGCCGAACTGGTATTGTGGCAGAGAGGAATTCCACATGGGTGAGCCAGGGTGTGAGGAGAACCTGGAAAGATGTCAAGGAGAACCCGGGGAGGACCTCTGCATGCACTGACTGATGCACATATTGAATATCCAACGGGAAGTGCTGGAGTGGGTAGAACCTCCGATGGATATGGTTGGATCATGGGAAGGTCCTCGATGCATATTTCTTCTATCAAAGTCAGTGCGAGGAGGGTCCTCTTACTGTTCATGAAGAATATGGGTAGGACCTTTATGTTGAGTGTCTATGATGTGAGGCCAAAATCATCTTCTCGGGTTCCTTAGATGATGAGGACCTTAGTTAGTTTCTCTAAGTGCATGGGGATGACATCGATGCTAACTTCTTATTGGATGTGTAGATTCATAAAACTTGTGACCTGTGAAAGGAGGAAAGGATCCATACCTGAGGTCATGGGTGCAGAGGATACTTCCATACTGAGTATCACTACAGTTGGGAGGAACATCATTCGGATTGATGCTGGCATATGGAGGACCTCCACGACGAGACTGTGAGTAGGAAGAACCTGCACTCTCACTGGTGGTGGTATGCAGTGGACCTCCATACTTGGTGTCAATGTCACGGGTTGGCCCACAGTGATCCCAACATGCGTCAACACCCTGGGGAGTCGACCTATTCTGCCCGTGTGGTGGTTGGTGCCTTGATCATGGCCGAGCATATGAGTGCCCCTACTAAACATAAATTGGGGACTGATGGTATGTGTCAGCGGTGGCGTGAGTTATTGTTTTCATGGAAATTGAATCTCTTTGGTGGGATTTCTCACCAACCTGTCCATGACACTAGCGTCAGGTCAACCAGACTGGGGCTAGCGGTGTAATCATAGAGCTTACCTGCCCCCCAACTCATGGGGTTGGGCGGTGGTGCTGGCGCCACCTAGCGGGATCCCTCCTTAGTGGCCCATGGGAAAAGATTCTAGGTGTGCTGGCCAATAAAATCCTCACCTCATTGTTTTTGGGGAGATAGTCATTAAAGCGTTCCAGGGAGAGGCTCCTGAAATGGTTGTGCGTCAGAGTGGGGAGTAGTGGATCTCTGCGCGGACCTTGGGGGTGATGGTGGCGATGAGGCACATAAGCCTCTAAGTCTTCATGGGCCATATCAGGGGTTGGGATTATCCACTCTTCCATGTATCATCGAATAAGGTCCTTTATCCCCATTTTCTAAATGATATTAGATGGGGA
Organism: Viscum album; assembly: GCA_963277665.1. Taxonomy (NCBI): domain Eukaryota; kingdom Viridiplantae; phylum Streptophyta; class Magnoliopsida; order Santalales; family Viscaceae; genus Viscum; species Viscum album. The sequence continues at coordinate 1,043,716,406 of OY728126.1, read as the reverse complement.
GATTGGGGATGGAATCCCAGTAGCTGTGGATGTGGAGGCCACCATTGTGAAGATGAGGCCATGTGAGAGTTTCATGCTAACATTTCTCCTGCCCCTGCACCGGTGGGTGGGAATTGATCAATTTCCTTTCATGATAGCTTGGGTCCTATAAAGTAGGGATATTTATCCAGTAGTTCGGAAATATTTAATTTGACGTCCAGTTCCCCAAGGCCATTTTGTCTTCCATGGTTGGAATGAAGGATCAATGTTGACAATGTCACAGACCGGGATGCCCGACGTTCAGATCTATAATTTCTATTGAGTTTCACGCCAGGTCCACTATCGGCATGGTAGGACCTATCACCAGATACATGGATCTGGTGACATGTTAATCCATTGATGTCTCGAGAACTACTAATCTTCACATTTTGGAGAATAACATCTCATCGGGTTCACCATTTCGGTTTCTAATGCTTTATTTGAGGAGAAAATCCATCTCTAATTCATAGGACGTGTAGATATTTCCCATAATTACCACTTTCCTATGTCATGCGACATCTATCACTTATTCAAGGATGTTTTCTCATTGATTGAAATGGGATGATGGGATGTCGGTTCCTCGTTCTGAGGATTTCTCCTCCGAACTTGTTTCCTCGTCTGGTTCACCCTCAAAGACAAAAGACATTTTTCTATGAAACTCTTCCAAGTTCCATGTCTTCATGGATGATGATTAATTACGTTTCTTTTATCATAACATTTCAAGGGGTCCAATTAGTGTAGCAGCCTTTGGTTGGGGGAGTAGTCACATTGGACATCACTGACATGTTTGGACACTGGAACACTGATCTATCAGGGTGTCTTCCCATTATGATAGGGCTTCTTGAGGGCGTGAAAACCAGAGTCATACCATGTCGAATGCAAGGAATTTTATGCCATATTCATGTCTCTGATGTTTTCTTTATCTTCCTATGTTTAACATAGGTTATGACGCGAGTATAACGTCCACTGGAGATGGATTGTACTGATCATAACATAGTTGGGAGAGGATAAGAGGGGTGCAACCCATGGATGTAACACTAAAGTTACGGTTAACGTGTGGATTGTAGCCTGATTTCTACTCATAGAATTAATAAAGTGGATGACATGACCACACCAGGGTGTGGTGGCAAGAGTAATAATAAGGATGGATATGGATCGTTGGGAGTAGATGGGGAGTGATATGAAGCTGATGTAACAGCGACAATGATGTTGGGATTCAGCCTTTAAGAGACATCCTATGTATCCCCATGGTAGGGAATCGATGTCCACATAGTTTGGTGAGGCGATGGGTCATCTGAGGAGGCAATTTATGATAATGGATGCATGGATGGGACCACGAGGAAGTAGAACCTGTGGGTTTGGGCATGAGATTCCCGACCCACATAGACTCGAGGGAAAGGCCCGGATGAGACATGGATTAAGATATTGAACCTCAAAGAGGCTTCTTACGTATCCCAGTGGTAAGGAATCAATTTCCACGTAGTTCAAGATGAGGCATGGAATTGGGGTGTGTGCAGAGTACAACGACACAAAGGAATGTTGGGGATTACGCGTGGTTAGCAACCCGAGTTAGTCAAATGCTCAAGGGCCAGACCAATTATGTGTGTCCCGATGAGGGAGACAACAATGATATAATATTAATTACGTGTTAGAATGGCTTACCACTAGATGGGTTTACAACAGATTACCATCAATTAGGATTCCAACATCTTTCCATTGGTTGGGGTTCACAACAACTTACCATCGATTGGGATTTCAACGGATTACTACTGGTTGGAGTTCACAACGACATATTATAGATTGGGATTGAAAATGGATTAACACTTAATGGGGATGAACCTCAGGGAGGCTTCCAATGTACCTAGTCTAGGGGACAAGGATAACATCCCACGTAGTTCAAATGGGTATAGTTTAATGTCTTATAGGAAAAAAAAGTCATATAGTTTAACATCCTGTGGGAAGAAGCGGAACCGACGTGAATGGTTCAGGACTAGTATTTGTTGGGCACAAACCTTAACGAGGCTTCCTACGTACATTGTCTTGGAAATGATCAACTTCTATATAGTTCGGAAAGTGTTTAAGGAACCAATGTGAATGGGTTTGGACCAGAAGTTGTTGGGCTTGAACCTCTGGGAGGCTTCCTACCTACCCTATCATGTAAAAGATCAAAGTCTAGTAGTTCAAGAATGTGGATGTGTTTGGGGTTACACACTAAGGTGGACCAGAGAAGATGTCACGGTAGGTACTTACTCTAAGACCATGTGAATCATGCTCTGTGTGAGAAACTGGAGGCATGAAAGACCCGATGATCACATCACCAAAGGTGAGTCTGTGGGATGTTGTGTGGGATTACACGCGGTTAGTGGCCCAAATAGGAAACATGGGCTTATGTTTGGATATCTTCCAAGTAAGTTATATATTGGGACTAACTACAGTATAGAGGCCTGACGACGAAAAAGCCCATAAGAATCGGTATATGATAATGAGGGTCCATGTGCCCCTCTTGCCTAATTTATTTGGAACCAAAGAAGAAATGAGGAGAAAGAGTGTTTCCTCCTGCAAGAAAGGTTAGGGGCTTACACCAAGTTTGTTTCAATTCATCGCGGACAGGCACCGCTCCAGTAGAGAGGATCTCATTCTAGGTGAGGAAAAACTAACTCCCATGGAGACGATCGAGGGTAGAGAATGTCTTAGACAAGGAACCCCATGTGTGATGCATGGGGAAAGCCCATAGTTTAATGAAATTTGACAAGGAAGATTGTTCTTGGTAGTTAAAAATCATGTTTCTCAGACTAGATGGGTTCACTCCACACCCCTAGGACATACATAACTGACACGCTTTATCCCTTCGTGAAGGGAAGGCACCGACAATTATGTTGTGAGGGGGAGTTGTAGAGTGATCCACGGAATGGCCCATGTTAGCGTGGAAATGAAAAGAAGAAATATCCGTTACTGTGCCAATGAGAAGAGACATGAAGCTATGTAACACAATGTGAAGCATGACACACGGGACCTTGAAATCACATTGAACGAACCTAGAGGGTCGTACGAGAAAACGTTTTTTGGAAAAAAGTGGTTCAAAGAAAGAGGCCTTGGGAAGCTCTAATTGTCCATGTTTTCAATGGGCCTCTCTAAGGGGTATTATTTGTGATGTATGGTGTTCTATACAAGGCATATGGAATAGGTGCATATGGAGGGAGCTTCGCAAAGTGGAAAGGATTTCACAGAGTTGGGAATCGCCAATAAAGGGTACCCTGTGAAGCATTTCACTACAATGAAATGTGCATTGTGTAGCACAGAAACCTTACCTTATCATAGGGTTTACATGTCCATGGTGGGTACTTCATGAAGCATTAGTTCTTTATGAATTCGTGAGTCACTTTGAGGATCTCCTTATTTTGCGGTGGCACGTGGCCTTCACGAAGGGCATCCAAATTTGAAGAGGGGCCATATTTGTGCTAGGGGAATGGTACATCACAATGCTTAAGTACCTATAAGAGCTAATATTTCTCAAGGATTCACAAAGCAGAAGGTGCTTCATGATTTGAGAGCAAAGAAGGAGAATGGTTGGGGTATCCATCATTCAGGCTCGAGGGGAGCATGGTAATTATCGGAGAGGGGTGGCACAAAGTATAGATGGATCCACACAATGCCACATGGAAATAAGCGATCAGGTGAGGACTACGTCATGTTTCTCATAACCGTGGATCCAACCGTCATCCACTCTTCATTGTGGATCTCTCTTTGCAGAGCCCGTGAAGGCATAGGTCTTGTTCCCCAGGCTGGTATAGGTCGATTCGGCTCCCTCTATGGCATGAGGATTCCAGACCAGGGTTTCATAACCACAAAGCCTCCTGCATTTTGATCCATGTTGACCATGGTGTGGGGCTCTGGATTCACATCGGAGGTGTTGTAAGGGTTTTCAAATGGTCTTCACGAGGAAGCCCCTTTGAAGTTGATTTTCTCTTAGCGATGCATTTCCTTTGCACACATTGTGGAGCCAAGAAACACCAGTATCATAAATATAAAAGGTAATTGTTATGACAATGATAACTACACATACAAACACCTCCATCTAATGTATAATAACATACTGTTTCTGTGTACGGTGAACTACTGCCTCACAAAATGATGGTTGGATTTTCCCCCACCACCTCTCATGGTGGCCATTATGATGGCACTATAATTATATATGAAATTTATGATAAATATTTTTTACTTTATTGTTTTTTAATTATAATTTATAACATACCATTATGTTTTACATGTTTTATAGATACGATTATTTCATTTGAGGATGTGTGGACCTCCTCACCCTCAATGTGAAATGATTCATTCATGCTTAAAATGGAACGTATAAAGGATGGAATTAAAGAACATATGTATCAAATATAACCTATATTATATACTAAAATTATAATATACCTATGTATCATTTAGTTATATTTTGTTTAAATATGAAAAAGAAATGAAAGTAGTGTTCCTGTGTATATATGGATTACCGTCTCCATGAACATGCATTTCATTTCTTATATATTAATGTTATGGACTATTATAAGTATATATATATTAGATATATATGAAATATGTGATATCTAAATCATGAATATCATTTTTGAGAAAATTTAATTTTGACCACATGGAAAATTTATAATTATATCAAGTTCAATTTTTACTAAAGTTCCAAACATAGAAAATTGACTGATATGAACTCCAATAATAAACTAATTGTTATATTAAGGTAAAAAGTGATATTAATATAATAAAAAACATGGAAATGGTTGTAATCAAGTATAAATTAACATAAAATTATTATTCATGAAATTAATGAATGAACAAGTCATGTCAGACACATGGTAAGGGACATTGTCTCAATCTCCTTTCATTGAGGCATATTTTGATTTACACATGACTTATTTTTATACGATGTATAAAACACTTTGAATTTAAATTTCCTTCAAAGGGATTATTTTTCTATGTAGTTTTTTACTAAATAATAATAGGACTTTTTCTATTTTAACATACGCGGCGACAACGACCTTTTTGCTGCCATGAACATTATTTTATATATATGTAATCCTTAACTAGCCATGATGTTTTGAAATGGATAATAAATACCATATACACTTTTTACATATTTTGGTATTGAAAATGTTTTTTAATTTTTATTTACTATTTCAATATCATGAAATTATTTCTTTTCATTATAAATGAAATTTTATTATTAAAATGTTGATATTTGAAATCTTTTATGTCTGATGATTATATAATGGTACTTGGAAATTTGATGGGTGGTTACATGATAAACCAAATAATGGGTGGTTACATTATAAACTTTGATGCATTGGGTATGGAAGCCAGCCGTATGGCTATTCCATTTAGTGATATGTGTGGACGTCGACCGTATGTTTATTCCATTAATGTATGTTTAGGTCCCAAGTTACATGTATCTTCTATACATATTTTTATATGGGCTATGTGATAATAATTTGGTTAAAAAATTTGTAATCAATGAAATTATTTTTAGGGAAGTTTTTTTGTTACTTTCTATAAGGTGAAAAGTATTACTTTATGATTAAGTATTAATGGATTACATGTTCTTTTCAAAACTAACAGATTATCTTCTTTTTGTATCCCTTAAAGATTTTTTTATTCTCATCCCATGTTTTTGAAATGTTTTTTACAAGACATAAGTTGGAATATGGTCAATAATGGGATCAAGGAAAAGTCATGCTATTTAAAACAAGGAATTAAACATGTTTCTTTTCTTTTATGGTTTTTTATTTTAATAAAAAATGGATAATTATTAGAAGTGTCTACATGTTATATTCAAGATTTTTTGTATAAGTTATGACGCAATTATCTAAATATATAAACCTAAAATAACCTCAATGTGAATTAAAAACTTAATTCAAGATTATGTAATGTTTTAGGATGGAGCCTTATAAAAAGGACTCACTTGGAATTTTAAGAAACAAGTTAGGTGTGCACATGTTATTACATAAACAAAGTCATAAAAATAAAACAAACTCAACAATGGAATTTTCATCATAAATCTATAGACATAAAATTTGTTTTGAAAAAGTTTCTATGTCATTCAATACAATAATTTTATGATTTAGTCCCTAATTAAGCATAACGTTTCTTTAACTTATGTGATTAATTTCAATCATTTTAGCTAATCATTTAGGTAGAAAATTACCATGGTGTTATTAAACTCTAAATATTAGACTGAATAAAATTTTTAATTATAGAATTTGGAAATTCATATTATACATGGGAAAAAATTAAAATTATTGCTAAAAAAATAGACGATTTGAAATAACGAGGTTTTAATGTTGGAAAAATCTCAAATATTTGTTATGATTTTATATACAGTTTCAAAGTAAAATTGATTCTAATGAATTTAATTGTATGAAAATATTTAATATTAATCTAATGTGAACATAAAAAATATTAATAGTATCATTTATTATTAATAATTATTTATAGAAGAAGGCTATTTTTAACTAAAATGTAGTATTTTCTTCTTTTTATCAAGAAATGATTTTTCACAGAAAGAATCCCAAAAAATTAATCAACGCTAATTTTTTCATTATGAATTCAGAAATGATTTTTTTCCAAAAATTTAATATTAAAATTTTCTAATATTAATTTTATTATTTAAAATTGGTATATTAAAGAAAAATGATTTTTTACCAAAAAATGATTTTCCAAAAAATATCACCTTTCATTATCAATGTGTTTTATTAATATAAAAAATTATAAAAAAATTGGTATGTTTTTTTCTATTTTTATAAATATTTTTAATGGTTATATTATGGTGATTTAATTTAATTAATTATATATTATATAAATATGTTTCATAGAAATTCAGTGTTGTGGGAATTATACACCAAGTAGGAGTTTCTTGGAGAGAAAACCATGATGGTATTGCATGTTAAAGGAAGAATTAAATTATTTATTTAATATACATACACACACACACACACACACACACACACATACATACATATATATATCTAGTGTCATGTGAAATGAAAAATATTGAAAAGATAAATTAATTCAAAAAAAATCATCAAAAGCATGGGGTGTTATATTCTAACCCCCTTAAAATGAATTTCTCCCTCAAAATTCGTCTATGTTATCAATGTTTTAATACGTGAATGTTTCATTAATAGAAACCCACATTGTATAAATGGGTACTAAAACATACCTTAAAAAGTTTTATTTGGAACGATAATGGTTTCCCAAAGTAACATATAACTAGGTTTCCCCATAGGAGAACATATGTTGGGAGTGGAGATTGGACATGCAGTTAATGTGTAAATATTTATAGGGAGTGATTTAGGTCATCAATCAAAAACAAGTGAATGATGAATGGACTGTTGAGGGTGTCAAAGTCATAAATTATTGATGATTTAGAAGTTCATTATCTCAATGAAAATAATTTTATTTAGAAAAAAATTATGGCATTCATAATGGTGAGTAATTCAGGATATATTTAAATAATCAAATTTTCATTCATGGGTTTTTTTCTGAAATTTATAATACATATATTACTTTATGGAATGAATTTTTAGAAATTAAATTTTATAAACAATGCACTAATATAATCATTTACCTGATCGTAAGGCCCCTACAGAATAAAATGTCTAACTATTAGTCTCTTAAAAACAACATGCATTAATCTATAAAAATAAAACATAACACTAATAGTTCATCATAAATAATTATTCCTTACAAATAATTATACATTAACCAGGATATCACCAAGTCTAGTGGTGGGCATAAAACCCTTATCATCCTTCACTCATGGGTTCATGATTCACACCCTTTCCAAACGTGATTGGTTGTCACCCGACGTAGATGATGTCCATCCTTAATACCAAACTAATATGATATATAATATGGAAATCCTTGAAATATGTTTAATAAAAGATTTTCCTTTTAAACAAGGTTTTCAACATAAACTCAATGCTTTAATTCGTCCACCAATACTTAACATAACCATTTCATGAATAGTTAAACTTATAACCCTTGTCAATGGTGAAAATACAAACCATAGAACGTGTCAAAAAATCAGATAAGTTTTGATTCTCATGTATAACACAATGTATCCCTTGGTTGTAACATTCCAATCATGTGAATAACCTTATCATATATTATCTTAAAATATAGAAACTACCTGAATTACCATTAATCCATTTGAAAAATATGTACCCTTTCTCTTTCCAAAGTGTATTAGATCTATTCCATGAATCCAAAAATGTTGTAATGTTCATTAGTGGTATCATAAACCACTAATAAAAAATTCAATTGTTAGTTCCAAGGTAATAAATACTGGAAAATTTACATATTCATATCCCATGCATCATTATCCACAAAACATTAACTTATCATACAGAACATATTAAGGGTAAACTTCCCTTAGTCAAAATTACATGTTACCATTAATTAAATTCACCTGTCCTTAGGGAACAATCATCATAATGTTGATAATATTGAGAAAAATACATAACTAGAAAAATCCTTGAATATTTCATCATTCGTAACTTTTGAATCCAAATATATAATTACCTCAATGAATTCATCCTTAATCCATTTATAATTCTACCTCATACTATTACATAACACCTCCTTACTTTCACATTTCATCTATAGTCTGCTCATTATCAGCAATGTAACCATTACTCACACCACATTGTTGATTCTCAACAAGAACATTCTTATTTTTACATTGGGGTTCATAATGACCATATTCTCTACACTTAAAATAGCTAACCTTCGATGATGACTAGGGAGGCCAATATTCCCATCGATTTAATTAACTAAAATCTTCATATTTCCTTTATATTCACCTGCTTTATATCCATATTTTCTATATTAAACATACCATATAGTTCCTCTAATATGTTCACATAGTTGATTCTTTCCACATTCTTGACATTAGAGAAAAACTTATCTTCATTCCTCTATAGTCTCCATTAAAATAAATCTTAGGGAACCCCTTCTTACTCTTACTTGTTGAGTATAATAGATGGTTAATGTAAAAATTGATAATCATGTTCCATTGAAACTGATTAGGAATGATCTTGATATACTTTACTCCAATTATCTTTCCCCTTGACTACTCATCAGAATGTCTTCCAACACATTCAACTTTAATCTAGTACCATCTCATTCCCACCATTTACTGAAACCAGAAGTATACAGTGATCATTAATTGTCATAGAATAAAACCACATACTCATGAAAATAATTACATATAGGTTGTATAAATCTTGACACTTTCTATAATCTATTAATACTTATGTTTATACGATGATATTAATAGCTAACTTGTATTTGAATCCTTCATGATGGTGCATGAAGTGTTTGTCAATTACTAAATAATATCCCTTGGTATTGTTAATCCATGTGTGTAGTAGGTACCATTGTCGTATACTAGATTTCCATGAGCCTAGCCCATAATATCATGGAAGAGTTGTTGCCCCTATTTACATATGTGATAAAGAAACATCCACTAGTAGTATCTATATAGGAATGTATGTCTTAAAAACCACTCACTATATCCTTTACCGAAATTCTAGGGAAAATTTGTAAAAATTAACTCATCCATATAATTATCCTTAGAGACACCCCGAGACATATCCTTATAAATAAACCTTTGGATATCACTATGGTTTTTTCGTCCTAATTTCGAAAGGTTAACGATACCTTTTCTCTAATACCAACTATAATGACCTGCGGTTTTAAAAAAATTAACATTACATAACTTTTGTGGAGTGCATAAACATTATAAAAAATGACTCCCAAAGAATGTTGTTAGTATAATGCATTTTCAAACATGGGAACATAAACACTAGTAGATATGTGAGCTACTAAATCTCCCACTAGGTTACTCTTAACTGGAACCCATTTTAGACATATAAAACATAGTACATTTCTTCATAACTCAGGGGAAAGGAAATATAAATTTCAGGAGATGAAATGACCAATAACGGTATGAATGGGAGACATGTAAGAATAAACAAGATCATAAGGTTATGAGTATGTGATCATGAAAAGAGAAGATCATGCCATGTATATAAAATATCATAATAGATATCATGTAATAATGATTCGAAGATCATAAGACATGAATCACAATGACATAAAGATTATATGCCATTAATGCATAACATAATAATAAGACGGGAAATTTTTAAAAACACATAAGTAAATATTATGATTTCAATTACATCCAAGGAACCATGAGAAGGACTATCTTATAGGATAGTGAACATTACAAAAGTAGGTAAACCCCCATTACATCCTTGTATTAATGAACCATGTAAACCATAGTTCTAGACTTGTATTACGGAATTGTGTAGACCCTCATTCCTACCCTGAATTACTGAACCGAGTAAACATTCATTCCAACCCTATATTATAGAATCAAGTGAGACCTCATTCCATCCCTTTATTACCGAATCAGGTAAACCCTCATTCTATCCATTCCTATATCATAAGATATAACTCATTACCCAATGAATTGGTGGGAGATATAGGTATCTCCCTTCACATAATGAAATCATTCATACATGTGCCACAAAATCATAAATAATCATATAATAACCCATGAAATTATATGGGTATCATAAATAATGTAAACATCATTTATCATATGGAAAGAGATGAGTTTCATAACCCTTTCATCATAAATATTACTCGTGAATATAAGTGGGTCTCAAAGGCATATAACCTTTAAAAGAGAAAAGTGTTTCAGAAACATATTTCCCTTGAATAAGAAGTGGTTTTTATAAAAACAATGACATTAATCATAAATAATTAATAAAAATTATATGAATACAACCATTACATAATTTCTTAAATGGTGTGATTAAGATCAATAAATTTCATCTCATATGGAATTTTTTTTGAAAACTCCTTGAAAAATGTTTCTTAAAGAAAAATATCATTTTCTATTTGAAAAAATAGATTATTAATATATTAAATAATTTGGAAATTATTATTTTTTTAAATAAATTGAAAAGGTATAAATATAAAATGAAATCAATATGAATAATTTCCCCCTGAAATATTTTAAAATAACCTTCAAATCATTTAAAACCCCTTTTCATCTGAAAATTCATGAAATAATTTAAAGAAATCTTAATTTTTTTTTGAAAATAAATTCATTGAAAATTCAATTAAAATTTATGGAAACTCGTTAAATTTAAGATCATCAATAAAGATGTGTGTGAAAAAATGTTAAAGAAGAAAAATAATATAGATTCGTGTCATTTTAAATCATGTAGTAAGAATGTAGATCACCCAATGTGAATAAAAAGGGATATTGGGGATCCATACAGTTTTAGGTCATGTAGTAAAGAAAATTTTCATCATGTTTATTATAATGTGGTAATGACATTGTCCTAACAGTTCAATGTCATGCATTAGGGAAATGGTATCACCCGATGTGAATGTTATGTAATATTATAGAAGGGTACATGAATAGAGATTCATTCATCACTATGTATAATTTTATATAAAAAATCATGCCATATGTAGTTTTAAAGGAATAGTGTAGTTTGATTTCATGGGGATAAGATTAAATCCATATAGTTTATTTTCTAGAACTTTTGGTGAAGGATAAAATGTTGTTCCATAAGGAATTGTTCCACTCATTTTAACATAGTGTGGTCATGATGATGGAATTTCATTTTAACATCTTTTATTAAGGACGATGGCTATACAGTTTAACAACTTGTGGTAAGGATGATGTCCATGCATTTTAATGTCTTGAGGTAAGGATAATGATCAATCAATTTAACCTATTTTGGTAAAGAAAAACTATATATAGTTTAACATCAGTGATGTCAGAATGTATGAAATGTTGGTGGAAAAAGGGTACCACTCATCAATCCCCAGACATAGCAAGTGATGGGGTATAGTTATTCCTTTTTAATGGAATATTTATCATTGATTATAATTATCACAAATTATGTGTCCCATTTTTTATTCACGTATTATGTATACAATTGTAGGTCCTATTCCAACCAATTTATGTTGTATTTATACACTACCCCATTATTTGTGCAGCATTCAAATAGTTATAATGATTATGGAAGAACTTATTTATCAGTATAGTAAGATACAATCCCCAGTCCAACCCAATTGGGTTTTGGGTTTTCTATCACTATGTCGATGAGACACTAGTAAGAACCATCAATGTAAATCTCTCCTGTCTGGGGAGTGTCAACGTAAAAAAAGACATCCACATCTGGAAGCTTGTTCTCCAATGGTGTCAATTTTTGCGTAGGATGTTCTATAAGATAATTACCTTGGGATTATCCTTTCACTAACATCATTGAGATAAACTAAGACTCATATGGTTGTATAATTTTCACCCATCAGTCCTAGATCCTAGTCAACATAGGGCTTCCACATGGGTACTTTAGGAGATCAATAATAACAACTAATAGAATTAGTGGTGATGCAATTAGTGAAGTATATTTTTATTGAGCAAAATGTTGTTCATCTAGAAATAATAATATCTAATCACTGGATGTAGAATCACCCGACTACTATAGTAGAGTAAATTATGGCATCACACATAATTTTCTATATGGGGAGGGCTCCATGGATCATTCTATCTGGGTCACATACATGATGAGTTTTCTCCTTTCCACAGGAGGCATTAGAACTAGTGGTTGGAGTAGGTACGTCTTAAGAAATTTTAAGGATTTCGGGGATAAGATGGGTGAATCATAATGGATTCATGTTTGAAGACTTTATTGTCATCTATTTGGATTATATGATGCATTACAAAATTTGGATTATGTCTGGGAAATTTTGTGTTGTTCCAAGAGATCTCATATCAATTCTTCTTTAGAAATGAAATGTACATCACTTTATCTTTGATGGGAATGGATGCAATAATCATATTACAGTGTAGGTATTATACTATTCCTAGATTTGTTAATAAAAAACACATCTACTGTTGTGGAGACACATTATTCAAATGATAGATGTGATTTCTAGAGATCCACTTCATTATCGTCCAATTCATAATTTGTGGATACCTTTATAAATGAATATGGTTATTTTGGGTCTTCTCCATTACTATTATCATGACAAATGTTATTAAAATAGATATCATCATCCACTAATATCCGATTAATCAGAGAGATATTCTAGAGTTACGTGTATTTTACATTTTCACTGAGGAAATGACGATCTCTATACTTTTTGATTATATTTATTAACATGAACAAACTTTTGGGGAGAATATGTTTATTATTACGAAAACTCTTAGGGTTTTCATGGGATGTCCCCTAATCCATTCCGAGCTATAATATATATATCATTATTAACCATTGGTTTCTTACCTCCATTGTTTTTGAAATATTCATCTACATATGTGGCTCCAATGGTCTCAGATGGTGAATTTTTTCCATTTGTTATAATGACAATCTAATATAATATTGATGGTGACTCCTAGATATTGAGATGCTACCCAGTTTATCATCCTATAACCAGGACACATTTTGTTCAGTTTAACATCTTATGGTAAGAATGTGAATATGGGTGGCTAACCTAAGTTATTTTTTGGAGTTGTTTCACAAGAATTGGGGGTCTTTGATGGTGAACAATCTTTCCATTGATTAATATATTGAAATACCTCTAAAGGATCTGTGGAAACAGCTACGTTCATATAGTTTCTACAATATTTCCATTGAGTAGGTGTAAAATAGGGAAATTCCCCTACCCTGTAGTCTAGGGTGATGTAGAACAATGCTTTTATTTTTCCTAATGATGGGATGAAAAATATGAAAATTCCCTAGCCTTTATGGTAGGGCTACATCACATAAATGTGGTATTCCATAGTTCGGTACTAGTATATCATCTAGTGGTAGATATATCATTATTATTAAAACAATTATCTCTTCCATATCCCTATTTACTTGTTACAGTTCAAGGATAAATTATTCTATATAAATTTTATTTATATCCTCAATGGGTTGGATTGAATGAGAACTAAAAATTACCTTTCCTCTACCAGTGTAGCAATGATTGGATGATCATAGGAGTTTTTATGGGGACCATAGAGGCTTATTACACTAACTGTATGTTTCATTTTTATTACCTTCATATATACTAACATATTCGGAAACTGCTTATATAGATAGCAAGTGGATACCACAAAGATGTTCCACACTTATTAAAGTTTCATATGATAGGCCAACCTGATGTGGCTCAGATGACAAAAATAAGGTATGATAATAATTTTGGTAATTATTCTTATTTGAATCTATTACGAAGATTATAGATCTTATTGATATCATATTGATTGAGACACAATAAGGCTGGTACTCCTCCATAACAGAGCATCTCATTTGGCCGATTGGTTCCCAGTGTACCATTTTAGAGGTCGGTTCCCATGATACCATTTTGGAGGGTTGGCGCCCATGTTCCCATTTTTGGTTTTGGTTCCCATGGCACCATTTGGGGGGTAAGGTCCTATGATACCATTTGGGGTGTTAGTTCATGGGGTACAATTTGAGGGGTTGATGCAAATGATAATGTTTGGAGAGTTTATGTTTGTTGTACCATTCAAGGGGATGATACCCAGGATAAATGAAATTATTTAGTAAAATATGATGAATATTTCCCAAACCAAAAAGGATGGGGTTTTTCCTATAATTATACATTGAAAGAGCTTAGTTGAGATGATATCACAGGCTCATGGAAAGCGATGATCTAATATAGATTCTGGAACACCATTAGGATGCATTCCTAGACCATAGAAAGAATGGAAGTATAAATAATATAATCCTCCTCTAAGTGTACATCATTTTGGATATCCCCTAGTGGGATCTCCTTTCGGGTTCCCCAAAATGGACAGTTGGTGTTGGCACAACATGATCCACAACTCCTTTTGAAATCCTAGTCATTTGAACATTTTGATGATAAAAATAGATGGGATCCCCCATAAGAAGATCTTGAGTGATTGAAAGGATTAAATGATTTTACACATCCACTGTTCTATGTTAGGTAAGTTTTTCACTTCATTACTCAACAGGTATATTCCTAGTGCGATAGAAAGTTGAATCATGGGCCACTTATTCTCTAGTGGACCATCATGGGAAAGATGGTCGTCGAGAAATCATATATTAATGGATTTAATTATCCCATTATAGTGTCTAGATTGAGATGTTGATGTGGTATTCACAGTCTTATATGTTCACCAATCGATATTGAATGTGGTGGGTTGTTGACAAGATATTTTCAGGCCTAAGGGACATTGTATCTTTTCTAGAAAATGAGTAATCTATTGAAATATTTGATGTTGTCATTTCTCTATCATGGAATATGGAATTCCTATATAATAAAACAAATCACATTCTTATTTCATCAACATATATATAAGAAGATTTCAAATCAATAAATTTCACTGTTTAAGGATAAATATCCAATTACTTCTTTTTGAGCATGTTTCAATATGGTTAAAAGAAACATGTTGGCTCTTGATTTAATTGTGAAATGAGAACATCATAAACTGATATAATGGGAACTGGAAAAATCGACCCTTTTTTATTTTTCAAACAGATGAAATTTTCAATGGATTTCACCTGAGGTTCCACATTTTTTCAGTGGGATCTAATACATGGAATGGTTTTCATCTGATAGTTTGATTGCATGGGGTTTGAGGCCTCAGTCAATCACTCGAATTAGGGATTCCATTCCATAAGTATTTCATAGAAAAATCCAATATTTCCCATATCCATATCTAGGTATGGACCAACAT
Organism: Viscum album; assembly: GCA_963277665.1. Classification (NCBI taxonomy): domain Eukaryota; kingdom Viridiplantae; phylum Streptophyta; class Magnoliopsida; order Santalales; family Viscaceae; genus Viscum; species Viscum album. Next base: position 1,043,700,592 of record OY728126.1, on the reverse strand, counting down.
TCCAAAGTAGATTGTATTTGGGGTTTCACGCCCATGAATTCGTATGAACACACATTCGTTGAAAGGATCAGATGTTAGTCTCATCACAAAATTTTGGGGGGAATTAATTCTTACTCTTGGGACATCAAATAGATTTAAGAAATGTTCATGAAATTCCTAACAAACCTTGATATGAGGCTAGTTTCCACTATGTAAATGATATGCTTATTAACATGTATCGATAAATATAATGGATTACATATCACGAGTTATCTATCACTCTCTATATTATTTATTATGATTTTGGTTATGGACATGTTAGAGAACTATAGAGTGTATTATCTTCAATGAAGGTTGTTTATGTTTTGGAGATGAGATTGATCTTCAACGAGTCATCCTATGTATCTTGTGAATCTAGGGGAAAAATCCCCACATATCACATGGAATAGTTAAATGTTGTGTGACTAGACCCATCTATTCCATTTAAAATCATATGATATAGATGTTAATATCAGTAAATGACCACATTGAGGTGTCCTACATATCCTGTTAAATATAGGAATCAGAGTATATGTAGTTCTTATGGTGGACATCTCTGTCATTGGAGATTCAACAATTGAGTCCCAAGTCCTAACTTATGCACATGATATTTCCATCAATTGCTTCTTTTCAAATATGATTCATTGAGAGGAGATGATATGCAATAAAACATAAATCCCTAGGATGGTCCCATACTAAGGGAATTATGAACAATATTTTCATACAATCATCCTTGGTCTCTAATCTAACATGATCATTTCTCATTGTGAAAAAAAGATACAGGGGCTGAAATGACACATTACATTAGATAATATCTGTACGAGGATTATTCATTAATGTTTCCCTTTTGAGGGGTCTGATTACCAAAATCATGGAGGATAAGGTATGTATCTCATCCCATTGAAATTAATCCTACATATTTGGCTATGGGGAGAATTAGAGTTCTCATAGTTTACTCATCCAAAACCCACTAATGGATTTGAGCAACATTACTGATTGATCTGGGATCATACTCAGAAATATTCACATGTATGAACACACTATTCATCTACTGATGGATGATGGAGAATGTTTGACCTATGAGAGAGTTTAACCTAGACTGTCAGGAATACGTGTGATAGGAAGGGACCCACATAAAATTGGATGACTACAATAGATTAGGCCTTAGTAAGGAATCTTACATATCCTAGCTTTGTAGGGAATTAGAGTTATCTTTGCTCAATTATCCTATATCCCACTGATGGGCTATGGTGGATAGTCACACTCCATGAATTTATCCTTATCCTAATGTATCAGAAATAATAGGGACTTACTCTATGATGGATAACATTTTCATTGGGGCATAAACACTATGAATTCCCTATCATTGGGGAAATATTATATTATGTTGGTAATCAAGTCTTATGCACTACAGATTCTCAATTAGACGAGGTGTACACATTAAGGCTACCCATTGAAACACTCATTCATTATTATCTAATAAATTAAAGAGAGGTATTAACCAAAGATGTCCAATATGAGATCCTGACACTAGAAGAGTTAAATTGTATCATAAGACTATATCATCAAGGACACATCCCTTATAATGTGATGGGTGTAACTGTAGGTTCCTGGATGGGTTCCAACTGACATAATTTTTTATTGGTCAGCTGGACAAAGTGGTCATGTCATAATGTATTTTCCTGAAATGTATTGGTCTTCTGTTTTCCACATCATCATTTCCTACCTGATATGTTAAGGTGTTAATCTGTAATGGAAGACATATCAATGGGTGTCCTAATGAAATTTTCATGACACTTTGTATGATCTATATTCTCGTGAAAATGATATTCAACATTATCAATGTATACATGACTGAGGTTTTTATCATCATCAACTAAATCATCTAAAATTCTATCACATGAGTGAAGTAGAAATGTCCTTGATGAATCACACAGTCAAATAGTACATGTCTGGTGTTCGGCGTTTGAGCAAATTAAATGTGACGAGGAACTGCAACATGAACCACGTGACTCATATTTGGAATTTTTCAGGACAATGATGACTTAACAATGGAAATTCTCAAGATCATTCCGACATGTCAATGATGTTTCATGAGGATGCCCAAGATTTTCCAATTATTTTCATTTGTGAATGTGGACTATTCAAGCGGTGGCCTCAAAATCATCCTGACTTGTCTAGAATATATCATTTGATAAGGAGGACATGTGGAACATCATCTAATGACATCGAGATTCGCATGAGTTTTCATGATATCATGTTCCCTAAATTAATTCTTGCAGTATGGTATCATAGATTTGATTAGGTTCTTTTCAACCATCCAAATTTTGATGTGCATGCCCAATGGATTAATACCAAATGTTTCACAGGAAACATACTTATAGAAGGATAGCATATGGATTGGTGTAAGTCCAAAAGCACATATCATAGGGTCTTCATGGAAATATGGGGGCTCCACTATCAGTGTAACACTGATGTACATGGTCTGAATGTACACATGATGAAAGGTATGAAGGTTCCAATTCAGGTGGCTGGCATAACTTCAAAGGATGTCTTTTAATGGATTCTTCAACCATGAATGAATCTATTTTTTGAGATCATATACAGTGGATTGGGCATACACAACATGGTGATGGTTCGTGACATATGGGTCACACATACTCACTGTTTTAAATTCTTGAAGGGGGATCCCATTATGATGATTCACGGTAAATAGGCCACATCCAAGGATGAATGAATAAATTGTGATATATTAATACTTATTACACCATAATACCAAAGAATCACATTAGGGGCTAGTTCTCAAGTATTGTAAATTTATGAATTCCTTTGATCATGAGCATAGGTTCGTGAGGGAATATTATGTTACCTAGAGTTTCATGAGGCACCCTCATTCAATAAATTCTCATGTATTTCAGATGGGTTTCCTTGATGGTACTTTCTACCATGTAAAGCTGTTGCGTGGGTGTTGCATACTAAGAAAAAATGGCCAAAGGATAAATTTGGAGACCATCATGCCACGTTGACTCTTTCCTTTAGGAGAGATGGTATAAATACTTCTTGTTTATTATTCTTCCAAAGACCAACATGGGAACCCCGTGCACTTGAGGGCCTTCCTTTGGTTCATTTTTATAGAAGGCCTATATTGCAATTATATTGTAAAGTGATTTCTTGATTAGAGACTGGATCATATGGTAGCATTTATGATCATGTGTAGATTGCGAGTCTTTCCATTTTATGTAAAATAAGAGATAATGAAATCTGTGGAACATGTTATGAAATATACACTGTATGGATGAGTAATGGGATACCAAAATACTGGAGGTTTTTCATACCATGAGGAGCGTGCCCACTAGTTCATATTCCAATAACAGTTACAAGACCATGATTGAGCTTCATGGAATGGAAACTGTACTTTATAAGGAAATTTAATGTGATCTTGTGATCTTATAAAGATCACATGATCAGCTCCTATGACGACATCTCATGGTAGACTCTCGCAGGAGGGATCACATTGATTACAAAATGATGATCATTAGTAGGTTGATTGGCCCCATATGTTTCTCCATTGAACTTTTATCTTGTTCCTTTTTTTGACACTCCACCTCCACTACTTAAATTTTATTTTTCATGGCCTGAGAATGGTTTATATAGGAAAGGTTAGCCTCAATATATGGCCCCATTCCATGTGGAGGATGTCATGGGTAATTCTTGAGGAAGTGGATAGCTTCTCGAGACTGTCATCATGTGGCTGTGTGATGTCCTACTCTCCATAAAATGAACATCTCATCTAATCATGATATGCCTCTTTTATATTCTATGGTTATATGTGAAGTGATAAATCTGAATTAATTTTTATCAAATAATTTGGTTGGAGAAAGGGTTTGTGGTCGTATAACTATCACAATGGCCATATCAAATTTCCTCAGTTATGTCTCATGAACAAAGTATGATCATGAAATGGTTTCATGCACAGGTGTGGACTCTCACATAAATTCCACTACTGTTCTTGATCAGATATCATGGTCGTTTGTTGATCTATTTATGACTTGTATGACTATCACCAATGTATTGGTGGTTCCAATCATGTTAATCACAATGTGATCATGTGACTAAATATAAGTCTCCTTGTTGATCTATCAGAATAAGAGGGAGTTATTTGAACCTAAGGTTGAAGATAGATGTCTAATACCACATAGGATAGGCTAACATAAAATTTTAATAGATGTACGATCAGTTGAAATTTGAACTCTTGATCCATCAGATTGTTGAAGATGGTTGTGACTATAGGGAGTCCCGATCGGAGGGTTTTGATCAGTGGAACGACTGATTAGATAATCATATTTTTAATCTCATGAACACTAAAAATGGAGTCAACATATCACATTTATACCTATTCAAGCCCTCCCTCTAATAATCCATGATGCAACTAAATATTAAATGAGCTAATAATTGGTTTGAAACCCTTACCAGATGCATAAACTCATTCATTTCTTCAGCCATGTGGTCTTTTTTCCCATGTTGTGTGCGACTTCATCCCCATGCACCATGGGCCCTATAGATGTTTTCTCTTACCTCCTACGGGTGTTATGAACCCTATACTCACTGCCCTGTGATGTATCCCACTAGGCATGGTTACCCCTGGTCCCACATGTTCCTAGTGGAGGAGCCCTGGTCTAGATGACTAGAGGTTAACCTATATGAATTGTTTAAGGAATTTGCAATAACCTATAATTATTGTTCTAAGATGGGTGCATCAAAGGCCAAAAATATATCCCCTTAAAAAAATTAGCCATACATTCAATTTCCACGTTCTTCATGGATGTTGCCACAATGATTTGAAAATTCTTCAACTTCCATTAATCATCAACGAAAATGTGAGAGATTCGCAATTATGTGTTCTAAGAACCCATAAGTCATTCTCTACACCTATTGATTCCAAATATCTTCTTATACCAAGTGGAAAATTAGAAAACAAAACAATACTTGAATCATATTGTAATGACTTGTGAAGTAAATGATGATATTTTCTCTTCCCATGTCCTATATTTCCTTGAATGTTATATATATTACATTAAATTACCGAAATTATATTAAAATACCTTCACAGACTCATAAATGGAAGAAAAAGATTATGATGTTAGGAAAATACCTCCCATATTTTAGGACTGAATATCTGCCACCATCTATGAGATTAATCAGGTGAATCCAAGAATATAATAATCTCTATGGACATTGTTTAATTGTTCTTCGATAACTCTCAATGGGTAGGATTTTTATATTAATTTTACAAAATATTCTCAATAAGTGTTCTCTTATAATTATAAAGAGATTAATAATTTGAGTTGTGGTGTTTATATAAAACACATTGTATTACCAAGAGACCACTATGGTTTCAAGATAGTATCTAGAAGGATGTTCCACTCACATGTTACAAGTATAGAATAAGAGGGTGAAACATTTCTTGAAGATAATTGATTTGAGAAGTGTTGTAACCCAAATATATTTATATCATCCTCTATGTAAGGAAAATTATTGGGAAGATCAATGTATAAAATGATTTCTATGACCTTAATAGATATTACCCCAACTATTATTTCCCATTTCCAAAAATAAATTTTTTGATAAATTCATCATCTATATTCCAATAAATTTACATCATGGAGGGGTATCCAATGTACTATTAGATAAATATGACCCCTGAAGACAAGGAATCAACCACTATTAGGGAACCTTTGGGAATCATTTTCAATCAGGTTGTTCCATTTGGATTAAAGGATGTTGGCGCTACTTACCAAAAAACCATGATTCAAAACTGAATATTCTTATTTGGATGAATACCAAAATGTTATGTCAACAACATGGTAGTAAAATATATATGTAAATGTGAACAGCTCATACATATTTAAACAATCTTCATCATGTTATAATAGCCCAGTTTGATGACGAACCCTCAAAAGTATTCTTTCAGAGTATCTTCTTTTCAATTAAATGGATTTTCTATTCCATTGTGGTATCAATGTCAAAATGGAAAAATACTATTTCAATATTATAAATTTTAATACAATTGAATCATAAATAACTATGTGGGATAAAATGGAATATCACTTATATTTTCACTATATAGCTATCCTGGATGGAAAATATTCACATTCACCATGTTATTGATTAAGGAAGTCACCAATATTTGAGATAAGGAATAACAATAATCATTTAACAATATGATGCAGTACATACTGCACTCACCCATTTTTATTCCTCTAATTGATTTAAGTCTACTAATATTATTTTTCACCCATAAGGAATCATCACTAGTTCTTATTTACAGATAGAAAATTGAGGTAGGGAATGAAAATACCCCTTATAGTCATAGTAAAATAATGCTTAGTAATGAGAAATTGTGTACTGAAATTGAGAAGAACTACCACACAACAATAATTATAATGAAAATTTTTAGAAACTACTTGCATCATTATAATGACTATATGATCTGTAATATTGATCGACTCAAGTAAAATGTTTGACACCCTATGTTGAATGGGACTATAGCAAGAGGGGATGTTATCACAATACAATATGTTATCCATTTGGTATCAAATAAGGTAGTTAAGGGGTATGTAATGGATAATTTTATTGATATACATCATTCCACATGAAGAATAGTTGAGGACACTTAACATCATGAAAAAGAGATTTTCTATGCACATGACACTCCACAAAAAAATGATATTTATTCTAATGGTGCTCTATGGAGTCCTATTTGAAGGTATATAATAATATAAATCTCAAATAGGTTATTATAGTGACAAAATATGATTCCTTAGATAAAACAATCCTTCCCTAATATTCTTCCATATCTGTAGGCTTCACTAAGAGTGAGGTAAAATAACAAGCAATATTTACTTTCTGGGAACTAGACACATAGTTATAGATAACCTATATGAATAACACCGGTGATTCAATGCATGTAATTAAAAAATAAATGGTGAGTATTTCATAATGAATGGATAATTGTCACCTATAATTAGTTACATCAGAAGAATAATAGAATATTTCCCTTTGGAAGCAACATTTCATCATGTACCTCAACCCTAAAATTTACATGACGATGTATTGGAAAATAAATCCATAGTCCTGGCCTACCCCGATCATGATGATGTGTTTTTTTACATCCTAAACTAAAGGATGGTAACAATAGTAATCATATCTAATATGGAGGAAATCAATCAAGACGAAACTATCCCTAATTTTAATGAACAAATATCCACCCAATTATGTGTGGATCTCATAGTTGATTACCTCTAAAATGTTACCCTCCCATTAGATTAGGAAATAATTGTATAAACTCTATTTTGAGAAGTAATCAATACCCCTATGGATTGTCAAATTAGAAAAAAAATCACTCTATGAGTATGGCTTTGATAGAATCCTCCACATATGTTCGACAGAAGTAGAGAGTTAATCAATCATCAATGAAATGTGTGCAGGCTCTTGCGATTCTCGTCAATTCAAGGCCACACTATCCAACAAAATTGGGAGTTATTATTACTAATGGGAAATAAATTATTTGTGAAGATGTATAATGAAATTTGGAATTCTCTACATTACACGTTCATAAAAACATCATCTAGCAACCCCTATAGTTTCTAAATACAAATAAATAATTATATGTGTTTTTTGTATGTGGAATGGATGTTTTGGGGATATACCCCCAACCATTGAAAATTAGATTTTGTGTATTCTTGATACAATAGATTAATTTTCCAAATTGGATATTGAAATACCAAAAATGGAATTTTGTAGGAATATAATCACCCTTTTAATGTTCCAAATCATCAATATATTTTTTGTCCCTCGCACGATATTGATATTCAACAACAACAAATTTTGTTCAACCGTGATAAATAATTTATAACTAGAGTATGACATCAAATAAAACCATTCATCTAGTTATTGTGCATTCATAAATGGATAAATATATTCATCTAATAAGACCCTATCTTATATACTATAGAACATGGGGTTCATGGAAAATAATTCATGGTCAATCAATCACTTTCATGCTTTATGGCCCTGCCAAAACCACGACACACACAACCAAAAAATCCAAATAATATTCATTAGTTAATAAGATTTGATAAGTATTTCCCATATAATTGAAGTTTATATCACTCTAATTATATATCAATGGGAAATATTAGATGGAAAAAAAATTCCAATGTTGTTGGTTGATATGGAATATCTATTTGAGAAAAGGCATCATAATCTTGACAACCTCAATGTCCATCAAAATCAGATCGAGAAAGACATTAATAGGATGGTTTTCATCTATTGGTTCCTATAAGGGGAACTTTTATTGTCTATAGGAAGCTCAGTGAAACTAGAAAATAATATTACAAAGATGAAAACCCAGTGGGATGATTTTTATATCATACATAAGGTCTATTCCAATGGAGATATCTCATTGGACATAATGGATGAGTAATATTTTACACCACACCAATGTAGGTATTCTCAAAAATTAATTATCATAACATCTTTTAAACACCACATGTCATGAAAGAAATAATTAAAGTTCAAATAATCTATCATCCTTAACATATGATATTAAACTAAAAAAATTCATCCTCAATACATGATGTTAAACTTCATGGAAGTCATCCATACATCATGATCTTAAACTACATGGATTGCATTATTTTATTAATTGATCACAACATATGATCTATAACTATTTAAATGAGAATTTATGTAATACCCTCATTCTATGTGATTATTATACATAGAGGGAATCTCCCTACTCATTAACCAAATGTTTCTTGATTCTAACCATCATATGATACAATGTGATTACAAGTTCAAAAATCCTAGGTCTTGCAACAACCTAGACTAAAAAAATGTCCCAATAAATATATCCAACCAATATGAAGGGATATTTGTCTATTAATTTAAAATGTATATACTAATTCTCATATCAATGATATATGTAGTGATTCCAGGATTATATATCATTTTCTAGAAACTAGATGGTAAAATTTCCCTATCCTTTCTATTTATTACCCATGTTTGGTGAAAGAAACCATTGTCATTCAATTTTTCTCAAACCATGAATAGATAATGTTGGATTATAAGTTTTAATAATGGATTCTATATTTAGTTGAGAAATATTAGATCACATTAGGGTTATCATGGTCATAAATTAAAGAACATAAAAGTAACACCAATCTTCATTACCATATGATGTTAAGCTACATGGTTAACCCCATCTATGTGACATAAAACTGTGTATTTCTATGGAATTTCCCTAGAGTACCACTACACTTTGGTTTGGTCTCCATCAAAACCTATAATCAAGAATTATGTGTACCTTTTTTGAAACCATAATAGGATATAGAGTGATACCCATATCTCAAATCCTACGCCAAACCAAAATATCAAGGGAAAATAATGCACCTATCTGAATAAGGGTTAGACCTGCATATCGAATTTTCTGATCAAGAAGTAATTTTTTATTGATTACTTTAAAAAAATGTTATATCGCGACACTTAGTTCTCAAATACTAGGTTGAGGAACACTATTAATAGAAAAAATTACCACCTTTACGTAGGGGACAAACATAGGTGGATATTTTTCTATTCGAGAACTTTGTGTGACTTGATTCTTACAATCACATGATAAATATTGATCACATGATATCAAATATTAGTCCCATGACAAATATAGATAGAAAAAACTCCCCTTATTGTATAGGTTATACATGAATAGAGATTATTCCTTTCATTAACAACATGTTTCATGATTCCTGCTATCATAGAACATGTTGTGATTCCAAAATAGTTAAAAATTATTCGATATGAAATATAAACATATTAAAATATTCCTGTCATCATATGAGTATGAGAAACATAATTTTTCCATTAAATGACTAATTATGAATTGAATATTTCTATTAGATGATATGTTGTGATGCCCATATTCCCAATTTTTGGTCCAACAACAACCTAATATAAAAATCCCCATTGTATATAGATCTAGGTTAATTAGGGAATTGTCAATTAAAAAAATACATGTGGATTGATTCTTTCTATCACATTATTTTTAGTGACACAAAATATCAAATCATGTGTTCAACCAAAATATTGAAATATATGAACCCCTCACTAGATAGGGGTTATACCTATACTGGAAACCATTTGATAACTACATGTGGCTTAATTCCTTTCATCATATGATACATATTGAAACTAGTATACTCAATTATATGTATATCCAGGGATTATCATCACTCAAAATTTTCTTCAAACACAAGAATTATTTCTATGTGGAGTTCATAATCAACAATAAATACTGATATCCCCCACCTATTCTCTATAAATAATTCATTAATGGCTTAATTGAAAACCTAATTTTCAATTTTTTATCTTGATTAGTATGGGATATTTGAGTTTATTGAACCAAGAATGTATCTCTGGAATTAGCTACCAAGATGTGTTTTGGATCGGGAACCATATCATAGTCCCATTACATTAAACTGCATGAAATTATCCTACCCACATAACAAAAAATTACATGACATTTGGTCTATCTTGAAGGGTATAAAATTGATTATAGTATACCATCATATCCCTAAATCTGGGGTAGGTATGGATTTTACCTTCATAAATGATGTGATTTATGTAGATTCCCTATCCCAATGTATAAGATTGATCTAAATAGAGGACCTCGTTTCCAACCATAGTATCTAGAACCACATAAGAAAAAATATAGAATGCCTACATCTTTTGAATTTGAGTGTGATCTTTTTGGAGAGGTTTACATGATTGACTATTACATACCTTAAAATATTTACAGGTAAACCAAGGGAATACCTAAAATAATGATTAAATATGCCTAAATTTAAATATGGAAAATTACTATAGACTCTCTCTACCTCTAAACGTGTCAGATCAACATATGAATTTCTTGTGTTTGAGGTAAATTTCTGCATGAAGGGGTCCAATATATGGATACCCATATATAATAATTTTCATGGATAAATTATAATAAAATATATAAGTACCATTGATTAGTGTGAAATTTATTCTATGTTATATCGTGATATTCCAAATCAATTCATACATCCATACTGCATGATGTTAAACTGTAAGGATGGTGTGATTATCATATGAAATTAAACCGAAATAATGATATATGTCAACCACATGACGTTAAAATGTTTATAGCATCAACCATCTTCATTCCCTATCAAAATACCACAAGAGACTTATATGGATCAACCAGAGTATGGGGGTCTTCCATCATCTTTTAGGAACCTCATCCCATAAATAAAAAATTTAGTGTTGAGTGCCTCGGGTTGCTTCAATCATATTACAACACCAAGAATAAAGACATGATCTATGTGTTTCTTCATACAAGAGGTAGATCAGTATAAGTTGTTGTAACCCATTTACCAAATGTATCATAGACCTATATAAATATCCTTCAAATCCCTATGTTATCTTATTTCAATATAGTGGGGGAAATCATATTCGAATGATTCACGATCATTATTGACATGGTTTTCATATACCAATACTCATGACATCAAAACATTGAACAGTGATTTAAAACATTTTGATCTAGAAATAAAAAATAATTTCATATTAATCTTGAAACATGGTATCCTAATAATACGTTTCTCTAATATTTAACTCATATAAGGTCCACTTGAATCACAACGTTAAACAAGACACACTCAAAGATATAGAAAATTAATGCACAACTTTTTATTATCCAAATTTCAAGACAGAAGAATTCTTGTTACTGAGATGTAAATGTTTTCGAATGAAAACCCTTTAAAGGATATACTAATAAAAATTCATGTCCACAATTTCCAAACTATTCATCTATATATTTTAGTAAAAAGTTAAATCATAACTAAAAATGGAATAAAGAAAAAGGGCCCCACCTTGTGGCCCAAGTAAATGATGAGCTATGATTGCTAATCCACCTATTCCTACATTATGGTTAAGTAAGTATTTTTTCATATATCTCTTTGATGAAAACTTATTTAATAGAAAGATATGAATATTTTTGGGTTCTTGAACCCTTATTGATTATAATGTTTTCTATAAACTCCCATCATTCCTTATATTTCTGGGGTGACACAACAAATTTCTTGAGATAGTACCCTTCTCTTCGAACTTCATATTCCCTTGTTATTTATCATATTTCCCCTATTTATATATAATTTAATAGCTACTATCTAATCTAATGTTTACTCACAATTATTCTCCAGATATCTAACAACTTGGGAGAGGGATTATTACTATAGTATGTTTTTCCTTAGAAGAGATCCTCCCCCTTAAATATAGAGCTTTTTCCCTTTCCATATAGAATACGATATTTATCTATCACCAATTGTTAAACAATTACCATAGTCTTAGATCTCTAGTTAAATTACAAATTCCTAGAATAGAATTTAAAATACCCATAAATAGATTATTTAATAGATCCCACCAGCTCAACACAATATCTCCATGTATTTTACATATTATCAAAGAATAAATATTATATTCAATTACCAAACCCATTTATTGGCCACTCCATGTGACATGAAACCACATGGAAATGTGTCTGAGCTTCCCAGAAAGAAACCTAAATTTCTTAGGGAGCTAGAATACTTCTTGAATATACATTTTACCACATCCAACATCATCACATAGAAAATTAAATCTTCAATGATCATTCATAGAAATTGGAAATGACTTGGGACTCATCTTCTTGACCATGAACATAATCCCTATAGGCTCATGCATGAGGGCCTCTGATCCACTAACAATATTTGTGTCATCCTTTTTGGAAAGGACCTCAAATAATCACGATCCTTGAAAACACCATGGTAGAACTCAACACCTTATGGTTCTTTTCACTAATCACCAAAATATCTTCCCCATTCCATATTCACATGTTCATGATCATGGAATTTTTATTCACACAACCCAAATTCAATCTAATCACGAGGACTCAGAATACATAATATTTTTATATACATCAATCCAAACCCTTTTAGGGATGTGGGGTGTCCCAACCCATTATGGACACCCATAATTATCTTAAAAAATAGATTCTACAAACTAGAATACCTCAAACTGCCATAATATATGGTCCATGATAGGAGAAATTAGTTTACATCAGCATGATTTATGGTATATAAGAGCGTAAACTACAAAAATATAATATCAAATCGAGAAGAAACTAAACTAAACTAATATATTATATGATCTAGAACACCAAAAACTATTGTACTAGATGGTACAAGCTGGAAGACACTAAAATTCCACAAAAAATTGTATGTCATGAATGACCATAATAAACTATTTGATGGAGACACAATCCTCACTATATATAAAACACAAAATTTCAACCCATGGATAATATTGAGTCATTTCTCACCAGATAATAAATTAATGTGATATATAAAATATTGAGAAATTATAAAATTGAAAACGCATAAAACATGTCTAGATGAAAACCCATAAAGGGCAGCTTGAAAAAAATTTATGTCCATGACATCCATCATTTCTCATTATAATAATTTGGAAAAAGTTAGGAAAATATTAAAAAAAATATAAAAATTGTTTACAAAACATTATTTTTGACTTGAAAAAATCCACATATTCTCGATATGTCCACTATCCTAGGAAAATGTTATAGAAGATCTATATTTATCGAGATCCATCTAGATGTATATAGTCCTAACATTTTTTAATTCTACTTTTGACTAGGTTTATACAAATAGACATTAATCATCATGGATTGTACTATGTTTTATTTCCTAAAAGTTTCATGAGAGCCCGATCCATGAAAAATATCAAAAAAACATGGGTCTCTACCCATTATTTTTCCACAATTCAATGACATTCCACTTTCATACATACAAGCTAGATATGTGTAAAAAAGTCATCATAGAGCTATTAACTTTTGATCATATTCTCTAAATGGTTGAGATTGATATTTATATGAGTATTTATTCTCATAACTCCATATCAATTAATTCAAATTCCATTTGGGATATGTAACGATGTCCATGAATTTTATGTTGGATCTAGTAAAATACCATTTCATAAACATCCATTTTCATTCCTATAATGTATTCATACTCTATAATTTAGAATAACCATTCAACATTTCATGTTTATCCCCATAGAAAATATGTTTCCTTTAAAATGACAACCATCTTGGAAATATTGAGGATATCAATTCTGGAAACATAGATGAATTTAGTTGAGAATAACCTCTTTGTGGTGTTGAAAGGGTGATTAGATATTCGAGTACATATAAAAGTGATATAATATTTCCACAGAATAAAAATAAATTTTTATAAGTGAATCGAATTCTTTTAGGGAGCATTATTTTGGAACCCATAATTATCTACTGCACAATTTTCCATTGAGGTTTGGAGAAGTTTTAACACCATTTAATTCCACTGATATAATTCCATTAGTTACATATAATTGGATTTTCCTGAGATTTTTTTATAAGGGTACATATCTATGACACAATGATTTCCATTTCACATAGGTATTTATTGTATTATTTTGATATGACCATATCCAAAAAGGGGAAGCCAAGATAACTAGTCAACCAACTCATGAAATGTCTCATGTGGGAGTCACCTCAACCACGCCCCATGATCTAGTCATCCAGTTAGTTAGGTGGAATATGTTTTGGGAGTATAAATCATTTAGTGGGAATTAAATAAATGTAGAGTTGTTCCTAGAAATTCAACATAATGGGTCGTTACGACATATGAATACGTTGGTTCATGGGTTGTGAATTCCAAACCCACTACTAGCTTGAATTTTTGATGACACACCAAACCATATATTACAGAGCCAGATAGTGTGGGAAATTGTTATGGGGTGTGGGAATAGAATGAAATGATTCATCTATAAAAAATATATAGAAATATCTATATTCATCTAATCAATGTTCTTCGCACCATCAAATCACCTCAGGTGATCTTCTGTAATGTTTGCACATATTCTACACTCACAGACATACCTATTGGGATGAAACGAGTAATACACAATGTTTGAATGACTCAACAATTATATCACCATAATGGAATCATTATCTGATGATCAATCCAAGAAAAAGGATATAACATGATGTTATGGAGAAATGAATTTGGATATATTTATCATTAATTAATTCCCTCAATTAAACTACAACCATCCCATGAGGAAAACCAAGAATGTAAAGTGAACGAATCATGATAGTTTTTGGTGATGACATGGTGCCAATCATGTGAATCCATAAAATATCTATCTCCTTAAAATCATAAATAAATCCATTATCAATAATTTGATGAAAAAAGCTATGTCGAAGCCCTTCTACATGTAATGATAGATCATGATACCACAAAAAGCCTTCATGAGAGGCACTTTGAATCACGTGAAAAAATTGAGATGAAATAGAGATGCATTGAATACATCATGTAGGATTGACATAAAATTTTGTTTAAAAGGGCCATGTACCTTCAACATTCAATTTATATTATAACTTGAATTGGTGTAAAATTGTAAGACATCCATACATTAACATATCAATAAATCACGTGAGGCCCTAGAAATGATCATTTGAAGTAATAAATTGTTTATCAAAAAACCAACACATGAGCGGATATTGATAATCTAACTTCAATTTTATATAGATAAGAACCCACAATAATTTTCCTAAATACCATCATGAGAATCATACATTTGATTGTGTGATTTCAACCCTTTGAAGTCATCAACTACCTCAATCAGGTTCACACAACATTATCACGTTCAAAAGAAGCACCAACCTCGACCACATCTACCCAAATAAACCCCTTACCATTTGAAAAAAGACCAAAAAAAGTAGAGGGAGATATGGGAAAAAATATAATATAGAGGCAAAAGTGGATATTGAAAGAATAATGGGATGTGGATTATCTATTTCATTCCTAGGAGTTTTCCTGGTAATCATGATTTCGATCATGTGATTACCCTCACATGATCGCATGATTATTTTAACATCCTGTGACACTACCATGTGATGCCTTGGTCTAGGAAAGCACAATACATTTCTTTCAAATCATTATCATAAATCCCATCACTTGATATTCCCTAGCTAATTCGAGTGGCCTATGCAGTCAACCCTCAACATGTATCCTCTTCACACAAGATTCCTCCACAATCCTTGTATGTACTTAGTTGGTTTTATGTGAGATCATGCACCTGAGATCATGCATCCTTAAATCCATTCCCGTGATTATGAAACTCCCATATGTTGTGATAAACATTTTTTATGCACCCCATGCATGAAAATGGGATTAATACCATTCGCTATTCACCCCCGTCGATTCATAAGATTACAATATGTATCCCCTACATGAATTTTTAGACCACCTTCAAGACCCCACTAAGTTCATGTTATCATATAAGAAATTGAACATCATGAAACACTATCATGTGATCACCTCTAGATATATATATGTGGTCTGAGGAATGTATATCATGACATGAAATTTACTTGAATTCCCTAGAACATTCAATGGGGACACACATATCCATACACCCTTTCCATATGAACACTCATTAGCATGTGGACATGGAATACAGGTTAATATATAGAAATGTCATCCTCTTACTATTAAAATCTGATGGATGTTCTCCCTCAACACAAAACCACACCTGCACAATATTCCTTACTAGAATAGTGTTTCCAATGTGTCCATGACATGATCCCCTAGGATATGCAACCTCCAATATTGGACACACTCATGAGACTCAAGTGTGTGACTCCTTAATGATCACATTGTCGCATCACTATCCACTAGTGTAATGATTCCATACTATGGCCTCAATCAAGTTAGGTTTTTCATTACAAGGTCATGGAAATGAAGATGATTAATCATGAAAAGACATTCCCGAAAAGTATGATTGATCATGCAAATATACCTCAAATATGAAATCTTCGATCATTCAAAGCACCAAGGAAATGTACACTTCCATCATGAAAAGATAAATGGAAATGTAATAAAGAAACACCCTTGGACATATCATCCATGTAATGAAAAACTCAAGATGTTCTTGGAAGACAATATAGACATATCCTATGAAGCCCAAAACATGTTATCAAGACACTCCATAATTATATGGATGGCACCAACAATGTGTTAAGAGGACACCCTAGGACATGTCAACCTTGTCTGATAGTCACACTAGGAAATAAAAAATGAAAACTCCCAGACACGAATCTTCGATTGAGTACCCCATTTTAAAGTGGAGATGACCTTATGGGAAGGGTAATACACACATGTGAACATATTTGTGTCATGATCTTAGATGGTCCCTCATGTAATACCTACCACATTCATTAGTCCATATATAGTAAAAATTAATATTTATTGTCAATAAGATAGGGGAAAATATATAAAATTAGAATCATTCCTGGTATATTCCAATAACATATGTAATCATTAGGGAGAATAATAATCCCATTAAGTGTAATCACCTATCCCAACTGATCAGATAGTCAAGAATAATTTAACTACAAGAACATTTATTTATATCCAATTAGGATATTTTGGATTACTTAATAAGGCCATATATCTAACAGGAATCATTTGTAGTATAATTTAATACATATCCTAATCATTCATATCTCATTGGACCAAATTCTCCCTTGTGTCTACAATCATTATATTTCCATCAATTGATGAGAAGGGTGATTCTATACAGGTATCCTTTTAAGTGAAAGACACTATAATTACCAAAGTATCTCAAACCCTTTAATGAGTTTGGAATGAAAAGAAATATGAGCACTTTGATTAGTATGCACACATGATACATTGAATTAATTCCTAATGCATGAGCTCCAATTGGGAACCCAGCATGGTGAAAGACCCTCCATATATCAAACACTCTAATTGATGATACCCAAACAATCATAATGTATTC
The DNA here is from genome assembly GCA_963277665.1 of Viscum album. Lineage (NCBI taxonomy): Eukaryota > Viridiplantae > Streptophyta > Magnoliopsida > Santalales > Viscaceae > Viscum > Viscum album. The sequence continues at coordinate 1,043,682,601 of OY728126.1, read as the reverse complement.
TAATTATTCCTCATTAATTAGTTGATTAGAATATTTTTGAACTATTATAACATTTAATCATTCTACAATAAGTATACATAAGATGCCACCCTATGGATTGAGATCCATATCAAATTACTCAATATGTTTATCTTGGTGTAGAAGTATCCTATAAATATGTGGGGATTCTAATCTCTTCTTAACTATTGTTTCTAAAATGAAGCACTACTCATATAGTATAAGGTATTTGGAATAATCCTATCACTATATTCATATATTTAACTCATCCAGGGGAACCTCATTGTGTAATCCCTATATAGTGATAAGATAAAATATCCCCTATACAAGGGAATCAACCTTAGTTTAATTCAATAAATAATACCCATATTCGTAATCCCTTGGACGATAAACCTCACAGACATTAATAAATTTCCACCTCTCATTATAAAGTAGAGGTAAAATAGAACATTGATGAATAAGATTCCTATAATAAGTTATATTTTTATGACAACTTCCAAATTATCATGATTCATTATTGTTTCATATGTTCCCTCATATATGTCCTCTTGTCATGAAGTTAAACTACATGGCATGGACTTAAACAAATTGTGTTGGTTTGATTCATTTTATAAACAAGATAAATGGGTAATTCGTTAATGTTCAATATGATTCTCAAAATTCCAATCTTATTCTTGGATGGTTGTAAACTCCAAATTTTTGGGTTGTATGGATTCAAAATATTACCAACTACCTATTTATATTAAATAATTGGAATATTATAGAGAACCATAGATACATAATGTTGGTCTCATAATAGACCCCCCTATATATATAAGGATTCAACAATGGATATCTTTATTATGGTAAACAATACAATATCAGGATTTGGAAGAGATTCATTAACATGTAATAAATATATAAGAGTCCCCAAGTAGGATATAACTCCCCGAAAGGGTGAGATGATCCCATCCTACTATCACCTCTTCCAATGTGATTTATTATTTTTCTTCTGGGTTTGAAGCCCCAAATGGACACCTAACTTTGGAAGGAATTTATTATCTTTATTATAGATATCATATCCATATAGAGTTTCAATGATAGATAAAAATGGGAAAACCTATGTGAATGATTATGAAACCATACAAAGAACACTTCAAAATCAATCTTAAGAGATTATATCTCACAAAACTAAATAAAAATGGTGAAACCATCATTAAAAAATTTAATGTCCAAATAATAGACTCATTATATACATAAAAAATCATATATCCTAAACCCCAATGATACAATTTATCATCTTTAAAATGAAATAGAAGAAAAAGATTTATTTACATTAGATGACCCCCGATATATCAAATTATGTTTCACTCATAATGTATTTTCTATACTAGCATTGTTTATTACTTGTTTTTATTTCGCCATACCTATTGTTGTTGAGATACATTACAGGAGAAAATTAATAATTTTATACCATTTATATGGAAACCAGGATTCTCTATTTCTCATGGGGTGACTGGTTATGTTAATAATCGTGACATTTTTTGAAGATTCAACAACAAAGGATTTGTCCTATAACATGATTAAAATGAAATGTTTACCCAGTATTGATATATAAGACAGAATTGTATAATAATATCTAGAAAAGACATGTGATGTTATTATATATCATATATGGATAATGTGATGTGACAATAAAAAATGATTAATTACATGGGATGTAATAATTAACCTAACAATTTTGTACTCAGATGACGACGAATATAATAATAGCTAGATAGGATGGGCATACACCATGCCTTTTGGTTACTCAATAACAGAGATAAAAGGAGTGTATAAAAATTCATGTCTACAAATGATAAATCTGATGGGCATGTGAATTGGGACCCATGAATTTTATGTAGATCATGCCATATCCATTTATAGATTTCATAGCATTGTATCTTTCTTATAGAATATTCATTTCTTATGTTTATGAACTCGGGAATTTATAGTTTCTTTCTTTTCAATAATGACATATGTAGACACAAATTTTGGTTGGATGAAATGGGATTGAGTTTCATAAAATAATAATAGTTTCTCTAAAACATATATTCATTATTCCAAAAGGGTTTGTGCGGGATATTTGAAAATTATTATATATAATCTAATATATGGTGAAGATAATGATAGACTTCAAATAATATTTTGAAAATTTAAAACTATGTATTGGATAAATATTCAATATGAATTTCATATGATATAATATAAGGTGAAATTTAATGATTAATAAGAGGATTTAATGAATGTGGGAGACGAATAGAGATTTAAAAAATTTTTTAAAACCAAAAAATTTAATATTTTTATACCTTTAAATAAGTTGATGTGTTTGATATTTTTCCTCGCACGTAACATCGATGAAACTGTAAACTGTTATATGTTTTGATCATTAAAACCATGTATCTAATTTAGTACTAATTAATTTTAGTAACCGTTGTATAATCTATTTTGGCAATGAAAATTATTAATAATTTTCATAAAAATTAAATTCCATTAGTATAAATGAAATAACTACAATGATCATTTTATGATAAGAAATTTATTTTTAAAAATATGTTTGTAATGTTATATGAATTTCTAATTTGAAAAACATCTGATAGAAAATTATGTAATATATTTGAAATAAATAATTGTTTAATACTGATTTAATTTTTAAATAATAGGAAATAAGAATGTTAATAATTAATATTCTAAAAAAGTCTTCTTCTAATAAGAAATTCTTGAAAATATATCTCAACGTTTTAATTAAAAGTTAATTTTCAAAAATTATAATTATAATTTTAAAAAATGAAAATCAAATAGATTTATATTAGCAATATTTTATTAATATTATGTTTTTTATTTTTTATAAAATATTTAATTTTTAGATGACTAGTTCAAAATATTGTTTTTATATATGACCTCATTTTTATGAAATTATTTTTAAATATGAATGAATGGAAAATTCATGAAACTTATTTATAAGACCAAACATATATTTTATTTGAGGTGTTATTTCTGAAAAAATGATTATTTAAATTTAAAAACTCATATTTTATATTTTATAACATTATTCATAATTTCATAAAAAATTAATACAATATATATTTTAATATTTTTTTATCAATTTTATTAATTAAATGAAATTAAAAGAATAATTTTTTTAAATTAGTTAATCATTGTTTTATAATAATTTCCATTTTATTTTTTTTGAATAATTGATAAGTTTCCCAAATAAAAACTAGTTATCATGTTCAAAAAGGAAAAAAATGATTAAACTCATAGTTAAAGGGAAAATTTGATTATAATTATTATAATAAAGTGTTTAATTTTATATAATACTTATGTCATATTCTATAAAATATTTATCATTCATGTAGAAACCATTCTAGAGAGTTACTTCCCATTATTGAAATATTTTTTGTATTTCCAAAAATATGCAACCTCCTTTGACATATGAAATAGGTAATACTCTCCTCAAATATCCCCACACCCCCACTAAGATTAGTATAAAAATTGAAGAAACGTCACTTTATAAATCCTTTAAATATTAATATGGTTCTTTTCTAATGATAATAACATCTCTTATTAGTTTAACCCAATTTATAGAAAATATTATTCCACTTGTAATTTATAAAATTATAACTGCTCAAACTAAATTTCTATTTCTTTTTGAAAATTTTTTCTTACAAAAAAATTAATTTCACCATTAAAAAATTGTTACAATATTATCACTCATATAATAGTATGTCAGTAAAATGATTTTAAATTAATTAACTACCCTCAAATTTTTGGTTTAAGAAAACTTATATGAATCATGTGATGTACATACTAAAAAATATAAGATGCAACGGGTAAAATTTTCCATCACCAATATACACGAATAATACAAATAATATGGTAAAAATTATATAATATTGTAATTTATGAAATAGTTTAGATTCTAAAATGATTATACACATTAAAACTTTTCCATTTTTATAGAATATGGAATCATTATTTCTCCATACGTGTGATCTACTACATTCATGTAATGGTGCATTCTGTTATTCAACCAACATTAATGGATATATATAAGGATTATATTATAGAATAAATATTATTATTATAATATTATAATGGTTCTAAGATATAAAATTGGAGAATAAATTAATGATATGATCATTAAACAGTCATCATTAATTAAATAAGTTAGAAATAGCATAGTAAGAGAAAAATGGTGTCTTCTTTATAAGTTTTGACATTATATAAATAATATCTTATTTCTATATATTTAAAATTACAATACATCAAAATATTTTTAACTAAATAACCTTAGTATGCTCTTGTTATAATTATGTTACAATTAAATACCATAAAATGACACATTAATCATTATATGTTCATGTCTAGGTTGGGTTAACTGCCTACATGAACAATTATATGAAATTATATCTTGGATAATTATGATAAGATAATTACTGGTGTAATAATATATTAAATTCTATATAATTAAATTTATGGATCAATTATGTTTATATTAAAATTTAACTCAATAATTAGGAATCACCCATTGTTCATTAATAATCACTAAAACATGTTCATGTAGAGTTTTATAATTAATGGTCATAACAAAAAATAGAATTAAATTAAAAAATGATTTAAAAAATATAAAGAAACGTATATTATAGTAAATTAAACTATCTATTTTTTATATAACTTCAAAAAATTAGAGATACTAACACATGTTTTATGAAAATATTTCAAGTAGATAAATAGTACATACACTATGGGGTTAAAATGGGAATAATCATACTAATATATATGTATTTAAATATTATAAACTAGGATTATAAATTATCATAGTTATTATTGCGATTCAATTTTTTTTATGAATTTTATTTAATTAATCATGAAATTTTGTGTAGTTATAGATAGAATCTATACCTGAGTAATGGTTTTCATCTCAAATTCATCCCTCTAAGACATGTTTAGTATTATACTATAATATTAATTTATGTATTTTATATAATACAAATTTATGATAAAATATCGTGAATTATATTTTAACAACAGTATTTTATGTTTAATTATATGACTATTGTTTCAATGGTATTTGATTAAAATGATACTCAAGTATTAAGGGCTTTCATAGTTAGAATTATGAATCATTTAAGCATGTTAAATGTTATGAATAATTTTTTCTTTGTATGTTTTTATATTTATTTAATATATTTGTACATTTATATTAATAATTCACTTATAATTAAATTGTTAAAAAATAAAAAATAATTTAATTCAATCAAAAGTAAGTTTAATCTTAATTTTCCGTACAAATAAGAGTTTTTGGTAGCTCATTTTTCATTAATTTAGTTATGATAACTCAATTGAAATTATATAATATGATATTTTAACAGTAAACCATTTGAATTTATTTTGTTTTATTTTTTAAATATTTCAATTTTTACCATATATAACCCTAATGGAATGATTCATTCTTCATAGATTATGTAGCTCGTAAGGGATATTGGTTGGTCAAATATAATATATATGATTTATAATATCATATAAATATATCTCTATTTCCATGAATGGTTTATCACAAACTAATATTTCGAAAAAGTTATTTTATAATCCTATTTGGTAAAATTAATCTTAAATAAAATTTATTATATTTCAAGACAAATTATAATATTACTTTTTAACAAAGTAAATTTTAAAATAATATAACATGTTTTTTCATACACCACCAAATGTTTTTTCTTCCAATAATCATTTCTAAAATATATAAATTATGTCTTTTCATGATTACATTATTAGATATTTATTTAAAAATTTATTGTTTTAAAAATATTTTACAACACCATTTCAAACGTTTACTACGAAAATGATACATATATTTGTTTTTAATGTAAAGGTTAAAAATTCTTTCTGAAAACCATTTTTTATTTTTCACATCCATTTTTAAAATAATTATTAAAAGGTTTTATCCAAATGGTGTTCATTTTTCATGACTTATTATAATATATATATATATATATATATATATCTTTTGAGGTATTGAACTCAAGATATCAAACAATTTGATTTTTGATCATGTCTTTCACAATTTTATTCAAATAGTTCATTTTTCATGGGTTTTTTATAATTTTTGATAACATAATTTTATGTTCATTTATTTGTCTTGGGATATTTTATTTATCAATAATAATCTATCGTCATCAATATAGGTTATAAAAATGTTATTATATAATTTATATAACCTTATATCACACCTCAATATGGTTTTATATAGAGGTATTGTTATATAAAATGTTATTATAAGTATTGTTTGGGAAAATATTGAAAATTATTATTTTTGTTATTATGATAAGGATGATTATTTAATAATCATTATATATGGGTCTATATATGTTATCCATATAACTTATTCATTTAGATAGGTTATGTTCATTTTATCACATTTATTAACATTTTTAAAAGTATTGACATTTAGTATTATGTAATTATAAAACAAATGAGTATTGGAAAGTTGACTATGCATTGTTTGACCATCAAGATTCATTATCATTATGGGATATAATTATGGTTTTCCTTTTATTTATATTGGTACATTTATATAAATTCATTATGATTTTTGATATATAACATTGGACGATTATTTATCAATATTCTATATTTCTCAATATATTCATTGCCAGTATTTAAATAGAGAGAGGGTCCTGGGGGAATTAAAATAAATTTTTTATGTTTATTATGTAGATTTAATTAGACTTAATCATGTTATCTTTAGTTCCTTCCATTATATTTCTTCTTTATACATCGACATGTGTCATTATAAAAAATATATTGGATTTTTCTATTCCTCTCTCTATATCACTATAATGTTCGTTAATAAGCCATTGAAAATATTTTTCTTATGTTTATCATTATTTATTCCATTAGATTCATATCAATAATGTTGATATCAATGTTTTTTATTTAATTTTAATCGATATAATATATTCTTATTTTAAGTTGATTATGGAATAATTCAGATTATGAATCCTTCTATATTTTGTATACCATACATATATGTTAAATATCATTATTTATTTTCTACATTTAATAAGAATTTGAGATCAACCCTTTCATACGTTTCCATTAACATGGCTATAATTAAAAAATGTACATTTGACAGGTTTATAAGGATACCAAATTTGAATAAATTTTTAAATTATACTGAAGAATCATCATTGATTAATTTATTTCATATAATATGGGAAAATTAATATTCAATATATAGAAAATGGTCTATGTTATTTATGATATCTTATAGATACTCAATATACATAAACCCTAATTTTTATTTTAGATGTAATAGATGAAATAATTATTATTGATTTTGTAATTAAATATGGTAATATCAAGGATTTTACAACAAGTATCAAAGAGAGTAAGTAACGTATTTGTCTAAGGTACTATGAATTTTTTTACGGGTCTGAAGAATCAATATATCTATTATTATATAGTGTATGTACATGTAATGTGGTATTAAATTATTATATCTATAGAACAAATCATTCCAAACTAAAATCTATACTATAATTTATCATAACATGAAACTAATTTTTCTATCAATATTATATAACTTTTTGTTATCAAATTCCACGCAACATATACAATCATCTGGATTTAATCCTATGATTCATTAGAAAACCAAATGATAAATTATATAAATTTGAAATATTATATCATGGATATCATCAATTTAAATGACTCATATGATTAAATTTTTATATTATACATAAACTAATCATTATGATACTTAAATAACTATATGGTTTACTCAAAAAATATATATCATTTCAATAATTTATTTAGATGGATCAGGAATCTATCGATGCTTGTATAACACAAGGATGGAATTTTAGATGGGTGTTAAAACCTTATTCAATTTATCTCTTTTTATTCGCCCAATCAATAATCTTTATTTATTCATTATCATATTCAACTCAAGATACTAGAATTTCATGGTTGAAGAACAATCGAACCAAAAAATTATGTTATTCTTATTACATCAAGTATAACTCATAGAAAGAAGTCGTATAATGATCTATTTGTGATCTTCTTCAAACAAATTATTGAATATATTATAAGTTAAATTTAATGATTATTAGTACACATTAATCGTTATTTCATATTTTTATTTGTTATTTCAAAAAATAGTCGATCCCAAGTTTTTTGGTTTTAAATGTATCTTACTACATTGGTTAAGAGTATTTTTCTACAAATAATGTCATTAAATTCTTTGTTTTGTACTAAAAGTCGAGGATATTAGGGAACTTTTTAATTATTAAATTGAAAATGATATATGATAGGAGTTGTGAATGATATAGGGATCTCCATTCCCATAAGAGAAATCAACCTTTATATTTTAAATTTCCAAGGGGTATTAATTATTTCGGTAAACCATCTTCATCAATAATTGCCGGATTATAGTTTAATAGATTATAAGGCAATGGTAGAAGAGAAAAACTCATTCTAGATTATCTTTATGAGTTTTAGTTCATTTTTTCAGATGAAAAAGTGGAAGATGAGATATTCACTAAGTTACAAGAAGAGTCTCCTTTTCCATTAATGATGTGGAAAGATCATAATTCCAATATATTGATGAATTTGAAAAAAAGAACCACTAAATGGAAGGAAATGAATAGATTTAGGATGAGAACTATAATTAACAAAATTATGATATAAAAATAATATATGAGGTAAAAACCATGGAGGTGTATTTTAATGGATTTACCCAATGATGTTTAACTAAAATTATTTACATAACATGAGAGTCTTGAAAATTTGTTGATGAGGAAAACCACTCCTCCACATGTATTTTATTAAAACTAGAGGTATTATATAATGTTGGATGCCGTAATGGAAGAAAATACATGGGTAATCCAATATGACTATGTATATAACAATAACATACTCAATATGTATCTATGTTTTCTTATTAAAAAATTTAAATGATTTCATTGATCAAATTTATGGAGTAATGTAGTGATGGAAATATTTTACTTTCCTTATTATTAGAAAAATTCATGTGAAGATACTTATGTGTTAATATAAATCCAAAAGATAAAGATGTATATTAAAAATAATAATATACTCTTTAACCAATTTTCATTGTCTTATTTATTGAGTTATTTTATAATGAACATTTAGATGTTCAATTATCTTGTTTGTAGAGAGATACATGAGAAGTTTGACATCATTACAAATTTTCTTGAGGTATAATGAGTAAGTGAATTCAATATAAATCAATGATGTATTTTATATTCCTTTTCTTTTCACAATATATCCATGAGTTAATTAATCCTATACTATTTTAGTGTCACATTATTGACTAATGACACACTGCTTTCATAAATTTTTAAAGACATCACTGTAAGCATATTATATATGAATAAAATAATGAAATATTTATTTATTGAATTTTTGTGCTAAAATTTGAAATTTATTAACACCAATTGTATAAAAAATATATATTTTTATATTGATGTTCATCATGGAATTATTATTGGTTCAATTTATTATCAAATTGTGGTAAGAAAGCATCATATAATATTAATCTATATAATATTATAATTACAATTAAGACAAAATTAATTCCCCCCGTGATGTATTGGATGAGAAAAAATAGAATGCATGAGTGATAGATTGAATGATGTTTGGATAATGAAATTGTAATTCATGGAATAAAATAGTTTTATCATTATTATTTAACATTTAATGAATTAATTTCATAGAATAAATTAGGTGGTATTAGGTTGGTGAAACGTAGAAAAAGAGGTATTTCAACTTACACATATCAAATTAGATCATATATCTTTATCGAAATATTTGATATTTGTTAGGGATATGAAATTGATATTTTTAATATTTTACATATATAATTTAAAATAAAATATTTAGATAGGGATATTACTGATTAACTTATCTATGAAGAATTTTTATTATCAAGATATCACTAATAGTGTAATAGGAAATCACAAAATAGGATTATAAATAAAAATTGGCATTTGTGGTAAAATAAGTTGATATTAGTATATATTATGATATTATTAGTTCATATATAATGGCTCAAAATAACACACTAATGTAGAAGAGTTCATCATAAAAAAATTTATGGCATATACCATAGACATGGATATTATCCACGGAGAGAAATATTGAAATTCCATAAAATTTATATACAAAAGAGAAGGATCCTTTTCTTAAAGGAGATTTGGTAGATAGTGGTTAAGCACTATTTTATGACTTTTTATGAAAAAAATATTTTCAATTAATATTAATATTTAATTATTTTACTTTATTAATATTAAAAATTGAAAAAAATAATATAAAATAAATATGTATCTTGAAAAAGATTATGTATGTGTTAGGGGTGAAAAAATCACCCATTAAGGATGAAACTATAAGACACAAACAAATATAAAATTCTAAAATAGGCTAAAAATGAAGTTTTACATGGAGTGTAGTTATCTCATTTTGTGTTAAATTATATTATGAGAGTATGTAAAGTAATAAGAATGAAAATGTAGGCATAGAAGTTTCTATAAAATATGATAAATGATAAATTTAACTAAAAACTTATATCATATTTTATTGATACTGGAATATCAGGGGATAATATTGTTGGGAAGTTTTCATTTTTATAAGTATCTTGATAAATTATATTAGTCATTATTTTCTCATGATTATATATTTATAGAATAATTCTATGTGACATGTTTTTTCCTTATCTTATGGAATGGTTATGTAATGGATAGTTTTATAAAGAAAATTTATATTATTGTTTGATTAAAGATAATTTATTAAATGGATGTAATGATGTATGTCACAATTTCATGTCTGAATATGTTATAAGAGCAAGGGGTGGTGGAATAAATGAAGAATAAATATGATTATAAAATGTTTTCTTGTAAAAGTATTTCCATTAATTGAGAATATTGAAAATAACATACATGTGGAGTACATGTAAGGAGATAGGAAGTTAATGGAGTAACATTTATTGTAAATTTAATTAGTGGATTATTTTTCAATGATCTCGGAATGTTATTATAATGAATTTTTTAAAGTGATTCCCAAATTTGGTAGATGTTTAGTGAAATATAATATCAAGGATTTATGGAGCTGGTATGGCCATGTAAGAGGAATCATTTCAGGGTACTATAAGTGATCACCCAACTGAGACTGATACATAAGAACATTGTCGCTATAAAATTAAATAGGTGTATAAGATAGTGAATTAATATTTTTATTGTAGGTAGACATGAATTATGGATTTTTACCCATTGGATGGATCTCTATAATCTCATAAATTTGTTTCCATGGTATACATCCCCCAAACCTTATTGTAATTATTAATATTAGTGTTATTTGTGGTGATTAAAGTGAAAATCACTCATCACTACCCCCATTTATGTGCCCCAATTAAATAAACCTTGTAAAAAATAACAATTTCATATATATTTATAAAACATGTTATAAATACATTATTTATATGGAAAAATTTTAATCTATGAATTATCAAAACATTAATTATCAATACTAAGAAGTCATGATCTAATTTGGATGTATGGAATTATTATTTAAAATAAAGTAAAAAAATAATCAATTGTTAGTAACTCTTAGATTCACCCAGCTAAGAGTACCTAATTATAATCCATTTCCAATAACAAAATTATCTAGATGAAAATTTTAGTGTGAAAAGATATGAAATGACATAAATTGACTGTTAAAATTTGGAGTTAAATTTTTCCAATGAAAAATCATATATTTAATGTGGAGTTTAGACCAAATAAATTCATTTGAACCATAAAAATTTAAATATTATTTTCATTGTACGGGTAATTATATAAATGTATGATGGGTTAAAATTATCCAATTGATATGTGTGTGTGTCTATAAATATAATATTTTGACCAAAATTCATTTATTATTTTTTTTTCTGGATTTTAGGAAAAGTTGTATATAAATAAATACTATTATGATTATGGAATATATGGTAAATTTTAACATATTATAGAATTTTAATTAATATTATTATTGAGGTATTCTGAAATAAAATCATAATTTAATACTTCCTTTTGTTGTTCTTTGGATGATATGATGTTTTCATGTTGTTTCAAAAACATTAATAAAGAATTTATAAAAAGTATAATGTCAATTTCAACCTCTCTATCTCTTGGTGATACATACATCGAAATTAAGAACCAAATACTAGATAATGAAATATTATGAAGTCAATTTTTATGAGTCATATTATCCATGATTCAATGTATAATACAAAATCATGTTTTTTCTATAATGAATGTGATTTGTTAAATCATGACAATATGCAATTCCATGAAATAAAAGATAATTTCATTAGTTGATGTATATTCTATTGAAAAAATATTATATAGCATGATCATATTGAAAAATATATAGTATTAATATTTTAATGAATTTAAAATTATGGAAACAAGTATAAGATATATAAATACATGATTCATAGTTATGGTTTTTTTGTATGTCATTTATTATAAAAAATGACCATTCTATGCATGGTTATTCTTAACCCACCTAAAATTTTCATCATCCCCATTTAGATTTAAAAAGAATAGATATATAATATATATTCTCCATTTAAATTTTATTTACCAAAATAATTTCTACTTGAATATATTTAATTTAAAAAATGAGAAAATGTATTTGATATCTAAATGAAGATATAAGGTTAACTATTTATTAAAATATTTAATATATGAATAGGAAATATGATATATATAAAGATATTAATTTATTAAGAAATATTTCATGTAGAAGAAATATGTTATTGGGTGGATGTTTTCTTAATGGATAAATTCATTTCATTTGAATGAATAAGTTTTATAAAATCACAAATGAAAAATATTAGAGTGTACATTGTAGGACTTAATTTAAAAGGTGTAATATTTCTATTTGAGATCAAATAAATATTATGATGGAAATAAATCAAACCATGAGGTGATAAATTATCATTTAATAATAGTGAGTTAAATTAAAATCTTTTTTATCATGAAATAATTTTGTATTTTTTGAATGATTGAACTGTATGATTATATTAAAATATGGATTATCTTGATTATTAGTTTTATGAAAATTAATTTCTTGATTTTTGGTTATCCACATATTCTTACAAGTAAAGAGATAATTTAATGATGAGATACATGTTTTAAAAGAGGACAAGATAATCTATAAAAGAAAAAAATTGATTAGTTGATTCAGATACGAATCCATAATTCCATTATATTCATGACATAGATAATTATATTTGGATTATCAATGCAAATAAAAATATTTGTTGTAATAAAACATCAGATATATTTGTAATAAATAGTATATTCCATAATGAATAATAAGTAACATGTTCTTTGGCTATGTAGTTTAGTGACGAGGTTTGAATATAATTTCAAAATAATTTATAGTGTATAATGTATATAAATATATTATTATGGAGGGTAACATGAAATAATTCTATGATTACATGTTGTTTTATTATAAAATAACTCCTTGATGTTATATGTGTAACTACTATAAAATGTGGTGTGATTTTATACAATATTATTTCACATAAGAGTGTATTGATAGGTTGAATTCCATACTTATTATTGATAAAGTGTGGAATAATTATACTTAATAATTAAGATTATTACAATGATTATAAAATTTAAAAAATTCCCCAAATTTTAATTTGGGTAAAAATGTTTATGATTATTATTGAAAAAACATAGGGGATTTTTTCAAATGATGTATCATTCCAACTGAGAATGATATTGCATATTTTTTTTGCATTTTTCCTGACAAGGGTGAGGTTAGTTATTAATTATTCATATTTTAAATTTTTCAATATGTAACATATTAATGATTTTAGTTTTAGTGAATGGTATTACATTTTCTAGGACTCATACACTGTCATTTTATAGGTATTGATGGACTTCACGAATTCCTAGAATAGATCTTATAGGGAGGGAAATATTTTGATGGTTAACCTTAATATTTATCTATTTTTGGATATACCAATATGGATTGATTTCCATATAAAAGTGTACCATTTGTATCCCAAATCATTGAAAAATATCCCATATTTATCCATTTTCTGATGAAAATATAATATATATGATTTTTATCATATGTATGTGACCCAAGTGTATTTATTATTTTTCATAAGTGGCCCTTAAATATTTCTATACATATAGTAATGAATTTACATAACACCAACATCACATGAATGAACCATATACATTCCCCTTGTCATTGGTATGGCCATTACATATTTCTTAGAAGACCAATTTATATATATATATATCTATATATATATCTAATAACCTTATATTATATAATTTTTCTCGCTTATTCACACAAATATGTTATCATTTAGATTCTCTAACATATAGTTGAGTTATCCGCAATAAATCTTATCATCCAGATGATTTATATTCTCATTTCATTAAATGTTAGTTTCAATTCTCAAACCTTAATAGTTCAATTTGTTTTTATTTTATTTAATTAATTATATGAAATTCCACTATCAAATTCTTGGCTAAAATACATTAATTTTTTAAAATTTTCATGTTTCAACACGACTGCATACCTAAAACATGGTTTTCTAAACCATAAAAACCATGAAAATTCATTTATTTTTTAATAGATCCAAAATACAATATGGGAGAACGATTTTTATAACAGTCTATCCTACCTATGTGGGGTGATTCAAAACCTCAAGTCTATGAAGGATGGTTGTCACATGGTTTATTGAACTGTGCGTAAAACCCCGAAAACATATCAAGTAAATTAAAATGATAATAATTACCACATTCCCCTACAGTTATTTTACTTAGTTTAGCCCTCTTAACTAAATTATTATTCAAGAGACCCAATGATCCACCAAAGGATATCAATCGTGCCTCTATTCTCTATTTCACTTCCATTCTCTATGATTACATGAGGTTTATCAGAATTCAGATTCATATCATTGAGATAAGGCCCCATCCTATATAGTCCTGTACATTTTCTTAATTTCTCTTCTCTCCCTTCACTTTGAAAACACAATGGATGAACTTGATTCTTGTTATGGTGTTTTATTTTATTTATTTTTTTGTGGCTAGGGTTTATGAGTCTTGATTTTTGGCTGATTCTATTGAGACTAATCGAAGGAAATGAGTCACTCATTCATTTCATGTAAGTATCCAGTTATTACGGGATATTAAATTCTTGAACATTGTTTCCATGCATTTTTAATTCCATTAGTTAAATAAAATTTTAATGAATAATAGTTTTAAAGAGTATATTATGTGAAACTCAATGATAAAATTATTTTCACTTCAATTGAATTGTTTTCTAATTATTGAAATCTTGGTAAATATATTCTTTATTTATATTTTCAAAGAATATATTTTATATATTTTTAATTATACATCATTAATTTATATTAATTGTTTTTTGAAATATTTTCAGTTAATGAACATATACACATCTATATATATATCTATGTGTTTTTAGAAATTCTCATTATAAAATCTATAGACATATATATGTGTTTAAGTGTATATGGGAATAATGTTAAAAAGAATCCATGTGGTTTTTAATGGGATCCTTAGTTTTTTTAAAAAAAATATTAAAGTGGATTTTTAAAATAAATTAAAGTCATTGAAATGTTTTTCAGATATACCCTTGGTAATTGATAGATTTTATAGGATCATGTTATTTATGGAATATCCTACTAATGTTTCTCCTTACTATTTTTGTGGTGATAAAAATATCATGGGAACCATATAAACATGTGTAGGTGACCTTATATGAGAAATGAATCTTTTCTAAAAGCTATTGTAGTGAAGTCAGAGTATTTTCCACCAGTAAATGTTGTATTTTTATCCAATTATCTTCAAAATTGGGAAATATATTCTACTTTTCTTTTACCCATTGTGAATCAGGGGTTTTCTATAATTAATCTTTTTATTAATTATTAATTATGTCAATTTATTTATAATCAACATTACCTTAATGTGTTTCTATTTAAATATTCTTGTCCATTATTGAATAATATTCTTTTTTTGTAAAATATTATTTACAATAATAATTTAAACATGGTTGAATATTTATTTAAATGAATGTTTTTGATGTAATTTTATTATTTTATATAAAAATAAAAGGAATTTTTATAAATTATTAATTACAATTTTTTTTGATTTTATATAATATATAATGGAAACATATTGTTGATATTGTATTTAAAACAATTATATAAAGGGTCTTTAATTATAGGAATTATTTTATGCGTTGTTATTTGGATTTTCTACAGCGCTTATATCCCATGAATATTATTATCATCTCCATTTTTTATTATGAATTATCTATTAATTATTGTGGAACAATGATATTTTCAAAATGGGATAGTTACTTTTAATTCCAAATCCAGTTATGTTGGTTTTTTTGTTTTATTTGGTTTATTTTATCAAATATTAAAAATAGGCATTTTACGACATTATCATATCATTATTTCAGGCTATTAATATATATGAGGCTTGATGAAAGACAAATTTTGGTAGTCTATTTTTTAGGTGAGAAAATTTGTGGTGAGAAAATGGAATAGATACATTTTTTATAATTTTTCTTTGTAATTTTTTTATATTTTATATTCTTGTGCCGACGTCCAACAAATGGATGATTAATCAATATATTTTGTTATACATTTATCGTTCATTCTTAAGATAATCCATTACCACTTGATACACAATGATATATTTGAACTAGTTGTATTCCTAGGGAAATCAGGAACCGTATTTTGTATAGTAATTTAATATTTGGAAATTGAGATGAATTAGGTTTTATCATTAATTTTTTTTAAAGAATCACATTGTTATCTGGGTTTCTCTATTATTTATATATAAAACTATTGGAACTTGGGATGAAGGGTTTGGAAGAGTGTTATATGATATTACTTTTTTATATCCTCAGGTTTCCATGGGCTGTTAGATTAGATTATTGAATTTTCATTTTCCATTATTTATTTATGGTGTAAAATATTATTTAAAGTATTTAAAATATTTTGAGAGATGATAATGATAGTTGACAAACATCACTAATATATCTTATGTGTTCTCGAAATAATTCATTAACCAGGGTTCATGATTATATATTTATTTCAATAGATGTTTCAAGCAATGAATATGGTATGTTAAACCTTGTGTCCACATATTGAAAAATCCCTAGCCCATGTTATTGATATTTTCAGGTTGGGTAATGTTATTGTTTGAGAATTGGTTACTGTGCATTGGTTTTAATAACAAAACATTTTTTTTTAAAAATGATAAGGGGATTTTTAAAAGTGATATACTATTTTATGTGTTATATTAAATTAAAAATTTATAATTCTAACCTAAATTAATATGAACAAAGAAAAATTATTTCTAAAACAACCATGAAAAGTGGCGTTGAATTATAAACTGATTTTCAAATTCATTTTGTAATTATATCACAACAAATACAAATTAATTTAGAGAAAAAATATTCAAAAATATTTTTTAATATAAAAATTGGGATTATGGTAGAATAATGTATTTTAAATGGTTATAGATTAAATTTAAAAATATTAATTTATGTCACTAAGAGTAATTTAATTTATTTTTTTTAATTTTATTTCTGAAAATGGATCTTATATATTAATATTTCTAATGGGGGGGAATTATTTGTTTTGGATAAATTTTAGTAAAATACTTCATTATATAGAGTTTTAACATAAATTTGGGAGTTGATTTATTTTGGTATTTATATTTTGAGATGTTTATTAATGTAAATTAATTCAATGGGAATTGACATTTTTCAATTTTTTTACCTAGTATATGCCGAATTGTATTCTCATTCCCCTTAATTATAAATTTCAATATTTTTTATTGATATGTTTTCTCCAAGGAAAATATTAGTTTTATTTTGGTTTATTTTGTGTCATAGGATTCTTTTATTTTGTATCTATATTGGATGGGGAAGGTTATCCTTTGGATGAGGGTTTTACTAAAAGAACCTAGGTTGTTTTTCTTTTTTATTTTTTTAGTGAATTTATTTCTAAATTAAATTATTTAGGAACAATTTTATATTGAATTTTCTATCATTCCCATCATCCAGAGCTTTTTTGGAGGGACTTATCCACTCTTCTACTTCCAACATGATTGTGTGATTAGTGATGATAAGGTATTGCTTTTAATTTCAAGATTATATTGTATGTTAGGTTGTGGTCCATACCATTTGTAATGGGTTAAGGTATATTATCTCAATAATAATCTTTGATGTGTGGTCCTCAACTTTGGGAAATAGTATCATGATTCCCTTCATATAATTTTAGAAATCCGAGTTCCATTATCGATAGATGAGTTATTTTGGGAGCC
This sequence comes from Viscum album, assembly GCA_963277665.1. NCBI lineage: Eukaryota > Viridiplantae > Streptophyta > Magnoliopsida > Santalales > Viscaceae > Viscum > Viscum album. The sequence goes on along the minus strand of OY728126.1, from coordinate 1,043,664,185 downwards.
TCATGTTCTAAATGAATTATATAATAGATAGAGAAATGTTAAGAGTGAGTGCATTCCATGAATTTATCATTATCCCCTTATCTTCTAATTTATATTTTTTAATATTTGTTCATAGTCTTTTAACAATAATGATGTGTTCTTTATAAACATGGATGATTTATTTGATGAAAATTAATGATATATACTTGATTGAGCATTTTGGATGAGATGTATTTATTGAATGAATTTTTATTTATGTTTTTTCATTTGGGTTGTCTCTCATTATATTACCATTTCATGATACTAATCCATTTATGGTGGATATATGGGTTATCATTCCTAGTTTTTTCTTTTTCCCCCATTGGTTTTGGAATTCATGTTAGTTAATGATTGTGGCTTGTGATTTGATGACATTATTTCTTTTAAAGGTGGGTTTTGATCATGTTGAGTACTTTTCCTTGACTGTAATTTCAAATTATTATTTTACATAAATTAATTATTTGTGTGGAGACCTTCATATTTAGTAAATCATTGAATATTTTTGTGATTCAGTATAGACCCACTAATAGGTTCTCATTTCGATGAGGTTTTCTCGATGGTGGATCACAGGGTCAAAGGCTCTTTGTGAGAATAACTGATCTTTTTTGTTAAATACAACTTTCTTAATTAGTTAAATTTGTATTGTCTTCATGATAGTCATGGGGATCCTTAGATTCTGAGAGCCATTTTTTTATTTAGGATGTTTTAATTTTCCTTTATTTTGACCTTCTGAATATATTGAAGATTTCATGGTGAAGAATTCAGTTCATGGGTATTTTTTCAACCATAAACCCTAAATTTTATCAATTATTTTTTTAATATAAATATTTTTTCCATCATAATTAATTCAAATCCAAACCATTCAATATATTAAGAATTTTGGATTTTTTTTTCAAAACCACATGGTTAGCACACGATTTACTAAACTCTATGTAATCCTTGTAAACACTTCTATTTTTCAGAAGATAAATTAAAGAATATTAGGTGGAAATTTTGTCAGAATAACTATCCTTCTCATGTGGGGTGTTCTACAATATCATTTTTAGGTACATGGGTATTTTATTTTTTCTAAACATCCAAACAAACTAATGGAATTAGACACAAAATTACAAATGTGAAAAATTCCCCCAATTCCATTCCCTTAATTTTTTATATCACGAACCCCAACCCTCACATCTAGTGTTTAGTGATACACCAACTCACTAAGTGAATATGTTCATACCAAAATCCTTTAAGACTCACCCTATTCATTATTCAAAGTTTGTTATTTTTTATTATATTTTAGATCATTAAGATAAGTCCTTATCCACCATTATCCTATTAATTATTCAATGTTTGTTATTTTTTATTATATTTTAGATCATTAAGATAAGTCCTTCTCCACCCTTATCCTATTTTTCATTTATATTGTTCTTATCTACCTTAATAATGAACATACCTTGGCTAAACCCTAATTATTAGTTTCCACTCATTTTGTTTCATTATATTCTTGAACAATTACTTATTTCTTTTTTAAATTCAATTATATATGAAATTATTATAAAAATTTATTTAGTGGGTATATAAATAGATAATAATGTCTTACATTATTTTGAATTCATCTCAATGGTTTTATCATAATTGGAAGTATTTTAAAGAAATTTCTTAATATTTTTTTTCACCCCACTTGATCTATTAATTCGTAGTTAGATATTATTAATACATTTAATGTTTTTTTCAGAATTATTATATTAAGAACTTTGGGTTTTATCTTGTTCATAATTATCATATAAATATTGTTTATTCATAATATAATTTTCTCTATTACAATGTTACACAGATAAAAAGTAGTGTATATATATATATAAATTGTAATAAAAATTAACATGTGAATATCTGAATTTTTTCAATGAGATACTAATATAAATAAGAAAATGTACATTGGAATTACATTTGATGGAAGAATTTTGGTTTTTAATGTGATCATTAGGTTTGGATTTCAAATAGATTGAAAGTGGATTTAAAAAATATACTAAAAGTATTTGATGTTTGATTAGGATATTCCATTTGTTATTGATTAATTTTACATTATTATTGTAATTATTTAATTTAATATTAATTATTCACCATACTATTTTTTGTTATTGAAGATATTAAAAACCTCATGGAATCCTTGGGAACATATGTTGTTCAATATTACTTGCACTGACACCCATTCCACTAGAAATCCTATTGATTTATATGTATTTTACAACATCATGTCACATGTTACTATACATTCCACTGTATTCTAGAAAATAATATTCTTGGTTTACCATATCCTTTGTGACCCTAGAGTTTTTTTTGATGATAAATATTTAAAATTATTAAATGTATCACTTTATTTATTTTATTTTTCTTACCTCGTACTTCCTTGGATTAATAAATTATTATTATATCTTGATTTTTATTCCTATTTAGTACAATATTATTCAAAATCATATTTAGAATATGGTTAAAAAGTTGTTTAAATGGTTTTTTAATAAAAAAAGTGGCCAATGATTGATAAATGATTAAAAAAGGACTATATTCATTTAAGAGAAAAGAAATGGAATATTAATTAATTAGTAATGATCCTTATGTTTGAATTTATATAAAATTAATTAAATATCATTTTTTATTATCTTATTTTAAGAAACACCATTAATGAACTAATATTTAATTTTACTACTTAGGTAGTGGTTATTTGGATTTCCATCTATGTTAATTACTCAAAAACATAATACAAATTTTAGTTTCAGGTTTTGGTTTATCTATTACCACTCTTGGGGAATTGAGATTTCTATAAGGGATTGCGAATTTTAAATTCAAATGGTGTTTTGCTGGTTGGATTAATATTATTTATCATCTTTTTTCACATCCTCCCAAATTTATTTTTTATTTAATTTATTATTATCAGTGGTGGAATATATTTTAGGTGGCTATATAAAACACATCTGGTGGTGGTAATCTATGATACTATTGTAGTTAGGGGTGAGTGGACGGGTTAGTTAAATATTAACTATATTTTTTCTAGGATGTTTTATCTAATATAAATTTACTATTTAATTATAGAATGGAATTGTACTATATGTAGGGGTAAACATAATTTTTATAATGTTTTCTTAACCATGATTACTAGGTGAAATAATTTCTGCAAGTTATACTTTGATTCCATGGAACTATATTCTTTCTTGTGGAAATCAGGAACATTCCTTGGGTTATTAGTGGACTAGTTCTGTTATTTGATGAATGGATAACATGGGTAGGTTGATGAAAAATGTAACGAGATAAAACATTCAATATTTTTTCCTATCTTGTGGATAGAGATAGTATAGTCAAAACTCATGTGTTGGGAGTTGGAAGAGCTTCTAGAACCCCTATTTGTTTTTATCCTTGAGTTATTGAGGGCTTTTGGGTTTCATTCTAGAATTTTTAGTTCCCATGTTTTATTGAGGGTTTTATTGATAATTTAAATGGTTTTTATGATTTTAGGGTGAAAATATAATTAATCCAGTGTCATATGTCAAACTCTCATGGCCTAGAAATCCATGTCGATCCCAATTGAAATGTTAAATTACACATCTAGTGTCATTTTTATGCTTGGATCATGTTCTACAAATCTATATATACAAGTCATGAACCACCAATAATCCTTCATATATAGTTTTTTGTGTTGTTTAATTTTATTAGTCAATGTATTGTTATTTTAAATTAGTTTTAAAAAGTTATTTTATTTATCTTTTTGAAAAATTTATTACGGGACTTTTGAAAATTTGAAATAAATTTAAGGAGAATTTAAAATTAAAATAAATCATTTGATAATAATTTTAAATTATAATTGTGCTAAATTATTTAAACTATACCTTGAAATAGATAAATAATTTTTAATCATATTTCCAAATGATATTATAAAAACTTAAAAACAAAAAAGGACTTATATAGATTTCAAATCTTAAAAATTATTCTTATAAGAAAAACATTTTTAATGATAGAATACTTCTTTTTATATGGTTGAAATTTAAATTTTATGTTATTAAAGGATTTTGATAATGATATAATTAAATTATTTTCAATGGTATTATTTAAGTTATAATACATCATCATAATTCTCTACTACGTTTACAATGTGGTATATATTTGGTATTTTGAGGAATTTTATAATGGTCGTTGGAATTCAGTTTTGGTATTTAAATATTTGAATAAGTATAGATTTGTTATATTATTTTCCCCGTATTCATTTTATTTGACTTGTTTCATTTGGATTTTAAATTTTCTTATAGTTTAATTTGTATGGGAATTGTTTGATTTAGGGTATTTTTTTGAAAAAGTTCTTTTCATTGTACTAATTTTCATTCCATATTGAAAGTATCCATTGGAATTTTCAGAATTCCATGTATTTTGATATACCTAAGTGGTGTATCATGTTACTAGATACTGTAATAATTTTGGTGATAACCATTTTTGATAATTATTTTGTGTTTTTTTATTATATTATGGTGACTTTATTAATTTCTCAAGATTATTATTCAATAATTATTTGAAAATCAATTTTTTCAGTATCCTTCTAAAACTTTTTTAAGGGGTGTTTTTATTTGAACTGTTCACATATGAGGGTGTGATCAGAGTGTCTATGGTAGAGTTGTTTATTTTAAGGGTACATCCTTGGTTGGATGGTCACCATGATCTATTGGTATTTGTAATAGTACAATTTATTTTGGATTATTGTCCTCTTATAGTCTATTGTTGTGATCTAGGGTAACCAAAGTCCCTTTTATTGACTTTTTAAAATATGTTTACAACAATGATAATTGATTTTTTAATCGTCATGTCATGGAAACATCATGTTATGGGTTATGTAATAGTTCGAGTGATGTTATTAAGAGAATTCCTGTTTATTCCATTCTTTTCATATTTTCATTCCTTGTTTTAAATAATTAATTGAGATTATCTTAAATGTGTACTTCATAGACATTGATTTATGTTTCTATATAAATTATGGACAATACCATGACTAAGTATATCAGTTGATCTCACTTGATTTAGTGATTTTTATTTATATTTTTTCTTATTAGGATATCCTTAATTACATTATCCGTTTATGTTAGTGACATGTTTATGGTTGGGGGATGACTATGTATATGTCTCAGTTTTCAGTTTTTCAACATATGGTTTTTGATATTCATGATATTTCTCTAAATAAGGCTCATGATTTGTAATTTCCATTAATATTGGAATTGAGTTTCAATGAAGTGAATTTTTCCCTGGGGTAAAATAGTGAATCCAAATTTTAGATAATTTCTATTATTGTGGAAGAAAAAATATATTATTCTAACACCCCATGTTTCCATGGTACGTTTCCCTTTTAATAATGCAATTTCTTGTGTTGTACACAATTTGGAGTTTTAACATACTATAACCAATTTAACTAGTTGTTATGAATAGTAAAACCCACTTTTTTAAATTTTATAAATTTTAATTTTCAAATTGGACATAATTTTTTGATTCAGAGTATCAAAATTAGCTTAGGGTAATTTTTGGTATTTTTCTAAAAACATTCAATTTTTGATGATTAATGAAAAACACTACATTACTATTTAAAACAGAATTCTTATTTAAATAATTATTTATTTTATTTAAATTCATTTTAAGTAAATGTAAAAACATAATACATATATTAGTTGAATTCAATTCATTGGATTTATTTTATAATAAAATTATATATATAAAATTTTATTGAACTTTTTACCGTCTTTTACCCATCTTCAAAGCACATTTTCAAATTTCCATAAAACGCAATTTTACTCCTTATGTGAATTGAATATAAAAAAGTCAAGAGATATAGTTGAAATCAGTAACTATCATGTGGTTCAATATGATGAAAATAATTTTTGTTGAATTGTATCTTTTGACTTTTATTTACAACTCTTAAAAGTAAATAAGATAATTATATGTAAAAATGATAATATAATTACCTAAAAAATTTCCTAATTATTTTTTATAAGTGTATTTCGGCCAAAATAAACCTTAAGAGTAAAATATGATACTTTTAGTCCACTTGGATTAGATTAGAACATTTATTATTGTTTTATTTAAAGTAGAGTTAAAAATATTAAATTCAAATTTTCATAAATAAAACATTTCTAATATAGAGTTATACAACAGATAAATTCGACTATAAAAATTCATTAGAAAGCTAAAAATATTTCCTACATAATGGTATTTTATTTATAATTTGTAGACATTATATAATTAAATATATTTATGAAATAATGATGATGGTGTAATTTCCTTTTTATTGAATGGTTAAAATAATTGATGTTATAAATATCATAATAAATGTAAATTTAGAATTTTGATGCATTACACTAATTTTATAGATTAATATGACATTTTAAGGTTGATTCAATGAATATTTTTCAATGTTATCATGTTTTTATGACTTCCACAAAATTCAATTACTAAATAGTGTGTAAATTGATATAAACGAGTTCTTAAATCAAATACTCTATCATTAAATTATATAATAGTCGTAAAAATCAATGATTTTGAAGAAAGAATTATATAATAATATATATATCATTAATGAACAACTTTGGGATTTCTTGTCATTTTATAGTAATAATATTAACCATATAATATAATAATACAAGAATACATGGTAAAAGTTATACAATTTAACTAAGAGTAAAATCTACAAGATAAGGTTAATATGATGACCTGAACCTATATAAAACGTATTGGTTGCAAGGTTTTCAACCATCATCACCATAATCTCGAAATAAATCATTTTGGATCCATTAGAGACCGAATATGATTTTATAATAAAATAATATTTCATGGTTTTCCTAATGTTACCCTCACCGCTCTTATAAAAAGGTACTTCCCCTTCTCTAAAAATTACACCTCCAAAACCATTTGACTCTTCCAAACCTAGCCCAAATATCCTCCCAAATACCCTCCCTTCGACCTAGAGTCTATACATTGATCATAATTCCAATCTATAGAGCAGTTTTGATCAAATCAAAATGAAACACATGTAGAAGAGGTAATAATTTCACAACCTCTTTCAAAGTTCATTTTTTCTTCCACTTCAAATTTATTTGTTGTTTCCATACCAAAATAATAACTCCAATACCATATATATAATGAGATTTTATTATATATATTTTACAATAATATTCATTATTATATCAATGCTATGAATGAAAAGTCACCATGTGTGCGTATGTACGGCTTACCATCTCCATGTAGTGGTGTAGTTTGTTATTCAAACAATTCATTATTTGGATGGATATAATAATGAGTATAACAGATGTAAATAATAAATATAACATGTTAATGATTCTATATATATGATATAACATCTAGTTATATATGATTTAACCATCAATAAAATGGTATTGTCACTTGTGTGTACGTACGAATTACAGTCTCCACAGATTCCTTCATAATTTTTTTATAAAAAGTTAAACAAGGGTATAAATGACATAAAACTATAGTATATTAAATAGTAAAAACTTTTGAAATACATTTTTATGAAAAATTTATGTGGATGATAAATAGTTCCCATTATATTTTCACATATAAACAACCTCAGATAATGAACAGATTTCTGAATTAACCCTTACCTTGTACTTTTCTTAGTCAAAGGTACATTAAACTCCAGTATACTATTTAAATAATTGTTATTAAATTATAAAATAACCACATACATAATTATGATATCATATACGATCTTATAATATTTATTTTTTAATAATATTTCAGTATTATCATCATTTTGGGTGTTAACATATTCGTTTTCAATTATACGTTTTGTTATGTACGTACGACTTAGAGTCTCCATGAACGCGACACGGTTCATTCCCCATCGTAACAATTAATGAATAAAGAATATTTGATGATTAAAAAATAAATTTTAATAACTTAATATAATTATGCATATGAATCAAATACATATTATCTATTCCTAAGATGATGTACATAATAAAACATATAATGGAAACAAATATGTTAACACCCAAAATGATGACACTACTGAAATATTATTAATAAATACATTTTAGAAGATCATATATGATATCATATTCTTGTATGGGGTTCTTTTATAATTTAATAACAATTATTTTAATTTTATATAGGATTTTAATTTACCCTTGACCAAGGAAAAGTAGAAGGTAAGGGTTAATTCTACAATCTCTTCATTATATGAGGTTGTTTATACGTGAATATCTAATTGGACCTCTTTATCACCCCCATACATGATTATTAAAAATTTATTTCAAAACATTTTTACTATTTAATAGACTGTTGTTTTATGTCATTTAGACCCTTTTTTGACTTTTTATAAAAAAATTATAATGCAATCTTTCAATCATTTTCCAAACTATGTATTTTATGATCTTTTCGACAAAATTATGGAAAGAATGTTTTTTTACCTTATACGGTGGGTGTGGGTATTTTCCTCTATTATAACCCCGTAGAAAAATAACATACAATATTATAATTATATTTTCAAAATAAAAGTTTTCTTTTAAAATTATGTGACTTTTTAATGATTTCAAAATAGAAAGAGATATTTTTCTCAAACAGTTTTGATTTCATTTATGTCAACATCCATTGATAAGATTTTACTCCTATTTGATGTTGATTTATTATGATACAATCTTCCATATTATATTAAAGTTTTTGTGATATTTTGACTATGGATTTTTTATTTTTATATCATTCATGGTTTATGGTTAATGTATTAACATTTTGTATGCTGGTTTTAATGAGAATGATTATGTTATATTTCAATCGTTTCATATGAGGAATGAATTGTAATTAGTAAGTGATGGGTGGAGCCCACTATATCTCCTCGATGAATCAGTAGGTCTCATTATATAAACTAGTGTCTAGGAACCAGTCCTTTCCAAAATATTTATTTGTAGTCTAGGAATGAGGCCTTGATTATGTGTTTATGAATTCTTGCATTATGCATGCCATCATTATGAAATTATATATTGATATTGAATATGATTATTTAGCTAGTATAATATCCATGTGAATAATTAAATGACATTATTATATTTATCATTTTCATATTAAGCTGATGTATACGTTTAAAAATCTGCTGTTTTGGTCTAATACATTTTCTTAAATGCATATGCTTGTTTATGAATGTTTCATCTATATTGTTATCTTTACTAATAACATGAGATCACCCTTTCTATAGTTTATTTTTTCATAAGATGAGATGAAAAATTTTATGATTTACTTGTAGGGATAGTATAATAGATATGAATGTGTCTAATGAGACAATGTTGTTGTTGTTTTTCATTTCATGATGTAATGTAAAATGTATATATGTATATAGTAATTCCAAGGCTACTAAAGTAATCAATATTTTGAAATTTGATCCCTTGTGATCATACCAATGATATGTAATTTTTCACTAACTATGGGTAACTAGGTTCAGGGCATTACAATTGGTATCAGATGATGTTTAGTACAAACCATGGAAGCACGATTTATAAAAACACTAATCATAGATCATTACCCTAATATTTACTTTGATGATTAGTATAGAAGAACATCCAAGAGTTTTCAGAATGTATATATTTTGTTTATTTTTCATGACATACTTCCCTGTTTGGATATGAGCAGGAAGATCCAGCTCTGGCACATATATACCTATGATTGAAAGCTCCGAAAGAGAGTTTTGGGCATGAACTTGGGTATCCTAGTACATGACAATTGGAATTGATGCACTCTGGGTTACGACACTCCTTAGGGATATGCATAGGATAATTCACATTTTCAGTACAAAACATTATGATGGATTAAAGAGTATATACATCCTAAATGAAATCATTTTTACGATTATGGATTATATCTATAAACAGTTCAATTTATGTTAACTGTTTTACATGTTTGGAATTATGTATTGTTATTCATAAACTAATCTAGTGTATGCCATTGTATAGAAATCACACATAGTAGAAGGAATAGAAACTGTATCGACGTAAGTTATCCATTTAGGGATTACCATCATATTCAAGGTAATTAAAGTGGAGCTTCTGATGCAACCGGTGCTGATCAGCTTATCACCATATTAGGACATCGAACATAGGTTATGAATAATAACCTTATCCGTATGGAGCACCCTGATCCACAATGCAGAGGATCAATGTTAGACCAATTCATGAGTTATCAACATCCAAAATTCAATGGGACTATAAATCCATTTGACGTTAGGAAATGGAAAAGTTCCATAGAAAAGTTATTTCATGCTTTTTGGTGTAGTGAAACAGAAAATTTTTCATGACAATTTATCACCTCATAGGAGATGTAGATCAGTGGTGGTCATTAATTAAAAACAAAAAAGAGGTTGAATAAGTATCTGTTATGGAATAGAGGGAGTATAAATATATTTTCATAGAAAACAAATTTCATCATGATCATCAAGAAAACATGGAAATACAATTTTTGAGTTTGAGGAAAAAATGAGGATGAAAATGTCGCCAAGTATGAGGCTAACATTAGAAGGTTATCAAGGTATAATAAATATTATATACATAACCCAAGGTGTAATATTTATCAATTCATTGATGGGTTAAATCTAGTTCTCCGTCAAGCGTTAGTCTCACAATCCTTCTTTTCATATAAAGATATTGTATCATGTGATATTAAGGTAGAAAAGGAATTCTCTTAGCCTTACGACATTAATGAAAATAAATAGAAAAAGAGATCTACTAAACACTCTATAATTTAAAATAAGGGGATGATGGGAAATTTTGAATATCCATCCTATGGTAAATGTGGGAAGAAACACCCCGGTACTTGCCTGAAGGGAATGGGAGTCTGTTACAATGGTGGTGAAAAAGGCCACCAAGCTAGTGATTGTAATAGGAAAAAGAGGTTGTCATGTTGAATGCCAAAATTTTAGAGAAATGGGGAATTATTAAAATTAATTTACTATGCTCCAAGGAAAAATACCTCAGAAAAGGCCAAGGGAGAATGGACAACCTTATGTGATCATTATTGTTGATGTTGAAGCTCTAAAAGACGTGGTGGCATGTAATTTAATCATTTTTTTCAAATTTATCCAATTCTTTATTTGATTCTAGATCATAAAAGTGTTTCATATCTTTCCTGTTATTTATGAATTTTTGATATTTCCAATTTTATTTAACAAGGCAGTTGTCAGTCAAAACTTATTAGGGAAGTATCATTGCAACAAATTTTTTTGAATCCGTTCCCATTATGGTATTTTATTGTTAATTATCTTCTGATATTATCATCATACCAATGATTGAATTTGATATTATTCTCGCAATTGATTGTCTTTTTGACCATGATGTGAAAATATCTTGTAAGAAGAAGGAGGTTACAATTTTCGATGATGATAAAGAGTACCTTAAATTTAGAGTAGAAACATCACCACCTAATTGTTATCAAGATCCTCCCCAATAGCTCTCATAATTTCAATTATTTCGGAGTAATAGAATGAAATAACTATATCGGAGGAAAGGACTATTCAAATATAGGATGTACGTATTGTGAAGGAATACGTTGATATGTTTCCATAGGATTTACCTAGTCATCATCCAGAATGAGAAATTGAGTTTTCTATTGATTTAATTCCTTGTTCAAGGCCCATATTGAAGTCCCCTAATAGAATGACCATTGTGGAATTATTGGAACTAAAGAAAAAACTTTATGAATTTAATAATAAAGGATTTATTTGGACCAGTGTTTCTCTATTGGGAGCCCCAGTTCTTTTTTTTATGAATATATATGGATGTATGAGGTTGTGCATTGACTATAGGGAGATCAATGATATAACAATAAAGAACAAGTACCCCTACATCAGATTGATGATTTATTCGAACAATTTCATGGAACTGAATATTTTTCAATGATTGACCATCGATCTGGATATCATCAGTTGTTTGTGAAGAATGAAGACATTCTGAAAAATATATTTTGAACTAGGTATTCCATTTGGACAGACTAATGCACTCTCTGTCTTCATGGATCTAACAAATATAGTTTTCAAAGATTATCATGATGAATTTTTGGTTGTATTTATTAATGATATAATTTTACACTCCAAATGATTAAAAGAACATGAAAATAACTTGTACAATATTCTAAAGACTCTAGGAAGAAATGAATTTTATTAGAGGTTTAGTAAGTGTCAATTCTAGCTTCAGTTGATGTCTTTTCTTGGCCATATTATCTCTATGGATGGAATCTTTAATGATCCTTCTATGACAAGATCTATACAAGAATGAACATCACTGATGAGTATAACTAACATGCGTATTGTTATTGGTTTAGCTTGTTATTATTTGCATTCCGTCCAGAATTTTGCCCGATTAGCAAACCCATTATCCAAGATCACCTATAAAGGGGATAAATTTGTTTGTACAAAAGAGTGTGAAGAATGTATAGAATAACTGAATAGAAGATTATTAAATGCTCTTATCTTGAATCTACCATCAGTGAATGATGGGAACGTTATTTATAGTTATTCTTAAAATAAAAGAATTGGTTGTGTCCTCATTTAGAATGATAGAGTTATTTCATACTTATCACGACAGCTATAAATTACTGAGAAAAACAATCCCACTCATGATCATGACTTAGGAGCTGTAATCCTTTCTCTAAAAATATGGAGACACTATCTCTATGGTGAAAAATGTGATATTTTAATTGATCATAAGAGCATGAAGTATATTTTCTCACAAAAATAACTCAACATAAGGCAAAGGCGATGGATTGAACTACTTAAGGATTACAATGGCACTATACACTACCTCCTGAGAAGGTAAATAAGGTGGAATATGCCTTGATCAGAATAGAAAATAGAGTTTTGAAAAAGATGAGAGTTGAAATGGATTCCATTTTCATGGATCTAGTAAAGATAGATATGGGAATAAACATCGAATGTAAAAAATAAATAATTTTGGAAATGGTTGCATAACCATCATTTCTAGAAAGGATAAAGAGTTATAGGACATATGATCAGAAGTTTGAAAAGAAGATTAAAGCTAAGAATGATTGGAGATTCAGTGACTTCGTATATGAATATGGAATTTTAAAATTTGGGAAGAGACATTGTGTTCTCGATATACCTGATCTAAAAAAGGAATTGTTGGATGATGCTCATAGATCCAATGTCTATATACACCCTAGTAGCATTAAGATATATAGGGGTTTTAAGGAACATTTTTGCTGGGACTACATGAAAAGATAGATTTTTTATTATTTGTCCAAAGGTATGGTTTGTAAACATGTGAAAGCTGGAAGACAACATCCTATAAGAGTCATGCAACCTCTCCCCATACCTGAGTGGAAATGGGATTATATTACGATGTACTTTGTCATGGGACTACCAAAGACACCTTGAAGGAATGATGCTATATGGGTCATTGTGGACCGTCTTACCATGTCAGCACATTTTCCAGCTATAAGAGATGATTTACCACTTGAACATATAGCAAGAAAATATATTAATGAAGTTGTAAAACCTAATGGAGTACCCCTATCAATTTTTTGTGATCGTGATCCCTATTTTAAACCTGGATTCTAGAAAAGTATTCAGAAGGATTTAGATACTGAACTTCGTTTGAGCACTTCCTACCACCCTCAAACTGATGGACAATCATAACGGATATTCAAACCTAAAACACATGATGAGATCATGATCACATGAAATTCAAGTTATGTGGGATTAGTATTTATATCTGACGGAATTTTTCTATAAAAATAGCTTCCATCAAGTATTCAGATGGCACCATATGAAGCATTATACAGAAAGAGATGTCTCAAACCAACTTGTTGAGATTATGTTGGTTAATGAAAATTCATAGGCCCAAGTCATGTTGATGAAACAATGTAAAACGTGAAAATTATCCAAAACACATCAAAGAAGATAAAAGTAGGAAAAAGTGCTATGCCGATAACTCAAAGATGGATTTTTAATTTCATGGAGGAGATCCTGTTTCCATGAAGGTTGCTCCTTGAAATGGTTTTATACGTTTCAGTGAGAAGGGTAAATTGAGTCCCGGGTACATCATACATTTCCAAATTCTAGAAAAAATTTGATTTGTAGCTTATCATTTGGCAATTCCGCCAAGTCTCTCCAAAGTTCATGATGTGTTCCACATATAATTTTTAATAAAATAAATGTCCAAACCAACAAATGTAAACACTTGTGAAGAAATAGAACTAGAACCTAACACCAATTATTGAAAATAGCCTATTAGAATTCATGATAACAAATAACAAGTGCTGAGAAACCGAACAACTCGTCTGGTGAATGTTCTATTGGGAAATCATAAGATGGAAGATGCAACGTAGGAAACTGAGGAACTTATAATGAAGAACCACCCAAATCTTTTTATGCTGTAATATTATATAAATTTAAAGGATGAAATTATTTGAAGGAGGATAGAATATAACACCCCATGCTTCCATGGTATGTTTCCCTTTGAATAATGAAATAGCTTGCATTGCACGCAACATGATGTCTTAACACACCACAACCAATCAAACTAGCCCTTATGAATAGTAATACCCAGTTTTTGAAGTTTTATAAATTTTATTTATCAAAATGGACTTAATTTTTATATTGAAAATATCAGAATTATCTTAGGGTGAATTTTTTTTATTTTTCTGAAAAATTTCAATTTTTGATGAATAGTAACTAACACTAAATTATTGATTAAAACCGAATTTTTATTTTAATAAATATTTATTTTATATAAATTTATTTTATTTCAAAAAAGATACATAATAACTTTATTATTTTAATTCAATTAATTGGATTCAATTTATAATAAAATTAGATGTATTAAATTTTATTGAACTTTTTAATGTATTTTAGCCACCTTTTAGGTGCAATTGAAAAATTGAATAAAACAAAATTTTACAACATCACTGAATTAAATTTCAAAAATCTGAGATACATGGTTGACATCATTAAGTAATATTTTGTTCAATAGGATGAAAATATTGTTTATAAATAGTAGTTTTTGACATTTATTTACCACAGTTAAAAGTAAATAGGGTAATTAAAGGTAAAAATTGTATTATAATAACTCTTAAACTATTCCTAATTGTATTTTATATGTTTATTTTGGAATAAAGCAACAATAAGAGTAAAATATTATCATTTGGGTATACTTGGATTAGATTAGGACATTTATTATTATTTTATTTAAAGAAGAGTTAAAAGTGTTAAATTAAAATGTTCATAACTAAAAAATATTCACATAGGGTTATACATAAGATAAGTTCAACTATAAATATTCATTAGAAAGGTAAAAATATTTCATTCATAAAAATATTTTATTTATAATTTTTAAACATTATATAGTTAAATTTATTTATGACACAATGATGACGTAGTAATAACCTTTTTAATGAATGGTTACAATAATTGAGGTTATAAATATCCAAATAAATGTAAATTGAAAATATTGATGCATTAGTCTAATTTTATAGATTAATATTAAATTTTAGAGTTGATTAATGGAATATTTTTCAATGTAATCATGATGTTATGACTTCCACAAAAATCAATTACTAAATAGTGTCAAAATTTACAAAAATGAGATTAAAATAAATACTATATTATTAAATGATATAATTGTCTTAAAAATATATTTTTTCACCAAAGGACATGTGTAATAATATATATATCATTAATGAACCACTTGGGGTTCCCTTGGAAATTTATTGTAATATTAATAACCATATAATATAATAATACAAGAATACATGATAAAAGTTAAACTATTTAACAAAGTGTTAAATCTAAAATATTAGGTTAATATGGTTACCTAAACCATTATAATACCAATTTTGTAGAGGTTTTAGACCCATACCCTCCTTATCCTAGAAATAAATCGTTTTTGTGCCTTTAAAAACTGCATATGATTGTATAATAATATAACATTTCATGATTTTCCGAAAGTGACTCTCACCCCTTTTATAAAAATCTGCTTCCCCTTCCCTCTAAATCACACATATAATGCCATTTGGCTCATTCATCCCCTACCCAAATATCCTCCCAACTACCTAATTTAGTCCTAGAGGCCTTACTTTGATAAAAAATCCAACCTATATGGATCTTTTGATCAAATAAAAAAGAAACCATTGAAGATGTAATAATTTCACCACCTCTTTCAATGTTCTTTTCTTCTTCCACATACTCTTTCATTATTGTTTCCTACCAAAACAATAAAGACAATTCCTTATAAATAATGTGATGTTATTATAAATATATTAAAAAATATTCATTATTATATTGATCCTATGAATAAAAAAATCACCATACATTTTTACGCACGACTTACTATCTCCACGTCGGGGTGTAGTTTTTTATTCAAACACTTCATTATATAGATGGGTATAATAATGAGTATAAATGATTTTATTAATAAATATAACATGTTAAGTGTTAATTAAATATGATATACCATCCAATTACATATTCTTTCACCATAAATATAATGGTATTGTCGCTCATACTTACGTATAGATTACCGTTTCCATGAAGGTGATGAGATTAATTCCCCATCGTAACCATTCAACAATAAATATCTTTTTATGAATAATCATTTTAATAACTTAATATAATTTATGATATAAATAAAATCCCTATTATCCATAAAAAATATAAAATACAAAACAAAACATATAAAGGAAAATAAACTAGTTAACACTCAAAACAATGATACTTCTGAATTATTATTAACAAAGAAATATTAGAAGATCATATATGATATATTATTTATGTATGTGGTTCTTTTATAATTTAATAACAATTATATAACTACTATACATGAGTTTAATGTACCCTCGACCAAGAAAAATTACAAGGTAAGGGTTAATTCTACAATATCTACATTATCTGAGGATTTTTATACGTGACTATCTACTGGAACCTCTTTATCCTCCAAAACCATGTTTCTTAAAAATGTAATTCATTTTTTTTTACATTTCCTAGAATATGGGTAAAAGTTATTTATACCATTTTTTAACTTTTTATAAAATGTCAATAAAGGAATCCTTCCATCATATTCCAAACTTGGTAGTTTAGAAGCTTTTTGAAAAAATTAACAAAACAATGTTTTTTTAACTTATATATTGGGTGCGGCTATTTTCCATCAATATAGAAATTTTGAAGCTTAACTTACCAGATTATAAGAATATTTTAAAAAATAAATTTTTTATTTTATTATTATGTTTCATTAAAATGATTTCAAAATAGAAAGAGTTATTTCTCTCAAATAGTTCTGGTTTCGTCTATGTCCGCATTCTTTGATGGATTTTACACCTATTTGAAGTTTATTTATTACAATTATATATATTTATTTCTCTTTTGGCGATTTATTTTAGAGTCCATTGAGGATTCTTGTTTTACTAGGGGATTTCTTGATAATGGGTCTTGAGTTTATAAATTCATTTTGAGACTAATGTTCCCTTTTTGGTAAATATGTTTTATTTTGGAATGTTCCATAGTAATTTTTTTTGTTAATAGTCATGGTTTTCCTTATATTTGAATCATTGAATTTTGAAATTTTTTCCTTTTTACCATATGAAACTGTTGACGATTTTTATGAGAAAATTGTAATTTTTGGGGGAGTTTTCCACACCCTAACCCTATCTATTAATTTATATTTTTATATTAAATTATATTTTATCCCTCCCATGAATTGCAAGTTTAACCATTATAAATTTTTAACATTTTTATATTTCAGTACATTCTCATGGTAGGTGCACAATTTCATAATCCAAATAAAAACCATATATATTCGTCTTTTATTTGATAAAAAAATAAATGCATGGTGGGTGAATGATTTGTATAACCATTCATTTAACAATTTCATGGTGTTTTAAAACCACCAATAGGAGGTTCATGGTTGGCATAAAGTCTTCCAACTGTTTCAAAAAACCATTAAAAGTATCCATTAAACTAAAACTATATCAACTTACATTAACTCCCTTGAATTTAATTTACTTTATCCAATATTAAATTGTAACTTCTAGTTCATGGAATGTGACAATACACCTAGGGATATTTGTTACAAAAATTCCCTCTGATTAACTCCATCTCTTCATGATTCTAGTGGGATACTTCAAAATTATAGTTTGGAACATGATGTTTGGGCCTCCTCCTCCCTCCTCCATAATGACATATATTTTTCACTCCCCACAGATTTTGTATGAACAGTGTTGAAACCCTCCTAGTATATGTATTCCTTATTTTGACTATTTTTTTTCTAGGGTTTTAGTAAAATTATTTGATTTAAATTCTTGCAATTCTTGTCGAAAAAATTAGTTCTCGAATCATAGTATAGTAATACATATTTTAGTTAATTAAATTTTAAAAAATTACAGGAATGTATATTTAAGTCATATTTTAAAAATTAATTATTAATAATTAATATGTTAAAGGATTATTTACAAAGAGAAACAAAATTCACTTCATTTTTATTTCAATTCAAAGGAATTCCACTAATTGAATGGTAGTTAAAAATATTCATTAATTATTAATTCATAATGATTTTTTATAAATAAATTAACTTCATTTACTTATAAGAATCATATATAGTTGGAATTTTTTTATTTTAAATGTGTGGTTCATCATTTATTATAAAAATAATATAAAAATATTGGGGGTTTTAATATTTTTTTCCATCTTGTATTACACAGGTTTCAAAAAGTGCACAAAAAAAAACAAAACACACACACACAAATATGTATGTTCATCTACATGTGTGTCTATAAAAATTCATGTTATAATATTAATGATTTTTTTCAATGATAAACCTATATATATGTGTGTAATTTTATAAAGGAATAACGGTTCGAGGAACCCATGTGGGTTAAAATGTGATCATTATGAATGGATTTTAAGAAATATTATATTTTTTTATAAATTAAATTACAATTATATAATGTGTCAATTTTTTCTTCACTAGGATATTACTTAATTTTATCTGTATATGTTAAGTATAAAATCTCTTAGCGATGTTGTGTTATACTACTTGTGCGGTTGTTGTTTTTATTCAATCCTCACAGGAACCATGAGACCTTCTGTAGATTAATTTAGATGGGATGAGAACCCATTGAACATGATATAGAAATTATGTATATTTATTTTCCACTATATTCTAGATTATAAGAATGTATATTATAGGTTATATAGAGCCTTATAGACTCTAGGGTGTTTCTATCATGATTCCTGATATATATTTTAAAAAAAATTACTATCTTCATTTTTTCCTTACCTTGTACTGAAAATTCATTATATATTATTATAATTAATTTAACTATATTTCCCTTTTTTAGAATTATATTATAAAACATCTTTCAAAATTAGTTAATAATTTTTTTGAATAGGGGTTTTATCTAAAATAAGCTTATGCCTGATAAATGTTTTCAATTGAATTATTTTCAAAATTAAAGTAGTTAGTAAATATTATTGACGAGACAAGTGTTATGTTTTATGTAAAATAAATAAATTATTTTCATTATTTTATTGAAATATTTCATAACATGTTTCTTTAAATTAATTCCTTCATTTGGGGTATTGTTAAAACGAATTGATTATTATATTATTACTCATGAAAACTGTTATCATTATTGTTTAATGTTTTTTCTTTTTCATTACTACTATTAGAGTATTAAAATTTTATTATGAGAGGGTTAATTATAAAATCATAATGGGGTTTATTGACTGATTCCATTATATATATATATATATATATATTTACTTTTTTCTATTAATAATTTTACCGCTCGAGTTTTCATTATTGGCTTAACATTATATATGTAGGTATCCAAGGAATGTAATCTGGTGTACATTTTTTTGTGGTTGAGATTATTAGGGATTAGTAGAGGGATTTTTCCTATTTAATATATGTAATGTTTCACAAAAAATTATTAATTGATTTTATATTTTATCTTCAATTCTGTTATGAATGATTGACCTATAGATGGATCAATCCTCTTTTTTATTGTTATTTTTATGTTATATATGGGAAAAATCATTCCCGCTACATACACATTAATGACATTCAAGTAGTTCCAATCCTAGGGTGATTGATAAACCATCTCAATTGTTTGATAATAATATTAATGAAACCTACTGAGGGATGTAGTTGGTTTTTTTATAATTGAACATACTTTTATTGCTTTAATAGTCTCTGAGTTATTCGTCTAATTTATTTGTATCTTCTGAAGTACTCAATGAATAACTATCTATGAAACTTTGGAATCATTTTTCTAGATACAATATTGTAAATATTCATTATTTATATTAACTAAAAAATCATTAAACTTTTTAACATTAAAATAATTTCTTTATTTTTTGTGTTAAATCATATTTTTTTACTAATATAGATTCTATCAATCATAATTATTTTAAATAATGAAAATTATGTTATTATAGAAATTACATTAGCTATTATATATATGTATGAAATAAAATATTCATAAATAAAAAAACAAATTAATGGTAAATTCACAAAATCCTTCTCTTGAATATATAATAATTTGGTGGGATTCATTGGGAAGTTAAAGGGGTAGCACTCAGGTGAGCTATGTACGTTCATTCATTTGAATTCTAAAATTTGGGTACTATTACCTCAATCTATCATTTAACATTCCTCTTAAACATTGTATGAACTATAATGGATTGAGATACATATTTTTTTCCCTTAAAATATTCATGGCCCTCAAATTCAAGTAATTACCCATGAAAATTCACTAACTTGTGAACATCTCATGTATCTCTTTTTTCATATTCATTGATCTTTTGTAGTTTGAAATTATGGTAAGAATCAATAATCTCTTTTATATATTTTATTTTAATTTTGGATTATCTTGATTTAGTTTTCTATTGGGTAAAAAGGATGTAATAACCATTGAGAAGATAATAATTTTAAAAGATAAATTGATATCAAAGGGGGTATTATTATACATATGAGAATAATATTTCTTTATGAACACTAGTCTTGATATATTGTTGATCAATGTTATTTCACATCAATATTTTTATTGTTTAATAAATATATATTATTTAATATTAACATAATAATGGAAAATAAGGGGAAAATATAAATTATATGATCATTAGACATTACTGTTCTACCTTATATTTTCATTATATAGTTGAGTATTTCTTTGTGATAATTATTGGGATAATTATTGATGTTATTAAAGTAAATATCTAACTATATATTTATTAGATTATTATAGAATCTATTCCATAATGTATTTAGTTTTCTTTATAATTTATAAATACTACTCATAATTAAAAAATATAATTATGATTATAAATAATGATTATGACTATGTTAATAAATATTAATTATTTTTGATGCACTTGCATTCCTAGTTTAAATTCATTTTGATTAATCATTAACCCTTGTATGTATTTGATATTTATCAATTTTAAAATATAATTCACACCTATTTGTTTATTTTAAAAAAGGTTAAAAACATTTTAATATGTCATATTAAAACCTGGTATGGTTGGTGAAATGTCAAAGGTATATATTTAGAGAATTTATTTTAGGTTTTATTAACATTATTTTTGGTCGAATAGTTTAAATGGTGTTGGAAAGTTCAATAATTGTTATTGGATGACTGGCTTAGAGTGAGATCCATTTTTAATTTATTATTATTTTTAATTCGTATAATATTATTAATTTTATGTATACATCCCTTGAATTATAAATAAACGCGTTAATTTCCAAAAATATAGATAGGTATTAAATAATAACATAATTAAATGTAGAATGTTTCATGAATTGTTATGATATTTAGCGAATGATATATTATAGAAAGATTATGATTAATTAAATTGATATATAGTGGGATATGTTGCTTTATTAAATATTGGAAACTATATATTGAATTGATTACCAAAACTTGATGGACATGAAAACCATATTTATGATTTAGAATAAAAGTAAAATGGATATAGTTTATTATTGTGGATATTAATTTAAAATGATGTTTGTATATTTTTATGTGATTTTCAATTTATTAATATATTGAATAATTTTAATAATAAATCCTTTATTATTTCACTCTTATAAAGTCATATATTAGAAGTTCAAAGAGGGTATAATTTTTTTTTTCATTTGTATCAATTTTTATGATAATATTAATATATAAAATAATTCTTTTAGAATGGTTATTAACAATATATTTATTATATTTTGTCATTTATTGTACTCCAACACCATAGTTAGTATATGAATTAAATACCCCTATTTTTCTTGGGGTTATTGTTAATTTAAAAACATCTAGGTTATTTAGGATACATATGAATTACTACTCTCAAAACCCAACTCTATCTTCTATGATCATTGTGTATATAGAAATATATAGAATTCAGAGGCCATTATTGATAGGATATTTAATAATATGATCTACAATAGTTAACTATTATAATATCTATATATATGTTGGATTTAGTGGATTACTATGATATCATAATATTATACATAGGTGGTAGGGTATTGTGGTTATTATATGTGTATATAAGCACATTCTTTAATGTATTAAGGTACATCGTGCAATTACATGAACTATAATATATCTCTGTCTTAGTATATTATTATTGGATTGTGATGGTGATGTGGATCTAATAATGTGGATAGGGATATTATCTGCATACACAGATCTGTGTTATGACTTATAGAGAGATTGTGAACACTATATTGTTAATGGTTTTTATGTAGGATGACTACTTCAGTTGGAAGGCGGTATATGGGATCAATTTTTATACATATATTTTTCGGTTGTTTTACATAGTTCCTTATGGTATATCATAAGTGATCCTTAGTGAGGTTGGTAATATAGTTTACTGGTGTTTGGTGAGGAGTTATTGTTTTTTATTTGTTAATTTGGATATTAATATGAGTATTCCACAAGCATAGTAGAGTATTTAGTGTGAATTCTATTTATCAAACATTTATTCTCACACATTATATATATAACTATTTTTATGGTTATTTTGGGGGATTTTGTGTTTGAGATAGGTGTTAATTGATTATGGAGTTTTTCTATGAGTTCTATGTTTCATGTTCAATACGATATGTGTTTTTGTGATATATTTCTATTAGGGCCTAAAATTGTATAAAATATCTTGTACTATGGTCTTTAATTTATTTATATGTATTTGATTGGTGGAATATTTTTTATTTTATAATAATTTCTAGGAAAAACATCATGTAGATGTATTTTTAATACCCATGATGATAGTATACAATATGTGTCCTGTCAAAGTAATGCTTCGAGAGTCACTACAATATTCACTTCCACCCTAAGAGATTGTACCAATGGGTGGGTTCATGAAAATGTAGTAGTAAAAAATTAGTCTGAGAGATATAACAGATATTGGATATTGAAACTTTGGAGGGATGTTTGGGTTGGTTGGGAAATAATATCAATAGGTCTTTATACAATATATAAGCAATGAAAATATTTTAGGACATAATTGATTATCTCTCCAGGTGATCCAATTCATGGACAATAAATTGAATTATTTTTATAGGTACAATGATGATTCTTTGAAAGTAGAGACTTAGTTAAGGGTCATATATAAGGATTATAATCACCATGTTTTAAATTTATTGAATAATAATAATTAATGTGATTAATAATTATGAAACCTTATGTATTCAATAAATTGGGTTTTATAATTCCCAAAATGTTTTATTTTATTGTTATGGATCTTGGTCAAAATCACCATCAGCTTCAAACTAGTAAATTTCAGCAGGATGTGATAATATATTTCAATATAGTTATATTAGGGGAGGGTGATTCTAGGTGGAATATTATTTATGTACTTTAGGGTCAAGGCTTTTTGATATTAATGATTCATGGATATATCACGAATATTAAATTCACTATACTGTAATTAATTATTTTTTTATTCAAAATGTCTATTATTTTTATATTTTTTTTTGGTGGGATGGAATCTATTTATAGAATGGATAAAAAATAATAAATAAATTATCTCTATATATTTTCTGGCATGATGACGTATAATACATTATTTTTGGAATTCTATGTAAACCGGGTGAATTCCCAAAAAATAGTCGCCCAAGATATATATAGGATATCAGACCGAACTTCATGGTTTATTCAACCTATCTGAATAGTATTAAGCTAACTCAGAAATATATTTTTAGTGGGATACCATGGGTTGGTGCTGTTAAGAGATGAATAGTGGATAACATTACATGAGTTGGGAATTATCACAAGGACCAGTATAGGCTTGGACCACTGGGACATATCTATTGAGTTCCTACTATATCCATAAAAAAATAAGTGTACATCAATGGTAAGAATTTATGTGGGATTTGAATTTAATGGGTTTATTATTCATAGTAATTAAATATTTTATTCCCACATATACTACTCAAAATCAATTTTCAAAATGATTGGTTTTAATTTTGGAGTGCATGTTCGATTTCCATTTTTCTACAATATCCATAGAATTAGGATGATGCTTGGTCTTTAAATTAATGATCCACTATATAGACTAGAACCATCTTTTGAGCACTACCACCACAACAATAAAGCCCCTTAAAATAATTTTTTACTTCCAAGATGCTGTAGAGAGATCAATCTAACCTATGATTTGTTTGCTTCACCTATTTCCATTGATATGTTCATGAAAATCCATTTCAGATGAATAAATATTATCCATTTAAAACATGATATAAAACACACATTACAAGAATAGAGAACCACCCTTAAATAACCATCAAAACATAATATAAAATGAATACACTCTATGATGTCCTATAAGGATAAAAAACCCAAACATAGAGGAAGATGATGGAATATAGAGTAAGTTTAGCAACATCTTAAATGAGACATTTACACTTCACATTAGAATCCTATATGAAATATCAGTACAAGAAGGCATAATAAGATATATTCATGACATGATGGATACATTTTAACTTAATGAACTACATATGTATTATATGATATGAAATTATGAATAATGAAAAAACACAATATATGTGTCATGGTTGTTGCATAAGAGTCACTTCCATTGAATGTACATGAATAATTGGTTGACAATAAAAGGGTTCATATCCTCTTTTAATTACATGTTATATAGGAGACATAGTTTATTGGATTTTTATTCACACTGAAATTGTAAAATAATATGGCATGCCCCTCAAAATTCATATATAGTCAGTACGTTTTGAAAATTTGATTTCATCCCCTTTTAAAATTTTACCATGTACGATCCATTAAAATAGATTTTAAAAAATATTTTTGGCTGATCCGATGAGTTCTCATGAATAATATTCTTAATTTTCTAATGTATGAATAATTTTGGAGTTAAATTTTATTTTTATTAATGGTAATATTACCTAAATATAGGGAAATTGGTTTATTAATTATTCTATAAATGGTAGTGACCAGTAATTGTGAGAGGGGGATGCAAATTAATAATACACAAGGCTATTGTTGGAGCATTCATCTGAGGAGGTTTTATCCATGGGTATTATAGGATTTTTAATCATTATACCCTCTCATTAATTGAATGATGTAGTAGGATTTATTAAATTGTTATTATAATGAAGGATAATTAATTCGATTAATTATTTTATAATTTTAAATGATATTTTTTATTGGTCAATTCATCAATATATATTTTGATAATCTATTTATTAATTTTTATGCGTGGACATTTCATGATGGGTGGGGAAGATCCTTTTTCATTCATTGATTGTTAAATAAGTTTATAATTGTTATTATTTGAGTTATAAACTATTTTTAATCATGTATATTGTTTTGAATACTTTTTAATGAACTGTAGTACCTCGATATTTGAAAATAAGAGTTTTTACTATAGAGTGTTTCTACCCATATCAATAGATTCACAGAAATATAGTTCGAGTACCCTCATGATTTACAATTCATTAATTTTTGATTCATTACATCATGATATAAATATATATTTATCTTGATATTTTTATCATTCTTATTCTTTTAATTTCATAATGATTCTCTTATTTTCAAAAATTCTTGTTTTTGTATGTTCCTTTATCTTATATATTATTGGCTAAATGTTGATTTGATGTTTTTGGTCCATTTTTTGGGATTAACCTCGTGATGTAAATTATAATATAAATATACTATAGTTGTATTATTTTTTAGTTTTGTGCATTATAATTTCTTAACTGGTATTCTCAAGTTTAATAAACAATTCATTGATAGGGGTAAATTGTTTTACTGCATTATAGATAACTTAGTGTCTAAAATAATTAATTTATATAGTTATGAAAAATAATTTTTCATCTTTTGTTTTTTATTATTTTACAATTGGTTATTATCTTCTTATATTTTTATGTGATGGGTATTTTAAGGTGTTATGGAACACCAATAATGTATAGTTTTTGAATATGAAAAATATTCAATCATTTTCATGGATCTAGCATATGAAATTTAGGAACTCAAGGAAATGATCAACATTCAAGGAAGAATCATACAACAAACAGCCACAAGTAATTATAAGGAAATCTTATATAAACATAATTCATTTTCAAATACATTTTTTAAGATATTGAATTGATAATTAAATAAGATGAATATTTGATGAAAAACATAATATGAAGAAAAACTCAATGTTAAATCTCATGAAAATTTTAAAATATGCTGTAAATAATGATTTTCAAACAGAAAAAACTACATCACTAGTATAATGGTTAATGAAAAATAAGAAACCCCCTAAAAATATATATAATGTGGAGGATGAGATAATAAATTTTGTAGAAAATTTGATCATTGGTGATTTGGATGAGTAGCAATAAGAAAAAGATTACAAAGGTTAAGAAGAAATATAATTATGGAAGATCATTGAATAATATATACAATATCCCCAAGAAGAAGTCCTTGAAGAGTACCACTATTTTTTTATAGCCAATGAACTTCTTTTACAAACACTAATGAAGTACATATTTTTTAGTTCTCTTCAACAAGGAAAAAAATTATAATTTCAATGTGGTAGATGAGAAGGATCACAATAAATAAGAAAAAAATTCATAAATGGTTAAATCCATACAGAGTAATTTAATTTTATGCATCATTTAATTTATGTAGAGATATGGTCTTTATAAAATAAATTAATTACAATTCATTAATTTAGGAAACCATTATGTTTTTTATATCAATATAGTATTTTTGAATTATTCTGTAGTTTATAATTTTAGTATTTTTTGAGGTAAATTTTATAATCACCTTAAATTATTTATCATTATTGAATGTATCTTTTCATTACGTTATATATATATATATATATATATATTTTCTATGCTATTGAAGAATAAAGTAAAAAATGAAAAGAAAGAAAATAAGATGGATCACTTCTTGTTAAATGGGGAGTATTATTTTTAATTCAGTATTTCATTTTTCTCCCATAAATTATTTTTTATTTTCTCACTGTTTAAAAAAATTACATGTCGCACTTAAATGTGCTGCACATTTCTGATCAAGTAGGAGAAATTTCCCAAGAAAACATATCATGTCATGTCTAAAAAAAATTTTCTATACTTTTTAATGAGTAAAATATTGAATTACCATATAAATTTTATCATGTGGGCGTAAATATTTTGTATCGTAATATTGGGATGAGTTTACTTTTTATATAAAATTATAATTTAATTTGAAATGATTTTATTGGTTGAATATAAAATTGATAAATTTATTATTTCAATAATTTCCATGAGGGACTGATCTGATTCATATTATCACTTTCTTAATAGTGTTCTATGAATAATTTTTCATATATTTATAATACCCATTACCTATGAGACTTGGGACATCTTGTCTAAAAAACAAGAATTTGATTTTTCAAAAACTGAAATACCAAAGTCAAATGAAAATTTTTATGGAATTTTTTAGATACCTTATTATTGAGTCATATAATTTATTTTATTCCTTCATTTAAGCCCATAATATATTTTAATTCCTTTAATAGGATAATTGATGTTACATTCCTATTATATTCCTTCCTATGAAATTATAGGTAAATTGTCACATTCAATTTTATTTGTATGAGTGACAGTTAATCCATGGTGGATTGAGTGTATTCACTAAGGGATTACATTGGGGGATTCATGGTGAGTTTGAGAGGTTAATGGTTTATTCTAAATTTTAATTTTTTTTTACAATAGAAAAAATAGCAATAAAAATTATGGAAATTTATTCAAATTAGTAGTGCCTTGGGTTGGTCAAAAATTAATCTGATTTAACATATTACATATTACGTATATTTAAATTATTTTCACGAGGATATAAAATATAGGTTATGTTATGGGTGTGTTATTTAATCCTTGAGAAACATTTAATGACATAAAAAATAAATAAAATAAAAAATAAAATGTTTTTTTAATTTTTATTGCTGTTTATACTTTGATTTGATGGGTCTTGGTAATTATATATTATTGATGGTGAATTTGTTATTTATATTGTAATTATTTATATTTTTTTCTTAGAGTTATCCTCCTCCATGTGTTTTATTATTTCACATCAATTACCTACCTTCTCTCATCTATTGGGTCATTCAATAAATTCATGTGAAGTCTTCATGATTTATTTTGACATTATTATTTACATGGTAGAGATTTTAGAAAATTTAAAATCCTATATTTAAGATCATTATACTTCAATTATGAGCATAACTCAAGGTAAATTGGTACCGTAGTGGATTATAATGTCTTTAAAAGTGAGGTATATCATAATTTTTATACATAGTAATGGTGAATTGAAATATATACCGATTGGTTTTGTGAAAAATTATAATTTCCAAATAACTAATTTAAATTTTATTATTGACATGGTATCCCTGAAAAGTTATGAGTTGATGGAAAATGATTGATTAATTTTTTAAAATTTTCCCTTTGGTGATAATTAATTAATTTTATTTACTATTATTTTTAAATTTCGGTTGGATGGACTTATTATATAATGATATTGGGATTCCATGCTTGAGAGAATGAAAAATACTGAGTTTTGGATAGTTATATATATATATATATATATTTCAGGGATATATTTAAAATATTTAATTCAATAATAAATAATAAATGAATTTATTTTGATTAATTGTTAAATATTTTACAATTTTTTATTGATGGAAGGACTTATTTGAGATAATAGAGAAAATATAATTAAATATTATATATATAGATGTGACATATTGAAGAGAGAGAAGGCCTTGTTTTTTTAAATGGATTTATAAATAGTGAATTTCTATAAAATATGGACAGTCTGGCCATCCCCAAGATATTAGAACAACAATTATGAGTAATTTCCCTAATATTGACCATGGCCAATCATGCTATAAACAAGGAGTAATAGTGGACCAATATGGGTCTATGATTGTGAGTGAGGTATATAGGTTAGCCACGTGTGTGATGATGTTGGTCAAAAAGACTAGTACATGATGGGACTAGTGGATCTTGTAAAGACCCAGAAAATTAAGGATTTTTTTTTCATAAATTCTTCGGAATTTTACGAGTCTGCAGTTTTTGATGGTGCCTGATTCCAAGGCTCGGTGTGCCTGGAATCAATTTCTGAAGTTTTGTTCAGGTACGTTCAGTAAATGTACATGTGGGTTTTTTCTATCTTTTTAACTGGTTCTCAGAATTGAAATCTGAGGGCACTGATTAAGTCGTAGCGCCGATATTCGCTTAAGGGGACCTTAAGCGCATTTGTGTTTTGTCGTATGTGGTAGTTAAAATTTGGGGATTCATTAAGAATTAAATAAAATTGTTGAGTTACAATTTTATTTTAAGTGGAAGTTATTTCCTCAAAAAGAAATTTGGAGGTGGGGACCACACACCACCTAACTTCCCATGGGAGATTATAAATAAGGGTTGTGGGGCCCACATGAGTCCCTAACTTATCACCTCCACTCAATTCCCTTGAAACCACCCATTTAACTCCCCTTGTATATATTATGACAACTCCCCATCAACACTTACCTCCTTTAATTTTGGACAACTCTCTCTTAACCTATGGGCATCCACTTAAATGTGGAGCCTCTCCATCTCTGATCCATTAATGTTGCCAACTCCAATGCCTTAATTAATTCAATCGTCATTTTGAATTAATTTGAGTGCATGGCAATGTTATATTATGGGAGAATTAAATAATAGCTTAGGATATTATATTAGTTTGTCACTCGTGGTGTTTAGAGGATTTTTGGGAGAGCTCTTGGGAAATAGAATAAGAGAGTTCTTCTTTCAACGAAGAATAGCCGAAGAATGATGATCATCACCTTTGATCTTCTGCTAAGCCAAAAGAGACGGAGCCACCCGAACGGAACGTTGATGATGCGCCATCGTCGGCTCCTTCTTCCCCGACATCAACGTGTTGACGCCCCCTCCCCACGACTCTTTCTACCAACGAACCTTATTGAAAGGTAGGGGGTTTGATTTAATTTTTAAATTGAATAATATTGTTATTCGTTCTTCATTGAAACCATGTACTATATATATAACTTTGATACCGCCTAATGCGGAGGGTGCGAGCCGAACAAACACAGCCTGACGACCCTCTATTGATCCACTTTTTCTTTCGATGGTGGCGGTGACGGAAAAGGTGGCGGCGACCAGCGTTGGTGACGAATCAAGATGGAGGCGGCAACCGTGTGCCTGCCCGAAGAGAACCGCGGCACCAGGTGTCGCGTGGAAGGAAGAACCGCGGCCCGTAACCGCAGGCCGCTCATCTGACGAATAACTGGCCGGCTAAAGCCAGCCTGACCAAAGAAACTGCAGTGCCACAAGGGTTCCATGCATAGGAGAACCGCAGACCGTGCTCTGCGAGCCGCTCGGCGGTGAACCGACCAGCTCGTCAGCCGACCGGGATGAAGGAGCCGCGACTCCAAGAGGGCACCACATTTGGGAAACTGTGGCCCGCCCGTGCGGGATGCTCACGGTAATAAGTCCAGCCGGTTCGGCCACCCGGTTGGGAGGGCAGCGCCACTGGTTCGGGAAAGCGGGGGGCCACTCCCTCGGATCGCTCGACCACCTGGGCCGAGCCTCTCGGTCATCCGACCGAGCTGCAGGCAGCCGGGCCAAGCCCTGCCAGGCCAGGCCGCACCCTGTCGGGTTGGGACGCGCCCTGCCGGGTAGGGCCGCGCCACACTGGGCCGGGCCACGCCCCCTCGAGTTAGGCCATACCCCTCGGGCCGGGCCACACGATTCGCCAGGCTAGTCCGACCTTCTTTAGAGTTGGTCCCGCCAAAACCAGGTTGACCCAACCCGCCAGCCCACTGGGCTTGACGGGCCGAGCCCGTTTTCACTAAAATGGGAATAAAATTAAGACCGTACATCCGATCGACGTGTCATCCAAGGTATAGGGACCCTCATGAATAGTTCGTCCTTTTGCGATACTCTATGTGAGTTCAAGACGATTTTCGAAAAACAACCGGGTTGGTTCGTTCCCGCAACCAACCAGGCCCTCGGAGCGGAAACACTTACAACTTAAGGACCAGATATCCAATTCACGTGTTGTAGACTACATTGGATTCCTCTTGATGAGAAGGTCATTTTGGAATACTCCACATAGGGTTCAGATGACTTTCGAGTATGGCCGAATTAGATTTCACCATAAATCCAACGGGGCCCCAAGTACGGAAAAGCTGATAACTCCCAGACTAGGCATCCGATTTTAGTGTCGTCTATTGCCTTGAGACCGATTTGACATAAAGGTTATTTGAGATACTTCCACCTATGACATTGTGACACTTGAAGTATCGACCAGTAGCTTGTTGATCAGATCCTCCTGAAGACGAGAAAACAGAGTGCGAAGAACTAGTAGATGTATACATGACGACTGCTTGACCGATTCGACTCGGAGTGATTCAACTAACCCAGTGGATGGAGCGCTCTGTTTGGCGGAAGAGCCACGGTAGACGGAGTGCCTGGTTGGGTAGCAGACCCGCGGTACTATAAAGGAGGAGTGCCTTTGACAACTATTAGGGGGAACGCCTGGTTTGGTGGCAGACCCACAGTGGACAGAGCACTCGGTTTGGCAGCAGACCCACGGTACTCGACTAGAGGAGTACCTATGCAGTCTAAGGATAGTGAGTATCACCTCGAAGTTGCGACAGAACCTCTTTACTCGATAGAGGAGGAGTTCTCCCGCAGTCATGGTTTCGATAATAAAAATCCTGGTTTGGGATTAGTTAATAGCCTTTGTGTTTTCCTCATGATTGAGATGGGTTACTTGATAACATAGTTATATGTATGGGAATATAACTAAGTAATGGTTATCCATTGAAATCATGATTTTTGGTTTATCCTTCTTGGATTTTGTGAGACCTTAAGAGTATCGGGGTCCCTACTTATTATCGTTATACTCACCCCTGCATGGGATATTCCCGCACCTTGTTGTGTTTGATGCAGATGACATACATCGCTGACCGAGGCAGAGTGTATGAGGATTGGACGGTACACGGAGGTGGACCTCATGATGCGTCATTACCTGGAGGAGACAGACATATGTGGAGTTTTGAGGAGTAAATCTTTACCTACCCTTCAGGTAGGAACCCAGAGGATGATCTAGGAGCTGCTTCCATCTTCCAGCTGTTTGTCTTTTCAGTTTCACTTTCATTCATTTGTAGTTGTACCTTTTTGTTGGGCTTGTATTTCCGGACCCTTGTATTTTCATCACACTTTTTATACTGCTTTAATTAGTTTTTGCTTCTGCTTTTTCTCTGGTTGTGTGTTTTTACGTTTTATAAAGGCAATGCCTTCCCAGTTCTAGGAAATTATGCCTTTGGTGGTAGTCGCCAGCCCCTAGCCAATGGAAGGCGGGCTTGAGGTATCATGATGGGGGCCCCAGAGGATGGGTTGTGACAAATTGGTATCAAAGGATGTCGGTTCTACAGAAGAACTAGGACTCTGATAGTTTCTTTCTATGATGCAATAGTGTTAATGGTACTAAGTGTGGTTTTCAGTTCAGGGAGTACAATGTTGGTGCGGGCGGCCGACGTACCCATACACCAGGACCCTGACATCTAATTTCCGACTTAGTGCATGAAAACACTAATTGTATGTGTGTTTTCAAAAGATTAATTAAGTTAGTTCAAAACCAGTTCAACTCACCAGGTATAATCTTTGACCATGGAAAATATGTTTCTTTCAGGATGCCTCCCCATGGATGACCAGCTAGGGCCCTGAGAGTTGTACGTACTGACAGGCCAGCGAGCGATGAGGCCTCAGTACATGGACCTCTTTTAGTTGAGGCACAAGTGGAGGCAACAACGGTACCACTTCCCATTGGGCCACCGATGCCACCTTCCCCAGCAGCAACCGATGCACGCCGCTTGAGCGCACTGCACGAGTTCCAGTGCCAGAGGACACCAAGGTTCTGGGGAGAGACGGACCCACAAGCGGCTGAGGATTGGCTGGAGGCTGTGGTGAGAGTCTTCAGGCTAGTAGGGACGCTAGTAGACTTCATTGTAATACCTGCTTCCAGCCTCTTTCAGGAAGCATCATGCATATGATGGAGCATGATTCTCTAGATGCACGACGAGATGAAACTTCTATGCGCAGAGTTCGAGATCCTAATCCGGACGGAGGTTGTACCAGCCACCCTTCGAGTAGTGAAAATACAGGAGCTATTGCCTCTGCATCAGGGTATCATAACAATGGAACAATACTCAGTGAGGTTCACAGACCTCCCGTGCTACATTACAGTTATGGTACGGGACCTGTTCTTCAGGGATCAGACCTCCGAGCAGGGGCCCATGTGAGAGATTAGAGCTTTAGTTTTCTCCCACATAATTCTAACAAAGACGGGGGTGTTGGAGCGATCCCTTAGTGGAGAGTTTCCTTTCTGAGCAGTCTCCAAAATGAGACCCATGACTAGACGACATGTAGCAGAGTCTTCTACAGCTGGCAGTAGACAGATGATGCAAAGGGCCAAGAGGACTATACCCACAGGCGGTTGACCGCACGACTCAGGATCGGTTGTGCGGGGCACCCAGAGTGGAGACAGAGCCCGACATACCAGGAAAAGATAATTATTATCCTATGGAAGGCTTGGTCACATGGCATGTGACTGTCCGACCCGCCATACAGACGATCAGCAGATAGATGAGGGACCTACCATGCAGAGGTAGAGGTTCTATTAAGGCATACTATAAAGAGAAGGAGGCCGAGGCAGAGGAGCTGGTTGGGTAGCTGGTGGTGGAAGACTCTTTGAGGTATTGCCACCACCACCACTAGGAGGTCCAACCCGACTACAGAGAAAAGGTAGAAATGGGAGAGCACAGCTTCATGCAGTTGAATCATACGACTATAGATGTCCGGAAGCAGGTGGACAAGAGTGGGACTAGTTCCAAGCATATAGGCCTTTGTTCATGATGCTTCTATCTTCATTAATGTCGTTTTTGTTCTTTATGTCTTTTACTTCAATCTGTAGTAATAAAAGACACTTGTCCTTGTGAAATTTGATTTCCTTCCTTCATGTGTGGTTAATACTAAGAGGTTCCTCTTAAAACTGTTGACATGATCCTCAATTTCAAGATTCCTACTTGAGGAGACCCAGTGACCACACACTGATGTCGACAGTGTGACTCAACCCTTGCAGGCGAGAGTAACGGTTGGATCTCTTGGTAGTATCATCGAGGCCTTATGAAGTTGTCCATGACATGAATTAGTATCATTGATGTCATGATTTGTTATATTAGGAAAAGGACATGGTTTATCCAGGGGATGAGACCCGAGTTCCCTTTTAGATATGAAGAAATCTTAGAAACTCTTGTAGAATGTAGGCGAAGAAGGGTGAAGTCATGTTCTTACAATTGGTTAGTCGCACCCATAGTTCGTTGAGCAAACGGTGTATGGTTCAATCCAATCTCAATAGTCTCAGGTGTGTCTTCTCTCAAAAGGACTTGAACCTCTGACAACAGCGATGACTTGAGTTCCTCTAGGAAGATGACTTTGATATAGTCTATACCCCTAGGAAGGGGAATGTGGTAGTAGATGTTATCAACAGGAGTTCAGGCATTCAGCTACTAGGAGAGAAAATGGGAGCGATAATCTAAAAATGTGTGCACAGAACCCTCTTTTGTTTCTCTAGTGTATGTTGTAGCTTTACGAGGACGTAAAGCCCTGAGGTGGAGGTAATGTAAAGACCCGAAAATTTCAAGGAATTTTTTTTCATAAATTGTTTGGAATTTTTCGAGTCTGTAGTTTCTAACGGCGCCTGATTCCGAGGCCCGGTGTTCCTGGAATCAATTTCTAAATTTTTTTTCGGGTACGTTCTGTAAACATACGTGTGGGTTTTTCTATAATTTGAACCGGTGCTTGGAATTGAAATCTGAGGGCACAGATGAACTCACAGTGCCAATATTCTCTTTAGGGGACCTTAATTGCAGTTGCGTTTTGTCGTATGTTGTATTGAAAATTTGGGGATTCATTAAGAATTAAATAAAATTGTTGTGTTACAATTATATATTAAGTGGAAGTTATTTCCTCCAAAAGGAAGTTGGAGGTGGGTCCCACACACCACCTAACTTCTTAGGGGATTTTATAACTAAGGGTGGTGGGGCCCACAGGAGCTCCTAACTTATAACCTCCACCCAACACCCTTGAAACCCCCCATTTAACTCCCCTTGTATTTATTATGACAACTCGCCATTAACACTTCCCTCCTTTAATTTTTGACAACTCTCTCTAAACCTATGGACCTCCACTAAAATGTGGAGCCTCTCCATCTCTAATCCATTAATGTTGCCAACTCAAATGACTTATTTAATTCAATTGTCATTTTGAATTAATTTGAGTGTATGGTAATGTTATATTATGGGAGAATAAAATAATAGATTAGGATATTATTTTAGTTTGGAACTCATGGTTTTGATTGGATTATTGGGAGAGCTCTTGGGAAATAGAAGAAGAGAGTTATTCTTTCGACGAAGAACCACCGGACAACGACGATCATCACCTTCGATCTTTAGCCAAGACAAAGCAGAAGGAACCACCTTCAAGGAACGTCGACGACGCACCATCCTCGGATTTTTCTTCCCAGACAACAACGAGTTGATGCCGCCTCCCCGCGATTCCGTCTATGCATGAACCTTATTGAAAGGTATGGGGTTTTATTTAATTTTTCAATTGAATCGGATTGTTCTTTGTTCTTCATTGAAACCATGTACTATCTTCGAAACTTTGATACTGCCTGACGCGGAGGGCACGAGCTGAACAAACATGGCCCGACACCCCTCCTATGATCAACATTTTATTACGATGGTGGCGGTGATGGAAAAGGTGGCGGCGAACGGAGTTGGTGATGATCGAAGATGACAGCGACAACCCCTCGCCGGCTTGAAGAGAACCATGGCACTAGGTGCCGCGCGGAAGGAAGAACCGCGGCCCGCAATAGCTTTCCACTCAGCCGATGAAGAACCGGCCAGCTAAAGCTTTCCGGAACAAAGAATCTGCAGTGCCACAAGGGTGTCGCGCTACGGAGAACCGTGGACCGCGTTCCACGGGCTGCTCGGCAACGAACTGGCTGACTCGTCAGTCGATTGGGATGAAGGAGTCGTGACACCAGGAGGGTTCCTCACATGGGAAAACCCAGCCCGTCCATGTAGGCCGCTCACACTAGGATGGTCGGTGCCACTTGGCGCCGCCAGTTCGAGAAAGTGGGGGTCTGCGCCCCCCGGATCGTCTGGCCAGCCGGGCCGTGCCGTGCTGGCCTGGGTCGCGCCCCGCCAGGCCGGGACGCACCCCCTTTGGCCAGGACATACCCCTCGGACTGGGACATGTGATTCACTAGGATGGTACGAACTTCTACCGGGTCAGACCTTCCTAAACCGGGTTGACCCGACCCGCCTGCCCACTGGGCTTAACGGGCCGGGACCGTTTTCACTAAAACGGGAATAACATTAAGACCGCGAGTCTGATCATCGTGTCGTCTATGGCACAGGGAAACTTGTGATGAGGATGCCCTTTTTCAATACTCTATGTGAGTTTTGGACAACTTTGTGAAAAGGACCAAGTTGGTTCGATCCCGCAACCAAGCGGGCCCTCGAAGAGGAAATACTTACAACTTAAGGACCGTACGTCTGATTGACGTGTCGTTGACTACGTTGTATTCCTCTTGATGAGATGGTCCTTTTGGAATACTCCACACAAGGTTCAGATGAGTTTAGAGTATGGTCAGGTTGGATTGCACCTAAAATCCAACTGGGCCCCTAGAACGGAAAAGCTGATAACTCACAGACCAGGCGTCTGATTGACGCACCGTCTATTGCATTGAGACCCCTTTGACGTGGTAGTCCTTTGAGAAACATCCACCCGAGACTTTGTGACACTTGGAGTATCGACCAGTAGCTTGTGGAGCGGATCATCCCAGAGACGAGCAGATAGCGTGAGGAGACCTGGTAGTTGTAGACCTGATGACTGCTTGACCGATTTGACTCGGAATGATTCGACTATCCTAGTGGACGGAGCGCCCAGTTTGGCAGAAGTGCCATGGAGGATGAAGCACCTGGTTTGGAAGAAGACCTGCAGTAATCGACAGGAGGAGTACCTCTGACGGCTATTAGGGGGAGCACCCGGTTTGGCGGCAGACCCACAGCGGACGGAGCACCCGGATTGGCAGCAGAACCGTAGTACTCGACAGGTGGAGTACCTCTGCATTCTAAGGTTAGTGAGTAGCACCTCAGAGTCGCGATAGGGCCACACTACTCAACAGAGGATGAGTTCTCCAACAGCCATGGTTTTGATAATGAAAATCTTAGTTTGAGCTGAGTCATTGACCTTTGTGTTTTTCTCATGATTGAGATGGGTTACATGATATCATATGTATGTGTATGGTAATATACCTAAGTAATGGTTATCCATTGAAATCATGCTTTGTGGTTTATCCTTGTTTGATTTTGTGAGACCTTGAGAGTCTTAGGGTCCCTACTGAGTATCATTATACTCACCCCTTCACGGGCTATGCCTGCACCTCGTTGTGTTTGATGCAGACGACAGACAGCATTGACCGAGGCAGAGTGTACAAGGACTGGAAGGTACCTGGAGGTGGACCTCATGATGAGTCTGTACCTGGAGGAGACGGAGGGACGTGGAGTGCTGAGTAGGACATGTGTACCTACCCTTCAGGTAGCAACCCAGAGGACTATCTAGGAGCTGCTTCCATCTTCTAGTTGTCTGTCTTTTCAGTTGTACATTCTTTTAGTTGTAGTTTTACCTTTATGTTGGGTTTGTATTTCCAGCCCCTTGTATTTTTAGCACACTTTTTATACTGATTTACTTAGTGTTTTCTTCCTCTTGTTCTCTGGTTGTGTGTGTTTATGTTTTATAAAGGCAATACCTTCCCAATTCTAGGGAATTACACCTTTGGTGCTAGTCGCCAGCCCCTGGCCTATGGAAGGCGGGCTTGGGGTAGTCACGATGCGGTCCCCGGGGGATGGGTCGTGATAGATTTTATATGAAAATTACCTAATGCAAATTTTGTAATAAAAAAAGGTTAAATTCATGTGTAATGTGGAATTAATCATGGAATTATGAAAAAAAATTTATTAAGTCTTCTAACATAATCTATTTGTTACCTCTCATTGTATAATTTGGTTTGATGTAATGGGATCCTGATACATTTCTATTTCATATAAAACATTATGGAGTCTTATGGGAGACGATGATTAATATATTTTTACACTATAAATCCTTGAACCCCCATAGTGAGGAAATTTGATTTCCTTGGATTAATATGGAAAATATCAATATATAATTATCTCTTATATGTGAATTAAGGTTCAAGAACTACCAATGAAAACCACGTGAGTGACCTAAAATGATGAGAGAATTTAATTTTTATCCTCTATAAAGAGAAATTCTAAGAAAATAATAGGAGAACCTCTATTAAATCATCACTGAATCTCAATACAGTATTTTTATCCTCTATGATGTCCATTGAGGTTTAAAAATAACAAATCATTTTAGAGGATGATGAAATATTGTACAATTTCATCAACTTCTATTATAAGAAGTGAACATGTACTATTAGATAGCTACCTCAGAATATAGGATAATAAAGATTTGTAATATATAATTACACCATAAGAAATAAATATTAATTATACAAAATTTAGATATAAATCTTTTAAAAACATTATATGTGTAGTGTTAGTTATGTAGGAGTCACTATCTTTATGAAGACTCAATGTGGTTGTTAATGACATTAGGATTTTAGTTTGTGATACATTGATTGATATAGAGGATATGTTCTTTGGATGGTATTCTTCATTCCATAGAAAAAATGAATCTAAATATGTAATAAAATGAAGTTAGAATAAATGGGTTAAAAAAAGTGGTTTATTCTTCAAAATAACATCATTTCTCGTTTGGTTTAGTAAAATAATTTAAATAACATTATTTTTTTGGATCCTATATTGTATCAATTTATAAATTCAAATTTTTTTATAGGGAAATATTTTTGTTGTTAATTGTGAATTTTAAAAAATAATACGAGATACCTTAAATGAAATAAAATGAATAATTTTAGTATAGAATATTGTCGAATAATATTACGATTGTTGGAGTCTTACATAGACTAAAATATGTAGAGTTTGTAGGATTCAGTAGAGGAAACTAGTTCTGTAGGAATATATTTTATTTATTACAAAAAAATATATTGATGGGATATTCCTAATACCACGCTGATTATAATGATTCCTAATTCTTACCATTGTGTTATTCAAAATTTTGATAGAAATTTATGTTGGTTCTCGGCATTTACTTTCATTTATAAATCTCATAATTTCTATCCGTGTTTTCTATGTGTTGAGGAAGGAAAATTATTTTCCCAAACATTTTCATGTAGCATATTCCATCCATGAACATTGAATTATTTATCCCTTATTTTTAAAATGGGTATATGTTTAGTTTCCCCTTAATGAACTATTATAAATGATCATGGGGACATGAGTGCTTTGTATATAGAGTGTGTAACCATAACTAAGGGACTCACATAGAATAAATTTCAATATCTTAAATATTTAAAAATCATTATTTAATACTTAATAAATTACTAAACCTATGTTCATAATTGGTCAAAAACATTTAATATTTATTGAAAATCCAAATTTTTCATCTCTATCTTATTTTCCAAACAACATGTGGAAGTAAATCATTTCAATAATGTTTTATTATCTTAGATTTTTTGTTTTTTTGTTCTACACCTAGTATATATGGGTTAATAATTAGAAAATAAATTAATCATATTTCATTATTGTGGTTTTAATTTTTTTCTTTTTTATTGTATTATAAATTATAGACTAGGTTTCTCACAAGGAAGTAATGACATTTTGTAGGAAATCCCCAATAGAAGAATGTGGGTTATTTTTTTGATCATGAGATCAACCAAGGTCAAATAGGGTGCATATTTATAATAATTTTAATTATTCAATGTGGGGAACTATATTTAACAAATCATTCATAATTTTATTGAGGAGCTTATCCACAATGATTGACAATATTTCATTATGATCGTTTGGATTTATAAGTATCAATATATTGGACCTAGGCTGAGTTTCTCTCTTTCACTATGAATGTGGCTAATCTATAGGTGATAATCTCTCTCCAATAGTGTATTTACATCTAGGAAAATTTTAGTATTATGATCAAGAACATATGAAATTATGATTTATACTTTCATACATAAGATTTGGATACATGGATAAATTTAATGGAGGCGTTATATCTAGAGATTCAGTTCTAGGTAGCACCAATCACATTATTAACAGTAATTGTCGTACTAGATAAGGTAGAGGTCATTGTTTGGATTTTGGATTGAAATATATCATCATTTGAGGTAACATGTTAGGAATACTCATATTATATATTTTTTATAATATTTTATTATTTTATGTTTCATTTAATTATTCAGATAGTAGGGACTTAGCTCATGTTTCCATTATCATGTTTCACAAGATCTAGAAATTCTCAGACTACAATTATGAAATTTTATGAAATTTATTTTTCATGTGAAGGTCTTTGAAATCTAAAACTGCAGTAAAAAATAGTAATTAGTATTTTTGTGGATATAGATAACCCTTAAAATTCATTTGATGTGGTATTATCTACCAAGACCCAAGTAGTAGAAGGGTGATCCGAAATTGGTAAATAGTGATATGAATCATTAGTCATGGAAACTCAATGATTTACCTCATTATTTT
The DNA here is from genome assembly GCA_963277665.1 of Viscum album. Classification (NCBI taxonomy): domain Eukaryota; kingdom Viridiplantae; phylum Streptophyta; class Magnoliopsida; order Santalales; family Viscaceae; genus Viscum; species Viscum album. Next base: position 1,043,622,916 of record OY728126.1, on the reverse strand, counting down.
AGTCATATTATATGTAACAATCATGGAGATGGACAACAATATGTATTGGGTGGTCATGGAGCAAGATATGGCCAAACATATTCCATCGACATGTCATTTCCACGTGAGACCTACATCATGTGAGGGACTATTTTTCTATATACATCCCTGGTGTATTATTTATTTGATTTATAAGATATAAATACATTTATTGAACTGAATATATTCTAAACTATTGTATATTAGGTATAGGGGATTCAAGTTTCCTTAGTTTTTACTACGACAATTTGAGGTCATGGTAGTTTGTATGATATGTATATCGATTGTGAGTTGATGTTTGGGAGACATAATCATTCATGAAACATTATAATTTGGTTGAAATAGACAAAAAAAGTAATCATTTCATTAGAATAGATATATTTGATGTAGGATAATATTTTTTAGGAGGTGAGATATATTTTTGATTCTAATTGAGAGTGTGTCATGTTCATTATTGAGAAGGGCCACCAGATTGGATGGAGACATATAGAGTATTTATCATCTGTTATGAATTACATGGTGTAGATTTTATTGTAGGTTCAAGTAGTTTTTTTTCAAATATTTGTATAATATATCCTTAAGGTTTTCCATGAATTGGATTTGAAAATCCCTCCTTTAATGTGATACCAATTTTTTGATAGAGTAATAGTCTATTTTTTCTCTGATATCAAAGTCTCCATATATTTCGGAAAATATAGTTCTATGATGGAAGGAGATTTAGAGTAAATATTTTCTATTGAGATGTTTTGTTTAACCCTATGCATAAAATTTGGTTAATTAGGTCATGATTATAAAGAAGGTAGATGGAAAAGTATGACTGTGTGTCAATAATTATCGCTAAAACCATGTGAAAGTGATGAACTATTATCCCATAAAAATTATTGATAATATATTTGATCACTAAAAGTGTTCTAACTAGTTTTTAAAGATATATTTATATTTTGGGTATAATTTAATGTGGGTGAATAATGAGGATATTCTAAATAATGGAATCATGTATCTTTGTAATCAATAATGGCTCTTGGTAATTCCATTTTTTGTCACAAACACTATATCAATGTTCAAGGGACTAATGAACTCTATGGTTTATGTTTTCCTAAATTGGTTGATGGTGATTTTAATTGATAACATACTCTGGTATTCAACATCTATTTTGGATCATGAAGAGAATAACTAGTCCATTTTATATTTTTGTTAGCACCACTAGCTAGTTAAAAAAACCACGAGGTGTATGTTTTGGGAAAATAAAGTTACATTATTTATACATTTTTCCCCTTATTGGTAATTATTTGTATATACTTTAATGTTCTGGGTTTTTTAATTTTGTAAACCCCTATAAATTATAGTATTTTAATAGTTTTCTTATGGTCATATACTATTATATGTGGATTGTACCTAATTTATCTCATGTTCTGGATCTAGTGACAGTCTTCACTGAGAATGATATGAATATATTATAAGAATACATTAATTAGTATACATATTCATATAATTTATGGTGAAAATTTTATGTTCTCTTATTCCTCATTTTAATAGGAGTGAGTTACATTTTATGTTTTCTATGATGCCATATTCCTTGTTTTTTGTTTTCTACTTATGTATTAGAGAGTATTTCTCTTCTATAAGACATGAAAGTTAAAAATACCTGAATTTAATTATTATTCCCACAATATTTATATTTCAATTGTTTTATTGTTTATGATTTATTTGAGTCACTATATAATAGTTATTTACTTTGTAGTATTAAAGAAGCATTAGAGTTTGAGTTATATCATCTACTATAATGATTTAATATTTTCACAATGATTATATATACAATTTTTATAGGAATACAACTACAATATTTTTATACACCACAAAAAGAAATTATTTTACTAATCCAATGAGTATGAATTTAGGTGGTGATACTATTCATTATCATACAGATGTTGGGAATGTTGAAGAGGATTATTTAGAAATGTATGTTGACATAGAATAAATCGATGGATGAGGGTTCCACTACTATATTACAATACAATCATACTTATTGCATCATGTTGAAGAATACCATTTTGAAAATTATATTATAGTTTTCTTGATATAATTTTTCATTTATAACTATATGGTATGTTATGATGATGACAAATATTTGGTGTTCTCAAAGAGGGGTTCTCATTACCTCAGTATTGTGTGAGGTGGTTCATTATGATTTTCCAATATAACCTTTATCAATGAATCGATAGGTGGAAATGATGTATCATTACATTAAAAGTATATTTGGTTGATTTTGGATGAATATGGTAGAATAATGTTTTATATCAATGTTCATTTAACAAATGTTAATGGCCAGACATTTTCATCATGGAAGGTTAGATCAACTAATAGGTATCCCATATTGGATGTGGAAGGACATACAAAACTATTTGAAAACTGGTTTAACAAAATATCAAGATAGATATGATTATATCTATGTAATAATGGACTGTATGAAAATATAATCTCCCTTTTTTTATATTTATGTGTAAAATATAATGGTTTTTTAGGAATAAATATTTGGATAAGATTGTGAGGCAGTATATCAAGTTTTAGGAGTATCAACTATGAGTGTGATCCTTGTTTCTCCTCTAGTGTTTATATAGGTCTATTGTATTCTTATAGATCTTTTAAATACATTATAATGTATTTTTATTAACAAAAAAATGGGTATATTGAGTGGAGTATCAAAATATTTTGTGATATTTTTTCACATTATTTCTGGATTTTTGATGTTCATGGAAGAGAATGCAATACTTATTTGAGATTTATAATAATAATTGTTATCAATGAAATATTTTTATTCACCCATTTTCAATTCTATATGGAAAATATATAATATCTCTGTTGTGTTAAAGCATGGATTAATTTTCATCTATTATTTTATTGAAATTTTTTTATAGGGAAACATATATGGTATGGGTGATTCAGGAGAAGAAAAAGGAAACTATTGATTAGTAGAATTAATAATATGGTCATAAGTTTATTCCATTAACATTTTTCTATGATGATTATGTGTTCTTTAATGTATCTCATCATCATGGGTTGTAGAGGTTTAGTTGAGGCAGTATGGTTATCTTCCAATTTTAATGATCCTGTTATTATGTTGGAGGGAATTGGATAAGCTATGTATAGATTGGAGAATCATTCAAATATGATTCAGATGGGCACATAATTCACTTTGTTCATGCCCTATGGGGGAATATTTCCATAGAAGTGTATATGTTGGAATTTAAATTATATATAATAGATAAATATATTGAGTCATTTAAGGAAATATTAATTTAGGTAATATGTATTTCCATGGCTTGTATAATGAGATGATTAATGATCTTTAGTGATATTATACCCTTCATTTATAATGTGTTTCTTGTGAATTTATTATTGTGATATCCTTATTTCTGAGCTATCTAATGGGTTTATTTTTATTATATACCCCTTCTCATTTTTATTATTTGTTTTTGTTTTGATTTTTGATGACAAAAATCATTTGGGAGGTCTCTAATTTAACAAAATATATTTTCCTGAACCCTAATTTTGTCATCATCTGGGTGTTGACTGAATTTTAGGATGTTCAGTATTTATTTTATTTTGAGGGAATGATTTGGGATAGAAACCCTCAATTTATAGATATTTATATACCTTTATATGTATTTTTTTATCTTCCATGTGTTAATTAAATACATTTACACTCATTTGTTAATGACCCATAAGTATTTGTTATCTTCTAGAAGTGACCCATATACATTTATTATCTTACAAAAAATAACACTTTTATATTTTTCCATCATTAGTATGTAAACTATATGTTTCTCGTATGTCACAAGAATTACCCTTACCCATTTTATTTATCTTATAGATGTCCATTTCATATTTCTCATATCATATATATATATATATCATTATCTTTTACCAATACGTTCTGGAACCTTACATTTTTTTAGACGATGACATTTTTTAATTTATTCCATAACATCTAGAAATATAATCATCTATACATTTTTTAAAATAGATTCCTTATATTATGGTTACATTAAATTTAATACTCAACCATATTTTACTTATTTACCATTAGTATATTTAAAAATCCTAAATATCTATAATGTTTAGATAACACAAATAATTTTTAACTTTCAAATTTTATCATTAAATTTCTATAACATGTAAAATCCTGATGATTTAATTTTCATTACATCAAGATTACAAGATCATCAAAACATCTATAAATATTCCACCTTTTATTTGAATAATATTTTAAAACTAATAGGGATTCTATTAGTAATAAATCCTATAAATCTATTAAATTAAAAAAATATATAAATTCTGATATCCACATCATTTCTCTATTTTATTTATTTAGATTAAATGTTTCTAAATAGATAAAATATATATTGGGGTCCGACAATATGATGATCCATTTTTTTGGAATTTAATATTTATTTAAATATAAATATCCTTGGTTTTTCCTGATTGCTCACACATCCATAATATCACATTCAGGATCCCATGACTTTACCCATAATTTCATATTATTCATGAACCATTGATGATATGAGATAAAAAGAGTAATAGACTGTGTTCCATATAAATATTCACGGATATTTACCTTATTTTATTCCCCTTATGAGTTCAATTTCATTTGAATTACTAATCAACCTCTCTATCCCAATATTTTGAACTATAATAGCAAAAAAAATTTGTTCATATTATAAAACCTCTCTTATTAATTTATGAATGATTTTGTATTTTCATGCTTTAGTTCTATAATCAGTGAAACTATGGGATTGACCTAATCAAGATAATAACCCTGAATTGATAAATTGGGAGTGATTGAAGTATTATTATATCTAAGATAATAATATGTGTTTATATTATTGAGTGTTGATATTTCATTGATAGGTGGTATGTAACTGCTGATTTTTTTTAGGGTAATTTTAAATTCTTTTTTAATTTATTGGTGGTAAATAATTGATAATTATAAATGATATTACCATTTTAATTTTTTACTCTTCTTATGAATTCCATTATATGGTAGACAATAGTTTTGTATATATTATTGAAATAATTTTCATTTCTAGTAATGAGAATCATTTAATATATATTAATTACATTATTATTACTTCTATTTGGTTATTTTTTTAGGTTTATTTATTTTTTTTGAATCCTACTCAAAATATATTAACATAAACATGATTGAAAATAATTCTAATGATTTTGTTAATAAAATATTATCATCCATTGTTTTCTATAGTCTTTTATGTTGTGTTTAATTTTATATTCATTGAACATTAACACATATTTAACATTTATATTTAATTCCTCTAAAAATATAATTTTCTATAGTTAAAAATTATTTATAACCTTTAAAACCTTGTTTTATTTTATATGAAAACCTTATGTGGTTTCTGATATATTGAGAGATGAGTTATTTAAATGATTTTTGTTGGAGGCTTGTTGTAGTTGATTATGGTATAATGTGAAAGGTGTGACATTTTTTAGAAATATTTATAGGAGGCAAGCTCATAATTTATTCAATTATTTATTATTGTTCTAATTTATTTTTGTTCATATCTTATTCTTTTCATGTATCTTTTACATGAACATGGAATATATGTGTCTTGTTACCTGAATATTAAATGGTATTCAATAATTAATTAATTATATATGGAATTTTTCTTGAATGATTATGATATTTAGTTAATATAATGTGATTGAAAAGTTTAAATTGATTAATTTGAAATTTACTAGAATATATCAATATATTAGATATTGGAATCCATGGATTGAATAAATAACATATGAAAGAATGGACATGGGAAAACTATTAATTATTTGAAATAAAATATACATGGATATAATTTGTAAATAGGGATATTAATAGACAAACTATTATTGTATATTGTTAAAATAGTTGAAATTTTCAAATGTATAGAGTAACGTTTCTCAAAAAACCAATATGATTTCATTCTTGGGAATTCCTATTTCATTATTTATTATATATGTAATTGAGGTTTTTATGTGTGATATTAGTTATCATATTTTCTTGGATATTGTAGTTTCCATTCAAATGGTTGAGTATTATAAATTAATAGTTCTATATTATTTATTATATTGTACTGCATATGTATTTAGGTCTAGGTGGCACAAATATTGGTTGATGAGTTATTGGTATTTTCCCAAAAATATTAGTTATTGAGGATAAATATGGGCAACTACTCTAATGACCGAAATCAATCATCTAGATATAGATCATACAAATGTATATTTGGGCTAGTCTAATTACAATTATAGGATATGTGATCATATATTCAATATTATCCTACTGTTATGGAATACATTTATATGTAGGTTTTCATGGTATTAGGATGACTAATATACATGTATCTATGCTATATGTTTTTATGGTAATTAATTCATTATTTAGTTATGAGTTATAATAGATTAAGGTACAGTTCATAATTACAATGTTTGTAATGAATTTTGATCATACTATGATATTATGGGGTTTTGATGATGATTTCGATATTATTATGTGATGTGGATATGTTTGTTTTAAAACATTCTGTATTTTAACTTATTTATTGGATGAGAGAACCAATATGTGAGAATTTGGCGTTTATGGGGAAGGATTTATTAGTAATGTGGTAGAAGGTTACCCTTCATCCATATGTACATTTAATATTATATATTTGATTCTCATTATATTATTTGTTGTCAATCCATAGAGAAGATGGTAATACATTTTACCGTATTTAGGTTATGAGTTTATTTCTCTATTTATTCTCAATTACGTTAGTTTACCACTACCATATTTTCTGAAGGCATTTTTAGAGGATCCAACAAAATATACTAGAACAATCACCCATATATATAATGGATTTTCAGGTCTAATGGATGTATATGTCATTTTAGTTGGGAGATTTAAAGTTATAGAGGTTATTTTGATGTTGAAATTATTCATTGATTCAATATTTTTTCATATAAATTATCAACTATGGTAATGAATTATATGAAATATAATGTACTATGATTTTTTATTTATTATTATAGGATTAATTGGTGGAATCAAAGAAATTTCCCCAGATTTGAGGGTAATTCCTTCCTTATGAGTGTGATATATAACATCGAATGTAGTATTAAATCCATGGCCCATTGGAGAATCACTTTAGGGGACACCTCAATCTTCCCTGCTGGCCTAGGAGAGGTATTAGTTTGGGTGGGGTGTGAAATATAATCTAGGGACCTGAAATTTCCATGTAATTTTTTTAAATAAATGTTAATTTTATGCATCTGAGAAAATTGACGGCGCGTGATTCCGAGGCCTGGTGTGCCCGGAATCAATTTCTAATGTTTTGTTCTGGAACGTTCAGTAAACGTACAAGCAGGTTTTTATAACAATTGAACGGGTGCTCGAAATTGAAATCTGAAGGAACTATTGAACTCGTAGCATCAGTTTTCGCTTAAGGAGACTTTCACCTTGATGGCGGATGGTCGAGGGAGAAATTTAGTTTTTGGGTTTTTCGTGGAAAGAATAAAATAAAATAAATTTCATTTTATTTTATTCTAAACATCCATACGGATATTTCAGGTGGGGTCCACTAGAACTAAACCTCCATGTAAAAGTGGGATGTGGGGACACCCAGAACGTATCCTCCTAGGAGAGGTTATAGTGGTGGGGACCACCCGGGATGAAACCCCCCTTTAATTGGGAGAAACCCTCAACTCCCACAATTAATTAGGGAGATCCTTTTGACCTCATCCATGATTTTAATTGTTCCATCACACCTTATTAATTATGCCAAATCCTACCCATAAATTATTTGAGCCAACACATCAATTAATTATTTTTAATACTTCATGAATATTATGCTGATGACTAAATAGATATTTAAATCTTTTATTTTGTCTACGAATTCACTTTGGTGGAATTGGGTAGAGGAGGAGATCTTTGGAGAAAACTTCTCCAAAGAAGAATTCTTCTTCCAAGAAGAACGTCGACGACTTCGACCTTCTTCCTCAAAAAATCCTTCGATGTAGGACGTGTTCGTCTACAAAAAATCGACGTCGGCCTTCTCGCCCAACATAAACCAACATAAAATAAGGTAGGTTTTTCAATTATGTATGATTTTATTCCCTTGATTCATTCCTTCTAGAAACAAAGAATGCGGATTAACTTATTATCAAGTTGATCCACAGATTTTTTCCATGCGGGTTGGGAAAAAATTGATGTGGGAAGATGTAGGGGTGTATTCTTTATTTGATTTACACTTCCCATTTTCTCCCCTCTTTTTCATGTGTGGTGTTTGGAATTAAAATTATCGAGAAATTATGGAAATTGATGTTTTAGAATATATTCCATGTTCATTCGTTGTTTCTGTTCTTGAAGATCGTTTTCTACCACTCTAAATGTGGAGGGTGTGGGCCAAACTATTATGGCCCGACTCCCTCCGCCATTATTCTTTGCAATGTTCTTCAGAATGGAAGAAGGCGGTGAGATGACAAAGACGACGAAGGAAACAACACCACCACCCGCGGCCACCGCAACCCGTTCCACCCCCGTGGCGATCTTTCCTCACAGTCAAACCGACACCTCTAGCCGGATGCACCGCCCCAATTGCGACGCCTGCCAGTCGTGCCGCCCATTGGCCGCACCTCCCGATGGATGAACCTGCCGCGCCACCCACTTTCCCCCGAGCTACCCCGGCTCAAGCCATCGGCTGGTCTCTTTAGCCGTTGCGCCCTCGCGGCACCCTTCCAGCCAAACCGGCCTCGCGGCACCCTCCCTGCCGCACCGACCTCGCATGCCCTTCCAGCTGAACCGGCCTCACGGCGCCCTCCCGGCCGAACTGGCATCGCAGCACCCACAAGCCGAACCAGCCCTGCACCCTGGGATGAGCCACCCTTGTGGAACCCTCTAGTCTGAGTTTCCCACACTGCGCCCTTGGGGCCTAACCACCCTCGCGCCAACCTACGGCCGGTCCGTGCCCTCGTAGACGATCCGCACCCTCTCGGCCCTCCACAACCCCTCACCACCTACTAGGATGGGCCCAGCTAGCTGGGCCCAACCTAATGGGTTGGCCCACCCAAAGGGCTGGGTCGACTGTAACTGTGTCGGCCCACACTGGGTTGGGCCGGGTTGGACCGGACCCGTGCCCACTACGAAACATTTATGCTCCTTCATCCATATCATTTCCCCAGACGTCTATTTGAAAAACTATCAATGACGCTGAAAATCATGGAGAGAGATGGTCCCTTTGAGTATACTCCACTAGAGTTTTGGATTGAGATGGGAAATGGTCAGGTTAGATCGAGCACGAATCCAACCGGCCCACCGGGACTAAAAGGCTTAGAACTCACAGACCGGACGTCCGATTGATGGTTCGTATGTTAGATTGATACCTCAATGATGTGGTGATCCTTTTAGATAATTCTTCTTGGTACTTTGTGATATTTGGAGTACTCGACTGTAGCTCGGGGAGTGGATCCTCTCGGAGACGACCGAGCGCAGCGCGAAGACCTTATAGCTTGCTGAGTCCGGACGACTGCTGACAGTTGGACTCGGAGTGACTCTACTAGCCCAATGGGGAGCACCGTGGTGTCGCCGCATACCCACAGTGGAGGAGTGCGATTGGTGACATGGTTGACCCATAGTAATCAATAGGAGGAGTACCTTAGCTGGCTACGAGGGGGAGCATGATCTGTTTGACCCGGCATACTAATGGTGGGGAGCACCTCTGTGTGACGCGACAGACCCACGGTGCTCGACAGGAGGAGTACCTCAGCAGTCCAAGGTTTGTGGGAAGCACCTTGGTGTGATGCGGCAGGCCCATTGTACTCGAGATAGGAGGATTTCTTTAATATCCATGGTCCCGATAATGTGAATAAAATCCTGGTTGAGCTGAGTATGTTTTTCTATGTTTTCCTTATGATTTAGATGGATCCCTTGATAACTTAGGTATATGTATTGTCATATACCTATGTAAGGTTATCTGTTGATTTCATACGTTATGGTTTATCCTTTTTGGATTTTGTGATACCTTGAGGGACTCGGGTTCCCTACTAAGTATCGTTATACTCACCCCTACACGGGTTATTCCCACACATTGTTGTGTTAGTTGTAGACAACAGACAATGCTGACTAAGGCTGAGAGTACTAAGACTAGACTGTTCCCCGGTGGTGTACCAAATGGCATGTAGTTACGTGGAGGAGATGGATAGAAGCTGAGTGTTGATGAGGCTATCTGTACCTACCCTTCAGGTAGCAATTTCATAGAACGACTTAGTAGCTACTTTTATTTCATTTCTTTAGTTAAATTGTTTACAGTTGTACTTCCACCTGTAATGTTGGGCTTCTATTCTGGCCCATTTAACATTCACCACTATTTTACTAATACAATTTACTCATTTTGGTATCTTTTTGTGCGTGTTTATATGTTATAAAGGAAATTCCTTCACAGTTTTAGTAAATTACGCCTTTGGTGCTAGTCCCCAGCCAGTGGCTTATGGAAGGTGGGCTTGGGGTAGTCAAAGCACGGGCCCCGGGGGACGGGTCATGACAAATTGGTATATGAGGAGTCCATTATACTGTATAACATAGGACTCTGATCTTCTATTTTAAGAAATAGTGTTATGTGTAGTGTGTGCAGTTTTCAGTTTAGGGAGTCCAGTGTTGGTGCGGCGGAAGACGTATCCATACACCAGGACCATAACATCTGATTTCTGAATCACTGCACAAAAACACTGATTGCATGTGTGTTTTCAAAAGTTTTCTTAAATTCATCTCAACTAGGTCAGAACACCAGGTATAACTTTTTAACCATAGCGCTACTATTTATTTTCAGGATGACTCCACACAGATAGTTGTCTAGAGTTCCGAGAGTTGTACGCACCGATAGCCCACCGAGTGATGAGGACTCGGTGTAGGGCCCTTTTCTAGTGGAGGCACCAGCGGAGGCACCAGCGGTACCCTCCCCATTGGGCCGCCGATGCCACCAGCCCTAGAAGTAGATGATGCACGCCGCTTGAGCACATTTCATGAGTTCTAGCGCCCGAGGCCTCTCAGGATCTAGGGAGAGATGGACCTGTAGGCGACTGATGATTGGCTGGAGGCTATGGTGAGAGTCTTCTGATTTGTAGGGACACAGGCCGACATCATGGTGATTCGTGCTACCAACCTTCTATAGGAAACAATGGTCAGATGGTGGATCTTGATACTCCAAGATCACGACGATATGGTGCTTATTTGGGAAGAATTTGAGAGCCTGTTGCGGTCAGAGTTTGTCCAAGCGACTCTTCATGATTTGCGCATTCATGGGAAACTTCATCTAGAGTAGGGCATCATGACTATGGATCAGTACTCAATGAAGTACACTGACCTCTCATGTTACTCCACTAATATGGTGTGGGACCCTTTCTTCAGGTCTCAGACCTTTGAGCAGGGGCTCAGGCGGGAGATCAGGGCTTCAGTGTTCTCACTCAGTATCCCGATGCAGGCATGGGTGTTTGAGAGAGCCCTCTTGGTGGAGAGTTTCCTTAATGGGAAGTCACTAGTTGTGAGACCCACTACTAGTCGTCACATAGAGGATTTTTCTGTAGCTGGCAGTAGAAAGACATTGTAGTGGTCCAAGAGGACCAGACCTACTGGTGGACGACCGCATGGCTCCGGATCGGTTGTGTGGGGCACCCGAAGGGGAGGCAGACATACCTAGAGCGGGTAGTGTTACTCATGCAGCAGGTAGGGTCACATGGCTCGTGACTTTCCAACCCACCGTATGGATGATCATCTGAGGGTCAAAGGACCGCCCGGGGAGTGACAATGATTCGATTGAGGCATTCCGCTAGGTGCATGCGGATGTGGAAAAGGAGCTGGTCATGCAGCTGGCGGTGGGTGATGTTTCTAGGTGTTACTGCCACCACCACGAGGAGGTCCACCCCAACTATTGGGATCCTGTAGAAATGGGAGAGCTCAGCTCTTGGTAGCTGAGGCCTACGATCATGGCGCTTCAGATATTAATCGAGGAACTATCTGTGTCTACTCCAATATAAATGAATTACTTATAGACATAGGTTCCAAACATTATTTTATTTCCATGACCCTCGTTCGAAGCATGGAGATTATGATGGATCCGTTGGCTCTATCATTATGGCTAGAGACTCTTATGGGAGTAGATTTGAAGATTACAAACTGGTTCTGGCAGTGTGAGCTTACTCTAGGAGGCGAGAGCTTTAGTCGGGATCTCTTAGTAGCTGCGTCTAGGTCTTATGATGTCATCTTGGGTATGGATATGTTATTTATAGTCCATGCTTAGATTGACAATATTTGGCGCAAAGTGTGGTGTGTCTACACAGATGGGACCGGGTTTACCTTCACCAGTGAGAAGTGAGCCTTTGCAGTACAGGAAGGAATTACTTGGAGGAGGGTGCAGCTGATCACTCATAATTTGGCTTGCCTTACCCTCAGAGGAGTTGATATGGAGGGTCTGAGCTATCCTGTAGTGGTGGACCAGTACGTGGGTGTCTTCTGTGATGATTTTCTAGGTCTACCTCCCCACAAATATGTAGAATTTTACATTGACTTGTACTTTAGGATGGCACCGATATCTACACCAGCGTATCGAGTGGCTCCCATGGAGCTTCGTGAGCTGCGGGTATAGGTAGAGGACTTACACGGGAAGGCATTCATCCGACCCAGTGTTTCTTTTTGGGTAGCCCCAATTCTGTTCATCGAGAAGGCGGATGTGAGTTTGAGGCTTGGTGTTGACTACTGGATCCTGATCCTGGTGACATTGAAGAACAAGTACCCACTCTAGAGGATTGAAGACCTCTTCGATCAGCTGAAGGGAGCATGGTGGTTCACGAAGATAGACCTCAGATCAGGCTATCACCAGCTCAGTGTTCGAGCCAAGGGTGTATAGAAGACATCATTCAGATGTTTTTATGGACATTATTTTTTCATAGTTATGCTATTCGGTGTAACCAACACTCCATCAGTTTTCTTGGGACTCATGAACAAGATATTTCAGCCATTACTCTATCGCTTTGTCATAGTCTTCATTGACGTTATTCTGATCTACTCGACTACTGAGGAGGAGCATGCCTATCATTTGCAAGAAGTACTGGACACACTCCAAGAGCACCAGCTTTATGGTAATATCGTGATGTTCCAAACTTGGATCAAAGAGGTTCACATACTAGGACATGTCATATCGAAGGCCAGAGTTGCAGTGGATCCAGCGAAGATTGTGGCGGCACTTGCATGGGTGCTACCCAAGAGTGTGACAGAAGTATGGAGTTTCCTGGATTTGTCTGGTTATTACCTGAGGTTTCTGATAGAATTCTCTAGAGTTGCAGCACCACTATTATCCTTGACAAAGAAGGTGCAACCCTTCGTTTGGTCGGAGAAATTCCAGCGTAGTTTTCAGGAGCCTAGGAAAAGGATGAGTAGTACCCCCATCGTGAGGCTTCCAGAGGAAGGCGTAGGGTATGTAGTCTACTCTAACACATCAGGGACCGGACTCGGATGTTTCCTGATGCAGGAGAGAGCAGTGATCGCTTATGGTTCTCGACAGTTGAGACAGCACGAGCAGAACTATGCTACCCATGACATGGAGTTAGAAGCAATGTTCTTTGCCTTGATAAATTTGCGACAAAATCTAATGGTCGAGTGCTTTACTGTGTCATATGATCGCAAGAGTATCAGGTATATGTTCTCCCAGAAGGACCTAAACCTGAGACAACGATGTTGGATTGAGTTCCTCATGGACTATGACATTGAGATAGTCAATACTCTATGGATGGGGAATGTTGTTGTAGATGCACTTAGAAAGAGATCTGGTATACACCTGCTAGGCGAGGTGATAGAGAAGCTAGCCGCTTTATGGATATCATTTGTGGATAGATATAGAGTAGAATTTATATAGTCTCTTATAGTCACTCCCACACTTCTTCAGCGAGTCAGGGAGGCACAGAGTGGGGATGCTGACTGTGAGGCATGACGTGCTCAGATATCCACCAGACAGGCACCTGATGGATTTTCTAAAGGTGGTGAGCTCATCATTCACATCAGATGAGGTACCATGGTAACATTTTCACTTCAAAAGTAAGTGTTGATGGATTTCCACACATACCCTCTAGCAGTACATCCAAGAGTGGCGATGATGTACCAGGTCCTCCAAAGACAACATTGGTGGTTGGAAAAGAAGAAAGAAATTGAACAGTTTGTCTCTCGATGCCTCACTTGTTAGCAAGTGAAGGTAGAGAATCAAGTACTAGGATGCTTGTTCTATCCTTTATAGGTCTTAGAGTGGATGTGGGATGGGATATATATGGAATTTTTGGATGTTCATCCACGTATATCCAAGGGACATGACTCGATTTGGGAGATCTTCGACCGACTGACCAAGTCGGCCCACTTCCTACCGATCAGAGATAAAGGTTCGGTAGAGAGAATGGGACAACTTTATGTGTAGGAGATTGTGCGGCTACATGGAGTACCTTCAATGATTTTCTATGATCGTGATGCACGTTTTACTTCCCGACTATGGAAAGGGTTGTAGGAGGCTTTTAGAACACAGCTTCATTTGAGCACCGCCTTCCATCCTCAAATGGTTGGCCAAACTGAGCGGACCATTTAGACCCTCGAGGAAATGTTGTGTTCTTGTGTACTTGACTTCAGTCACTACTAGGACGATAAATTTACTTTGGTGGAGTTTTAATACAACAACAGATATCACTCCTCCATTGGTATGTCACCTTTCAAGGCGTTATACGGGCGACCTTTCAGATCACCATTGTGATGGACTGACCTAGGGGAGTCAGCACTCGTGGGACTAGAGATGGTATGGGATACCACAGAGAAGGTGAAGATCATACAAGAGAAGATTAAGAATTCACAGAGTAGGAAAAAGTCACATGGTTACAATAGATGGAGACCTATAGAGTTCGAGGATGGAGACCACATCTTTCTACGTGTCTCACCTCGACGAGGTTTGCAGAGATTTGGCCGAGGTGGTAAGTTATCTCCAAGGTTCATAATACCATTCTAGGTCCTCCTCATAGTTGGTGGGGGTGGCATAATACATAGCTCTCCCACCTCAGTTGCACCGAGTACACAACATCTTCCATGTATCTCAGCTGAGGAGATACGTGCACGACCCTTCTCACATCATCGACCACGGCGAGCTGGATGTCAACGATGGGGCGACTTATACGGAGGATCCAATATAGATTGAGGATCGAAAAGAGTGGGTACTTAGAAGATGTTCGATACCACTGGTTCATGTTCGCTTCCAACATGAGAACCTCCAGGAGATCACATCGATGCGGGAGGCTCAGATGCGTGCTCAGTACCCCCACTTGTTCCCTTAGTTTTGAGTTGTGGATTACGGGGACATAAATCCTGATGTGGGGAGAATTTAAATACCTATAATTTCCTTTTAATTTTTTTTTAAATATATGGGAATATTATGAGTCGGTGAAAATTTACGGCGCGTGATTCTGAGTCTCGGTGTGCCTGGAATCAATTTCTGAAGTTTTGTTTGGGAATGTTCTGTAAATATACGAGTGGGTTTTATAACATTTGAACTGGTGCTCAGAATTTAAATATGAGGGAACCGTTGAACTCACAGAGCAAGTTTTCCCTTATATAGATTTTCACCTCGACGGTAGATGGTCGAGGGAGAAAGTTAGTTTTTGGAATTTTCATGGAAATAATAAAATAAAATAAACTTCACTTTATATTATTATGAACATCCATGTGGATATTTCAAGTGGGGTCCACTTGAACTAAACCTTCATGTAGAAATTGGAAGTGGGGACCACCAGACCTTAACATCCAATGAGAGATTAAGGTGGGGGGGACCACCCGAACCATAACCTCCCATGAGAGGTTATGGTGGTGGGGACCACTCGGGATGAACCCCCCCTTTAATTGGGTGGAATCATCAACTCCCACAATTAATGTGGGAGAGCCTCTTGACCTCCTCCATGATTTTAATTGTGCCAAATCCTCCCTATTAATTAATTGATCCAAAACATAAAATAATTTTTTTAAACCTTTTTGAATATTATTTCAATGACTTAATATATATTTCAATCAATTTTTTGGATACAAATTCAATTTGGTAGAATTGGGGAGAGGAGGAGCTCTTGGAAGAAAAATTCTTCAATGAAGAACGCTTCCTCCAAGTAGAACGTTGAAAACTTAGACCTTCTTCCTCGGAACTTACTTCGACGTAGGACATGTTCGTCTTCAACGAATCAATGTCTGCCTTCTCACAGCAACGTCTACTAACATCGAACAAGGAAGGGTTTTTAATTAATTATGATTTTTTACCTTGATTATTTCTTTCTAAAAAAAATAATGTGGATGAACATATTATAAGGTGTATCCACAAATGTTTTCCTTACGTATTGGGAATAAATTGTTGCATGAAGTTGTAGGGGTTTATTATTTATTTTATCTACACTTACCATGTTCTCCCCTATTTTTCCATTACAGTGTTGGGATTGGAAATTATCGAGGGATTATAGAAATTGATGTTTTAAAATATCTTACATTTCCATTATTTGTTTTTTTTCTTGAAGACCTCTTGCTACCACTCTAAATGTGGAGGGTGCGGGCCAATCTAACATTGCCCGACTCGCTCCACAGTTCTTCATTGCGATGTTTTTCGAAATGGAGGAAAGCAACAAAATGATGAAGGAGATAAAGGCAACGTCGCCACCCCCTGTGGCCACCATGACCCGCGCCGCCCCTGTGGAACTCTAGACTCATAGCAGATTTGGTCGCGCCACACTCCAGCCTCGCCTCCCCACTCGCTCCACCCACCAACTGCACCGCCCGCCGACCATGCCACCCTCTGGGTGAACTGACTGCGCCCCAATCGGCCAAAATAGCTGTGCCTATCTCACGCCACAAATCCACCTAGGACCCCACTGCACCCCGGTCTTCCAAGTCGTAGCACCCTTGGGGCGCCCTTCCGGCCGAACATGCCTCGCAGCGCCCTCCCGGCCGAACCGGCCTCGCAGCGCCCACTGGCTGAACTGACCTCACACCCAAGGCTGAGCCTCCCTCGCTGTACCCTCTGGGCCGAGCCTCCCATGCGGTGCCCTCTGGGCTGAACCGTCCCCGCACTGACCATTGGCCAGTCCGCGCCCTCGCGGCCGGTGCGCACCCTCTCGGACCTCTATGGCCCCTCACGGCCTGCGGGGCTAGGCCCTGCGTGTCGGGCCGACCCAACGGGATGGACCACCCGGCGGGCCAGGCCGAACCCAACGGGCTGGCCCACCCAACATACTAGGCCAGACCCAACAGGTCAGGCCGGGTCGACCTGAACTGGGTCAGCCCAGACCGGGTCGGTCCGACCTGGTCAGATCGGACCCGAGTCCACTACGACCCATTTACGCTCATTCAGCCATATCTTTGGAACCATACATTCGTTCGACGAACTGTCAGTGACACTACAAATAATGCAGTGTGACGGTATTTTTGAGTATACTCCACTAGAGTTTTGGATTGATATGTAAAATACTTAGGTTGGATTGAGCACGAATCCAACCAGGACCTCTGGACAAAAAGGCTTATAACTCACCGATCGGTCATCCGATGGATGCACTGTCTGTTGCATTGAGACCCTTATGACGTGGTGATCCATTGAGATACTTCTTTTTGGGACTTCATTATAGATGGAGTATCGACTTGTAACTCATGGCGCAGATCCTCCCAAAGACGAGAGAGCGTAGTGTAGAGACCTAGTAGCTGGCTGAGACCTGACGACTGCTAACCATTTGACTCGGAGGGGCTCTACTAGCCCAGTGGGGAGCGCGTTGGTGTCATGGAAGACCCACGGTGGAGGATCGTGCTTGGTTACATGGAATACCCATGGTAATCGACAAGAGATGAACCTCAGTAGGCTACGAGGGGGTGCGCACTCTCTGTGACGCGGCCGACCCACTATGGGGAGTGCCTCTATGTGACGATCTGACCCAAGATACTCAACAAAAAGAGTAACTCAGTAGTCCAAGATAAGTAAGAAGCACCTCTGTGTGACACGGCAAGCCCACTGTACTCGATAGAGGAAGAGTTCTCCAGTATCTGTGGTTTCAATAATGTGAATAAAATCCTGGTTGAGCTGAGTTAGTTTTTCTATGTTTTCATCCTAATTAAGACGAATCACCTGATAACTTACGTATATGTATGGGCATATACCTAATTAAAGTAATATATTAATTTAATAATTTGTGGTTTATAATTTTTATATTTTTTGAGTCCTTGAGGGTATCGGGGTCACTATAGAGTATCATTATACTCACCCCTTCACGGGTTATGCCCGCACCTTGTTGTGTAGGTTGCAGATGATGGATAACCTTGACTGAGGCTGAGAGTACCAGGACTGTACGGTGCCCGGAGGAGGACCATATGGTGTGTGGGTACATGGAGCAGACTGACGGATGCGGAGTGCTGAGGAGGCTATCTGTACTTACCCTTCAGGTATGAATTCCAGAGGATGACCCAGTAGCTTCTTTTCATTCTTTTCTTTAGGTGTATTGTTTTTTGTTCTACTTTTAACTTTTCTGTTGGCCTTGTATTCTGGCCCCTTTTACATTCTGCACTCTTTTGGTTATACTTTGTACTAGTGTTCATATCTTACTGTGATTTTTTACATGTTATAAAGGCAATGACTTCCCAGTTTTAGGGAATTACGCTTTCGGTGCTAGTCGCCACCACCCGTCCTATGGAAGGCGGGCTTAGGGTAGTCACGGAACAGGCCCCAGGGGACGGGTAGTGACATATAAGATATGATGATAATTGGTAGTCCCATGTGACAGATGCATTACTATTTATAGGACGGTGAAATAATAGTTATAAAAATAGAAACACCAATATATATTATTGTCATTTATCTTAATTCTAGGAAACATTGATGAAATGACGAAATGATAAAAAATAATGATAGATAGAATGACCATGATATAAGTTATTTTCCCAATGTTTTCAAAATAATTGGGAATGTTTATTATTCTGGGTTCCTAAAGGTTATGATCATATTTATATATTGATTTACTATTATCAACCTAAATAATAAATAATAAATATATTATGGTTACAAAAGACATGATAAATTTTAAAACATGTGGTAGTAATTTTATTAAATATGAAATTTCATATCTAATACAATTAAGCATTGGGTCTAGTGTGCTTCCATTTTTTCATCAATCTAAAGAAATATTATTTTTGAAATCTATATAGAATAAATATTTATTTATCTCAATGTTTTTCTCCAATATGTTCATAAATCACAAATTTTTTTATCATAATAACTGTAACATGGTGTATTAATAATGGATATTGAGTTGTCAT
Source organism: Viscum album (assembly GCA_963277665.1). Classification (NCBI taxonomy): domain Eukaryota; kingdom Viridiplantae; phylum Streptophyta; class Magnoliopsida; order Santalales; family Viscaceae; genus Viscum; species Viscum album. The sequence continues at coordinate 1,043,603,526 of OY728126.1, read as the reverse complement.
TATAAAATCAATGACATATAAAATCTATATCTAGATATATGTGTATCTTCAAACATTTAACATCCTTTTCAAATTCACCGGAATATATATTACAATTTTCATAACAACATATTTCAAATTTCTATTTCATAATTCTATTCATTTTCAATAAAAAATTATAAATTTTGTGCAATTTTTCCACATGATCATTATATAATGGGAATTTTATCTCACCATGATATTGAAAATTCGCATTTTATATTCTTCTACACATGGTGAAAATTAAAATAATACCATTATTTTTTCTGAACCCTAGTCATCCAGAAGTTGGTTTCTTCCACTCTTTTCAATGTAAAAATAATGATCTATTATACTTGTAATGATCCTCTCTATGGTCTACTATAAAGTATGAATGATACCATGATATAAATAATGGTTGTATATATTATTCTTATTTAAACTCCATTATACTCATACATTCGACATAGGTTTCATGGTGACGCTAAAAACTAAATAATTATTCCATAAATATTCCTTATCTTTTTGTTTGCATAATAGTTTCGAACAATCATCCACACAACCTTGATCGTGTTGTAAGTAAATACAGTATGAGATAACATTCAACATGCATGAATGAATTATCTATATAAAAAAATACAAAGAAAATTTCTATTGTGTATGATGTCTAAATAATGAATCGTATTATAGAATTATTTTTTTGAGTGTTTACCAACTATCAGTTTAATGATTCATAGAATATATACAATTTTTCTAGTGATATTAACTCAAAACTCTCCAGTTTTCATTTCACATCACATAGGCTATTCAATCATCAAGGCCTTATCAAACACCCCATTCATATTTCATAATAATATCTTAGAAAATACATGATCAATAGTATGCCTAGGTATAAAAACTAAAATCTCATATCTTGTTATCACAATTTTTTTTCGAACCCAATTTCATTACCTGAATAAAAACATTTGAGTCACAAATCCATTATAAAAAATATTAATCCATTTAATTCACCCTATTTTTTATTAAATTCAATGAAAATAAATAGTAAAAATAAAAAATCGTTTCATATAGGGAATTTTCATTTGAAGGAACTCCCAAAACACTCATAATTATAGGATGGCTACCTTGGTTTTGTGTTTTTTCAATATATCTGCATATTTATTTTTTTGATACATATTCTAATTAAATATATTTTTATTTCCATTTTGGTTAAATTATTACTTAATATCTAGATTTTTTGACCTCAAATTTTTCACCATATTCATTAATAAGGTGATTTCTTTTTTATCATCACTCCCAATATTCAATAGGTATGAAACATTCACCGTAATATATTTTTTTAGTGACATCGTCCACATTGTTTCTCTTTCAATTTTTTTTTCAAAACATACTTAGATTATATTACAAGTGATGTGGGTAATTTTTTATTCACATTGTTTCAAGAACCATATTTTCCTATCATAAATAATTCAATATATAAGATAAAACTTGATCACCTTTTTCACAATCCTATTACATATAATAATAATCATAAAGATAAAATGATATATACATCAGATACAAAGATATAAAATCAATAGTTCCTTTAATTAAGATAAATATAAAAAAAATTATGTAAGATGTAAATATTTTGGATTACAATGGAATAATTCCCAAAGTCTAACAATAATCTTGATATATGGTCTAAATAAAATCACGTATAGTTCCTTAATTTTTTTCCTAAAAATCACTATTTAATTAACTATCATTAAATTATATTCCAAGGAAATCATAGTCTAATGTGTTATAACAGAATAGAACTATCATTTTTTCATCCATTCAAATTTTCTCCCATAAATAATAACCATAATTTTTTTATTAGATTAAAATAAAACCTTTTTTTCAATGCCTTTTATTCCCAAAAAAATGAAATATCTCCATTAATTACATTATTAAAATGATTTCTTCATATGGGATAAAAATTCTAAAAAAATGTCATTTTATTATGAAAAAAATAATATCTTCAATATACATTATAAAAAGGAAAGGGTTTGTGTCATTTCCCTAGTCTAATTTTTTTGTATCCACCATTCCATTTGTTATATTCATCAACAATATGATAGAGTATATATTTTAATTCAATTATGGGGAACTTCTTTATGTACACATAAAATTTCCTCCATTTTAAAATTTCAAGAACCATCATTATCATGGATTAAACCATCCATAAGATTGATGTAAACCACCTCCTCAAGATTACAATTCAAGAATAAATACTTTAGTCTCATTAGAATAAAATTTATTAAATTGGTCTCATATAAATAGAAATATTGAAACAGTGAGAAGTCATATAATTTGAGTAAAACTGTCATCAAAATATAAATAAAAAATTTAAAGTATATTTTACATACAATGAACATTATTCACTCATAGTTCTAAAATTTTATAATGTATTTTATAAACAAAAATATTTCTAATATTGTTCTTCTTTTGGAAGATGAAACTAACTTCCAAGTGTCATTCATTTCAAATTAATTATATTAATTTTATTTTATATTAATCCAATAATTATTTTATATACATGTTCACATGTATCCAATGTATCACACTCTATCATGGAAATATAGTTTTGTTTTTGTAAAATCATTCTTAATTTCTCATAGTCACATTCATCATATATATAGTGTTGATTCCTTCGGTGTACACATAAATATTATTTAATTTATATGTACAATAGAAAAATCATGAGGTATATATAAAGGTGCATTGATATTGGTTGGGTCGAGATGGATGTGATGCCTACATGAGGGGTTAGTATTCATTAGGATATAAGATATGTTGTATTTGTATATATTGTGAGTAGGGACCTAGTACTTGTTTATGGGTGGTCTCTATTAGTTATGGTGTTTTATAAATCACCACAAGAATTTATATATATATTTTTCATTATATATTTTTTTCATTTTGGGTCACCAAATTATGGGTCCCTATTAATATATATATATATATATTATCAATATTCAGGATTATTCTTCAATAATTTTCCATGAAAATAAATTTCATCTCAATGTGCTATAAAATAAATGAAATAATTCACTATTTTTTATTATTTAAATTAAATCATTCTCATTAACTTATTGGGATTGTGGAATAAATTATTTCTATTAAGTATTTATTATCGATGTTGTGTTTACTGAGATTATTTATTACTATCATTTTAACATTTAATAAAAATTAATAATTTTTTATGGCTGTAGGAGTTTTTGTTATCAAAGAAAACAATTTATTTGAACGTAAATTAATTGAGAGAATTAAGTTATATAAAGACACATTAGGAGGTAGTGATTCAATGTTTGGTGTCAATATATTCATTTTATGTCACACCTTAGTCCTATACTTCTAAAATTTGGTAAAAACAAACACCTCCTTTAAAGATAATCCTTGAAATGAGTGGAATTGGACAAATTTGGACAACAAAAAAATTTTAGTATCACTAATAAGTTTAAACTCACCTAAGATAAAAATTCCCTTAAATATTTTTAGTTTTTGTGTCTTAGAAAAATAATTTAACTAATAAATCCAATTAATATCTCGTGAAAGTTTAATTTTTCCACTATATAAGAAACTAATTTTTTTGTAAGGCTTCATAAAAATCTCCCAAAAATCACAACCAACTCTATTCTATTACAAATTGTTTTTGTAATAAATATTTTTTTTACATGAGGAGACTGAAAGATAATAAGCGGTGCACTAAAATGATCAGTAAGGGACAATATAACTAAAATTAATAAAATAACATCAGTGAAAATATGATGAGTATAAATAATATGTCAAGAATATAAAATCATAATAATGACATAATTCAAGGAAAATTGGGGTTCACAAATCAAAAAATAAACTCATGGATAATAATTACTATTTTCATAGTGATGGAATAAAGATTATCAAATAGTTAATTTCATTCTCTAATCAAAGACATCATAAACTTACCCTCATGGTATCGTGTTTTGGAAATATTTAATTATTGGATGGCACCCACCAAAATACCCATGATAGTTTGTCTCATGAGACCTAAAAATAAAAAACGGTGTTATATAATGTTGGTACTCACACTTCACTACTCTAAGTCAAATGTATTAACCATATGAATGATATAACTAATAGTGTATTACATAATAATCATTCCTTACAAATCAATAGACATGTTTATTATGAAACATAAACACAAACCAACATTATATTAATTGTAAATAATGGGATAACTCAGACATAATACACATAGATAAATATTATTTAAGGTAAAAAATATATAATTTTATTTTATTAATAGTCAAAAAATTTCAATGTTGAAATAACGAGTATATAGATTTTTAATATTTACCAAATGTAAAAATAGAAAATATTTCAAAAAAACCATCCCATAAAATAACACTATACAATGTAATGGGTCTACGGTATAGTTAGTATTTTACCCCATTAAAATGATGTATATAATTTAAGTGAAATCCCTTAATTAAAGGAAGAAAATATAGATTAATCAAAAAATAAAGGAATCATAAGAAATATTATGAATATAGCTGAGGATTATTATTAAAAAATAATGTGTAAAATTCCCCTAATTTTAGTTTTATAATAAAATATATAATTAGAGGATTTAGAATGTAATTCATGACAAATATATAAACCACAAAAGGGAAAATATTGTGAATATTAACATCGATTTTAATTAAACATATTTTAAATAGGATGTCCAATATGACATATTATAACCAAAATAATTTAATAATAATAATTTTTACTCACTAAACATGTTATCATGGCCATCCCTGAACAGTTTTGGTGAAAAAAAATATCAATCATTCCATGGGAGTGGTAGTCCACACATACACACAGTTAATGATTTAATATTATATAAAAAGGAGATCATAATATTTTTATTTATCATTTAATATTATTAAAAAGGGTATAACTATCAAATTTACGTATTAAATTTATCATCAGGATTTTTTTTATGGTGGTTATGTAACAAACAAGATTCTTCCTACATGTTGTAATCCACACACATACAAAAATATCATTTTATTCCTTAAATAGACATGGTAATGGTGGTTAATAGTTTTTTCACTATTATAAAAAAATATTTTATAAAAAAGAATTATTTTATTATATAGGAATGAAAAAATGATTTTGTAATAGTAATATAGAAATTAAATAAAATATAGAAAATTAGTATTTACATTTTGGACTTGGGATTTCCCATGTACGTCTTCTTGGATACAAATTGAATAGGATAATTTATTGTGAACAATAACTTAGTAGGATAAAATATGATTTTAGGGGATGTATTATGTTCATATTTTCAATAGAGAGGTATATTTTTTTTGTGGTATTGTATGGGTGGTGATAGAACACTTTTATAAGTATTGGGAATGGTATTTTTATATATTTTTTAATTATATATAATGGGATAACATGTATCACATGTAAAGTTTCTCTATATACATAAGTTATTTATGTTTTGGATTTTTCAAGCTCACTAATACTATAATAAATATATTTCAAAAATTCTATAATGTCCCTTACTCATAGAATTTTCATCTTTAACATTTTTTGTTTTATTATGGTGACTAGATTTTTCCATGGTAACATATTATTAATGAATAAAAATAATATAAACCTTATTCCATAATATGTAATTCTTGATTGAAAATAAGAAATCCATTTTATTTTATAAAACAAATATGTTAAGGAAAATATAAAATTTAACAATAGAGTTTGTAGAGTGTAAAACCCCATTACAATAACAAGTGTATTTTTGGGAATAAAATTATGTGTATGATAAAATTATAAATTTATTTATTTTTAATGAACAATTTAGTTTACCAAGATAACATAATTTGTTTTTCATTCGCATCAATCCAAACCATCATTTTATGAGAATAATATTTAACTAAATAAAGATGACGGATATAGTTCCTTTTATTGCAACATATTTTATAATTCCATAAATTAATAAATTTTTGATTTATATACTCATAATAGTATTTAAAAATAAATATTATTACTCTTTAGATACATCATTGACCAACTAAATGGTTCCATAAATTTTTTTTGTTATTCTTATATAATTGTAAACCCATAAATGTTACATTTTTGGAAAGAAATTATTTTTTCACAATTAACCTAAAAGACTCTTTTTATGATAAATACAAAAAAGTCATGTTAAGAAAATATTTAACTATTTAAAATAATAATGAATGTTTTTTATGAAAATAAATCCTAATATTTTATAATATAAAATTTAAATAAAAACATAAAATATATAATTAAAACTATTTTCATAGGAAAATAATACAATTCTAAAAAATATTCAATATTTTATCTCGATTTTCTAAAAATTAAGAATAAAATTTGAGTTAATATAATAATCATCTCAAAAATATCATTCATCCATAATATATTTATTTTCACAAAACAATGAATTATAATTCAATTTTTATAATTTTAACTTTTGACAACATTGATTAGATTTATTTGTTATTTAGATACACTAATTCAATTTATCAATGCATTATAATTGATAATTACCATTATATTTAATTATTAATATATTTCATAAGATGGATGCATTATTTTTTCCACCAATTATATGAATTATTTCAAAATGTTATATAGTGTTTTGTGGTTTTTTTGTCTCATTTTATGTGTGCCGTAAGATTTTGAACATATTAGGTTCTAATGAAAATATAATCTCTAATATTGAATATTTTGGTCTAACACTCTAAAAATTTCTCCTTTTAAATCTTCTTTTATTAATTACATAAAAGTATTTTTAACATATTTTTCACTTTTTGAGAGTAAACATAAATCCAAAAGGATAAGTATAGTATTTTCACGGTTCACCAAAAAAACAATATTAGTTATTCCTCAATGTGTTTTAGAGTATTTCCACATCTTAAGGATACATTCCTATTATCCTGATATTATCACTATATCCATGGTAGTGAAATGGTCTCATCAAACATTATCACTCAATAATATCCTTTCATCCATTCTAATTCCATTATTATGTATTGAGTCCAATTAATGAAAAATTCAAAAACTGTATGCCAATTCATACTATTTGAACCTTTCTCAATAAAAAAACTATAGACACCAAGATTATATAGAGACTTATAATTTATAAATATTTCTTTTATGTGTAATTTAGATCAACGTATTCATATTCTTGTTCTTCACACATGTCATTCCCCATATCTCATTTGAATTGAATGGGATAAAATATACCTTTTCAACTTTCAATATCTCTCTATCTATCCTAGTCACTCAATATGTATTGACCTTACCATGATATCCACGGTGAAATTGTTTTGATATATCTCTCAATAGTATCATTTCCCCCATACTTATTCAAATATAAAAAATTGATGCCAATAAATAAAAATAAATTAAATATTTTGGGGAAATTCATATAGTTCGATAATTTCTGAATAAGAGTATAATAGATACCATGATATTATATAAACTTATAATTTTTAATAATTTTATTTTATGTATAAAATTGATCAAAGAATACAACTTATTCTTCTTCAATAATGTAATTCCATGTAAATTAATTGAATAAAATTCACTATAATTGATTTGTTTTACTCTATATATATCTCAATCTCTTTTAGTAACACCATATGTATTGACCTAACCCAAATATATATGTAATATCACATTTGATCAATACATTACCTCATGGTAACCACTTGATCACTAGGGGTAACTGCAAAAATTGAGGGAAAAAGGTAATAATTAAGGGATTTGATGTAACCTCTTTAAGAATAATTTAATAAGTAATATAATAAATATAATGTCTATTCATTATTGTGAAATGACCTTTGATGTTTTTATACATGAAGGAAAAAATCATAAGCATTATAGAATGAAAATATGTTTATTGAGTTCTAGGTTGACACATGATAAAATAATGATGTTAACATTCATATATAATAAAAAAAGATAAAAACTAAAAAATAATATAAAAAAGGCTAAATTATCCTATCATAAAAAATGTATATTAATTATGAGAATAATAAGTCATAGTGGTTGAAATTGAATGTCTACTGTAAGTGAAACCACATAAAGAATATCATAGTAAGGTCTATCACAATTTATACACACCTCCACTAAAAAACCTAGGAAGGTCCATCCTGACCACACAACCCTTGAGTGGAGTCTACCCATGCTCCTAAAACCTTGTAACTCATATGTAATTGCTTTATTTTTATCTGGTTGACATAATACAAGGTCTATATAAAATCCATTGGGAATATGCATATAGTGTGAATACACAGTACCATATGGAGTCACCAATAATCCTTGCCCAGTCTATCATAATGTTGGGTGTGTAATAGATAATTTTAAATAATATAGAAAACAACTAAAAATAATAATTTTATTAATAAGTAACATCTGATAAAGTAATCACACAAAACAACTAACCACATTATTGAATTTTATCAAATAAGGTGACCTCATTCCATATTAATTCTTTAAGAATTGTCACCCAATCCTATTTAGATGCATGAACGAAATAAAAGCATGCTATTTATATTCCCTAAGTGACCTATCAATTAGAGATGTAATACCATTTCAATCTTTTATATGTTGTACGTATACAAATATGATTTTTCATCAAAGTATGAATACTTTTAATTACGATTTACGTCCTTATTTTTTACCAAATAGGATAGCATAGAATGGTTATGGAGAAAAAGGGTGTATGTGTATTATTTTGGTAATGTATCACTATATTTTGGAGGAAAAGTTTATAATGCACTGTTAGTTGAATCCACTTCAACCAGCCCAAATAGTTTGATGAGTCCTTCCGGGTTATCCTATGCACTACCAAGGACCGTATTATTTTACATAACCATGCATCCAATTCAACATGATCGTGTAAGAAAGATAATATTTTTAATATAGGAAAATATCACCATTTTATGTATATTATCTAAAACCATGTCAATCAATCAATTAAACCCCCACCTTGGACAGTATTCCACTCATGGTTGTTACATGGTTGATCCATCCTTATTGTCAAACTGTACGACCTAGTTAAAAGAGTAAATGTCCCTTTTTACACTCTAAACATATTAACATAAACCCCCAAATTATATCTTGAATCCATTAGATAAAACCGACCATATCCCTCCCTTTAGAATCTCTATAACATCTTTTACTAGATATTTTCTCATGTTTGTTTTCTCAGCCATGAAATCAAGATGTGTTCCCCTTGTTGGATTCCTCTTAGTAGGTACTTAATTAAATTAGATCCTTTTAATGGTATTCTTCATTTCGATGGTTCTATTCTAGTTCTAGATCATATATAATATTTTTAAGAGTTTTTATTTTCTTCAAATTTAATTATTATCCCCGATAACACAATGGCTGATACAAGATTATTCATCTCAAACCAGAATAAGTTATGTGGTCTTGAAATATCCCATAAAGTCTTTCCATTTATAAATTTTTTCTTTTGGAAACTTTTTGAGTGTTGTTGGTGTTACTCCTTAAATACAAAAAACATAAATAAAATGTCTAAATTTATTAATATAGGCATAAAGATACATTTTTTTAGTATTGTAGATCGATACCTCAATACCGACCTCTAACTTAGGGTGTCATATTTCATTATACCATTAGTGATTTATCATTAGTTTATTTTGGGAATCATTTGGGTGTTCTAAACTTTACCTTTTTATGATAAATGAATTAACATAAATTAATGTATGATAAATTATAAAGAAGGCATGTATATTTGTAGATATTCCTTGGCCCTTAGTTTTTTTATCTTTAATTGATTATTAGTTTTTGTCCATATTTTTTTTCCTTGTAATGTATGATGTAATGTAATAGATAAAATCTATGGAATTTAAAATTGAATGATTATTACATGGCCTATTATGACACATTCATATAAATGATATGATTATTTGGTGCCTAAATCAGTTAGACCATTTTATCTATAAATTTTTTTTGAAACATGATCCCACCATGGATTCCTAATTTAATTCCTTAAACAATCAGAGAACAATAATTTGATTCCTTGAACCAATTTCTATGGGAGAAAACCGAAATATAATCAGCTTCTTTATCATATTATATGAAATACATGGTGATGTATCAATGATTAACTTGAATCTTTTTCAAAAAATATAATTCTTAGGACACAGTCCTTGTATTTAGCATGATGTCTTCAGAAATGAGCCAGCATAGATTCACTTCATTCGGCCTAGTCATGATTAGCCTAGGAATATTATGGATGTGCTCCATGGACATGGTCAGACTCTTTTGTAGTGGAATTATTTGAGTGTACCCCTTGCATTATAATCACACCCCTTATAGTGTGATTTCAAGAGTCACAACTACGAGTTGACTTGTCCCATGAGGTAAATAATGCATCTATCATTACTTCAATCCATTGTTATTGTTATTTCATTATAGAAAACAATTGATATAATTTTTATAATAATTTAATGATGTAAATTTAATCATAATTATTTAAATGATCACATGTTCTATTGTAGTTCTATTTGAGGATGAAGTAGGTATGTGTTATTTATTTTGTCACTAAATTCCTAATATATATATATATATATATTCACTACTTAGAAATATATTTATAGAATTAATTTTATAAACATCGTTGGTGGTATCCTTTGGATATTTTCTCACAACTTATTCATGCCATAGTTTATACCCCAGTAGATTATATCATCTAGTTGTGGACAAAGAGAATAGTCTCACATTGGACACCTGACTTGAACTCATTAAGATGGGCGCATGGAATAATATTACTAAAACAATTCAAGGGATGTATGGTTAGTTTATTTAAAAAATTGAGTCTTTTATTTAGAAATTTTTTATTCGGTACCTACTAGAAAGTATTTAAAAAACCTATACTTTTATACACATTATAACATGATGTTAACCATGAAATAAATCCATAGATCATAAAGTACATTTTCTTTGGATTAGTATATATGTAAAATTGAAAATATGGTACAGAAAATTCTTTCATTTAAATTTGATAATGAGATCCTAACATCCATTGATCCTTGAGATTATCATAGGATAAACTTGTAATACATGAATAAAGGGATGATCTAAAATCCAATTATAAGGATAATCATATGAATAAATCATAAAACATTGGTTATAAATAAAAACAATATTGAATAAAAATTAAATAATATAAATAATATAAAATAACATATGTAGTCATGGTGTCATAAGGATGTGGGAAAAAATAAAACATTATATAATCATGATTTAATGATCATTTCACACTGAGAATCATGATCCATGGCTAAGCACCTTGATAGTTTAACAAGGATAATGATTCAATGCAAACAACGCGAACTATTGCACATGGATCGGGAGACACGTATAACAACCAAGACCATTGAACATGATAATTCATGAGACTAAACATAACCCACCACATTGGAGTACAATACTTTTGTACCCATTATAACATGTTCATTAAAATGTGTTCCATGCGAAGTGTTATACATATGTAAAGAGAAATAAACATATGGGTTACCAATGGAAAGAATTGGGTATCATAACAATATCAAGAATCTTGAAAAAGGGAATATCATAATGGTGTTCATAAAAGAACCTATTAAAATAAAAAATGGATCCTCTTGAGGAAAAATAAAAATAGATCATGATATGTGATTTCAATGTGGGGTGAGAACAAATAGACAGATTTTATAATAAACATAAAAAAATAGTGGTGTTTAAGAAAAATATTAATGATAATTTAAATAGGCAATGAAAAAACTATTATTTAATAAAAGTGATAATATATATTTATAATGATAAAATTAGAGATTCTAAAGGAATATTTAAATCATAAAAATTCTTATGGATTACACTTAAAAGTGGGTAAGATGTTCAGAAGTTACTTCTATTTGGTCTTAATTATCAGGATGAATTGAGAATTGAACCTTTTTAAAACATGTATATCCAAATAAAAAAAGGATTATATGATATGAATACATTATTTTGAAATATATAACCATAATATGAAATAAATACATAAAATTAAATAAGAATTTAATTTGTGTAAATATAGAGAATGATTAACTTGAACGATAAAAAATGATCAGGTGGAATACCTTAACTTATTCCCAAAATGGTTCGGCAGTTGTTTGTAATTTCCTAGATAATAAAATTAAATACACAGATTAATAATACATAAATATTAAAAAAATTGACTTTAAAAAAAAATTATGGTCAATTTTGTGTTTTTATGATATATAAGATCTATTTTTATTGTGAGGGAGTATTTATTTACTTAGTTTTAATGATCTGTTCACATGTATTTGTGAGTGGAACAGAATGTAAAATGGTAATTGTTTTACAAAATTGTAATTATATTTTATTATTGAACATACATAATATTAAATTTTTATTTATATGATTTTTAATTTATTATGATGGTTAATAATTATGTATAACTTTATTGATAATCAATGGGATTATTTTCGAGGTTTTAAATCATCACAAACTATATTGTTTTATTATTTAATATTACAAATTTATGGTAGTTAACAAACATTCAATAGGATATAAAAAATATATTATATTATTTATTAAAAATAAAATTGTTTTTATTACCATCATATGTGATAATGGGAAATTAAAAGGCATCATCCACAGTGTTGGTAAATTGACACATCACGGGCGATGTTTTCATTAAAAGAATAAATGAGAGGGAGGAAGGAATTTGAGGATGGATATACTATTAACATGATATAATTGATATATTCAAATGATAATGTAGTCATAATTCAACTTAAAAATGGTAGCTAGGAAGATTACAATAAATGAATATGACATGAAAACAAATTAAAGAAAACAAAATAGTGTTTTACCTCTTGAACTTCATCTCATTCAATACCTCCATAGGGAATATGTTTTTCTCTTTCATTGACACCAAAGTCTCATGGACATAGGGGATATGTTAGGAATATAATTCAGCCAATATTAGTCAATATTAAAGGCATGGGATTTGTGAGGATAATAAATGGTGACAATGTTTTTTATAGTGCATAATAGGGTTGTTTTCTCATTATTTTATTCATGATTTTTAATTTCGCAAAAACAAAAGAAATAGAGATGATTCTAGGACTAATTATAGTCAAAATAAGAGGATAATATTATATTATGGATCTAATAATAGTTTTGAATAATGTAATGGTGTATTTAACTTATGATATATACATAATGTAATTTACCATAGTTTACTATTCACAAACAAATTCCACTATTTTTGAAATATACCAAAAATTCACCCTAACAATTTTCAAATGTGTTAAATATATTAAAATTGACTATGTTTTTGGAAAATAATTTTTATGAATGTGAAAATTTTAATATTCTATTGAAAACATCATTTATCCAAATAAATCAACTTTTAAAATTATTAATTCTTTTATAAAACATTAAAAAATTATATAAGGACACATAAAATTTTCTTATAATCATAATGAAACAACATATTAATTCATTAAAATATTTTATGAACATAAATATTCTATTAAATAATTATAATAAATAAAAAATTATATATAAATAATTATGTCTCCCAATAAATATCAACACTCAACATAACATTTTTAAAACATTTAATTTATTATAATATGATATTATTATATCATAATTTCATTTATAATATATATATATATTATATACATATATATATATATATATTTTAGGTTACTATAATATATGTAATATTACTATTCCTAAGGGTCATAATTATATTCTAAAGGTAATGTTACTATTCCATGGGTAGTGGTTCATTAATTTATAGAAATACCTTTTATTTAAATCATTCATAATTTATAATTTTTATTGTGTTAAATTTTTTATTTTATGATTTTTCTACTATATAATATTATTACAATAATAAAATTTTCATTGATAAACTTTTTGGGTTTTTCATTCTTTCCCATTATGAAATTTCAACCTCAAAATTTCATTTTCCAACTAAGGGAAAATAATATGAGTGTAATTCCAATTCATTTCTACTTTTGATTACCCAGATTCATCTTCCTACACATAGTTCCTCTATAGTACATTAGCCATGTGAATAGTTTTTTATGTAGAGAATTATCCCTACATTCTATGATCTTTACCATCTTCTCCTTATAATAGAGATCACATTCAAACTATAACACCTCTTAATTTTGTACATATGAGTGATTTGTTATGTACTTCCCCAATAGAGATATGTGAAATTCCATGTTTACTTGAGACATGGTTTGGGGATGTTATAGTCAACATTCCATAGCTATAACACGATCAATAATATCAAAGGTGATAATTTACATGGGACAAAGCTTGAATTCTTCCCAAATATGATGATCCTCTAACATAAAGATATGTGGAGAAATACCATTTATCTGACCTTAATTTCAGTGTCTCATCAATGATTGTTTTCATAAATCTCTAATTGACATTGGGCTTCCTAGACAGGCTTCTAAATGTTTTTCACATTTTCTACAATTTCATGGACTATATCCGGTTCATGAATATTAGATTCCCTAGATTCATCTGAGTTTTCCAATGTTCTTAATCATTTACCATAATGTAATTCATATAGATCCATTTGGATGATTTAGTTGAAACTATAATTGTAAGATAACTGAACCAATGGAAGATGTTGGTACCATTCTCTATTGAAGTATATAGAAAATACCCTCATCGTTTTTTCCAGTAGCTGAATTGTTTGCTATGATTGGCCATTCGTATGAGTAATATGTGCCATACAAATGTTCATATTAGTGTTTAGGGAAGGTAGATAGTTTTATAGATCATCGATGTGAATCATGGATCTCAATCAGATAAAATTGATAGTAGTACTCCATGAAATTGTATGAATTCAATGATGTATATCCATGAAATATGATATAGTGATATGTTCCTGAAAATTGTTATAATGTGATCTATCATTATAAGAAAATACACAAAAACCTATATAGAATTATTTCCTCTTGATGTATTTGGATGTATATTTGAAAATACTATGGTGATGTTTTCCCATTTCAATGTTTGTATAGGTTGTATTCGAATCACCACATTATGATTTTTTCTTTCATCCTTCACTTATTGGCATACTATGAAATTCGATGTATATTCAGTGATCTCCAAATTAATGTTGTCCCAGCAAAGGTTCTTTTGGAGATATCTATAAATCATTTTATCCTAAGGTGAATATATATAGTTGAGCTATGTTCATAATTCAGAATCACTTTCTTTATCTCGAAACAAGATGGTGCACATAGCCATGAACAAAATTTTATATCTCCATCCTCATCAATATTAATCTATAGGTATTTCCAATTTTTTAAATCATCTACTCTTTTCTTAATTTCTATATCATTTCATTGAGAATCCATTATTTTCTATATGATGGTTGATTGATAAATCATTTGAGAAGGAATAATTTTTTTCCTTAAATAATGAGTCCCATGTCCATCCATTTTAGTTCTAATAATAAAATAACCTTTTCAATACTCATCAGTGATAAAGATATAATATCATTTTTTATTATAAAATCTTGCACCATATTTTAATTATCAAGACGATTGTAGATTGAGATGTCATAATCATTGATGACATCTATCAATATTCAAGAGTGCATATTATTTTCCTTTAATGTGAGTATATATTTAAGGCTCTTATGATCAGAATATATCCAAAACTTCTCCCCATAGAGATAATGCCTTTAGATTTTCCACACAAATATCCCAACTTCCAACTCCAGATCATGTGTAGGATAGTTTTTACCATGAAAATTCAACTATCTTAAAGAATATGTAATCATAATTTCATTTTTCATATTTAAAAATATTATTCCATTCTTTTAATAATCTATGAAGAATGAAATGTGTACCAAAATTCTAGGTAGTGTGAGTACTATCATAGTCATGAACCTTTATTTTACACTAGGGA
Source organism: Viscum album (assembly GCA_963277665.1). Lineage (NCBI taxonomy): Eukaryota > Viridiplantae > Streptophyta > Magnoliopsida > Santalales > Viscaceae > Viscum > Viscum album. Next base: position 1,043,587,530 of record OY728126.1, on the reverse strand, counting down.
ACAATCTTCACATTCACTATTCCTGTAAAACATCACTCCCGTATAATTCATCTTCTTTATTTGGCATAAAAATCATGAAATGTTCCTCGTAAACCATAGTTTATACAAAGCTATTCAAAGGACACTACAAAACACTTGTACAACAATTTTCTTATGACAATATTCAATTTCGTTTATCTTGGAAGTGTCCATATATATTCCCCACTTGTAATTTCATGCACCAAGAATGATAATGCCTCCATTTAATACTCAAATTTAATAAAATTTTCATATTGTCCATACCTTCACAATGACGTCATCACAATATGCGAATTCCCCTCATGCTCCTCCTTACATTTTGAGTATCTCAGAATTTCATCAATAATGATTACCAAATAAATTTCAAGGTAATATCAAATGAAACAATTAATTAATTTGATGGAAATTGTGGGAGAACTAGTGAGTCTGAAGGGAATACCTATATAAATTATTAGATATAAGTACAGATCATATAGTAGTTTCAATTGATAACTCCGCCTCTCGATTCATAGGAATATTAAGAAATTATTTTGGGAACATAGCATTATATTCCCTCAAAATGGCCGTGTCTTTGAGTATGATAATTTCCTTTTTCGAAATCTGTTGAGATATATGTGCATTCTAATAAGGAAGAAAATCACATTAGATTATTAATATAAAGGATATTCATCCTCATATTTACAATTTTAGAGAGTTGGATGATGCTATGGGATGTGAAGTGTGATATTCATTTCCATATATTTGATGTCATATTTTTATAAAGATTACAATCAATCCCTAATATATTATCACACTCCACCGAAGGAAGTAATATGAGAATTTATAAGAGGTACTTTCCACAAAAATCATCTAGGGTTGATTTATAATCCTTGGATGTAATAAATTCCCATTTTTGGTGCTCATAAATAACTTAACCTCCATATTTTGAGGTGATTATTTAATAGTTATAATAAACATGCTAGATATTAAAGAATCAAATAGTATGTTTTCTATTATTGAATGAATAACAATATTACCTACCACCACATCATTGTTCGGACCCACCATAATAGTAGTGATGGTATAATTCCTTCCATGTTACCTTAGACTTTTTTTGACTTCCTACAATATACCTTCTCTTAGGAAAATGGTTCACTTAAATTCCATTTTCATTATATTTGAACCATTGCACTATATGCTGATTGTTGATATAAACCTTCAATTATTCTTCCACATTTTGGGATTCTTCATACCACATCAGTATTTATAATAATATTACCTGTAATTCCACATTATAATCCTTTATTGGGTCCCATTAGACAGTTCCCAGGATGCTTCATTTCACAATTTTGACATGTGGGATGTTGAGTTCTCTTCCCATCATGGTATTTATCTACTGATCCAGCGATCGTAAACTCTATTTTCTATTTCTATTATATACTATCCCACAATAACATTGAGAGTCTTCGATATACATTTCAACCATGAGGGAAAATTAACAATCTCTTTATATCTATGAATGTCTTGAATCACCAATTCATTTTATAGACATGGATTTAGTTTGTTAAATTAGTGATTCACCTATCATTGTGTGCTCATGAAAATGTAGGTGGTTTATCATACAATCCTGGTGATGTTTTCCCCATTTCCCCCTGATAGAATTCTATTCCATTGTCCCTAATCCAATTAACACTCTTTACCTCTTTATATGGAGGGTTCCTGTAAAGTATTTAACAAAAAATATTTTCAAGAAATATTTTTATTCCATAGAATAAATTTTATCCTCGAAATTTGTATCCATGATCAGTTTCCACCACTGATCAGCTTCCCCAAAAAAATGATATAATCCCAACAAAACATTATCTTATTTGAAGAACTAGATAAATGATAATATCTTCTCAATTTAGTTAATCCAATGTTTTCTATGGAGTAAATATAAATTTATTATATACATTGGAGGAATTTTTCATTAATGTATTTGGTAGAAAAATTATCTTTCATAGGAGAAAGAGGATGTTTAACATGATTCATGTTTTTTATTTATTACAACTTCTATTTGAGAATGTTAAATCATGAATTTTGTAGCTCCAGTTCCTATCCTTGTTTGCATATAATTAGGTAAATCGTTACATTTTCTATCACATTGATTGTTAGCACATGTTCTTCTTTTTTCATGCATAGATTTTGAAAAATAAATAATAATTAGGGGGAATGAATACATATGTAATAAACATCTAAAAAAATATTGAACATATATAAGAAAACATTAAAATGGAATGAATATCATTATATATAATTCCTTATGATTTTATCTTTGTTATCTATGTTGAGAGAATTATCCCTAGGGTTCTTACTAAAGTGCACTAGTCCTGATCCCCAAATATTTCTAGAACATTATCTATTACCAACTAAAATGGACCTATCCATTCAAAACATTATTATATTATTTATACCATCAAATATATCCACTGATCATAAATATTAGTTTCTTTCATAGATTACATACATTAAACTAAAATATGAGTCCAATATCAGATTTTATTTTAAATCCATAACATAGTCCCATCCTCCTTTGATCCCATAAATCTACACATGATAACCTAGGGAATACATGAACACATGGATGATATTAAGATCCCATTAAGTAAATAATCATATGAATAAAGTAAAACACATGTTTTTGAAGAAATAACATGATTGCATAAAATGGAATCAATATTCATTATGAAGAGTGAAAAATGAAATCATGGTATCATAGGAGAAGTGGAAAAAACATAAGACATGAGATATAAATCTTTTCAGTATCACTTCACATGGAGGATAAAAATTAAAGGCTAACCATCATGATCATTTCAAATGGAGAATGATTCAAGTCCAAGCACCTAAATTATTTCATATTGACTATCAGTCTAGGTTAACCATCAGGACCATTATACTGCCATATCATGAGAATAAAAAATACCCATTGAATTGGATCACTATCTCAGTACACCCCTAATAAAATGTTATTGAATATGTGTTCCACATTAACAATCATTCATTCGTAATAAAAAGAAAATGTAAGGGTTGCCGATAGATTGATTTGGTATCCTAACCATGTAAAATGGAATAACATAAGGGAAGATAATAATGGTGTCCATGAAAGAAAGGATTTAAATAATAAATGTACCTTAATATGGTAAAAAAGGAATTGATCCTAATATGTGAGGTCAAACTAAATTGAAACCATGTAATAATATATTTAAAGAAACATTAGACATAAAATATGTTAGTGTAGTTTAAGGAAAATATTAAAGAGCATTTAAAGATGAAAATGCATAATCATTTATATATAACCAGAATTGAACTATGAAATATTTCCATGATAAAATGTGGTATATTTTAATAATAATGTAGTATTAATATAGATTATGTATTGATCTAGAAAACAAGTAATAAAGTTTGGATGTTCGGTATAATCTGGCTTGTTTATTATAAATAATTGAGATGGGAAACATTTAATAGCTTTTATTTCCAAAAAACGTAAGTATGATATGATCATGATTCATTATTATATAAAATATATAATAAATTTAGAATAATTATATAAACATAAATAATAATTACATTTGTTGTAAAGAGATAAAAAATGTAATGCAATGGAGAAGTAGAGGTTCAGGTATAATCCTATACCATATGTACAAAATTGTTCCTCACATGTACATAATGTCCTCAATAATAAAATTTAATATATTAATTAATTAATTCATAAACTTTTTTAAATTTATTTTATTTGGTAAAATTTTATTAAGTTCATTTATGGTATTCTAGATGAGTTATAAAATAATTTTATTGTTCCGGAGTATTCGTTTCATCAGTTTTCATGCTCCGTTGTCATGTATTCGGGTATGGAATATCATGTATAATGGGAATCGATATCCATAATTGAAATTATATGTTATAATTGAAATTATATAATAAATAATGGTTGTTTTTATAATTTGGTTTTATTTTATGAGGATGAATCCTTATATTAATGATTATTGAAAAAATTGGGATTATTTTTTTAGTTATCGATCACCTAAACTAGATTTTTTGTTACTTAATATTATGAATACATGTTTGACCAAAAACATAACATTTTCTATAATAAAAGTATTTTAATCTATATTAAAAATATAATTTTTTTTCAAAATTGAAGGTGGTAAAGGAAATGAAAATTCTTCATCCACAATGTCAGAAAATTGACAAATCATGATAGATGATGTCATGTATACAATTAAAGAGACAGATAGTAGATTTTTATTATGTATCTTCCATTACAATTATATATATAAAATATATAGATGGAAATATATTTATAATTCATATTTTCAAAGGTAATGTTATGACTATAAAAAAATAAAATAACTTAAAAACAAATTTGTCAAAATAAAAGAGGGTTTAACCTCTTGATATTATTCTCCCTCTAAGCATACATAGGTTAATGGTTTCTGTCTTCAATTACGACCAAGGGCTCCTTGACATAGGGTGAGAGTTTTGGGAATGTATTTGATAGAATTTGGAAATTACTAATGGATTAAGAGGTGTGAAGAGAATATGTGGTTAGGGCTGGTAATTACTATGGAAGAGATTGGTGTTTTCTTAATATTTTATTCATTACAATAAATTTGTTCCTCAATAAAATACATTGTATTAATTCCATAAATAAATAATTTAAAATGAGATAGATAATTTCATATTATGATTCAAACATCATGGATGACTCAAGTAATGGTGTATTAAAATTATAATGTATATTTACAGTAAGTTACTATATTTTATTATTCATAAAAAATTCAATTATTTTATAAAAATAAAAAACATTCACCCTTATGATTTTTTGATTTTTATAATTATAAAATGTACAAAATTTTATGAATATAATTTTATATATATGAGAAATTAATTTTTAAATAAGAAAAAAATTTATTCAAAAAACTAATTTTAAAATTATTTGTTATTTTAAAACACATATAAAACTTAATTAAGTCCCCATAAAATTATCTTATAATCATAATACAACAAAATAATAATTCACCAATCTATTTTATGAAAATAAATTTTCTTTTAAATCATTATAATGCTGATAAAAATGTAAATAAACAATTAGTTTTCAAAAAACATATCAATACATAATTTAACATTTCTAAAACATTTATATACATATACTGTGATATAATTATATCATATTTTCATCTATAGCAGGTCTATTCTTTATATATACATTCATCAGTGAGTTTAATATTATATTGTAAATATTACTATTCCTAAGAGACAGATAACAATTAGAAAGGACTAGTTACTATTCCATTGGTATAATTTCCATAATTTCAAGAAATACATATTATTTCATCCATTATTCATTTATAATCATATTATTGTGTCCACTAGGTTATTTTATAACTATTATTATATATAACATAAATAAAATAAGTGAATTATAATGTATTAAATATTTTGGGTCATTATAATGTATGCATGTTTCCATTTCAGTAGATACATAAAATTACATCAGTATTTGTATATGATACTGATTTACTACACTTTTGATGAATATCCATTACTATGTTTCTTATGTTAATTTTTTCTACCTAAGCCATTATTATAATACTACTTATGTTCTCTTGGTTAGGTTATATCACTGGTATGCTCCACTATGACTAGAGAGCATTGTCTCCCCAATGTCACACACTAGGCCATAAATACAGGTCAGTATCCTCTACCATATGGGGAGGCACACATGATATCATATGGCCAACTCGGTTTCGATACTCAGGAGGGAACCAGGACTAAGATGACCAAAATTTGTATCTTATGTTTTTTGGTAAATTTAAACAATAGATTAGAATCATCTTTGAACATAGTAATAAGATAAACATGAGAGTAGCTAACCTATGTTATGGGTAAAACCCATGTTTCTAGGGAATTAGAAAAAAAATCAGTATTTTTCCTATTATTGTTTATATACATTCACCATTTGGTGATGACAAGAAATTTTGGATTGTTTTTTGTTTTATAGATATTTTTCATTAATCTTGTACATGAAGGATGAATGTTACATGAATCATTACTGAAAGCTGAAATTCACATGCCATGTACGTGGAATACCATATTTTTTCTTTTTAAATCTTACATTTACAATAATGCATGTGATTATTGGGTGATATATGATTCTTATATATTACTTTTCTATTAACATATTCTACATAAAATGAAAATTTGTTATTTCAATATTCATCATCAAAATAAATGTGCTTTTCCATATAGTTTGGTGGTGGTATCTTAAATACCGAATTTCGATCCATATAAGATATTTATCCCTAGTTACATGAACTAGGACTTGTTTAGGATTACTTGACAACCAATTGAAATTTATAAAGTGTATGGAAATATAGAAATTAAAATATTAAATTCACAAAATTGGTCTATTTTATATTACCTGTTACATTGTTAGACTGAATGTATGTGGGATGGTTTTAATGAAATTGGTTTGAAATTGAGTTTATAATGTGTATGGACCATTATATACATGGAATTACAATCCATCTGATTTTACCATTTATTATGAATATACATAAATATGATCAGAATATATAAACTATGGCAACTGAATTAATTAGATTAAAGAATGTTTGAATTCCAAGTACAATTTATATAATTTTTACCTCATTAAATGAAAATTCTCTTACTATTTACTATATACCATTTAAATAAAATCATGAACACTTATCAATACCCGGGCCTTAGAAGTTTATAATGGGGGTTGTTTTTTAATTTTTAACCCTTTTCATTTGTTAAAATTATGTTAGTTAACATATCATATTTGGAATTTTTTGTGAGGTTAATGCCTGGAATTTGAAGAGTTATTCCACCATGATGCTCTGGATGTGTACTCTTAGTGGGTGGTAAGGAACATTCTCTAGAGATGGGGGTCCAAATCCACCAATGTTACCACAAGTAGTTCCACCATCAACACCATTTTCTACTATTGAACTGGGAACTAAACCACAGAATAGAGAGAGTTATCCACTTAAGATGTTTTCTATATAGGGTTTCCCAGGAACTACAACTATATTGATTGATATGAATCATCAATTTCATCTGTACCATCCTCTCGTATATTCTGAGGATGGCGGTTATTGGTACGATATTCACTACTAGAATTTATTTTATCTATATTCAAGAATCTTTATATTCCTCCAAAGAGGAGGGTCATTCTCTCCACCTGCATGATTACTGATTTTTACAAGAGTTTGACGGATGTGATTATCAAATATATATTTAATTGGTGTATGATATGGATGGACATCAAAAATTTCATCTATTATGAATTTTTCCCATATAGGTCGAGAGATGATCAAGCCAAAAGAGTCCACGAAACTAAATATGTGTGTTATGTCTATCATGGATAATTCAGTTTTCTTTACCAATTTTCAAAGTGTCACACCACTTCTTGTGAGTCATGATATATCATGAGTGAGACACTTTGATTATTTCATCTTGTATTCCATCCTCTCGTATATGAATGTCTTTCAATTATTAGTCTTTTATGAGGTTGTGATCCACAATCATATCACCGTGAACAACATGATGGAATTAAATAACAATTGTCAAGGGGGTTTATTACTGATATATGGGATTATTGTTTCAGTATGAGTAAACATAGCCATGGGGTTTCTAGTTAGAGTAGTGGAAGAAATAGTATCAACAATGCTAGCTCTGTTTTATGCCATCAATTTCAAGAGTAAGGGAATGTCATCATGTAGTGTGAAAGACACCCATTGGTGTGTTGTGAATGTGGAAATATGTTTCATTTCAAATTTTATTTTTAAACAATTACAAATAATAATAGAAGAATATGACATCCACTAGCTCCCCTTTTAAGAAAAGGGTCAGTGGATTCCCATTATGAAGGATGCTCTTGTAGCACCATCCAGATAGGTCAAGGAGGAGTCTGAAGCAATGTTATCCATAACATTTATTTTAGAAATAGTAGAGTGTACCTTAAGAGTGTTTATTATCTATAGATTTGGTTCATGTATTAGGATAAATTAAAACATTATATTAAATGACCGAGGAGAAGTGTGTATGATCATCTACTATATTAGGTACTATTCAAGTATCCTTCTTTATTAGACCATATTAGATATATATAAGATATATGCACTTTTTTATCTCTATATCAATAATGTATATTCTTAGGTATCTAAATGGTTACATTTGTTGGGTAATAACCCTAGATACATTGTTGGGTATATGGTCATAGGGTATACACCAGAGTGAGGACTGTCCACATGGGCTAGGTACTTATCATTTCTTATGGGGCCACATTATCCTCCAGATGATGGGAATTTATGTCACTCTGGAGATAGAATGGTGGGTCCTCTATCGCGCCTATGTGTACTACTCCTTCCCGGGGACATCGTTTACATCACAAGTGGGTTATTTTAATCAGTAAAAGTATATGTGGGATGTTTTGGTTAATCGAGCTGGACCATAGCATTCTGTGAGGTGAGTAATGACATTCCATGTTCACATCCATTATGTGGATGACCATATGATGAATATGATATATTTTCAACATGTGTTTCATATCTTTAGGGATATTTTCATAGAAAATTTCTCTTTAATACCTACAAGGAGAGAGTGTCATATTTTATATTCATGATGGTTCCAGGGAAATCTCCATTATTCTATCCTTTGTAGATGATGGCATCATATTATATCTAGGATCTCAAGATATTGTTTGAGGATTTAAAATCTAGGTGTATTTTTTAGCCCAATAATTATTCATTGGGTTAAATAATCCTTTCTACCATGAAAATAGATGGTACCCTCCAACTATGCATGGATTGCCAATGATCGATTTTGATTACAATGAATAACAAATATCCTTTTCACTAAATACATTATCTCATCAACCATATCTGAGGAGCTAGAGTGTTATAAATTATCAACATTATATCAAGATATAATTTAGTGTTATTTGAGAAATAAAATATCCAACATGTGTCTTTTAAAATTCACCACACATTATATGAGGGTATGGTTATGTCATTTGGCCTTAAGAACATTCTCATTGTGTTCATGGCCTTGGTGATTAATGTTTTGAACCCTACTTAGATTCCACATTCATTTTTTTTTGTGATGAAATATTTGGGAATTCTTACACTCAATGATATCATCCCAAGTATTATGATATTTTATTCAGCACACTGAGAGAAAATCACATATATGCTATGCTAAATATTTTACACTTCAAGATCACCAAGGTTCACTTTTTGGGTTATAATATCTGTGAATCATGGGTATCATTTGATATAGAGAAGGTGAGTTGTATTAATTTCTTAGATCATCCTAAATTTTTTATTTATGGATTTTATTGGGGTTGGATATATTCTAATTTAATTTTAGACATGAACTACAATGCATCGTGGATCCTTTTATTGATTTGAAAAATAAGTATGTGATGTTTTTGTTGTCTGTAGAGTGCGAGGAGGACATTTAGGACCTGAAAGAAGGTATTACATGATCACTTATCATGATTTATTCTAATTTTGTATGATTATATAGAGTGTTTTGAGACTCCTAGGCATTATGATCGGTGGAGTACTGATGTAGGATGATTATAGTCATTATATATGGGACACTTTAGTTGAGACCTCATGAGTGTAATTACCCAACACACAACATCTAGCTTGAAGGAAAAATTCATGCCTTTCAATACTAGAGACATTTATCTTATTAGAGATAAATTATTGTTGCTCACATAACCCAAACGCCAAAAATATATATATGTATCTAGCATGAAATAAATCTCCTTGGAAAATATTGATCGAATACTATCATTTTTTATGGTGATCTTCCTTATATGCCTACACAAAATTGAAATACGGTAGCTAATTCCCTAACCAAAAAAACTCAGGCACTGGACATTCAAAAATCCAGTGCTGAATTGATGTTGATGGCCCTATATTATGAGATGTATTTTGATTTTCAATACAGTCATGATCATATTTATTTTATCCTCAGCTTTTACCTCTTTATTCCAAGATTAGGGTAAGAGAATATTGTTTTTTATCTTGAAATATTAGTCATATAGAAAAATATTTCAAGCTGAAACATTCCTCAAGATTATTATTCTAATTGAAATGGAATCCTTCATCTACATGGGAGTATCTATTTATCCTACAGATATGAGATTGGATTTGATGTGGGAGTACCATGAAGCTCATTTCTAGTTCACCTAGGTATCTTAAATATATAGATTGATATGAATCATCAGTATTGGTGGAATGGGATGAAACAATATATTTCAGGTTTTATAACATGTTGTTCTTCATTTCAATCATTAAAGGTTAAACACTAGTATCATACCAGCCTTCTAAAACTATTATTGGTTCTCCAATTGAAATTAAGTGATGTCACGGTGGATTTTTTCACTAGTATTTTGAGTCCTCCTTGAGGTATAGATGTGGTTTGGGTAGTTTTTGATCAGCTGATGAAGGTAGCCCACTTCTTTCCTATCTATGATAAATTATTAGTTTATGAGCTTGGATGAACATATGTTTGTGAGATTATACACATAAATAGAGGACCTTGTAATATCATTTTACATAGGGATTTTCATTTCCCATCATGGTTCTATATAGGGTTAAATATATAATATGGTATGTTAGTGATTCCGAGAACAACATTCAAACCTCAAAATTCTGGAAATCCAAATGGAAAATATGAGTTTTGGATGACATGCTTCATGAATGTGTCAGTGTTTATGAAGGTTTTTGGAAGAATATTATAACTCTCATCTAGATCTACTAAAATGGAACTTATTAGGAGACGATACATATGTCTCATTTTGAGGGAATATATTTTATTCCATGTTGTTCAAATTTTTGATGGATAGAGGTTGTGGAGGAAGTGATACTTGGAACATGTATCGTAAATTAGAATTTGTTGAATCTTCAGTTGATCATAATGTGTGTTTCTACTACAAATTCTTGAAATAAATACTATGATGATCATCGTTGACCATTTATGGAGTTCAATCTCTAGGTACTTTTTTCTTGATACTATCAGGCATTCTTGGGAAAAGGTAGATGTAGTAGTAAGGCAAGATAACAACTGAAATTGTAGGCCTTCTGATATTATGGACTGAGATAGGGTTATATCCATTCATTTTCTCTTATCTATGAGGTAATTTTACATTAATCATGTCATCCATGTTTCACACTTTCTCTATTACCATGCCAACCCATCTCTTAATTTTGATCCAAATGATGTTAAATTGTATGTCAATGCTTATTTAAAAGAGTATCATATTCACATAGATGATCAAAGATCTAATGATTATTGAGTCTTATATACCCATTAATTTATATTGTTATAGTATCAAAACAATTTACTTGATGAGACATGGGTGAGGGATGTCGATGTACATGCTGAGTGGAAAACGTTTTTCTCAGACATCATTTTACCACCATTAAAAGGGAATCTAAAGGGTGAATTTCATTATGGGGTGATGACTATGAGAGCCAAGATTTACATCATGTAATGGATTCCTTAATTATTAGATTAATTCCTTGGTTTTTACCTATTATGAATATCTTATATTATTATAGAGGAAACAAGGGTGTTCAATGCTTGTTCGGAGCTACGATCCTCAGTTTTGGATAAAATTGATGGGTTACATAGTAAATAAAAACCATTTAGCCTAATATAAATGGATAAATGAAACCATGTGAGTTCATCTACTACACTGCCTAGGTCTATACTAGTTTCCCCACTTGTGTGACTGATGTAACATGATCGTGAAAAAATTATTGTTTTTAAAATAGTATTATGGAATGGTTTATTCATGTTTACTCAAAACATTTTTACAAAACAAATGATATCCCTTCTCGGATAGTAATCCCCCCATGTTTGGTGCATGGTTTCGCCAACCATGTGGCCAAAATGTGAAAACTGAAAAAAATATTAAAATCCCTATTTTCCATTCTCCCATTATTTTTATAAACACCATATTTATTTATTGTTTCTTATGGAGAATACCTCCCATATTCCTCTAATTAGAATAACAAAATCATAATTCTCCTAGTGTTTTATATAGTTTCTTATTTAAAAAATTCAATTAAGATCGGTTCATATCATTGGTTTTATCTTGATTGGTTTTTATTTCATTTATCCAATTTCATCATTTGTCTTCCTATTGACGACACTATTTTGGTGAGGTCTCATATTTACTCTCATTGTGGTGTTTCTCTATTCTTATATTTTTCATCCAATCCCATATAAACTATGGTATGATACAAGAAGGGGAATTGACAACATGCATACAGTATGTGGTCTATGATATATTCGAAAATGTTTCACTACATATAATTGTTTTTTGTTTGTTCCAGTTTCACCAGGATTTTATCCTTAAGTTAATTTACCATAACATCCATTTAATAAATTATGTACTATTTCCCTTGTTAGGCCTCTTTTACTCCATTGGTGCTGGAGACCACAATAGATACCTTCTATTCAGGGTGAGGTCATTATTAATTACTTTATTAAATTATCATGAGATTATTTGGGACACTAATTAGGTGTTCACCACGAGAAATTTGATAAGGGAAATGCCCCAGGTAAAATAAATGTATTATAAATTTTATATAAGGAATGTATTTGTTTATAGATATCCCTAGGAAATTACTATTAGAACATAAATTAATAATATGGCGTATGTGCTTAATTTTTTTCCTCAACAAGTATTATGAATGTTAGTGGAACTAACCTAATGAATTGAAACAATAATGAGTATAAAATAGACTATGATGACATATATATATATATATGTGGAACTATTATAAGTTTCATACCATGGTTGGTCCCTTTTCATCCTTATTGGGATGGTCATACTTGATCACACCATTGAATCCTTAGATATGGTATTGAGCACTCAGAGGACCCCATTGTGATTTATTTATCATATTTCAATGGGACATACCCACCATATAATTTGGTCATTTTTTTATTATTTAAATGATTCAATGATGAACAATGATTCAGATTATCCTTTTCTGTCAATATAATTCCTTGGATACACTCCTTTTATTCAACATTCTTTCTTTGGACACAAGGTTCCATGGATTCACCCCATTAGTCCAAGTCATTCTTAGACAGTGATTACTATAGAGAAGCTCTAGGAACACAGTTACAAAATCTTAATGTTTAATGACATGGTTTTACCACTTCAATTTCACTAATATTCCCTACATCTAGACTTCATGTCTAGAAAACAAATATGGTTACAGATTCCATTGTTATATCATCGATCTCATATTATTATTATTTCATTCTACATTACATATAATTCAATAATTATATGAATTACATGTTAAAAGAAGAATCATTATTAATTAAATCACAATATTTTCATAGATATTTATATCTGAGTTAAACAGAGGTATTTGTTCTTTATTTTATCATCTCTTTCCTTTAATATATACCGAGATATTGTTTTAGTTTATATTCATAGAAAAGATTGTTTAGGCAACATTTGTGATGTCCTATTGAGATATATCTCAACCCCTATCGACGAATTTGTCTCTACCAATATGGATTATATGATAGTGGGTTTATAAAAAGGAATGCTTTCCACATTTAACAGTTGACATTTAGTCATTGCGATGTGATCTTGAAACAAGATGATCGAGCCAGTGCATCATTTTTATTGGTAGTTTTTCCCTTTTTGAGTATTTTCTACAACTGTCATTATAATATCTTACTTATTCCACGTATGAATGTTTTTCCATTATATTAAAGGTTACATAACATCATGTTTATTATATGAAACAATTTTAAGGCACACCATAAAAATTTCTATTACTTATTTTCTTATTCTTATTTACACCTCATTAGTTATTACAATTCAAAATAAACATACATTTCCATGTTATATCCCCAATATGACCAATTATGAATAGAGGGAATATTTAACCCACTATCACACCCAAGAATCTCAAAAGTAGTAGGAATCCACTTGTGTGGGAGGGGTGTATTGGATGAAATGTGGCTAACTATGTTCATTTAATTTTGACTGATCCATATCTAGGACATAAATTTAGTGTACATATATAAGTTTAAGTAAAAAGATATATTTTTATACAATCATAATCCTCAAGGTGAATTCCTTAATCATAGGGAGGAACTGCATATTCATATATAACACCCATTCCTACGAGGTTTGTCATCTTATTTTCTAATTGAATGTTTGTGTGTTTGTGTGTGTGTCTGTATGTCAATAATAATTTTCATCCCTTCTATATATTATCAATCTACCCTCCAAGGTAGTAACTTATCATAATCAAATAAAATGTCCCATTTAAAAATCATCACCCAATTCTCACACTAGATGTACAAAAAAATGATCAATACCAACATATTAAATATATAGAATTATAAGCCTATACACATTAAATAATACTATAATGTATTTTATCATTTCATTTATATTATAATCATAGTAAATATCTAGGTTTCATCATTATTAATTATAATTCTACCAAATATTCTATATGGGGTCAATTCATCCATAATCCTATCATATATAATATTTAATTCAATAAAGAATCACTTTAATTGTAGTAAAAGGGGAGAAGTCCTAGACATGTAATGTTGTAATGATTTTCCACTAATGGTTCATTAAAAATTTCTAAATTATGCATTCTATATTGTTAATACCCTAACCATGGTCAATTAATTCCCCATATTAATTTTAAAATTCATTATAAAAAAATGTTATCCTAAGAACTACAAGAAAATGATTGTTATTAATAATTCCAAATTGACACTCAATATCACCTTAATCATATATTGACAATGTAGTAGTATATATAGATGGTATAAGACAATATATTTCATTTAATGTGACAAGAAGCATTAATAATTAAAATATGACAAACATGGGTACTACTAAACACGTATGACTGAGGAATGAGTATTATCGAAACATTATGGATAACCAAATCTATTTAACCCCATGTATCCACCATATAGATGAATGGAAAAACTATATCTCTTGATTAAAAACTCTTTTGTTAATTTTCTTTTTAATTCCATGACCACCCAAATATGAATCCATATAAATATCCATTCTATGGTTTAATGAGAAGCAATTGGAATGGAAAATGAACTCTTAATGGTAGATAAAATTAGAAATGAATTTTATCTATGTGTAACCACCATATGGATGAATAGACAAAAGAGTTATTAGGATTACAAACCATTTTCTTAATAAATATATAATAATTCCATGACCACACATCTAAGAATCCACTTGAATATACAATCTAGCGGTGAATGAGAATAATATAAATAGAGAAGGTGATATCAATGGTAGAAAAGAACTGAAAATCATTTGTTAATGTCCGTTTATGGATAAGATGAAATTAAACTACATATTAAAAAGTAAGGAATATACATTTATAAGGTATTTTACCACTATTTTTACTATGTAACTAATAAAAGACCACAAAAAACATTCTGGACATGATATAATCCCTAACTCTCTTTTGAATCCCCCTAAGTACCTAGTATTTTCATACATAGTACGTCGTACTTCTGAAAAAACAATAATCATTTTTTATTAATAATTATCATGAAATCCATTATTACCATTAAAAATTTCAAATAACACAAAAAAATTAATAAGATAAAATTGAATGATAATAGAAATCTAAATGGTTAATTATCTTTACATATTCGTTGATATTGATTTCTCATCCTTGATATGTATCAGTATACATTCTATGTGAAGAGGCCTAGCTATTAGTAATTAATCATGGATTCATTTCCAAAAAATAAATTCAATGTCTACTATGATACAATTATAAATGAAAAAAGGAATAGTAATTTTATGGTACATCATCTCATTTTAGTTGACGATAGAAATAGTTTTCTTCATGATGGAACCATATGAATACAAATATTTATTGTTAAACAAATCTAAATAAGTATACTCATCATAATATTTTTTTATTCTCTACATTTGAAAACATAATTCATAATTTTTTACCAAAGAGGTAAAAATAATCTATTTGAAAATTTATAGATTTACTTAAAAATCTTTTAGGTTTTGATAAAATGAGGAACAATATCTGCTTCCTTATTTATTAATGTTCATCCATGATGAGGAAAGAATACGAGGAATAAATTATTACTGAATGAATTCCAATGGTAAATTTATTTAAATTGTATATAAGTTTTATTTTATTTGAGAAATTAAACACTATTTTGGATAAACATAACATATTTCCCCATATATTTTAACATGTTACTAAAAATCTGTGAAATATATAAAATCCCTCTCCAAAATAGTAGATAACAACACAATATATAGTAGATTTCATCAAAATGATCCATATGAATGAATTTAATAGTGTTTTTATTATAGTAAGAATTTTTCAAAATAGATGTTTCTCCCACAATCTTTGAATATTTCTAATGTATGATCTAAACACATGTTATAGAATATGAATGATGATCTAAAATTTTCCAACAGTGAAGCTGTGATATAAAATACTCACCTTCACTTGTTTTATGAGAGACTTTTTTAATCCTCTCCAAACATTATATGTGGTCCATGGGTCCTATTATATTATAATTCTATACAGTACCCCATTTATGTTCATGATCTTGAAATCATAAATATTTTTTAAATTATCAATATTAGATACCAAATAAATAAGAATAAAATGATAATTCCTTATTTAGTTATCCATAGATACTTGAATTTAATCCCATGTGTTTGAAGATTAGTGTAATACCATTGTGAATTCATTTATATTTATTCCAAAATTTACCATATTTATAAAATATTTAAGGGCCATTTGAAGCGTTGAATAAAATATTCTAAATTAATGAAATTTAATCAATGTATCACATAATGATCTAACCCTTTAGAATTCATAATTATACAATATCTTCTTAACCAAGGGAAATGAAACATTATAAATGGTGATATTAAATACATTGTAAGTGTAAAAAAGTGAGATATGCAATCATATAATGATTATAACTATATGAGACGTAAAAATAACATCTAAAACCGATTCCTTGTAAATTTAAGATCATAATATTGTGTCATGGAATAATTATTGGATTTTTATAAGACCTGAAGCATAATTAAATTAATGGACCAGTTCAATGAAAGAATAATATTAGAATAAGACACAGAATTATGGAATACACAAAATAATAGAAAATATTATATCAATTTCTCTACCTAGACATTCATATCATGATATACATATATTAATAACCTTTATACATGAATAAGGACTTGGAGTGCCTCTCATGTACCATATAGTTTGAGGAATTATACATCCTCTTGGATTCCCCTTAACTTGGTCATGGGATAACCTTTGGTGTACCCAATTGTTTTAGGCTTGTGATAACTTCCATTGTATCGCTTGTTTTGGTATTGGGATAAATCCCATATAACCTTTTATTTCAGGCATGGTATAACCTTACATGTAACCTCATGCTATGGGATTGTGGGCGCCTCCTCTGTTTCCTATTATTTCTGGATTCAAATATCATCATCTATAAAACTTAATATATTATTACTTTAATCATTACCCAATGCATTTGAGGTAAATATTAGTCCCATCAATATCACAATGGAAATCATACACATGTATTACGCAATATTATAACACATTCATCATTTCACAACTCATGAAAATAAATGGGTTTCATTTCCATTTTATCACGTCATAACACTTTGAAAGGAAAAAATGTGTGATAATCATTGAATTATATAATAACACTAGTAAAAGTAAGTATTTTTCACAATAATTTTATATTGGTATAACCCATTAAATATATACATTTTTCATATACCTTTCATTAAATAATATCTTTTAGAATATATAGATGTTTAATAATTATTTCCACAATTCATCGTATCATAACTCATGGAAAAGGATAAGGTCAAATAAGAAATTTATCATGAAATAACACATGGAATAGAAATCATTTTTAGAAACATATTTTCATCACAATCGATTCATATGAAGAATAATAATGGTATCATTGATATATATACACATTAAATCATCACTTCCATTAAATTAAGTCAAGTTATATGGATAATTATTATAAAATACGACATAGAACATTTCTAAATGAACATAGATTTTATTTGTAAATAATTTAAAAAAACAGAAAACATTTTAGGAATCCATTTCATTGAAACTATACATAAAACATGTTAAAGAATATTTAAATATAATATAATAAAATTATTTAGGAAAATATCTTTTTTACATTGAAAAAAATTCAAAAAAATCTATGCAAGTAATTTCATTTGAAGAAATAAAATTAAAATATATAACAGAATATTCAGGGAAAATAATTAGTATGATGAATGGGAATTTCATTCTTTCAAAACACATATATTAGTTCTAAATTTTTGGTAAAATACAAACTAGAATTATTTTTGAAAATTATTTGAATATTCCTATTAAAATAATTACTAAAATGAAAACAAAATTATACAAAATAATAATTTTAATGAATTAATATATTTTTGAAATCATTTATAGAAAAAATGGTTTTGGAAAGAAAGTGGTTTTCGACTAAAAAGCTTTATTTTCATAAAATAAATATTTTTGAAATATTGAGTACATAAAGGGTTGATAATGATGAGAAATAATTTATTCTCCTAAAAAATCATAGTAAAATAAAATTTAATAGTTTCATTAGAGATGGCTCTGAAGATTCTATCATTTGAGACATTTTCATAAACAACCTTGAGAAATGATGAGATTGTTACATAATATCATAACCACATTCATATGGTTTAAATTGAACACCAATAAAAAATATTATTAAATGAAAATATAAAATATATTTTGGATAAATAAATTCATGATAATAAAAGTCAAAGGTGATATATATTCACCTTGTATATGAATATAGTTGCATAACATAATCATGTGTCTCAAAGAAGGCAATATTATAAAAAATCGATTTCCAGTTTGGTAACTTTTGAATTGTAAAGCACATGAATGATAGATCCTAAAATTTACATTTAAATTCCATTAATTATAATTATAATCATCATAAAATACATTATGAGGTAGAAAATACATCATATAAAATAAAAAATAGTGAATATGGCATTTGCGTCACATTTAAAAAAAAGTGAGACAAAAATTCCATACAAAATTAGTAATATTTTGGTTTGTAAGACCCAATAATGGATAACATAAAATTGAAAAAAAATTATGATGAATATATGAAAATTTATTTTTTACCATGTAAAATAGGAAGTATATACATTATACAACATAATTGAATGGTGAATTTTCATATATCTCTCTGAAATAAAAGAGAGACTAAAAATCAATTACCCTTAGTATCAACTTCCATAGTACTCATTTGATTTTAATTTATAGTAAATAATTTTTTAAAAATATATATTATTTATGTATACTAACATATATATAATACCTTATATGATTTATGTATGTATTTTTATTACATGTTTTTTAACAATTCCATGTTAATGTAATATTTCAGTTAATAAAAACTTTTATTTTCATATATTATTTTATTTTTTATTTGTGGTCTTCAAACATTATTCATGGTTCCATAATACTCATAAAATTAATCATTAATCAATTATCATATTTGAAAATTAAATATACACTTAAACTAAATATGAATTATTTTTTCAAAAATGAATTATGTTATGATAATGGAGACCGTAGGTCATATATACAAATGAGTAATATTTCCCTTTGTCAATGATTATTATATAATGGAGAGAAGTGATGTAAAATAATTACATAATTATAATAGTATCCAAAATAAAAAATTGTTATATAAATATGTTTATACATATAGTCTAGGTGTTTTGATGGTAAAAAGAGAGTCACATCGCTTTATGAATGTGGTAGTCCATACAAACATGAATGTTATTTTAGTGAGTGAAAAGGTAAGAAATTTTATAATGATAAATAATTCACTAATAACATAACTCTATCATCATTATTATCACATATATTCATTAAATCTATTTTATTAAATTCAATTTAATACTTTAGTGAGAAAACGAATCACATCACCCAGGAGGAAGTATTCCACCATAAAATTGAATGATGTTATCATATCCTATATAGAATGGAATTTAAACAGGTATATATGATATATTGAAAATGTAGGTATAATTATATTAAAAAATTTACTATATATACTTTTTATTGATCAACATACCAATCTATGAGAGGTGTTCATTGAAAATAAATTACATTGGTTTGTGAGATAGTATTCTTCCATACACATGAATGAAGACTTCATAACCCATTTGTTGAAAGTAAATATGTTAATTAAAAATCAACATTATGTAACAATATCTATGAATATAAAAGATAATTAGATTTTTATTTTATAATGGTTTAATAATAGTTAAATAATTTGAAGGAAATAATAAAATAAAAATGATCATTGAAAAATATTAAATCTTTTTTGTGTAACCTCCGTACTATTGATTTTCAATTTATATTAATTATATACAAAATATTTCATTATATATTCATGTTTAAACTATATTTTAATGTTTCAGTTAATCATGTTCATACCCAAAATTCTTATTTCTATTTGAATACTATCAATTTGAATAAAATTATTTTAAAAATTATTTTCATTTCATTTTAACTAGAAATTGTTATTAATGCAAGGTAAACATAGTGATTCATGTCACATAATCTAAAATAAGTGTGCTGTGAAATTAATAATATATAGAATAAAAAATTTATTTGAGAAATATAACAAAATATCAGGGTGTTACATTCTTCGCCACATAAAATGAATTTCTCCCTTGAAATTCATCACTTTGGTACCAATAATAGAGGATACTACTATATATTTCCCAAGCTGGCGGTTTCTCAAGAATAAATCAAGTAGGTGAGTGGACTTATTTCATGTAAAATTCTAAATTTTATCCAAAATCTATTCCAAATTTTAATCACAATAAATATTAGGCTTCAATGGTGTAACCTCTATGTTTAGTAGATGTGATGGATCTGGTATGTTCATCCTTATAAGTTATATATGGAACACATCATGAACCAAACAGTGGCATGGTGGAGAGAAAAAAATGATATACATTAACCTTGATATGATCATTTATTTTATTTTGACAAATATACCTAGGTATTGGATTCCCCTACATTATTCAATCAATAAATTCATTGAAATACATTCTCCCTGAATTCACATTCATGATCAAATTGATGATAATCAGTATAAAATTTGAGTCGACCATTTTTAATACTTATATGTCACTAAATGGATCTAACCTTCATTGTTATATCATTGTCTGTATCATTCCCTGGTATGTTACTTTCTGTAACCTCATTCCATTACTTATAATAAGATCCATATGGATCCATCTGAATTCTTCAGTGAAATATAATGTTGTATGAAAATAAAACCTGATGATGGTTTTGATCACAATCGCCCTTAAAATCTATATAACATGATTGAAGCATAACCTGTTGGTTTTCAATTGGTCTCTCATACTTACCATCTACACTACTAAAAATCTACTCAATATCAAGAAATTTTTAAAGACATCAAAATAATTATAGGAAAACATTGGATCCCGATCCTCTAAAATTTAATGTGGTACGCCATGCAACCTTACCACATTTTTAATGTACATTATTAAAAGAGGATCCAAATATAAATTTCATTTGATAACAATAAATATTTATGAATTTTTAATGTTATCTTTTTCAACCCTTAATTTTGATAATATCTTATGTAAGAAAAATCCTAAAGAAAAACATTATATTTAATAATTATTCCACAATGTCTAAAGGAATTCCTCATCAAATAATATTTTCACTAAATAAATATAGAACAAACAAGTTTTATTCTAGTAAATGTCACATAAAATAACTATAATCTTAATAAAAAAAAATCACAATGTCCTCAAAGTTGTGTTTAAATGAAATTGTTATTATAATCATCCATATACACGTTATCCCATAATGGAATCCATTAAACATAAGTGAACATTAGGTGGAGATATACATTCTACCAAAAGATAATTCACCCACTATTCCTTAAAAACTATTTTATCTTATTCAAAAAAAATCCATTAGAATCATGGGATAAAAATTGTACTAACATAATACTATGTTTGATTTAATTATTCCATAAACCATGCTGTAGAAGATGATAAACTCTCAAAATCACTAGACATTCTTGAAAATTATGAACAATTATTATTTCATAGAGATAATTCATACAAAAATGGATATAAAATTATTTAATATGGAGTGTAGGATATATTCATTCAAATTTTCATGAATCAATTCATCCATCATGATTGTATAAGTTTCCATTAATTCTTTTCTTCTTTAGAGTTTATTGTGTCTTATTATCCACAACATCCCTTGGATAATGGATTTGCATTTATTAATTCATGTACTATTTTAATATACAACAATGGACTTTTATTTAACATTTCAATGTTTATTTCTATATATTATCATCATTAAATAACTTATTTTCATCATATTATAATTTCATTTACTGACTACCTCAATTTTTCTTCATAAATGTTGAGTATTAAAGAAGAACATTTTCTTCCCTCTATAGTGTTTTTATTTTTCTATAAATTCAATTTTTTATTCTTATAAAATCTATGATACTAATATGTAACTCCATCCACTATATATATCTTGTAATAACATAAAAAATATCTTCATATATACTAAATTATTTTATGTATGAAACCTTTTAGAGACATGGTTTTGAACCACTGAATAATTGATCAACCTAACTTTTATGATGTATGATAATACAAGATGTATACATTGAAAGGCATGTAAAAAGATCCTCAAAAGTATCAATAGAGTCATTATTTTTTATTTTTATAATGAAACATCATCTCTATATTTGTATGAATAATAAGAGGAATATAACATTGGAATAACAATTCCTTTAACACATCTCAATATATATAGTAATTTTCATACTAATTCATAATATTGTTGATAAGATTCAACCATTAATCTTTTCAACCATTGAAATAGTAGATATCCAAAATTACTTTCTCTTTCTATGATAAATAGATGAGGTAAAATATCATTTTATTGTGGATGATCCATTTCTCATCAACTAGTTGATCTGTAGACCTACTAAAATACCGTGGATTTTACCACATGAATGAGTCAACAGAATGTTGTTCACTCCCTTTATCATTTGTATACTTATCATGATTCATATATAGAGAATATTGTGTAATTGTTTTAGTAATATTTTTCATTTTATCACCCATTTAATTAATTTTTTTAGTATTAAACTGATTTCATTATCCATAACATTCAATATTGACATTGTTTTCTAGGATCCACCCCTTGACTAAATCCAATTGAACAGTGTGATAGACAATAATCAAAGTGTGGAACCATATAACAAGAAAAAAATTACTTATATGATGTCTATATCATGCCACTATATTTATTATATGATAGTTTCTGTTTATCCTATTTCATTGATAGTCATCATATACATAAACATGTCATGACAGTTTGTAATGAGTTTATTAATTTTGACTGCATATACCTTGGGAGTGTCAAACATGGTCCAGAGTAATTCCTATTTACCTTATTCATTCAGGATTTGGATAACCACTTTTGTACTATCTAGTTTTAGGCATGTAAACCTGATGTGTACCATCTTCTTTTAGGCTTGGGGAAACTTCTAATGTTCCCTATATTTAGATAATGGGATAACATCACACATATATTTTTGAGATTATATAACACTATTCGTTACCCAATACATTGAAGGGATATATAGGTCCAACCTATGTCATAATGAAAATAATACACTTGTTTTCCATAGAATTCTATAACATTAATCATATTGTAACCAATAAAATGAAATGGTTTTCATAAAATTTCTATCATATCATAAATTGTTTGAATGAGGTAGGTTGCATAATCATTTCAAAACTTCATCATAACATAACCCATTAAATTAGAACTGGGATTAATAATACACTTATTATTTCATAACTCAGGGAATATAAATGGGTTTCATAAACATTTCATCTTAACTAAAACAATCAAAAAGATACTAATTTCATAATCATTTCATAATTTTATCATAGCATAAATTATTGAAAATGAAGAGGGATTCATAATAATTTTATCAATGTATAACCCATGGGAGATAAACTGGTTTCATTAATATATTTTCAACATAATCCATTAATTAATATATTAAGAATGTATTCATTGCATTAATCCACATTAAATCATAAGTTTCTTCAAAATCTATCATCTTAAATAGAGATTTGTATTGAATGAGAAATTGTAATACTTCTCGATGTAAATACCTTTTATTTTAAAATCACTTCATAAATTATATATCCTTTTTGAAATCCATTAAATTTAATATGATCTGAAAAACATATAAACAATGATTTAAAAATAATTTTAAAAAATTCATGAGAATAATTTCCTTTCCACTTTGAAAAAAACATTATACTAAAAATGTAAAAACCAAAATTTTTATAAATGATATTTTCCACCTAAAACATATTTAAATTATATACAACACATATTTCAAATTTAAAACATAATGAAAACATTATTTTAAAATATTATTAATGGAAGAAGTTGTATATATAAAATATAATAAACCTATACCAATAGAATAATATCCTAAATATATGAATAGTAATGTGACCATTAAGAATAATAAACTATACAATATAATAGTATCCTCACTATGGAATGGATAAATAAAATATAGGTATATTATAGATTAAAATATACTTTATTTATATAATGGAATAAGTTAATAAATTTTAAAAAAATAATAAATTTTGTATTTGTATTCTTTTGAAAGGTAATTGTTTATTATCAATTACATAATGAATATATTTATTTAAAATATAATTTATTTACATAAAATAGATTCATAAATTAATCTTTTGTTTTATAATTATTATATTATAAATTTATTAGAAAATAATTATTTTATCAATGTAAAATAATTTATAATATTAAAACTCGTTTTTTCAAAATAAAGTATGATATTGATTAAAACGTAAATTACTCGAACATTGTAAGTTATTTTCATATAATTGAGTCCATTTTAGATGTATACAAATCAATAAATCGTTTGTGTAAATATTTTGGATTTTTTTGATGTTTTTGAATTTCATGAGAATAGAGAAATACATTAATTTAATGTATAATCTAAATTAATTATTTATTGAGTAATGGATGATGTATAGATTATGTAAGAACAATTATTTAGAATTCTCATTACTATTTATATTACCTATTTAATGTCCTATAATTTTTGTATAATTTTTTTAATTATATGGAATTATTTTAAAACCGTGATATCTGACGGAGTGTGATGACGAGGCCCGAAGTTTCTGGAATGATTTGTCAAAGTTTTTGTAAGATTTAATTTTGGCAAGTAAGCATTTTTCCTATAAGAGAAGAATAACTCTTAAATGGTTTCCTAGATCAAAATTCTAAGGGCATCGTTGCGTTCAGAATGGCAGGTTTACCCAAGGAGCAACATACGTTTAGTCGGAATATGCCTCCTATGAGAAAACAAGAAAATTTCATAACCATAAATAAAATAATTAAATATAGTTATTTTATTATTAAAATTCTTATAACTCACGAATGGTGACTCAGATTAAAAATATAAGACCATCGATGAACTCATTAGGGTATGCATTCTTTAAACAGATACTAACATTGGCACGCATGGGACACTAGTGATTGTTAGTTCTTGGTTGTATATAAAATACATAAGTGACAATTTTTTTATTGTAAAATCTATAACATCTAAACGTTAACACAGATTGAAAATCTGAGAGTACTGCTCAGTTCGTTGGGGCATTTTATCCTAAGGCCGATCTTAACCCTGACCGGTGCCTGTGTATAGTGAATGTTATTAACTTATTTAACCTTTTTAAGGTACGATCTGTAAATCCGCGGGTAGCGTTTTCTTACATTTGAATCGGTGCTCGGATTAAAAATATGAGTGTACCATTGAATCAATAATGATGATATTTTCTTAAGGGAGACTTTCATTTAATCACAGTAGGTCTGGAGAAAAAGTTATGTCATGTGGATTTTTTAAAAGTAATGAAATAAAATAATTTTATTGTTTTATTTTTCTATCATATCCTCTAATAGATAAGCGTAGTGTTGGTCCAGTGATGTGTCAAGTCAATAAATGGATTGACCTGCGAATCCTAAGTAATTAAAATGTTTAATAATTAGGATGGTTCCTAGTTTATGAGCCCCCATTAATTCCCCATGTCGTTACCTACATTCCCACTCTCCTATATATATTTAGTTTGTGGGGGTATAGGCACATCACTGATAAGAAACGATGTAAAAAATGAGTGTCGTTACACCGAACCCTTAAAGGACAGAGCCAATCCCAGAGGGAGGTGACGGGTGACATCGAACCACAAACCGGAGGATGACGTATGAGCAACGTCGTTTGAATCTTGTTGCGGGAATGAAGAACACTAACCCACCTTCAAGTGTGGGGGTTTCTCTGATGATTCGAGGTTTGCAGTTTATTAATTTATGCATTCTAAAAGTTTTCCTTTTCTCCATTCTTGAATAATATGAAGAATGCAGACCAACCGACTAATGGGTAGATCCATGATTCATTCTTTATTTGTGGGAGGTTGTTTCAAGGTACCTTTGTGTGGTTTTGAATTTAGTTTAATTCAATTGATTATTATACCATTAATCACCCTCGGGTTTATGAGAAAACATAGAGGGCATAGGCCAAACAAACCTAGACCCAACCCTCTTCTATATTGATAGCCTTGCGCCTCTATGGATGACTGTCAGCGTGTTGACACCGACCTTCTACGTTGGGGACAACGTGTCGACGCACGCTGCGAAACGAGGCCACGACACAAAGTCGCGGTGGTCCTTGGAGCAACTGACACTGGAAGGCTGCAGAGGAGGTGCGGTGTGCCATCATGCACCTCCGGTGAGAAATGGGGGTCGCGGCTGGTCAGGCATGGTGATCAGAGGATGGCAGTTGGTGCACCGACTGACCTATGGTGGTAGAGTAGCATTTCATCTCTCATCACTGGAGAAGTTGGGCGACACACTGGCCGACCACGACGGAATCGACAAGACCCACTTCAGTGGGTCCCGCAGGCCACCTGGTAGCACCGCCTGGTGGCGCCACATGGGGCCGCCATTGCAATAAATATAGAACATCCTTTAACAGTTCGGGAAAATAGGGGGTTTCTCCCCTAGTGGCGGCTAGGACAGACCCCCCTTTTGAGTTTCACAGCACGTAGTCGGGAAGCTCCATTGTGGGGCCAGGCCCAGCGGTCCACCCGCTTGCGGGCCACGCCCTACGTGAGCCAGGCCACACCCCTACGGGCCGACATTTGTGGGCTGCCCCTTTGGGGGTCAGGCCACCCTTGCAGGCCACCCCCTGGAAGACCAAGACAGAAATCATCCCAATGGGCTGAGACCACCATGTCCTAGCCCGGAACCGGTCGGGTCAGGTAGGTATGACCGAGTCGGACCGGACCCAGGCCCACCCGATCCCTAAAACACTTAAAGGGCCATATCATGAGGACCAGACATCCGGTTGATGAACCGTCTATGGAATTGGTATCCTTGGATCGAGTTGGTCCTTTTGAAATACTCCACATGGGTTTTGAAGATTGTTGAAGAATGGCTGGGTTGGATCAAACACGAATCTGACCGGGCCCCCGGAGCTAAAATGCTAATAACTCACAAATCAGATGCCTGATTGAAGAATCATCTATCGTGTTGGATCCTTAACGAAATGTATGTTATTTAAGTTATTCAATTATAGATCTTAGTGGCGATTGAGTTGAGAAAAATATATTAAGGGCCGATTCTACGGAACATGAGTGCACCGGGTTCGAGGAATCCAGTGGCTAGTATAGAGGTAGAGGTTAGAGATAGATCATACGGAGGTCAGTACTCAATGATCCTATGTGGGATAGCACATACTGGTCCTGTGTGGGTCAGTTCTTGAGTGGGTCTCTGCTCAACGATCCTGTGTAGGTCTACATGTACCTATCCTGAGTGGGTCAGATCCTATGTGGGCCAGCGCTCAAAAATCCTATGTGGGTCAGCGCATACAGATCCTATGTGGGTCAGAACCTATGTGGGTCATTGTAGGGGTTAGTACCTATCGACTACAGATGGGTCGTATCCTTTGTGGATCATTGCGGTCGTTAGTAACCTATGGATCATTTGTGGGTCAGACACCATATGGTTTGAAGTAGTGCCTTTGAGCAGAATATGATGATCTAGATTCTTGACTAATCATCTGTACTTCTATACTTCTCTAAAAACATGGTTTGATCTGCGACTCAATTTGAACAATGTATTTTACCTATGTGGTACTTTTAACGTCGAGGTACAATCTTCATGGTGACAACTATGATGTATTATTACATTTGGGGTATTATCTTCATGGTGATAAATGTGTGGTACATTTACCTTTGTGGTACTATATTCAAGGTGAAACCTGTGTGGTACTTTTACCATCATGGTAATATCTTCGTGGTGATACATGTGTGGTACTTTTACATTTGTGGTGCTATATTCATGATGATACATGTGTGTACGTTTACATTCATGGTAATATCTTCATGGTGATACATGTGTGGTAAATTTTCCTTCATGGTACTATCTTTGTGGTGATACCTGTGTGGTAATTATATATTCATGGTACTATCTTCATTATGTTAACTATGCAGTACTTCTACATTGATGGTGTTACCATTGTGGTATACTTCCCCCTCATGTATGAGATGTGTATATATTGATATCTTAGGTATATGTATGGGCATATGCCTAAGCATAATTGATGATTCGCTTTGTGGTATTTTCTTTCTGAAACATTATGAGACCTAAGGGGTCTCGGGGTCGCTGATGAGTATCATTATACTCACCCCTTCATAGGATTCGCCTACTCATGGTTGTGTCTTGTGAGGACGACATACATCATTGATTGAGGCTAAGGGAGCAATGACTAGACGGTTCTCGGAGGTGGACCATTTGGCATGACGTGATGCAAGGAATACTAATATTGAGTTGTACCTACCATTCATGTAGTATTTGTGGTGGATGATCCAATAGATTCTTTTCACTTTTTAGTTGTTTGTAAATTTTTGTTGTACTTGTACTATTCCAGTTGGTCTTGTATTCCGACCCCCTTTACATTCAACACCCTTTTACTACATCTGTTTACTTTATTTTTTCTTCATCATGGGTTCTACTTTGTATGTTTTTACATGATTAAATACAATGCCTTTATGTTTTAGTGATACGAATTTCTGGTGCTAGACACTATCCCCAAGACTATGGATGGTGGGCTTGGGGTAGTCCTGGCACGAACCCCAGGTGACAGGTCCTGATAAACTGGTGTTAGTGGAGCCGATTATACTAAATAACTATGACTCTGATATTTTCAATGTCACAATAGTGTTAAGTGTTTTGACTATGGTTTTCAGTTTTGGTAATCCAGTGTCAGTGCGGCCACAGACGTATCAATACACAAAGACACTGAATTCATATTTCCAACTCAGTGCACGAAAACACTGCACTAGTGCAGAAAACGTTTTTTACGTCACCATTTTTTACGTCGGTTATATAAAACCGACGTCATAATATGTAAAACGAGGTTTTTTACGTCGGTTAAGAAATAACCGACGTAAAAACCTGTGTTCGGTACACATTTAACGTCGGTTATTTTTATAACCGACGTAACAAACGCGGTTTTCGAAGGCCCTTTGACGTCGGTTATTGAATAACCGACGTAACAAACGCGGTTTTTGAAGGCTTTTTTACGTCGGTTATAAAATAACCGACGTCAAAAAAGAATCCGCAGATGTTTTTGACGTCGGTTATTACATAACCGACGTCAAAAAACGCGGATTTTGAGCCATTTGTTACGTCGGTTATATAATAACCGACGTAAAAAATGAATCGGAGGAAGGTTTTTACGTCGGTTATTGAAATAACCGACGTTATAAATGTTTTTAAAACAATTATCACGTCGGTTATTGAATAACCGACGTGATAACTCATTTAAAAATTTACCCAGACCCGTGGATTGTCATTCGCGAGTTTACCTTCGACAGTCGCGACTCGTCTCTCTCGCGCGTAAACCCGAATCGGCTCGTCCATTTCGTTGGTTTAGATTCGTTTTGCGATCATCGTTTCTCATATTTAATCTCCTCGGATCAATCATCTAAACTCGCAACACTCAGGTAATCCTCCCACTCGTTCGTTTTTTTTCGCGGATAGTAAATATATATGTGTTGTGATTTTTTTGTTGAAACTAGCTAAGATTCTTCGATTGCGAACCCTTTTAACTCGTTTTGGCACCATAATCTTATTTATCATCCCTAGATCTATTTGTTCGACTTGCAATATTGAGTAATTTTATGATTTCACTAATTTTTCATCGTTTTCTATAAATCTCCGAGAGGGTTGGGGCGTGTCCATTTGGATGGGTTTCCCTTTTACAGTTGTTACTACTTTATTCACACACAACCATGGCATAGGTGCATGGATTTGGGGTCGGGGGTGTCCAGGGGGGTTTACAAGGGGGTGGGTGGGTGTGGGGGGCTGTCCAAGGGTGTGGGTGGGTGTTGGGGGGTGTCCAGGGGGGTGTCCAAGGGGGTAGGGGGTGGGGGGTGGTGTCCAGGAGGGGTGGGGGGGCTGTCCAGAGGGTTGGGGGGTGTCCAGGGGGGTGTCCAAGCAGGTCGGGGGTGGGGGGTTGTGTCCAGGAGGGGTGGGGGTGCTTTCTAGAGGGGTCGGGGGCTGTCCAGAGGGGTCGGGGGGTGTCCAGGGTGGTGTCCAAGGGGATGGGTGGGTGTGGGGGGCTGTCCAAGGGGGTGGCGGCCTGTCCAGAGGGGTCGGTGGGGTGTCCAGGGGGGTGTCCAAGGGGGTGGATGGGTGTGGGGGGCTGTCCACGTGGGTGGCGGCCTCTCCAGAGGGTATTTGGGGTTGTCCGGGTGGGTGGGGGGGCTGTCCAGAGGGTTGGGGGATGTCCAGGGGGGTGTCCAAGGGGGTAGGGGGTGGGGGGTGGTGTCCAGGAGGGGCGGGGGGCTGTCCAGAGGGGTCGGGGGTGTCCAGGGGGGTTTACAAGGGGGTGGGTGGGTGTGGGGGGCTGTCCAAGGGCGTGGGTGGGTGTTGGGGGGTGTCCAGGGGGGTGTCCAAGGGGGTAGGGGGTGGGTGGTGGTGTTTAGGAGGGGTGGGGGGGCTGTCCAGAGGGTTGGGGGGTGTCCAGGGGGGTGTCCAAGCAGGTCGGGGGTGGGGGGTTGTGTCCAGGAGGGGTGGGGGGCTGTCCAGAGGGGTCAGGGGGTGTCCAGGGGGGTTTACACATCGATTTGTTTTATATTTCAAAATTGTTATATTCAAATTATGATTTTTTTCATATAAACATATATTTGTCTTATCTAAAAAATATATATATTTTTTCTATTTGTTATAGGTAATAATGAGTCGAAGTTGGATTACGACACATCGAATGAGCAATGAATATGAGGAAGGTGTTGATGCCTTTTTGGAATTTGCTAAACGAAATGTTCCAAGTAGTGACATTTTTTTCTGTCCATGCCTGAAATGTCTGAATATGAAGAAGTTGAAAAGTAGAGAGATAAAAGATCATCTGATTTGTCATGGTTTCAATCCGAGTTACAACCCTTGGATTTGGCATGGCGAAACTGGACAGAATGTCACTGATGATAATGAATCGCAAGATGGTAACTCCGATGGAATTGAAGAAATGATTCGCGATATTGTAGCAGAACAAATTGAGATAGAACCGAGAGTTGCACGTCTATATGGTGATGCCGAAAAACCATTATATCCTGGTTGTACAGATTTTACGGTTTTGTCGGCGGTGTTAAGATTGATTAACCTGAAGGCGAAACATGGATGGAGTGACAGAAGTTTTACAGAGCTGCTACAATTGATGAAAGACATTCTTCCAAAAGATAACGATCTTCCAGATTCACATTATAAGGCCAAAAAAATATTATGCCCGATGGGATTGGGATACAGGAAAATACATGCATGTCCGAATGACTGCATTATATATAGGAAGGAATATGAATTTCTGAAAGAGTGTCCCAAATGTGGGACATCACGGTATAAGGTGAAAGAAAAATCACAAGCTGATGTAGAGATTACAAAGCTCCCTTCAAAGGTATTTTGGTATCTTTCTATAATTCCTCGTTTCAAACGTTTATTTGCTAATTCACATGATGCAAAAAGGTTAAGATGGCATGCTGATGAGTGGGTATGTGATGGAAAAATACGTCATCCAGCTGATTGTCCACAATGGAAGAAAATTGATGCCCAGTACCCTACATTTGGAAATGAAATTAGAAATCTGAGACTAGGCTTGTGCACAGATGGAATGAATCCATACCGAACCCTCAGTAGCACACATAGTTCATGGCCTGTTTTATTGGTAATTTACAACCTCTCTCCTGAAGTTTGTATGAAGCGCAAATATGTCATGTTGAGTATCATGATCTCTGGTCCAAAGCAACCCGGCAATGATATTGATGTATACTTGTCACCGCTGATTGATGATTTGAAACTTTTATGGGCTGATGGTATTAGGGTGTATGATTCTTATAAAATGGAATATTTTCAACTGCATGCAGTGCTTCTATTCACTATAAATGACTTCCCAGCATATGGAAATTTGTCTGGATACAGTGTTAAAGGGAATAAAGCATGTCCAATTTGCGAACAACAGACGTCATATTGTCAATTGCATCATGGGAGGAAAACAATGTACATGGGTCATCGAAAGTTTTTGCCTATGGATCACCCTTATAGAAGACTAAAAAAGGCATTCAATGGCTCACAAGAATTTGATACTGCTCCTCAACCTTTATCCCCAGAATTGTATTTTGAGAGGGTGAAAAACCTTGATGTGACATTGGGAAAGACACAGAAATCTGGTAATGATAGACATATTTGGAAGAAAAGGTCAATATTTTTTGAGCTACCATATTGGAGGTATCATGAAGTCAAACATAATATTGATGTCATGCACGTGGAGAAGAATATCTGTGATTCTTTGATCGGAACATTGCTAGATATTAAAGGAAAGACAAAAGATGGGTTGAATGCAAGGTTAGACCTACTGTCAATGGGAATACGTTTGGAGTTAGCTCCCACTCCTAAAGGAAGACGAAAATTTCTTCCCCCGGCTTGTCATACATTATCGAAGAGGGAGAAAAGTAGCTTCTGTCAGTGTCTTCATGATATCAAAGTGCCTCAAGGTTATTCTTCAAATGTAAAAAATTTTGTCTCATTGAAAGACTTGAAGTTGATAGGTATGAAATCACATGATTGTCATGTCATGATGCAACAAATTCTACCAGTTGCACTGCGTGGAATATTGCCCATCCGTGTCAGAAAGACTATAATGAGGTTGTGTTATTTTTTCAATTCAATTTGCAACAAGGCGATTGATGTGAATGCTTTGAACATTTTGGAAAAGGATGCAATTATTATACTTTGTCATTTGGAAGTGTATTTTCCTCCAACTTTTTTTGATATGATGGTGCATTTACTGATTCATCTGGTTCGAGAAATAAGGCTTTGTGGACCTGTATATCTTCGTTGGATGTATCCTTTTGAAAGGTATATGAAAATATTAAAGGGATATGTTAAAAATCCATATCGACCTGAAGCCTCCATTATTGAAAAGTATATTTCTGAGGAGGTAGCAGAGTTTTGTACGAGTTACTTGGCTACGGCGCAACATATAGGTTTGCCTCCATCTCGCCATGAACGGGTTAATAATGAGGGAAAGGGGATTCGTGGCTTGAAAGTCAAATCACTGTCAGCTGAACATATGAAGAAGTTAGAATCATACATCTTGAATAACATAGCTGATGTTCAACCGTATATCACATTGCATATTAATGAGTTGAAACAATGTCATCCAAAGAAGAAAGAAATGTGGATTTTGAATGAGCACAACAAAACTTTTTTGCCATGGTTTAAAAAGACCTTGCTTGGTAGATCAGATGTATCAGAGACATTAAAATGGATAGTGGGTGGTCCATCTTTAAATGTGATAACATGGTCCGCTTATGACATTAATGGCTATACATTTCATACGAAAGCTCAGGACAACAGAAGTGCAGTTCAGAATAGTGGTATATTGGTGTTTGCAGAAGCAATGCATTTTTCGAGTGCTAAGGACAAAAACCCAATTTCGGCATCAAGTGCATATTATGGAGTGATTGAAGACATATGGGAGGCTGATTACTTTAAAATTAAAGTTCCCGTTTTTAACTGTAAATGGTTTATCGGTAACAACAGTGTCAGACACGATGAATTTGGAATGACACTTGTTAATCTGAATAGATTGGAAGACACAGCTGATTCTTTTATAATGGCAACACATGCCAAACAAATTTTCTATGTAGTAGATCAATCAGATATGCAGTGGGCTGTTGTTTTACAAGGGAAAAACCAATATGTTGGTGAGGATGAATTTGATGAAGATGCTGATTTATGTGAGATCCCTACTTCCATGGAAAGATTAACAGAACATAATGATGAGTATGTTGAAGACATGGTTTGTGCCATAAGGAACGATCACGACGAAGGAATTTGGGAAAACAATCCAACTGTACATTCCTAAAATTACAGGTAACACAATTTTATTTCTTGTTTACATTTAGTTTTTTCATATAATGTTAGATACTGTAAATTTTTTACTTATTAAAATATGTATCAAACCAAAACGATAAAACAATAAAAACCGTAAAGAAGACAAGTCCTGGGCGCACCGGCAACCGGTCCTCTCTGTCTGAACCACCGGCCGGCCGCTGGCTCACCACCGGCCGGCCGGTGGACCAGACAGAGCCTTCCTCTCTGTCTGGATCACCAGCGGCCGGCCGGTGTTGAGCCAGCGGCCGGCCGGTGGTTCAGACAGAGAGGAAGGCTCTCTGTCTGGTCCACCGGCCGGCCGGTGCTGAGCCAGCGGCCGGCCGGTGGTCCAGAGAGAGACCGAGCCTCTCTGTCTGGATCACCAGCGGCCGGCCGATGTTGAGCCAGCGGCCGGCCGGTGGTTCAGACAGAGGAAGGCTCTGTCTGGTCCACCGGCCGGCCGCTGGATCACCACCGGCCGCCCGGTGGACCAGACAGAGAGCCTTCCTCTCTGTCTGGATCACCAGCGGCCGGCCGGTAAGGAGCCAGCAGCCGGCCGGTGGTTTAGACAGAGAGGAAGGCTCTGTCTGGTCCACCGGCCGGCCGATGGTGATCCAGCGGCCGGCCGGTGGTCCAGACAGAGGAAGGCTGTCTGGTCCACCGGCCGGCCGGTGGTGAGCCAGCGGCCGGCCGGTGGCATCAGTGATTCCACTTTTCAGCTTTCTTATGCCAACTCCTTGGCAACATTTTGCCTGTGTTTACCATGTTTATCATTGTTTAACATGCTTACCATATTACCGATGTTTACTATTATGTAATTTAGTACACTTTTCTATTTGTGAACTAATGTTTGTTTTTTTGATTTGAAGGAAAATGACAGATCAATCAGTTGATCAGCCACATGATTCTGGAGATGAGCATATTGGTCATACA
Organism: Viscum album; assembly: GCA_963277665.1. NCBI lineage: Eukaryota > Viridiplantae > Streptophyta > Magnoliopsida > Santalales > Viscaceae > Viscum > Viscum album. Next base: position 1,043,551,816 of record OY728126.1, on the reverse strand, counting down.
TCTGGGGAGGAACATTCACATGCTCCTATTACGAAAAAGAGTTCAAAGGTTGGTAAGCGTGGGTGCACACGTTTACCAAAATTATCACTTGCCCGTACGAAGGAGGAGAGGATAGTCGTGGAGTTTGATGAGGATGATCTTCCTAGAGGTCCAAATGCTAAAGATTTTAAGGGTTTTGTAGCAACTCAGGCTAAGAGCAAAGTAAGCATTCTCTATGATGATTGGAGAAGTGTGGATAAGGCGATAATTTCTCAGCTGTGGGAGACCATCTTGGTAAGATCTTTTTCTATTGTTTGACTGTTCTTTAAATGTTTCTAGTATATATAATATTTTTAACCTCTTTTTTATCAGATGACATTTGATATTCCTGACACTGGAGGAGTCAGGAAGAAATGCTTATCGTTGGCTGCTAGGAGATGGAGGGATTTCAAATCTACCCTCTCATCTGATTTCATTTATGGTCATAGGAGTCGTGAGAATCCATGTCGTATATATCCTTTTATAGATGAAGACACATGGAGAGAATTTTTTGAAAGTAGAAGAAAAGAATCATTTTTGGTCAGGGCAATGTAAACTTTTATAAGCTTTCTTATATAAATGATCTTATTATTGTTTTGTTAATGATTACTTATTCTTAATTTACAGCAAACAAGGAAAGCTCATCAAGAGATCCAATCTAAAAATGTATACCCTCATAGTTTATCTCGGGGAGGGTATGCATTATTGGAAGAACAAATGATGGCAGAAAAATTTCAACAACTAAGAGCTGAGTCTTCAAGCTCTGGAGAGGTGGCCCCTCCATCCCCTCCATCTAGACATGAGAAATGGAAAAGAGCTCGGAAGGGAAAAAAAGGACAATATCTTTCGGAAGAATCGAGACTCGTAGTTGAGAGGATTGTAAGATATCTATTTTATTTATTTAAGTTTACTATTTTCGTCATATATTTCCAATCATTATAGAAAAGTTCAATTACTTATTACAGGACTCTCTTGAGGAGCAGAGTTCACAGGGGACATTTACACCATCTGGGAGGGAAGATATTTTATCTGTGGCATTGGGAAAGCCCGAACATCCTGGCCGTGTAAGAGGATATCCGGCAGGTGTATCGGTAAGAAAAGTGTTGCCACGTTCCTCAACTTCTAACGTTGAAGGAGTTTATAAAAAAAATAGAATCGTTGGAGGCTGAAGTCCATAATATTAATGCGACAATGGAGGACAAGATTAGAGCATCGGTGCAGTTAATGTTTGCAGACTTGCAAAGACAATTTCAGGGTGCAGCTCCCACTCCACCTCTCCCAGTAGCTCCCACTCCCCCACCTCAGCCTGCGGACCCCATTTTTGATCCTCCTCCTCCGCCGCAGCTACCTACTTATTGTGAGTTGTATGTTGATGATCCTCAACATCATATAGTTGCATATGGGATGGTATATTGTATAGGAGATACAGTTCATCATCAACAGTTAGAGGTAGAGAATCAGAGGGTCACTGTACCGGATATTATAGATAGATCAGCTCGGATACCATTACCTACAGATGAGGTGACGACAGTTGGACATAGTATCGGCCATTTTTTACTTTGGCCATCCAGACTTCTTCGACTCATTACCATAGAGGTATGGATGTTATATCTTTTATTTTATATTTTTATTAATGTTTTATCATTTGAAAACTAATATATTTTTCAATTTATTTTTACAGGAATACTTCAAAGGTAAAGAAATACTGTATAGACAACAACAAAGACAGATAGCTATGACATCAGATGCAGATACTAGCAGTCTTGACAAATTGTCAAGATATTCAAATTTGTTGGCGGATCATTATGACTTTACAATGGAAGCTCATGTCTGTGGACGTGAACTATGTGTGGGGATTATGAAAACTGATATCATGGAGTTTGTCACTGGAGATAAGTTGGGCATCAACGTGGTGCAAATTTTTATCATGTAAGTCTTAACTCCTTTTCCTTGCGTTATATTTATTAAAAATGTATACTTATGTCTGCTTTGTATTAGGTATATGTATAAAATTTGTGAGAGGAATGAGCTGACAGATGTATATGGATTCGTGGACCCACAATTGATTTCCCCTGAAGCATGTGCATTGGATGAGGAACAAAGAATGCTTTATATTGCTGATAGATTTGAAAAGAATGTAATCACACAGTGTTGGATGATGCCTTTTTGTGAGAGGTATGAAACACATCCCTCTCAAAGAGTTAATTATCTTTTAACATAAAAAACCACTAACGTTAAATTTCCTTTTCTCAGGGATCATTGGATGTTAGGGGTTTTTTGCCCTAGGGAGAAAACACTTTATTGGATATGCTCTCTCCATGATGATGTGCGAGAAAGTTTTAAGAATATATTGGAAACGTAAGTTTCAATTTCACAATAGTTTTATATATTATAATGAATTTTAAATTTACCCCATTCGTATTATTTTCTAACAGGGCATGGGTCCACTTTCGAAAAAGCGCAAAGAAAAGGAATTACAAGATCAAATATGTACATGCGAAGGTAAATATCCATTTATAATTTGTACATTTTGATTTATTACATAAAAATAATATATTGAATTTACACTCATTCAAACAGAAATGTCATGAGCAACAAGGCATCATCGAATGTGGATATTACATGTTAAGATTTATGTATGAAATAATAACAACTGGGACAGTTCTGAGTTTTGACCTGGTAAGATTTCCTTTTTCTAATAATATTTCAATTTGATTTATTCATTATACACGTTGACTACTATCCTTTTCCTTTGTAGCTTTTTGATGACCCTCAACCCTTTACTGCTGAAGATATCAAACACTTACAAGTGGAGTGGTCAAATTATTTTACAGGTTTGATTGACTTTTAGTTGTTTGTAATGTAAAATGTAATTTTGAATATTGTCAATGTAATTGTGTATTTCGTAGTCGTTTAGGTTGGATTTAGTTTTTTTTGAAGTTGACATTGTAAGTTTTGAATGTTATATAAGTGAATGTTTAATTTTTCTCTACTTCTTGTTTTGGTCTACTGTTGATGGTTTTTCTGGTCTGGATTTTGGTATGGGGGGAGAGGTTCCAAGGGGGTGGGTGGGTGTTTGGGGGGTGTCCAAGGGATATGGGAGGGGTGTCCAAGGTGTGTTTGGGGTTGTCCTAGGGGTCGGGGGGGTGTAAATGAGGGTGGGGGGGTGTCCAAGGGGTGGGGGGTGTCCAAGGGATATGGGAGGGGTGTCCAAGGTGTGTTTGGGGCTGTCCAAGGAGTCGGTTGGGTGTAAATGAGGGTGGGGGGGGGGGCTGTCCAAGGGGTGGGGGGGTGTCCAAGTGGTGGGGGGGTGTCCAAGGGATATAGGAGGGGTGTCCAAGGGGTGTTTGGGGCTGTCCAAGGGGATGGGGGGGTTTCCAAGGGGTAGGGGGGTTTCCAAGGGGTCGGGGGGGTGTCCAGGGGGTGGGGGGCTGTCCAAGGGGTGGGGGGGTGTCCAAGGGGTGGGGGGGGGGTGTCCAAGCGATATGGGAGGGGTGTCCAAGGGGTGTTTGGGGCTGTCCTAGTGTTCGGGGGGTGTAAATGAGGGTGGGGGGGCTGTCGAAGGGGTGGGGGGGTGTCCAAGGGGCAGGTTGGGTGTAAATGAGGGGGGGGGGGGTGTCCAAGGGGTCTGGGAGGGCTTTCAAGGTGTGGGGGGGTGTCCAATGGGTGTTTGAGGCTGTACTAGGGGTCTTGGGGGTGTAAATGAGGGTGGGGGGGTGTCCAAGGGGTGGAGGTTGTCCAAGGGATATGGGAGGGGTGTCCAAGGGTTGTGGTGGGGGAGGGCTGGCCAGGTTGTTAGGTGGGTATAGATGAGGGTGGGGTTCAGTTGGGGCTTGGGGGAGGGCTGGCATGGCTATTTTTGTTTGGTTTCTGGTTGCTTTTTGGTGAGAGCAGTGCAATTATTTAAAAAAAAAATAATTTCTTTCACGTCGGTTATAAAATAACCGACGTGGTAAATAAATCGGTAGGGGTTTATCACGTCGGTTTTTTCTAGAACCGACGTGATAAACCGTTCCCGGGGATTTTATCACGTCGGTTCTTAATATAACCGACGTGATAAAAGGCCTGGGAATCGATTTACCACGTCGGTTATTGAATAACCGACGTGCTAAAACGTTTCCCAGGCCTTTTTATCACGTCGGTTTCCTAAATAACCGACGTTATAATAGGCCAGGGGAAGGGTTTATCACGTCGGTTATGACATAACCGACGTGATAAACGATATCCCAGGCGTTTTATCACGTCGGTTTAGGTAATAACCGACGTGATAAAGCCCCCCGCGCATATTTATCACGTCGGTTATTATATGAACCGACGTGATAACCACCGTGATGTTAGGGATATTACGTCGGTTTTAAATAACTGACGTAAAAAACGTTATTTATAACATCGTCCGTATTAATGTCGCCTAAAAACCGATGTAAATAATAAAAAATAACCGACGTAAAAAACGTTTTCTGCACTAGTGCTGACTGCGTGTGTGTTTTTGGAATGTTTTTCTTATGATTTTATTTGAGTCAGCTCACCTGGTTTAACTTAATGACCATGGTGCACCTGTTATTTATCAGAATTACGCCATGTAGATAGCCATCCAAGATTCCCAAGAGAGTAAACGGTGACGGCCCACTGAGTGACGTGGCTCCAGTGTAGGGCCCTCTTACCGTGTTTTCACCATCGTGTGGTGTACCAGAAACACCACCACCTATTGGGCAGCAGTTACCACCAATCACACTGGCGTATGGTGCATGCCAACAGAGCATGTTTCATGTGTTCCCGTGGCATAGTCCTTCGAGGTTTCGAGCTGAGACAGATTCCAAGGTGTCTACAGACTATCTTGAGGTGGTTTCCAAGTTTCCATCTATCCAAGGCACCATTCAACCAGATTGTGGTCCTTGTAGAGAGACTTCTATGAGGCTTAGCAGGATGATGACATGGATTAGGTTTTCTTTATTTTGAAAAGAGGTGACATTTATGTGGACATGCTAGAGACCCTTCTTTAAAGAATGGGTCTCTTGCCATAAAGAGCTATGGGATGAGAGTTCCATAGATATACTAAAGCTTCAGAAGGATGACATGTCGGTAGATGAGTATTCATCATGGAATACCGAACATCCTAGGTACTCGATAAATATAGTACAATCAGTGCTTCAAGGCTTAGACAACTGAGAAAGGTGTCTTTAGGGGCCTCCAAGCTAGCACTATTACTCTATGCTTTCCTACTTATGTTAGGGTGATATAGATATCCTTTGTTGTTGAATGTTCTTTGGATGAGCTAATACAATCTAGTGAATGTTAGAAGTAGGAAAGCAGGAATCTAACACCAGTCATAGAGACATGGGAATGCAAAATGTTTCATGGAGATGAATTGTTATGGAAAAATGAATCTACAAGGTAGCTGACATGGAAGTGGATCTAGGAGAGCCACATGAGGTGGTTTACTTTTCATTATGTTATAATCACCATACCAATGTCGTCCCCACCATGCTCAGGGTACGAGAGGACCATGAAAGGGATTTTTTGTATGTTGTCAAGGAGTGTGACCCAAGGGCTCCAGGAATGATTCGATGTACTGTCTGTAGCTAATACTAGCTGGTATATTAAAAGACATAGGTACCATTCATTCCTTCCTTCCATGAATCTTCTTCAAGACCTAGAGTTTCTAGTTAAGTTGTTGACTTGACCCTCACATCTGGAGATATCATTGGGAGGGGACTCAATAATCACACATATGACGATGGTGTGATATGAACCATGAGGAAAGAGTTTTGGATGGAACCTCTTGGTGGCATCATCAATGCCTTATGACATTAGTTTGGGTATAGACTGGAAATCCACAGTTCATACTCAGATTGACCGTATTAGGCAAAAATTATGTAGTATATCTACAACATTGGAATGGGGTTTTCCTTGGTTGGTAAAAGAGGAATCTCCGGTAGCATAGGATCATCTCATTCATAGGACTGTGCATCCAATCAATCTTGATTCGGACAGCCTTACCCTCATTGAAGTGGGAGTTTTTGGTTTTCACTTCCCAACAAGAGTAAAAAAGTGTGGGGAAATATTTTCAAAATATTTTTCCAGGATTACCTCCTTGATGGGTGATGGACTTCTGTTTTTGCTAGGTACTGTCATTGTTTTGAACCAGAGTTCTCTAGGGTAGCAGCACCCTTTTCAGCTTTGACGAAGAAGGGTGGTCATTTCCTGTGGATGGAGAAGTTTACGAAGAGATTTCATAAGGACCTGAACATGAGACGTTGACGATGGCTAGAGTTCCTCCTGGACTATGACTTACAGATAGTCTATACTCTAGGGATGAGGAATGTGGTAGCAGATGCTCTCAATATTAGGTCTGGTCTACAGTTGTTGTGTAGAGACCCAAATCTTAACGTACATGGAAAATAAATTACTTTTGAGGAATACTTAATACATAACAAACACAGACACACAAGTACCGTAATAGTTTAGTGTCATTGGAAACTTGGAATTTAATCATCTAATCATGGTGAAAGATCTTCAACTTCTCCCATAAAGATCTTCCCCTTTTATTTTTATTACCTAAAACCTTTCTTTATATCCTGGGGAAAAGAAAACAAAAAAAGGGTGAGCTCAAATGCTTAGTAAGGGTAATCATAGAGAACATAAAACAATCCATAAACATTTGAATGAAAAATCTTGAACATAAAATCTAAAATCAAAATATTGCGCAAAGACATAAATCTTGGAAGTACGTAAGGCATATATCATAAAGGAACATCAATCATGATAAAATAGCATGGGAATAAATAATGTAATTTTTGCAACCATTCAACACTTGTTATGATTTCTATAGTATCCAGGGCATTGCTGCTAAGACCATCTTAGTGGACAAAGTCCCTTTCTGAATCGAGTTCACTCCTCGTTCCAGTCTTGTATCACTGAACTGGATTAACTTACCATTCCATCCATGTCTATATCATGAGATATAAACATTTACCCAATGCATTGGAGGGAGATATAGTTCCCACCCATCTCATAATATTACCATTCTTATGTGTGCCACAAGATCATAAATCATACATCATAGCATAACCCATGTAATAAAAATGGGATTATTAAACAACATTCCATCATAACATAAATCATATAATATAAAAGGACTTCATAAAAATAATTCCATAATAACATAATCAATTCAATGTAAAAATGGGGATAGAAACAGAACCCTATATTATCTTAGATAGAAAATAATTTTGATAAAACTCTTGAACTCCATTCTTGATGAAAATATCCTTTCTACTTCAAAAACATTTTTCCTTTCGTAAAATGTCATATAATTTTAAACTAAAAGAAGTTTATTAAAAATAAACTTGAAAACTTGTAAAGGAAGCTTCATTGAAAAGATGTTCTAAAATTCTATTCTGGCCGTATAAGTTAAAAAAAGACATTCTTCTCGTACTTTGGTCGGAAAAGTAAAAAGTACCTCGTATGAAAAACGACAAAATATTCCTTTCATATCTTTTACTAAAAACTCACCGAAGGGTAAAATTGGATTTAAAAAATTTTAGGAAGATATAAATAATATTACATATTGAGAAAACATGGATGTGGATGATAAAATACACCCCAGTAAATACCAAAGTATAAACAATCTCGGATAAAAAAAATGAGATTGTAAGATTTTCCCTTACCTTAGGTCCGATATGCTTTGTACGTATCCGAAACTCCTGTATAATGATTTAAATAAAGTCATTGACTTATTAAAGAATCATATTCATTGTTTTGATATCATATATGGTTCGATTATGACTTTATATTACCCGTTCTTTTGTAAAGTCCATGTTAAAGCAGTGTTTTGGGTAAATTCGTTTCATTTATCATAAGTGTTTTGATTTTTCATTATTGATATTATTACCCATATCCTTATTTAATTAATTACAGAATGTAAAAAATGATTTATATATAATATATACTCAGTATATAACTATATATGATAGATCAATAAATGGAATGAAATAAACCATTCATGGAGATGGTAGGCCGTACGTACGCATGAACGCTGGTTTCGTTTCCTTATTGAATTGAATGGAATTAATTAGATGACATACATATATATATACATAAATACATTATTATTATTATTATTATGTCAAATGTTTCATTATTATTCATTATATATACTTTATAATCATTCATGAATGGTTAACATGGAGAATGATTCTCATCGCGTCGTGGAGACGGTACTCCGTACGTACGCACGAGTGATGATATAATTCCCATGATCGTGGAATTGTATTGAAGTGTATGTATAATATTTTAGAATCAATATAAATTTACAAAAATCATATACAGTTATTTATTTACACCGTTATACCCATCCAAGTAAGGTGGTGGTTGAAAACAGATTACACCACGGCGTGGAGACGGTATTCCGTACGTATGCACGTACGGTGATTTCGTTTTCCGTAGGATGGATAGAAGGTGAAATATGGTTGATTCATATTGATAATAACATATCAGTATATAAGTAATATTGATGTTATTACTTTATAATGATACAACTAAAGAAGAAGAAGTAGAAGAAGAAAGAAACTTGAGAAAATAGGAAGAAGAGGTTACCTCTTCTTTGATTCACCTCCTTTAACCAGAACCTCCAGAATGTTGCTAGGGAAGTGGAGAAGAGAAATGGGCAGGGTTTGGCCGATCTTCAAGGCTCGAAAGGGTGTGAAGAGAAGAGGAAAGGGGTTCCCTTTTTATAGGGGAGGAGAGGTGCACCTTAAAAAAATTAAAATATTATTTTATTATAAAGTCATATTCGGTTTTTAATAGCTCTAAATTGATTTATTTCGCAGGTAAGTTGGGGATGGGTATAAATCCTCTCATCTAATAGAATATGGACATGTTTTGGTTACTATTTTAACCTTATCATTTATATTTAACTCAAAGTTAAATAATTTAACTTTTACCGTGTCTTTTTGTTTTCTTACACTATATGGTTAATAAACATAATATAACAAGGAAAGAGAACCACAAGTTGTTTATTATTAATATATATAAATTTATTTAAGTAATTTGGCCGAACCTTATATTTTTAGGAATAAAATAACAATTAATAATATAATATTTGTTTTAAAAACTATTTTATGTCAATTTTGACACTATTTGGTACACGATTTTTTGTGAAAATCATAACAGCATGATTAGTTTTCCCAAAGTTACATAAATAAATAATAACATGTCATATTAACCTATAAAATTAGTTTAATTCATAAAATGTTCAAATTACATTTATTTGGGTATTTATAACATCAATTATGTTAATATTTCATTAATAAGGTAATTACTACATCATCATTATATCATAAATAAATTAAATTATTTAATGTCTAAAAATTATAAATAGAATAAGATTATGTAGGAAATCTTTTTATATTTCTAATGAATATTTATATTCTAATTTTATCTTATGTATAACCCTATATTAAAAATGTTTTAGTTATTAAACTTTGACATTAACTATTTTAACTATTCTTTAAATAAAATAATATTAAATGTCCAAATCTAATCCAAGTGGACCTAAATGGTCATATTTTGTTCCTAAGGTTGTTTTTGGTCGAATTATACTTATCCAATAGAATTAAGACATATGTTAGGGTAACAAAATTATCATTTTTACCCTTAATTACCCTATTTACTTTTAACTGTGGTTAAAAAAAGTAAAAAGTTACTATTCACCAAAAATTGTTTTAATCTCATTGAACCAAATTTTAGTCCTTGATATTAACCGTGTCTCTCAGATTTTCTAAATTCCACTCATAGAAGGGGTAAAATTAAGTTTTTTGTGAATTTCCAAATTCTCCTAGGAGGTTGGTAGAAGACGGTGAAAAGTTCAATAAAATTTTTATATATCTGAAATTATTATAAAATTACTCCGATGAATATCATTGAACTTATATAGGTATTATGTATCAATTTTGACCTAAAATAAATTTAAATAAAATAAATAATTATTTAAATAAAAAGTTTGTTTTTAAATAGTAACCTAGTGTTTTCACTATTCATCAAAAATTGAAAGTTTTCAGAAAAATACCAAAAAATCACCCTAGGATAATTTCAATATTCCGAATCCAAAAATATAGTCCATTGTGAAAGATAAAATTTATCAAATTCCAAAAAGTGGGTATTACTATTCATAATGACTAGTTCATAGAAATATTATAATAATATCTCATTTAGTGAAACTTGGTATTGTGTACTACACACGCTATCAAAGAAGGTCTTGATTGCGTGTTATGTAAGCTAAGTCAGGGCTGAGTGTAGTGAAATCTCCGTTTGGTGTTGCGTATAACATAATCAAAACTTATTTCATTTATGCATTAAAAAGAATCTATACTTAATGTTGCATAGAATAATTTCCACAAAACAAACTTGAAATTGTGTGTAACACGAGCCAAGAATAGTGTTGCGTATACTGAAAGATAATACGGTGTTGCGTATAGTACAAGCTAAACTTGGTGTAGTGTATAATAGAAGACATCAATGAAATTAAATGAAAATTTTTCATAAAATCTCAGGGTGTTACACTCTACCCCCCTTAAAATGAATTTCACCCTCAAAATTCATCGAGGATATAAATAGTTTACTACTTGAAAGTTTCTTTAATAGAAATCCACATCTTAAAAAGGAAGAAAAAAACCTGACTTTAAAAACAAAAGTATGAAACGTAATAGTTACACAAATTAACTAATCACTGGGTTTCCACATAGGAGAGCATAGGTGAAAATATGGATATGGAAGAGAAATCTAACCATCATGTTCTGATAGAGAGTGGTAGAGAACATGGTTATAAAAAAACAATAATCACAAAGCCATAGATTTGTGATGATCTAAGGTACCATCTGATTCATCGGATATAAGGGCACTAGGACAACATTTTTGGTTTTCAAGATCATTTCCCTAAAGTTGAAGAACTTTGAATTAGGGGAAATACCTTCTTGATTTTGGTACAGTCTCACCATTGGTCGTTCCTTGGACAATTTCCACTCCATCTCTTAAAGAAATGAAGTTGAATTTGTCATTAGTGATGTGTTAACAGATCATGTGATAGAATGATGGGTCATTCCATCTATCTCAAACAAAAGGTTAGAAAAAGTTGTCAAATATACATAAGTCCATCTATGGTGTGGTTAATCGTATAAGATTCCAAAAATGGACTTATACTTCATCTATCATACCACTTAATAAAATAAAACATGTTACTACTAACCAGGGACTTCCTATAGGATAGTGGTAGGTGATAAAAGCCTATCGCACTTTAGTTGTGGGTTGATTCCCGCACCCTTGTCCGACGCGACGGGTTGTCGCCCATCCCGTAGGTTGTCCTTTTTCTAAAACTAAATTATTATAAAATTCCATAAATAATATTGAAAAAAGTTATAGCCTTAAATAATTCTATCTGAAGTCCAACTTAATCCATTCCAACCATTAAGCTTATAAAAAATACTTCTATCCAATCTTATAATATAAAGAAAATGATTACTAGAAAGATCACATAACAAGAACATGAATACCATCATTTATCATACGATATATCTTGTTGGTCACATTCCAAACATGTGAATTCATTAATCATGTATTCTCTTGAAAAATGAATACACATTCATCCTTAGTGAAAACATGGATGCAGTTAAAAGTTAACTCTTTCCACATACCAAAATCCCAAAAAGTCTATATACTCAAACCATGATATCACTTAGTCCTTATATAAATCTTGATCTCATGAATACTATCAAACATATTATTTTCTCCTTATCCACATATCATCTTCCTTCCAAAAATATCTGAATAACCTTTCATGGTTACCAGTACCATTCAACATATACTTTCAAATACTTTAGGAAAAATAATAGTGTAACAATCCTTAGATGATTCTTTATTCCATAGTACCAATAACTATACAACATAACTCTTGATAAACATACAATCATTCCACTACCTTCTTAAACAACTGACTGAGCTTCAACACTTCTTTCATATCATATATCATTTGTAGTCTCCTCATCATCATCCACCTAAATACTACCCATATGACCGTGTTGATTCTCTTAATGAGATTTTCCCTTAGGGCATTGGTTTGCATAATGCCCATACATTACAAATTTAAAAAAACTAATCATTTTTGATGTCATAGAAATACCATTATACTTATCTATGGTGTTAACTGAATCTATTACTTTTCACTTACTATATTTGTGTCATTCTTTTCCACACCCAAATAATCTTCCAGTTCCTTTGAAACATTCTCCTTGATGTCTCTTCCCACATGATTTACATGAGGGGAATTGAACTTTCTCTCCTCTATGATCATCATGAAACTCCATCATTCTCTTATTAGCTGAGTCGGGATACTTACCCAAGTTGAGATTATTGATCATATTATGAGATTGCTGATTAGGCATAATAATGATTTTTGGACTTCCATATCCAATTTCATTTGGTTTCTCATGGATAATATCATTCCATTGTCCATCATATCCTCCATTATCGTGAATCTTCCTATTTCCATCCATTTTCTATAACCCAAAAAGAATAGTGTGATAGGCCAAAATCATAATCAATGGGGATAACCTTCAATATCTAACATCATAGGTTAAATTATAAGATCGTTACCATAATTCTAGGACTATGACCTATACGTATACTTAACCTTAGGGAAATCCCTAGATATACCTTAGAAATATCTCTAGGGATTTCACTAAAGTTTCCGCATCCTAGTTTCCAAAGGTTAACTAAAACATTGCTCTGATACCAACTATAGAGACCCAAATCATGATGTACATGGACAATACATTACTTTTGCGGAATACTTAATACATAACAAACACAGACACACAAGGACCATAATAGTTTAGTGTCTTTAGAAACTCATAATTTAATCATCTAATCGTGGTGAAAGATCTTCAACTTATCCCATAAAGATATTACCACTTTTTTCTTACGTAAAACCTTTCTTTATATCCTGGGGAAAAGAAAACATAAAATGGGTGAGATCAAATTCTCAGTAAGGGTAAGCATAGAGAACATAAAACAATCCATAAACATTTGAATGCAAAATCTTTAACATAAAATCTAAACATCAAAATCTTGAGCTAAGACATCAATCATGGAAGTAAGTAAGACATATATCATAAAGGAACACCAATATTGATAAAATAGAATGGGAATAAATCATGTAATTGTGGAAACCATTAATCACTTGTAATGATTTCCATAGTAGCCAAGGCATTGCTGCCAAGATCATCTTAGTGGAAAAAGTACCTTTCAGAATCGAGTTCACTCCTCATTCCAGTCATGTATCACTGAACCAGATTAAATTACCGTTCCAGCCATGTCCATCTCATGAAATATAAATCATTACCCAATGAATTGTTGGGAGATATAGGTCCCACCCATCTCATAATGATACCATTCTTATGTGTGCCACAAGATCATAAATCATACATCATAGCATTACCTATGTAATAAAAATGCGATTCTTAAACATCATGCCATCATAACATAAATCATATAAGATAAAAGGACTCCATAAAAATAATTCCATCATAAAATAATCAATTCAATGAAAAAATAGGTATAGAAACAGAAACTTATATTATTTTAGATGGAAAATAATTTTGAAAAAAACGCTTGAACTCCATTCTTGAGGAAAATGTCCTTTCTACTTAAAAAACATTTTTCCTTTCATACAATGTCATATAATTTTGAACTAAAAGAAGTTAATTAAAAATAAACTTGAAAACTTGTAAAGGAAGCTTCATGGAAATAATGTTCTAAAATTCCATTCCAGCCGTATAAGTTAAAAAAAGACACTCTTCTTGTACTTTGGCCGGAAAAGTAAAAAGTACCTTGTACGAAAAACGACAAAAGAATCTTTTCATATCTTTTACTAAAAACTCACCGAAGGGTAAAATTGGATTTAAACAATTGTATGAGGATAGAAATAATATTACATATTGAGGAAACATGGATGTGGATGATAAAATACACCCCAGTAAATACCAAAGTATAAACAATCTCAGATAAAAAATGAGATTGTGAGATTTTCCCTTACCATAGGTATGATATGCTTTGTACGTTTCCGAACCTCCTTTATAATTATTTAAATAAAGTCATTGAATTATTACAGAATCATTTTCATTGTTATGATATCATATATGGTTCACTTATGACTTTATTTTACCTGTGCTTTTGTAAAGTCCATGTTAAAGCAGCATTTTGGGTAAAATCGTTTCATTTATCGTACGTGTTTTGATTTGTCATTCTCGATATTATTAATAATATCCTCATTTAATTAATTCCATAATGTAAAACATGATTTATATATAATATATACGTAGTATATAAATATATATGATAGATCGATAAATGGAATGAAATACACCGTTCATGGAGACAGTAGGTCGTAAGTACGCATGAACGCGGTTTTCGTTTCTTTATTGAATTTAATGGAATTAAGTAGATGAAATACATATATATATACATAAATCCAGTATTATTATTATGTCATATGTTTCATTATTATTCATTATATATACGTTATAATCATTCATGAATGGTTAACATGGAGAATGAATCTTATCGCGCCGTGGAGACGGTAGTCCGTACGCACGCACGAGCGATGATATCATTCCCATGATCATGGAAATGTATTGAAGTGTGTGTATAATATTTCAAAATAAATATAAATTTACAATAATCATATATAGTTATTTATTTACACCATTATACCCATCAAAGTAAGGTGGTGGTTGAAAATAATTTACACCACAGCGTGGAGACGGTATTCCGTACGTAGGCACGCGCGGTGATTTCGTTTTCTATATGATGGATAAAAGGTGAAATAGGGTTTTTCATATTTATAATAACATATTAGTATATAAGTAATACTGATGTTGTTACTTTAAAACGAGACAACTAAAGAAGAATAAGTATAAGAAGAAAGAAATTTTAGAAAATCGGAAGAAGATATTACCTCTTCTTCGACGCACCTCATTTAAGATTCCTCTTAAGGAAGTAGAGTTGGTCTTTTGAGAAGACCATAACCTCAAAAATGTTTCTATGAAAGTGTTGAAAAGAAATTGGTAGGGGTTGTCTGATCTTTAAGGCTCAAAAGGGTGTGAAGAGAAGAGGGAAGGAATGCCCTTTTTATAGGGGAGGTGAGGGGCACCTTAAAAAAACTTAAAATATTATTTTATTATAAAGTCATATTCGGTTTTTAATAGCTCTAAATTGATTTATTTAGAAGATAAGGTGGGGATGGGTCGAAATACGCTCATATAATATAATTTGGACATGTTTTGGATACTATTTTAACCTTATCATTTAGATTTAACTCTAAGTTAAATAATTTAACTTTTACCGTGTCTTTTTGTTTTCTTACAGTATATGGTTAATAAACATACTATAACAAGAAAAAGGAACCCCAAGTTGTTTATTATTAATATATATAACCTTATATAAGTCATTTTGTCGAACCTTAGATTTGTAGGAATAAAATAACATTTAATAATATAATATTTGTTTTAAAAACTATTTTATGTCAATTTTTACTCTATTTGGTACTTGATTTTTGTGAAAATTATAACAGCTTGATTAGTTCTAAAAGAGTAACTTAAATAAATTATAACATGTCATATTAACCTAGAAAATTATTGGAATTCATAAAATGTCTCAAATTACATTTATTTGGGTATTTATAACATCAATTATGTTAATATTTCATTAATAAGGGAATTACTGCATCATCATTGTGTCATAAATAAATTAAATTATTTAATCTCTAAAAATTATAAATAAAATACCATTATGTAGGAAATTTTTTTATCTTTCTAATGAAGATTTATAGTTGAATTTTATCTTATGTATAACCCTATATTAAAAATGTTTTAGTTATTAAACTTTGATTTTAACTATTTTAACTATTCTTTAAATAAAATAATATTAAATGTCCTAATCTAATCCAAGTGGGCCTAAATGGTAATTTTTTTTCTTAAGGTTGTTTTTTGTTGAATTAAACTTATCCAATAGAATTAGGATATGTGTTAGGGTAACAATAATATCATTTTTACCCTTAATTACCATATTTACTTTTAACCGTGGTAAAAAAAGTAAAAAGCTACTATTCACCAAAAATTATTTTAATCTCATTGAACCACATTTCAGTCATTGATATTAACCATGTCTCTCAGATTTTTGAAATTCCACTCACAGAAGCGGTAAAATTATGTTTTATGTGAATTTCAAAATTCTCCTAGGTGGTGGGTAAAAGACGGTGAAAAGATCAATAAAATTTTTATATATCTAACATTATTATAAAATTACTCCAATGAATCTCATTGTACTTATATAATTATTATGTATCAATTTTTACTTAAAATAAATTTAAAATAAAAAGTCGGGTTTTAAATAGTAACCTAGTGTTTTCACTATTCATAAAAAATTGAATGTTTTCAGAAAAATACCAAAAATTCACCCTAGGATAATTTTGATATTCCGAATCCAAAAATGAATTCTATTTTGAAAGATAAAATTTCTAAAATTCCAAAAAGTGGGTATTACTATTCATAACGGCTAGTTCATAGTAATATTATAATAATATCTCGTTTAGTGAAACTCAGTATTGCGTATTACACACGCTATCAAAGAAGGTATTGATTGTGTGTTATGTAAGCCAAGTCAGGGATGTGTGTAGTGAAAGCTCAGTTTGGTGTTGCGTATAACATAATCAAAACTTATTTCTTTTATGCATTAAACAAAATCTATACTTAATGCTGCATAGAATAATTTCCACAAAACGAACTTGAAATTGTGTGTAACATGAGCCAAGAATAGTGTTGCGTATACATCAAGATAATATGGTGTTGCATATAGTACAAGCTAATATTGGTGTGGTGTATAATATAAGACATCAATGAAATGAAAAGAATACTTTTTCATAAAATCTCGGGGTGTTACTTGCTGAGTGATGTGACAAAGCAGTAAGTGGCGTTGCAGATATCCTTCCTGAATATAGATGGAGCATCTTAACTTAGGTTTATGACTGTCACTCCCCTAATTATTCAGTAAATTCTGGGGGGAAGAGATTGAGTCGTTGATTGTGAGGCCTAATGTGCTCAAATATCCTCAAGATGGTGTTCTAATGGATTTTTAGAAGGTAGGGATCACATCATCCTCTTCAGAGGACACAACATGGTACCACTAATGCATCTAATGGGGGTGTTGAGGGATATACAAACATCCCCTTAGCAGTACATCCTGGAGGGGTGAAGGTGAACTAGGACTTCTAGTGCCAATACTGGTGGCCAGGTATGATGGAAGAAGTGGCAAAGTTTGTATCACGATGCCTCACTTGTCAGCAAGTAATGATTGCACCGAGCTGGTAGATGTTTTAAGACAAAAGAAGGAGGAAGACCTTGTCTTCATACGGGTCTCACCTCGACACTGTTTTCAGAGAGTTGGCCACGGTAGCATGTTATCTCTAAGATTCAACAGACATTTCCAGATTCTCAGCAGAGTTGGAGAGGTGGTGTACCATCTATCTCTTTCCGCATAGATGCACCAGGTGCATACTGTTTTCCATGTGTCGCAGCTGAGAAGATGCATGAATTATCCATAACACATTATCGACTAAGGCGAGTTGATCTTTGATGATGGGGTGACATTTACAATGTTCCTGGTTGAGATAGAGGACCTACCAGAGCGAGTCCTTCATGGACGGTCAATCCAACTTTCACAAGTTCAGTGTCAGCACGAGGACCAACAAGAGAGCACATGGGAGCGGGAGACTCAGATTCATGCTCAATACGCTCATTTGTTTGATTTTCTATTGTTTTGGCTTTAAGGGAGTTAAATCCGTATGGTTGGGAGAATGTAATGTCCCGATATTTCTATATAATTTTTTTTAATATATAGAATTATTTAAGACTGCAAAATCTGACGGCACAAGATTCTGAGACCCAGAGTTCCAGAATGATCCGTTCGAAGTTTTGTTAATTTTTAATTAGCAGCTGTAATATTTTTAACTAAATATGTGGAATAACTCTTAAAAATATTCCTGGATTTAAATTCTGAGAATACCATTGCGTTCATGATTGCAGTTTAACCCTAGGTGGGAAAAACATTTTGTCAGTGCATGCCTCCTGTGAGAAAACCTAAAAATGGCATAACAATGAAGAAAATAATTATATATGGTTTTTTCATTTTCAAATGCTTATATCCCACTAACGGTGACTCAGATTAAAAATCAGAGACCACTGATAAACTTATGAGGGTCCACTTTCTTAAGGGAGATACAAACATTTGTTGGCACAGGTCACCAATGAATGTTAGTTATTGGCTGTAAATAAAATAATTAAGTGGAAATTATTTTATTGTAAAATACATAACATCTAAATGATAAATAAAATTGTAAATCTAAGAATACAGTTCAGTTCCTTGGGGTGTGTTCTCCATAGGCAGAGCCTAACCCCGACCAGCACGGGTCGAGGGTGAACTTTATTAATTTATTTAACTTTTATAATGAACGTTTTGTAAATGCATGGGAGGATTTTTCTATTGAAATAGTACTCAGATTAATAATATGATGGAACCGTTGAATCCTCGGCACTGGGACTCCATTAAAAGAGACTTTACATTGAAAAAATTATGATTGGAGAAAATGTTTTATTTTTTAACTTTTTTAAATGAAATTAATGAAATAGGTTTAATTATTTTATTTTCCCTTCATATCCTCTAACAGACAAGAGGAGTGTGGGGCCATTGATGTGTCCAGCCAATAAATGGCTTGACCTACCAATCCTATATAATAACGTCATTGGGTAATTTGGATGGTTCCTAATTTATGATCCCCCATTAATTATCCACACTATTACATACCTTCCCCCTATCCTATATATATGGTACTTGTGTAGAGGTATCAGAAAATCTTCATCAATCAATGAAGACCTGAAGGAGTGTCATGATACCCAACCCTTAAAGAGGATAGAAATAATCCCAGCAAGAGGAGATGGGTGACACTAAACCACATACTCGAGGAAGACGTACTAGTGGCGTTGTTGGAGGCTTGTTGTGGGGATGAAAAACATTGACCCACCTTTATGACCGGGTATTTCACCGACGATTTGAAGTGGTGGGTTTATTTTTTTATGAATTTTAAATGTTTTACTCTTCCCCGTGCTTGAATGATATGACGAACATGGACCAACTGACTAAGGGGTTGATTTGTGATTCATTTGTTGAGGGTTATTTTTTAAGGTTTTGATTGTTGTTTAATTCAATTGATTATTAAACCCTTAATCCCCATCATGTTTATGAGCTAACACGGAGTGCGCGGGCATAACAAACCAAGCCTGAACCCTTTTCTATCTTGCTATCATTGAATCTCCATGTAAGACTGCCAGTGTGACGACACCAACCAGCTATGTTGAGGATAGTACGTCGACACACACTACAAGAGGAAGCCGTGGCACAATGTCGCGGTGGTCATCATAGTGTCGAGAACTGACCAGTCGTGGGAGAGGTGTGGAGCAACATTGCGCGCCGCCGGGGAGCAAAGGGGGCCACTGCTCGACAACCGTGACGACCGAAGGATGGCGACCGCCACACTGGACGACCGTGGATGACTGAGCGGTGCGCCGTTGCGCACTGCTGGATATGTTGGCCGACACACCATCTGACCACAACAAAATCGGCAAGACCTACATTAGAGGGTCCCGCATTCCACCTGGCGGTGCCATGTGGCACCGCTGCTATAAAGAAGACCAAACGTCCTTCGATCGTTCGTGAAAACCGGGCGCTACTCCCTTGGTTGTGGCTAGGGCGGACCCCCCTTGAAGGTTGCGCTGCCCAACGGGCTGCCGCCCAACAGGCCTTTGCCCAACGGGCCACACTATACACTGGTCGACCCACCCCCTTGTAGGTCAAGCCCTACACGGTCTGGGCCACCCCCTTGCGGGCCGCACCCTACGCCGGTCGGGGCGCCCCCATGCGGGCCAAGCTGACCCTTAGGCCAGTGGGCCGAGACAACCATGGAGCATCCCAAAATGGGTTGGGTTGGGTCGGTATGACCGGGTCGGACCATACCTGGGCCCCACCGAGGCCAGAAACACTAAAAGGGTAATTTCAGGAGAACCAGACATCTGTTTGACGAACAGTCTAAGGCTTTGGGATCCTTGGATTGAGATGGGCCTTTTGGTATACTCCACAATAGTTTTGCAGATAGTTGGGGTACATAAGGGTTGGATCGAGCCTGAATCCAACCAGACCCCCGTACTCCAACTATCTTAGCGGTGAAACATGTGTGGTACTCCACATCAGTTTTAGGGATAGTTGGAGTAAGAAAGGGTCATATCTTGAGAATTGGGCATCCGATTGACGCATCGCCTATCGAGTTGTTACCCATAAGACAAGGCAGTCCTTTGGGTTACTCCATTGTGTAGTTTAGTGGTGGTCGAGGTATGACAGATATCTCAAGGGTAGATTCCATAGAACTCGAGTGCACCAAGTGCGAGGAATCGAGTGGATGGCAGTTAGGCGAATGTTGGAGACAGGACATATGGAGGTCAGCACTCAGTGATCCTGTGTGGGTTAGCGCATACCGATATTGTGTGGGTCAGATCCTATGTAGGTCACTGCGGGGGTTAGTACCTATCGACTCTGGGTGGGTTGGATCCTATGTAGATCATTGCGGGGGTTAGTTACCAATCAATCCTGTGTGGGTCAGACTCCGTATGGATAGAAGAAGTGCCTATTGACAAAATAAGATGATCTAGCTTTGCGACATACCAATTTTACTTCTATACATTACTGAAATTCTGGTTTGATATCAGACTCTGTTTGATGTAAGACTTTTACCTAGGTCGTACTTTTACCATATTGGTACTATCTTCAGGGTGATACCCATGTGTTACTTTTACCTTCGTCTATCTTAGCAGTGATACCTATGTGGTACTTTTACCTTCGTCGTTGTACCTTCGTGGTGATACCTATGTGGTAATTTAACCTTTTTATTACTATCATCATGGTGATAACATTGTGCTAATTTTATCTTTGTGGTATTATCTTCATGGTTGTAGTTGTGTCATACTTTTACCTTCATGGTACTATCTTCGTGGTGAAACCTGTGTGGTAATTTTACCTTTGTGGTACTATCTTCGTGTAGATAATTGTGTGGTAATTTTATCATCATGGTATTATCTTCATGGTGTTCCCTTTATGGTAATTCTACCATCATGGTGTTACCTTTGTTGTATACTTCTATCCTCTACAAGATGAGTATATCTCGATAATAGAAGTATATTTATCAGAATATTTCTAAGATGATTTGATGGTTTGCATTGTGGTTTTTCCATTATTTAACATTAGGAGACCTATAGGGTCATAGGGTCCCTAAGGAGTATAATTATAGTCACCCCTGCACGGGCTTTTCCTGCACTTGGTTGGGTCTTGTTCATACGACGTACAAAATTAATCGAGGTTGTGGGAGAAAGGACTAGACGATGCTCAGAGGTGGACCATTTGGCATGATGTGATGCAGGGACTACTAATCTTGGGCTATACATACCCTTCATGTAGGATCTATGGTGGATGATCCATGAGATTCTTTTAACTTTTTAGTTGTTTTTACATTTCAGTTGTACTTGTACCTTTCCAGTTGGGCTTGTATTCTGGCCCCCATTACATTCAACACTCTTTTACAACATCAGTATACATTATGGTTTCTTCTTCTTATGTTCTACTATATGTGTTTGTATATTTTTAAATGTAATTCCTTCCTGTTTTTGGGATATTCCCTTCAGGTGCTAGTCACCCGCCCCTGGACTATTGAAGGCGGGCTTGGGGTAGTCACTACACAGGCCCCAGGGGACTTGTCATGACAACCTAGTCGCACAAATCCACACTATTCATAGTGAAGATTCAAAACAATGAACTATATAATAATATAATAAAAACACTCTTATTCACCCAATACAAGTACCGCCCATTCTACTCACCTCCAAAGACATGAATCTTTTTCAATGTCATCATATTACTCTAACAAGCCTCTCACGAATTCTCAAGTGCCTTTTGTCTCATAAATAGACTGAACATGTTTTACCTAAGGTGGTTCTCAATGAGAAAATTATCTAGAAGTAAAATCCTCTTTCATTTTCTTTTTATTTCTTCTCAATTAAATTATTTTCTTATCCTCTCGTCACCTACCTAACCAAATGTTGAATTATAACTACAGTATCTTTTATATACTATAATTTTATTATTTGATTGTTTCATCTACCATCAATTCTCATCTCATCCCATTTGGTCTATAAAGGAAATCATGTTTAATTATGTGTTGATTTATGGCCATCAAGGATGAAGTGTCTTTATTTTTCATTGCCTCTTTAATGGATGGTCATAAAACCATTACAATGGTTGAATATTATTTTATAATTCATTTTATAGAGTATTTTATTTTATGGCGTTAACATATTTAAATACTATTCAATTGTAAAAAAACTAGTTCATTATGATTGAAAAACTACCGAAATATTATAAACAGATATCATTATCAATATTATCTAAGGAATAATTTATATATATGGAAATAAAATAATATAAAAACCCATTTAATCTTATTTATGTTCACCAGTATCATATAATTATAAATATGGATTTTATTCTCATTTTACGTGATTTTTGATACAAGAATTGAAGTGAACCATTCGTGAAAAACATAGAGACAAATACACCTGAATAATGAAATTGAATATTATAGATCATACTTAAATACAAAAATTAACACAATAAAATTATAATAAATCTAATAAATGACTATGTGGTTCTAAATTAAAATTTTAATGAATCAGGTTTTATTTCCCGAGACATTATTTTCAAGTGTGAAACACTTTCTGAAAAAAGGTATGAGATACTCTCCAAACCACAATTTGTGTATTCAGGTTATGTTTTCTCTCTATTTACTCAAATATAATTATTAATTCTTGTTATTTATTCATCCTAATTTTTCTTATGTTCTAACAATATTTTCATAGTTCAAATATTCTTCCATTAAAGAGAAATACATGTTTTTATATGGTTCCTTTCTCAATTTCTCAAAATAAGAAACCATGATTAAGGGGAACTTCCCAATTTATTACCCATTTTCATATACCATCCATAATCATTTTAAACCCTTTATATTAATCAAAAAGTAATCATTTTATAATGAGAATATTTCTTGGTTCATTTTTTTATATTATTGAATGTATTTTTTAATAATTTTATGCTCTTTAATATTTTCCTTAATCAAAATAAAAATGATTCACTTCAAATGTCTCTCAAACAAATTTTTTACATATATTCACTTAAGAATGTCCTTAAATAATATGATATATTATTAAATTTCTTTATGAATGTCAATATATGATTTTAATCAATTTTTTTATGAAAACCATTATGACACACCAATTTTTTTGCCTTATGACATAATTACGATGCACATTTCATTCCATGGGAAACCATTATGTTTATTCTTTATATATGAATCTTCATATAGGAATCCTATGAAAGAAAATTTTATGATGGTTGTTCCTATATCTTTCTCATATTATTAGGTTAATGTTTAGTCTCATGAGAAGTCAAATTCTGACATAGTGTAAACATAATTCCTTTTTGGGACATGGTCCATTATGTGAAATGGTATTGCAAGTTATCCTTGACTCATGATCCTCCATGTGTAATGGTCAAAGAAATTATCATTGACTCACTGTTATGTCATGGTGTATATTTATTCAATGTTCATCCAATTGTATGATTATATCATCACCATGTTATAAGTGTTTTTATTCCTTCTCTTAATTCATGTTAGATGTCTTTTTTGTCATCATGTTCTTCCTTATAAACCCTGTGATGTTATTTATTTCTATATTTGTAACCTTACTGGATTTTTAGCTCATCCCATAGTTCAGGTATTCCCAAGGTTATCTTATTAATTGACAAGAGATAAATGTATTTTAGGGTTTAGTTATGGATATTAAATAGAATATATATTTGTTTCTGTTATATGATTTAAATTTTTTTACCTATTGATCCCAATAAACTAGACATTAGGATCCTCAATTTAAATTTGATCTCTAATTATGATTAAAATAACATTATAATATGTTTAGAATGGTAGGCCCCTTATTGATGGTATCAAAAAAATTGAATAGTTATTTTTTGATATTAGGAGTATGAAAGTATAGTAATAACCCATGGATAACATTTCACCATGGATAACCTAGATTGAAACGTAGGGAATCAAAAGATTGGAAATACTTTTCAATTACATGTTAATCCTTATATGACAAAATTTGGATTTTAATATACATTTATGTTAGGTATGAAAGACCACTATTTTTATTTTATTAATCATTTTAATGGTGGGTAATATGAGAAGTACCCTCAACTATTTCCAATATAGAGTGTAATATGAAATTTCAGGAGTAAAATTTAATAAGGTGGAATAATGTGACAACCTAAACATTAGTCAAGGAAAATTTCATTCTTGTAATTATGTGATCTAATATAAAACACAAAAATCACACTAATAACCTAATAAAAAAATATTTTCATAAATAGAATCAATTAAGTGGGATATAAATATATTAATATACCAATACCAATGGAATAGTAAAATGAAAATTGGAATAGTAATGTGACCAGAAAGAAGAGTAACCCATTTAATAAAATACTAACCTCACCTACTAATGTATAAATTATTTTTTGTTACCTTATTAATCAAAATATAATATATTGATGTCATTTAATTGTATATAAATGTTTCAAAAATGATAAATTATGTATGTGTAGTATTGTGAAACATGATTGATTATTTACAAATTCAATATTGATATGGTGATTTAAAATAAAATATATATTTCATAAAAAATATCTATATGTTAATATTTTTTTCTTTTGGTTATAAGATAATTTTTTAATATATTATTTATTTGTAAAAGTTTCATAAAATTATTTATAATATTGAAATCCATATTACACGAATAAATGATGAATTTAATTAAAAAAATAAATTTCTAATATTGACAAAATTATTTTCATAAAAAAGAATCAAATTTTCAAATTTAATCATCAAAAAATATATTGGTGTTTTTTTTAAAAAAATTTCTTATTTGTTAAGTAATAAAATATGATTATTAACATTATAAGATGAATATATGAATTACAGAGACGTGGATTATGCATGGAGAATGTAGGAAACATTAATTATAACTCAAAATCACTATTTATTGTAAAAATTAATATTAATCAACACTATTCCCAATATTGATCCTAAATAATAAAAAAAATAATAAAAAATACTACTCTCCTTTAACAATAAATATGACCCCTTATCTTTAGTCCCCTAAATCCATGAATCTTATCAAAATTATGACCAACCCACTCCCATGCCTATCCCCCCAAATCCAAGATCCCTTGGTCACAAAAAAATAAAAACCCATTTTATTTATGGAGGATCTCAATGAGAATAATTTCAAGAAGTAAAACCCTCTTTCAATATCTTTTAATTTAATTTCAAATACATTATTTTATTATTAAATAACAACATCCATAACCCATTGTGGTGTGATAAATCCAATATATATTAATTAATGTAATCTTATTATTTTATTGGTATGTCTACCATCAATTTATTTATCTACCCATTTTTCATAAAATAAATACATCAACTATTATATGTTGACTTATCACCTTCATGGATGATGAATTTTCATTTTACATTACCACCTTTATGTATGTTGATAAAAAAATTTATATGGTTGAATTTTTTTAATTTAGTTTTATAAAAAATTTATTTTTTTGTAACTAAATTATATATATAATATTAAATAATAGAATAATAATATTTCATAAATATCGAAAAACCACAAAATTAAACAAAACACTTATCACTAACATTTTATCTAACAAAAAAATCCACAAATCTGAAAACAATATTATATATAAGAATAATTAATCATCATTATTTTCTTTAATAATCTATAACTTTAATGGTGTAACACTATTCTCATTTTCCATAATCATTCATATATGAATACAAGTGATCAAATCATGAAAACCTAGGATGATAGCACTCCCAAATAATGAATTTTTTTATAACTCATCAAAAAGGACCAAAACGAACATAAAAAAGTTATAGTAAAAAAATAAATGTTTAATATTTTCGAAATTAAATTATTATTCAATAAAATTTCATTATCCAGCTATTTAAATTCATGTGAAGAACACATTGGGATATACAGAAATAAATTCTCTCTTAACCCCCATCTTTACATTGGGTTACTCCTCTCTTTTTACCCAACTATAATTTCTAATTATTATTATGCACTCCTCCAAAATTATGTCTTTGTTTTCAAATAATATTTTTTCATCACAAATTTTTATTTTTTTATATGGTAATACAAGTATTTATAAGGGTCCCTTCTCAATAAATCCTTATAATCTAGGCAGATTAAATGTATTTTCCTAGTTTGTTACCCATTTTCAACTACGATGCATGATATTTTTTAATCCCCCCTTTTTTGCAAATATTTATCATTTTCCATAAGAATATATCTTGGTTCATTTTTTTCTAATTTTTTTTACTTTATTATGTCACTATGATGATCCATTCTTAATGTTTCTTAGACAATATTTTTACATGTTTTCACATGAGTTTGAAATAGATTGTCATGATCTTGGTCTATTTTCACTTATGAATGTTCCTGTTTAATTTAAATATAGTCTTTCAGGGGAACCTTTATGATAAAATTTTTTTAATGCCTTGTGACTTGATGATGATAACCATTTCATTCCATGGGTAGCATTTATGTTTATTTCGTATGTACGTTTCTTCATATTGAACACATATAAATGATCATTTTCTAATAGGTGTTTGCATATAGTGATCAAATAATTGGAAACTATTTAGTCTCATGAGACATCATTTTGGGAAAGGGAGTAAACCTGGTTTTGTTATGGGACATAGTTCACCTTGTGCAATGGTCATGGCATTTTTCATTGACTCGTGAACCTCTATGTAATGTGGTCATCATAGTTAGTCTTAATTCATGCTTGTGTCATATTTTGTGTTCTGTCCACAATCCTATGATTATATTATTGAATGATCCCATGATATAAATGTTATGCTTCTTTATATTTATTCATGTTCAATTATACAATATGAAATCATTTTATTCCTTTTATCCAATGTTCTATACATTATTTATATTGTTATATTGTTACTCGACTTTTTAGATCATGAATTTGTTCATGTATTCCTATGGATATCCTATATAGATATTAGAGAACAATGGATGTTAGTAGATTATTATAGAGATTAAATAATACATGTTTAGGTTTTTTACATGCTTTCTAATTATGTACATTATCTTCAAAAGTAACTAGACATTAAATCCATTATTTTAATTTGATGGTTTATTATAACTAAATTAATATAATAATATGTGTAAAAGTATAGTTCCATTATAGTTGTTATCAGATCATGGTCTAGTTAATTTTGGAGATTAGTACTAGAAAACCTTTGTAATAACCCTTAGGATAATTCTATCACCATGGATAACCAAGATTAATATTTATAAAACACCATTTAGGATATACCTTTCATATTCAAGTTTATCCTTATAAGATAAACATTCGAGGGAGAAATTTCATGGGGGGTTTAATAATGTAACAATCCAAACATATATTAATGAAATCCCACTTCTTATAAAAATGTGATATAATAAAAAATACATACACCACATAGATAACCTAATAAAAACATTAAATATATAAATTTTGAATGAAATAAATGGTATTTATATAAATTAAGGCACCTATACTAATAGAACTGTAACATGACCATTGGAATAGTAATCTGACCTTTATTAATAGTAACCCAACCAATAGAATTGTATCCTAACTTATGAAATTATAAATAAAATTTAGTTATCTTATGAATAAAAATGTAATATATTTGTATTAGGGAATACATAAATAAATGTCATAAAAATGAAAAATCATATAGTGGTATTTTTTTGAAATGTAATTGTTAATTATTAATTTAATAATAACTATAATTATTTAAAATATAAATTAATTTCATAAAATATATTCATTAATTAATAATTTTTTCAAAATGACTATAATATGGTTTTATGTGACTGTAATCAATTTTTTCATGTGTCATAAAATCTATTATAATTTTAAATTTGGTATTTTTCAAATAAATGATGATTATAATTTAAAATCAAAATATTTATATTTATATAAATATTTTATTAAAATTTATTCCATTTTTATGTCAACTTGTAGAAAATTAGTTTTTCTGAATTTCTTTGATTTTTCTGAAAAAGTTTAATTTCTGATGAATTTTAAAATACAATCATTTATGATATAAGATAAATATATGACATATTATGTATTAGATGGTTCATGTAATATATAAGAACCATTAATTTTAAATAACATTAAATGGTCACTATCCATAGTAAAAATAATCCACAATATTAATAGTCTTGAGCATATATTATTAACTAATGACGAAGTTAACCACAAACACTCCCCCTCCCATTATAAACACAAACACTAACCACCCCTTCTCCTCACACCTCAAAAACCTTGAATATGTTCCAAAATCATCCAAATCAATCTCACTAATCTAACCATATTAAAGGAGACTTTTCCTTTGTAAAAATACAAACCCTTTTTCCCTGTTGAAGTTCTCTTGTAGATGAAGATCAATATGCAATGTCCTCTTTCAGTTTCATTTAATTTATAATTAATTTCATTATTTTATTACCATATCTTGACCTCCCTAACCCAAATTGTCATTATAAATCTAGTATATTTAATAAAAAATAATTTTATTATGTTATTTTTATATCCACCCTCAATTATCATCTCTTCACATTTTTTTAAATCAAAACATCGTCTATGATTTGTTGATTTATCGCCTTAAAGGAATATTTGTTTTTATTTGACATTATTGCCATCAATTTTTCTAATAAAAAAATTAAAATGGTTCAGAAATATTGTAATGTGTTTTTATGACATATTTTTTTTATATTTATCTAAAATATATATATAATATAAATAACAAGACCATATTATTTTTTGATGATTGAAAAACCGCTAATATAATCTTAATAGTTATCATTTCGGTTATATCTAATTTATCATACTCATATTAGGAAGAAAAAATAACATATAATATCATTTAATCTTCTTGATGTTCATTAATAAAATATTATTTAAATTTTGGACAACTATTCTCATTTTATATGATCATTCACGCATGTATAGAAGTGAACCAATCATAAAAACCAAGGAAAAAAACATTCAAATGATGAAATTGAATCTTATATGTGATAAAAAAAAGTCCATAAACGAGCATAATATAAATATAATAAATCATATACTTTTTTTATATGTTGTTAATTAATTTATTTATGAGTCTGTTTTCATTATCCAGGTCATTAAGTTCCAGTGAAGAGAACATTCAGTCTTAGGGAAAGAGATTCTCTCTGAACCTCCATTTTTTCATTTAGGTTACAGTTTCTATCTATTTCACCAAATTTTATAAATAATACTTATTATTTAAACCTCATATATTCCATAAGTATATTAAAATAATATTTTCTTGGCACAATTATTTTTCATTAATGGGAAACTACATGTTTTTATAAGGTCCCCTTCCTAAATTCTCTTAATAAGAATGCACTGTTAAGTGAAACATCCCAATTTATTACCAATTTTCACGTACCATACACAATGTATTTTAATTCAAATTATTCTTCTAAAATAATTAATATAAACATGAGTTTATATTTTAGTTCATTTATGTTTTACAAAAAATATTTTTCATTTTTCTTCTTTAAATGTTTTGAAATATTTTCCTTAAGGCGTAGTAAAATGTCTCATTTCTAATGTTTCTTAAAAACACATTTTATATGTTTTCACTTCATTTTGACATCACTTGTAATTAAATTTTAATATTTTTACTTATAAATTTCCTTATATTATTTAAATTTATTTTTTCATGGGCACGTTTATGATACACATGTTTCTTTACCCTCATAACATGATTACGATTCACATTTCATTCCTTAGGAAACCCTTATGTTTTTTCAATATGTATGATTCTTTATATGGAACACATATGAATGAACTTGTTACAATAGGTTCTCTCATATATTTCCCCAATACATTGGGTAATTTTTAGTCTCATGAGACCTAATGTTGGGATAGGGAGTAAACATGGTTTTTTTATTGGACCTGGTCTTCCATGTGCAATGGTCTTGGTTATTACCCTTGACTCATGATCCTCCATATGTAATGGTCTTAGTATTTATCCTTTTAATTGTATAATTATTAGTTTTATGATGTTACTCTACTCCTATTATTCTATTATTATGTGATCCCACAACATACATGTCATCCTTCCTTATGTATATTTGTGTTCTATGCCATTATATGCCAGTTTATTATTTCTTATAAAAAATGTACTATGATTTATTTCTATTTTTGTAACCTTATTTAGATTTTAATCTCAACCCTTTGGTCAGTTATTATATATTATATCCAATGTATATACATGATCTCAAAAGAATTTTAGAGCTCATTTTTGATATTAAATAAAAGATGACTTATTTTAGTTACACGATTTCTAATTATGTACCTATTCTTATAAATAAACAAGAAATTACAGAAATTGGTTTTTATTTGATGGATTATTATGCTTAAAAGCATGTAATAATATTACTTAAAGGCTATGTACATAATAATAATACATGTTAAGCTTTCGTTACATTATAAATAACCATAAAAATTATAATTTAATGAAATTAATTTCGTGGATGCTGAGAAATTCCATTCATACCATAATGAACAATTTCTTTCACATTTCTTATAAAAGATATAATAGGAATTGTTTTTTAAAATAAAATGATTCTTAATTTTAAAATATTTTATTAAAATTCATACATGGAAAAAATTTATTTAAAAATACTTTTTACTAGATAAAAATAACATTTTAAAAACCAATTTTATAATGAATGGTTTTGTATGAAAAAGGGTTTTCTATCAAAGATGTTAATTTTCATAATAACATGATTTTGAAAACTTTTTCACATAAAGAGATAATATCAAGGGAAAATTATATTCTCATGACATAACCATAGAATAAGAAAATTCATTGGTTATTTGAGAGTTGGATTGTATGATTGTATCATCATAAACATAATCACAAACAATTTGGATAAACTATTATATTGAAACATAAAATATATACATCTTTTACAATGACTCCATCCTAGAATATCGGTGATTTTGCATCAAATTATTACATTGGAATGAATAAAAGGAAATCTAATCCTGAAGGAAAAAAATTTTAACCGTTTTGAAATACCATATTTCATACTTGATACCCATTTTACATTAAGAAATGTAAAATAAATCATTCTTCATAATAAAATGAAATGTATGACATCCTTTAATGATTATTCATGGATTTCATATTCATTAACTTGGAAAGAAAAACATAAATTAGTGTGATGTCAAATTCCTAACATGTGTAAGTAACATGGGAGAAATATTTTTATCAATGTGATTAATTATCATGGAATGTTAAATAACTGATCCAACATTCGATAAAAATATATTGATAAGGAATTATTAATATTTCATAGTATATAGCTGAATCACATTACATTAAATCACTAAAAAAAAAATAAAAAACAATCCTTGAATATGTCAAATAAAAAAAATTAATGTATAATAATAATAATCCTTTTATCAATAGAGGAAATTAAAAATTATTATCTATTATAGTTTTTAGGCACATCATATCGTTACCATCATGATTTATTCTCAAAATAGGATAAAGTACACTGGTTTTCCAATCAATTCATCTATTGAGAATATAGATTAATCAAGGGGATTTCATTCACTAGTCCCTAACCCATATAATTCATGTAAAGATAATTCATCATATATCAAATAATCTATTTAATTAATGAACAACATACCTTATCATTAAATAACCTTATTGATCAAAAGATAAGAATTTATACACATTTCAAATAATGTTTAATGTGAACAAATATATAAGAATTATATTATATATAGGAAATAATGATATATGTTTCAATTAGAATACAGATATTTAAAACATAATTTAAAATAAATATGATCATAGTGAATTGATTGTTTCAATATAAATTTGATAATAAAAAGAGTAATATTGAAAAGATAACATTTACGACTTGGTAATTTTCAAGTAAAAAACCATTAGATTAGATAGATTAAATTGAAACCTAACATATCATAAAGTATGAGGATATAACTATATTACATGATAATGGGGTTGTGTATATACAACATTAATGTGAATTGATATACAATAACAAATAAGTCTCAATATAATGTATATTGACAAGAAATCCAATACCTTGCATTTAGATTTGGATGAATTTCATTTTTCCTCATATTTAATGGATTAAAACATGTTACTTAATTTTTAAATATTTATATTAATATTCAAATTATAATATATTATCTACTTATTATATCTTATTACCCATTTGTTAAATATCATTAATTATTTTCAATATTTTTTATAATTGATTAGCTTTTTGTGTGTATTTTGACTTCTTATTTTTGTACCTAATATGTAGATATTTATTTGATATACTATATTATGTAATCCATGATTTCATTATCAAATATAAGGATTATATAGGTATTTTAAACAATCACTAAATTTTGGATATAGTAAATGAAATTCATTGTTCTCAGAGACTATATGTTGTATGTACAGATGAATGAAACTTGTATTTCAATATTGTATTAAAATAACATAATGTAAATAGTATATTTTTATATTATAATTAAATTAAATGAATAATTCATCTATTTCAAATATTTTAATTAAAATCATATTTTAAAAATAATTTGAATAACGTGAATGAATCACATTGATTTGAGCAGGCGTTAGTACACAAGTCCAAAAATGAAGATATCATATTCCAAGAAATGGAATACTTAAAAGTATGTGTTATATAAAAATTATAACTTTATAAAGTGATCATAAATATCACGTATTACATATATAATCTAAAAATCCATCATTATTACCACCTATAAATCTATTAATGTAATAACGAATGACATTGGGATGTGTGTAGGTAGTTCTTCATACACACACACGATGATTTTTTATCCCTTTTGATGGATGCGTGTGAATTTTTATGACAAAATATTATCATAAATAATCAACATATATTAATAATAATATAAAATCATGATATAAAAATAATTTGAGGGTTTTATAATTATATTAAACAAAATAGATCGTTGAATAACATTAGCTATTATTTTGGGTAAATCCGGTTGGTTTATAAAAAAGACTTAGTTTGTTTGATTTCATCCAAAATTAAGAATTATATGAGGATGGGAGCTAGTGTTGGATTATAATTTTGTCGGATGTGGAAATGTTAAGGGTTTTGGTAGGTTTTAATAATTGTGGGGGGTGAGTTTATTTTTATAGTGGTGGAGGAGTGGTGGTCATTTAAATGTTTGAAAATGGAATTCAAACCAAATTTTTTCTATGTAATGTAGTTAAAATATTGAAAATAATTAGATAAAATAGAGGATATGTTGGTATTATTTCCATAAAATGTTCTTTTAAATAAATTAGGTCATTTGTTCCCTTATGTTTTTGATTTTTTCCCTTATTAAGAAATATTATACCTAAATCAAAATTAATTTAAATTACATTCAAAAATATTTCTGGTCAAAAATTATGTTAAACTAATTATAAATTAAATATTATTATGATTCAAAATATGGAATCTATTTTCAATAATTACAATCACATAATTGATGGAAATTAATTTAAAATTATTGTAAGAGACAGGATGACAAAGGGGGGTTTTAGAATAAAAATGATCAAAATGATTGAGAAGTTTTTATATCGAATTGAAATGTGAAATCGATAAAAATGGAGAAAAATTTATTAATAGATTTAATATTTATCTAATTTTAATTTATACCTAATTTAAATTATAATTTATCTTTAAAAATAAATAATATAGGGGAGAATTGTTCTATTAAAATTTAGTAGTTTTCACAATTCATCAAAATATATAACTTCACAGATAAATACCATAATGTCACCCAAAGAAAATCTTGATGTTACTATTTCCAAAAGTATTTTTTTAAATATAGAAATTATAAATGTTCCAAAATTAATATTTTAAATATGTTTTCACATAAATGGGGGAAAATATTCCTTAATAAAAATATTTTTTTATGTGGAATGTTTTGTTTCATCATAACATATGCCTAAAAACTAAATTGGATGAATTTAAGAATATTTTATATAATATATAAAATATAAATTTACAGTATAAATTCCCAAAATGTTTTTTAATTTAATTGACTGTGAATAATGGGATTGAATAGTGTTTTGTTTAAACATGATGTTGTGGACATTATGAAATAAAAACAAAATTAAATTTATTCTAATATCACAATATTGTAACGTCTTGGTGGTGTAAATTATTCCATAATAAAGAAATCATCTTTTAACATTTAGTTGTATTAACTTATAAACAATTATGTGGTTTTTTCTCCTTCCTAATTTCATCTAGTTCACATGTTTCTTCTTCCCTTCTTTGATTTCTCTAGTATACCTTTACTAGATGAGTCGTCAAATTCCTCAATACATTCTCTCTTGTGTAACTAATTTAGATAGTTTCATCACATTATAAAATAACTGATCCAAATATATTTCATTAGATAAAAAACAATAGTGGTTTTTGAAATGTACATTTATATCCTAGATATATAGAACTAATTTTGTACCCTTTTTATATTTTGGATCATATAAAAATAATAAGAAACAACCCCAAATCTTTCATTAATTTCAATGGTTCCAATGTACATGGGACCTAGTTTCCATTTCATACTAAACCTTATAACCCCCTTCTAAGGATGTACTTTCATGAAAATATTATCTGTAGCGTCGATCATTAAATATTTCCAATGATTATTAGAATAACTATTTTACCAACTTTGAGTGATGTTAATATAATCATGACTATACTTAGCTTTTGTATTCATATTTTCTTCATGTAATGTCCCCATAATATTACTGTCAAAAACATCATCCCAATAAGTTGAAGTGAGATAACTCATCCATATAATGATTTATATGGATCCATTAGAATACATGAATTGAAACAAATATTATTGGAAAACTCTACTAAAGGTAGGCACTGATACCATGTTCCTTGAATGTCGAGTGTGCATGGAATGAACATGTATTCCACTATTTTAATTATTCTTTTAGACAATCCTTTTGTTTGATGATGGAAAGTTGTTCTCAAATATAGAATAGTATTAAGTTCCCCCTAAATACTAATCCATAATATCATGGTAAAATGTGGATATCCATACAAAATAGTTGATAGATATGTTCCATGATGTCCTAAAACAACATTAAAATAGACAATTGCAATTTACTAAAGCGGAATCTATTCTCTTATAACAATAAAATGGGTAAATTTGTATAAGCGATAAATGGTAACCCTAATTCCATCATTCTATTGAGGATTCTATTGTAGGCCCTATCCAAGGTCCCTATAAATTTCATCTCATTTAATCATAGTAATTGGATGTGGTTGAATAAAACCATTGTTATGTTCCCCAATATATTTTACTTATTGTCAAATAAACATTTTGACACAAAATCTATAATTTTCAGCTTCATTTTGTTCCATAAAATTAATCCTCCAGGCCCCTATACATATTTGTGCTACTAGAGTGAATTGATAAATTTGAGGTTTTATAATAATCAAAATAATTCATTTTTATATCATGTATAAATGGAGAACATATTCTACTTCCAATTTTTTATGCACGATCTTCATAAGAAATGTCTTCTAATTTTTGTATGTTGAAAACTAATATTTGCATTAAATTTGATCATCATTATATTGATAATTTATTATATATTCTAATAAATATTGTTTTAAAATAACTTAAAAAATAAATCATTTCTTTTATTATTTAGAAATTACAATATCCATCCTTACTAGATCCAATAAATTACGAACCTTCTCAATCCTCATTTATTTTAGAACAACATTATCCTTCATACACAAAACAATATCTATATTATTTGAATTATCTAGGTTGTAGTGTATTGAGAAATATTAATCCATGATATATCAATCTATTACCTTTGTCCCATGATGATCTCTTTCTATAAGGAAATATATTATAGGATTTTATCATATGTGTATATCCTACATATTTTATGATATGTGTAAATATCAGAAAATTTATATCTAATGATGAGATCATTATGATATGTGTATTCCTAGTTTATGATATGTGTATATCTAAAAATAGAGATAATGTATGAATATTTTCATAGAGACGATTAAATATGATAAATCAAGATCATGTGTTGGATAGTTCTATTTTTTGAGACATCAATTTCCTAGAAACAATTGAAATAAAATTATCATTTTTCATTTGGACACAACCAAATCCTTTTTTGATGCATCACTACTTATGAAAAGTATATCACTTCCATATTGTAACATCAAACTCATTTCATTGACTAATATTATGTTTAGTTCATCAAATAATTTCCATACATTAATTTCTCCTAAATAAACAATTCATTTACATGTATGTTGAGTTAATGGGTCGTCCAATTTGGAATAATTCTAACCAAAGTTTCAATAGTAATTTTACAAAAAAATAAAATCAACATACCTCAGTTATATTTCTTATTATAGGGCATTCCCTGAATTTATTTTACATTGATCGGTCAAAAAATATTCATTAATTGTTGAAAATATTTTCAAGAAAATAACTACTTTAAGCAAGAAATCAAACATAAAAATTAACCATATTACACTTCACTAATAAGAGTCATTAGAATGATCTAATTTCTAATTTACATGGTTCTCTTAGCTTTTATAATACACTTCAAAATAATTAATGAATTCCACGTTAAAATCAACATCATTTTTCTTGAGTACTATTTTCATTACATCCATAAAAATAGAATGTTCATTAGTCAATCAAAATGTAATTTTTTAAAAATCATAATTTCAATACCTCATCTAAATATCAATCTTTAGAATA
Organism: Viscum album; assembly: GCA_963277665.1. NCBI lineage: Eukaryota > Viridiplantae > Streptophyta > Magnoliopsida > Santalales > Viscaceae > Viscum > Viscum album. The sequence goes on along the minus strand of OY728126.1, from coordinate 1,043,514,586 downwards.
TATTCCATCATTACAAGAAATTGGTGATACCTAAAACAAATAGATATCTTTGAAATTTATTTTTCATTATGATGTTGATCAATCAAGTCATAAAAAAAGTCATCAATGAGAGAAAATGTATACTTGTTCTTAATTTTAATAGAATTTATTTCCTAGTAATCAATACCTACCTCATAGATCCATCATTATTATTAACAGATATGATGGGGGCTTCCCATGGTGAAATATTATGGAGAAAAAAAATCCTATTTTATAGAAATCCCTTTGATTGTCCATAAAATCCACTTATTCTATAGTGGTCATTCTATAGGGAGTATGGGATATTTGACTTATATTATAGATCCAATTAGTAGAATATTAAACTATACACTCTATGAGATTTCAAGGTAATTATTCATGAAATAAATCAACTTATTCTTAAAATAGGTACATACAGAATTTGTATATTACATACTTCTTCACCAAATGTTATTTTCTCTTCCTCCTAAAGGATTTCATTCTGTAGAGCTACTGGGGGTAGGTCTTGATAAATAATCAGATATAATTCTTCTTATACAAAAATAATTATCTCTATATATTCCTAAAAAATAATTATTTCTTTTTCATGAAATAATTTTTTGGTGTATATTTTGAGATTCAGTATATAAAAAAGATTATACCAAAGAAAACCATTTCAAGGATGACAATTTCAGTAATGAAATCATGTTTTTATGTCACAATGGGGACTTCCTAACATTTCTTTTCTTTTCAGTGATACTTTCATTAATGTTTATTAGAAGAAACCATCTTCTTAAATCAAAATGAAAATTTTTCTTTTTCATTAAAAACATGGCAGATAAAAAGAGTGTTATTATTATGAATCGAATTAATCATTTTTTAAATTTGAATATAGGATTAATGTACCTTCCCACAATTCATTTGGAACTTCTATCCCCGCTGTAGTGATTTCATAAGCATGTTTATATCCCCTTTTTCTAAATTTTGGTAATTTTCCTTGCTACCATGGGAGTTCATTTGAGTTGTTTTTAATCTCCCTACTGGTGAAACATTGAATATCAGTGTTTCCCTTCTTTACCTTTCATTATTAAAACTAATTATCCTTTTCTTATCAATTATAAAAATCTCCCAGTCCTTTAAAAAATATCATAGTATTATTTTTCCCAAATTTCATAGAAGGTGGTAATTACTTCATTACCTTATTCCTCTTAGATACATTCCATTTTCATTGAGTTTAGAATACCTCTTCTTCTCATGGATTCCTTTGATTATGTATTATATTGATCATTCCTTCTCTATTTTTATTGAACCTATACATATTTATTCACATGATGAAAAACATATGAGAAAACAATGAACTTCATTGATTTTTCTTAAGACCAAAAAAGGTCACCTTTTATTAACTCTGTCTTGCATATGTAATTTGAAGCATAACAAGCTATTTTTTATAAATTCATATTCATAATCGGAAATAGTTGGCACTAGAAAATGCATCCCAAAATATTCAAAATTATTTCATGGATGAAAAAATATCATATTCCATTTCAGATGCTATGATTAGGTAGGTCATAGGGCCCTAATGGAGTTATAGATTAGGAGTTATGGGCATTTGATGTTGTGCTGGAAAACTTGTTTGCAGAGCACATTCTTTAAGCTCGCTCCATGATCTCAGAGTAAATGAACTTGACCAAAGCCCACAGAGGATCACACTGGCGCAAATATACTCCTTCGTGAAGCCACCGCAGAGCAAGGAGGCCTGAGGCTCTACGAAGCCCATTGGCATTCATGAACCAGCCGTGGAGAAAGGAGGTTGGATTCTCTGTGAACCCCTTTGACGTTCGTGAACTCACCACAGAGCAAAGAGGCAGGATGCTCCGCAAACACTTTTGAAATTTGTGAACCAGTGGTGGATGAATGAGTCGGGATACACCACAAACCCCTCTGACATCCATGATCCACCGTGCAACGAGGAGGTGGGATGCTCCGTGATCCCCTTTGACATTCGCGATCTGCCACTGAGCAAACTTTGGATTTATGATGAGTGGGAAATGTATCATGTCGCCTCTCTTCTATAAATACCCAGATCATCCCCCATCATAAATGACAGTCACTCTGCCCCTTGGGGGACCGATATCCCATTTATTAGAGCAAAACTTTCCTTCACAAATCTACTCCACGAGTCCATGCCCCACAATTCCATGCTCCAGGAGTCCATCCTCTGTGAGTCCATGCTATTCGAGTCCATGATCCGTGAGCAGCTTTCCCTCGTGAAACTGCATCACGAGACCCCATGCTCCGCGAGCACCCTTTTCTTGATGATGTTACTTTGCAAAGACTCATCCATTGTAAGGCTCCTGCCATTGCGCCCACCGGTCTATACCGTGGGGGGATGCCCCCACACCCCTACTAGGGCTCAATGTCGGGCTGTTGTTTGAGGCCTCCAGGACGGTCCCTTCACTACCATCACTGAACCCCCATGAAAATTGGAGAGTCAAACCATGAACCTTTCGGGCCGGATGTTATTTTTTCCCATTGCACCCTTCTGCGCACCCACCTTCCACCTATGGAATACCATGATTTGAGATTGTCCTCCAAACATCATTAAAAAACTTTAGTTGAACCCTTCATCATGCAACTCATCCAAACCCTATCAATTGGTTCCAATTCGAGGTTGAACTTGAAAGGGATGCCCTTGCGTAAGTCAAATAACCATCCATTAATAGGCACCTTATGCCTAACAGTCCTATCTACAAGACTATAAACTGTAGTACACCATATGTTCCAAACTTATGCCTCTTGGTCTGTACGAGGTATGCCATATTCTCCTAGCATGAGATACCAATATTCATATATACATGACTATAAACTGTAAGACAACTTATGTTTCAAATATAGGATGCATTTTTCTCCAAACAAGATATGTCGTATGCACCATGCATGATATTCCAATAGTCCTCTATACATGACTTTAAACTGTAGAACACCCTTTGTTCCATACATAGGATGCCCCATGACCCAATCAAGAGATTCCTTACGCTTTGAGCATAGTATGCCAACATTCTTCTCTACATGACCCTAAACTGTTGTTCTAACTATATTTCAAATTTAGGATTAATCATGCTCCAAACAAGAGATGCCTTATACTCCAAGAATAAGACGACAATAGTCCTATCTACATGACTATAACATGTAGTGCTACCTATGTTCTAAACATAGGATGCCTCTTGCTCCAAAAAAAAGATTCTTTATGCTCCAAGAATGAGATGCCAACAGTCCTATCTACATGACTATAAGTTGTAGTACACCGTATGTGAAAAACATAGGACGCCTCTTACTTCAGACAAGAGATGCCTTATGCTCCAAAATAAAATTCCTAATGCCATGATTACAGTGGTGTAATTTCAAGAGGGTTGGAAACCATTCAAACATCCCATCACTCCACCGCACGCTTTGCGTGTCCTTCATTTGGTTCTTCATCAACTTCCATGTTTGAAGGGTACCCCTAACGGGCTGGTTTCATACCAAATCTGCTCACCTACCGTCCTTGGGAAACACCTAGTAGAAATTTGGACAACACTTTGTTTGAAGTACTGTGTTTCGAACATGGTCAGCAGTTGACCCTCATTTATTTGTCCCCATTTCAGGCTAATGCATTATGGATGTTTTGTTTCGAACACGGTAAATAGTTATCCTCCAACACCACGCCACCATCATTGTGTTCTGAATGTCAGGAATGTGATTCAAACTTTTCATATCCCTTTGTTTGTACTGGTTCCAACACCCTTGGAATTATCCCTATTATGATATAGCACATAGTTGAAGGCCTCAAACCACCACTTAGTTGGGATTCAATCATGGCCATACATGAGGAAGACCTCTAGGAATCATCCTTGTTTAATCCCCATTCATCATTGTCACTCCATAGATGTACCCGAGAAGTTTCCTTGCAAAATCCCAATTCACCTTTGCAGCTCCATAGCGGCACCTGAGTAGCTTTCTGGTGTAAGCCCAATTCACTATTTCTACTCCATAGCGGCACCCGAGCAGCTTCCTTGGGTAATCCCCATTCACCATTGCCACTCCATAGGGGAACCTAGGCAGCATCCATGGGTAAGCCCCATTATTGCCGCACCATAGCGGCTCCCTGATATCTTCCTTACATAATCCCCATTCACCATTGCCACTCCATGGTATCAAATAGGTAGCTTCCTTGCGTGAGCCCCATCCACCATTTCCGCATCATAGAGGCACACGGGCATCATCCTTATGTGAGCCCCATCCACCATTACTGCTCCATATCAGCATGAAGTTAGATTCCTTGCGTAAGACTCATTTACTGTTGTCTCTCCATAGTGGCGCCCGAGCAGCTTCTTTGTGTATTGCCCATTCACCCATGCTGATCTATAGTGGCACCTGGGTAGCTTCCTTGAATATGCCCTATTCATCTTTATCATGCCAAATCAGCACATGGGAAGCTTCCTTTGTTATGACCCATTCATCGTTGCGAGCTCCATAGTGTCACCTGGGCAGCTTCTTTGCGTAAGCCCCATTCACAATTACCGCTCCATAGCTGCACCCAGACAACTTCATTGCATAAGCCCCTTTCCCCATTACCACTTCATAGCAGCACCCAGGAAGATTCATTGTGTAAACCCCTTCACCATTTCCGCTCTATAGAAGAACTCGGGTATCTTCCTTTCATAATCCCTATTCACCATTGCCACTCCATAGTGGCACAATGGCAGCTTCCTTTCATGATCCCAGTCCTCCATTTCTGCTCCATAGATGCACCCGGACACCTTTCTTATGTAATCCCCATCCACCATTGATGCTCTGCAAAGGACCTTGAAAAAATTGCAAGCGTAAGAACCATTCATTTTTGATTCTCTATAGCGGCACCTGGGAAGCTTTATTGCGTAAGCCCCATTCAATATTTCCACTCTACTACAACACTCGTGCAGTTTCCTTGCATAATCCCAATTCACCATTGTCACTCCATAACGGCACCCGAGAAGTGTCCTTACATAACTCCCATTCAACATTGCCGCTCCATAGTGACACCCGAGCATCTTTCTTGCATAAGCCCCATTCACCGTTGTTTCTCCATAGAGGAGCCTATTCAACTTCCATGCGTAATCACCATTCACCATTGCATCTCCTTCGTGACATAAGAGCGGCTTCCTTGCATGATACCCATCCATCATTTCCACTCCTTAGTGACACCCAGCAGATTCCTTGCATAAGCCACTACCACTATTTCTACTCTATAGCGGCACCCGATCAGCTTCCTTGTGTAAGCCCCATTCACCGTTGTCGCTTCATAGAGACACCGAGGAGGCTTCCTTGCATAAGCCCCATTCACCATTTTTTCTTTATAGCTTCACTCAGGCAGCTTCATTGCGTAATCCACATTCACCATTGACGCTCCATAGCGGCACCCGTGCAGCTTTCTTGCATAAGCCTCATTCACTGTTGCCACACCATAGCGGCACATGGGCAACTTACTTGCGTTTTCCCCATTAACTATTACCGCTCCATAGTGGCACCCCAGGGCATCTTAATTGCATAATCCCCATTCATTGTTGTGGCTCCATAGCGGCACCCGAGAAGCTTCCTTGAGTAAGCCCTATTCACCATTGCTTCTCCATAGCTGCACTCAAGTAGCTTCCTTGCGTAAAACCCATTCACCTTTTCCGCTCCTTAGCGGCACACTAACAGCTTCCTTGTGTGAGCCCCATCCACCATTTTTACTCTATAGCAGCACCTGGTTAGCTTCTTTGAGTAATCCACATCCACCATTGTCACTCCATAGCGGCACCCGAGCATCTTCCTTGCTTAAGCCCCATGCACTATTGCCTCTCCATAGTGTCTCCCAAGCAACTTCCTTGTGTAAGAACCATTCACCATTGCCACTCCATAGAGGCACCCGATCATCTTTCTTAAATAATCCCCATTTAACATTTCCGCTCCATAGCGGCTCCAGAGAAGCTTCCTTGTGTAAGCCCCATTCACCGTTTCTACTCCATAACAACACCTGGGTAGCTTCCTTTCATAATTCCCATGCACAATTGCCCCTATGTAATAATACTTGGCCAGCATTCTTGTATAATCCCCATCCATAATTTCCGCTCCATAGAGGCACCTGGGAAACTTCTTTACGTAAGCCCCATCCCAATTCCCTCTCCTTAGCTGTACCCGAGAAGATTCCATGAGTAATCCCAATTCACCATCCTTCATGGACGCACCATTGCACCATGATCATCAGGTCCTTGTCTCCACTAGTTTCTCACACCATGAACAACTCTAATGGGATTATAGTAGTAAGCATTGACTATCACATACTCTCTGGGAAGCCTAGAGTATAAGACCTAAACCCCATCCTGACAAATATGGACGTCGATCTTTTCTAAGGCAAGGTACGTAGAAATCCTCCCTAAGGTTCAATCCCACCATCCATCGGTTCCGACCACCTTCACTCTGGTTCCCACTCCACCTAAAATATGTGGAGTTTGATCCTTGACATGTAAAGGTACATTTGAAGCCTCTCTGAGGTTCAAGTCCACCATCCATTGGTTCCGACCCCCTTCACGCCAGTTCCCACTCCACAGGAATTACGCGAACATTGATCCTTTCCATGGCAATGTACGTTGGAAGCCTCCCTATGTATCAAGCCCACCATCCATTGGTCCCAACCATATTCACATCGGTTCACCACACTCTCCTAAACTATGTGGTATTTGATCCTTTCCAAGGCAATGTACGTAGGAATCCTCCATGAGGATCAATCCCATCATCCATTTGTTCTAACCCCCTTCATGTTAGTTACCACTCCACCTAAACAATGTGGACATTGATCCTTGACAAGTCAAGGTAAGTAGAAAGCATCCCTGAGGTTCAATCCAACCGTCCATTGGTCCCAACCATCTTCACATTGGTTCACCACACTCAGCTTCACTACGTGCTCATTCATCCTTTCCATGGAAAGGTACGTTGGAATCTTCCATGAGGTTCAAGCCCACCATCCATAGGTTCCAACCCCCTTCATGTTGGTTCCCACTCCATCCTAAACAATATGTTTTTTGATCCTTACCAAGGGATAGTACATAGGAATCCTCCCTGTGGTTCAAGCCCAACACCCATTGGTTTCAACCACATTCCCATCAGATCACCAAACCCCATCCCGAACTATGTGGTTTTTATCCTAGCCAAGGCATGGTACGTAGGTATCCTCCCTGAGGTTCAAGTCCAACAACCATTGGTTTTGACCCCCTTAACGTCAGACCATCTTTTTCCCACATGAATTTAAATTTCATGACCCCTTTTCATCTTTTAAGACATTAAACTGCATTCACCTTCTCAAACTATGTGGTTTTTTATCCTTGTCTCATAGATTGGGTACATAGGTAGCATATATGAGGTTCAAAACCATTGATCAATAAGCCGTTGTGACCCTATCTAGTAGTAAGTCATTGTGACCCCATCCAACGGTAAGCAGTTGTGACCCCATTTAGCAGTAAGTCATTTTTCAACCCCAGTAAGTGGTATTTCATTGTTAACCACATTCGACAGTAAGCCATTGAAGTCCCCAAATCAATGGTATGTTATCATCAGATGAACAATATGGCGATTGATTCCCAACCATAGTGGTATGTAGGAATCCTCCATGATGTTCAATCCCATTTCTCGGGTCTCATCCAGAACTACCTCTTGATCCAATATGTTCTGGGATGATCATTCCCTAACCTAGAGGTTCTATTTCTTATCCACATGGATACATATGAAGTTTCTTCAAGGCTTAATCCCAACACTAATGTCACCTTTTAGATGATTCCATCTCATTCCCCATCCACTTCATTCAACTCTCCATCATCAATCCTGATTCTCAACCGGGCCTCCACATCCTGGTGATATCTTTAAATTCATCCCAGCATCCCTCCTTTCGGCACCCAGGATACTAACCATGCATAATCCCCACTCAATCCACAACCATCCACCCAAGAGTATTCCTCTTCTGATGGGCCACTATCCATGCGTAAGCCCCATTTTGTATTCAGTTTGTTTTCCTCTGTGTACACCATGTTTCTTCACCCCTTTGAACTACATGGGTTTTGATCCCTATCGTCTACACATGGTACGTAGGAAACCTCCACAAGGTTCAATCCCCTCCAAGGGTAAGCCTTGGTGTTTCCCAATTATGGGGTTCACACTCCCATATTCGCTATTAGTGGTGTCCAGATTAGTCTTCATGGTGTGACATCTTCCCTTAATGGGACACACCATCATGGGTCTACTCTTATTGAGTGTTATGATCCGTCCACCCGGTAAACCTTATAGGTGTTCCCTCCTAGGGATGTAAAATTTTATCTACCTCTATTGGACATTCTGATCCCCTTCATTCCGTCTCTGCAAGTCGTTAAACTCGTGGCATACCATGTGTTAAAAATGGGAAGCTGGGGAAAACCTCAGATATATGATTCCAGCATATGATACCCACGACTGATGTGGGATCCCTCGGGTTCTGTACCCTTGATATGCACTCTTATGAGGAAGAATACAGGTTCCCCAATGTCCACACATCTATATATCCCCCGAAATTCTTGATGTTACCCTCTACTCTGACCAAAGATTGCTACCATGTCAAGACCCCATGGAATGTCCTGATGGAAGTAGGGTAATTAACTGAAATCCACCAAGATATTGCACTGGGAACAAGATTCACGAACCACGACTTAATCATTAAATGATAATCAGACTAGGTGGCATGTTTTGAGGAGGAATCCATTGAAGGAAGAACCGACATCCCATCATCCCATTTTGATCTAGGAGCAAACATCCCTGAATAAGCGACATATTCTACCCACCTTTGGAAAGTGTGAATATGGGGAAATAGTTTCATGTCCTCTACAAATGGATGCGCGCACCCCCGATGAATGATTCATAAACAACAACTATCTTCCCTTTATTTTTCGTTTAGATAATTTCATTTCTCTTCCTCTATATTTATTGATCATGATGGAATTATTTGACGAATTATTTCCTTATAATAGTATAGTATTCTTGGAGTTCTCTTTCTTTTTTCTATATAGTGTTCTAGATCAAGGAAAACCATTTATCATCATCACCTTTCAGACAATAGACGTCAAATGTATCTTTTCCAATTCACTACATCCAAAATTTGTAATGCCATATCCAGAAGCATAATTAACTGCTCATCTACAATTTGATTAATAGTCCCAATAAATAATGGGTGATTCTATAACATAATTTGATCCAAAATTTATGATTCTCTCTATTGAATTTGTTTGACCATTTAAGAAAGGTTATTTCTCATAACAATATTATATTTCCCGAAGATTTCCATATTTTCCATTCTTCCAATAAAATATGTATTGGTTTCCTCATCAAGTGAATCTATACATTTTTGAAGAGTTTTGACACAATTCATCTATCCATTATCCATTTCTCAACAATGCATAATTCTATATTGGAATATAAAATCATAATTTATAATTCCAAAAATAAGTGCTACAAGGTATAAGAAAACTCCCAAGGAATGTACCAAAGAAAAGAAAAGCAGCAACAAAACCTATCCCAATGTCTGAACTAGTACGGCCCTGCACGATCCCTGAAGTCCTCTTGGAAACTTGAAAGAAATTTTATATATGTAGGGTGAGTATTTATATATACTCATAAGGGATACTCAAAAGCTCTCGTGCGCCAGTGGGGAGGCATTCTAATGAATCTTGAGAAAAGGTGACAACTGAAGCACCTTTCAAGGAATCTATCCACCCATCCTCACCAAGGAACACTCCCCAAATAACGCAAGTCAAGAAATTTAAAAGTAATAGAACATCGATATTTGGGTTCCCTGTACCACTTTCCCACTGGTTATTGGAGACATCTTACACGTCAAACCTCTCCTTCGATTCACCCAACAGTCCCACTGCCATCCCCCTCCCACACACACTTGGGCTACCATATCCACACGTCCTTCCCGCAAAAACCTATCCCACAACAACCACATGCATCCATGCCCAAAAACACCAGGGCTTGAATAACTACCACCATGCCCGAGGACACCTAGTCCTCATCACGAAGTCACTTGGGAAACCACCTACCCTCAAACACCAGGGCCAACCACCTTAGCATTCCCTGCCTTAAGAATCATTGGCTATAATGGACATCAAGACATCACAGCCTGCCCAAATAATCTTGGGATACTCGGAATAGGGAGCAAAAAAGCAGTTAAAACCATCCACACATAGGAGTGTTGGGGAAAACACCCTCCCCTATGAAATGGGGGTGTTCAGCACGAAGGGCTCAACTTGGATTGAAAGTGATTAAGAGACATAAAAACTAAATTATACATATAGTTAACAAGAATTCATCCCATCCTATGGGTTCCAAAACCATCTCACATACCAACACCTTCATTACTATTCAATCATAAGAATCACCACAGCCACAAACATGTCACTACTCATTCCTGGAAAACAATTCCCCTTTGAACCCATTCATGTTTTCCGATTCAAGTGATTCTATTTAGATAATTCATCATTACGAGGAAAATAAAAGGCATGGCCATAATCCATGGAAGGGAAAATATCAATGAAGCAATTTATGCATTCACAACCAGTTCTCTTGTAAAGTCACAACAATAAAAGGGATCTGTGGGATCCATCAAAGTACTGGAACCAAACCATGACCCAAAATACATCCCCACATGGACTTCGGTACACAAACCAGCAAATTCTCAATAAGGGATCACATCCCCACCCACATCTCCTCAAAATAACCAATCGTAAACATACCCAGAACAGAGTAAGAGAGTTTTCAAATTTGAATATTCCATTCATTTAGTTCTGTTTTTCTGTTTGCTTAACAGGGTGATCACACAAGGATTATTATTCATTGGGAATCCATTTAATCAACTAAGTTTACCTAATTTACCAATTTACATGTTATAACCATTCAATCACATAAATATCCTGAAAATAGAGGTTCATTAGTGTGAAATAAAGGACCACCAATGACTATGATTTTTAGTGAACATAATCACATTAAATTCAGAAAATATAGAAAGAGATAAAAGAGTAAAAAATCTTTATCAAAAACACCCATTCATTCTTTATATCCATTTATTATCTTCCTTATGGTTTGGTTTCATCCATCCCGTAGAAAAATTTTCATACCCACACTGCATGATACACAATAAAGGGTGACAAAGGAAGAATTCTACCTGGATTATCAATGATCTATGAATTTGTTTCCTACCGCCAACAACTTGGGATGTGAGAATTGTGGGGTAGGTACTTAGTGGACTCCAATAATGACTAGGAAAGGCTTCGGCATAGGCGCACCACAATAATCAGGATAAGTTACTACAAATACACTAAGGAAAGAAATAATCAATCCAAGAAGAAGAAGAAATAATTCTCGTGCGATAAAAATGGCGAGATCTTGGAGTTATGGGATATGAAAATCTTGAATGGATTTAAAGGAAGATTGTGGTTTCACCTTGAATTTTGATGGTTACACATGAGGGAATTAATTGTTATTTAATAATTCTCATAAAAGGGTGGCCAAAAAAACTATGTATTAAAGGATTTCTTATAGAAAGAGGAAAACAAGTTCGTTGAGGGTTTCTCTTCACCCAGGGGATTAAAAACTCTGTTAATGGTGATAAAAACGACTTTTAATCACTTCAAAAATGATAATGAACTAAATGTGGTGTTACGGGAAATAAATGGGGTAGGAAACCCCGACACCCCTCTTTGGATTATTGGTGGGACTGATATGTGAAACTGATCAGTGGAGCAGATCGGGTGAAGCTGATCCCGTGAAGTTGATCCCATGAAGCTAATTAGTGAAGATAATTGTGTGAAGCGGATCCTATGAAGCTGATCCTCTGATCTGAACTCGTGAAGTTGATACCGTTAAACTGATCAGTGAAACTGATCTGTGAAAAAAATTATATGAAACTGATCTATGAAACTGATTTGGTGAAATGAATATATGAAGCTAATTTGTTGAAACTGATCTATGAAACCGATTTGGTGAAACCGATCTTTGAAACCGATTAGGTGAACCGATATATGAAACCTATTGGGTGAAACTGATATGTGAAACTAAGTTGGTGAAACCGATATGTAAAACTGGTTGGGTGAAATAGATCTTTGATACTAATTTGGTGAAATCGATCTACAAAAACGATTAAGTGAAATCGATCTGTGAAATCTATTCGGTGAAACCGATTCCTTGAAACCGATATGTGAAACCAATTTTGTGAAACAAATATGTGAAACTGATTTGGTTAAACCGATCTTTGAAACCAATTGGGTGAAACAGATCTGTGAAACTGATTTGGTGAAACCAATCTGTGAAACTGATTTGGTGAAACTGATCTCTGAATCTGATTAGTTGAAACCAATCTGTGAAACCGATTTGGTGAAACTGATATGTGAAACTGATTTGTTGAAACCGATCTATGAAATTGATGGGTTGAAATAGATCTGTGAAACTGATTTTGTGAAACTGATCTGTGAAACTGATCTATGAAACTGATTTGGTAAAACTGATATGAGAAATATATTTTGTGAAACTGATATGTGAAACTGATTCAGTGAAACCAATATGTGAAACCGATTGGGTGAAACCGATCTGTGAAACCAATTTGGTGAATCTGATCTCTGAAACCTATTGGTTGAATCCAATATGTGAAACCAAATTGGCGAAATAGATCTGTGAAAACTATTGGGTGAAACCGATCTGTCAAACTGATTGGGTGAAAAGGATCTATAAAACAGATTTGGTGAAACCGATCTGTCAAACAGATTTGGTTAAACTGATATGGGAAACTGATTTATGAAGCTGATATGTGAAGTTGATCAGTGATGTTGATTAGTGAAGTTGATATGTGAAGCTAATCTGTGGTGCTAACCAGTGAAGCTGATCAGTGAAGCTGATCTGTGAAGCTGAACTGTGAAGCTGGTCAGTGAAATTGTTGGGTGAGACTGGTCGATGAGTCTCGGACACCCCAACACATAACATTTGGAAAATTAATGGACTAGTAGGGTCTGGGCCATTACATCAGGATCCTATCAATATTATTATTCCCCTCGAGTATACAAGAGTAACCCAAAAACCCCTTGATAAGATACCTCTCAGGGACAAAACACCCCAAATAGCCATATGAACCCCAAGGATCACATTGTCTCGTCACACAGATCAGGGAGATCTTTCCTCCATGTAAAGATACTATCTTCTTTGGGTGGAACTGACTCGCCCATATGGGTTTAATCACATCCACCATAATGTGTCTGGATTTGGGATCAGGTCCCCCCTTCCACACATATCAGGACTTTTCGTAAACATTCACAATGCAAGGAAACAAAACATCTCATAAACTAACAAGGTCATCATTACATTACAACAAGTTAAAAAAACAAGAACAACAATTAAGTCTTGGAATGGAAACTCAAAACATCTTTAGGTACTAGGCACACATTTTAACTTCTTGCTCCCAAGTAATCTCCTTATGGCCATCGTTCCTCCACAACACACAAACCAAAAGTATGGTTCGACCACGAAGGACTTTCTACTTTTGATCCTTGATCCTCACTAGTCGCTCCACTATCCTAGCATCGTAACCAATATCCAAATCTCCCCAGTCATTGGAATGAGATTCATCTTGTAGATATCGATGAAGATGGGAGACGTGGAAAATTTCATGTATCATTTCCATCTGAGGTGGAAATTCTAGCTGATATGCAACCTCACCGACACAACCCAACACTTCGAATGGCCCGATGAACCTAGGAGAGAGCTTGATCCTCTTTTTGAACATTCATTTCCCATGTCAAGTGGAAACCTTCAAGAACACATGGTCTCGAACCTCAAACTCCAAGGTCCTCCTCCTACGATCGACATATGACTTCTACTAATCCTCAACATCATTCATCCTGTCATGCACAAGATGAACCTTCTTCATTGTTCTATGCACTACCTCTGGGTGAAGAACACCTGCCACCCCAACCTCAGTCCAGCATACTAGAGAATGACATGGCCACCCCTACAAGGCTTCAAATGGTGCCATGGAAAAATTAGAGTGATAACAATTATTATAGGAAAATTATAATATGGTAAAATGTCTTTCCCATGATCCCCCGAAGTCTAAAACACATTCCCTTAGAGTATCCATCATTATAAGGATGGTTCGAACTCTTTTCCCATCTTTCTGGGGGTGGAATGTAGTTTTAAGACGTAGTTTCATGCACAAAGCATGATGTAATCCCCTTCAGACTCGTGAGGTAAATAGTGCTACTGTATCTGAGACTATGGACCTTGGAAATCCATGATAATGCACCACCTAATCTACATATCTCCGTTCTATGGAATCCACCGCACATGACTCCTTGATCACCCAAAAGTGAGATGATTTCGTTATCCGATCTACCACTACCCAGATAACATCACATCCTGGTTGAACCCTTGGTTGTCATGTGACCAAATCCATCGATATGTCATCCCAAATTCACTCGGGGACATCTAAAGGATACAAAAATCCTCCTTGGACATGGTGTTCAACATTCTCTTACAGACACACCAAGCACCATGCCATGAACTCGGCCATTTCTTGTTTCACCCTAAGCCACCAAAACTATTCCTTCAGAACTCAGTACATCTCTGAAACTCTAGGGTGTACTACTACTAGTGAGTTATGGAACTCACTGAGAACTCCCCCCGCGTTTCATCTCGGGGAAAAATAACTTTTCTCGGAAAAGCATATGATTCTTATCATCCTCCAACAACCCATTCGGAGCATTGACATGGTCAACCCAATCACGCATCTCTACACTCTTTATGACTCCATAATTAGACTCTTCCACATGCCATAATAGAGAGGAATGCACTATCATCTAAAAAAGACAACCACTACCACCATCTTCCCTTGCATCTAGGTGTAGGGAATCCAACTCCTCCATTGCCTTACAAGAATCCACAGATTCCTGAACAGCTTCCCTCTGTGACTTACTGCTCAGGGCTTCAGCCACAACGGTGCCCTTACCTTAAGTATAAGAGATCTTAAAGTTTCAGTCCTAAAGAAACTCTTCCCACCATCGTTGTTTCAATTCAGGTCCGGATAGGTAAATATATGCCTTAAACTCTTATGATCCATGAACACCACAATGTAATTCCTGATTAGGTAATGCATCCACAACATCAATGAAAACACTACTCCTGCAAGATCTAGGTAATGGGTGGCATAGTTATGCTCATGAGGACATAATTACCTAGACCCATAATATATAACTCCCTATTTATCTATCAACACAGACCCCATGACAAGTCCAGAAGAATCACAAAACACCTCAAACAATAGCCCTTTTTTCTGGTAACCTTAGCACTGGGGCAGCAACCAACTTCCCATTCAGATAATAGAAGGCTTCCTGGCACTGCTCACTCAACACGAAGGCCTGGTCCTTTCTGGTCAATGTTGTCAAAGGAGCTAAAACTCAAGAGATTTCTGGTACAAACCTCCGATAATATTGTTCCAGACCCAGAAAACTCTGAACCTCCATCACAATCCTGGGTGCTTCCCAAGATAAAACCGCTTCAACCTTTGACAGATCAACTGCTACCCCTTGCCAAGACATCACATGTCCAAGGAAATGCACTTCTCATCTCATGAACATACACATAGACAATTTCCCATAGGACTCGTGATGTCTATGGATTTCCTAGACCATGCTGAGGTGTTTAGAATGTTCCTCCTCTGATCTTGAGTAGATCAAAATGTCATCGATGAGAACAATGAAAAGGCATTCAAGAAACATACATAAAATAGTGTTTAAGAGCCCCATTAACATAATAGGTGCGTTCGTAAAACTAAATGGCATGAATACGAACTCAAAGTGCCCATACATAAACCTAGATGCAGTATTTGGGATATCACTCTCCATCAACCATAACTGGTGATACCCAGACCGCATAACAATCTAAGTGAACCATACTTCTCCCCTCAACTGGTCAAAGAGATTGTCTACCCTTGGGAGAGGGTATCAGTTCATGACCATTACTAGATTCAGTCTCCGGTAGTCTATTCACAGCCTAGGACCACCATCTACCTTCTTCGCGAACATTGCAAGAGCACCCCGTGGGGACACACTAAGTCAGACAAAACCATTTTTCATCAAACCATCAATCTGAACCCACAAATTAGAAGGTTCCATCCAATAAATATCCATAGAAATCGAATGGGAACCAGGTTATAATTATATCCTGAACTCAACATCATGCCAAGGGGGTAGAGTCCCAAACTCCTTGGGAAAAATTTCTAGGAACTCTCTAACAACTCTTGGAACATCTATTATCTCAGTATCCACTGATTCTGATGAATTATTGAAAATATTAGAAAGAAGAGGCTCCACACACCATCTCCCCACCTGAAAACTCCATTCGCCAACAGAAGCCACATGTTGGCTATCCTCTTTAGAGAACATTACTCTTCTGTGGAAGCAGTCGATGACAGCATAAACCGAAAATAGACAGTCGATGTCTAGGATGACATCATATGGTTGCATTTGTAGTATAAGGATATCCCCACTAGACGGATGCAACCCCAACATCTGTCTACATCCTCGATAAACATCAAATAGACTACTATATGCCCAAACTAGCATACTTAGCACCAAGGGAATGGAGAGTCTCTCTAGGTATTGGAACAAGGTATGGGATAGAATGAGTGTAACAAAGGAGTGTGGAGTTCCTAAATCAAGAAAGTCACATGAATGAATGAAAAACAAGATGATCGTACCTCGAACGACTTCCGTCCCTACTTGAACTGGTTCCTCTATGGCGTGCAGCTTCCCATGACTAGATCCTATGCCTCTCGTTTTTTGTTCCCCTCCCCAAAAATAACCTAGTTGAGGTCCTTGATGGGAACCCTGGGGTTGGCCTCATCTTTCCATGACTCCTCTCGGTGGAGCGGGAGCTTGCTGTCCCTGCTACTACTTCTGAAAGTGCCTTGATGAAAACTGCTGCAGTTGAGGTGGGTGCTGAACCAGCCCACCCACACTGTAATGTACTCTGTTCGGGCTTTGATTCTGATGGTACCCACGACTTACAAATATGATACACCTCTCTAATTGACCCGCAAGGAAAGGGGGCGAACCGGGAGATCAAAACTGGATCTATTAGGGCCTACTCCCCAGTGGTCAAAACCTTAAAGGCCCTCATGCTGGAGGACTACTACTGATAGCCTTCCCCTTTGACGTGCCCAACTGGATCACATCTCGCAGTACACCTCCTAGTGTGTTCACCCTTTATACCACTTCAGCCTTATTTTGGACCTCTATGTATGTTGGTACAATGAAGGGAGTTACCTCATACTGAAGAGAAGGAAGGAGTGCCTCCTCTAAACGTCTCGCCCTGTTCTCCTCATTCGGTAAAAGGTTCAAAGAAAAATGAATGATATACTTGAACTTGATTCACAACTACCTCACTGAAATTCTCATCTAATGACGAGATATTAGCTCATGCCTCTTCTCTTCCTTCATCGTGGTAATGAGGAATTCCACCCGGAATTCCCTCCCAAAGTCTGTACACGAATATTCTTCCTCCCTCTTCTACCCAAGATTGAGAGTCCACCTTTGATGTGCTGCTCCCCGCATCTAGCATATAGCCAAAGGAACCCAATACTCTATCGGAGCTTGGATCAGGATGAAAGCTATCATTAAATCCTCGAGCCGGCTCTGTGTCTCCATGTCTGAGACACTGCCCTCATACTTCCTGAGGGTCTTCCACTGAATGACACGAAGTGTCCTCTACCACTGGTCATCCTCCTCCTCTCGATCAACCCTCTGTAGATTAGAAAAATCAACCTCATGGTCCTCGATCACCCACACAACTCTTGGTTGTCGTCTGGGTTGCATAACTGCAAGGTAAACAAGGAAATCTTAAGCCCGAGTAATGTGGAATACTGAATTTAAATTTTTCTAAAACTTTTTATTTATTTAAATTCCCAGAACACCTAGAACACTCTAGAACACTATTCATTATGATGCATGTATCTTTTATAGGGTCTCTAACCTACAGTCAGTGTATCCCCACTTGGTCGTTTTGTAGGTCATGATTCCTTGCATCAGATCATGGGTGGAGGGGGCTAAAATCTAGTGTCCTAGGCACTCTTCCCTGGCTTATTTCATGCACTATGATTTCCTAACACGGTTTCCCTACCATACTATGATATCCCCACTATGTATAACCTCGAGCTCCATCATATCTCTCAAAAAAAATCCTCTGATACCATTTTTTCACATCCCACCTTCACCAAGATGAGGGAAGGGACAATGAATTTCAAGACCCTTCCTTCCTCGAGTTGAAAGAGATATAATGACCCCTAAAACCCGCCTTCAATAGGTCTCTGAGGGTGATTAGAGACAACAGTATATAATCCCACATAGAATGGATGGCATTACCCTTTTTTTATAGGATTGGGATATAAGATTGAAAATCCCAGACAACACCAAAACTGTACGAAAATGTAATTCCAAAACAACCCATTCCAATATGCATGTTCCTAAAGTAAGTTCTACAATGTACATGAAAACTCCAAAGGAATGTACCAAAGAAAATAAAATGAGCCAAAAAAACTTTCCCAACATCCAAACTAGTATAGTCCTGAATGATCCCCGAAGTCCTCCTAGAAACTGGAAAATAGTTTTATATATGTAGGGAGACTATACAGGTATACTCAGTAGGGAAAACCAAAAGCTCTCCTGCACAAGTGGGGAGACATTCTAATGCCCCTTGAAAAAAGGATAAAACTAAAGCACCTAGCAAGGAATATATCCACCAAACCTCATGAGGGAAAACTCCCCAAATAATGCATGTCAAGTAAAGTAAGAGTAAAAGCACATCAATATTTGGGTACCACGCACCACTTTCCCACTGGTTATCGGAGAATCTTGCGTGTCAAACCTCTCCAGACATTATCACCGTAGTCCCACTACCATCCCACACTAGCACACACCTGAGCTACCACAGCCACACATCCTAAACACAATCACTTGTGCCATAAAAACCACACATATCCACATCCACAAACATCTGGTCCAGAACAACTACCACCATGCCCGATGACACCTCAGTGTCATCCTGAAGGCAATTGAGAAACCACCTACCCACACACACCTGGGACAACCACCTCAATGTAAACATCCTGACAAATCATAGGATATAATGGTCTTTAGGCCATCATAGCATGTCTGAAGAGTCTTGGACTATATGGGAAAGTTAGTAGAAAAGGAGTCAATAACTAGCCAAACATATTAGTGTTGGGAAAAAAACCATCCCATTTGAAATGGTGGTGTTCGACACGAAGTTCTCAACTTGGATGGGGTGCGAATAAGAAACAAAAAAAATAAATTTTACATATAGGTAACAATAAATCATCTAATCGGATTTTTTTCCAAAACCAGCTCATCTACAAACACCCTGTTTACTATTCATTCATAAGAATCACCACAACCACATACATGTCACTACTCATTCCCAGAAAAAAATTCCCCTTTGAAACCATTATTATTTTCCTATTCAAGTGATTCTATTTAGATAATTCTTCTCTACTGGGCAACTAAAAGGCATACCCACAGGCCATGGAAGGAAAAATAGTCAAGCAACAATTTAAGCATTCACACCCGGTTCTCTTGTAAAGTCACAATAACAAAAGGGATCCGTGAGATCCCTCAAAATACTGGAACCAAAACCAGACCCAACATATGCACCCAAATGAACTTAAATCCAAAAAAAACATCTTTTCAATAGGGGATCACATATCTATCCACGTCACCTCACAAGAATTAACTGTAAACATCACCAGAACGAAGCAAGGGAGTTTTGAAATTTCAATATTTCATTCATTTAGTTTGGTTTTTCTTGTTTGGTTAATCTGGGTGATCACACAAGGATTCTTATTCATTGGGATTCCATTTAATCCACATAGTTTACGTGATTTACCAGTTTCCATGTTACATCCATTCAATTATATAAATATCCAGAAAAACAAAGGTGCATTAGTGCGCAGGAAAGGGCCACCAATGGATAAGAGTTTTAGTGAACATAATCTAATTCAATTCACAAGATATAGTAAGAGATAAAGGAGTATAACATAATTGTTAAACACACCCCTTATTTCCATAAATCTATTTATTATCTTCGTTAAGGTTTAGTTTCATCCATCCCCATAGGAAAAATTTTCATACCCACCCCGCATGGTTTACAGTAAAGATAGATGAAGGAAAAACCCTACATGGATGATCAATGATATATGTTTTTTTCTCCTGGAACCAATAACTTTTGATGCACAACATGTAGGGGAGGAACTCGTTGGACTCCAAGAATGATCATGAAAGGCTCCGGAATAGGCGCACCACTAGCCTCGTGATAGGGGACTCCAAAAGCACCTAGGAAAGAAAGAAACCATCCAAGAAGAAGAAGAAATAATTATTATGTAATAAAAAGGGGGAGATCATGGAGTTATGAGATATTAAAATCAAGAATGGATTTAAAGGTAGATCGTGGTTTCACCTTGTTATTATATGGTTACACGTGATGAAATTAAATGTTATTTAATTATTCTCATCGGGAGGTGGCCAAAAAAGTTGTGCGTTAAAGGATTTCATTTAAAAAGATGAATACAGGTCAGTTGAGGATATCCCCACTTCTAGGGGATTAAAAATGTTGGTTATGGTGCTATAAACAGCTTTGAACCACTTTAAAAATGTTAAAAGAGTTAAAAGTGGCATTATGGGAAAAAATGGGGAATGAAACCCCGACACACCTCTGTGTCTAATTAGTGAGACTGATGGGTGAATCCGATCGGTGGAGATAATAAGGTGAAGATAATCCTTTTATGCTGATCCCTTATAGTTGTTCAGTGAAGCTAATTCGGTTAATCTTGTCTCATAAAGCTCATCCAGTGAAGCTAATCCTATGAAGCTGATCCTGTGAAGCTGATTATGTAAACTGATCTTGTGAAGCTGATCCTGTGAAACCGATCAGTGAATCTTAACTATAAAATAGATTGTGAGAATTTGATCTTTGAAACCGATAGTGTGAAACCGATATGTGAATCCGATTGGGTGAAACCGATACATGAAACTGATACGTGAAAGTGATTTGGTGAAACCTATCTGTGAAACTAATTGGATGAAACCGATCTGTGAAACTGATTTGGTGAAACCAAACTGTGATAATAATTTGGTGAAAGGGATCTATGAAATCAATTGGGTGAAATTGATCTATAAAACTGATTAGGTGAAACCGATCTGTGAAACCGATTTGGTGAAACCGATCTGTGAAAAATATTTGGTGAAACCGATCTCTGAAACTGATTTGGTGAAACATGTATGTGAAACCGATTTGGTTAAATCGATATGTGAAACTGATCGGTTGAAACCGATCTGTGAAACCGATTTTCTGAAACCGATCTGTGAAACTTATTTGGTGAAACCGATTGGTTGAAACCGATCAGTGAAACCTATTTACGGAAACCGATATGTGAAACTGATTTATTGAAACTAATCTGTGATACCAATTTGGTGAAACCAATTTGTGAAACTGATTTGGTGAAACTGATATGTGAAACCTATTTGGTGAAACTGGTCTGGGAAACTGATTTGGTGAAACCGATTGGGTGAAATCGATTTGGTGAAACTAATATGTGAAACTGATTAGTGATTACAGATCTGTGAAACCGATTTGGTGAAAATAATATGTGAATCTGATTGGGTGAAACTGATATATGAAACTGATTCAGTGAAACTGATCTCTGAAACCGATTTGGTGAAACAGATATGTGAAATCAATTTTTGTGAAACCAATCTGTGAAGCATATTAATGAAGCTGGTATGTGAAGCTGATCAGTGAATCTGATTTGAGAAACTAATCTATGAAGCAGATATGTGAAGTTGATCAATGATGTTGATCAGTGAAGCTGATCGGTGAAGCGGATCTGTGAAGCTGATCTGTGAAGCTGAACTGTGTGGCTCATCAGTAAAGCTGATCAGTGAAGCTGATCAGTGAGATAGATGGGTTGGACTGATCGATGTATCAAAGACTCCCCAACACTTAGAATTTGGAAAAGTAATAAACTAGGAGGGTCTAGGCCATTATATTTAGTGATGATTTTTATATAGAAACATTAGTAAATATGAATACACTACAACTTTTATGAAATTGGGAACCCTAGTACATGATAATAAAATAAGAAAAAAACATGAATATAATGTGGTCTATGTTTTTATTAGATCTATAATGACATAAAAATTATTATGAAGGTTAATATTTAGAAATATGATAAATAGTCCAAATATGTATAGAAATAAATTTCTTATAAAGATACAAATGATGATTCTTTTGAGGTTATTTTTATGAATTTTCTCAATAGCACAGAAAAATGAACAAACTATTTATGAAAAATAAATATTTTAGTAAAATAAAATAATGAAAATAAATAAGTATAACTACATTTAACATAATATCAATATAAGAAAATAGTATAAATAATATAGGAATAACACATTTATAAAAATGAGATTAGTGAAAAGAAAAACAGTAAAGAAATATTTCAATGACACAACATGTATTATGTGTGATTACTCCATGTACTAAACATCCTTACCCTATTCGTGGAAATCCAATAATATATTTCATATGAAACATGTTTAAAAAGGAAAAATAATTTGTTACAATCTTATAATTTTGTCCTCACTTTCTCTTTCATCTCTTATGTCTTCCCCAATTCTTTTTCTTCTTCCCCTTTCTCCTAAAGTTTTCTTAATTATGAAGACATTAAATATAATCATAATTAGCTCAGAAAATTGTTTTATGAATATTAATCACTGTAAAGATAACTTAACGAGGAATAAAATCATGTTCATGGTAGTTATAAAAAGAAAAAAATCATTATGGGTAAGGAATATTTATCTATAAAAGTTAGGAGTCATTTGGATATTGATAAGTTGAAGTCTACAATTAAATAAATAAATAAATATTTCTAAAAATTCTCTCAATGTGAAAATAGCTGAATAATATATTAGGATCTAAAACATAGGGAAAATAACGACTCGTTCTAGGATTTTCAAATCATGCAATAATATAAAAAATTTCATCTGAACCAAATTTTATTTTTGGTTTCCAAAAATATATATTTTTCATTTATTATAATATAATTGTATATTAATTTTATAATTGATTTTATAAGAATGAAATATAAGGTGGAAAATATTAGTTCAAATTTCATCAATTATGTCTAATAAAAATTCATATATTAATCAAATCTGGATTCTTAAATAATTATTCACTAACATCAACAGACACAACATTTTTTTTGAAACAAAACATCATTTTTTTTATTTTATAAGATGTTTTTTATGATAAAAGTCCAATAATAAGTAAGGTTACTTTATAGTGGTTCCCTAAATACATTTTTTAACCACTCTAAATTCAATAAAATTAATAAACTAGATATAGGTCACATCACCGTTATAAATAGATCAATGGGAAGGATAGATAGTGAATATACCATCAGTTTTTCATACTCAACTATTATTAAAAAAATTATTTGTTAATGTATTGAAACAAAAGTTTCAATCAATTATCTAATTTTATGATGGTATTTTCCAAATTATATTAACAAAATATATATTTAATGTATTTTAGTTCAAAATAATGATTTTATTTATAGATAATAATTTTGAAAATGTTAGTTCATTCAATAAACTATATATAACTATTAAAATTTAAAAATTATTGTTTTATAAAGTTATTAAGGAAAGGATTTATAGTGGAGTCCTTATTCACTATAGGAAACAAATTCTCTTGATACTATTAATTTATAATTCATTATTAGATTTACATGAACAACATTTCATGGATGAGTTGATTTTTGTAGAATTCCAATATGTTAACAAAAAATCATATTTTAAATCTAAAAAAATAATTTCATGTTCTAAATCACCAGATTTATTATATGTTGATTCATCGATTTTTTTTAAATTTTAATTCTCTCTGCGTTAAATCACATAATTTTTCTATTATTGAAATCATTATATGATTTACTAAGAATATATAATAACCATAAATAATTAATTTTTTAATGGGATTTCAAATATTTCAAGAAAATATAAGAATGATAATGTTTTTGAGATTATTTATATTTGATTTCATAATGTTTGAGAATTAAAAAATATGTAATATGATTATTTTTTCTCTTTTTAAGTATATAATAATTCATTTTTAACCCATCCATCCCTCCCCCCAAAAAATGTTGTTGAAAAATGAAATCAAACACAATGAGAGATCACACAAACACATTTAAATTAAATTAAGTTATCTCAATTATTTTGTCCTAACACTCAAAATACTTTTTAGTATTCACCATTCACATTTTAAAAAACTCGTTCAAAAATTTTCATATTATGGTATTTGAAAAAATAAAAACAAAATGTTTAATTGTTATATTTTTGTGTAATAAATGTTTCATTATAAATATAAAATAAAATATTGGAATCAATGATTCTAAATTCATTGAAGGTATCATTCATAGGTACTCTAAACTATTCTAGGCATAAAGAGACATCAAAAATTGGCATTGAATTTTTTTCAAATCATTTCATATTATTTTCATTGAATATTCAACAAAATATATTTATAATGATTACTTTTAATATTATGTTTTCACTTTATATGAACCATTCCATTATAAATAAGTTGATTTTGAACAAGAATATCCTTCAAAATATTTACTTAAATATTTAAAAAAATATATTACACCCCATTATTAATTTATTTGGATAATTCAAAAATAAACTCATTCAATTATATTGTTCCAAAATGTAATTGAACAATTTGTTTTCATTAGTCCCTTAAAACTCTAAAAAAATTAATAATTCTATAGAATATTAAAATTAGGTTATTTCCCTGAATGAGAAACTAAATAAATTATATATTAATAAAATATAGAATCCAATAGAATGTAATAAAGATTTTTAAATAATAAGATCTAAATTTGTGTTAAGGAATAAGTTAAACAAATGTAGAAATATCACTATAATTAAATGTTTTTAATAGAAAATGGTCATATTCAAGGAGGAATTAGCTTTAGTGAAAACATTTCCACTATTTCTCGATCCGAATCAATTAGAATCTTTTTGGAATTAACCTCTCAAAATAATTATAAATAAATTAAAATGGATGTTAAACCCACATTTTAAATAGTTTTTTAGTGAAATTTTTTTTATGAATATCCAATTTTTTCGAATAAACAAATTTTACAAACCTTATTTTCCAATAAAATATAGAAATTTATTTTTTTGAAAAGTCCACATGGATTTTTATGAACATTTGACTTATTTTTTTTATAAAAAATGGTTCTGAAATTAGAAAATAAATTCCACACTATTTATAATATAAGTCCCTAAGGATCTGTTAATTGCCCAAATTTATGTCGACGATGTATTTTTTGGCTCATCATAGGAATCTTGTTTTTTTAAATTACATTAATGAAAATATAATTTGAAATATGATTTATTGGTAAATAGAAATTATTTAATAGTTTACCAATTTATAAATGTAATTATGGAACTTTTAAAATCTAATGAAAATATTATAATGGGATTTTTAATTGATTCTGCACGGATCATGATAAATAAATTTGTACAGACATCAGTAAAAAAATTAATTTTATGTCGGATGAAGTTGATAAAAATGTTAATAATAATCTCTATAGAAGTATGATTTCTAATATAATTTATCTTATTATTAGTAGTCACTGAATCATGTTCATTTTTTGTCTTTGAGATAATTTTCCATAAAATAAAAATAACATCATTTAAAATTTAGTGAATTTATTTTTTATTGGTTAATGAGAACTAAAAATATTATTTTTATATAAAATTAACTTCTTTTGAGTTAATAAATAATTGAAACACAAATTTTGGTTGATGATAAATTGAAAGATAAAATTAAAAATAGAATTGATTTTCAATATAGTAAATCTACTTTCCCATTGAGTAGTAATAATAAAAACAATGTTTCTATTTCTATTCCTAAATTTGAATATATAATATATAAAATTATCTATACCCAAATAATAAGTATTAAGTACACCCTATTTCAATCTGGTATTGCATTTGACCATATCACTTTAATATGTTATAATATATATACCATAAATATTTATTTATATCATACCCAACATTGTTGAACTAAACATAATAATCTTAGGAATCATTTCATAGGAGATCACATCCAAATAGATGATATATTATTAGAATTTATTATAATAGACTTTCACCAAACTAATGTTTTCACCGAAACTCTTGTAGTTAATCTATTTAGTTTTATTAATGGGTTTTTATTATTTCAATTTCATTAAATTTATATAATTTCCATGGTTTAACTGAGTAATCTTTTCAAAATTTATTTAAACAAAAATTCATTCTTAAATCGAGATATTCTTAATTTAAATTGAAATATTTATTTTATTTATCTGTTTTATACAATCCCTATATCTTACATGGGAATTAATTTATAGTCGATTCATATCTCTTAAATTTCGAAATTTTCATTAGGATAGTCTTTTCATCCAAATTAGTTTTTAAAAACGAATGTTTTAATCTCCTATTATAAACTTTTAAATCAAAACTCTCTAAACCATGTACATATTTTCCTATTTTAAATATTGTAAACCATTAAACTAATTTTGTTCTAATAATTGAAAAAACTTGTTTTTTTACTAATTAATTAAATATGTTTCAAAATTAAATTCATGGAATATATAGTAAATTATCAATATACTCTACTCATTTTAAAAAAATCAATTAATTTTATCTATTTCAATGGGAGAATTATAATGAGTATAAATTTTTACATATTTTTTCTCTCTAAAAATGTTTTTATTTCAAGGATAAATAAAAATGGTAGTGTTTTCTTGAGGCATGATTTAAAATATACTAGAATTTTTACAGCATTTATAATCATTTATTTGGGAACAAATACTCATTGTGGAAATTGGTGTTTTTTAAATGGAATATACAAATATTCCATATTCAATTATTTTTTGTCTTTATTTTTCCATTCTCATTATTTCCATAATAAATTTATTTTTTAAAAAATATTATTTAATAAATTCTTCACTCTCTTTGTAAGTAATTATCTTATTAAAATAGAGTTGTAAGCTATAAAATGCTTATTTTCATGAGTTATTATTTTCAAAATATTATTTATTTTCAATTAAAATTAATTTTCAAACACTATATTTATTTTTTCAAGATATATTTTAAAATTTAGATTTATTTTTTATTCAAATATTTCCTTTTAAATATTTATATTCATATCATTTGTTTTATTATTTATAATAATAAATGTGTGAAATTTATTGAACCTTAATGGGGGAGAAATTCTATGTTATATGTGGTATTGGATAATGTTTTTACAAAGTTGGAGTTAATATATTTTAATCTTTTTGAAAATATATAATTTCATACTTATTTACATCTTTAGAAAATTAAATATTTTATTTTATATATATTAAACAATAATATCTCGAAAACATTTCCATATCATCCACACTTTGTTACAGACTAACTAGATGTTACTATTTAATTTCAAATATTTTAAAGCCCTTATTTCATTTGCATACCTTTTGGGAAAATTTTTATTAAAATTTATATTTTTATTAAAAAAATTTCACATGTTTAAAAACACCATTTTTCAAAACATGTGTAAACATATCATAGTCTCTATAATTTGAAAATATCGAACCACATGGTTGGAACATTGTATTCTGAGCTATGAACCACATCTTGTTTTTCAAAATAAAAATGAATGGTCCTTTTCTTACCATAATAAATTAATATACATAAAGGGATTCACACCCATCCTCACCCCACTCTCACTCAACCATCCCATAGTAGGCTTCCCCTCACATGCACCAACCCTTCATATGTCCTCCTATCTGCATTGATTCTCTTCCCATTTCATGGTGTGATCATCTCATTTAAGTATTTATTTTCATTTTCCTTTTTCTTTGTCATCCCCCTCTTCTTTATTTTGGTGTGAGGTCAGCTAAACCGTTAGGATTTTCTATAGTTTTATTTCTATGTTATTCTTTTAATCTAGGGATTATTCTCATCATGTAAGGGTCCTTGCACTTGATTGAGGTATATTTTTTTCTTACATGAAAATGTTAAAGAGTTTTTCTTCGATCTGATATAGTTTTCCCAATATCAAATGATTTAAATTGAAATATATTATTTAATTTATTTTTTTCAAAGATTATTTAATTTTTATAAAAATTTATATTTCATATAAATTGGTTTTGAATCATGGAATTGATTTTTCTATTATTTTTCCTGTTTTCTACAAACATCTGAGTTGGGTTCCTCTTAGAAAAGTTTTTTTTCAGACTTTTTTTTAAATATTAATGAATCCTAAATGGTTTATTTCTTTCTAATGGATTTGAAACAGGTATATAGTAAATTACAA
The DNA here is from genome assembly GCA_963277665.1 of Viscum album. NCBI lineage: Eukaryota > Viridiplantae > Streptophyta > Magnoliopsida > Santalales > Viscaceae > Viscum > Viscum album. The sequence continues at coordinate 1,043,486,038 of OY728126.1, read as the reverse complement.
AAAAATGGATGTTAAAAAAGTTTTCTTAATGGGCTGAATGGTATGGTTTGGTTTGCTTGGAATCCTTTATTGTATTTCAAATATTCTGTCTTGTTGAGTATGGATAACAAACGTATACATATATATATATAGGTAACCTATATTCACATATAAAATAATGGAGAGGGTAATGTGGGTAATGGGATAATTGTTACATTTATATAAATCAAGTTGTATATGCTTCTGAGGGAATGAAGAGGTTTTGATAGTTGAATCGTTTGCATAATTTGGGTTATAAAAGAATAATGTTTCCTTTAAAAATGATGGGAACTGGTTGGAATATTTATTTTCATCCATAGGAATTCAAACACTGTATAATTAATTCCCATTTGTTGTGAAATTGGGATGATCATTGAATGGTGGTATAATTTTTTAATTATATAATGTATGATGTAATCTCATTAGGAAGAATTATTTACTATTTATGCACCATGGAAAGGAAAAAGTGTTTATGATTAATGAGAGTTCATAAGTGATAATTTTATTTATCTATGGAATATTTTAAGATATGAATGTTAATTATATATTTATAATCATCACCCCAATTTTTTATAACATAGTAGGACTTGGGTAAATTGTAGGGAGGTATAGGTTCAAATGATATACTATTTTTTGTATTATTATTTCCATAGTGGACCTAAATTGCAACACTCTACTTCTTATGGGATGGGCCCCTTGGTTGAACTTGTGAGGGTCATGAAGAGTGTCATAGAAAGCTGATTGTGGGTTTATATCATATGTATATATTTAATAGATAAATTTTTAATAATCAATCATAGTATATATCAACAATCTCATAATATCTTATGATGCATGATTTAAAAATATTATAATTTCCACTATTATTGTATCACTTTTATAAATTGTTTTATGTATTATTTTGTCTCACTAGAAATATTTTTTAGAAAATCATTATTATTCTAAATGATATATTATAAATCATTAATACATTAAAAAATTAAAAAGTAAATAATTTGGGAAATTTTATTGTAGAATTATCCATAAGATACATACATTGAAAATATATAGAAACCTAGGGTTCATATAATTATATTTTAAAACATGAATGAAATGATTTACTATTTGAAGGTATGTCCTAGTACATGGTTTCTATTTTTCCATACATATTTAGCATCTATGTTATCATGTATACATCATCATTTTAATACTTGGTCTTACCTTATATATTCTAACCCATAGGGTATTACGAATCTTCTATTGCGCAGTGACTCAAAATTGAACATAGATGTATGATAGAATTTGGTTTTAGTTAAGATTATTTTTTTACTAGACAAATAAGAAATTAGGTCATTCTATAAATGGAGGGCGCCTATTAATATCATTGAATAATTAAAATACATCAGTGGGAATATTTTCCATGTAGGATAGGGTGACTAGGGTGGTGATGGAGGTTTTTTGTGATTGGGTTGTCTACTATTTTACATTTTAATTTATTATTGGTTTTTTCAGTCCATATTTTTTATGGATGTCTAAAATTTATGTGGGTTATTACAAAATTTATTAAACTTATATGTAATATTTAGTTAATTTTGTTGGGTGAATCAATTCTTAACTATGTCCACGTGATAACCAGGCACCCGTTTCTAGTCCATGAGGTCATGATCAACCATTGAGACATGTTGTGGACTATTTTAATCATTCCATATAGGGATTAATGTAAATGACAATAGATTTTATGAATAAATTATATATATATATATATGGAAGAATGTTCATTAAAATAATTCATCCACACTAGAATCATATAGTTCATGATCTTTAAGAAAATTATAAAAATGAAAAACCGAATTCACGTTTTCTCTAACAGATTTAAGGAAATGATGATTGATGGATATCATTTCCATCTTAGATCCTCGTCTTGGGCTTATATAAAGTGATATTACAAGTACATTATGTATAAAACCAAATTATTGGATTGTAGAGACTTCTAACTAAAATGTTGGGACATATGTCCGATCGATCATCCCCTTTAAAGAAGGTTGGATATACCTTCTCACATGATGAAAAAAATATATACTTTTATATGACATTAAAATACAATTGATTTTATTCCCTTTTATGTTATCACAAAAATTAAATATTATACCTTCATGGATGTTAAAACATTTGTATTGAATCCTATAAGGAATGGACAGTTTACAATCATGTAATACTATATTATCAATATTGATAGTTCAATAAGAATTTCTATATGGATTTCTACTTTCATAGTCAATTTTATCCAGCCTACAAAATTCATCCATTATGGTTAATTAGAAAAAATAAATTACCAAAATATGGACATTTGATGAAAATTGGGTAGTGCATTTGCTTAGATTTCTTACTATTCTTATGTGCTTCATAATGTATAAAAAGTTTGTTTTTTGAATGTATATATTCGTGATAATGTTGGAAGTATGAAATATTGTTCTTCGACCTAACCATAATTATAATAATACCCCTCATAGAAATTTTTACATTCCTATACAATAATGAAAAATGAAAGAATGAACCAAACCTACTATTGGATGTTATGGCCTCCATCCTGGACTCAATCTAGAGAGCTCAGAAAATTAATCTATTTTATGTGCAGGTTCCCTCCACTAATATGAGAGGTATATAAATTCACAGGGATGTTCATGATACATTAAACAACTAGGTTGGATTGATGCATAATGACTTGGGTGATATGAAAACACTTAAACTGTTGGGAGTTTCAGGATGTCCGAATAAACAACTGAATTAATGTCTATGAGAAGGATACCTCCTACCAGACTTTGGGTCAAAGTAAGTATTGATGGTGTAACCTCTGGCATGCCTGATCCATTAGGCTATCAACAAATATTTTGTAACCATCATGTATTTTTTAATGGTATATTTTATCATGACATCGGAATAGGTACCACTTATGATGCTGAACATTTGGAGATTGATTATACTATCAAGTATGCTATGAAATTTATGTGTCATGCCTTATTTATTGAATCTGATTCTAAAAATGAAATCATGAAGTTAAAATTAACAATCAAGAATGTCCTCTGGATGGTTTTCCCTCATTTGTTTCTTCTCTAAATCATTCAAATTGATTAATTATCTTCTTTTACATGATTATAGTGATCCTAACTTGGTGGTAGATACTTGGAAAAAGAATTAAGTCCTTAAACAATGAAAAATATCAACCTTCAGAGCTCTTAATTGTTTCTCATCATTGGTAAACGATGACATGTGAGGTGTTGTTCATTATCTTATTTTAAAACACTCTAGTAATGATAGATCCTTGTTTTATCATTACTCATTTATTAATAAATTTTTTAATAAAGGTTTCTTCCAAATACTATAATTTTTTGATAAAAAACTTGTTAATAATTTTCTCCCTCTAGGTTCTTCATAACTAACACCCCTCTTCGACATATCATACTTAGTAACATTATTCAGAATAAGAGAAATTGATTCATAAGAATTGGAGAGATAAAACGGCTAACAAAGTAAATACAGGAGATATAAATCAGTGATCATATGAAATAATAAGATAGTCATAAGAGTATGGTTTCATGACATTATGAATAAATTTTCCAAGCCAATCTGACAATGGTCATAAATATGAGTTACGAAAAAAACATTATCAAATTAAAAGACATGAATATTAAGAGTGAGAACTCATCATATCTCAATCATTAACCATATGTTCACATTAAAATAATTTAGAGACAATCAAAATTATTGAAACCATTTCAAATGTAACTTTGAACTACCGAGAACATTGAATTATCCATCAAAAAATGATTCCCATAATAGATCATTCACATCCACTTAATTCCAATAATAGATCATGCAACTAGACATGTTTCCCATGATTTCTAATGAAATATAATGCCGTAAATAGTGCATTAGAGAGATATATAGGTCCCACCCTTCACATAATGATAACATCACATATGAGTTCAATCAGATCAGAAGACATTTTTTATAACTAAATGCATGAAAAAAACTCATTTTCATAAACATTTATTCTTTAAATCATTAAAAATATAAAATGCATAGAAAGAACTATTAAAGAATCCTTGGATCATACCCCACTAATGTTTAAGTAATATAAAATTATGAAAACTATGATTCAAATGATTTTTAATGATTACTCGAAATAATTCTTCATGAAAATTACATTTCCATTTTAAAATCACATCTACTTTTAATAATTTTTGAATAGTAAATAAAAAATTATTTTAAATATAAATTCAAATGTATAGTGTATTCTTAATATCATTATGTTATCATTATGGTGGAAAAAATACACTCATTCTATATGATTTGGAAAAAAAATTACTTAAATATTTTTGTTGGAAAAATCACACATTTCATGGATTGGTGAACGAAAAAGAGATACCATCATAATCAATTTTTAAAAACACAAACATGTGTAAAAATGATGAAAAATAATATTAGTAAAACAGTAATAAAATAAAATCATTTTTCAAAACAAATGGCATGGAAGAGAAATAATCCCCAACAGAGATGTAAAAATAATCAATCGTGCATAATTATGAGGTTATGAAATAAACCCTTAGCACTATGGTAACATTTGAATCATGTTACATCTAAAAAAAATAAATTTATACGAATATGTAAATAAAATAATTTTCATAATACTAATCATAATATAAATTATCTGTAGTATATAAACAACACAAAAGAAAAAAGTATAATATAATACATGTGTCCCATAGAATAAAACATGAGACGAAAATCACTTAGCATATGTATGAAATCCTTCATACATGTTGGAATATCTTGTATAAGAAAATATATTTACAATAAATATATCAAATACACATAATCATATATATTATATAATATATGATTTAATTATAACCACTTATCACCCATTTTCTATCAATATATAATTAAAATCTCTCTCTAAAAAGATATCAACATCCTTTTTCACGTAGGTTATGGTTTCTTAGTATTGGTACTTTTATATTGATCATGGTTAAATAATCTACAAAATTTAATATATTATATATAAATTATATACATTTTTTGGATTAATTTATAATATCTAGATATAAAAACATAATTACAATGTTTATAGAGATGTTAGGTTCTACGCATGCATGATTGATTTTTTTTTTATTTTTCAATGGATAAAAAAACTATGGAATATAATAGTTAAACGTGTATATAATAATTATTATATAATATATACTCATCAAATAAATACCCGACCAACCAAAGAAAATAGAAATGAAAAAATAATCACAATGCATCATGGATGTGTAGTCCACACGTATGAATGAGTGACGTTATCTCTTTCCAACGGCCTAGAAGGATAAAATGACGATATTATATTTTTAAATAAAATGTAATTGTTCTTCATAAATATAATATATAAATTTTTACCCATCATAATGACCATAAATTAATAATGGAGAAGTAAAATTAATTGTATCACTATGTGGAGATGGTATGATCTACGCACACAAGAGAAATATTTTCACTTCTCATTTGACTGATGAGGGTTGATAATGGTGATTTCATAATCTTAATAAAATTTAATAATATATAGGATACCTATTTTATTATTTCTAAAATAATATAATATATCTATAAGAGGTAAAACAATAATATAAAAAAATTATTGTTTAAGGCAATTTCCTCTTCTTTGAGATGACCACCTTAAATAATTTATTATTGGTTCTACGGATGGTATTTTTAGAATACAATAAATTAAATAATTTTTTTAGGGAATTTAAGAAGATATTTTGTTAGTTTATGTTCAATATAGAAGTCTCAATGTATTTTAAGGATGTGATGGAGGTGGTTTCAATTAAAATTTGGGTGAGGGGAACTTTTAGAATAACCTAACAAATAAAATATAATAAGATTATTCTCAAAAAAATAAATTTTAAATGGAATATAAATTAATATGGGGAGATATTTATGACTATATATTATCCATTTTAACATTATATAATATTTATATGATATTTAAATAATTTAATAAAATATTATTTTCATAATAGATAATTATTTTTAATTTTGAATTTATTAATTACGTTGACTATATTAACACCATGATTATAATACAAATGAGAAAAAAAATATTTTAATACATATATAAAATATTATTTTATTATATAATATTTTTGTATCAAAATAGTTTTTTCAAATAAAAATACATTTAATAATATTATTATTGTTTACTTTTTCCCACTAATTTAAAAAATATTTTTTCTGCATAGTGTATGAATTTATGGTAATTATAACTTCACTAATATTTAAAAATAAATTATCTCGATGAAGATAAATATTTAAGATTCCAAAATACTATTTATAGTCTCACATATCATCTAGATATACCCATGATAAAAATAATTTTTTATAAAAAGAAACACTTTGAAATCTTTATCTTTTTAAAATAATATTTTATAAAGGTTAAAATTTTATCTATGTGATGAAAATGTCAAAAATTACCCATGTATTTTTACCACCAAGATATAATACTCAAATAATATTTAGGAAATGTTTAAGTTTCCTTTTATAGTCCTTGTGCATTTTATTTTTGACCTAAATTACCAGATTTACCCATATTGTTGTTATAAAATTACCATAGAAGCAATTCCTAGTGAAAAAAATAAAGGTGTCCTTTTTACTAAACATATACACACTTATTTCAAATATGGAATCCATTTTTCAAGATTCAAGGTAAAAAATTTCATTAAATAAATTAAAATCAATCCCCCAAAACATAAAGGAAATGTGTTTTCTTGAAAAAATGTGACTTTAATCCCAACATAATACCTATCCCAAAAAAGTAATAATAATGATTCAAATATGACTAACTTGGTTATATTTTACTAAAAAATACCTAATTTATTTTGATATCAAATTAAAATAATAAATTACATTTTTAGTATAGTTAAAAATGATTGTTTTATAAAAATTGTTATTTTTTACTTTTCATTGAAAAATCTAACATTTCAGTGAAATAAAAAAAAATTCTCCCAATGATACCATTGACATGATTATATAAAAATGTATTTAATTATTATCAAAAATATTTTTTTATAGATACATTAACTAATTATAATTATTCATTAGAAAATTAAATAAAAATTAATTTTTATGAAATCAATTTTCTTGGAACACCCAAAGATTTCATAGTACATTATCTTATTAAAGTAATTCAATAGCTTACGCTACACGCAACACCGAGTTCAAGCACACCACAACATTCCAAAATAGTCGTTCAAAAAGCTATTATGAATAGTATTAATTTAATTTTTAATCATATATATTCTATATAATTTTAACATCTATATTATGTGTTTCTTTGATATAATATAAGAACAAATTCATTTTTCAGATAAAAGAAGTATTTTAAAAAAAATGCTATTTTACAGAATTTTAATAGAAAACCCTTTTTAAAAAAAAATATTTGACACTTTTATATATTCATTTTAAGTAAATTAAATTCTTCTTTAGAATAGAGACATAAAACAATTTTGTATAATTTTATTGTACTTTTTTTATAATGTTCATATTTTGATAAATAGTGAAAAATACTAATTTTTAATTGAAAAAAACTATTTTAATCAAAATAATTTATAGTTATAAATTATGCATTTGAATGTTTATAATGTATAATTAGATTATATTTTTATCCTTTAATACAATTAAGGTTGTTATAAGTAATTTCAAATTTCAAATATGACATAAACACATGTCAATCTTTAGATGATTTTTTCTTTTATAAAACTCCAATTTTATGGTTTTAATAACATAAATTAATTTAAAATTAATTAATGCAACTTATATGTTTTTTATTTTCTAAAATAGAATTTGTTTTTGAATTAATAATATCAAAATTAGCTTAAGGTGAATTTGTTTTCTGAAAACATTCAATTTTTGAAGAATAATGAAAAACACAACGTTATTATTTAAAACTGACTTTTTATTTAAATAATTATTTTTTTATTTAATTTAATTATAAGTCATAATATATATTTAGTACCTATAAGAGTTCAATTTAATTAATTGGAGTCATTTTAAAATAAAATTAGATGTATAAATTTATATTGAACTTTTAACCGTCTTTTACCCACTTTCTAGGAGAATTTTTAAATTTTCATAAAACATAATTTTACCACTCATGTGAGTTTAATTTAAAAAATCCAGGAGACTCATTTCATTCCATTAAGTAAAATTTTGTTCAATATTATGAAAATAAATTTTGGTGAATAGTAACATTTACTTTTATTTACCACGGTTAAAAGTTAATAGGGTAATTAAGTGTAAAAATGATTTTATAATTACCCTAACACATGTCCTAATTCTATTGGATAAGTGAAATTCGTCCAAAACATGATTTAGGAATAAAATTTTATCCACTTTGGTCCACATGGTTTAGATTAAAACATTTATTATTATTTTATTTGAGGAATAGTTAAAAGGGTTCAATTAAATGATTAATAACTAAACCATTTTAATAAAGGGTTATATATAAGATAAATTAAAAGATAAATATTTATTATAAACCTAGAGTGATTTCCTACATCATGTTATTTTATTTATAAATTTTTGACATTAAATAATTAAATTTATTTATAAGACAATGATGAGGTTGTAATTACCATATTAATGAAAGAATCAAATAAATGGTATTTTAAAGATAAAAATAAAATAAATTTCAAATTTTTTATCACATCCAAGAATTATCAAGGTGAATATTACATGTTAGAACTCATTAAATGTATCTTTTTCGAAGAAATCATGTTGTAATGACTTTCACAAAAATAAGTACTAAATAGTGTCAAAATAAGCATAAATGAGTTTTTAAAACAAGTATTATATTTTTAAATTTTATAATATTTCTAAAAATATAAGTGTTAGAAAAAAGGGAATAAATAATATTATATATGTCATTTATGAACCACTTGAGGTTATCTTGGATGTTTAGAGTAGGTTTATTAACCATATAATGTAAGAATACAAGAAGACACGGTAAAAGTTAAATTATTTAACAAAGAGTTAAATATAAAAGATAAGATTAATATGTTGATCTAAACATGTAAAAAAAATTAGTGTTTTTCGACCCATACCCACCTTATCCTATAATTAAATCATTTAGGAGCAATTATAAACTGAATATTATTTTATTATATAATAATATTTCAAGATTTCCCTAAAGTGGCACTCACCTCTCTTATAAAAGGGTACACCCCCTTCTCTCAAAATCACACCTCCAAAGCCATTTGTCTTGGCCAAAACCTACTCAAATATACTCCAAAATTCCCTCAAATCAACCTATAGTCCTTAAAGTTATCAGAAATCCAACATATGGAGGCCTTTTGATCAACTCAAATGAAAAAACCTGAAGAAGAGGTAATAATTTCACCTCCCTCTATTAAGTTCTTTTTTCATTCCACTACCTCTTTCTTGGTTGTTTCCATACCAAAATAATAACTCAAGTACCTCCTAAAAACCATGATGATATTAAAAATATGGTACCACCATATTCTTAATTTTATCCATCCTATAAATGACAAATTCATCATATGTGTGTACGTACGGCTTACCGTCTCCACGTCGGGGGTGTAGTTTGGTATTCAAAAACATCATTTTTTGGATTGGTATAATAATGAGTATAACTGATTTAAATAATTAATAAATTTTTTTAAAGATTCTATATATATTATATACCATCCAATTAAATATGATTTCATAATCAATATAATGATATTGTCCCTCCTGCGTACTTACGGATTACCATCTCCATGACGTTATGAGATTCATTTCCACATTTACCATTCAACGATGATTATAAAAATATATATTATTAATAAGTATGTGATATATGACATAATAACACTAAATAATAGAGATATATATATTTATGTGTATATACTTACATATATCTTATTCACTTAATACAATTCAATATGATATGAAAACAGAAACAACGTTAATGCGTACATACGACCTACTATCTTCATAAATAGTGTTTTCCATATCAAATATCTATATACTATACATGTTTATATTCTAAATATATTGTATATATAATTAATGTGTTATATTCTTGAAGTATTTAAATCATGATCAAAACTATACGATCAATAATAACAAGTTAAAAACAAATACGATAAAGAATGCTATTATTTTTTAAATGTTAATTTACCATGGAAATCATTTTTAAATGGGTAGTATAATGAAATAAATGAATCATGTAAGATATAATAAATATTAATATAGTTTTTTTATAATTTAATAACTTAATATGGTTATTATATAGAAGGTTAAATGTACCCTCAAACAAATGAAAGTGCAAGGTAAGGGTTAATTTCAAAATCTCTTTATTATTTGAGGTTGTTTTTAAAATAAGTATATTTTGGGATACATTTATTATCCATGTCCATGTTTAATAAAATAGTTTTCAAAGGGATTATTTTTATTTGAATTTTTTACTAAAACATCATTTTAAATGTTTCAAAGATTTATTATTCTAAACATTTATCATTAATATCCATATTTTCAAAATGGTTTTAAGGATTTATTTATAAGGACATGAATGTTTCAAAATGTTATTTCCATTCAATATTTTCAAAGTGGTATGGGACAATTGAATTCAAAACTAACTTTTAATTTAATTCCATTATAAATTATGTGACTTTTAAATGATTTCATGAAAAAAGGATATTTCTCTCAAAGATTTTTTCAGATCATTTCAAACTATGTCAACATCCTTTACGGGATATTATTCTTGATCAATGTTGATTTGTAATGATACAAATATTTCATATTTCATAGAAGGTTTTGTGATATATTTGACTATTTATGTGTTATTTTTATAACATTCATGGTTTAGGGTTAATGTACTGACATTAAATATGCTTGTTTTAATACGAATGTTTATGTTACATTTCAGACTTTTCATACGAAGAATATAGTGGACATAGTTATTGACAGGTGGAGCCCACTATAGCTCCTCGGTGCATCGGGAGGTCTCATGAGACAATTAGGCATGGAATTGGATGAGGCCTCTCCAAATTTTGATATTTGGTTTTGGTTGAGGCCTTAATCATTTTTAGACGCCTTGGCTGAGGCCTTGACAAAATGTTTAAAAATTTCTTGCATTATACATTCCCTCATTATGAAAATATTATTGATGTTTCATGTGGTTATTAAACTATTGGAATACACCTGATTGTTTTATATTATGTCATTATTTACTCATCTCATATTCTTTCCATAAATTTTTCATGTTTATTATTTGTAAATTCACGTGTTTTAATTATTCACCATGCCTAATGTTTATTTTATCTTCTGTTGTATGGCTTACCCCTACTAAGTGTTTGAGCTCACCCCTTTCTTATGTTTTATTTTCCCAGGATTATATGAATTGTATTATTTTGGTAATTTAGAATTTTTTTTTATTTTCTAGTAATACATCCTTGTTTGGATATGAGCAGGTAGAGGTGGCTTTGGCACAAATGTACATAGGAGTGAAAACTCTGACAAAGAGTTTCGAGCATGTCCCGGGGTATCCTAGTACACGACAACAAGCCTTCCTACACTCTAGGTTATGACACTCCTAGGGGATATTATTAGGAGAATTAACATTTTTATTACAATAAATTATGAAGGATATAAGAGTAAATTCTTCTCAAAGAAATTTTTTTATGATTATAGATTATATGCATAAACTTTTCAATTTACATTTTATATTTTACATGTTTGGAATTATGCATTGTGATTAATAAACTAACCTTGTGTATGATATTGTATAGAAATGCCGTGTAGTATAAGGAATGATAATTCCAGCAATAAACAAGATCAAAATATTAAGAAGGTTTATATCATTCATTGTATTAAGCCAACATTTAAAAGGGAAATAGTCTCCCGCATATTCTTATCATATGAAGAAATAGTTTCAAGTGTTAATAATATGATTAATGATTTATCTATGTCCTATGGCTTTGAAGGGATGCAAGAGAATAAAAGGATGGTAGATATAAAGATGGATAAAGGGAATAGGGGAATGAATGTCTTTCCCATATGTGATAACTATGGAATGAATCACCTTGGTAAATACCTAAAGGGAATGGGAGTGTGTTTTATGTTTGGAGAAAAAGGACACCATGTATGTGATTGCAAGATTAATAAAAATGTTTCAAATGTACAATGCTTCATCTGCAATGTGTTAGGACACTATGTGAATCAATGTCCAAATCATCAGATTATACCTCAAATGCTGCTATTGAATAATAATCATGTTTTGATACTACCGAAGATGAAGAGGAATGATTAGATATCTAATGTGGTTGTTAAAGTATTGTGTCAATAGAGTATTGTATTAATGATGTTCATGTTATATGAATTGTAAAGTATATAAGGATTATACTATAGTACTATTTCATTAAGGACTTGAGATTGTTTGGAACCAAGAAAAGTGACTTAATAGCATGTTAAATTTTCTGGAAAATATATGGTTGAGAGAATGATAAACCATAATATGGTTCTGATACCGAGGAAGTGATTTTGGAATAATATATGTTTTTTTGGATAAATTATATTGCATATTTTTGACTACCTTGAAGCTGATTAATGATTTTTATATTCCATCATTGTTGGAGTTTAAAACATTTTTAGACAGGAGTATATCCAACATTTTATAAGGAATAAGAGAGTATGAATGTAATCAATAAGATTTTTTGGTAATTCAGGTTGTTTCAGTGTTTTAATAGAATATATGATGAAGGAATCCACATGTTATTACGTGGAAAAAGGATCTTCATTGTGTTTACCTTCATTATAAATTTTGGACTATGAGTTTGGACAAAAGTATTTTGGATAAGTCTAAAGGTTGGAATCGATTAAGATTGACATTGGATACTATTGTTAAGGTTAAATAATTTCTCGAGATTTTTTTTGGATTTTCATAAGAAGGACAATCTGGAGGTCGGGCGGCAACCCATCGTTTCCGGTAAATCCATGAGACTTGAACCCGAAACCGAAGGGCAACAAGGGTGGATCACCTACCACTGGCATACATTATGTACTAGTTTTTAAAATGTAGTTTTTTCTAAATGGCCTTATATATAAATTATAAATTCATTTTTTGTAACCCAATACGATTAGGATAAAGAGAATAATTTTTAATTATATTTTTTTGGAGTGAAAGATGATTTTGTGGTAGGAATTAGTTGAAGTATGAAACTCAACTTGTCAAGTATATTTTTTCTCTTATTCTATGAATACATTATTTCATACACATTAGGTAAGGGATATTAAAACAAAAAATATGTTATCCTAATACCTTATGTTCTGTTGAACTGATGATATTTTAGATCATAATAGATGGATGGATATGAGGCCCGCAAGTTTACACTTGATTTTGATTTAAAACCTCAATCACTACCTATAAGTATTTATGTTTCCTCCAATTATGTGCCTATAATTTCCACCAATATTCCCTAATCGAGATCATAATTTGGTGGTGACTTTTTCATTTCTCTTTCCTCTTATTAAGACTAAATTCTTTTAACAAAATTTCAAATGTGGTTTTTCCACAAAGGTATTTTTCTATTTTTAACCATTTATGTTCAAAGAACAATTTCAAATTACAAGGAAACAATTTATTGAAGGAGGGTAGAATTTAACACCCAAATATTTCATTTTATGTTATCTCATTAATGTAATTCAATAGCTTATGCTACATACAACACTGAGTTCAAGCGCACCACAAATTACCAATCTAGCCGTTCAAAAAGTGGTTATGAATAGTATTAACTAAATTTTTATTCTTATATACTTTATATAATTTTAACATCCATATTATGTATTTCTTAGACATAATATCAGAAGACATTTTTTTCAGATAAAAGAAGTACTTTTAAAAAATGAAATTTTACCCCCTTTTAATGGAGAACCCTTTTTAAAAACAATATTTGACACTTTTAAATATTCAATTTAATGAAATTAAATTATTTTTTAGAATTCGGACAAAAAAATAGTTTGGATAATTATTTGGTACTTTTCGAATAACTTTCTTATTTTTGATGAAAAGTGAAAAATACAAAATTTTAATTGAAAATAACATTTTAATTGAAATAAAATATACTGATAAATTATGAATTTGAATGCTTTGGAAGAAAAATAATCTTATATATTTTTTCATTTAATACAATTTATGTCATTATATGTAATTTCACATCTAAATTTGACCTAAACACATGTCAATCTTTTGATAGTTTTTATTTTAAGAAAACCCGTTTTTTGGTTTTGACAACATGAATTAATTTTAAATTAATTAATGGAACTTATATGTTTTTAATTTGGTAAAATATAATTCATTTTTGAATTTGGAATATCATAATTATCTAAAGGTGAATGATTGGTATTTTTCTGAATACATCTAATTTTTTATGAATTGGGAAAAACACTATGTTATTGTTTAAAACTGAATTTTTATTTAAATAATTATTTATTTCATTTAAATTTATTATAATTGAAAATAGATATACAATAACTATATAAGTTCAATGTAATTTATTGGAGTCATAGTATAATAAAACTAGACATATAAATTTTTATTAAACTTTTTACCTTCTTTTACCCACCTTCTAAGAAAATTTACAAATTTGCATGTTACATAATTTTAACACTTCTGTGAGTTGAATTTCAAAGCTCTGAGAGACATTATTGACATCAGTACGGAAAATTTGGGTCAATAAGATGAAAATAATTTTTGGGGAATAGTAACTTCTTACTTTTATTTACCACCGATAAAAGTAAATATGGTAATTAAGGGTGAAAATGATATTATAATTACCGTAACAAATGTCCTAATTATATTGGATAAGTGAAATTAGACAAAAAAAAACATTAGGAAAAATATATGATCCTATTTGGTCCACTTGGAGTAAATTAGGGCACTTAATATTATTTTATTTGAAAAACATTTAAAAGGGTTAAATTCAATGATTAATAACTAAACCATTTTTAAAATAGGAAAATAAATAAGATAAATTCAGATATAAATATTAATTAGAAATATAAAATGATTCCATACATCATGGTTTTTTATTTATTATTTTTAGACATTAAATAATTAAATTTATTTATGACAAAATGATGATGCACTAACTACCTTATTAACAAAAGAATCAAATAAATGGTAATATAAATATTAAAATAAATAAAATTTAAAGGTTTTTATGAAATCCATGAATTTTATATCTGAATATGACTTGTTATAATAGAATAAATGTATATTTTTAGAAGTAATCAATTGGTAATGAATTTTAAAAAAACAAATTACTAAATAGTGTCCAATTTGACATAAATGAGTTTTTAAAACAAATAATATATTATTCTATTATATAATATTTATAAAAATCCGAAGTTCGGCCAAAGGGAATAAATGATATTATATATGTCATTAATGCACCACTTGAGGTTCTCTTGGAAGTTTATAGTATGTTTATTAATCATATAGAGTAAGAATAGAAGAAGACACGGTAAAAGTTAAACTATTTAACTAAGAGTTAAATCTAAAAGATAAGGATTATATGGTGATCTAAACCTGTATAAAACCTATTGGTTGAGTGGTTTTTGACCCATTCCCACCTTATATTATAAATAAATCATTATTGAGCCATTCTAATCTGAAAATGGTTTTATTATAAAATAATATTTCATGTTTTTCCTAAAGTGACCCTCACCTCTATTATAAAAGGGTACTTATCCCTCTCTCAAAATCACACATCAAAAGCCATTTGGATTGGAACAAACCTACCAAAATACCCATCAAAATTCCATCACAACGACCTAAAGTCCTTAAATTGACCATAAATCCAATCTATGGATCCCTTTTGATCAACTCAAAAGTAAACACCCGAAGAAGGGGTAATAATTTCACCTACCTCTTTCAAATTCAATTCTTCTTCCACTTCCTCTTTCTTTGTTGTTTCCATACTAAAATAATAACTCCAATAACTCCTAAATAAATTGATTTTATTATAAATATTTTACAACCATATTCGTTATTAAATCCATCCTATATATGACAATGTCACCATACGTGCGTACGTACGACTTACTGTTTCCACGTCGTGGTGTAGTTTGTTTTTCAAACAATTAAATTTTTGGATGGGTATAATAATGAGTATAACTAATTTAATAATAAATATAACATGTTAATGATTATTTATATATGATATACCTTCCAATTACATACAATTTCACTATCAATATAATGATATTTTCACTTGTGCGTACGTACGGATTACCGTCTCCACGACGCGATGAGATTCATTTCCACATTCACCACTCAGTGATGATTATAAAAATATATATTATTAATAAGTAAGTAATATATCAGATAATAATGATACATAACATATATATATATATATGTATGTATGTTCATACAAATATCATATTCACTTTCTTCCATTCAATACAATATGAAAACAGAAACAACGTTTATGCGTACGTATGACCTACCGTCTCCATAAATTATGTTTTCCATTTCATATATCTTTCTATTATACATATTAATATTCTAAATATATATCATATAAAAATCATGTGTTATATTCTGGAATTATGTAAATCATTATCTAAATTATATGATCAAGAATAACAAATTAATCCACGTATGATAAAGAAACAAATTATTACCTGAAATGTTAATTTAACATGGAAATCATTCTAAAATGGGTAGTATAAAGTAATAAAAGAATCATGTATGATATAATAAATATTAATATGGTTTAGTTATTATTAAATAATATACTATGGTCATTATAAAGGAGGTTAAACATACCCTCGACCAAAGGAATGTAATAATTAAGGGTTAATTTCCCAATCTCGTTATGATCCAAGGTCATTTTTAAGTTAGTATCTACTGGAACATATTTATTATCCATGTATATGTTTCATAAAAGTGTTTTCAAAGGTATTTTTTAAGGTACTTTTTTTATTAAAACATCATTTTAATTTTTTTAATGATTTATTCTTCTAAACCTTTCTCATTAATGTACATGTATTCAAAATGGTTTTAAATTTTTATTTATATGGACATGAATGTTATAAAATGTTAATTCATTTCAAAAGATTCAGTGTGGGATGGGACACTTTGATTGGAAACTATATTTTAAATTAATTCCATTATAAATTATGTTACTTTTAAACGATTTCCTGAAAAAATGAAATTTCTCTCAATGATTTTTACTGATCATTTTCAACAATGTCAACATCAAATAAAGGATATTATTCTTGATCATGGATAATTTATTATGATACAAATATTCAATATTTTGTTGAAGGTTTTATGATATATTTACCAATGCATTATTATTTTTATGCCATTCATGGTTTGGGGTTAAATTATTGACATTTCGTGTGTTAGTTTTAATACGGATGTTTATATTATGTTTCAACCTTTTCATATAAAGAATTTATTGGACTTAGAAAGTGATAGGTGGAGCCCGCTATAGATCCTCAGTGCATCGGTTGGTCTCACGAGACAATTTTATGTGGAATTTGCAGTGGCGTTTTCCAATTTAGATATTTGGTATTGGCCGAGGCCTTAATCATTTTAAGGCATCTTGGCTAAGGCCTTGAAAAAATGTTTCAGAATGTCCTACAGTATAAATTCCCTCATTATGAAAATGTAATTGATTGTTTATGTGGATATTCGACTATTAGAATACCCATGACTATGTTTTATTACGGAATTATTTACTCATCTCATATTTCTTTCATAAAGTGTCTGTGTTTATTATTTGTAAAGGCATGTGTTTTAAAGTATTCACCATGCCTAATGATTATGTTATCTTACACTGTATTACTTACCCTTAATGAGTGTTTGAGATCACCCCTTTATTATGTTTTATTTTCCTAGGATTATAATATGTTTATTATGATTGATAAGTAGAGTTAAGCAAAGTGATTAATGGAATTCTCAAAGTATCATTTATATTGTGCTTTATTTTCTAAGTTGTAATGTAATGTTTATGTATGTAATCTATTTTCAAAGACTGCTAAACTGATCAGTATTTTGGGACATTAGTCCTTATAATCATTCAAATATATTAGAATAATGCACCGACTTTATATAACTGTGGTCCGGGAATTAAAATTATGAAGCATAATTTTTTTAAAAAATATTAGTTGCATATATTTTTAGATTTTGTAAATGAATTTTTATTTATTATGTACATAATATATAATTTTAATTACTAGGCTAATATTATTCATTCCCTAAAATTCAACTTCCAGTTAGTAATAGTCATATTTAAATAAAATTATTTTCATTATTTTGTTAGATCAGTGTTGTGTGTAAGGAATGTTATTCGGGAAATGTAATTTAAAACTATTCAAAAAGAACTATAGGTTTTACATTAGACCCTCACACATAGATAATTTTTTTACTATCAATTTTGAATTTTTTTAAATAATAAATGGATTGAAATTTCAATATTACATTATCAAATCCAAAATTATAAAAAGTTTAAATAATACATGCCCTTGAAAATAATTAAAGTGGAGTATGAAGGTCCTCAAGATTAACACATAATGGTCTTTTGAAATAGGTGAACATTTTTTGGATATTAAAAAATAGATATAGAGGAAATACATCCAAGGATAGTTTGTGAGGAAAATAAGAAATGGTCATGAGATTGTCAATATCCACAAAAAATAAAACCTGATGAGATATTGATAAGACAAAAAATTCATCATAAAAGAAGGAAACATGATAACATTTTATAAATCAACATTATTTTCACATTTATTTGAAATTACATTTCTATATAAACTAACATAGGTAAATTTAGTAAATTTAGAAGTATATATTCATCATTAAATCAATTCCCATGACAATATCATCTTTTCCTCCAAATGATGAGAAATCAAGATGACTGTTTTTAATACCTGAAGCACTATAAGAAACATATAATAGATCACATAATCTATAAAATAAAAATTTATCTTGTACCATTTTCATTATAAATTAACCAAAACCAAATGTTTAGGAAAAGATAAATAATATTTTAAATGATGAAAATATTATTTATTATCCATTATTCATTGGTAAGGCAAAAAATTATACCTACATCATAAAATAAATAAATATCCTTAAAACCCATCAAAAATATCCCAGACTATTTTTGCAACTCAAAATAATAAGGATTCTGTCCTTAATCATCTGATATTAACTTAACATGTATCTCCAATCACTATTAATAACTCATAACGTCATATATGTAACATTAATATTCCCTAGATTCATAGTCTCTAGGATATATCAATAAATTACACAAATAAATGACAATGTATCTTAAATTATATCAATAAACTCAATATTATTCACAGTTTAAACCTCGATGATAATTTTATACATCTTATATTACACCCCCCAAGATTTATAACATCTATCTTAAATAATAGATCATAGTAAGCCTATATGTTACATATAACTCACACCAATAAAACATATCCAAAAATATATTTAGTCAATTAATAATACCATTGCATAAAACATTCTAAAAGTTCTATGAAATTGATCTCATGATGAATCCTAATTTTATTGACCCATCACAGTATCCATCTCACTAAACATAACATCACAAGAAAACATCTAATCATGAATAAAATTTACATAATCTGTATTTTTCAATTAATTTCACGTAATATTTAATATATCTGTTAAATAAAATAATATAATGAAAATAATTTTAGATAGAATAATTAAATAACTTTTTTCTTAAATCATTACTGATTTTCATGGTCACTCAAATTATTCCATTTAATTCATCAAGGATAATTATCACATTACCCAAACTATACATTATCACCTTAGCACAAAATCTCCTTTCATTGATATTACTGCCTATCAGTATATGTTTTCAAATCCATAAGTAAAACTAAAAAGGTTAAATTCAAAAATACCTTACAATTATTATATCTAAAATATCATTGATATAACTATTACATAATTCTAAAATCATAATAAATAAACACTACAATAAATTCACTTTGTAGGTCTTTCCTTATAATAGTAGTTTACTTTTAAAGTGATCATTTAGTCAGATAATTCTTAGGTTCCACACATATATGACATTGAATTCCATGCGAATTTTTCACTATTTTCCTTTCATTATACATAATGAACATATTCCCATCCACTTGGGATATTAATTATATATCATCATCCCATACTCCTAATATGAATTAAATTGGGATTTCTTAATTCTATGATCATTATATCCTCAAAATTAATAAATGTTAATTTTTCACTCATTTTATATGACCAGAGTCTCATCTACTATCACATTTTTAATCCCAAATTGTGATACATAATTTGGAATAATAAAAATAACCTTATTTATATACATAATAATATTTTATTTATTAAAAAACAAAATCTTCTATCAAAGTTAGTGTTAATATGATTTCTACTATTCTCCTTTTATTGACTAAAAACAAATAGAAATGTGGGACCAATGATAGTCATTGGGTAAGCCACACAATCATTATAATAATCATTTATTTTCTGTAGAAATCATGTAACACTCTTCTAGGACCCCAATGTTTTATTCTAGGTAATTCATTTTCAGTACCAAAACATTAGGATTTTATCCAATACATAAATGTATTCTCAGGATTCTCACTAATGTTTTCTTATCCTAGTTTGAAAGGTTAACTAATCTTTTCTCTAATACTAATTATAACGGCCCATACTTCTCATTCATGTATGTTACAATAATTTTAATTAATATCAATTAAATAAAATTTTGATCCACATCATAATTTTATTATTTTATATCTTTTAGAAATATAGACATATAAAAAACTGGTTCATAGTCATCTCAAAGTACAATCATTATAACTACTACCCATCTTAGATATATCATTATTAATACTTATTTTCAATGATGAGATAAATGGAAACATAATAAATGTTGAGATAAAATTTCCAGTTGGGGTATACATGGGGTTATCAATCTATGATCATTTAAAATAATTAGATATTAATAAGGGTATTACATAATAACAATAACATAATATGTTTATACCCATTATATAAATCATCATAAACATGATTTTTGTAACACGAAATTATTTTTCAAAATACATGATTCATATGAATTAAAAATAAAAAAACCTCAACTATGAACCATAATTATAGGTCATAAATATATTTGGCACCATCATATATATATATATATCATTTAATATTTCACGGATTACTTCTATGATCATTTAAATATAAATAAACACATATTTTCTATTGTGGATCAAGCACATCAACTTGTTTCACATAACTAACCAAGAACATTGACTTGTTTCCCCTAACTACATCTGAAGATAAAATAAATTACCCAATGAATTAGAGGTATATATAAATCCCATAAGAAATAAAAGGAAAACCATATATATTTGTCTTATAGTTTCATAAAATATACGTTATTTTACAATCCGATGATAAAAATGGGTTTCATAAAAAAGAATCATTTTAATAAAAAACTAAAACCATTTAAATAAATAATAATTATTGTATCCTTGTAAAATATACCTTGTAATTTATATTTACCATCTACGGTTTTCTTCTCTGATTTAAAATTATTTTGAATGATTACTTGAAATAATTCTTGAGTTAAATAAAATTAAAATTTTAACATAACATATCTCTTTAAAAGGGTTACATTAATAAATGAAATCATTTTCATTGAAAAGAAAAATTAATATTTAAAAATGAAGATCCCTATAATTTAGTTTTCATTGTGTTGATAAAATCATTCCAGGCCACATAACATAACAAACATTCCATCTACGTTTTTTTATAAAAATGACACAACATTCCTATTTTGGAAAACAAAAAAAATGATTTAGTTTAAACAATTTTTAAAAAAATTGAACATGGGAAAATTTGGTATTGAAAATATTACATATCTATAATAAAAAACGTTTATTTTCTAGAAAACATGGACATGGAAGATAAACATTCCCTAGTGGAGAGATAAATCTAAACAATACTGAAAAATGACGAGATTTTGAAATAATCCATTTCATCAATGGTAATATTTGAACCAGAAGCCCTATAAAAGGAATAAAATTATATTAATATATAAAAAATAATTATAATAAGAATATTTTTGAGATACATTCATGGTTTTTATATACACCACACAAAACAAACAAGCTGTGTATAAGACATATGTTTCACATATGTAAAATTGAGATGAAAATCCCTTAAAGTAGGTCCATCTTCTTTCGTACATGTTAGAACCTCCAATAAAATAAAAATATAATTATTCTGAATATATTAAAAAAAATAATCAAATTTAACTTACCATATATTATTTAATTATTTCTTTTTTCCAAATGTTTCTATTATTTCTGTTTTAAAATAACTATTAAAAGCGATATACATTTCATTTTTCATATATGTTTTTTTTGTTATTTTTCTTCTCTATAGTTTTATCATGGTTAAAACATATACATGATATTAAAAATGAAATAATTATAATATATATTCATTATATAAAGGTTTAGTGTCTTTTATTATAGTTAGTGACACAATAATTAATTACACCCTTAATTGAGATTGTAGGTCATACGTAAGCTTGAACGATATTTTTTTTCAATGGATGGAATGAAAAAAAATAAAATAATAATTTATATATTAAAAAATATTTATGAAATCCTATATATGTTATATAATCATAAAATATATCCTCCTTTCCATTCAAGTAAAATATAAATGAAAAATGAATCACATCACTTCATGGAGGTTGTAACCCACAAGTACACATGATTGATGTTATCATATCTCAAAAAATAAAAATGTAATATTGTAAATATTATATCATAATTAAATAATAATAATTATGTCATAAATTTTATATATAAACATTATGCCCATTATAAAAACAATCCATAAATAGTGGTTGTTGTAAATGAATTATATTGTTATGTGGAGATTGTATAATGTATGTACGTACGAGTGACACCTACACATCCCAATTAGTGGAATGATGGGGGTAACAATTGGATACTGATAGTAATAAAATTTGAATATTTTATTTATAGTGAGGTTATTATTTCTATATAATTATAAAATATTCAGCGGAGGTAAAATAATAATCCAAAATAAAGTGATCAGTTATCGAGATTACCTCTTCTATGAGAAGACTCTCTTAGATCAACTCTTAAGAGATCTATGGCTAGACTTATGAGAATAAAAACAACTCTAGGGTTTTATATTGGAGTTTATAAAAATAATTGACAGAATCTAGTTGATCTAATACTCTCAATGTTTTGTAAATATGTCAAGGGGATATTTCCTTTTAAAATTATTTTGAGGGGAACTTAGGGATTTTTTTTTCAAAAAATATAATATAATATCACTATGCTAGGGGAAAATACATCCAAAAGAATAATTAATTCACCTTGGATTCTATTTTGAACAGTATAATATCATATTTTTTATTACATTATATTTTAATGATTTAATAGTAATTATATAAAATATTTTTTTCATAATATATTATTAATTTCAATTTTGAGACTTTTCATTACTTTGACATAAATAATATGGGGATGAAAATGTAAAAAAAAAAAAATATTTCCCCAACATGATATTTTCATCCACCTAATTATTGTACGACTTTACATACCTCAAAATGTTACACAATATATATTTTTAATATCAATCATTTTATTTCATCCATTAATTATATAATAATAGTGTCAACGTTGTGTAATAATATAATAATATTATTTCATCAATAAGAATAAAAAATAAATTCTCATTATGAATTTATTTCATTTAAAATTCAAAATCATCTTTTTAGTTAAATATATCATTTACATAATCCCATTTCAAAAAATATTATAGTTTTTAGAATCAAGAGTTTGATATGTATAACATTTCATTAAATAAAATATTATAATGTTCATCATCAAATACTATAGTTAAAAAAGGTCATAAATTAGACCCTTGGATTATTATGGATAAGGCATAATCATCCAATAAAATTTATCCAACTATTTCATTAATTTTAAAATCCTTATAAGTTTACTTTTATCCTAAATTACATGTCTTACCCATAACATGGTATTAATAATACCCAAATTAATATTCATAAAACCCAAAAATAAAATGAAACTTTTTGTAAATTCAAACACACTGATTATAAATTCATAATACGTTTCTTAATTTTTACTCATAAAATAATTATAATTTCATTTAAATGAAATTCTAAAAAACACAACAAAAAAGGTTTTTCTAATAAAATGTGTTTTTAAACTAAAAATATATATATACCAATATAAGGTATAAATAAAATTAAAATATAATCAATTTAATTATATATCAATTATTTTTAAATAACTAATTTTGAGATAAATTAATATCACATAGATAATTATTAATAAAAAGAAAATGGTATTTTAATAAAAATAAGTATTTTCTACTATTCACTAAAAATTCAATTTTTTCATAAAAATAGAAATAAATCACATAAATATAATCTTGATTGGATAGTTTTAAAAAAGAAGATAATTTTTTCTAATATATTTCATAGAATTTTTAAGTATTAATTATAATATTTTCCCTAAAAATAAAATTGTTGTTTTTAGATAAACTTATTTCTAAAGCATAAAATTGTTTCATAAAAAATTATTTACTAGTTTCTAGATAATTAATCAATAAATATTTATTTATTATTTTCTTTTTATATAAATTTAATAATTCGGTTAATAATATTCATACCCACTAATTCAATGGGTACTTTATAAGTGTAATATTTAAATAATAATATTTTATTGATCGATTAAGCACAATATTGTTTTTAACAAAAACTATAATATAAATTTAATTTAATAATATCACGTAAAATATATAGGTGTTGCAAATATTTTTTTTGTTTTATACAATCATAATTTATTAATTATTTATAATTTTTCTATGATGTGGTAGTGATCATGTAGAAGGGATGTTTTTGGTACCTCTCTCTCTCAAGGTGTTTTTATGAACCCAAATTCCCAATAATATTCTAACTGTATTGTTTGAATTTATTTTAGTCACTTTATTTTAAATTTTATTAATGAATTTTATGAAAAATTGATGTTTTAAATTATTAAAAAAATGAATAATGTTGACCTTGTTGATGTCGTAAAACATTCTTCTGTCTTGTTTTTAAATCTTGAATTGAATTTTCATGATTAAAAAATTAGTTGAATAATTGTGACGCTCCAAAATTTAATGTGTAAAGTTATTTGAATAACTGAATGAATTGTGAGGTCCATTTCTTATCATGTCTCATTTGGATACAAATCAAATTCTTCAATAATTCCACCGAATAGTAGGAGGAAGAGCGCTGGAGAGGCGGTGACGATGTGTAGAACTAACTGCTTTGGCATGAAGGCCATCGACAAGCTACTCGATAATAGTGGATCACTGATGGATAATTTCTAGAACCTATGAGTTCTAGGTGTACTATTCGATAGCTAGACTTGTCAGTATAGGCATTCATAGTATGTGTTTATTATGATAAAAAACTACAATAAATATGTCTTATTCATCTTTATAACCCAAGATTTATTCCATAAGGTTCCTAGATTTTTTGAGGCTATTAATATTTCTCTATGGTGATTTAGATTATCTTACTCTCTGCAGAAAAATAAAACAATTACTCAATTGATAATCTAATCCTTGATTAAATTTCATCCAACCATTTTTAAATATCTAGAAAATACTCTCTAATGTCGTAGTAAAACAAACATCCTAATAAAATTGTTCATCAGTATGAAAGGATATGTTCTTATTAATATTCATGTACGTCATATCAATATCACAAATCCTTAGATGATATTAGGTACAATATATTTAGTCATTTTCATTAAATATATCCAATCATAATTATATATAATGTTATCATGGGTCTCACTACCAATAATGTGTGGGTTTTTTTCATAGGATATCATTAATTAATTAGAAGGTTCTGACAAATGTAATATCAAATGACACATTTTTATCACTTCAATTAACATTGGAGAAATAAAACAATCCATTCAAACTAGTGGGAGGATATTTAGTAGATCATAGTGAGTTATTTCTATGATCCTTTATCAAACTGTCTTTTTTACTTCTATTATTTTTTACATTGATCATTAATTTATTGATATGAATCAGACTTGATATACATTTTTTCATAAATTTTCAACATCCATTTCAACTAATTATTCTTTATTAATTATTATTACAATTAAATTTATATTAAATGTTTAAATTATTTTATTATTCCATTAATATCATTTAGTTTTTACTTATTTTTTAACATTAATTATAATTTTCGAATCGGTAATCCCCCCCCAAATGCACTTACTTTCATATTTTTCTAGGAAAAAATATTACTGGAGGGAAACCTCTTGATTATTTTAAACAATTTTTCCAATATGGTTTTGATACTCATTATAATTTTATTATGCCCAAATCATTATAAAAAATGGTCAAAAATGTTTTTAATTACATGAATAAAATGATACAATATTAAATAAAACATAGAAGACTATAGAAGATATCAAAATAGTACCACTCACTACTGATCAATCATCCAAAGAACCAGTCATCGACATCTATAATACAAAAAACATTTCAAATATATTCTGATGAACTTGTTTTTAAGGTCCATGTTCACATAATAGTGTTTCTAATTGGTTCCTCTACTTTATTATCTTATTACCTAATCAAGGTATACTAGACGAAGGTTGGGTAATTATCGAGGTTTTACAACTACCCAAAACCTTTGAGGTCTGAATCTTATGGGTATTCTCAAAAAATCATTTAGAAATTAGAGACCCAAAGACCCTCTAGAGATGATCATTCATACTACACTAGTGTAATTTTTTATCTCGGATGAATTGTATGGTCTGGTCATTCCTACTCAATCGCAATAGAAATATTGAATTCTGGATCCTCTTATACTGAGGGGAAGTGTGCTCCCCACAACTTCCCAAGATTGATCCCACCAATATTTATGATAATCCATTTTATATATATCCTCTTGATGAAATAAATATTTATTTCCCCCATAGGAATAAATTTTATCCTATACTACATTAATCTCTACTATTTCATCTGCTTTCATCGTGAACTTTGCATCACTTGTGCTTCCTTTTTCCCTATATGACCTCTATGAAAAATGGTTTAATTCCATCAAATTAATCAAAAATGGATGATTATTATTCCATATAGGATTTTTAGATGTCAATTCTTCATTACATGGATTCATCCTTAGATCTCACTTCATAGTCTATTTATCTATCATAGATTTAATTGATGTTTGTGATACTCATTCATGGTTCCATATCAAGGTGGATACTTATTAAAAATGCAACATTTGGATTGATAGAGATGAAATTTTTTTTAGGATTGGTAGTAATGATGGTAATTTATAAAATTTTGGTGGGTGGGGTACTAGTATATTATTATTAATCATGTGGTAATCTAATGTGGGTGGTATAACAACTGTGGAACCTAAAGAATATTGTGTCATCCATGAGGTAGTTATTTCTAGGGGTGTTAGTCTTCTATGGAAATTTACCACCTGAATACCATATTCATTAAAAGGGTTAGGGATTATAGATAGTGTTACAAGTATAACATCTTATTGATATAGTCCTAGATTTAATGTCTTGTACGGACAAATGGTGGTGTGTGTCCCACTAAGGGGGGCTATTTCACCACTGGGTGGTGGAGTGGTCCCTCCAAGAGGGAATATTTCATAGTTGTTTGGTTGATATTTGTTTCCCTCTAAGGGGGAGGATTTTATAGTTTAATTTATAGTAGTGTTTCCCCCAATAATGGAACATTTCAAACATGGATTTACTAGAGTGTGTCCCCTATGGGGGATCAAATCACAATTGGATATATATGAGTGTATCCCACAATGGTAAGAGATTTCACACATGGATTTTTTAGAGTGTGTCCCATAAATGGATGATTTTACAATTTTATTTGTATGAGTGTTCTCCCCTTTGTGATAGAATTTAATAGTTTTATTTTTTTATAGATATTTAACCTCATCGACGAGTCCTACACGACTTTTTGATAAACAAGGATTAAAACCATTGCCGTTTTATTTCATAGTTTAATGACACGTTACTATAATTATTCATAATTTTAAACTTCGTGAGGTATGGAAACCCATGTGACACAAGGAGAGTCAATGAAGGATAGTGTATGGATTAAAAATTAATATTTCCAAGGTGTTGGGGTTTCAATATAGGGTTTCAATTTCAGCCAAGGTGGAGGGAGGATCATGTGGGTTTTATGTAGGGAATCTTCCCATTGAATGTGTTTCATTCCAAGATGGGGGAAGGGACTAGCATACAATAATTATTGTACATAGAGATTATAATTCTAATTAAATGGATTAATGATACAGTTTAACATCATTTCCTATGATTATTTTCGTTCAGTTTACATCATACAAATAGAACATTGAGATAAGTAGTTTTACATCATGCAGCTCAGATCTGGATGGGGAATACACCCATAGGGGGACAATGTTAAGAAGAGAGTTATATAGATAATAATAACACATTTACAAAAGAGGTATTCTATTTCTATCAAATATTACTCCTTTAGGGCATACCTATCCACTGTTCATGTTACTCTAGGTGGACCATGCCATAGACATTTCTGTCGAAGTGTGGAAATCTGTAGAACAATGACCAGGTAATTATGCATAGGTAAAAAATTAATTATTTTATGTATTATTAGTAAATATAGGTAATTTGATTGACTATTCCACACTTGAATCAATGTGGGTAAGACAAATGGTGGGTTGTTCCGGTCACATGGTGATTTGGGGTGCGGTTGAGTTGGTCTAGAATTTTTATCATGTCTTTATCTCCCATATTTAATGAAAGGGTGTTGTTTGAAGGTAGGAACCATACTGAATCTTGGGGTATATTTTTCATAAATATTAGTTTCTCAAAATAGTTTTCGGTATAAAAAATATGTAGGATTCATAAAGGCCGAGCATCTCAATGAGGACATGGGTCTCCTAAAAAAATATGTTTTTGGAAATAGTGTGACCCCATATCATTTTAATGTTATGGTTCCCATTAGGTTAGTTTCATGAAATATTTATTTATCATCAATACATAAGTGAAAAAAAGAACATATTCATATGTGATGTCCATTTACATTTTTCAATTGTATCTATACCATGTTTTTAGGATCATATAAATATATGGTATGCAGTTTTGGAAAAGATGTCTAACATTGGAGACCAATCACCCCTCTCAAACATGATGCTTGGGAGTATAAGGAAATCTGAGATTTTTTCAGAACATGAAAGGTATAGTCCCATATAATGTCATACATATGGTATATTTATAGTCACATCATAGGAAAGGGAACCTTTTTTTGAAATTTTGAGTCATACATGAAACTTTATAGGATTCACAAATAGATGATGATCCAAAAAAAAATATATTCTCTAAGTGAAGGTTACAATAAAAGGTCATTGGGGTTGGGGACTTCTATAAAATGGATAACTGAAAAAATTACATTAAATATATAGACGATACGATTAAATATCACCATGGTTGGGGATTTGTACAAGAATATTCCATTCTTGATAGTTTGGGAAATCATTAATACATTCCCTTAAGTTTTATTTTACACATTTTGGATCAAATTTTATTTGAACCAATAATTACATCCATGATCATTCTCAAAGAATGCATATTTCGATGTCAATAATCCATATGCCCCCATAGGAAATGGATCCAATGAGGTAATAGTGGGGATGATTTTGATGGAAACCCATTGAAAACAAGGATTTGAAAGCCCTATCCATGAAACTCAGCCCGAATGTATGCTTATATATAGGTATGGGGATCCCTTGTCAGACCATGATATTTTCATGAAAGGTAGTGGCATTCTATCATTTCATGATACTCTAGACCTTCATATTATTTTTTTTTATTTTTTTCATCACTATTTTCAAAACTAAAAATTTTCATAAACTGATGTTCCCTGAGAAAGAATACATGATAATTTAATTTATAGAAGAAGACATTCATGAAGATATATTAAAAATGAATCCTTCATGAACTAGTAAAGAAAATTTGTATTTCTTAGAATATTTTCAATGTTTATGAGACTTATACTATAAATATATGACATGAGATTTTGGAAAACCTTAATTAATAGGGAGAGAAGTTTTAGAACAATGTATTGTGACATAATCACTACACTACTAACATGGAACCAATAGGAATACCATCTATCAAGGATGTATTCACTAGATGGTTTCATGAGAAGGGATGATGTCTTGCACCCTAATGCTGATCTGGATGAACCAACATACAGGTTTAGGAGAACACATAGACTATAATAGTGGAACAATATAGTTTAGGTCTGTATCCTAAACGATCATGAAACTCTCACTATACACAACCAATGTAATAATTGAACAATGTCAATGTAGAGAGATTAGAGGTAGACGATTCCCCCCTTTGTAGAAGAAATTCTCAATGTGGGGTTGGGGAACCTTCTAAAGAGTGTACATGAGGTTGGGATGTACTAGAGTGTAGACATTATACGGATGAATAGGATTTTTCATACTGGTATTGAAACTCATTCCATCAATTTGTGTAGAAACAAATTCAAGACAAACATTATGAGGTGTCATGGTTCTAGAAGTTACATGCCTACCATCAAATAGATATCATGCTAGAGATATTGAGTAGGTTGTTACCAAGAACCAAAAAAATCATATACATCCTGGGGAGGTCAGAATCAGCTTGTGGGATCTCTTCCAGATTAATGGGATCCCAATTCAACAAGACATGAATTATGAGTTGCATCCTAAAAATAATGTCAAGGACCAGTATCAACATCCATATATAGTGACTGTATTTCTAAAAATATTTTAGTTAAAAATAGATATAATATAAGGATTAATAGAATCACATTTATGAAATGGTAATGGTATTTTTGGAAACAAATTAGCAAACAATATACAAGTGGTAGTTATGGTTAATACATCATTAATCCGAAATCTATTTTAGATAAGAATATAGGTTTTATTTCTAAAATATTTTTGGGATGGAATCTCCTAGTGTGGGGGTCACATATTGGAGTTCAGTGGAACTCTTTAATCATGGTTGTGGTGATGCACATGGGGAATCACATCAACCTAGTGGCGATAGTGCTATAAAATATTTATAAATTGATCCACAACATCATCCAATGAAGAATATGCTCCATGTTTGTTATTAATTCCATTTATTGTACAGTTGGGATTCTTCAAACAAGAGTTTATATGAGTATATAAACAAAATCTCCCCACTAGCTAAAAAATATAGGTCATCATTCATATGAATCATAGGGAGTCCACATGTCAAACTCGGCTTGATTGTCATGATGGTGAAGACTATGTCACCTAAATTATTCATTTTCCACCCATTAAACCTATAAATGGTAATGGTGAATATTGATGGAACATGGTCAATTGAGAAGTGTCTCTACCTCCTAGCCTTTTGAGGTGGTGTAATGGTGGAATGGGTGGATTATTAGGTGATCAGCGAATTGTAATTTCCACTTTGATTCATGGGGTAGATCCATTGCCTCTAGTGGATCACCCTAAGGTTATACATATGGTTTAACAATGAATGCCAACCCTTGGTCCCACAATTAGTAATGAATATTTTTGTACATAATGATCGTAGTGTTTCTAATTAACCACTACTAATTATAATATATGGGATTACCAATGACTATGAACATAGATAGGAGTGGACATACCTGTTAGAACATAATAAGGCAGTGAACTAAATTGGATGATGAAGGAGGGGCCCCATAACACTAATGTTGAGGTTGAGTGGAAGTTAGGGAATGTTGTGGAGGAAAGGTCATCCTAATGAATTAGATAGCAGGTTCATATTTGGTAATTTGTATCCCATCATAAGAGGAAGCTGATTTGACCAGTGAAAGGATCAATTATCCGAAAAAATTTACCATGGGTGGTTGTGGGTCCTCTAATCTAGTCCCATGAGTACATTTCTAAGGCCTAGGGAGAAAATTATGCCACACGACATTCCCAACTGATGTTGAAATTTTTGATTCCTATGAGGGTTGTGAAATATATAGACAAATAACCAGTCTCCATAGTACATGATTGATCATAAACAAGGATTTGGAATTTCTCTCTAGGTTGGGTGATGCAATGGTATTCTTCTTTGCCACATACTATGAGGCGGTGTACTACATGACGTAGTTGGAAGACATTGTCCACTCTCAGGGAACTACACATCCCTTAACAAACCATGTGAATGTTTTTTAGGTAATGAACTCCTATCAATAGATATCAGGATAAGAACATGATGCATGTGTGCCCCTATAAGATTGGTGGGAGGAGTATTTATGGAGATGTGATTTCTATCGAGACTCTCTTGGGAAATGATGGCCTACCAAAAATATGGAATATCCAATGGAGTTGTGTGCCTTTCAAATAAATCATAATTGAGAAATATTTTATATCTCACTTATAACTAGTGAAATATTTGGTGAGAAAATTAAGGATAAAGTTCATGATGAAACTAAAATATAGGGTGAATGATCTCGGACCCTTTAGGGGGAATGAAAGAGGACTTTCTTTAAAAATGTGGTCATAGGCAGCCAACAAGTGGCCAATGACGCACCATTAACTGATGTGAAAACCATTGTGCATGCATTTTTTATTGGGGGATGTCCCATGAATCCCTATGCATAGTACACTAGGTTGTTATATTCATGAAATAATTTCCCCATTTATTTTTTTTTCATTCAGTTTTTCCTCACATAAGTCATGTTTGGTTAACACTATTCTATAAATTTAAATATGAACCATATTTTGTGTCTATCCAAATTTGTTCCTCTCATGTATGGGTTGGTATTAGAATATGGGGTTGTTCATTTAGTGAAATATGTCGAAGATGTTGTGGTAGCTAAGAATTCCCTATAAGACCCACTTGAGGTATATATTGGACTCGTAGACTCAATTGTTGATGAAATAATCATTCTAGAAATATAGTTGATTGATGAGGGTATAGTTTTTTATGTATCAGAGGTTCCATTAACACTACTAGAATTCAAAAAAATTGCGACAACCTATTTTCGATGAGATCCCATCGCAAATAGGCTTTAGCGATGCAGCCCCGTTGAAAATATCCCGTTGTAGAAAAGGATGTCGCAAATACAATTATTTACGATGGTTCCGTCTCAAATAAGCTTCTGGTTATATGTATTATATATACATAGAAGTTTTCATGATCGGCCCATCACAAACACGATTTGCGACGGGCTCTCGTCCTGTCGCTATATATATATATATATAACTTTCTCCGATGGGCCCGTCGCAATAAATTATTTGCGACGGGAGAGTAGTACCGTCATAGAAATTTTTTTTAAAATTATTTAGTAAGAATATTTGCAACGGGACCCCATCAAAAAAGGCGCCGTAGTAAATAATAAATTAATTTAAAAAAAATAATGTTTAATAAAATTATGAATAATGAGAAAATAATATTACTATTATTAAAATAATTAAAAAATAAAATTTTTTAAAATTCTAAATATTCACAAAAAGCAAAAAAATTTAAAATTTAAATTATGTAATATTTTAACCGATATAAAAGATATAAAATGTAAATAATTCATATTACAATGTTAAATTCAAATGTTTGTAACATAAAAAATCATTGGGGAGTCGTCTTCTAGAAGAGGTGGAGGAGCTGAAGGAGCTGGTGGAGGAAAATCCATCCCTAAATTACGAGTCAGACGGCGCAGGGACTCCATATGATCATGATGCTGCTACTGCCACCGAAGCATCTCCTCCTCGTGCTGCTGCTGCTATTGCTGCTACCACCGAAACATCTCTTCTTGTTACTTTTTAAAAATCTCTATATTCTCTGCCCGAGCTCGCAACTGCTTCTAATACTGTGAGCTAGAAGATGATACCTCTCCACGAGCTTCTCTCGAGCTGTACGCCGAAATCATAGCAGTACCATAATAAATACTAGGAGTCAAATGAGAGTTGATGCCAACTACTCTACCCTTCTCAAAGCCATACTGAGTCGCCTGTATCCATGCCGCCTCATCGAAATGGTGAGCACTGGTCTGCTCAGCCATCTCGTCCTGACCCTTAGCCTGTGTCTGAGAGTTCACAGCCTCATATGACTTATTCAATTAAAATTTAAAACTGAAATTGTAAAAATATTATATACAGTTAATTTTTAAACTGAAAAAATAATACTAACCACAACCTGAAGCTGGCGATCACCTCTAATATCTCAAGTAGATGGATCACTATACATCCTCCGATAAACGTCGAACTCGGTAATATCGGGATGCTTGACTGCCTACAAAAATATAAAATAGACTATTTACATTTAATGTTATATAAAATATTTAAAAAATAGAATTACCAGATTCTTTCTATGAGAACTGAATGTATGGCTACCAGCTCGATGCGTCACCTCCTGTCTCCCCTGGTTTTGTCATCTGACTGAAGATCTCCTCTAAAATCCACCACCCAACTAGTGTAAACATAATCCATCCCAAACGTGAGTTGAAATGTACTCTGATCGATGGGCTCTATACGAATCATCAAATTCTATCACCCCTACTTTCTTTATGGATGTCCTTCTCAAATTGTGCAAAAACTGGCGGAAACGGTCACGCATATAAACCTGACATGCTGCGTGGATAGCGTCGTGCATGCTATCATC
Source organism: Viscum album (assembly GCA_963277665.1). NCBI lineage: Eukaryota > Viridiplantae > Streptophyta > Magnoliopsida > Santalales > Viscaceae > Viscum > Viscum album. Next base: position 1,043,451,199 of record OY728126.1, on the reverse strand, counting down.
GATAGGATGCCATAAACCCTAAAAATAATTTTTAATATCTAGTTGTTAATAAAACAAATTTCAAAAAAATATTATTTATTTACGTACTAGCCAATGATGGAACATTTCGCGTCGCAAATCAGTAGGAATCTGTTCCCATGTAATCCATGGCTGAGAAAAATAATCGCGCAATATAGCACTCCCATGTCCAATAGCTACATGCTGAAAACTATGAAAAATGAATAAATAATCAAAAAATAACTATATATATAAATAAATTAATGAAATCTAACTAAAATATACAAGTTACCATACCTCTGTGTGCATGCATCAAAACGAAGATTAGGAAATGGCTCAGGGATAGGGTCAGGAATCATCAGTCACGCAAGACCGTTCCCCTTATTCGTACCTCCTGAACCACCAGTAGGCTGAGGGTTAGTTGATCCCACATCCTCATCATCCAATGGTAGCTCAGCCTCCTCTAACTCTCGCAATTGATCAGAGTCCATCTGAAACACAAAATGATTTTTTTTAGTAGATAGTTTAAAATAACTATTATATATAGATATATATTAGTTATGATTATAAACAGCATTTAACTGTGTCAATGTTCATCTTCATCATCTTCTCCATAGCATTCATTGTTAATGTCTTCATCTTCCTCCTCAGCATCATCAATATCCATATGAGTTTCAGTTTCAGAATATCTTGTCATTTCAAATTCATTTGTAACATCATTAACATATTCATCACCATTGATCCTTAATTTTGGGGTTTTATCGTTGATATTCACATCTCTTTTTGAATCAGATGGATTTTGAGACATCTCTTGAAGAATTTCAAATACTTACACTTCAGTGAAACCACATTTAGTTTGAGTAAACTGATTTACCCGAGATTTCATTTTTATTATGCTCCACCAATCGCTGAAGTCTCTTTAATTAGTACAGTACATTGCATAATAAAATTGATGTGCATGTTGAGCCAGTAAAAATGGTTCATTTAATGCAAGAATACTTTTATATTTAATATCTATGATTCCATGAGTCAGATGAACACGCAAACTTCTCTCAGTATCCAACCACCGACATTTAAACATTGTTTTGTAATTATGTCCTAGATATCATAGCTCAATAATTTCATCCAATATGCCATAAAATTCAACTTCAGTTTCTCTGTGATGTGATCCTCTCAAGAAAAATCCATTGTTCATTTTTTTTGATTCCTTGTATGCATGTGTTTGAAATCGAAAACCATTCACATCATATGCATTATAATATTTAACCATTTTGGATGGTGGGTTACTCAATATACACAGTCTCTTATCAATTTTATCAGCATATTGAGACACCTAAAAATTTGTAAAACAATAATCAATATAATAAATAATAAACGGAATTAATATTAAACCATCAATAATTTATGCAGCCATTTTTTGAAAACATTGAAACTTTTTTTCTACGTTTTTCAAGAGCAGCTGTTGTAATTTGTGAAATATTTTTCTTTATATGATTATAATATAACAAAAAAATAAAATAAGTTTAAATATTGTAACATAAATTATAGAATAAGTGATTGAATCACTCACAGGACAAATGATGTCATTTCTTCACAGTTGAGTAGAACGTATGTATGAGCTTTGTGATGTTCATCATCTGAAATCCATCGTTTATGAACTCCACTAAATCCATGATTTGGATGATTAAAAGCTGTTAATTGATTGTGCATTTTGTCGTTAACATTTACTCGTTTCATCCCATGTGATTCAGTTTTGAGGGATATTGAGATTCAAAATATTGACAGCAGAAAAATGGAATTTCCTCTTGAAAATAAGCTTCAGCAATTGAGCCTTAAACTGATGATTTGTTAAATATTTTTTTCTTTAATTTCTTCATACATCTCTCGAATATTACATCCATAGAAATTTTACTGGACCTCCACATTTAGATTCATGTGGAAAATGTAATATCTGATGTTAAATTTAGTCAAAGAAATCCAGTGAAAAGATTTTTTCCAGTTTACATATAATTACAACAACATATTCTTCCAGTTTTCTTAGCGCATCATAGTCTTTTGTCGCTGAACAAATTTCTCGAAAAAATTATGATATGTCTGTTATAAAATCCCAAATCAAAGATTCCAACAAACCTCTGAATCCAATCAGCATAATCCTTTCCATTATAACATGACAATTATGAATTTTTAATCCAGTAATTTAACCATTCTTAACACATCATCCCAAATTGGAAGCATGGCCATCTGGAAGTCTCAAATCTGCAATCCACTAACATAATAATAAGCGACTCTCTTTGGATAGTGTATAAGCTTCTTTTGGAATCATTAACCTCTGTGATTTGAAATTTTCAAATAATTCAAGTTCTGGTCACCTGCAAATTTGGGAAAAATATAATCGTGCCTTTACAGTATATTTGGTCTTAACTGGTGTATCCAAAACTGTATGAAATAAATTATCAAAACAGTTCTTCTCAATATGCATAAAATCCAACATGTGGAAGACCAACAAATCAGACCAATACAGAAGATCCCAAAAAATGCTCCCTTTTATCCAATTATATTCTTTCCCAATGCCATGAATTTTTTGTCGGTTTTCTGTTGGTCCAAATGTGATGGGGGGTAATGAAAATACAACTGATTTTAACTCTATACTTGAGATCATCTTTGGAGTTTTATCCCTTTCAATTGTACCTTTTATGGAATGAGATTTGTTCCTCCGAGAAGGAAGATCGGTTGGAAGAAATCTACCATGACAATCAAAATAGCAAGGTTTTTTTCCATTGACCATCATGAAGGCTTTGTATTCTTTCATATAGTAAGGACATGATTTCAGACCATGTGTACTCCAACCAGATAACATGCCATGTGCCAGAAAGTCACTAATCGTCCACATCAATGAAAATTTTAATATGAAATATTGTTTTGCAGCAACATCATATGTATTAACACCATCACTCCACAATGAATTTAACTCGTCAATCAATGGTTTCAAAAAAATAAATATTCTTTTACGGATGTCCTAGGGTTAAAAGAGTCTAAAAGTTATAAGGCTCCTTCATCAACATCCATGGAAGAAAATTGTACGGAGTTAAAAAAACAGGCCAACATGAATACTGACTACCATAACAACCAAATGGAAAAAAACCCATCAGTAGAAAGACCTAATCACACATTTCAGGATTCTATAGAAAAAGACGGATGCAGACGGTCAAAATGTTTCCATGAATCACCATCAGATGGGTGATTCAAGAATTTATCAGTTGAAATATTGGTTTTGTGCCATGACATCATTGACACTGTGTTCTAAGACATAAATAAACGCTGCAACCTAGGTTTAAGGGGGAAATATCTCAACTGTTTTACTGTAATTGATCTAGACTTCCCTGGTTGAGCTTATTTATTCAATGATTGTCTACATGTGGGACAAATATCCAATGACTCACTTTCACTAGAATATAAGATGCAATCATTTGGACATGCATGAATCATCCGATAACTAAGGCTCAGATTACGAATCAGCCTCTTTCTCTCATAGTAATTTGCAGGCAACACATTTCTTTCAGGTAATAGTGTTTTAACCAATGAAAATATCTGATCAAAATGGTTTTTTGACATTTCATTATCTGATTTAATAGCCATAAATTTTTCAACCGCTTCTAATTTTCTTATCTTTCTAACAGGATATAATGAATCCTCAGAAGACCTCAACAACTCATAAAATTCGGTTGGTTGCAACTCATGAGTTAAATGAATATCATTGTGAGTTTCAGTTTGTTGCACAGATGGACCTGCAACATCATGTACTAAATTTTGAAACCGTGATGGATCTAGAATCAAGTTATTAGGATCTTCTTTGGAACTGTGTTCACTGTGTTGATACCAAAAAACATAATCTGGTCGAAAACCAAACCGTAAGAGATGTCCCCCAACGTTGTAAAATGTTTCAAACGTTCTTAGATCACATTTTTTACAAGGACACTTAATTATGGATTTTGAAAGATATTCTAGTTTTGATGATGCAAATGCTAATAAAACTTAAACACCCCCAATATATACATGATTTAAACCAAAATCATTTGTATTTCTGCGTTGATTTATCCAAGCTTGATCATCTAATAATGACTGATGTTAACTTCATTGTTCAATATTTTTCTACATAAAATATAAAATCATCACTATTTTTGAATAGTTTGAAATTGTAAAAACACTATCTGAAAAAGAAGATAAATAATTAAAACTACTTAATAATTATCATTAATTAAGGGAGACATAATTTCCAGTGGATTGAAGACTACTCTTTTGTCCGACAACTCATTTAATTGCATCTTTATCACACTTATTTTTTCTAATTATTGCTAATTATTCTTAATTATTTCTAATTATTTCTAATAATTACATATTAATACAAATTAATACTAATTGTTACTAATTATTAAAATTTATTACTAATTATTACAATTTATTTCTAATTATTACAATTTATTACTAATTATAACTAATTATTACTATTTATTACCAATTTAGCAATACTTAACAATACTTAGCAATAATTAGCAAAAGGAAAAATGCTTGAATAAATAATGGAGATTTGGTAATCATCGTTGTGGAGATGATTACATATTTTCCCATCATTATCAAAGTAGATTTCATTTACTAATTATTAGTAATAAAAAAATTATATTATCAATATTTATGAAAAAATAATATTAATATTATTAAAATAATAAAAAATTTATAAAATATTAAAATTATCCAAATTTACAACAGAATTTGTTCTATTCCTAACATGTTAAAATCTCAAAGGGTCTCCAATTGTAAAGTCATGCATAATAAAAAGTTTGTGTCAGTCATGTCCTATGTAAACTCTATAATTGTATTTGCATGGTTGATCACCTCGCAAGTAGTGTTGCAATAGGACGACCAAAGTAATGACGTTATCATCTCTAATAATCATCCCACACGACACTTTACATAGACCATTCTTCCTTAAAAATTTGAGGGGATGTCATTATTTTCCCCTTAAATTTTCAAGGAAGAATAGTATATGGAAAGGTTCATGTGAGATAATTCTTATAGATAAGAAGGGAATCACATAGTTTGTCTGATTCCAACACTACTTGTGAGGTGATCAACCATGCAAGGACAATTATACAGTTTACATTGGACATGGGTGACACAAACTTTTTATTGCGCATGACTTGACAATTGGCCACCCTTTGAGATTTGAACATGTTAAGAATAAAGAAAATCTTGTTGCGAATATTGGTAATTTTAATATTTTATAAATTTATTATTATTTTGATAATATTAATTTTGTTTTTTTGTGAATATTGATAATTTAATTTGTTTTATTGCTAATTATTGCTAATTATTACTAATTATTACTAATTATTTCTAATAATTGCTAATTATCTCTAATTTTCTTAATTATCTCTAATTATTTCTATTTATCTCTAATTATTTCTAATTGTCTCTAATTATTTCTAATTATCTCTAATTATATCTAATTATCTTTAATTATTGCTAATTATCTCTAATCATTTCTAATTATCTCTAATTATTGCTAATTATATATAATTATTTCTAATTATCTCTAATTATTTCTAATTATTTCTAATTATTACTAATTATTCCAAATTATTCCAAATTATTCCTAATTATTGCTAATTATTCCTAATTATTCCTAATTATTCCCATTTATTCCTAATTATTCCTAATTATTATAGCTAATTATTCTTAATTATTATTTCAATTATTCCTAATTAATATTACTAATTATTCATAATTATTGCTAATTATTGCTAATTATTTCTAATTATTTCTAATTATTGCTAATTATTGCTAATTATTCCTAATTATTCCTAATTATTGCTAATTATTGCTAATTATTACCAATTATAGCTAATTATTCCTAATTATAGCTAATTATTTCTAATTATAGCTAATTATTCCGAATTATAGCTAATTATTCCTAGTTATAGCTAATTATTCCTAATTATAGCTAATTATTCATAATTATAGCTAATTATTCCTAATTATAGCTAATTATTCCTAATTATTGCTAATTATTCCTAATTACTGCTAATTATCTCTAATTATTGCTAATTATGTTTAACTATTGCTAATTATCTCTAATTATTTCCAATTATCTCTAATTATTGCTAATTATATCTAATTATTGCTAATTATCTCTAATTATTGCTAATTATCTCTAATTATTTCTAATTATCTCTATTTATTGCAAATTATCTCTAATTATTTCTAATTATCTCTAATTATTGGTAATTATCTCTACTTATTGCTACTTATCTCTAATTATTTCTAATTATTTCTAATTATTCCTAATTATTCTTAATTATTCCCAATTATTCCTAATTATTCCTAATTATTTTTAATTATTCCTAATTATTCCTAATTATTCCTAATTATTCCTAATTATACCTTATTATTATTGTTAATTATTCCTAATTATTATTGATAATTATTCCTAATTATTATTGCTAATTATTCCTAATTATTATTCCTAATTATTCCTAATTATTCCTAAGTATTTCTACTTATTCCTAATTATTCCTAATTATTCCTAATTATTCCTAATTATTGCTAATTATTCCTAATTATTGCTAATTATTGCTAATTATTGCTATTTATTGCTAATTATTGCTAATTATTGCTATTTATTGCTAATTATTGCTAATTATTGCTAATTATTCAAAATTATAGCTATTTATTCTTAATTATAACTAATTATTCCAAATTATAGCAAACTATTCCAAATTATAGCTAATTATTCTTAATTATAGCTAATTATTCCTAATTATAGGTAGTTATTCATAATTATAGCTAATTATTCCTAATTATAGCTAATTATTCCTAATTATAGCTAATTGTCGCTAATTATTTCTAATTATCGCTAATTATTTCAAATTATCGAAAATTATTTCTAATTATCGCTAATTATTTCTAATTATTGCTAATTATTTCTAATTATCCCTAATTATATCTAATTATCGCTAATTATTTCTAATTATAGCTAATTACTTCTAATTATAGCTAATTATCTCTAATTATAGCTAATTGTAGCTAATTATAGCTAATTGTAGCTATTTTTAGATAATTGTATTTATTTATAGCTAATTGTATCTATATATTCCTAATTGTAGCTATTTATTAATATTTGTAGCTAATTATTTCTAATTGTACCTATTTATTACTAATTGATCCTAATTATATCTTGTTCGATCTAATTATTATTAATTATTCCTAATTAGTACTAATTATTCCTAATTATATCGGATTATTTCCTATTATATCTAATTATTCTTAATTATATCTATTTATTCCTAATTATATCAATTTATTGCTAATTATTTCTATTTATTCCAAATTATATCTATTTATTGCTAATTATATCTATTTATTGCTAATTATAATTATTTATTGCTAATTATAACTATTTATTGCTAATTATATCTAATTAATATTAATTATAACTAAATATTTATAATTATTACTAACAATATCAATTTTTTAGTAAAACTAAATATAAATATAAATCAATTGAAATCTAATTAAATTAGAACTAATAAACAACAATTAAAAGTAATATAAAAAATAAAAAAAATATAAAAAAAATAAAATATAAATATCTTAAACTTTGATATTCTGAAGATATTGACACCCTCTGATTACTCTCATCTAAAAACATTTTAACTAAACAAAATTTACACCTTGAAACTAATGAATGAAGAGAGAGAGAGAGAGAGAGCATGATCTGAATGATTTCGAAAAAAAGGATGTAGGTATATATAGGTTAGATTAGTTGCGACAGGGTTATTAGCGACGGGCCGCTCGTCGCAAATGGTGGTATTAGAGACAGGGCTTGTCGTAATTACCCTCACCCGCATTAATTGTAGTCGTCGGTTAAAAGGTTATTTGCGACGGGTCCCGTCGCAAATAGTACCTTCCGACAATATTTTTGAGAGGGGACGACATCCCGTTGCAAAAACGTATTGACCGCTGCCGGGTATTTGCAACGAGACCCGTCGCAAATACCCCTGGGCGGTTTCGTGCGCAAGCCGCGTGATTTGGCATGCAATCCGCGCCAAACTATTCGCTACGGGAGACATCTCCCCGTCGCAAATAATATTCGCACGGGTTGGCGTGCAAGTCGCGCCAAACTATTTGCGACGGGAGACGAAATCCCGTCCCAAATAATTGGTTATTTGCCACGGGCAACTTTACCCATCGCAAATAGGTTCCTGGACGGGTTATTTGCGACGAGATTTCCTCCTGTCACAAATAACCCTTCGCAACAAGTGATTTTTCCCGTAGTGTGATGGATTTAAGTGAAACTAAGGACAAAATTAAGGTTTACATGAATTTTCACTAATGGAGTCATTTAAGGAGGATTTGATGGTCAAGGATGCTTTGGGAGTGCCATAAGAGGGAGATGAGGCTACCAATATATAAATTGGGTGTAGAAGGGATGTTTTCCCCTAAAAAAGGGACTCGTCCATCCTAGGGACCTCCCAAAAAATTAACCAACCACTAATGCTTTAATGTTCTTCCTTCCATATGAGATTGTTTAACCCAAGTATACAGGGGACTACAACTTAGATGTTTCTATTGAAAAACATTCCATTTGATGAAAGGAATAAATTATAATGTTGATTTTCATCACTCATACTCTAATGGGTGATCTTCCAAAATAGTTGAGAACATTACAATATTATCTAGTCAGCTATGAAATTGGATGAGTAAAGAATAACCACCACTATCCACTAGTTATGGTTATCATCCTTTTCCATGATGCATGCTATGGTGGAGGTACATGACATCGTATGGTGCAAGAAGAATGTAGTGGGAACTCAGGGTCTATAAGTGGATAAAGAGAAGATCATATTCCAAGCAGGTAATGAGAAATAATTTATGACCATCATATCTTCTCTAGTATATATCATATTCCAATTTTGGATAAATTGGTGGATGCTATGGCTAAATAAGAAAAGGTTCCATTTATAGAGGCTGAGTCCCAGGACAAGAAGGATTAGGTGGGCATAATGGTCAAAAAAGGTTCACTATATTGTGGAGGAATAGATGATCGATGTATTTGAGAGGTATATGAATCTATTGGATACTCAGCATAGGATATATTAGCTCAATTTTTTGATCAACAAAGCGGAACATTAATGAATTTTTACCATATAATATATTAAAGAAGAGTCTACATCATCTGGAATACCCTCAAAAAATATAGATTTTATTAATTTTAATTCCATTATAGATTTTTAATTTTTTTATCTCTAATCATATTAGAATGGAACCAATAAAAAATACATAATCCTATGTTATTCAATATTAGTTTGGAAAACAATTGAAAATAAGAATAATTATCATTAATATGTGATTTCCATTTAAGGGTTGAAGACTCCAGGTGTGAACTATTTTTCGTCAATGAGGAGGGTATTGAGAAAGAATATTTTTTTATGGAGAATCAGAATCTATAAAAATTTGACTTTATTTCTCTACATGAACTAGTTTATGAGTGGGATAAAACAAGGGGTTTTGAATTCTACTCAAAAAGTAGGATGAAGAGTTTGAATCGAGATGCATATGCTCATGATCACAATGGTGGGTGTTGTGAAGAGAAAGGATAACAACTGACCATTTTCAGAAAATATAATATGTTGTTGTTTTTAAGAGGATATGAACAATGAATTATTGTCGACCACTCACCATGTTTGAAAAATGGGTCCTATCTCAAAATGTCATTAGAATACATTATGGGACTGTGCCGAGGATGTTAGGTGAGTCATGGTGGCCATGCACCATTACTATTAGTGGACCCATTCAGAGGTAGAGGGTGGTGGGGAACTATGTCAATAAATACACTTCTTTTATTGGTGAATAGATGGTATTTTCAAATAGTGTTCCACAATATATAAAATATGTCACTATGGCTTTAAGAATAGTTGTAAGGAATTTGTATCTAAACAATGGTTTGACTCTTCCTCTAAGATTATAATTGTATCAGAAGACAAGATCTGGTCTAGGAATATGAACGATGGGGTAGGTGACCATCTCAAAAATTGAAAAGGGTCCTCTCAAATCAAGACATATGATGGTTCAGAGTTTGCTGTAATGTGACTGTGATGATTGAAATGTATAGTATTTTGAAATAGTGAAGAAGATGAGTCTCAAATTTTAGCATTTTGATATTGGGATGTTCATGGAATAGTTTAGCATATTGTGAAAGGAAACATTAAACTGACATCAGTAACACCATCCCAATAATGGTGGTGGGGTATGTAAGATAGTACCAAATTAGGGGTACCTCGTGGATCTGCTCGTTAGGAAAAATAGATTATGATTTAACTCTCATATATTCCTTAGAGAATGAATTTAGTGAGCACAAACAGGTTTTTCATGGGACAATAGTGGGTCCATACGGGCTTTGAACCGATATTTTTTACTCCATATTTTATCCCTAATCACTATATAAACCTAATGAGTAGATTCATAAATATTATTAGGTTGAATATATTTTTGGATTTTAGTATTTGGAACATTAATCATATTTTATGGTCATAGTTCATGGACTATAGTGGTGATAACTATTTATAGTCATAAGAATGTGATCTATGGGGCTGCCTCCCCATATCATTTTGTAAGATGATGGTGGATTCAAAACCAATAGAAATTTTGTTTATAGGGGGGATTATACCAAATAAAAATACTCTTGGGGGAGTCTCAGATAGTATATTGTCTTTAATCTTCGACCACATGGTTGTGTGTCTTAGTGTAATGTGTGTGGAATAACGGAGTGATAATCTATCACTAAAGAGCAGACTAGGAGGACATTCTATAAAGAACATTTTAGATACATAATAAATGCAATATAATTTTTTTTTCATGTATATGGGTTCTTATTTTAATATTGAAGAGTTTATACCAATTGAAAATAGTCTATGTTAAAAATATATAGACCATGGTCTATGTGTCTCGAAAGAATATGAGTGTAATTGAAGAAAGATACATGATGTGAAATAATGGGATGAAGAGTCCACATAATACTGCAGAATAAAACATCATGAAAGAATTCCTATAGATTATGGTCCTCATTCAAGGACACATGGTCTTATTTTAATGATTTATTCATTAGACCATATGTTGAATATTCCAAAAGTACATGTGTATCCAGGAAGGTTTATAAAAAAACTAATTGAGGACCTAGGTGGTCTGTATTTGTAAAACACATTCTTATGGTGTCTTTCACATAGTTTAACGTTGAGATTATTGGAAATGGCATCTTAGTTTATAGTTTTATAGGTTGGAACATAGGAGAAAACATGCTTCTCATCCATGAATGTGGAAAAATCCCTTAAAATTCATGAAGTCATGTGACCGATGCTCGATTTGAGAAATGTTGAACGATATAGAGTTCTCATAGATAACATGGAAGAACAGAAAATGGGGAAAAGATGAATGGGAAGTCCCATGAGGAGACCATATATTTAAGAGCATATAGTAAAATGGGATTTACTGATGAGCTGAAAAAAACACCTTACGATGTTGGTAAAACATTTTCTACATTAGAATAATTTTTGGACAAGGAGAAAAAATTTTGGATCCACTAATGACCAATTTGAAACTATAGACCACTTTTTTTACTTAAAATCATTCGAAGTTTGATCCCATGATGGTAGGTGATCTGTTGTTCCCATGAACTGTTCCATTTTGGGACACCATTCAGATCAGGACAATAATGATTAACCAAATCGAAGAAAATGAGAATCATGGAACTGGAAGTTGGGAATGACCTAAATAAAATACATTTCTTATATGAATATATTCTAAAAAATGCACCAATGCAATGTATAGAGGTGTTGATATGTTAGAATCATTCATTTTACTAATGATGAAGACCCCAGAATGATTTGACTGTACTACATGGCATAAGAAGAGATATTATGGTGTCACTATAATTTCTCTACCATTGATGACCTGAGTCTACGCATTATTTTACCACATTTTCATGATTTTAGAGAATCAAATACCGTAGGACTAACCATTTTAGTGGCCTTGGAAAATAGATTACCTATATGAAATTTAAATTACATTTCAAAACATAAAATACAACATCGAAAATCCTTTGATAATTCCATTATTAACCTAGGTTAACCCTACATATAAATCATAATACACATCCCCACATCCTATGCAAAAAATATATAAGAAAGAAGTGAGCTAAGATGCATAGTAAGGTAAAACAATACGGATGAATCATTCACAAATAAGAATTAACATTTATGGAAAGGTATAAAATTAAAACAAAATCCTTTTAAACAATACCTTCTTCATAATATAGTAAAGGTAAATCATTTAACACCATTTAAACATTCACATTGAGATTATACTAGTCTAATAATTACAAGTAATATCAATAACTAATCTCAAAATGAGGGAATGCATAATGTCATACATCATAACCATACTGTCAAAGCCATGTTCTAAGACCATACATAAATATACCTTCAAGGCCTTTTCTCAAGACAATGGTTAGTCTCATTAGGCCAACCGATGCATCGAGGGGCTCTAGAAGTCTATTCCCATCAATTAATAAGTCTAATTCATTCCTCATATGGTAAGGGTGAAACATAACATAAACATTTATAATAAATCTTGTATAAAAAATACTAATACTTTATCCATAAACCATAAATGGAATCAAAATAGTACATCCACAGTCAAATATATCATAAAACCGTAAATAAAATATGGAATATTGAACCATAATATATCAACCTCAATTAACCAAAAAATCCAATAAATGATATTGACATAGATGAAAATAATCTAGAAAAATCATTAACACCATTTGTGTGAAATATCCATTTTGTACATTGAAATCAATTAAAATCCAAAAAATTATAAAGGAAAACATTTCCTTTGAAAATAACAATGTATTTTTGTTTGTGATGATTCAAAATATTAATGTGTTTTGATATCAAAAATAGCTTCTCGCAACGTATCAGTTAAAAAAATATTCTTCCCAAAATTTGTAGAAAAGGGTCAAAAGTGCCTCATTTGGAAAAATTATGAAAATATTAAATTAAAAATATTTTATTACAATTCCTAAATGGTTAAAAACGACTTTGAAAAATTTTCTTTAATATTTTGAATTACATTTTTAAAAACATAGACATGGACTTTAAGGATAGCCAAGAAGATACTTAAATATAAACTAATGCGAATAAAATGAGACTGTGATATTAAACCTTACGTAAAAACCATACAATTTTTATTATTGAAAACAATTTAATATACATTTTTTTTACCTAAAAGGTTCTTTATAATCCTTTATATAAATATAAGTAAATATTTATGATAATATCAATAATATATAAATGTAGAACGGATTAATTCATTAAACATTCGAAGGGTCCCATACCCTATTGAATAGTAAAATAATAATCTTAGTAAGCTAAAATTTATTTTAATACACCATTAATATAAAATTATTCATGATATCAAATATATTAGGGGTTTTAGATAAACCACACACAATACATAGGTGGTGAAAATGGCTTATGTCACACGAATATTAAAAGTGAGATGAAATTACCTTACCTTAAGTCTGATATTCATAATGTGGGTCCAAAAATCTTATATAATGGTTTTAAAAATATTAATTAATATACTTGAATCATAATAATATTTATGAAATCATATTTTATTCTTTTATGTCTTTATATTAGCCTTTAGTAATAATATCTATGTTAGAGAAATATTTCAGGTAATAATCGCTCTCTTTATCATATGTGTTTTGACTTGTTATTATAGATCATATTACATAGATAAATAACTAATTAAATACATAATATATAAAATTATATATATAATATATATTAAGAATATAAATATATAAAAAATATTTATATATGAAATGGAATGCACTGTAAACGGAGATGGTAGTCCATACATACCTAGGAACATTATTTCTGTTTTCATAACTTATTGAATGAAAGTAAGTGAATGACATATATGTCAATACACACACAAACACATATATATATTAGAATTATTATTTCATATATTTAAAAATTATTATTAATATATATTTTATAATAGTTATTGAATGGTAAATATGAAAGATGAATCTCATTGCATCATGGAAACGGTAAGTCATACGTACGCACGAGCGACAATATCATTTACTTAATGATTAAGTGTTATTAATTAGAGGGAATATTAATTTTATAGAAACGATATAATGTTTTATTTAAAATATAAATCCTTTAAATTCATCATTATACCGATATAAATAATGTGTAAATGTAAATTTTTTTACACAACATCGTGGAGATGGTAAGTCATACGTATGCAAACATAGTGATATTGTTTTTTGTACAAAGGGTAAAAGGGGGATATGGTTGTGCCATAATAGTAAAAATATATCAAAATATAAAATATTTGAGGTTTATTGCTTTAGTATGGAATCAAAATAAGAATAGGTAGTAGAAGAACAAAATAACTTTGAATGTGGTGATAAAACAATTACCTCTTTCTCGGGCATCTCCATTTGATGGGCACAAAAGGACTCCATAGAATTGATTTCTGTAATATGTATGAACTATAGGATGTAATTAGGGAAATTGAGAGATTAAATGGGAATGGTAAGGCCGATTCAAATGGATATGGATGTTTGAATTAATGAGAAGTATATGTTTTCTTTTATAATAGAGGTTATAATCACTTTTGGAACATCTAAAAATATTAATTTATTATAAATTTATTTTCACTTTAAAATAGATACATAGTTATTTATTTAGACTCTATGATGATGATGTGATTAAATCCTCTTAAACATTGTTTTTTATTAATGTTTAGGTCATAAAACTATCCTTATCTTTTGGATTTAACTATTAGTTAAATAGTTTATCAGTTACTGTGTCTTATAGTATATTTACACTATAGGGTTAATATAAATTCAATAAAATGACAAATGAACATCAATTGAATGATTTATGATCTATTTGAAATTATACAGGTTATTTGGATGAACCAAATATTTTTATCACTATTATATTATTTATTAAATTAATATTTATTTTAAAATATAATTTAAAAACTTTTTAATATTATTAAATATATATTTTATAAATATAAAAAAACACGATATCTTAGATCCCATAGTTCTGATATGTAACTAAAATGTCTATATTGTCAATAAATATAGTTTATCAATATAATTAAGTAAGAATAAATTTATTTTAATATTTTTAATATAATTTGTTTGATATCTCAATTACTACATCACCATTGTGTCCCCATATAACTTATTTATTTAATATCTAGAAATTATAAATAAATTATCATGATGTAGATAAATTTCATAGAATTATAAATACTTTTTATAGTATACCATATCATTTATATTACCTCATATTAAAAATAAATAGTCATTAAAATTTGTATATGATATTTTTAACTCTTCTTTAAATAAAATATAATAATTGTCCCAATAAAAAAAATATCTTAAAAGGGATCATATTTTAGACCTAAGGTTTCTTTGGGTCGAACAAACTTAACCAATGAAATTAGTACAAGTGTAAGGGTAATTTTATACTATTATAATATTGTTTTCACCTATAATTACAATATTTACCTTTAAACATGGTAAATAAAATTCAAAAGTTATTATTCACCAAATATTATTTTCTTCATATTAGACAACATTTTTAATAATAATTACAAACATATATGTTGGAGTTTTAAATT
Source organism: Viscum album (assembly GCA_963277665.1). Classification (NCBI taxonomy): domain Eukaryota; kingdom Viridiplantae; phylum Streptophyta; class Magnoliopsida; order Santalales; family Viscaceae; genus Viscum; species Viscum album. Next base: position 1,043,435,422 of record OY728126.1, on the reverse strand, counting down.
TATGTCCAAGTAGTGGAAAAATTACGTTTAATGCTAATCTACAAATGTGTCTAGAAGGTGGGTAAAAATATGTTAAAAAAGTTCATAGAATTTTAATATCTAATTATATTATAAAAATAATTCCAATAACCTAAATTGAGAAAATATATGCATTTTTTTATTTTGATACATTAAAATCTAAAAAATTTAAAATATTTATTCAAATAAAAAAGTCGGGTTTTTAAAATTAATGAATTATTTTTCACTATTAATCAAAAATGGAATGTTTTCAAAAAAATAAAAAAAAATCACCCCAATCTAATTTTAATATTCTAGATTCAAAAATTATATCCCATTTAAAAAATTAAATTTTAAATGGTACCTAAAATTTATTTTATTATTGTTCACAATAGGACAAAAAGTTTAGATCCTTTAAGAAAATAGTAATTCTAAGCATATAACTATTTTACAGAAACATATACATCTCATTATAAATATGTTTTATTTATGTGAAAAAAGTTATAAAAAACATTTAGAAATTATTTATTAATATTTATATTAATATTTTTAATGGATATGTTTTAAATATGTCATTTATATAATTTTACCATTGAATTGTTGTCTTGTAGAAACTCAGTCTAGCATGTTATGAAAACCAACTCAGTGTTATATGAAATAGAATCTATTGAATATATGATGCCATGAAATATTGGGGTGTTACATTATCCCATCATTTAATAAATGTAGTCCTCATAAATTATTATTGAAATTGAAATCTATGGGTTGGACTTTTCAAAATATCATTAGTGAAATCCCACATTAGAAATTGATTAATGAGGCCTCAATTTTAAATTAAAGAAAGGGAAGTAAGAATTTCACCAAAGATAACATATATGAGGGTTCCATATAATAAAACAGAGACGTGAAAAAAACATACCTATTAAGTTCTAATGAATAGTGATAGAGAACATTATTAGGAAAAAGTGAAAAACCAAACAATTATAAATATACAATGATCTATGTTTCCATTTTATACATAATAAAAGAAATTATATGGATTTTTTTTGAGATCCTTCAAATAGAGTTTAAGAATTAATTTACTTTATATATTAAAAATAATGGGGAAATACATATATTACATGTAGAGTACAACGCTTTAACTAATTTCTACCAATAACTCATCGTTCTCTCCAAAAGATAATAAATTTCAAAACATACTATATTTATCTTAATAATATAGGATTATAAAATTTAATTTTTACTTCATTTTTAAACCATTTAAATAAAAACTAAACATTATACACATCACGACATCGCATAGGCTTGTGGTAGGTGATAATGTCTTGTTATACTTCGGTTGTGGGACCATTCTCGCAGCCTTGTCCTGCACGAGTGGTTTTCACCAAATATGTGGTTTGTACTTTTCATAAAATATATTCTTATAACATTTCAAAAAAATTATGAAATGTTTGAGCCATAAATAATACTATCAAATGTTCAACATAATATATTTTACCCATTCTACATATCCAAAATACATCTGTCTGAACTTACTGTCCATAAATTTATAAATAAGTTCATGTAACATAATGTAGATCTTTTTGTCACATAACAAGTATGTTAATGTATTCAACATGTTTCCTAAAAAACATAATAATACCCAGAATTAACATATACCACTCTTTGACTATGTTATGGAATTTTTATTCCTTATAGAAAACATAAAATAATGTATATTATCCATATATCCCACAAATTATCAATCTCCAACAATGATGGAATAAATATTCCATTAATCAGTTCCATGTTAATCAAATATTTCAAATAAAATTTTACCAAATCAATAATATATTTATTCAAAAATCATTACCTCATATATATTATGGTTTATCATTCCCTCAACCATATATTTTCCAAAATATTTAACTTCAAACTATGTTACATAACATGGTACCATAAAATCTCAAATTCTTAATGAAATAGTGTTATAGTACAATCATAATTTGTTTTTATAATTACTATAACCTGTATAATGTTGATACCATACTAAAATTACATAATTCTTCAATAACAATATAAGCATATTAATCGTTACTCTTCATCTACGATTATATCATAACTTGATTATTATCTAATTGCATCATTTTGGGTATACTATGACTACTGGTATAAGGATTCTCATAGTGTCCCCACTCTATGACTATGAAAAATTTTACATTGGAAGAATAAATTTCCCTTGAAATAATGAACATTGAGTACTTTTTCTCTACACTTATAACAAACTCTAATTCCCTTCAATCATTTACCTGGGTGATTCTTTCCACAATTATCATATGTTGGAAAATCCTTCTATCCATTATTCCCTTTATCTATATTTTTAATTTTCTTCCCTTTTATATCTTGCATCCCCTAAAATACATAGCGATCAAAGAATTATTCATTTAACTTAATAACAAATGATATTATTTATTCCCATAATGAGAATACATGAGAGACTATTTATTGGTGGATTTCTTACTCCTCATACTGTACACTGTTTCTAAATGCTGACATACAATAGGTTATATCATATCATAATGTATAACAACAAAACTAGAAAAATTCTATGCATTAATTGAATATTTACACCTATCTAGTCTCATAATCGTAAAACTGGTTTCTTGGAGGAAATATTTTAATATAAAAACTTTATAATGGTTTGTAAAGAAAATATTAATAATCTTAATCATATCCCTTGGAAGTTCCAAATTAGGTCTAGAATGATGCCCATTGTCATGTACCAGATTAACTCGAGTCAAGCATGGAACACCTTCTCTGATTTAGTTCTCCTATGAAAATATACCCCAAAACCATTTATACATGTAATATCATGATAAAAACATATTTTCTATAAATATCCACATAAAATCTAGAATACCAAAATTTATGGGTATTCTTATATACTAATCCTCAAATTCAATCTTAGGGTTATGTTCCCTAATATACATTTTGTAAATATATTTCTATGGTTGTTGATAAAGTTACACTAAAACCAACTGTAACACCCTAAACCTATATTCCAATTTTTTGTGAATTATTTTAGTACATTGGCATGATTACAAGAGATCAAATCACAAGGGACAGATCAGTTTAGCAGCCTTGGAAAATAGATTACATTGATGGATGTTACCTTACTATTCAAAACATGAAATTCAATACTGGTAATCCCTTTATAATTTCATTATTCTCATAGAATAACAATGAATATAAATCATAATATTCTTCTTGGAGTCCTTGTAAAAAAACCTAAGAAATGGGTAAGCTCAGATGCTCATTATGGTAAAATAATATAGCATAATCATTCATAAATATGACCATTTTTTTTGTAATGGTATAAAATTAAAACACATGCCTTTAAAACATTACCATCTACATAATATATAATGAATAAATCAAATAATGTCATTAAAACATTAACATGGATATTATACTAGTTGAATGATCACCTGTAATAACAATAACTAATCTCATAATGAGGGAATCCATAATTCCATAAAGCATAACCATAATGTTACGACCTCATTCGAAGACCATAATAAAATATACCATCAAGGCCTTATCCAAGACACTAGTTTGTCTATTTAGACCTACCGATGCATCATCCGGCTATAGGAGGCCCCTCCTATCACATACTATGTTAAATGAATTCCTCAAACTATTTGGGTGAATCAGAATATAAAAATTCTCATTAAAACTATCATACAAAATGTTAAAACATTGACTATAAACAATGAATGGTATTAAAATAGAACATCCATTTTTAATTATGTCATAATTCCATCAATAAAATATAGAAGAATATATCCTAATAAATCAACCTCAATTATAAATAAAATTCAACAATGGATTTTGACATAGATTAAAATAATCTAATAAATTTATTAAAAAACATTGATAGAAAAATCCATTTTTACATTGAAATAATTTAAAATTAGTGAAATTATAATGAAATAAATTTAATTTTAAAATAACATCGTGTTCTTGTAATGGAATATTCAAAATTTAAATACATTACGACTGCAGAAATATCCTCTTATACCATATAATATAAAAACATTCTTCATATAATTTGTCAAAAATGGACATATGGTAATTAATTTGGAAAACTATTGAAATATTCCTTTCAAATAATTTTATAAATATTAAAACATGAGTAATAATGAATTTCAAAATTTTTTGACAATATTTTGAATTATATTTTCAGAATCACAAACATGGATGATAAGGATGTCCCAGTAGATACTTACATATAAATAACCTCAAACAAAAATGAGACTGTGAAATTGAAACATATTTAAAAACCAAAAAGGATTATTTTTCAAAACATTTGAATAAAAATATAAATATAAAAAAAATCCTTTATAATCCTTTATATACATATAAATAAATATTTATGATAATATCATGAATATTTAAATTGAGAAAGGATTAATTCTAAAAAAATTCAAAGCATCTCATAACACTTTTAAATCTTAAATAATAATCTCTATATATTCAAATTAATCTATAAAAAAAATTTAGATATTATTATTCATGATATCAAATATACTATGGGGAGCACATACACCACACACCAGACAAAACTAGTAAAAATGTCTTATATCTGAAGAAAATTAAAACAGAGACAGAATTCCATTACATTAACCATGATACTCTCTGTATGTCTTTGAAACTCTTGTAAAATGGGTTTGAAATTATTATTAACTTCTAACAGATTTTTAATAATATTTATGATATCATATATGATTACATTATGTCATTTTATTAAACAATTATTAATAATTTCCTAGTTAAAACTGTATTTCGGATAATAATCGTTATCTTTATCATACGTGTTTTGACTTGTTATTATTGATCATATTATATATATCGTGATTTTATTACTTACATAATGTATAAAAATATTAATATATCATATATATTATGAATATAACTATATATAATATATATATATATATAATGGAATACAACATTAATGGATACGGTAGGTCGTACATACGCATGAACGAGGTTTCTGTTTTCTTATCGTATTGAATGGAAGTAAGTGAGTAACATATATGTAATATATAAATAAATATATATATTATTCAAATATAATTATTATGACATATATATCAATCTAATTAATTTTTTATATTTTTATAATCATTCTCAATTGGTAAATTTGGAAGATGAATCTCATTACGTCTTAGAGATGGTAAGACGTACATACACACGAGTGATAGTATCATTTTCTTAATTGTTAAATGGAATTAAATTTAATGTAATATTAGTTTTAAAGAAACAATATCATGTTATATTTATTATTTAAATATTTTATATTCATCATTATACGTATAGAAAAAAAAGTAAATGAAAAAAAATTACACAATGGCATGGATACGGTAAGTCAAACGTACGCACAAATGGTGATATTGTTATTTGTATTATGGGTAAATGGGGGAATATGGTTGTAACATCATAATAAAAACATATAATATTATATTATATTCTGTATTTGTTACTTTTGTTTGGAAACAACATATGAATAACATGTATATGATGAAAATTACATGAATAAGGCGATAAAACAATTACCTCTTTTTTGGCAATGTTCATTTGATTTTCACAAAAGGACTACATAGAATGGATTTATTCCAAAAGTATGGCCTATAGGATATATTTATGGATGTTTTTATAGGAAATGTTTATGTAATGTCCCAGACAAACGGCTTTGAATGTGTAAAGTAACGTGGAGGATAAATTGCTTTTTTTAAGAGAGGTGAGGGGAACTTTTAGAATATCTTAAAATATTAATATATTATAAATATTTTTCTGGTTTCAAATAGCTCAAAAGTTATTTATATATATTATAATATGAATATGAGTCAAAATACTCCCAAAAAATAAGTTATAGTCATTTTTATGAAATAAAATTAACCTTATCATTTGAATTTAAACCTTTGTTGAACAGTTTAACTCTTACCGTGTCTTTTTTTAATTTTTAAACTATATGGTTAATATAGTTTTATAAAACTAAAAAAATAACACCCAATTGGATTTTTTATGAATGTTTTGACATTATTCATGTTATCTAGAAGAACATTATTTTTTATGACATTCATATTATTTAGTAAAATAATATTTAATTTAAAATATAATTTATGTCAATTTTGATACTATTCAATATTTTTATTTTTAATAATGTCATAAAAGCATGATCTCATCAAGAAAATAATTTCAATATGTCACTAAAAATATTATTTTATCTATAATTGTATTTTTTTTATCATTTATTATGTCAAATTATATTTATTATAATATTTTTATTATCATTTATTTGATATCTCAATTAATTAATCAATTAATGCATCATCAATTTTTCACCAATTAATTTATTTATATTATGTATAAAAATTATAAATAAATTATCATGATGTAGATAAATGTTTTAGATTTCTAAAAACTATTTATAGTCAGCCATATCACTTATATATCCACATCATAAAGATATAATTTTATTAGAATATGAATATGATATTTTCATCTCTTCTTTAAATAAAATATAATTAATGTCCTAAACAAACAAAAGTGGATTAAAAAGAATCAACTTTTATACATAAGTTTAATTTATAGAGAACAATTATTATCCAATGAAATTATGATATGTGTTAGGGTAATGTTGTATTAATATAATATTATTTTTAACTTATTTATCATCTTTATCTTTAACCGTGATAAATAAAACTCAAAAGATATTGGTCACTAAAAATATATTTTATTCCTATTAGACCAAATTTGTCATACTAAATACAAAAATATATGTCATATTTTCTAAATTAAATTTATTGAATATGTGAAATTGCGTTTAATGAAAATCTACCAATGTGGAATGATGAAGGGTAAAAAGACGTTAAAAAGTACAATGCTTTTTTATATCTATTAGTATTTCAAAAATGATTAAAATATACTAAATTGTGTTAATAAATGAATAATTTATTTATTTTTACTTTGAAAACAATTTAATTTAAAATAATTATCAAAATTAAAAAGTTAGTTAACAGTAATGTAATGTATTTCACTATTCACCAAAAAATGAATGTTTTAACAAAGATAAAAAAAATTAAACCTAAAATAATTTTGATACAATAAATTCTATAATTATATATATTTAACAGTTTCAATTTCTATGATTTCCTAAACATTATTTTATATATTTTTCATAAAAGTACAGGAAAAGTAGTTCTTTTAAGAAAATAATGTATCTAAACATATAACTATTTTACTGAAACTTATAAATTTCATTATAATTATGTATTAATTATATGGAAAAATTGTAAATAACATAAAAATTATTTATTACTACTTATAGTACAATATTTAAAGGATAATTATTAAATATATCATTTAAAACAATTTTGACACTAAAGTGTTGTTTGGTTTAAACTCATTCTTGTGTATTACACTAAACAAGTGAGTGTCACGTGAAACACAATCTTTTAAAGATAACATATCAATAAGATTGGGCTATTACAATAATTTTTTATACTATGAGAATGAGAATATAGATATAAATAATTCATGAACGTGGGGTTGTAGGAAACCAACACAAGGGGATTGACGTCCTCTTTAGAGATAATATCAAATCATCACAGACAATATGTTATATCTATTTTCAATGGGTATTGCTACATTTTAACTTTATGTGTAAAAGAAATTGGTTTTTTTCATCAAAAACATTTCATATGATGTATCCTAGTTTCATATGGGGTAAATATATTTTGGTTATCTCAGGCATACCATATTATGTATCCCAATTTCATTATAGTGTAAGTCCATAGTTTAGCATCATGTGTTTAGGATGTTAAGATTTATAGTTTAAAGGGATGCTGTATAACTATATATGATAATAGGGAGTATTTTTAGTGATATTTTCAGGGAACTAAATCAGCATAACCCAATGTGAAATAAGTTAATTAAGCCTCATGTACAACATAATTACCTTGATAAAAATTGCACATTGTTTAAGGTTGTAATTCTTGGATAGTAAGTTGTGCCAAATGTCCAAACATTGGTGGATGTAATCCCCCCATGGGTAGTGTTTATGGTGCACTGGTGATTCATCCTAAAGATAGGGGTTTTAAACATCACTACATATCCTTGGAAATTGGAATCAATAAACACATAGTTTGAGGATGGGGATTGGTATAATACCACTGCCGGTTGTGGGGGTGGTTTAATCTAACAGGGGCACTGAAACATCCCAAGTTATTTATGGGGAATAATTTATTTATATAATGTCTAAATGATACATTTTTTCATAATCTGATGAAAAAATCAGATTTGTTGGTCATCATGGACATGGTATGTGAGGTATCCTAGGTTAATTTCATGGGGTATGACTATATTTTAACAAAGTGAACTGATGAAATTTGTAATTTCATATTATAATTGTACAACACCGAATTTGGTTTCTAATGGGTTAAATTAATTGTTCTCATACTATATGGGATGAAACTAGTATATATTCACAATTCTTGGTCCACATGGTATTCTATTAGTTTTCGGTCGTAGAGCTCATACCCTGGTTGCTGCAACTTAAAGTCGCATAACTTTTACCACATCACCTAGTTTAGGGTCATATAGTGTAACATAGCAGGTAAATAAAGAAATAGTACAATTTATTTTTTATGAATATATTTTTAATTAAATATTAATTTTACATGAAGGGGTTTATATGTTTGATGTGTACCCGATAAGAAACAACAGGTTTCTTTGAAATCCTACGTTGCACAATAATAATATAATATTATTATTTTAAATGGTAGTTAACGCCTAGACGTTGTATTGGATGGAATGAACAGAACTAATTAAAATATTATTATACATTTTTTAAATGTTTTTATATTTATCAAATAAAACTTAGAGTCTTTAAATGGGAATGAATCCAATTTTAAACACAAATTCTCTAATATTCTTTAAAAGGTGGATTTACAGCCTTTTGATGGAAAACCTTTTTTAACTCAAATTTTTGTCACTATTATATGTTCTATTTCACAAAAAATGTTATTCTTTATAATTGGGACCTAAAAATATAATTCGGAAGAAATTTTGTTATTTTTATGATAAAGATCATTTTTAATGAATAGTGAAAATACTGTATTTTAATTCAAAAATACCTTTTAATATAATTTATTTTTATGGTTATGTTATCATTTGAATTTGATTTAAATTTTAATTAGATTATATTTTTACAATTTAATTCAATTTTGGTCATTTAATTAATTTTACTTTGAAATTGGATATAAACAAGTGTCAATCTTCTGATAGTTTTTATTTCATAAAAACACGCATATTGTTTTGAGAGAGGGAATTTATTTTAAATTAATTTATAACACTTATCTATTTTGAATTTGGAAAAATGGATTTCATATTTGGAATTAGGAAGTAAAAATTGTGTAAATAGGAAACTTTTATTTTTAGACATTATGAATATTCACTTCAGTAAATATTTTATTTACCATGGTTAAAAGATAAATCTGGTAATTAAGGGTAAAAAAATAATACTATAATAATATTAAATTACCCTAACATGTGTCAAAATATTATTGGTTGAATATTTTTGACCATGGGCTTCCTTGAGACTATTTTGGGACCCCATGGGAGTGATAATGACACTTTATTTTAATTTACTTAATTTAAAGAACAGAATGACATAAACAAATATCTTCTAGTAAATTAATTTTTAAATAGGGTTATATAAGTTTTAATTTAGAGGATAAATATTATTTGGAAATATAAAAATATTTCCTACATCATGATAGATTTTTACAATTGTTAGACATCAAATAAATTAAATTATTTATGACAAAATAATGTTGCATTGTTTACCTCATTAAAAAAATATATTAATAAATTAGATTATAAAGACCAAAATAACATCCAAAACCAATCAAATTCTAATTGGATGATTTTATTTAGACAATAAGTCATCTTATATTCGTCTTTAATATGTTTTGGACATCTAGAAACCGAAAATCATTATGTAATAAAATAATATTTTCACACTTTTCTCAAGAGCCCCTCCCCCTTATAAAAATCCATCAACTCTAACCCAACCCTCACACCTCTCAAGCCCCTAGACTAATCCAACATATACCCAATTAAGCTCCCCACATACCTCTACTCCTCCTAGAATCCTTAAATCTGGAATATAGCACTTCAATAAACTCTTTTGGTTCAAACCAAGGGGAGTTACCCGATTTAAATTTAACATCTTCTCTTAAGTTCTTTTGTTTTATTTTACTTCTACAACCCCCAATACACTTTTTATTATTTTATTTCACAAAAAAATGTATCCTCAATATAATAGGATGTTGTTATGAGATGGATTATAAAAACATGTACACACCTCTATCTAATTTGTACACATAATGTTTCTGTGGATGGAAAACTAACACCTCACGAAATGATGAATGTTCAATTATATTATACCACCTCTCATGGTGGAAATTACGATGTAACTGTATTTATATATGATATATATTATGTTTATGTTTTCTTTATGCTTCTCTATTTTCCATTTTTGTCATACCTTTATGTTTTCCATAATGGGTAAACACAATAATTTCATTTAAGAAGGTGCGGACTACCGCCCCTCAAAGTGATATGACTTGTTAATTACATATGTGGGAAATATAAAGGACGAAGTTAATGATATAATATATGAAATTATATTTGAATTATAATATACGTATGTTTCATTATGTTTTAATTTCATTAAAATTATAAATAGAAATGAAAGTAGCGTTCATGCATACGTACGGCTTACCATCTCCATGAACGGTGCAATTCATTTATTATCTCCAAATGTTATGTACTATTATAAATTCATACAAATAATGGATATATATTATATATATTATATATAAATCATGAATATAATTCTATAGATAATGGATATTTGACCACATGAACAATTTATATATATATTAGATGTTCATTTTTGACTCAAGTACCAAATATCAACAAAACAACCGTTATTAACATAAATGATTTCATAATGTTTATAACATGGTAATATGTTATATAAAAGGAAAAATAAAATTAAAAAATTTTCTTAAGCATGTAGAAATTAACTTTCGTTTTTTATTTAGGAGATTAAAGAACAAACGTGTCAAGTCAGACATGAGGTAAGGGACTTCGTCTCAATCTCCTTTTATTGAGGTATATTTTGTTTTAATAAATGACTTTCTTTTGAAAATTTTATAAAACCCTTTGACATTTCGTTTCATTTAAATAGAATTTTTCTCTACTAATAGTTTTACTAAATGAAAAAAATAATGTTTCCTTTAACGTACGCGGTGACAAGGAACTTTCCACCGTCACGAGTATGATTTGATCTTTGGCTTCATTAACAAGCTGTAATTTCATTAAAATGAAAATAAATACCATATACTCTTTTACATATTTTGGTATTGAAAATGGATTTGATAGTGTATTTATTATGTCAATATATTTAAATGATATATTATGATTGAAAATGTAAAATATTATCTTTCCTTTCTGTCTGTTTTATGTTCTATGAATATGTTTTGGTTCTTGGGAATTGTTTACGTATACATGTGGTTCCGTAATAAACCTAGGGCGGGTGTGCCTGACATAACTGTCCAATACATTGGGTAACATGATAGAGTTAAATGTGAATATTTCTCCTAAGATATTTAGGGAATATACTTTGATGGGTATTTCAACTGTAAATCCCAACATAGCTGTGATAACTACAATGTAAGTATGATATGGATGCCACAAGTTACCTTTATGAATTTTTATTTCATTATATTATTCACAATACTTAGGATTTCATGAGGTACATTAAAGAGATTGTCTTATGTCTGTAATGATGAACTAATGTTTTCTTTCGATTTTTTATAACCCGTTACCGAGCTTTTTATGAGCATCCCACGTTTTGAAATGTTTTTCACATGACTTAAATATGTACAGGGTAAGGGATGGGATCGAGGAAATGTCACGATGTCTAAAACATGAGACTAGACATGACACTTTTTTTCAAGAGAATTTTTTAATGAAAGAAATTGAAACTGGGTAGAAATGTCTACCTTGTAATTTTTAAGAAGAAATGTAATAGTTATAGCCTAATTCTCTAAACCACTAAACCTGAAAAGATCCTCAGTGTTAATTGTTCATTTAATTCATGATTATGTAATGTTTAATGAAGGGTCCTTATAGTTGGTATTAGAGGTCGATTTAGATAACATTATAAGTTAGAATATTGTTAAATTAAGGTCCATAAATTAATTTATGGTAAGATCAAATTGATATAGCATTTAGAGATTACCATGTTGCCTCACGTATGATATTTATGTGTTCAGAATGGTTTTATGTAGAGGAAACAAGGCACCTATGTTGGGATGGCATCATGAGGAAGACAACCTTCCAAACCAGCAACCTAAGATGGTTGGAATCAGAATTGAACACTCTGTTGCACTAATGGAATGGTTGACTCAGGCTATAATTAGTGGTGGTATCCATGCATGAGATCAGCCAGATCATCAACAAAGGAACATTTCAGTAGTTGAGGATTTCATGAGGCAACATCTCCCATCATTTAAGGGATCATCTGACCCTGTGCTAGAAGAAGTGTGGATTAAAGGACTAGAGAAGTTTTTTGATGTCATGGGGTGTTCAAAACACCAATTGGTTAGTGTTGGTGTTTACCTTTTAGAAGGTGAATCTTATCAGTGGTGGTCGATGATCAAAAATTTCAGGGATAATAATGATATTGATGGTCTTCATTGGGATGAATTGAAACGTATGTTTCACGTGAAATATTTTCCTATGGTGGTTCCTCTTAGGATGGAAAATAAATTCCTATAATTGACTTAGGAGGATGACTCATTGGATGCTTATGAAGAAAAATTCATGCGACTGTAATGATATGCTCTAAATTTTGTACGAGATCTTGGTAATAAAACTAACTGTTTTTACACAGGATTATAGACAATGTATCGAAGGGATTTAGATTCTCGTGAGTTCAAAATTTATGAAAAACATATTAGATGTGCAGAGAAGGTCGAAATTGTGTTTTTCGATGATCAGGTATACTTTGACAGACAATATAATAAGGGGTCATGGTGGCATGTGAAAGGGAAGAACTCTTCAAAAAATTCTGATGGTATGAAACTTTAGTTTAAAGATGGTGAAATATTTTGTAAAAATCATCTTAGGGAATGACTTTTGAATTCTATTAAGTGATACCGATGTGGTTAAATTGGACATAAAGCTCATAATTGTACTGAAAAAGATCTTGGTAATGGTAATAAAAAATATGATTTACAATTTGTAAAATGTATTAAGTGAAATGAAATGGGTCATTATGAAAATGAGTGTCCAATAAAGAACTCAACTGAGGGAAAGAAACCATACTAGAATAAAAAAGGGGCGGTGAAGTCCTTTTCAACTTCATCAGTAGATGTTGGGCTATCCAATGAATTAGTATTAGGTACACTGTTTGTTTGTTTAGATTATTCCAATGTGTTATTTGATTCAGGGTCTACACATTCGTTCATTTCCGAGAAGTTTTCTAGTAAATTGGGAATTCCATCTCAAGATATGAATCCTAATCTTATGTTAAAAATACCTGGGGGAAATGTTGAAACAAAAAAAGAAATTATAAGAACCATCATGTCCTTGTGTGCAGAAAGAATCTAACTTCAAACCTTATCATTTTGCCTCTAAAAGAGATTGATGTTATTTTGGGTATGAATTGGCTTTCTGTTTATCATGCTAAGATTTACTTTAGTACCAAATTGGTTTATTTTCAGAAATATTTTCAGTTTTTGTATAATAATGAACTCTTACTTTTGACAACATATCTGGAATCTGATAAACTAGTAAATGATGTAAACGAATGTTACCTTGCACATATTATTGAAAACAAAAAAAAAACTCTTTAGATTAATGATATGCTAGTGGTAAATTATTACCCTGATGTTTTTATTGATGAGTTTTATGGTATTATTAATTATCGGGAAGTTGAATTTACTATTGACTTAGTTCCTGATGCTATGAAAATTTCAAAACCCCCATCGAATGGCTCAAATTGAACCTTTATAGTTAAAGAATAAATTGCATGTGTTGTTGGATAAATGTTTCATTTGACCTAGCCCATCACTATGGGGGGCTCATGTCTTATTTGTTAAAATGAAAGATGGTTCAATGAGACATTTCATTGATTATAAAGCATTGAATAACATCAATATTGAGAACAATTATCCTTTGCCTCATAATAATGATTTGCTTGATCAGCTCCAGGGAGCTCAGTATTTTTTGAAGATTGACTTGAAGTCAGGGTACCATCAGTTGAAAGTAAATTATGTTTTCATTCCAATAACTAAGTTCATATTAGATATATACATTATGAATTTTTAGTTATGCCTTTTGGTTTAACCAGTGACCCTACTGTATTCATGGATCTTATGAATTGAAATTGCCGTGAGTTCTTAGATATGATTGAAGTTGTCTTCATTGATGATATTTTGGTTAATTCTAAAAGTTAAGAGGAACAAGAAAGTAATTTAAGGTTTTTCTAGCAAACCTTAAAAGAAAAGAAAAAAATAGGAAAATTCAGCATGTGTGAGTTTTTGTTACAACAAATTTCATTCCTTGGTCACATTGTTTCAAAAAATGGCATAACTGTTGATCCTGCTAAAACAGAAGTTGTTGAAGAATGGACAAGACCCACAAATATAACCAATATCCATAGTTTTCTTTGTTTGGTAGGTTATTACCAGAGTTTTGTTGAAATGTTTTCATGATTATCTAGTCCAATGACTAAGTTAACTTGAAAATGTGTTATGTTCATTTGGATAAAGGAATGTGATCATTATTTTCAAGAATTTAAAAGAAGATTAGTGAATTCTACAATTTTGGAACTACCATCCAGAAATGTTGAGTTTTCTATTTACAGTGTTGCTTCATGGAATGGACATGGTTGTGTCCTTATGATTAATGATCGGGTAATTGCTTATGCTTCACATCAGTTGTATCCTCATGAGTTAAATTACCCTAAACATGATTTGTAATTAACTATTATTATTTTTTGCTTTAAAAATTTGGAGGCCTCATTTGTATGGGTAAAATGTGAAATATATAATGACAAAAAAAATTGAACTGTATATTCACTGAAAAATAATTGAACAAGATATATAGGAGATGGTTGTAATTAATCAAGGATTACGATTGCATGATCCTTTACAATCCGTGAAATGAATATAAAGTGGCTGATGCTTTGAGACGAAAAAGTAATTATTCATTTAACCTAATACATTTGGAATGAGATCCTTTTGTTTTTGATTGGATTAACATTGGAATAGAAGTTGTGGGTGCAAGAAATTATTCTATTTAGTTTCATGTGTCAGTGAAATCATCTCTATCAGACAAAATAAAGCAAGCATAGAAGGAAGACAGTGAGTTTCAAGAAAAAGGTAGTGTAGGTTCAAAAAGGTATGTTTCCATAATTTAACATTGATAATGATTGCGTTTTGAGATTTGGAAAGAGATTATGTGTGTCTTTTGATTCACAATGGATGAATGAGTTGTTATGTGAAGCTCATAGTTCCCCATTTTCAGTTCATCCCGGCTATACTATGATGTACATATATCATCAGGAGTATTACTGGTGGGATGGAATGAAAAGAGATATTGCAGATTTTAATGTGAAGTGTTTGACTTGTCAACAAGTTAATGCCGAGCGACAGTTAATGAAAGGGATGCATCATTCTTTATCAGTTTGAGAGTGGAAATGGGAAAATATATCCATGGAATTTGTTGTGGGATTATCAAAGACATCTCTAGGTAATAATGCAATCTGGGTTGTTGTTGATCAATAAAATAAATATTCTCATTTCTTTCCTATTTGATATAATTTTTCTCTAGATCAACTTTTTTCAATTGTTTGTTAAATAGATAGTCGAGTTGTAGGGTTTTCCCATATCCATTATATCTAATCGTGATTCTAGGTTTACTACTAACATTTTTAAAGGCCTTAAAAAGCCTATGGGTACTAAATAAAATTTTAGTATCACTTTTTATCCTCAATCAGATAGGCAGTCAGAAAAAAAAAATTAGACCTTGGGGGATACGCTACGTACATGTTCACTGAATTACCAGGGAGGTTGGGACCAACATCATTCTTTGGTTGATTTTCCTATAATAATAGTTTCATTCTAGTATACAGATGTCTCTATTTGAGGCATTATATGGGAAGCAGTTTCGAACACCCTCTTTTTTGGATGAAGTAGGTGAAAGAAAGCTGATGGGACCAGAATTGGTAGAAGAGATGGCAAAAAATGTTCAGTTGATTCATAAGAACACGTGAACATCTCAGAGTAGGCATAAAAGTTATGCGGATAACCTAAGGAAGTATCTTTCTTTTGAGGTAGGTGATCATGTTTTTCTCAATTTTTCTCCATGGAAAACTGTGATGCGATTTGGAAATAAGTGAATGTTGAGTATGAGGATCATTGGACCTTATGAAATCCTAGAGAAAGTTGGATCAGTTTCATACATAGTGTTTTACCTCCATGTTTTTCCCAGGAACAAAATGTTTTTCATGTTTCAATGTTGAGAAATTATGAAAACCCTGTTTTTATTACAAACTTAAACATGATTTATTACATAAAACATCACTTGATACAACAAGAATATCGAGAGGTTTAGTGTCTTTGGGGCTTAGGATCATTACATAAAAACTTAAAACATGAAATACAACATCATTATTGAAAACTTCCTTTACATGACCACTACATTCCCTCGTACTTAGCATTGCATGGGGTAACCTGAGGACATGCATAAGAAAAGGGTGACCTATAAAGCCCAGTAAGGGAGTACACATGGAATAACACGAGGAGTACAATACATGTTAGACAATAGGCATATCAATAGACCATAAAAGAAACATGAACATAAAGGCATGATAAATCATGATAATCATAACAAGGAAATGTGGCAACAACACTTATCATGGAATTAGCATGAGCCAAGGCTCATTGCACATGGAGCATGAGTAAATCTTCATTACACATAAAGCGCGAGTAAACCCTCGTTGCACTTGAATTAGCATGAGTCAGCACTCATTTCACATGACGTATCATGATACTATACTTTACCCAATGCATTGTAGTGCTATAAGGGCACACCCTTCTTAAACATTTCATTTCATGCATAAGTGTGCCACATGGATCCTAAAACATGGATTCATAAAACATAATAATTCATTCCACAGTAAAGGAATGTGGAATTAATACATGAAACTTTATAATAAATAAGTAAATATGCATAAAGTTGAATACTCTTGATGGAGAAATGGGCATGGTATTCACTACACAATGGCATTGGCTTAGAAAATCAGTGCGATTTCGACAGCATAACGGCGTGACATAAGAATTCATAAAAATGGTTGATGAGAGAAAAAGAGGTTCCTCATAATATTTACATGTAATGGACAGTAAGGAGGACATATAGATACATGTACCAACAATTTTAATGGAATTTAGATTCATGATACAAAAGTATTGCTTGAATGTAAATGAGGAGAGAGAAGTTCCTTTCGGAATTTCGGCATAGTAACGGGTGTACGTGGGAGGCATCTAATGAGAGAGAAATGGGTCTCCCATAATTCAAACATAAAGAGGGAATTATGATGGATGTGTGAAACCATACCCCAACATTCATAATTGAAATTAAATGGGCAAAAAAATTAAAGAAAATTGGACAAAATGAGAAAGGAAGAAAAAACCCTTACTTGGAAGTGTGCTTCAAAAGGATAGAGAGAGGATTGTGAGAGGACTCTTGGGATCTTGGGGCACCTTGGGAGGATTAAAGAGAGAGTAGGGCAGAGGTTGGACGAACTACAATGTATTTCTGTGAGGAGGAGTGGGAGCTTGGGTGGGTTTATGTAGGAAATGTGAGGGAATTCTTTATTATTTAGGTTTGGGACCCCTTAAATTAAATTAATCCAAACCACAAGCCATCCCATGGTTTTTCCCATGGGTTTTGGAAAAGGGAATAGGAAAATAATATTTTAAAATTCCAAGGTCCTAACTTCTTAAAATATTTGTGTTGCTTATGTGGAGTTGAGTCACACTCCCATGGAAATTATTTTAAAAAGGCAAGGTGTTGAATAAGTCTTGAGGGGTCCATTAATGCTTTGAAAAGTAAGTCAAACAAACCCAAAATAAAATTATTTTAATGTTAAAACATATATTGTCCGAAAATAAGGATTATAGTATTTTATAAAATCACTATTGGGACATTATGATGCCTTAAAACACAATATATATTTAAACGGTATTTAATTTTTACCCAAATATTTGACTGTCTCGGAAAATTCTGAAAAATTCACCGTTGGATAATTTCGACATCCTGATTACTAAAATGAAATTTATTTTATCTAAATAATTTTCTAAATATGTTAATTTTCACTTTTAAAATAAAAACCGACATTTATCGAAAATTCACGGGTTTTGATAAAAATGGATTTCAAACCTTAATAAAAATTTTAATTGTATTCATAAAATTATAAGATCATTTATAAAAATTAATTTAATAATATTATTATTATTTCATTAATATATTATTTAATTCAAAAAATCCCTTGATTTAATAAAATATATTCCTTAATTAAATAATAACTAAAAACACCATTTGTACTTTAAAAACTATTTACAATGTATCAAAAATGACTAGAAATTATATTCATTATTATATACAAAAATAATTTACATGAACATAGTACTACTTATTTTTTACATAACCCCATAAAATAGCTGCATAAGACATAAGGGTAAGGTGTGCGATGGTGATGGACTCTTGGGGTGGCTCGGATAACATCGCTCGAGTGGTAATTTCAATCAACTTCCACTTTTCCCGTAGACGGTCACGTTCGAGCTTGACATGATGAATCTTAGCTTGGGATTGGTCAAGGGTGAAGCCCAAAGATTCCACCTCTTTTCCGAGCTACGACAAATGGGCTTAGTATAGGGAAATTCTACTGGATGAGGCCATCACTTCCTTTGTCTGAGTAAATTGGATTTGTTAAAGTCTTATATTTATAGTAATCATGTGATCACTATTCAACGGCTATGTTAGCAACGATCAAAATTCTTAACATAAAACCAAAGAAGTTGACATTTTATATAAACATAAAGAGACATTTAATTATATCGAGAGGGATTTCCATTAATGAAACATTGGGTCATTACAATATTCCACCCTTAAGAAATTTCGCCCTCGAAATTTTCCTTTTCCCATACTAAAACAAATGTGGGTAACTCAGCTTCATCATATCCTCCGACTCCCAAGTAGCTTATTCAAACTTGTGGTTTCTCCACAACACCATGACGGGGGGCATTGTCTTATTTTTAGAACTTTTTCTCTACGATCTATGATCTTCACTGGTTTATCCTCATAAGAAAGATCATCTTCCAATTTGACCACCTCATAAGAGAGTACATGTGAAGGGTACGGTATGTACTTCATTAAGAGGGTTACATGAAAGACATCATGTAATTTGCCCATAGTAGGTGGAAGTGCTAGTCGATAGGGCACTTCCCCGACACGATCAAGAATCTCTAAGGGGCCGATGTACCTTGGAATTAACTTACCTTTCTTTCCAAACCTCATGACCTTCTTCCACGGAGATATGCGTAGAAACACCATGTATCCAACTTTAAACTCAAGGGCACATCAATGGTTATCTGTATAACTCTTCTGTCAACTATAGGCGGGCTTGATATGCTTCTGAATGGTTTTTACATTCTCCACCATTTCTTCGACCATTTCTGGTCTAAGAAGCTTACGTTCATCGACCTCATCCCAACATGCCGGTTTTCTGCACCTTTTCCCATACAGGACTTCATATGGTGCCATTTTGATGCTTGAGTGGAAACTATTATTATAAGTGAACTCAACCAGAGGAAGATGTTTATCCCATCCTCTTTTAAAGTCCATTGAGCACGCTCTCAACATATCCTCAAGTGTTTGGATAGTCTGCTCGGATTGGCCATTAGTTTGAGGATGATAGGTCGTATTGATGTTCAGTTCAATATTCAGAGCATGTTCAAGACTCTTCCAAAAATTAGAGGTGAATATTTCATCTCGGTTAGACACAATAGATAGTGGTACTCCATGTAACCTTACCACTTCCCTGATATATACCCGTGCCAGTTGATCTAATGAGAAATCCTCCCGAATAGCAATGAAGTGTGCAGTCTTTGTAAAATGATCCACAACAACCCAGATTGCATTGTTGCCTTTGGATGTCCTTGGAATTCCAGTGACAAAGTCCATGGTGATGTTCTCCCATTTCCATTCTAGTATGGGAAATGGTTGCATCATCCCCTTAGACTTCTGCCTCTATGCCTTCACTTGCTGACACACTAGGCACTTTGATGTATATTTAGCGATCTCCTTCTTCATATTATCTCACCAAAAGTTTTCTCATACATCTCGATACATATTTGTGCTCCATGGGTGAAGAGAAAAATTTGAATTATGTGCATCATCTAAAAGTTCCTTCTTCAGCTCCGGACTTGATAGAACGCATAGTCTTTTCCCAAACCACACAATTACTTCTTCATTAACATTAAACTCCGAGGATTTCTCTTTTTTGATAGCTTACACTTTTTCCTGAATTCACACATCATCCTTTTGAGCATCCTTTAACCTTTACAAAAGATATGGTTGAGCAATCATTTGTGAATGGATTGATTATGTTCCCTTATTTATTATTCCCATGTCCATCTTCATCAAGTCTAAAAAGATTGGATCCCTCTCAATTCTCATCATTGATAGAATTGTTGGGTCCTTTTTACTTAGGGCGTATGCCACCTTGTTCGCTTTCCCAGGGTGGTAATGTATTGAACAGTCATAATCCTTGATGAGATCTATCCATCTTCTCTGGCGCATATTAATCTCTTTCTATGTGAATATATATTTAAGAATCTTGTGGTAAGTATATATCTCACATTTCTCTCCATAGAGACAATGCCGCTAGATTTTCAAGGCAAAGATCACCACCGCCAACTCCAGATCATTTGTTGTATTGTTTCGCACATGGATTTTCAACTGCCTTGAGGAATAGGATATCACTTTATCATTCTGCATCAGCACACATCCTAAGCCCTTTTTCAAATCATCACTGAATACCACAAAAATCTCCCCACTTGTTGGTAAAGTGAGCACGAGTGTAGTTATAAGCCTCCATTTCAACTCCTTGAAGCTTTCTTCGCATTCATCACTCCAAGAAAACTTTACTCCCTTTCAAGTTAGCTTGGTAAGAGGGTTGGACAATCGTGATAAATTCCTCACAAATCATCGATAATATCCAGCTAACCCCAAGAAGCTACGGATACCTGTTACCGATGTTGGCATCAACCATCCCTCAATTGCATCTGTTTTGGAGGGGTCCAAAGATATCCCATTGCTTGTGATGATATGGCCCATGAATGAGACCTCCTTCAACCTGAACTCACACTTGCTGTACTTTGCATAGAGCTTCTCCTTGCACAAATTCTCTAGTACAGTTTTTAAATTCTCCTCATGATCCTCCTTGGTTTTGGAGTATATTAGAATATCATCTATAAAGTCTACCACAAATTTTTCAAGGTAATATCTAAAGACTCTTTTCATCAATTCCATGAATATTTCTGGAGGATTGGTGAGTCTGAAAGGAATTACTATGAATTCATAGTGCCCGTATCTTGTACGAAAAGAAGTCTTGGGGACATCTTCCTTCTTCACCCATACTTGATAATATCCAGACCGCAAATCCACCTTGGAGAAGTATTGTGCTCCACACAGCTGATCAAACAAGTCATCAATTCTTGGGAGAGGATACTTGTTCATTATCATGATTTTGTTAAGTTCAAAATAATCGATGCAAAGCCACATTGACCCATCCTTCTTCATGACAAAGAGGACGGGTTCACCCCATAGTGAAGCACTTGGGCGTATAAATCCTTTATCCAGATTCTCCTATAGTTGTTTCTTCAGCTCTTCAAGCTCAACAATAGCCATTCTATATGGAGTCCTGGATATTGGTAGAGCCCCAGGTATAAGTTCAATTGAGAACTCAACATCCCTTCTTGGAGGAAGACCTGACAGTTCCTCGGGAAACACTTCAGTGAATTCCATCACAATAGGCATTTCTTCAAGGGTGGTTTCTTCCTTGGACTCAATCATCTGATCCAGATACGCATGCTCATAAGGCATTAATATCCATGCTTGAGATGATGGAGCAAAAGGAGATTCATCTTCCTCCTGACACTTGTAAAGAATCGGGGGTCGATTCTCCATATGGAGTGTGATTTCCCTCTCCCGACAATTTATGTTGGCTCTATATAAGGAAATCCAACCCATGCCAAGAATTGCATCAAATTCCACCAGAGGGAGTATGACGAGGTTCTTTGGGAAATTCAATACACAGATTATAACAGGGGGGACTTATATTCATGGGATGCAATGATTGACCCATTTTCTGTACTCATCGACATATTTACTTCCATGATTTGTGGTGGTGCTGAGACTGTTCTACTAAATATTCGAGATATAAAAGAATTCGCAAAACCTGAATCAAAAAGTACGTTCGTTATTCTTGAATGAATAGCTAGCGTACATGTCACCACTTCATTGTCGGGGTTCACTTCGGCAGAAGTGATGGTAAAATATCTTCCTTGTTGTCATGGAGGTTGTTGGTTGCCTCTGATAACCCTTAGATTAGGGCACTGATTTGCAAAATGACCCGGTTCTTTGCATTTGTAGCATTGAACAATGCATTGAGGTTCGAACGAAGCGTTCCTCTCCTCTATCGCAGCCGCAGGTCCTTCTTGTCGACATTTAACAGCTAGGTGACCTTCTTTTCTACACCTGAAGCATCTTCTCGTCCCCTTAAGGCAATTTCCAGGGTGCTTCTTTCCGTAATTTTGGAAAGTGGGTTGCTGGATCTTCTTAGCACCATTGGATTTATCTATCAGACCACCATCATTAAAGTCCACCTTACGCTTCTTGTCCCCATGATACCCCTATGATTCCCCGATCTCCATTTCGACCTTGAGGGAACATTGAACAATTTCTTCATAGCTGTTGAAGTCACGGATCACTAATTCTTTCCGCAAGCTAGGCTTCATCCCACCAAAGAAGCAGTCAACTTTGCATTCGGGGTTAAAGACAAAGTCAGAAGCGTATCGTGCAAGCCTTGTGACGTTTTCCTCATACGATCCAATAGATTCTTCATCTTTTTCCTTGAGGGAAAGTAAGTCCATTTCCATCTTAAGCCGGAGGGTGCACGAAAAATATTTATCAAAAAACATCTTCTAGAAATCCTTCCATTCCAACGCCTCGATATCCTCCTCAGGCTTTGTATTTTTGATCAACGTCCACCATTGATCGGATTCAACCTCCATACAATAAGCTGCTAGGAGAACCTTCTCTTTTCCAGAACATTGGAGGATGGAGAATATCTTTTCAATAGATTTTATCCATTGTTCAGCGATCATGGGATCAGATGATCCACTAAAAGTAGGAGGCCTTTGTCTCATGAAGCTCTCGATAGCGACTTGTTCTTTATTGGGGGGTGGGGTTGAAAATTCCTCTTGACCCGTGTTTCTATTCGAAACTTGAGTTATATGAGATAGAATCATGACAAAGTTTGCGATTCCCGCTCCCATTGGATTTGGCATCTCATTAGTACAGTCATCACACTGATCTTCACAATGGTTGTTAGCCCGAGTCCTCCTATTACCGGCCATTGGTTGAATAAAAGGAAAGTTAGGGGTAACACATAAAGGGTAATCCAAAGACAAATGTTTATGACTTATAAATAAACTTTTATTTCCTTAACTCATGATTATACATGCTTCAATCTAGGATTTTCATGATCTACTTTGTAACATATATTCATATAGGCATTTTTTTAATTACCTTAATAAGGGTTCATACTAAGCTTGTGAATTTATCAAAACATATCCCCTGGGAGTGTCGTAACCAAGAGTGCAGTAAGGCCCGTTGTTGTGCACCAGTTCCCATTCGAGTCTAGCTCAAAGCGGTGTTTTAGGGTTTTACCCCTAGGATACATCTGTGCCAGAGCCGCCTCTACCTGCTCGTTTCCAGACAGGGATGTATTTGTTTGATAAACCACTTAATCAGTACATACCAAAACTTAGGGATGTTTTTATTATACTTATTATTGTATATAAGGATTTAATAGGGTTTTCTAATCCCAAAAATAATTAAACCTATCCTCTGATACCAACTATGACAACCCTGATTTTATTACAAACTTAAACATGATTTATTACATAAAACTTCACTTGATACAACAAGAATATCGAGAGGTTTAGTGTCTTTGGGGCTTAGGATAATTACATAAAATCTTAAAACATTAAATACAACATCTTTATTGAAAACTTCCTTTACATGAGCACTACATTCCCTCGTACTTAGCATTGTATGGGGTAACATGAGGAAATGCATAAGAAAAGGGTGACCTATAAAGCCCAGTAAGGGAGTACACATGGAATAACATGAAGAGTACAATACATGTTA
Organism: Viscum album; assembly: GCA_963277665.1. Taxonomy (NCBI): domain Eukaryota; kingdom Viridiplantae; phylum Streptophyta; class Magnoliopsida; order Santalales; family Viscaceae; genus Viscum; species Viscum album. The sequence goes on along the minus strand of OY728126.1, from coordinate 1,043,410,801 downwards.
GACAATAGGAATATCAATAGAGAATAAAAGAAACATGAACATGATGGCATGATAAAGCATGATAACAATAACATGGAAATGTGGAAACAACACTTAACATGGAATTAGCATGAGCCAAGGCTCATTGCACATGGAGCATGAGTAAATCCTAATTGCACATAAAGCATGTGTAAACCCTCGTAACACTTGAATTAGCATGATCCAACACTCATTGCACATGAAGTATCATGATACTATACTTTACCCAATGCATTGGAGCTCTATAAGGGCGCACCCTTCTTAAACATTTCATTTCATGCATAAGTGTGCCACATGGATCGTAAAACATGGATTCATAAAACATAATCATGTATTCCATGATAAAGGAATGTGGAATTAATACATGAAACTTTATAATAAATAAGTAAATGTGCATAAAGGTTAATACTCTTTATGGAGAAATGGGCATGGTATTCACTACACAATGGCATTGTCTTAGAAAATCGGTGCGATTTCGGTAGCGTAACGACGTGACATAAGAATTCATAAAAATGGTTGATGAGAGAAAAAAGGGCTCCTGATCATATTTACATGTAATGTACAATAAGAAGTTCATATAGATACATGTCCCATCAATTGTAATGGACTTTTGATTCATGATACAAAAGTATTTCTTGAATGTAAATGAGGAGAGAGAAGTTCTTTCGGAAATTCGGCATACTAACGGGTGTACATGGGAGGAATCTAATGAGAGATAAATGGGTCTCCCATCATTAAAACATAAATAGGGCAGTATGATGGAGGTTTGAAACATTACCCCAACATTCATAATTGAAATTAAATGGGCAAACCAAATTAAAGAAAATTGGACAAAATGAGAAAGGAAGAAAAAAACCCTTACATGGAAGTGTGCTTCCAAAGGATAGAGAGAGGCTTGTGAGAGGATTATTGGGAGCTTGGGGAACCCTCGGAGGATTATAGAGAGATTATGGAAGAGGTTGGACGAACTCCAAGGGATTTTAGTGAGGAGTAAGTGGGAGATTGGGTGGGTTTATACAGGAATGGTGAGGGAATTCTTTATTATTTAGGTTTGGGACCCCTTATATTAAATTAATGCAAACCACAAATAATCTCATGGTTTTTGCCCATGGTTTTTCACAAAGGGAAGAGTAAAATAATATTTTATAAGGCCAAGGTCCGAACGTTTTAAAATATTTGGGTTTCTTATGTGGAGGTGAGTCACACTCTAATGGAAATTATATTAAAAAGGCAAGGTGTTGAATAAGTCTTGAGGGGTCCATTAATGCTTTGGAAAGTAAGTCAAAATAACCCAAAATCACATTATTTTAATGGAAAAACATACATTTGCAGAACATAAGGATTATAGTATTTTATTACACCACTATTGGGTCATTATGATGTCATTAAACACATTATATATTTAAACGGTATTTAATTTTTACCCAAAAATTTGGCTGTCTCAGAAAATTATGAAAAATTCACCGTTGGATAATTTCGACATCATGATTCCAAAAATGAAATTTATTTTATCTAAATAATTTTCTAAATATTTTAATTTTTACTTTTAAAATAAAAACCGACATTTATCGAAAATTCACGGGTTTTGATAAAAATGGCTTTCAAACCTTAATTAAAATTTTAATTGCGTTCATAAAATTGTAAGATCTTTTATAAAAATTAATTTAATAATAATATTATTATTCCATTAATATATTATTTAATTCAAAAATACCTTAATTTAATAAAATATATTTCTTAATTACGTAATAACTAAAAACACCATTTGTACTTTAAAAACTATTTATAATGTATCAAAAATGACTAGAAATTATATTCATTATTATATACAAAAATAATGTACATGAACATAGTACTACTTATTTGTTACATAACCCCTTAAAACAGCCGCATAAGATCTAAGGGTAAGGTGTGCGATGGTGACAGACTCTTGGGGTGGCTCGGATAACATCGCTCGAGTAGTAATTTCAATCAACTTCCACTTTTCCCGTAGACGGTTACGTTCGAGCTTGACATGATGAAGCTCGGCTTGGGATTGGTCAAGGGTGAAGCCCAATGATGCCACCTCTTTTACGAGCTCTGAAAAATGGGATTCGTATGGGGAAATTCTACTGGATGAGGTCATCGCTTCCTTTTTCTGAGTAAGTTGTATTTGTAAAAGTCCTCTATTTATTCTAATCATGTGATCACTGTTCAACGACTATATTAGCAACGGTCAAAATTCTTAACATAAAACCAAAGAAGTTGACATTTTATATAAATATAAAGAGACATTTAATTAGATCAAGAGGTATTTCCATTAATGAAACTTTGGGTCATTATAGAAAGTATATGCCAATTCTATCTCATGTTTTGAGCCCATAGATAGTTTATTTGGAAGAGAATCTCTCTTTTGAGGAATAGCCAGTCCATATTATTTACCGCAAATAGAAAGTGTTTTAGAATAAAGAAATTCACCAGGTAAATGATTTGTCAAAAAACCATATGGTTGAAGAGGCAATGTGGTAATCTGAAAATTCTATTAAGGGTAAATACCCCCCATTTATTTTATAAGTGAATAAAATTGCGAGGACGCAATTTCCAAAAGGGGGGAAGGATGTCACATACCATGTAAATAAAGAAATAATACATTTTGTTTTTAATAAACATTTATTGAATTAAATATTAATTTTATATTAAAGTGTTTTCTATGTTTGATGGTGTACCCGATACACAACAACATATATCTTTGAAATCTTATGTTGCACAGTAATAATACAATATTATTATTTTAAATTGTTGTTATCTCCTAGCCATTATATTGGAGGGAATAAAAAAATAACAAAAATATGATTATACATGTTTTTTAAATGTTTTTACATCAATACAATAAATGTTAGTGGCTTAAAATGTGAATTAATTAAATTTTAAGCACAAATACTCTAATATTCTTTGAAAGATCGATTTACTGCCTTTTGAGGGAAAACCCTTTTTAAATCTGGTTTTTGTCACATTTATATGTTCTATATAAAAAAAATATATTATTCTTTAGAATTTGGACTTCAAAATATAATTTGGATGAAATTTTTGTATTTTTCTGATAAATATTATTTCTTTAAGAATGGTGAAAATACTGTATTTTAATTAAAAACTTCTTTTTAATCTAATTTATTTATACGGATTGATTATCTTTATAATTGGTTTTAAAGTCTAATTAGATTATAATATTACCATATAATACAATGTTGGTCATTGGAATAAATTTCACTTTGAAATTGGACATGAACAAGTGTCAATATTTTGATAGTTTTTATTTCTTAAAAATACGCCTTTTGTTTTTATAGCAGGAATTAATTTTAAAGGATTTTTTTCTACTTATTTATTTTGAATTAGAAAAATTGGATTCAATATTTGGAATCAAGAGGTCTAAATTGTGTAAATAGATAACTTTTATTTTTATACATTATGAATTTTTATTTTAGTAAATATTTTATTTACCATGGTTAAAAGGTAAATCATGTAAGTTAGTGTAAAATAATAATATTATAATAATATTAAATTGCCCAAACAAGCATCCAAATGCTATTGGTTGATACAATTGCATCCATGGGAATCTTGGGGACGATTTTGGGTCCCCATGGGGCCATTTGGGAGTGATATTGACACTTTATTTTAATTAACATAAAGTAAAAACAAAAATGAAATAAAAAAATATCTTTTAGTAAATTAATTTTTACATAAAGGATATAAGTTATATTTTGGCCTATAAATAATATTTGGAAATTTAAAAATATTTTATACATCATGGTATTTTTTTATAATTTTTAGACATCATATAAATTAAATTATTTATGAGATAATAATGTTGTAGTGTTTACCTCTCTAATAAAATATTTAAATAAAATAATATTAAAAAGATTAAAATAATATCCAAAAATGTCCAATTATAATTTTATGATTTTATTTCGACCATGAGTCATCTTATATTACACTTAAATACGTTTTGGACACTTCGAAACTGAAAACCATTATGTAATAAAATAATATTTTCACACTTTCCTAAAGAGCCCCTCCTCCCCCTTATAAAAATCCGTCATCTATATCCCATTCCTCATACATGTCAAGCCTCTTGGCTCACCAAAACTCAACCCAATTAACCTCTATACATAACAGTAATCCTCCTAGAAGCCTTAACTTAGGCAGAAGACACTTCAACAAACCCTTTTTGGTTCAAACCAATGGGAGTTACCCGATTTAAAGGTAATGTATTCTCTTAAGTTCTTTTGTTTTATTTTACTTCTCCAAATCCCTAAACACCTTTTATTCTTTCTTTTATAACAGAACTAGTATCCTAAATATAATAGTATATTTTTATGAGAAGGATTGGACCTAAACTTACACACAACTCAATCTAATGGGTGAAGAACATATTGTTTCTGTGGATGGAAATCTAACACCTCACAAAACAATGATTATTCAATTATATCCTACCACCTATCACGGTGGCCATTATGATGGAAAATTATTTAAATATGATATATTTTATGTTTATGTTTTTTTTAAGGATTTTTTATTTTCCATTTATTTCATACTGTTATAGTTTCCATTATGCGTTAAAGCGATAATTTCATTTGAGAAGGTGCGGACTACCACCCCTTCAAAGTGATATGGCTCGTTAAAGCCATATGTGGGTCACATAAAAGATGAAGTTAATGATATTATATATGATATTATACTGTAATTATAATATACATATGTATCATTATGTTTTTATTCTATTAAAATAATAAATAGACATGAAATTTGTGATCATGCGTACGTACGACTTACCGTCTCCATGAACGGTGGATTTCACATTTTTTCTCCAAATGTTATATACTGTTAAAAATACCTACATATACTGGATATATATGATATATATCATATATAAATAATGAATATCATTCTGAAGATAATGTAAATTTGACCACATGAGAAACTTGTAAATATAAGAAGATCGATTTTGACTCAAGTACCAAATATCGACAAAAAGACCGTTATTATCTTAGATGATTTCATAATGTTTATAACATTGTAATATGTTATATAAAAGGAATAATAAACTGGAAAAAAGTTCTTAATCAAGTAGAAATTAAATTTAGTTTATTATTCAGGAGATTAAAGAACGAATGGGTCAAGTTAGACAATAGGTAAGGGACTTCATCTCAATCTCCTTTCAATGAGGCAAATTTTGTTTTAATATATGACTTTCTTTTATACTCTGTATAAACTCCTTTTACTTTTCATTTCATTAAATATGTATATTTTCACTATTAAGAGTTTTACTAAATGAAAAAAATAATGCTTCTTTTAACATATGTGGTGACAATAATCTTTCTACCACCGCGAGTATTATATGATAATTGGCTTCCCTAACAAGTTGTGATGTTTTTTAAATGAAAAATAAATACCATATACTATTTTACATATTTTGGAATTGGAAATGGTTTTGTTAATGGATTTGTTATGTCAATATATTTAAATGATATATTGTGATTGAAATGAGAAAATGTTATCTTTCCTTAATGTTTTTTTAATGTGATATTAATATGTTATTGTTCATGGGCATTGTTTATGTATACGTGTGGTTCTATGATAAACCTAGGGTGGGTGAGCCCGAGATAGCTCAATAATGAATTGGGAAAAGTGACAGCGGTAAACGTGAATATTTATCCTAATATATTTAGGTAATATACTATGATGGGTATAAAAATGTAACTCCCTACATAGTTGTGATAGCTACGATGTAGGTATGATATAGATTCCACAAGTTTCCATTATGATTTATGATTTCTATTTTTTATTCATAAATATTATTATTTCATGAGGTATGTTAAAGAGATTATGTTATGTATGCAATGATGAACTAATTTTTTCTTTCTTTGTTTTATAACCCTTATTAATCTTTTTATGATCATCCCATGTTTTGAAATGGTTTTCACACGACCTAAAGATGAATAGGGTCAAGGATGTGATCATGGAAAATTCATGTAGTCTAAGACATGGAACTAGACATGACTCATTTTATTCAAGACTTTCTATTTTATGAAAATAATGGAAAGTAAGTAGAAGTGTCTACCATGTAATTATTGAGATGTAATGTAATAGTTATGGCCTAATTCTCTAAAACTCTAAACATGAAAATATCCTCAATGTGAAGCAATCATTTAATTCATCATTATGTAATGTTTAAGGTTGGGTCCTTATATATATTTTGGACCAATTTCAATTATTTTATGTATACAATGGATAAGGAAATAGTAATTATGTTATGTTCTACTAGAGAAACATATTTTAGGGGGATGTGTGGAATTTTCTCCATTCAATGTTATTATTGAGTATGATCCATTAAAATAGACCATGTGGATAATTTATGGACCTTACCAAATGTGATCCAACATCTATGAATAATTTTGGGTAACATGACGGTACTGAGATCCAGTAAGATGTCACATTGGTGGAAGGATCCGAGATGAACATTCATGTTGAATTTTCTCACTATCATGTTTTGGTGCATCTATAATTAATACAATGAATAAAGCCTATTTTCCACGAGGGATTATACATCATATATATGGACTAGTTACCTTAATTTTTGAATATTATATTCACAAATAGCCCATGGTATTTATGGATGTTAAACATTCATGGGTAGGAATAATTTTTTATTTTCACTAGGAAACTTGTGGTTGCTTGGGTTGAATTTTTAGTATTTTTATGAAATGATTAATGTGAATTCCATATTTTTGTTGGAAAAATATTTTTATATATCCTATAAATTTATGAATGATTTTATATAGGATATTGTTGAAAGCCTCAATCTTAATATTTTCCATTGTCTTGTAGATAGAAGTACGGTTGGAGTAGATGTTGTACTCGACATACAACTTATACAGTTCAGTATCCCAGATGATTGTGTCATTGTTGATAAGAATAGATTTAAGAAATCTTAATCCTTTAATAATGTTAGTGATCATGAACTTAATCACATTATTTTATTTTAATTCTCTAATTATAATAGATTTCTCCAATTTTGAAAATAATTCTATTACTGTCAAAATAAAACTACACTATCGAGTTGCTAAAGGTAGGTGTATCCCTACAAGATCAAGTCCACACACTTATAAGGGATATGAGTAAATGGTTGTATTGAGGAGCTCTGTAATTTTATACACAATGATGGAATATATCAAACACATGTGAAACTTACCAGATAACTCATTTTAGTGGTGATCAATGTTGGGATAATCACAGGCTCGACTTCAAATATGGTGGGCGTGTTCAAGGTCACTTGATGGGCTCCATAAGATCATGTGTAAACCTATTGTATGATTAGAGGTAACCTCTCTCCATGGTTGAAATGGAGGATAATTATATTGAACTAAAACTGATAGAGATTTGAGGTCCTAGATTTCAATGTATTCCTTGACCTTCCATTTCTTAATCATGAATTGGACAATTGTAACCCGCAAAATTGTAAAGAACATTATATATGATAGTGTGTCTGGAATGTGACAACATGAGTGTAAAAGGAATATAATATATATAGACCAATAAATATATTTACTATTTTAAATAAATTTAATCTATGATATATTTTTTAATGAATGTGATATTAAGTTATCTATCATCGCACACAACCAATACATCCTTTGATTGCTTCTATTGTAAACTAGGTTGATTTTTATCGAATACAACTAATATTATTTAATATAATAATATATAACCCTGAAATTAAATTAGATGTTATGAATATTATTAGGAAAATTATTAAAATAAATTCTGTGGTTACTAATTTATGAGAAACAAATTCATGAACTAATTTAATATAAAGGAAATTTTTTTTGTCCAAAAAGGTGTTTTATCAAAATAAATTAAATTAATTACGATTAGTGATTGATATTAAGGAAATTTATATATTATATATTCAATAAAATATTTTTTTCTATTCATCATATCTATTTTATAATAAAAATATAATAATAAATCATATTTTTTGCTTAAAATTTGTATTTTTTAATGGAAGTTTTACCCTTCTTAATGGATATCATATTTTAAATAATTTTTTCCTAAATTTAATACAATTTATATGTGAAAATAGAATTTATTTATTAAATTGGAACTTTTTGAATACCTTAAGGTGAATTTTAGGTATTTTCTAATGAATTATTTATTTTATAGATGAATATTGAAAAATACTGCATTTTATTTCCAAACATATTTTCCCATAATTTATTTTGAATTTAAAATATAGTTTTATATATTTTAATTCTTAATTTTATAAATAATAAATCAATTAACACAATTTATGTTATTGAAATTAATTTTATATTAAAATTTTATATTAAATCTAAGGATGTATTTGTGTGTTTTTACTTAAAAAACCCGCTTTGTTGTCATGTTTGTGGGATTAATATTAAATTAATTTCATCTAATTCGTTGATTGTAATTTGGGAAAAAATGATTCCATATTTGGGATCAGAATAATTTATAATATCTAATAGGGTCAACATATGTTTTGAAAAACAATATTAGTGAAAGTATTTAAACATAATTACAATGGTTCGATGAAAAATAAGAATAACAAAGGATTAAACCATAAACATAATGGCTAAAATGACAAAGAATAATTTTCCAAAAACAATTTATAAAAATATATAAACCATGTTATCAATTTTGAATAATTTTTTCCACTATTATATCCACATTACCAGAAAAAAGTAGTTTTAATTCCATTATACAAATATTTCATATAATGCCACTCCTCATCCACTATAAAAATAAACCCACCATAACATTTATTAACACATATAATTCCATTTTATAATCCCATTCCATCAAAAATAAGATCCAAAATTCCATACATACATCCTATTAAATTCAATTTTTTAAAAAATCCTTCCAAGAAAGCCTTTTCGTATAAAAAAAATGACTTTCCAAATTTAGAGATAACATTCATCCATGATCAATTCTGTTTTACAACTTTATCCACTCCTCAAATACTTCAAATTACTTTATTAGATAGTAACATTAGAATCATAAATAAATTTATCTATTTTTATGTTATGCATTCATTTTAAACTTATACAGACTTCTATCAAATGGGTAACAATCTTACCATTGGTGTTTATTGCAAACTACCACTTCACAAAAAAAATTCTTCAATTTTCAATTAACACCTCTGCCTATTGAGAATTATGATAGAAATAATATTTATATATGAAATACATATTATTTATTTTATCTTAAGATTTCATTAATTTTTATATCACCCATAACTTATTTCATTCAAATTTCTGGGACCATGATAACATCCTTTATGGGTGTGTGGAAGACCGCCTCCTGAATGTGATGTTACTCGTTAATGTTATATATAGAATGTATTAATAATTGTTTTTAAAAATATGATAAATATATGAAATATATAGATAATGTTATTATAATAAATATATATATATCATTTACATATCATTCATTTAAATATGAAAAAAAATTGTAGTAGCGTTCATGTGTACGTACTATCTACTGTCTCTTTGAACTATATAATTCATTTCTAATATAATAATATTAGAATTACTATATATATATAATGAATATATATAACATTTATATCATGTTTAAAATTTTTTATATGATCTAATCTTTAAAAATGTTACAGAAAAAAAATAAAAAGTGAAAACATACTAGAAAAATATGTTTTTTGCAACTGGAATAGAGAAAATAATGATTCATTATTAACAGATATAAAAAAATTATAATGCGTTAATTTATTGATATTATATATATTATTATGGTTATTTTATAAGTTATTAAAATTCAAAAAACAATTATAAATGAGGATAATGCATTTTCAACTGAAAGGAAACACAATGTAAGAGATTTTTATCTCACTTTTTTACATTTGTGAGATAAATGCCATATTAAACACTTAGTTCTTTTAATGGTATATAAAATTTTGATTTTTCTGAATTATTTCCTGAAGAATTTTATTACAATTTTATTTTGAGTTTCAATATGATTTATTTCTTCTATGGGGATGTGTGTTAAATGATACCATGTGGAAAAAAAATTCGCAACACAATTCCATTTATTTGGGATATATTACTTCATAATCATTAATATTATTAGATTATGTGTATAAAAAATTATAATATATACTATTATATATCCATTTATATGTGTATTTAAATTTAAAATAGATAATGTATTCATTTATTGATTCTCAAATCAATATAATGTTCTTTTCAAGTGTTTACATCATAATCTCATTTATTTGAGAATATTTAAAATTGAATTTCCATTAGATGAAATTATTTTATCATTGATTAATGATCCAATTAGTTGTACAATCCTCTATTGATTGATTTTATTTTTCAAGTAATAATACTTTTTTCCAATAATTATAACTCAATTTTTTTGAATTTTTTTACCTAAATATAACCTCATTATCATTTTAGTCGGAGGCCCTATTTTCATCTAAAAAATCTTTTTTAAAAGGATTTAAATTTTTTCAAAAAATTTAAAATTTTAATTTTCAAAAATATTTCTTTGAAAATTTCATTTTAAAATATTTTCATTCTTTAATGAAATCAACCCTTTAGTTTTACACCACTTTGGAATGGTTTATTGATATCATCTGTATTCTTCATCAAGATGTTTTTGATTAGTTTGGCCTTAGATGATATTGATATTCATATACATGATTAAATTTTTTTATTCCACATGAAATTTAAAATTTTATTTCATCATTGAACATTTAATTTCACATAATTATCCATAGAATTTATATTGGATATCTTTATTTCCTAAACCATTTGCCATTTTTATATATGATGTTTACTTTGTATGTTTTATGATTTACTAGGGATGTATTGATAAATCCATATCATTTAATCAGTACATATATTAGATAAGAAACATTATTTATGAATTAAATTGATAACATTATATATGAATAATTATTTGGACATGTAAGAATGGGTTCAGGACTATTAAATATAGGCCCCATAATCCATCGATAATCTTATGAGACGAAATCGGTTTGGACAAACCCTTCATGTTTATAACAAATATAATTCTAAACTGTCTTATGAAAGTTATTGATTGTAGTACGATAAGCCTTTTTATGAATCTAAATGATGGTAAAGGTAACATTTTCATAAAAACATAGAATCTAAAAATTAATCCTTTCCTACATTTAGATTTATTTATTGTTATCCGTATGATTTTTTTCCTCCATAATATCTATTGATGCATTTCATTATCATTTCACTAACAAATTGTAATGCGTTATATTTTTTTTCTTTCCATATTTATTATGCATTATCCGGTTATTATAATTTCATTTCATTATAGTTAGTACCTTTTCATATTTTTATCTACTTAGTTTATTGATTATATGGATGTTGTGTTGATTTCTTGTCCATTCAATTTTTTTATTCACTTCCTTCTCGAGTTTATGATTATATAGAATGTGGGTTAATTAATTACATTTACATGTTTACTTTTAACATTAATTAATTATTTATTCCTCTATATTTTACAATTAATAATAATTTGATATCACCCTAATTTTTTTCTTTCCTTAGGACTCTATAATGTGTACTAAGAATGAGATGAAAGGATATGCTATGTCAGAATAAATTAATTCCCAAAAAAACATTATGAAATAACTAGTGTATTAATTGGTAATAAATTACTAATATATGTATATGGTTTACGAGGACTGGTAAACCCTTCAATCCTTTAAGATTTGATCATTATTAATCATGTTATTATTATGGTAGTAGACATCAACTCTAGGATTACTATGGTTGGGTTGATATAGTTGGTATTATAGAATGATTAGGAGAATTATTGGGAAGTAGTTTTATTTGAAAATAAATTAAAGAACATAACCTTTATATCAAATTTAAAGATAATTATAGAATAACATACAATAATTTTGGTAAGGTATATATTTTAGGGGTCCTCTTATAGATACAGGCCTACCTAGATACTACTAGTAAATGTTTTTCTAGAACATATGTACCAAGGCGTAACAACTGTGAAAAGTTATGTTATAATTTACTCAAGCATATCCTGGTAGAATAAAATGATCCTTACTGGACAAATGGACTATCACTACCGATGGATATTCTTAGGATAAATCAAATTTTAGTTATAAACCATTATGAATGTTTTGAATAGACAATGACAAGTAATGACCCCAGTGAAACCATATTCAAATAAAGTACAAATATAGAAATAAAATATGTGAAGTATTTATATATAGTGGTTTTATTGAAAACCAATGTTAAATGGATATCTATGGATTAAAAAAAATTCAAGGATTTACATAACATTTTTGAAAATATATTAATAAGGTCATTGAAAAAGGAAAACATTTATGATAGGTAAAACCCCATAAAATCATGCCAGGTGATGGAACTGTAACCCATGACTAAGGGACGATAGGGGTTATTCCCAAACTAGTAGCCTATGAAATATTCGAGTTAATATTCCATTGTTTTTTGATAAAAAATTTTATGAATATATACTGAAAATGAACCATTGGTATTACCTTTTTGGTTTAGTTTTCAATGTATTGAAAATATTGGTTTTTGAAAATTGCTAGAGAAAAAAATAATTTCTCGTTTTATGGGTATTACGATCCATTAAAAGAAAATTTCATTATGACAAAAAAGGTATAATTCTAGAATATCCATTTCATGCAGTAATTAAAATTTTATCAGATCACAACCAAAATAATGAAATGTTAATATGAAATTGAAAAGAATTAATTATTTATATTGTCATATATTCTTAGGTAGAAAAATAATTAGTCATTATTATAAAAATAGTTAAACAACATTATTATAATACCATCATTTCTCTTTAACTGATGAACATGTAAATTATCATAGATTTATGAAATTGAGGATGTCAACATTTAATTTATCATTAACTTGTTTGTGATCGATGACCTTAATCACTACCTGTAATTAATTATGATTTTTTTCAAAAGTCAATATTTTTACTTTCCACTAATGTTATCCTATGTAGAAATGAATTTATATATCATTACATGTGTCTTTTATACATCTCATTCTCTCTTATTAAGAGAATATTTTATAAAAAAAATTACGCTATTGAATTTCAACAAAATAATTTTCAAATATCAAACCCTAGATTTCCGATATGGGTTTTAATTTTTAGAACACAATTTAATTAATATGGGGAGAATGTAATTCCACGAAATTATAATATGAGAACAATGATATAGTGAGTGAAATGTGACATCAAGAGCATAATAGAATATAATATACCAATACATAATAATATATTTAATATTTGAAATGAATTCTATCTATGATATATTTTTCAATTCACCCAATGAAATGTTATCTTTCATTGCATGTAATATCGAATTTCTTCAAGATCTATTGTTACACACATGATCGAGTTTTTCAGAATACTAAAAATATAATTTAATATAAAATGATAAAAACATTCCACTAAATAATGTGTTATGAATAATATAAAAATAATAATTAAAATACATTTTTATGTAAAAATAAAATGAATTCAATGGTAAACAATTTATTATAATTTAATATGTGAACAAATTAAATATAATATATATTTTTTTATGCTCCGAGTTGTATTTTATCCAAATAAATTGTAATATTTTCTATTAGTGAAAGATATGAATTATATATATATATATATTATATTGAATAAAATATTTTTAATATTCATCTTATAGGTTTAATAAGAATAAGATAAGAATAAATATAATTTTATTCATAATAATTTTATTTTGTTAAAAGGTTGTTCTACCAAATTTTAATGGAGAACCTTTTTTAAATCCAATTTATTGCACTTTTTAAAATTGTATATGTCAAAATAGAATTTTTTTCTGAAATATTTTCAATGAAAATTATTATAAGGGGATTTGTTTCTGAGAAGTTTCATTTTTTGATGAATGGTTAAAAATACCGTTATTCAATTCAAATATTCTTTTTCAACTAATTTATTTATATAGATAAATTAAATTATTTATTGGTCATATTAATTAAATAAAAAATTTATACATAAAATTACCCTATTTATGTTATTGAAATCAATTTAACAATGAAATTTTATATAAAAACATAGATAACTATTGAACATTTTTATTTTAATACATCATTTTGTCATCCCATCTACCTGATTAATTTTAAATTAATTTCTTACAATTATGTGATTTGACATTATAAAAATGGATTAAATTTTTATATAAGAACAATATATAATTTATAATAAGTTTTATAAAAACCAAAATGAATTGTGATAATAATTAAAATTACTTATAGTGATAAAGATAAAAATCAGTTTGACAATGGATTAGACCTTAAACATAAGGGACTAAATAATCTATAAAAATTTCAAAAATAAATTCTATATCCATATATTCTCTCTATATCATTTTTTGTCAAATATTATTCATTATTGGAGCTGCATTACATGAAAAAAACGTCAGTGGAATTTCCTCTCACAAAAATTTACATGAATACCACCCCTCCATAATTATAAAAAGGAAAAAAACCCTCCCCTTTATTAACACCTATAAATAATTTCAAATCATACAAAACCTACAAATATATTCTCCAAAAAAAATCTCGTAATCATATTATCCTCAATTTTGGCAGATATCCAACCATGGAGGTCTTTTGTTATAAGCCAACAGAAGTTACCCAAATAAAAGGTATCATTCTTCAATGACGAGTTTTGTTTTATTTCTTCATCCACTACATCTAATATCCTTTTTAAATGAATATATAGTAATATATGTTACCAAAATATATAGAAACATTTAAATTTTATTTTTTGACTTATACCTACACACATATTAATCAAATGATCTACAAACTTTCTATTTGTGGGTACGGTGAACTACCGCATCATGAAATGATGTCATTCAATTTTCTTTTAGAAGCACTTATTATAGGAATTTATCATGGACAAAATATTTATATATGATACATGTGATATTTATGTTTTCTTATTAGTTTGAAAATATTTATATAACCCAAAACACTATGATTTCCATTTTTTGGGAATGCGGTAACTTTATTTGTGAAATGTGGACTACCACCACATCAAAGTGATGAATTTGTTCACACGGTATATGGAATGTAATATTGATGGTTTAAATATTAACATGAGACATAAATGAAATAAATATGACACTTTAATTGTATAATATATATATATATATATCATTTTAAATTATTTCATTTAAATATGATAAAGAAATGGAAGTAGCGTTCATGTATATGCATGACATACCATCTTAGTGAATAGTGCATTTCATTTTCTATATCCAAATATTATGTATTAATGTAAATAAATATTAAATGAATATATATAACATTTCTATTATGTTTTAAATTCTATATTTTATGACATCATGATATAATTAATATGAATAAAAATTAATAGTTAAATCATACTCAAAAAACTAGATAATTAACACACATAATAGTGAAAATAAGGAAATATTATTATCAAATAGAAAATAATATCATATAATAAGTTTATATATTTTATTATAAGTATATTCATGGTTTTAGAATAAGTAATTTTCATTATTTAAACTATTATACAAGAGGCTTAAAGATGTTCACCCAAAAGGAATCACAACGTCATGAATTTTCTTCTCACTTTTTATATATGTGAGATAAACTAATATTCATCAACATATATTTTTTGTGGAGTAACTATTTCCTATTATGATATATTATATCATTAATTGTATTATATTCTTGGTATTTTAATTTTTTTATTTTCCTTACTTATTCTAAGGGGTTTTACGTTAAAAGTTTCCATGTAGTAAATAATTTCATAACTCAATTCCCTTTAATTGGGTAGTATTACATCCTCATTGTTGTTAATATTCTATTATTATCTATGTAATACAATATTATAATATATTTTTTAATTTAATCATTTCATATATGTATTTACATTATAAAAACATAATTTATTCATTGATTTATTATAACATTAATGTTATGGGTTTTCCATGATTTAATTCACAATTTAATTTTTTCGAGATTGTAGACACATAAATTTAATAGAATATAGTATTGGATCATTATTTAAAAAATAAATTATTTTTTTCTTCATCTATTTATTCATTATCATTTAAATGAAGTAGTACTAGGTTTCTACTATTTAGTGCTAAATGTTTTTGATAAAATAATTTTTTCATAAAAATTTACTCTATTTTCCTAGTTAGTCGGAGGGCCTATTTTCCTCCAAAACCCCTATTTTATGAAAATGTATTCAAAATTTATTTTTAAATTAAAAATGATGTTTTCGTAATGAATTATTATAAAAGAAATTTTTGTATTATTTAATTTTATTAATGATAAAAACCCTTTATTTTTACTCAACATGGGATATATTGTAATTAAAACATCCTTATTATCTCCCAAGATAATTTTTATTAATTTGGATAAATATTTTATTGACATTCACTCTCTTGATTATTTTTCTAGTCCCATTGAAATAATAAATTTCATATTTTCCTTGAACATTTAATTTACACGAGTTATCCATACCATTTATCATGAAAGTGTTCATTTCCTAAACTGTATTTCATTTTTTCATACAATGTTATATTTGATACTTATTTTATTTAATGGGAAAATATTAGAAAATCCTTATATTTTCTCATTACAAAAATTTGACAAGGAATATTATTTTTGAATTAAATTAATTAATCGATATATGAGGAATGATTAGGATGTGTAAGGAATGGATTTGTGACTGTGTAATGTAGTCCTTTCAATGCATCGATAGACGAATGAGATGAAATTAATTGGGAACAAAATCATCATGTTTTTAACTAGGAAAATTATAAACTAACTTGTGAAAGGTATTTACATTTTTATGATAATATTTCATCTGATTGGTCTTGAATTTAATGATATAATGTACAAATGAAACATGGTTTCCAAAAATTAATCATTTTCCATCATTTTTATTCAATTACTCTTTTCCATGATATTTTTACTTTAAAATTATCTATTTAGGAATTTAATTTTCCTTTAATTGATTAAATGGCATGCATTTTAGTTTTTTCCATTCAATATTAGTTATGAAATATCATGTTATTTCAATGGCTTGTGTTTCTAGTTATTAACCTTCTATATTTTCTATCCACTTCGTTTATTGGTTATATAGAATGTGTGTTTAGTTATTTACTTTTATGGATTGTTTATTAACTTCCTTCCCAGTTTATTGATAATATGGTATGTGTTCTTTTTTATTACATTTCCTTATTTATTATTATCATTGATTTGTTATTTATTATATTATAATTAACACTTTCTAATAATTTGATCTCATTGAAATTTTGATTCATTTTGTTTTAACTTCAAGAAATGTGATAAGAATGATATGGAAGGATTCTCTATAAGGGAACAAATTTATCCTCAAAATGAAAACATTATATTCTAATTATTTTATAATTTTTTAATAATATACTTGTTTATGTATCTAGATTACCAATACTACTAAACACTTCATACCTTTAGGATTTGAATCATTATAAACATTAAAATGTAATATTAGTTGATGTCGACTCCTTCCTTACTAGTGTTAGGTCACAACACAGTGTTGTTTATCCACCATGGGTACTAAACCTCCATTATGAAGCTAGATTTTATAATCTTGTAATGATTGGCCACACCCATATCACTATGTCAATGGTTCATCTTCTATGAACATATTTTACATCATGATTACTCAATGATATTACAATTAATTTTATACAAAACTGATGGTTTATGTCTGGAATCTCATTTTAGATCTCAGAGAATACATTTCGGTGCTATTTTAGGAAAGACAGCTACTACCAATTCTCATTCAAGGACATGGTTTCACTAATCATTATTGCCATCAAATATTCCTCATCACTATGTTTTTACTATTTTAACACATCAATGGTAGAAGATACACCCTCTTAATATGAAGGAGTAGATTCTTATAAATCATCTTTGTCGTGTGAGATAGAAGGATGGGTGGTAGGAGACGATTCTTCTAATAATGATGGACTAAGGGTAGAACTGATGTATGAAAAAGTGGATAAAATATTCATGGTGATGGGATCTCATTGCATGATGATTAGGTTGACTGATGTTGTTGAGAAATTTTGTTCACTTTCCAACTCCGTATTCCACTCTTGATGTCATGTAAATATAGTTAAGTCAACATTCATAATGTCCTACTTACATTATGTTGAATAAAATGATTTTATGTATCAAAGGACATAGGGAGAACATCTCGAAACTTCATGGGAGTATGGGATTAATTTATCAATCAGTATGGTTCATTAATTGAGTAAGGGGTAATCTGTAAATGATCCTTTTCATTAACATCACAAAAAAACTCCCACTTCTTCAATTATAATATATAACTGATGAATTTTTTGGAATATTGTTTCCATTAAATATTCAAATTTACATACAATATTTTTTTAATAGTGTTATAATAATTAATATTCCCAATCTTATAACTCAAAACCTACTTCCCTTCCATTTTTTAGTAACCATCATCTAGGTAGTGGGATTCGCAATAGTGAAAGGGTGGAACATAAATATTGGCATCCCCAACATGACCATCAATAGAGTATTTTATTATTTATTTGTATGAAGAGGGGGTACTAAAAAAATGAATCTAGGGTCTTCCATGATGTAGTTTGTTGGTAGTATCCTATGATAGTGAAAAAAATTATTTGTTTCAAAAAAGTCTACCAAATTGAGTATTCAGCAAAATTTTGTCACATAGTATCTTCGAACACATATCATAACCCTATATTGTCATGTTTTAGGGTTTTAATATCATATTCTTTGAGTGCCATCTTATAATGCACCCATTCCTGGATGAGGTAGATCTTAGAGCATTATTCAACTAGGTAGTAGAAAATTTCTTCCTTATTTATATGGCATGTGATATATTGTGGGTGTATGTGTCCCTAAATGTTGTGATGCTCAAAATCACATAAAAAGGTAATTTATCAACTATTCTCTTTCTCTTCCTAAATTTAATAGTAGTCCTCAATGGAATCTACCATACCCTCAAATACAAAGTGGGACTTCCAAGGAATTAGTAATGACCTCACACATTTTCTATGATAATGGAAGATCCTCTAGGACAAGGAGCCTTGTGGGTATATTAGAAAAGTGATTTAGAACATCATATTCCCATGCTAGGTATATATTTTATCCTACAAAGTGTCATTCATTGTTATTGAGGATAAAGGATTACATCGGTTGAAACATTGGGTTCAAGATAGTACATTTATATTCTGATGTGGAATAACTATCATTCTATGAAAAGATGTCATATGAGTGTCTGTCTTCTTAAGAGGGTCATAGCTAAACTAGAATGATAATATAGAAATCAATATTGAGTTGTATGATCATTTAAAATAGTCTATTGGGTAGGAATACCTAATGGTACAGACTGGGAAGTATGTGAGTGTTGACACCTGCAAAAGGCTTACTTTATACCCTTAGTTTTGTGAATGATATATTTTTGTGTTCTAACATGAGAATTGTTTTGGTTATTGTGTATTCAAACACTCTTTCAACAGTATCAGGAAGATATGCCAAAGGACTTTATGTAGTATTCCCCTTTGACAGGAATTTTGAGGTGGTCTGCTTCCTTAAAGATAATCATAGAGTTTTACTACTGCTCCTCATCAATAGTATTCTACAAAGTTGAGAATACACTGGTGTAATATCTAACTTTGAGATACATGATGTTACCGAGGGTGAAATCGTGGTTCAACACTAGTGTGGAATGCTAATTCCCTTTTTTCGGTCAACACATATTCTTCATAGACTTATAAGGTTGTGATTCAAATGTTGAGGGAGAATTAGGAGGAGGCATGATATCAAAAATTTAGTTGGACTTGCTCAAACATGAACGAATAATACAATATGCATGAGTTACTTTATTAAAATCCATCCAGTCATCATACGTTTGTGTCCCATTGCTAGAAATTGGTTGAATGTCCCCAAAGTATTCAATATCAATATTATATATAGTTGATACTTGTTTAACTTTATATGGAATGTTTCTCAACATGGCTAGTCCATGATCCCCTTATTCATTGAGAAAATCATTGATTATAAAAAATTATTTAATGTTGTGTCTGTGGATACTATGATATAGTCAATGATTAGAGAAACACGTGAGTTTGTATCTTGTGGCCTCTTACATTATATATACGTAAGGATTTTATTCTCATGGAAACATATTAAATATCTTGTCACCTAAGTATCCATGATGGAATAAACCTTGTTTCGGCCGTCCGTGAAAGGATCCATTAGAGAATTTCATGGTTAAGGGTTGGAGCAACCTATTTCCATAAAGACAACAATCCTTAGAAATGATTTTTCTATTTGAGCTTCACCGAGTGATGATATTACTTGTAGGGAAACACTTTACATGGCTCTTTTGGTAAAGGTTCCGAAATTCATACTAGATCAGAAACCTTTTTATTCACATTGGTGGTTTTATATTCTTTCACGAGAATTCTAAAGGAAGATAGATGGGAAACTTTTTGTGAATTTTGATTACTCCATTTAAATCATTCTGTTAGATTTTATGATCTTTCAGAGATACCCATAAATGCACCAAGTCATATCAGTAAGATGAGGGTAGGGAAGAAATACTTTGTTACAGTTTTCTTGCAAATCTTGATAATCTATACTTTGGATAGGGGAATGTAATATGAATATGTGATCCCTTAAATCAGAAAAAAACCAGTGATCCACTCATCGAGCGCCTATTTACATCTCAATAGGTAAATGATTCTTTCCATTAATGAGGTAGATATGAAAAGGTATTCAAAATATCTACAAATTTCTTCCCTAACAGAAATAGACCTAATAAGTATCAAACTATTGAAAATTAATTCAGGTGCTTCCGATGTCTATATGATGAATTTGAGCTTGGAGACTTCTTGTGGTTCTGGGGTTCCCATCATTTGATTGCACTTTGAGGTGATGTGGGCTATGTGTTTTAGTGGGTCACACATCCCATTATAAAGCATGAAGTTGGGACTACAAAACTCTGGGGGAACGCAAAAATAGTCCAACCATGAATGTTATGTCTTTTCCTATGGTGATACTTCCACCTATCATGATTCCATAGCCTCAATACGGACATCAATATCAGCTATTATGTTGTCTTGTTGAGGTAATGAGGTCACTAATGAGTTGGTAGACTCATCGACTTGAGGGCCATCATAACCTTAATTTTGAGGTGGTTAATCATGCTAAGTTTACAGGGCATGTGACTCCTTTCATGGTTGTTTTCCATACACCTTAGATTCTTTTATGGATAGGTTCATGGGGACACCTTGTTCATATTACAATATTTCATTCATGTGGGTTCCCCATTGGGGGGGGGACCCTTATGACATATATAAGACTGAGAAAGTACTCGATAAATATCTCATGAAGGATAAATTCATACACCTTAGTCTCTATAAGAAAGGTATTTATCCAAGGATCCATATCCTACTTCAATGAAACCAAGGATTTATTGAAGGGTTTAACATGTCCCTCGAATAATTCATAATATTGATAGGTAAAATGTAATGTCTCATTTTCATTGACTCAATTTCCCGTGCCTATCTCAACTAATGTGTGTGTATTCTTATATATTTGATTTCTTAGTACTTCATATCCCATTGAAGAGTGTTTTCCCTTAAATTCCCTATATCGATGAACTTGTTCCTATAATCCTCTGGAATTTTCGCAATGACCACATTCATCATGCAAGTTGTAGAGGTGGAATTTATGTGCAACATATATTCCCTATTGAATCCAACTTTATTGTTTTAGGAAATTAATTAAGTGGAGGGTGGAATTCCACTCTAGCCTCAGATATATACATATAGATAAGGCTTTTCCATGAAATAGGGTAGCATGGAAAATATGATAATCCATTTTTTCTAGATATTTTATTTGTTGTCATATGACATTTGATGTTGATATTTTGGGAGTGTGGATTTCTTAACCCTATTTCATTACTAGTGAACAACATCGTGGCGCTCATGGAATATTGTGCCAGCATGCTGATGTCCTTGAATATGGTGAAATTTCTCGAAGATAATATATATAAAATAGACTATATGGTCCTTAGTGAGTGATTCCAGGATGAAAAAATATGATATATTTTGTGTACAAAATATAAATGTTAATTTGATAGCATCTAGAATCTCCCATATATCCCTTATCAAACATCTAGGGTAAGTATTATATAATAGGATGGCCTAAGCCTTTATTGAAACATTCTAGGATAAGTGTCATAGTACCGATAGAGAAAATCATTGTAGAATATATATCAAGAGAGGGGGTGTTGTATAGGTCCGATATCACATACATTCTAGAAAGTTACTTAGATGTTGAGTTACATTAAATATCTTCTTCATTTAGGAATGGGTGTCTACTACTACCTCATGTGTAAATTTATCAACATCCATTTTAGGACTAGTGGATTGATCCATATATTCTAAGGGCATCAACATTGACCCTTACATATCTCCAAATTATTATATAAACATAGAGTTGAGGGAAACTGATGATTATATAGATAGATGCATTAAATTTTATAGAAGTAGTAAAAATGTCTTACACGTGAATGTATTTATGGATTGATCAGTGGATCTTTTAGACCATGGAAATTGATAATATAAGTCTCAATTGTGGGGATTTTAACCAATTTTATTAGTATATAGTTGAAGGATCCCACAATGAGACATCTATCACTTTAGAGTCTGAGAGGTTGATAATGACATGAAACTTCTGAAAGATATTCCTCTAACGATGTCATATTTATTTTATTAAAGATTTCTATGATTCTCTTGGTTTTTCTCAATGTGGGTTGCTATATCTTCTGTGAGAATGATCTCCATAGAGGGTGTTTATTATCCTTAACATGTATGGTTCTTCAATGATGGGTTTATCCTCATAATGGGGTTTAAGTTCATGTAGTATAGTGGTGGTGAATATAGATAATCAACATTGGTTGATGGAAGATGAAGTAATAGCTTTGTCCAGACTAGTTGATCTATGGTGAGGACCCGTGCATTGATTTTCATTATCATGGGATGGATTGTAATGGATTCTGGTGGTTGAATTGATTTAGATAATTAACCCAGCCTACCTGTGAGGAAGATGGTGTCTCTATTCTAGGTGGAAAAAGTCATAACCTGATTCACCTATTTCAAGGATATGGTGGGATACTTCAGTAGTGAAAGGGAAAAATGAGGAATAAAAAACTACTCTTATCATGAAATGTTATGGTTGAACTTGAATAGGGACAATTGAGTGGGCATGGATTTAAATAACTACTCGACCTATGGGACCAATTAGTTTTGGAACTGATAATATTTGGTGGTAGACCTCTTGGGAAGATACAGAGTGTTGGTCACTGCAGTTATGACTCAAACATCCCCTATATTCTTTTTATATGTGAGTGAGATATCATAGTTGTCCATGTAGAGGCTCCCAATGTGGTTCACTAATGTAATGGGGTTTGTTTTACCCATGTTAATCATTTAGGGAAATTGGTGTTTGGTGAGGATTCGATTCCCCAAGATCTTGGGGAAATATCCCCCATGGCAATGACACATTCTTTCTCAAATAAATGAACAAGAGAATCAATCACCCTCCCTTTAATGATATTAGATATAAATATTGGTGTGGGAACCCATAAGTTGAGTGCTTGGTGTATTAAGTGGTGGGATTAGAGTTATGTATGATTTCAACACATACATTCCCCTACCCCTATGCATGATTTTCTCAAGGTCTCTAGTTTTTCGTATCTTGATTCCGGTATGTAATGTGCATTTAGTCATCTGTAAAATTATATTGAAATTTATTCCCAATGTGCCAATGTGATCCATTAACCATGAATATGTTAATTCTCAATGCTGAAATTTTTATAGATACAGGATTACAAATGGTTTCTTCCCCAAGTTAATAGGTGAGTTTCATTACAGGCCAACAATTTTCTTAGTGGAACCTAGCACTAAATTTATTGATTTGGTGATAAGATAATCTGAATGTGTGTCAATTAAACTAGCCCTAATAGTTTGGGGAGAAAGATTTTATTTTAGTTTCACAATTTTTATTTTGAAACATTATATGACTCTATCATTTGACACACTATAATTTTCCCCACATTTCTATTTTCCAAATAGAGGTCTCATCAATCAAGATAATAAGCCATGTATGATCTGTGATCAAAATGGAATTATGGGATATTGGTTCCTCTCTCATTGGGTTCTTCCTTGGATTGTGCATCCTAGTCTAGGTATCGCTCATTTATTTAATTAAAGTTCATTAAACTCATTCCTAAGGTCATCTCGAGGTGGATGATGGTTAATTACATAGTGTTTTTCTTAGCATGGTACCATCCTTATGTTAGGGGATGTAGTAGATTTGGGTAATACAAACACATATTGATGTTCGGTAAGTTGTAAATATGTAATGTATTCTTCGTGTGGAGGTAGTTTCATGTCTGAAGGAACATAGGCATGGAACCAAACACATCTTATTCCATATATGAGGTAGTTAAAACCAGGGTAATAAGCCTTCTATGGATTTTTACCTTTGGAATAAAATTTTTTATTTTTGTTTTTGGATAATGGATATTGTCAAAATATTTTCATCCTATGTAGGTAGTAACATGATTTTCATCTCTATGTAAAAAATAGTGGAGTATTTCCCCACCCAGTGGGAAGGATATCACACATGGATAATAGAGTGTGTCCCCTAAATGGGGGTTATTTCACACATTTATGGTGGAGAATGTCCCACCGTGTGAGATTATTCCCACATGTATTAGGTGTAATATGTCCCCATTATGGATAGGACTTCATACTTTGATTTGGTGGAGTGTTTTACCCATGGTTATAATTAAACACATGGATTTGATGGAATTCTTCTCCTAAAGGGAGATGATTTTAGACTATGATTCAGTGAATTATATCCCCCTTTGGGGGATGATTTTGAACTGGGTTTTTTGTTAGATTGAACCTCATATTTAATTACTACATACACTTTTTCTAAATATAGATTAAAACCCATGAACCTCAATGATTTTGTTTAATGTCTAGGGATGTGAACAATCCATTATGTTTAATGCTAAGAAGCAAGGAACTTTGGGTTTTTAAACGAGAAACAATGAGGGATGGTGCATGGATTGTGCATGAAATCTTTTAGGGTGTCTTCTTTTCATCTAATGTGTTTATTTTATTCCCATGTGATGTGAGGATGGGGTGGGGAATTCCAATGGAAACATACCATTTCGGGGTTTTAATCCCATTTTTAGGAAGGGATTAGTTTCCCATGATGATCATACATTAGTAATTATGAGTTATTGTCACCTGATAAGGAAATATTTTAACATCATATACTAAGTTCATTTTCATATATTTTAACATCGTACAACTATAATGGGATCTAGGTAGTTTTCTTTCTGGCATCATGGACATGGATGTGTATTACAACCTATGGGAGGTTGGGTCATGGCGAGAGGAATATTATTTATAAGGACTCTCTATAGGGATAGGCAATCCATTTCCATCATTGACACTACATTTTGGCCTTAAATTTTAACTTCTCATACGACCATATGTAGATCATGGTGTAGCCACTATCACAGATGAGTTTCAATCATGAGGCTCGATGGTAGGGTACCTATTGTTTGGATAATAAAGTATTAGTGTAACATTTTATTAGGATCCATTGGTAGAGAAAAAGCCTAATCTACACTAGACACAATGTGTGTGGACACATGGGTGTGTTTACCAAGATTCCAGAAATTTGGGGACTAGTTGAGCTAGTACTGGATTAGTATGAGGGAACTAGGCTCTCAACATTTATAAAAAGGTGTTGGATATAAGAAGGAACCAAATTTAGTCTTGGAGTATAGGATTTTTGGATTGTATGGATTCCCATATATTTAGGGATCAATGAATGTTTTAGGGTTCATGAAGACCAGGGGTACAATAAAGGCCAGGGTTTAAATGATAAAATTTGCTTCAAAAACATAGGTTACCCAAACCCATTATAATGTATTTCTTATATTGAGGTTGGTTTAATGCAGGATGATTATATAATGAAACCTCAATACCCACAATCATATTTCCTTATTCATGAATGGATACACCTTCATGAAAGGTTTTTACACCATGCATTTAGATTCTTATAATCCAATGGGTGTCAATTTTTCCAAATTTTGATACCATTGGAAATCCTTCTTCTCCCTCGCTCATGAAGAGTCTATATATCACAACTTCAGATACTTTCCTAAAACTAAATGATTTTTTTCACCCTGATGGTCTTTCATTCAGAGTTATTTATTTCTTTATACAGGAAATTACCATAGTTTCTATAAATATCAAGGATTTCATGAAAAAAATTGGTCTTCAAGAAAAAATGGGGGTATGTTAACTAGGGTTTTTCTACACGAAGGTTACTAAAAATGATTCATTTGGACCAGTACATCCATGTAGTGTATCTCATCAAACATCACTTAAAGTGCATGTAAGATTCTTTCAAAACATCACATGACAGGGGACTTCCACCCACATCAACCATTTTCAATGATTTGGGTCTTTCTGAATCGATTCCCATTAGTTTATCTAGTCATTTTTATCCTTAATTTACTTTGATCCATCTACCACATAGAATAACATCATCATTACAAACATAATTCTATGATAATAACCACCTAAAATAATGTTGATGGATTAAGAATTATAACATAATTCTGTAACTATTATCCCAATATAATCTCCATCCATATATCCTTTGACACATCATCCAAACTCATATTAGAAGACATGTATAGAAGATTAATTGAATTGATAGTGTACTCATACATAATAATTATTCACTATCTAAGATCCATAAATTCACAATCGTTAAATCTATAATGATTATTATGAAAAAAAATTAAAAAATGAGAGTTGAAATCATTTCCAATCATTAACGTTTTCATCATTTTCCTCAAATATTACATTCCACATTAAACTTTAAACACATATCATAAAAAATGTTTCTAGAGGAACAATATTATTATCTATAGACTAAATACTATCAATCATGTGATGGATATGATCAACCCACTCATCCACTTCCTACGGGGTTCCTTTACCCTGTATGTTATTTGGTGGGTAAAATGGAAAATCTCAGATAGCTTAAATAGCCATGGATTCCCATTATGGTGATTATTTCCCAATTAATTAATGTTAGCCAGTTAGAACATATATAACCTATGGATAAATGGAAATCCTATCAGGTACAGATTATTAATCATCCATTTCAAATTGTTCAGTTGGGGTTGATATTGTGACATAATATACATTAATGAAGATAATGACCATATGTAAAATGTCATAGAATAAACAATTATAAATTAATTATCATATAGTTAAAATAAAGTAATAGTCAATAATATCATATCTCTCTATACTAAGTCTGTCAATGGATAAATTATTTATCATTTTATGAAATATTTATTTTTATGATAAAACAAACTTTAATGAAATAGTTTAAATTCCAAATATATGGGATTCGAAACAAAATGAACCAAAATTAATTTTACTAACGTAATACTCAATATTATATAAATATGAATGTACTAATAATTATTTAAGAATAAATTAATTGATAGAAAAATTAAAATGATTTTTATCATAAAGGAATCAATAATAGATTATCATAAAAAATTACCTGTTATCAAATTTCATCCTACATAGACATAAATTCTCATGATATATGATACTCAAAAAAAAAAGAATTGATATAAGTAAAATGGTGGCAATAGAATTTGGAAAAAACCTACTAGATAAATCATCCCCATAATAAGGTCTTGCAAAAATATAATTGGTTAACATCATGATATTTCATATTCTTTTCTTTTAATTACTCATGATTATACACTATTTCTTAAGATTATATCATTTCAATTTGCAACCAGCTATCCCAAATATCGAAGTAAACTCATGTTAGACCACTAAAAGACCTTATCCATGCCCATAATAACAAAAATATGTTTGAAATATAATTGTATGTGTTACAACCGTTGGGAAATGATTTACCATCTTTAAAATTGTGATTATTGGTAAAAAAATTATATAATATCTATCCATCAATCGAAAATGACCCATGGTTTATATATAATTATGGGGAAAAGGAGATTATTTTCATATTGGAGAGTTGTTTTTCCATCACATAGTTGACACATGATAAAACAAAAAAAATAGATATTTATAAACAATATACCATTGAATAATGCATCAAAAAATAAAAAAGGATTTAATTTATTACATATAAATATCTTCACATATTCAATGACCCAAACAATGCCTAAGGAGTGAAATAAAAGTTACGTGTTAGCATTCCTTCATGGATAACTTCATCAATAGACCCTTAAATTCCACACAACACATACACTAAGAACTCATTTAAGGACTATCAAGAATCCATATCCCAAGTGCAGTGTCATCCAATGCTTAAATAACCTGATCCCACACGTGCATGAGCATTACATTTACATGTGTCATGTCCAACAATGTCTAAATGAATTTCCAATTGAAATAATATATGGTGTGACTATATTATACACCATAAAAGCTACCACCCAACCACAACCATTCAATAATAAATCTATGTGTTGAATTTATTAATATAATATTGATACATAACAATTAGACTTCATAATTAAAATAGAAGAGTTATAGTGGGAATGTTTTCATGATAAATAATTATACATATTAGTAAACTTTTAAATTTTTTGACAATGTCCATTTATTAATTATTATAAATAATCTTTCATATATTCTAAATATGATTTGATGTATGCTCAAAATTAGAGTATTTTATACTTCATCCATAATGAACTCATTCCTCGGAAATTTCATCAATTTCCCTAGGAATATAAATTGATTATATTTTGAAAATAAAAATATTATTTTAAAAATAAATTTTAAATAAAAATAATGAATCCAAGATGAACATTTAATTATTACCAAATTATAGAGAAATATTGATTCACTTACACACAATAGGCCTTCTTAGTGTCCACTTTTAGAGGGTTGGGAATTATTTTATATTTAATACCCCAAACCTGTTCCATACAAGGGAACTTTATACCATAATTACATGAATTCTTTATTCTTCAGTAAAATTTAATAATCTACCTCAATGCAAGACTCCTCATTTTTTAATAATTTTTTAATTATCAAAAATATTATGCATCTTGAATATCTTTTTATTACTGTTTAATATATCTGAAATCATGTGCAAAGATGGTTAGTTTCATTATGATTTAAATTAACATAGCCAATATCTTAATTCTTATAAATCATTTTTGATTATTGAAAACTGTATTTTATTTTGTCTATAATGAATTTCTTTTATGAAGGATATTGTTTAATTAATTCTGTGAATATTACTACTTACGTCTGTATACAGATATTTGGCTAAGTCTATGAAACCGTTATTCTGCCACCAATTCTGGTTTTTTAGTAAAGGACCCAGACACCATGACCAGACACCGTGACCGGACACCATGACCAGACACCATGACAAGACATCGTGACCAGACACTGTTACCAGACACCATGACCAGACACCTTGACTAGACACCGTGACTAGACACTGCGATCCAAACAGTACATATGTGCTACTACTTACTAATCTAAATAAAACTATTCCCTCATTATTGTCTCATCATTCAAACGAAATTAAGAAGACACCATTTTCTAGTGACACTATTACCATGTTACATCATTTCTAGACAGACTGTGACACTGTTCTTTAATATGTTTCTTCGTTTTCAATTTCATTTCTAACAGTAATATTTGAGTCATTTAAAAGTATTGACATAATTAATGCTTCTTTGTAGACATGTCACATGACAGTACGAGGCATGAGGTAAAAAATGTATGAATCCTTTCAGTTCCAACATGTTCACATGTAATTAATATGGATAATAGTCCAAGCTGCAAAATATACATAGTAGAACATCAGACATGAAAAAGTTTTTTTAAGTGAACCGATACATGAAACAAGATACTTATGAAGAAAACACTATGAATTCATGAATCAAAAGGCTGGAATACTATATATCAGAGCCATGAACATCATCACAGTACAAACTCTACGAATAAGTTGATCTAGTATCAAACTAGAATCTAAAGCACCAGACTTACAATAATTTTTTTTTTCACAAGAGGAACCAATACTTTAATATGCTTCATCCTTCATGTCCATTGATTCATAGAATAACAATCAGTGAAATTGTAACCTTATCTCATCATATTATCAATATTGTGTATTGTTTTATCTTTTGAGAAGTTTTTTTGTGTGTGTTTATGTATTAAGAAACAAAATTTCTCCTCCATTAAACTAACAGATACAAGATATCATTCCTCTAATATATTTGTACATATTTTTACTCCCACGGATAAGGTTGGAAGAGGTAATTATGTGACCTGGTAGTTTATAGACATGAAAACTGTGGAAAAGTTTGTGTGACCTGGACAGTCATGTGCACTATTGTTTACCCCAATCCAGGTTGTGGATCAAAGTTTATTATTGTAAACTTCTTGGTGGTAGGTGATCACATAGTGGAGGGGATTATGTATTGGCTTGACACTGAGCCACTTGTTTTTCTGATGTGTGGTTTAATTTATTTTTCCTACATTTTACAATATAATTAAAAAATCACTAGATTTTACTTTGATAGTAAATCATGGATAGAAGTTATAATTTCGTTTTTGTATTATAATGGCTTCAAAAGTACTATTAATAACTCATTCTGATATTACTGATAATTAATCAATATATTGATAGGTTATTTGAATATACAAACATTTATAACTACATTTCCTTGATGGACTAGGATGTATCTATTTTTAATGGGGAAACTTTTAAAGAAACTTTTAAACAAAAATTTCTCTAGATATATAATTCACACCCCACCTCTAGATAACTCAACTCTAAACAACATTAGGTATAAGAGGAGTTTTTATTTCTATTAATATTCTATTTTTAAAACTATTCAACTATTAATTTAGTTGTAATTTAAAGAAATATATATTTCGGTTTTTTAAATTTCCATCTCTTTAAAAAAATATTTCTTTATTATGGATAGTATACTTGAAGTGGTTACAACAAACATACCCCCATTATTCAATGGAACTGATTATACACAATAGAAAATTAAAATGAAAATGCATATAAAATTATGGGACTTGAAATTTTTTATTTAATTATAGATGAGTATAAAATTTCTACCACTAATATAATTACATTGGGTGACCCAACTAACACTTCCTATAATAAAAATTTCAAATCCATAAATTCTTTATACTATTCTTTATGTGATGAGGAATTTAACAGATATCTACATGTAAAACTGCCTATGAAATTTGGGATACCTTGTCTGTTTCACATGTAGGAACATCTAAGGTGAATGAAATGAGACTCAATTATTATAATATTAAATATGGTAACATTAAAATGAAGATTTATGAGCATATTTATGACATTTATCTCAGGTTTAATGAAATTTTCAGCACAATTATTTCCCTTGGAAGAGAATTAACTTCCAAAGAACAAATCATTAGGATTCTCTAATACATACCTTATAGATGTAGAGGAATTTCGGTCTCTATTAGAGAGTGATGTGACATAAGAAAATTATCTGTCAATGAACACATTGGAAAACTAATTATGTATATAAGGCCCCAGCATTAAACATTACTTAATCTTGAGTTATTACAAGATTACACATTGAGGATCTTTTCAGGTTTAGAGTTTTAGAGAATTAGATCATAAAACATGCATTACATTCCACATTTAAACAAAGTGGATACATAAAAGATTGTATTCATTTTTTCCATCAATGGAAACAGATTTAAAATAAAACATGGATTCTTTCTTGACACTTCCTTGACACTATAATCATATCTTGTACCTTTCCATTGACCTGTGAAAAACATTTCAAAAACATGGGATAAGAAAAAAAAGATCAGTAAGGGATATAAAAATATGGAAAGGAAATATGAGTAAATATATACATAAGAATGAAATCATACATTACCCATAAAACATAAGACCTTTAACATACCTCATCAAATCATGAATTAAACATAGAAATCATAATACATAAAGGTAACTGGAGCCATTCATAACATTCTTACATAGGGAGTAACCCTCTTGGTTACGTTTGGAATACCCATCACACTATATTCCCTAAATCTCTTCGGCGAAACCTCAACATTTAACCCCTTTGCGTTACCCAATGCATTGGAGAGCTATATCTGTCTCACTTTCCCTTAGTTTATCACGGAACCACCCGTCTTCATAAACAATGCCCCAGAACCATAACATAATCGTATCACATAAAACATGCATAATGGAAACATAACATTTCCACATTTCAATCACAAGATATCAATAACACATTGATATAATAAAAACGTTGTCAAAACCATTTTCAATACCAAAATAAAATAAAACTAAAACATGGTATTTATTTTTCATTTAAAAAAAGGTATGTCTTGTAGAGGAAGCCAAAACTCAAATAATGCTCACTACGGCGGAGATGTCGTTTTCGCCGCATACGAATGAAAAAAACATTACCTTTTTTCGTTTAGTAAACCTCTTCGTATAAAAATATTCTTTTGGATAAACATAAAAGTCAAAGGGTTTTATACACCATATACAAGTATGTTGTGTATAAAACAAAATATACCTCAATGAAAGGAGATTGAGATGAAGTCTCATACCTCGGGTCTAACTTGACTCGATCGTTCTTTAACCTCCTGAATAATAAACTTGCATTAATTTTTACTTGCTTAAGAACCTTTTTCAAGTTCATTATTCCTTTTATATCACTTATTACCATGTCATGAACACTATGTAATTATTTAAGTTTATAATGGTTGTTTTAACGATCATTGGTACTTGAGTCAAAAAAATAAACTCTTTATAATTACATGTTGTTCATGTATCCATTATATCTAGAGTTATAATCATGATGTAGATATCATATATATCATATATATCTAGTATATACATGCATTTATAATATTATATAACATTTAGAGGTAAGAAATGAAATGAACCGTTCATGGAGATGGTAAGCCGTACGTACGCATTAACGCTACTTTCATTTCTATTTCGTATTTTATGGAATGGAATAATAATTATATAAAGGTATATTATAATTCCAGTATAATATCATATATAAAATCATTAATTACATCCTTTATACATCCCACATATGGCATTAACGAATCAAATCACTTTGAGGGGGCGGTAGTCTGCACTTCCTAAAATGAAGATATCGTGTTTACCTAAAATGGAAACCATAAAGGTATGCCATAAATGAAAAATAAATAAGCTTAAGTAAAACATAAACATATTATATATAATATATAAATATATTTTCATCTTAATTTCCACCTTTTAAGGTGTTAGAAGAATATTGAACAATCATCGTTTCGTGAGGCAGAAATTCGCCATCCACAGAAACAGTATGATTTTTAACCATTAGATGTAGGTGTGTGTAAATGTAGCTCTAATAATTATTATAATAACATCCTAGTATATGGAAGATATTGGTTTTGTTACAAAAAAAATGAATAAAAAGAGTTTAGAGGGTTGGAGAAGCAAAATAAAACATAAGAACACAAGAGAAGACACTACCTTTAAATTGGGTAACTCTTTTTGATTTGAGCTCAAAGGCTTCCTTGGGAAGACTTATTCCAAATTTTAGGCTTCTAAGAGTTATATAGGGATTTGGAGAGACAAAATGGGCAGGGGTTGGATGATACAAAGGCTTTAGTAGTGTGGGTAAGGTGGTAGAGGTGGGGGCCTTTTATAAGACGAGGGGAGGGGCACTCTTGGAAAGTTAAGAAAAGATACATTGCTATAAAATTATTTTCAGATAAAAAAAGTCCCACAATTATAAATTTAGAGGATAAGGTGATTAGGGTTCTAAATCCACCCATAAAATAGGTTTTTGACAAGTGTAGGTCTTATATTTTACAGTATATTTTCATTTTATTTAAATCATCAAATAATGAGGTAATAGCTGCATCATCATGGTGTCCTCAATAATTTAATTTATATAATGTATAAAAATTATAAAAAAACTACTATGATGTAGTAAATCTTAATATCGTCCCAATTACTATTTATAGTAAAAAATATGACTTTTATAACCCCATATAAAATTGTTTTAGTAAAATAACTCTTGTTTGTGACAATTTTACTTTAACATTAAATAAAAAGGTATTAATGTCATTTTCCTTCCAAAGTGGCTCCATGGGGTCCCCAAGTTGACCCATGGATTTTCTTGGTCGGACATGAGACATAAAATAAGTGTAGGACATGTGTCTTGGGCATTTCATATTATTAAAACATTATTCTTACCTTAAATTACACTAATTAACTCCAATCGCGATTAATAAACTTAAAAGTTACTATTCACCAAAAAATTATTTTAATTACATTGAACCAAATTTTACTTCTTAATGAAAACCATGTATGTAGAATTTTTGAAATTCAAAACAAAGTGGTGGTAAATTTTCATTTAATCAAAAAATCAGTTTTTAAGTACCACTTAGTGGTTTCACTATTCATCAAAATTGAAGTTTTTCATAAAAATACCAAAACTTCACCCTAATATATATTTGATATTACAAATTAAAAAATGATGTATATTTTAAAAAATTAAAAACATATAAGTTACATTAATTAATTTAATAATTAATTCCCGCTGTCAGAGCAAATAGCGTGTTTTTATGAAACAATAAGTATCAAAAGATTGACACTAGTTTACCTCCAATTACAAAGTGAAATTAATTCCAATGAACACTATTGGATTAAATGGTAAAAATATATTATAATTGAACTTTAAAACCAATTCAAAATATAATCTACTCATATAAATAAATTAGATTAAAAATAGGTTTTAAATTAAAACACAACATTTTTCACTATTCAATAAAAAATGAACTTTATCGGAAAGATACCAAAAATTTACCCAAAGTAAATTTCAATGTCCCAATCATAAATAATAAGTTTATTTATAAAAATAGGGCTTATAAAATTGTCAAATGTTTTATTTAAAAAATTTTTCCCATCAAAAGGTAGAAAAACAATCTTTTAAAAATATTAGTGTATTCCATGCTAAAGATTTGATTTATTCTCATTTTAAGCCTCTAAAACACTATAAAATTCATTAATATACATAGATAAAAAATATCTATTATTCATTACTTACTTGGGATGTTACATCCTTCCCCCCTTTAAAAAATTGCGTCCCCAGAATTTATTTACTTATCGAATAATTGGGGGTATTTAGCCCTCACTGCATTTTCAGATTCCTAGGTTTCTTCTTCAATCATGTGGTTTTTCCACAAAACCTTTACCAGATGAATCACCTTATTCCATAACACCTGCTCCCTATGGTCAAGAATCTGTACCGGTTGTTCCTCATAAGATAGGTTCTCTTCCAGCTAAACTACCTCTGGACTCAAAAAATGAGATGGATCTGGCATATACTTTCTCACCATCGAAACCTGAAAAAAAATGTGTACCTGAGAAAAACACCGAGGTAAAGACACTCGGCAAGCAACTAATCCAACTTTATCTAGAATCTCATATGGTCCAATGAACCTTGGACTCAGCTTTCCTTTCTTACCAAATCGCATCACACTTTTCCATGGTGAGACTTTGAGAAAAACATGATCACCTACCTCAAAAGATAGACCCTTCCTCCAGTTATCCGCATAACTCTTCGGCCTGATCTAAGCTGTTCTCATGTGTTTCTATATCAGCTGAACTTTTCCTGCCAAATCTTCTACCAATTTTGGTCCCATCAGCTTCCTTTCACCCACTTCATCCCAGAAAGCTGGATTTCGACACCGCTTCCCATATAACGCCTCAAATGGTGTCATCTGTATTCTAGAATGAAAACTGTTATTATATGAAAACTCAACCAAAGAAAAATGTTGGTCCCAACTTCCCTAATAATCCATCGAACAAGAACGTAGCATATCTTCCAAAGTATGAATTGTTCGTTCTGATTGCCCATCTGATTGAGAATGAAAATCTTTACTAAAATTTAATTCAGTACCCAACGACTTCTAAAGGCCTTTCCAAAAGTTAGAAGTGAACCTGGCATCACGATCAGATTTAATGGTGAGAGGAACTCCATGTAACCTGACTATCTCTTTAAGATACAAACGGGAAAGTTGATCTAGGGAAAAAGTATCTCGTATAGTAAGGAAATGAGTAGATTTAGTCAAGCGATCAATAATAACCCAGATTGCATTATTAGCTCGAGGTGTCTTCGGCAATCCCACAACGAAGTCCATGGATATATTTTCCCATTTCCATTTTGGTACTGGTAAAGGATGAAGCATCCCTTTCGGTAACTGCCGCACTGCTTTAACCTGTTGACAAGTCAAACACTTCACAATAAAATCAGCAATATCTCTTTTCATTCCATCCCACCGGTAATACTCCCACAGATCTATGTACATCTTAGTATTACCATGATGAACTGAAAACGGAGAACTATGAGCTTCACATAACAACTCTCTCTTCAACTGTGAATCACAAGGCACACACAATCTCTTCCCAAATCTCAAAACACAATCATTATCAATGTTGAATTCAGGCAACTTACCATTCTGAACCATCTCTACATTTTTCTGAAACTCACTGTCTTGCTTCTGGTGCTTGCTTGATTCTGTCTGATAGAGATGATTTCACTGATACCTGAAAAAAAAACAGAAGGACATCCTACACCAAAAACTTCAATGCCAAATTTCATCAAATCCTTAACCAAAGGATCATGTTCCAAACGCAACATTGTTAATGAAGCATTACTTTTTCAACACAAAGCATCAACCACTTTATTTTCTTTTCCCGAATGGTAATGAATTGTACAATCATAATCCTTGATTAATTCTATCCATCTCCTTTGTCTCATGTTCAATTCTTTCTGAGTGAATATTTACTTTAAACTTTTGTGATCTGTATATATTTCACACTTTACTCCATACAAATGATGCCTCAAAATTTTTAAAGCGAAAACAACAGCAGCTAATTCCAAATCATGTGTATTATAATTTACCTCATGACTTTTCAACTGACTTGAAGCATAAGAAATTACCTGATCATTCTGCATTAGGACACAACCAAGTCCTTTCAATGAAGCATCACTGTAGATAACAAACTCCCCATTCCTGGAAGGTAGTGCCAAAACTGGAGCATTCACCAATCTTCTTTTTAATTCCTGAAAACAATCATCACATTCTTTTGTCCAGATAAACTTAACACCCTTCCAAGTTAGCTTAGTCATTGTACTAGATAACCGTGAAAAATTTCTAACAAACCTTCGGTAATAGCCTGCCAAACCAAGGAAGCTACGAATCTCAGTTATATTTGTGGGTCTTGGCCATTCTTCCACAACCTTTGTTTTTGCAGGATCAACAGTTATCCCATCTTTAGAAACAATATGACTAAGGAATGAAATTTGTTGCAACCAAAACTCACAATTTCAGAATTTCCCCTACAATTTATTTTCTTTTAAGGTTTGAAAAATAACCATTAAATGTCTTTCATGATCCTCTTTACATTAAGAAAACACCAAAATATCATCAATGAAAACAACCACAAACTTATCCAAGAACTCATGGAAAATTCTATTCATTAAGTCCATGAATACTGTAGGTGCATTGGTTAGCCAAAAAGGTATTACTAAAAATTCATAATGGCCATATCTTTTACGAATCATAGTCTTTAGAACATCTACTTCCTTTACCGTCAGCTGATGGTACCCCGATCTCAGGTCAATCTTTGAAAAATACTGAGCTCCCTAGAGCTGATCAAACAAATCATGGATATGAGGCAAAGGATATTTGTTCTTAACAGTGATGTTATTCAAGGCTCTATAATCAATGAAAAGTCTCATTGAACCATATTTCTTTTTAACAAATAAAAAAGGAGAACCCCATGGTGATGTGCTATGTCGAATGAAACCTTTCTCTAATAAATCTTGCAATTTCTCCTTCAACTCTAAAAGTTAAATTTGAGCCATTCGATAAGGGTGTTTTGAAATTGTCTTAGCATCAGGAACTAAGTCAACAGTAAACTTAACTTCCCGATCTGGTATTATTCCAGGAAAATAATCTGAAAAAACATCAGGATACTCATTTACCACTGGCACATCATTAATCTGAACAGTTCCCTTGTTTTCAACAATGTGTGCAAGGTAACATTCATTTCCATCTTTTACAAGTTTCGCGGCCCCTTGATATGTTATCAACAGTAAGGGTTCATTCTTGTACACAAACTGAAAGTCTTTCTGAAAAGAAACTTCTTTATCTCTACAGTCAATCTTAGCATGGTAAACAGAGAGCCAATACATACCCATTATAACATCAAACTCTACTAGAGGTAGAACAATTAGGTTTTCAAGTAGGTTCTTTCCACAGATAAGGATAGGAAGATTCTTATAAATTCTTTTTGCCTAAACATTTCCCCAGGTGTTTTTACCACAAGTTCATGAGTCATTTCTTTATATGGTATTCCCATTTTACTAAAAAAGGTTTCAGAGATGAAAGAATGTGTAGACCCCGAATCAAACAACACACTGGCATAATTTGAAAAAAAAGTACCTGATACAACTTCATTTGATGGCCCGACATCTGCTGAAGTAATTGCAAAGGATTTCACCACCCCTTTCTGCTTGTAGTCTAACTGCTTCCCATCACTCAAGATCTTTGTCAGACACTCGTTTGCATAGTGACCCATCTCATTTCAGTTAAAACATTTCACTAACTGTAAATCAAATTTTGACTTACCATCACCTTGATCTTTTTCAGTGAAATCACGAGCCTTATGTCCCATCTTACCACATCGGTAGCACTTTCCAAAATTCAGAAGACATTCCCCAACATGCCTTTTACCACATTTATCACAAACTGGAAACTTAGTTTTCTTACCATCAGACTTTTTTGAAGAATTCTTTCCTTTCTCCTGCCACCCCGGTCTCTTCTTCTGCTGGTTGTTATAGAACAATTGATCATCGGAAAACTCCATTTCCACATTCTCAGCACATCAAACAAGATTTTCATAACTTTTGAACTCACAAGAAGCCTATTCCCTTCGATATTTTGGCTTTAATCTTGAGCAAAAACGATTGATTTTACTATCAAGGTCTCAGATAAAGTTTGGAGCATACCTTGCCAATCGAGTGAACCTCTCTTCATAAGAAGCCACTGAGTCTTCCTCTTGCCTAAATTCCAAGAATTGTTTTTCCATCCTAAGTCGGACAGCCTTAGGAAAATACTTCTCAAGAAACATACCTTTGAATTCATCCCAGTCGAGAGCATCAATCTCATCAGCATCCCTGATATTTTTAACCATCGACAACCACTGATCTGCTTCACCATCCAAACGGTAAATACCAAGACTAAAATTTTGATTATCTGAACACCCCATGACATCAAAAATCTTCTCTAGTGATTTAATCCACCCTTCAGCTAGTACTGGGTCAGATGATCCTCTGAATGATGGGGGATGTTGCCTTATGAAATGTTCCACCACTGACATGTTCCACTACGGTTGATCTGGCTGATCTCGTGCATGGATACCACTACCATTTATCGCTTGAGTCAACTGTGCCATTACTGAAAAAAACTATTCTGTTCCAATTCTGACCATCTCATGATGCTGATTCAGATGGTTATTTCTTTCTGTATGCCTTCTTAGCACCGATTCCCTGTTTCCTCTGCGGAAAACCATTCTAAACAAACATGTCTTAGATGAAGCAACATGGTAATATTCAAATGCTATATCATTTCAATTTGACCATAAAAAAATATTTTTGGATAATAATATAATATAATTCTAACTCCTATAGTTATCTAAACCGACCTTCGATACCAACTATAACGCCCCAGCCTTAAACATTACTTAATCTTGAGTTATTACAAGATTACGCATTGAGGATCTTTTCAGGTTTAGAGTTTTAGAGAATTAGATCATAAAACATGCATTACATTCCACATTTAAACAATGTGGATACATAAAAGATAGTATTCATTTTTCCCATCAACGAAACCATATTTAAAATAGAACATGGATTCTTTCTTGACAATTCCTTGACACTATCATCATATCATGTACCTTTCGCTTGACCTGTGAAAAACATTTCAAAAACATGGGATGAGCATAAAAAGCTCAGTAAGGGATATAAAAATATGGAAAGGAAACATGAGTACATATATACATAAGAATGAAATCATACTTTACCCATAAAACATAAGCACTTTAACATACCATATCAAATCATGAATAAATCATAGAAATCATAAGGCATAAAGGTAACTTGAGGCATTAATGACATTCTTACGTAGGGAGTAACCCTCTTGGTTACGTTTGGAATAACCATCACAGTATATTCTCTAAATCTCTTCGGAAAAACCTTAATGTTTAACCCCTTCACGTTACCCAATGCATTGGAGAGCTATATCGGGCTCACCCACCCTTATTTTATCACGAAACCACCCATCTTCATAAACAATTCCCAAGAACCAAAACATAATCGTATCACATAAAACATGCATAAAGGAAACATAACATTTCCACATTTCAATCACAAGATATCAATAACACATTGATATAATAAAAACATTATCAAAACCATTTTCAATGCCAAAATAAAATAAAATTAAAACATTGTATTTATTTTTCATTTAAAAAAAAGGTATGGATTGTAGAGGAATCCAAAACTCAAATAATGGTCGTGGCGGCAGAGAAGTCATTGTCGGCGCATACGTACGACAAAAACATTCCCTCTTTTCGTTTAGTAAAACTCTTCATATAAAAATATTCCTTTTGGATAAACTTAAAATTAAAAGGGTTTTATACACCATATAAAATTAGGTTGTGTATAAAACAAAAAATTCCTCAATGAAAGGAGATTGAGACGAAGTCCCATACCTTGGGTCCGACTTGAATCGATCATTTTTTAACCTCCTGAATAATAAACTTGAGTTAATTTATACATGCTTAAGAACCTTTTTCATGTTTATTATTCCTTTTATATCACATATTACCATGTCATGAACACTATGTAATTATTTAAGATAATAACGGTCGTTTTAACGATCATTGGTACTTGAGTCAAAAAAAATAAACTCTATATAATTACACGTTGTTCATGTATCCATTATATGAAGAGTTATAATCATGATGTAGATATCATATATATCATATATACCCAGTATATACATGAATTTATATTATGACATAATGTTTAGAGGTAAGAAATGAAATACACCGTTCATGGAGACGGTAAGCCGTACGTACGCATGAACGCTACTATCATTTCTATTTCGTATTTTATGAATGGAATCATAATGATATAAAGGTATATTATAATTAAAGTAAAATATCATATATAAAATCATTAATTACATTGTTTATACATCCCACATATGACAGTAACTAATCAAATCACTTTGAGGGAGCGGTAGTCCGCACTTCCTAAAATGAAGATATCGCGTTTACCCATAATGGAAACCATAAAGGTACGCCTTAAATGAAAAATACAGAAGCATAAGTAAAACATAAACATATTATATATCATATATAAATATAGTGTCATCTTAATGGCCACCTTTGAATGTGTTAGAAGAATATTGAACAATCATCGTTTCGTGAGGCAGAAATTTTCCATCTACAAAAACAGTATGTTCATTAACCATTATATGTAGGTGTGTGTCTGTGTAGCTCGAATAGTTCTTATATCAACATACTAGTATATGTAAGATACTGGTTTTGTAATAAAAAAAGGAATTAAAAGAGTTTAGAGGGTTGTAGAAGCAAAATAAAACATAAGAACACAAGAGAAGACACTACCTTTAAATCGGATAACTCTTTTTGATTTGAGCTCAAAGGCTTCCTTGGGAAGACTTCTGCCCAAAGTGAGGCCTCTAAGAGTTATAGAGGGATGTGGAGAGATAAAATGGGTAGTGTGTGGACGAGCCAAAGGCTTTGGAAGTGTGGGTAAGGTGGTAGAGGTGGGGGCCTTTTATAAGAGGAGAGGAGGGGCACTCTTGGAAAGTTAAGAAAAGATACATTGCTATAAAATTATTTTCAGATAAAAAAGGTCCCAAAATTATAAATTTCGAATATAAGGTGATATGGGTTTTAATTCCACTCATCAAATAGGTTTTTGACAAGTGTAGGTCTTATATTTTACATTATATTTTCATTTTATTTAAATCGTTAAATAATGAGGTAATCACTGCATCATTATGGTGTCATAAATAATTTAATTTATTTAATGTATAAAAATTATAAAATAAATACTATGATGTAGGAAATATTATTATATTTCCAATTTCTATTTATAGTCAAAAGTATGACTTGTATAACCCCATGTGCATTTTTTTAGTAAAATAACTCATGTTTGTGACATTTTTACTTTAACATTAAATAAAAAGATATTAATGTCATTTTCCATCCAAAGTGGATCCTTGGGGTCCCCAAGTTGACCCATGGATATTCGTGGTCGTCCATGACACATCCAATTAGGGTAGGACAAGTTTCTAGGTCATTCCATATTATTATAACATTATTCATACCTTAAATTACTCTAATTACCTCTAATCGAGATTAATAAACTTAAAAGTTACTATTCACCAAAAAATTATTTTAATCCCATTGAACCACATTTTACTTCTTAATGAAAACCATGTATGTAGGATTTTTGAAATTCAAAACACAGAGGTGGTAAAATTTCATTTAAATGAAAAATCAGTTTTTAAGTACCACTTAGTGGTTTCACTATTCATCAAAAATTGAAGTTTTTCAGAAAATTACCAAAACATCACCCTAAGATATATTTGATATTCTAAATTCAAAAATGATGTCTATTTTAAAAAATTCAAAACATATAAGTTACATTAACTAATTTAATAATTAATTCCCGCTGTCAGAGCAAATAGCGTGTTTTTATGAAACAATAAGTATCAAAAGATTGACACTAGTTTAAGTTCAATTTCAAAGTGAAATTAATTCCAACGACCACTATTGGATTAAATGGTAAAAATATATTCTAATTGAACTATAAAAACAATTCAAAAGATAATCTAATAATATAAAAATATTAGATTAAAAAGAGGTTTTGAATTAAAATACAACATTTTACACTATTCATTTAAAAAAATGAACTTTATCGGAAAATACCAAAAAATTACCCAAAGTAAATTTCAATGTCCCAATCATAAAGAATAAGTTTACTTAGACAAATAGAGACTATAAAATTGTCAAAAGTTTGATTTAAAAATGGTTTTCCATCAAAAGGTAGTAAAACAATCTTTTAAAAATATTATTGTATTCAATGCTTATGATTGAATTTATTCTCATTTTAAGCCTCTAAAACACTATCTAATTCCTTAATAGACATAGATAAAAATTATATATTATTCATTACTTACTTGGGATGTTACAATGTAAGAATCGGATATGAATGTCAACAAGGAATGGGAGGATGAACCCAGAAGAAAATTTGTTGAATTCAAGACTACCACCTCTAAACACAATGAAACGGAGAAACATCAAGTCTCTATAGAATGGTCCATCAGTGAACAATCATCACAAGAAAGTGATGACGAGATGGCTCTATTAGCTATAATGTTTATGAACCTTTAAAATAAGGATCAATTTTTCATAAGTCCTAACATCAAATGAAGATATAATCAAAACTGAAGCTGGAAGAAATATTGGAAAGTAAGTTCCAAGACTGATGAGAGAGTACGCTATGAATATAAGCAAAAGGGACATATAATATCA
The DNA here is from genome assembly GCA_963277665.1 of Viscum album. Lineage (NCBI taxonomy): Eukaryota > Viridiplantae > Streptophyta > Magnoliopsida > Santalales > Viscaceae > Viscum > Viscum album. The sequence goes on along the minus strand of OY728126.1, from coordinate 1,043,366,807 downwards.
GACTGTCCCAAGCTCATGTATAAAATGAAATAAGAGGACAAATATTCAATTTATAAAAAGGAAATGAAAGCAATGTTGAGTGCTTCTAAGGATAGTTCATGTGACTCAGAAGCTTCAAATAATGCACAAGCTAACAAATCCCTTATGTTTTTTATTACAAAAACATCTGAGGTAACACTGGAATCACTTATACCCAATTCCCATTATTCTGTAGATGAAAGTGATTCTAAAAATATTTCTAATGATGAAATTTTTTAGTATTGTAATATGTATGGGGCGACATATAATGAACTGATAGATAAATACAAATATTTAATGAATATCATGGTCTTACATCAACTGTTAAATCAGAACATACTATAGAAAGAGAGAAAAATGTTCAATTACTCATAAGAAATAAATTAACTAAAGATATATAATAAGAAATAGAAAATGGACCTTGAACGGTTTACTAATGGTAAATATACCTTGGTACAAATTCTAGGCAAACTAATTTCCCCTAAATACCATACTGGCATCTACTATCAACCTAGTAATTTTTTTAAGGAACATTTTTTATTCCAAATCAAGGACATTCAAATTTACTTCTATTTATAGAAAACATTATTCTAGTTCAAATTATGATACTCTCTCTACTATTTCAAGATTTTTTGGACCAAATAGAGTTTATTTTTCAGACACATTACATAATGCTTTTAGGAAGCATATGAAGAATTTGTGTGTTCCTAAAACACTAGTAACTAATATTTATAGACCCAAACAAATATGGGCACTAATGCCTATTTTTATTTGACTATTATGTAGGAAAGTTTTTTAAAGAGCTCACGTAAATTGTTATGGTACCTGGACAGTGGGCGTTCAAGACAAATGTTAGGGGACTATTCTTGATTCAATAACATAATAAAAATTGATGGTGGAAATATCACCTTTGATGACAATTCGAAAGGAAAAAATCTTTGGTCTTAACCAAATCGTTAACTCTAACTCTATCTTAATTTCCAATGTACCTTTTTGTTGATGTATAGAAATTAAATCTTCTTATTATTTCCCAATTATGTGATGATGGATTTCATGTTAAATTTGAATTTCATTCAGACAGTATTTTTAATTCGAAAAATGAATTACTATTTTCTAAATTGAGAAATGAAAATGTATACTCTATTAACATACATTATTTAGTATCTCAAAAAGCTTCATGTTTAAGTGTATTCACAAAGAGTCTCGGATTTGGCATAGAAGACTAAGGAAAATCTATATTCGCTCCCTTAGAAAGCTAACTAGAAAAATTATATTCAACGACCTACCAAAATTTTTGTTTCCAAATGATAACATGTGTAATTCATGTCAAAAGGGAATGAAACAATAAAATTGTTCTAACCAAAGAAAGAGGTGTGAATTTATCAACCTCTTGAATTGGTACACATGGATTTGTTTGGACCATCCAATGTTTCTAGTTTAAATGGGAAGCACTATTTTTATGTTCTTTTAGATTTTTTTTCTAGATATACAAGGATTTTATTCTTGGCTCACAAATGAGAAGCTTTCTCTCATTTAACCAAATAAGCTAAAACTATAGAAAACATCTTAGAATTTTAATTAAATTTTTAAGAAGTGATCATGGAATTGAGTTTTAAAATCATGATTTGAATCCTTTTCCTCACAAAATGTCTATAGTCAAAAAAATCTCTACCCCGAGAACACCTCAACAAAATGTTGTTGTAGAAAGAAGAAATAGAACCTTAGAAGATATTGATAGAACCATGCTTAGAGAATATGACATACCTACTTATTTCTAGGATGAAGTTTTAAATACATAATGTTATATCATTAATAGTGTGTTGATTAGACCCATTCTTAAAATAACTCCATATGATATATAGAACAATAGAAACACCAATGTATGATTCTTTAATGATTTTGGTTTCAATGTATATATCCATAATATTAAGGATAATCTTGACATGTTTTCATCCAAGAGTGATGAATGAAATTATCTAGGAAATCAAATCTCTAGTAAAGCCAATATAGTGTTTATCAAATGAAAAAATTGTGTGGAAGAATCTGTCCATGTCATGTTTGATAAGAAAGATCCACATGAGCCTAAGACCTATCTAGGGAACCAGGAGGATGATATGCAAAATTTGGACATCATTACTAACCCCACTTAACATCATGTACTGGGATATATAAAAAAATCCATTTATGTAAATTCACAATATTCTAGTCATAATGAACATGAACCTATTAATGAACCTAAATTTAGTAGTCCATTTTTTTCTAGAGCCATTAAAAAAATTACGAACAATCCATTAGATGATGTTGTAGGATATTTAGATAAAAGAAATCAAACTAGAGATTATCTAAGAAATCATGTTGAATAAAATGTTTCATTGACACAAATTGAACCTAAATACATTAATGATGCTATCAATGATGATTTTTTGGTGATGGATACGCAAGAAGAACATAATCTGTTTGGAAGGAAAAAAGTTTGGAATCATTTTGATAGTCCCAAAGAAAAATTTACCATAGCCACTAAGTGGGTGTTTAGAAATAAGGTAGATTAAACTGGTAATATTGTTAGAAATATAGCAATGTTTTTTCACAAAGATATAGTCATTAAGAAGGAATTTACTATGTAGAAACTATCGAAGTAGTATCTAGACTTAATGACATCAAAATCCTGCTTGTATATGTTGCACATATGAATTTGAAACTATATCAAATGTATGATATTTTTGAATTCATAAATGTGTATATATATGAGGATGTATTTGTTGAACAACCCCCTGGATTCACAAATCCTCACATTCCAAATCATGTTTTCAAATTATCAAAGGCTTTGTATGATTTAAAACAAGCTCCCAGAGCTTGGTATGATAGATTAAGTACTTTTCAAATTTCCAAAGGTTTTACAAAATGTATAGATGATCCTACCCTTTTTATAAAACAAATTTCAATAAATATTTTAGTAGATAAAATTTATATAGATGATATTGTTTCTTGATCTAAAAATATTTCTTTATATCCTGAATTTTTTAAAATGATGCAGAATGAATTAGAAATGACTTTAATGGGTGATCTAAAATACTTTCTTGGATTTCAAATCATTCAAAATAAAGATTGTATTATATTTAATAAAATTAAATATACTAAATATCATATAAAACGTTTTTTGGAATAGATAACACTAAATGTAGTGATACTTTAATGAGTAATACTTGTACGATTGATCTTGATGAAATGGGAAAATCATTCGATCAATCCACTTACAAGGGAATGATTCTTAGCTTACTCTACTTAACTGCTAACGGACCTGACATCATGTTTAGTGTATATATGTGTTCTCATTTTCATAAAAACCCAAAGTAATATCATTTAAATAATGTCAAATGGATTTTCAAATAACACAAACATTTACCCAATCTAGGAATGTTCTATCCTAGAGGATGATAATTTGAGTTAGTTCTCTATTCTGATTTGGATTTCAGTGGTTGTAATAGAATGAGAACCATTGGAACAAGTCAATTTTAGGGAGGTATCTAGAATCACTCGGTAGTATGAAACCAAACATTGTTTCATTATCTACAGCGGAAGCAGAATACATAGATGTTGGTAGTATTTGTGCACATATTTTGTGGATGAAACACATATTATTAAATTATGGATATAAATTTAGTCATGTTCTATTAAATTGTGACAATACAAGTACTATTATCTTCTCAAAAAATCATGTTTCACATTCTCGGAAAAAAACATATTGATATAAGACATCAATTTTTGAGCAGCCATTATCCAAAAGGGGATATCACTTTGGAAATCAATGGAACTAGATATCATCTTGCTGATATATTCCCCAAACAATTCAATTATGAAGGGATTTATTACATCATACATTAATTAGGAATGATAAATATTACGTAGAAAGTGTACTGTTTAACAATTTACTATTTCATAGATTATGGTTTCACAAGTCACTATCTTAAGATTACTATCTAACTCTCAATGTTCTGCAAGTTACTGTTTCATTTTTATAGTCTTATAGTTACTATCTATCAGTTACTATCTTTCACATACTTTCTAAAGTACTGTGGCACATCGGGTGAAGACACACTGTAAAGTTGACACTGTGAAAACATGTTCTACTGTTACAATGAAAAAAATGTTCTATTCTCACCGTAAAGATTATTTTTTGTTTTATTTGTATTTCATTACTGGTATTTCTGTGTTAATTACATTATTGTATTCATCTTATTCTTTCAAATTTGTGATGCTTGAAATAACTAAATGATAAAAAAAATTTCCATTATCTTCTTCACTCAAGATTTCTTCTCTCAAAACTAGAATATATATCTCTCAAATTGGAAGACATCCTTTAATCCTTCATCTCTCTCTCTCTAGAACCACTCATTGAATTCCCCGAATATAGCACCCATCTTCTTCAGTGGCTGAGAAATGAATATCTAAGAAGAATGTAAATGGATCATCAAAGGTATTTCTTGATGGAAAACTGAACCCAATCCTTGTTGATATAATAGTGGTACCATAAATGAAAATATGACCTAAATGGTTGCTATTATGTAAGCCTTTAGTGTTGATAGTATTAAAATAATTGGTATGGAAGGTTTGGTTCACAAAGAAGACATGAATGATTTTTCATAAACTTATTGCTCATTTCTATAAGTTTGTATAGTTCTATTTTGATATATAAGATGGTTTTGTTCTGAGAAGATGAATTAATGGGAAAAAATGAAACTTTTCCTCAAGGTTATGGGCTGATTTCCTAGGGATACCTCATGATGGAATTCTTGAGTACTATAAGAGAGGACATCCTCCTTCGATTAATATCATTGTTTTAGAAGAGGCCTTGGGAATCTTGAATGGAAACAAAAATAAGTGGTGAGCTATAGTTGTTGAGTTATATGGTGAAACCAGATTGCTGTTAAAATTTATTCTTAATATGATTACTCCATGTAAAAGAAGTTTTTCTACCCTCATGTATCCAGAATTATTTTTGATACATATTATTAAAAAGGGACACTTGATTAACCTATGAATGTTTGTTATACATCATATGTGTGAGTTGATAAAGATAACCTCAATGTCTAGCTCATTATTCTACTCAAGATTAATATCTACTATACAATATGATAAAGGAATTGTTGGAATAAATGAATAAGTCATCAAGGTATGTGAATTCTCTATCTTAATGGCTACCATCAAAATAATAAAAATTAGTTGGAATTGGTGGGGAAAGTCCTTGGATGATTATAATGAATGGGTATATTGAAAATTTAATACTGTTTAGAATTCATCAATACCTAAGAGAACTTTTGATCTGGGTTTGGAACGAGATGAAATTACTGACTATCATATTGAATGGTCAGAAGAAGTAGTTGTTACACCTATAGAAGAAAAATTACTGGATAAGAAAGATATTGGACCTGTTCACCAACATAAAGTGGGGAAGGAAGAACCTACTCTCAAAAAAATAATTGAATTGGAAGAAGAAAATTCTTTTGGAATATAATTTTTTGTTAATGTAAGAGAAAAGGTAGTTCTTAAGTATCATTCAGAAGAAGAATTTTCTATTGTTAATGATGTTGCAGTTGGAGGTTTTTTGGTAGAACTGGCTAATCCCGATGTTATCTTATCTTATATGGAGATAATGGAACAAGAATTCGAACTGGATAAAAAAGAAATGGGTAAAAGTATTTGAGATGAGCTTTTATAACCTGATCAAGGAACTGAATCTCTTAGTCCTATAAAAGATTCACTGAATGAGGCGGAGCATCACCCTTGTCTAGAAAGTGTTGAAATTGTTAATCCAGGTGATCAAAGAAATGTGGATACATGGTAAAAGTTACCAAAATAATTTTATGTGAATGATACCGAGGAAGCCTTAGTTAAAGGTATAGACATGTCTACTGTGTTTTAATGGAAACCTTTCTTTGCTCTTGTAGAAATCTCTTCTAGGGAACCTGAGCCTATCTCAACTCCTATTTCCAAACCTTCATAAGAACCTCCTTATTTTGTAAGTTAGAGTGATTTGAAATCATTTTGAGTGACATTATTGGATGGAGTTGAAAATCTAATGAACACACAAAATGATCCTATAACAAACATATGTAAAAGAGATATTGCATAATTTTAGATAAGATCTTATAGAAGATTCAAAAAATGCCTCATGAAATTAAAGAGGTAAGAATTGAGAAAAAACATCTATTTGATGAAGTGAAGTCTCTCAGAGCTATGGTTGAAGAAATGTAAAAAGTCATGCAATCAAGACAAGATCATGTTTCCTATTCTATTGAGGATGTTAGTGGTCAGATTCAAAATGATGTTTTCACAATTATTCCACATACCCTGACTTAATTATATGAAAAAATGGGTGAGATAAAAATGAATATAGTTAAAGAGATTTTTGAGCTTGTTATAGGTCTCAAAAAACTGAAAAATGAGTATAAGGGATGTCTATAGAATGTTCTAAATATACTACACTCCCTCACATCAGTTGTTACAAACTCTAGTGCCTCTGGAAAGTCATATCAACCCTCCATTGATTGTGATCTTCTTGGAACTATTGTTAAAGTGGAACTTCAATCAGTTCTATGTGGCTTTGACAAAGTGAATCTATCTTTAGTTGTTATGAATTGTGACAGGGTACTTGATTTGGTAGGGAATCACTCAAAGATTGGAATTGATGCTCAGAAGGAAATTACTATGAATGTGAACTTATACATTAACCTGATTTTATCTAAGCATGATATGAAAAATTATTTCATGTATCTTGTAGAAAGTTTGAAAATCCCTCCTATCACTCAAGACTTAAAGAATCAAGTTGAAAAGATGAAATATTTAACTCCTTTATTGGACAAGTTCATGGTGAACATTTATGACTTTGATAAATAAATGCAGTATGGTGTTGAAATTATTACTAACTTCATTAAATTATTGAAACATTATCTTCATGTGTAGAGTTATGCTATTATTGCTCCTCCAGCTCCACCCTTGAGTCTTGTTCTACCTCCTTCCTCATCGAACTCTTTTTCATCTACCTAAATGTCTATCTATTAGGCTCCGATCCAGATTAGACCTGTTATCCTTGACCAAAACATTCCATGTTCCTCCACCAAACCTATTTTTTCACCTTCTATTTTTGAAGGACTCCCTCTCCATTTTATTCCAATTGGCTCAATGAGTTCTTCAACATATACTTCTTCTCCGGTGCCGCTTTCTAATACTGCATCCATGGGAAAGGAAAAGAAAACTCTTTCTGAAGAACAATGAAAATTTTATTTTAATAGAGAGATTTTCTATTTTTTCCTAATTCTTGTACTGCCACATCTATTTAATCTAATGCAACATGAGTAGTTTTTATCTATTATCTTATTTATGATCATTCTCTTTTTCTTATTTTCTTTGATATTCCCGAAAGGTGGAGAATATAACAATAGGAAAGAGAACGCTAAGAACATACATGATTTCTGATCATCATAAGGGGAATATTGTTGGATTCCTCATGTTTTAATCATGTTTTAATGGTAACAAATCCTATACATCCTATAAATCTTGTTACTCATGTTAAATATTTCTCAAATAATGTGTAGAGATGTTTGGTTTCATTATACATTAAAAAAAAATACCAACAATCTTAATTCCTATTAATCAAGTTTTATTATTGAAAACTACATTTATTATTTTCTATAATGAATTTATTTTATGAATGATCTAGTCTAATTCATTCGTGAATCTAACTGCTTATGTATATATACAGATATATGGCTATGTATGAAAAATTGTGAGCCTTCACTAGTTCTGGTTTTCAAGAAAATGGCCCATACACTATGACCAACACCGTGACCAGACAACATGACTAGTCACCATAACCAAACACCATGATCAAACAATGTGACCAGACACTGTGATCCTAACACCTCATATGTGCTACTGGTTCCTAATCTCAATACATCCATGCCATCATGACCGTCTCACCTCTCAAAGGAAAAGAAGAAGACACCATTTCCCAATGGCACCATTTCTAAGTGATACCATTTCTAGACAGACAGTGACACCGTTCTTTAATCTTTTTTGTTGTTTTCAATTTAATTTATAACATTCATATTTGAGTCATTTAAATGTAATGACGTTATTAATGTTTCTTTTTAGACTTGTAACCTAACAGAACGAGGTATGATGTGAAAAATACATTCATCATGTGGGCTTTGACATGTGCACCCACGATTAATAAGGTCGATAAAACGAGATGCAACATATACAGAGTAGAACAACAGACACACGGTCAATTTTATCAAGAGAACCTATACATGCAACAAGATGCATCTAAAGAAAACATGAAGCATACATGAATCAAAAGGCTGGAAAACCATATATTAGAGAAAATAACATCTTCACAATACCAAATCCACAAATAATACAAGCTAGTATCTAACTAGAAGCCAGATCACAAAACTTACGATACTCTGTTTTTCACTAGAGGACTCGATACTTGCATCAGCTTCATCCTAAAAGTTTTGAACTACATAAAATAACACTCAGAGAACTTATAACCTTATCTCATTTTTTTATCTTTTGTTAATTGTTCATGATTTTGACCAGTATGTATGTGTCTGTATTAAAAAACACATTGTATCCTACATTAAACTGAAGGATACACGATATCATTCCTCTATTATCATTTTACATTTGTTTACTCCCTTGGATAACTGTGGAATAGGTCCTTGTATGACCTGGTAGTTTATACCAATGAAGAAATGTGGAAACGGTCGTGTGACCAGGACAATGTTGTGCACTTTAGTTTACCTCGATCTAGGGTGTCGATTAGAGTTTATTAATATATACTTCCTGGTTTTAGGTGATCACCAATTGGTGTGGATTAGGACTTATCTTGATACTGAACAACTTTTTTTAACCACTATGTTGATTAATTTAGTGTTTCTCTATTTTACGATATAATTAATAAATCACTAGATTTTACTTTGATAGATAATCTTGGATAGAATTTATAATTGTTTTGTCTTATTAGAATAGCTTCAAACATATTATCAATAACTCATACTGATATTACCAAGATTTAATCAATCTTATGAGAGGTTGTTTGAATAGTAAAACTTATATAACATTATTACTTTAATTTAATGGGATGTATTTATTTTATTGGGAAATATTTAATGAAAACATGTCAACATATATTTTTATAGACAAATAATTATCCCCCCCCTCTTGAGTACTCTATTCTGACCAACACTAAAAATTATCTAGACACGATACCCTTTTAGAAATTTTATTCTTATTTATTTAAATCATAACCAATAGAAATAGAAATCTATGAAGGGTGAGATAAAAAAATCAATAAGGGTAGAATATATTGAAATGTATCATGTAATAAACATGGAATGTATGATATTAATGAAATTGGAAAGAATCAAATTATTATATATAATGATGACTTTAGATTCAAATAAAACTATGAATTACATAAAAAATATGAGTCATCACTTAAATAATCAAAAATAATTTAATGGAGGTGATATTCATAATTTAGGACATATTAATATTATATCTAATGCATCATATGAAAATACCACAATATTACCATCAATGTATTATTCTAGGACATAATGATTTTACTATCAATTATATCTTCCAAGAAATCATAATAATACAATCAATGCCTCATTGTTTCGATATAATTATCTCACAATTAAGGCCTAATGTCAATGAAATATTATTTTATTTGATGGAATAAACCATAATTTCTATTATTGTGTATCTCGTTATTCAAACTAAATAATTTAAGGATTTTATTACTATGAGCCCCACCTATAACTTAATTATGTCCAATGAATTCAATATATTATGTAAATTAATAACATTGTAATATATAAAAACTATTCCATATCTATCAATAATATTCTATAATAGAATAAAAAACATATGGTATGTCAATATATTCTATAGTTAATAAATAGTGTTACATGATCAGAAGATATCTTAGGAAATAAGAGGGATGTTATAAATAGGTCATATCACAATTTAGACATAGTCACATTTATGGATATTGATAAAAATGAAAAACTCATTCATAAGAATAACACTTTAAACATTGCCACATAAAAATGGGCCATGAATTTTATTATTTCATACGAAGAGTTTAACCCCCCCCCCCAATATAAAATAATTGAATTTAGATAGTAATTCCTGGAAAAAACTATAATGGTGTTATAAAATTTTGGGTATGAAAGGAAAAATGTGTAAAAAATAAAAAATATTTTCTACAAAAAATATCGTAACATTTTCATAAAATGATAAAGTTATGGTTCACTCATAGAAATCATTTTCAATAAGTTAATATTATATCCTTTTTTAAAAAGTACGTTAACTGAATGTTCTTTAATAGCGACCTAACTAGGAATCTTATTTATCTATATGAAATTTGGAGTAAAATATAAAATATAATGTTGAGAACAAAAAAATATTTTACACATTTACATTACTTTTTAAAAACTAATATAATTAAAAAAAATAAAATATCCTTAAAAAAATTATAAAACATCAGGATATAATACATATTTGGTTTTAAAAATAAGAAATGAATAAATTTGTCCAAGGAATACATATGAACATAGAGCGAAAACATTCATTAAAGTAGATGGGGATTATTTTTAAAAATATTGAATTATTATGAAAAATAAATTATTTAATTGAGTTGGAATTATGTTGCAATGTTTTTTAGAGGACTTAATCAGAAAAAAATGATTAAACTGGGAATTTATTGCGGAATTATTATATAAATTAGTCATAAGTTAAAATATACCAAATATATAACAATAGTGTCCATGAATAATTATCATAACAAAATTAATGGCAATTTAGTTTGGAGAATTTTTACATTTTTAGTATGACTTGAAGAAAAAAACCATAAAAAGAGTACATGGGATGCATTTTTAAATAAATTTAATATTATGGAAGGTATAATTAATGGAATCCTTAAGGTGGTATATAATTCACAAAAAATAAAACAATTAGTGAATATGGAATATTTCTCAAAGAAAAATAATTGAGATATGAAACCTTTACTTTACCTATCAAATCCCTTGAAAGTGATTTGATCGGGGGAATAATAAACATGAATATATTAATAAATCACTGAATTACATTATTGATATAATTTTAATTTCACTATATTCTATTATAATCATTTATTATACATTTATTATCTAGTTACTGTTTATTTTCATTATTGAGTATTAGTAACGATAATCATTTCATATATGTTTCATAATGTCAATATCAATCCTCATTCATTTATATATGTTCATAATTAATATAATATTTAAGAAATAATAATATATGTTCTATAATTCTTTATGATGTTTTAATTCAATTATAATGGATTTTATGATATGATTCATGAAGGTAATATAAGTGATGAGCTGGTTTTGGGTAATTTACAAATACCATAAAATTATCTTATAAGAGTTATAATTTTTTAAATTAACCTCAAAACATGTATAAAATTATAATATATTTATTTTAATAATATTTAACTTTAATATTAGTTTTATAACTATCCAAGAATGTGGTGATCAAAAATAAAACACTTCAACCCAGAAGGCGGTTGTTGGCATGTAACACTAGTCAAGCTGTAATATTCCATAGAATGGTGTAATTAATAGAATTCATCATTTTTACAAAAAGTAACTATTCATTATGTGGAAAAAGTGACTATTCATATGAATTGAATGGTAGGTGAGGGTTAAAGATTGAATAAAATGGGATTGTTGTGATTTTGGAAAATTAATGTTTGTGATACAAGTAGGTAATAAATTTCCACCTAAAAATTTTCATTTATGTGTTATTTTTTCATTTAAACATAAAAGGTTTTGTGCCTCCATAAGTTACCCATTATTACCACAACAAGAATTTTTTTAATTTATTAAAATGGAAATTATTATTTCATAGAAATATATGATGTCCCCTATTACCTACTTTAGATGTGATGAATAAAAATTTGGAATACTTTTAATATAATTAAATTTTTAAATATTATAAAATCAACTTTAAAATAAAATATATAATATATGGAAAACATACTTTATGTTGAAAATTAAATTGTTATATTTTATGTGTTTTTATCTTTATTTCTAATCAATAACTAATTATATGGATATTAATATTGTTTTTTAAATTTAAAAATAATAGTATAGTGTTTATTTAAAATATATAAATTAAATATTTTGAGAAAAAATACAGAATATATAGATTTAAAACCATGATAAAATGGGCCTTTTAACATGAACTGATTTTAATCACATCCCGTTGAATTTAATTATTTATATTTTAAAAATTAATTCTAGTGTTTTATATAAAAAAATTAATTTATAAATTATTAAAGTAATAATAAAAAGTATATAATTAATATAAATCATCTTATCAATATTTTTATTCCATAGTGGTTACACTATTATTATATTGTTATTAATGGTACATTAAATTTTATTCTCATAGTGAATTAATATATATATTACGTAATTTAATATAAAAAGTTAAATTTTATTTATATTCTATTTGTGCAACATGAAAGTCTACATTATATTCTTTTAAATAACTAAATTTACTAAATTTTCATGGTGTTACATTCGTTTCTCTAATATAAATTATGTCCTCGCAATTTTTAATTATTACAAGTGATTTTAAAATATTTATGGTTGTGAATTGAAACATATTTTAAATCAAATTAGTGTGCATATGATAATAAAACTCATTATTTAATTTTTTATAGGAAAATATTGAAATTCCAAATTATTTTTTCAAATATCCATCTTTAGATACCTATAGGTCTTAATATTATATTAGAAAAAACATTTAACAATATCATTTCCATGATCCTATTTACAGTCAAAAACAAAAACAAAATTAATTATAATAAATTAAAATAATATATTAAGAAATGATGATATTAATAAAAATATAAATCCTATTGTTTATTATAACATGGTACCTTTATTTCAATATGTGATACTTCATGTATAACAATATTGTAATTGAATCACCATATAACCCTTCAATTTATCTTAATATTTCGCTTTTAGTTTTGATATTATATTATCTAATTTATGTAGTAATATATTATATCATTAAATTAAATTAAATTTCATTATATTAGTTCATAGGGATTATTTTAGCTTAAAAATCATATCCACAAAGGGTAGAAAAATTAGTGTGTAATTAGGTACACTAGTTTTGCACCATGTGATGAATGTGTTAATTCTAAACTAATCTAATTAGTGTATTACCTTTAGGGAAATATTAATAGATCCTCTATCTACATTTTGTATCTATAAAGGGATTTAATTTTTAAGAAACAATGACTCTATATAAAATATTAAAATGTATGATGTTTTCATGTATTCCAATTTATCCCTCGATTTTTTACAAATTCATTCTAGTAATAATTTCTAATGATAATTAAATTAAATATATATTCAATATATCCTAAACCCAAAATATAGGAGAACATATACTCTAGAAATATACTAAACCATTTTACTAAAAAGAGAACATCACATAACAATCTATTTATATATTAATTATGTATACTAAAATGTATATAAATATTTTTCCCAAAATAACTATAATTTCATTGACCTCAAATAACTGACCGATCCTATAGTCTACATATAACTTGATCATGTACTCAACCAAACCTCTAATATTATATAAACCATTGTTTGAGACCATATACAATGACCCATACCTATAATCTCATAGTATGGGGAAAATAAACATATCATTTTTATATAGTGACTTTGAAACAATATGAATTGACATAAACATAAATATTCATTATTACAAAATCATCAAAAAAATATTGAGTCACATACATAGCATCGACTACTTATGTTTATAATTTTAGATATTTTTGTTAAAAAATATTCTAAAAAACCCATATCTTTCATATCTAATGATAAATGTTCCCATATTACCATGAATTTCTTATTATAAAATATGTATTTAACATATCCCACAAAAGTTTTCGCACTAGAAACCCTTATATAAATATCATATTTATTACAATTCTTTGAAACTTTTGGAAACTAAAATATAAGAAGCATAAGATCAATCACTCTATAAGGGGTATCATATACTGAAAGATATCATATAATAATCATGTTACTATAACAACTGGAACTATATGAGGTACTAAAGAATATATTGTGCATGTATTGTAGAAGGTACTATTTGGTACTGTATCAGCTGGAACTATTCATCTGTTTAGGCCTTCGAGCCAACAGTTTAGTGCTCGAGACCATAAAAGATTTTGGGATACACAATTCCTTGGAGCCAATCAGGAGATTGGGTCACCTCAAGGGCTTCATGCCACCATGATATGAAAATGTATGATAATGATTAAAATGAACCAGGATCCAGATTAGGATTTAGTGTAGTAGCATTCACCAGATCATAATTAACCGAACTTGGAAGATTAAGTTGATATGTAATTACCATTTACATTAGGCTTATGTAGCTCTGCATATGATAGTTATTCGATCGTCTATGTGTAGTTAGAGAGTTTACATCATGTAATTTTTTAGGGAGGGTTAGTTCTAATATGTCTAGATTGATTTGATTTCATATGACCTATAGGTCATGTAATGTCACTTATGATTTTTGTCCTTGTAAGGGTTCCCCCTCATCCCTTGAAATGGGAATAATAAAAAAATCCATAAAAAATAATAGCCTTTGGGAAATTAAATAAATAATCGAATAATTCCATATAATTTATCACATGATATTAAAATAAATCATTCTATGATATAAAAATATAAACAATCAGTTCTATGAACATAATATATTTCTTAGAGTATAATGTAATAATTTTTTAAATTTTAACCTTATTTTCTACACCAGAGAACAAGCTGTCATTATCTTATTTTCAATGATAGATTCCTAGGTATTAGGATCTTACCATTAGTGCCATAATATAGAAAATTATGATATTAATATCTAAGACTCATTTATAATACATAATGGTTTTGTTGTGAATTTGATATGTCAGCGAAATTATAATAAATGGGCATGAATTTTCATCCCAAAATAGTTAATTTTATGAGACATATCGGTGCATCGGTGTGCTATATTACTCTAACCACCACTATTAACATTACTGTGTCCAATTGATTATCTCTATATAGAAAATTAATTTCAATGAAATATATAATAACTTGAATATATTTAATCAATAAATATCTATTTTCAATGAATAAGAATACAAGATGTCAATAATTTACTAATCAATAAATGTTATAACATATCATAATCTATCTAGCTAAAGAATGTGGTGATAACCTTAGTTATTATCAAAATTTATTCATAAAAACAATGAATAATGTTCACATATATCATAATTATTTATTGAGAGGAACAATATTAATAGTATCACATATAAAGTTACTAAGAATTGTATTTTTTTAATACTTCATGTTTAACCAATGAGATTAAAAGAGGTGAATGAGAATTCAAGAGATAATTAAAGGAATATAACTCAAAATGAGATAAAACTTTTATGGTTTGACTTGAAAAAATATGTGAAACTATAATTACATAACTTATAAATCATTTCATAACATTATCCACAAAAAATGATTTTATGAAGCATATTCAAAAAAATAGGAAGGTAAAATAAAAAACCTCCTTAAAGCACCATTGTAAAATAAAACACAATAATAGTAACAAGAAAGAGTGATAAAATATTTGTTTAGGAAATGTGGAGTGGAAGATAACACATATTATTTATAAATGAAAAATATATTTTTATATTTTAAAATAAGTTTATTGTAACACACTTCTTAAAAAATAATAAATATTAATTATCAAAAGAGGAAAAGAATAATTATATTACCACATGAGTTAACAAATATTTTTCCTTCAAAATAATAAATGATAATGTTTTGGGGGTTAAATAAAAAGGACATGTATGATAAAATTATATTATTTTGGATGGAGTTTCATACGAGATGCATGATTTTTTATGATGAAATAAATACCTTAATGGGGATGAATTGATAAAATAGTACTTTAAAAAATTATTTATTATTAACTAAATTAAATCCAAATAAAATATATTTTATGTAAAATATATATTAGAATCAAAATATATAACTTACTGAGCTTATAAGAATAATTTTTGATAATAACATTCATCACTAAATAGTCAATAATTGACTTTTATAACACTACTGGAAATTTCATCATTTCCAACGGTTTAAAACCATTGGTAAAGGCTAGAGATCCATTGGTATAAACTATACCAATGGTTGTTTAACCCTTCGGTCCTTTAGCCAAGGGGATTGACATATCCCACTGGTTCTATGAGAACTGTTGGGATATTTATGAAAAATTGAGTATATAGCAACTTTTCATCAAAACAGTAGGTATAAATGTTTACCAATGGCTAAAAACCATTGGTAATATCAAAATTCATCTTTATACCAATACCTTACTAATCGTTGGTATATCATTTTTCGAACGGTTTCCCACAAAAAGTTTCTTAATATCATGTAAAAATACATATAACAATGGTTTATAAACTAATGGTATATAGTTTTACCCATGTTTTACATAGAACTGTTGGTATATGTTGTGCTTTTACAAATATTCCAATTGTTGTAAACCGTTGGAATTGCCATTATGTACCTTAAGATACAAGTTGGCCTCCCCTGTGCTCCTGCAGGCAAGATGTCTGCCCCTTGTGCACCTGCAACAATTTTACCAGCTTCCACCAGTAGTCCTAAAGAAATCATACACATTTCATACATATTTGTGAATACCTACAGAATACATACAGGGGGTTTGTGGTTTTCAAAAAGAATACCTAAACAATTCCTATACAATTCATACACAATTAAAAATACCTACACAATTCTCAACACCTTCACAATTCTCAATAACTGCAGAATACAAACATATTTCTGTATGAATTCATGCAGAATTCATAAAACAAATAATTAATAGAGATTTATGAATACCACCAATTCTGTATTCAGTTATCCACTACACATATAAAGAATTAACATATAATTCATAAGGTAATTACAAAAAATATACACATACAACAAGTATACTCGTACATTATAAAAACATAATTCATAAGTTAATTAAATAAAAAAATCAATTCAGAATTCAGGGGGTTGGAGGGAGGTTCAGGGGGTTGGGGCTGTTTAGGGGGTTGAGGTGGCGGTCCAAGGGGGTAGGGGTGTCCATGGGGTGGGGTGTCTAGGGGGATGGGGGTGTCTAGGGGGGCTGTCCATGGGAGGTCTAGGGGGTGGGGTGGGGTCCAGGGGGTGGTGTTGGGTCCAGGGGGTGGGGGTGTCCAAGGGTTTGGGGTGCTTTCCATGGGAGTAATGTGTGTCCAGTAGGTGGGGGTTTCCATGGTGTGTGGGTGTCCAGGGGGTGGGGGTTTCCAATGGTGGGGTGTGTCAAAGGGCGTGGGGGCGGTCATGGGGGTAGGGGATATCCAAGGGGGAGGGTGGTATATAGGGAGGGTTGTCCAGGGGTGGGGAATGTCCATGGGGGTGGGGGTTTCTAGGTGGTGGGGGTGTCTAGGTGGTGGGGGTGTCTAGGTGGTAGGGTAGGGTCTAGGAGAGGTGGGGGGCCGTCGACGGGGGTGTGGGATGTATAGGGGGTAGGGGGAAGTCCTTGGGGGTGGGGGAGTCAATGGGGTGGAGGTTTTCTACTAGGGTGGGGGTGTCCATGGGGTGGGGGTGTCTAGGTTATGGGGTGGTGTCTAGGAGGAGTGGGGGTCCAGGGGGATGGGGGTTTCCAAGGGGGGTAGGGGTTTTCCAGGAGGTGGGGGTGTCTGGGTGGGTTGGTGTCCTTGGGGGTGGGTGTGTTCTTGGGGGAGGGGTGTATCCAGGTGGTGGGGGTGGTGCCCAGGGGGGTTGGGGTGCTTCTAGGGGAGTTGGGGGTTGTCCATGGGGGTAGGGGTGTCCACGGGGGTGGGGGATTTTCTAGGGTGGGGGTGTCCATGGGGTTGGGTGTTGTCTAGGGGGTGGGTATGGTAGGAAGGGGGAGTTGGTTATTATGAAATGGATTGCATTTTTATTGTGGGACAAAAATACTATATGAATTTTGAAATGGAAACTTAAAATGGATTTTTGTATACCATTGGGTATTTTTAAATAGATATGAGTCTCTATTATGTGATTTTGAAATGGTTTTATGAAGAAATATTTATGGTATTTATATGGGATTTTTGATATTGTGTCCCCTTTTTGAGAACATCATATTATTTTACTAAAGGTTTTGTTTTTGAAAATCCATTAGAATGTTAGCACTATAAATGAATCAAAAAGTCAATAGTGGGATATCATAGGTAGTAGTTCTTCTAATCTAGCTATTGTATTCTTAGTCTTGGTCTCTACTCAAACACTTGTGAAAGTGGAATAGCCATTTTCTTCTCAGATCATTGATTATGCATGGGAGTTTCTAAAATATCATCCTGTGTTTGTTATTGGTGATCAAGGATCCCAGGAGGCAATGAAGTGGGAAGATATGATTAATGGGATCTTCGAGTTGTTAGAAACCCTTTAATCAACAGGGGTGGGGGCTGTCCATGGGGGTGGTGGGTCTGTCCACTGGGGTAGGGGCTGTCTAGGGGGGTGGGCGGTGCTGTCCATGGGAGTGGGGGGCTATCCAAGGGGTACGAGTTGTCCAGGGGGATGGGCGAGGTTGTCCATGGGGTATGGGCTATCTAAGGGGTGGGAGGGCTGTCCATGGGGGTGATGGTGTGGTCCAGGGGGTAGCGGGTGTTCTGGGTGGTGGGAAGGTAGTACACTGGGGTGGGGGATGTCCATGAGGGAGGGGTTCCCGGGGGGTGTCCCTGGGGGTGGCATGGATGTCGAAGGTTGTATGGGGTGCCTAGGGGGGTGGTCGGGCTGTCCACAGGGGTGGGCGGGCTATCAACGAGGTGGGTGTGTCCAGGGGGTACAAGGTGTCTAAGGGGGTGGGTGGGATGTCCTCAAGGGTGGAGGGGCTGTCCAAGGGGGTACTGGATGTCCAATGGTGTGGGTGGGATGTCCATAGGGGTGGGGGCTATCTAGGGGGTACGGGGTGTCCAAGGGGTGGGCATGGCTGTCCGGGGGGTATGGGGTGTCTAGGGGGTGGGTGGATGTCCACGGGGGTAGAAGGGCTATCTAGAGTGGTTGGGGTATTCAGGGGGGGTGGGCAGGTAGTCCATGGGTGTGGGGGCTGTCCACGGGGGGAGGGGGTGTCAAGGGGGGTGGGCGGGCTATCCATGCGGGTGGAAGGGGCTATCGAGGGGGTGGGGGTGTCTAGGGGGGTGGGTGGGATGTCCATGGGGATGGGCAGGCTGTCCACGGGGGAGGGGGATGTTCCACGGGTACGGGGTGTCCAGGGATGGGGGATATCCACGGGGGTGGTGGGTTGACTAGGTGGGTACAGGGTGTCCATATGGGTGGGCAGGATATCCATGGGGGTGGGAGGCTGTCAATGAGGAGGGGGATGTGCTTGGTGTATGGGATGTCTAGGGGTGGACGAGGCTATCTTGGTGGTACGAGGTGTAAAGGGGGTGGGAGGGCTATGCACCAGGTGGGTGGGGCTATCTAGGGGCACAAGGTTTCCAGGGGTGGACCGACTATCCACGAGGCTAGGGGCTATACACAGGGGGAGGGCTCACCAGGGGGTGGGCGGGCTGTCCATGGGTGTGGCGGTGCTATCTAGGGGATCGAGGGTGTTCATTGGGGGTGTCCGGACAATCAATGGGGGTGGGGGCTCTCCACGGGAGGGGGTGTCCATGGTGGTGGGCAGGCTGTCCATGGGGGTGGCGGGGTTATCCAAGGCATACATGGTGTCCTAGGGTTAGGCATGCAATCGATTAGGGTGACAGGGCTATCCAAGGGAGTCTGTGGGTCTTTCTAGTGAGTGGGGGTGTCTAGGGGGTACGAGGTGTCCAATGGGTGGTCGGGATGTCCATGGGAGTGGAGAGGCTATCCAAGGGTGCACGAGGTGTCATGGGGGTTTGGCGGGACGTCCATAGGGGTGGGACGCTATCTAGCGGGTATGGGTTGACCAGGGGGTGGGTGGGCTGTAGATAGTGGCGGTGGGGCAATCCAGGGGGTTGAGGGGGCTTTCTAGGAAGGTGGGTGGGCTATCCAAGGTGGTACGAGGTGTCCAGGGTGGTGGGTGGGTTGTCCATGGGGGTGGCAGGGTTGTCCATGTGGTATGGGGTGTCTAGGGGGTGAGAGGGTGATCCACGAGGATGAGGGGTTGTGCAAGGGGGTACGGGGTGTCTAGGGGTGGGTGGGTTGTCCAAGGGGGTGGCGTGGCTGTCCAAGTGGTTACAGGGTGTCCAGGGGGTACGAGGTGTCTAGAGGGGTGGACAGGCTTCCCACGGGGGGGGGGGGGGGGGGGTTGTCCAGGAGGTACGGGGTGTCCAAGGGGGTGGTGGGCTGTCCACAGGGGGGCTACTGTATAGGGGGTCATGGGGGATTTATAGTGGTGGGGGTTGTCCATGGGGTTATGAGTTGTTCATATGGGGTGGGCTAACTGTCCATGGGGGTGGATGGGCTATCCAAGGGGGTATGTAGTGTCCAGAGGGAGGGCGAGAAATCCATGGGGGTGTTTGGGATGTCTAAGGGGGTCGGGGGCTTTCTAGGGGTGGGGGGATCACTAGGGGGTTAG